>OY755043.1:17323935-18803935 GCA_963576565.1 Aspidapion aeneum
TTATGTATTAACACAGATTGAAACCACCTTGCAATTGTAGGTACTTATTTTCGGAAGGAACGTGCGAGATAAAAAAGGTTTTGGTGTTTTGTAGATTTAAGAAAATGAATGTGTTGTTGTTTGTAAAAATTCTTGTTGAAACAAGAGTTACCTCGATTTGAAACATTTTTGTTGCCCGTATATGAGAATCACGAACATTTTTTTTGAATATTCTTTATTATATTTTTTTGAGTAATTCTCGATCTAATTTTGAGAATGGTTTTTCCTCAGGTAAAACCTTAGAAAATTAAACTGAATGCGTATTTAAGTGTATATATTTAATGTATTTAAATCAATCAAATACTACAGAGTAACAGTTTATTGTTTTGAAATGTTGGAGTTTTTTTTTCCAAAACTAAATCAGGAAAAATAAGATAATTTGAGAAAATAAGTTGCTATAAAAATTTTACAAAATTAGTCCAGTTTTTATGGCATAACCAAAATTTCATTTTTTCTTGTTCTGTCTACATGAACGCTTAAAATCTCAAAATTAACGTCTATTTAAAAACAGAGCAGTATCCAAATAGGCAGCGCAGGAGTGCGTGTGTTTTAAGTAGACCCTTTTTAATTTGCATAGCCCGATATCAAAACAGAAAACAAGTAATATATATACTTAATACAAAATAACCATTGAATTTTTCTTACGATACACAGATAAAAGTTTTTTGACTTATTACAATTCTATTCATTTCTTGAAATTTAATTTCAGCCCGGTGTTAGGAATAAATAACACTTGGTATATTGGGATCAGAAAACCAGATATGTTTTTTGCACATTCCAATTGTAAATATTAAAATTAAAACACACCTCTAGATGTGTGTCCTTGTTTCACACACCTGATATTCTGTAAGCTATTTCCTCTACACTGACCCATTTAAAATACCCACCTTGAATGAAGTCAATAAGTAAGAAACTGAAATGAAAACAACAAAAAGACAGGGTGCATTCGTCGTTGTTTTGACCCAGACAAACGCACTCAAGATGGTTGATCTTTGCCTTCCTGTGGAATCAACCTACGGCCACGGGTGGTGATTTAAAAATTTTGATTTTTCTAAATACTTTGTTAATGTATTTTTTTCCAAAAGGGACTTTTCTATGAGTTTTTCGGAAATTGAACAACCTAATAAATAAAAATTTTCCAAGGGTGTTTCTTGAATTTCTGGAGCTATTTTATTAAATCTGTGATTTCAAGTTCAAATCGTTGGTTAAAACAGATACCTTACATTTTGAAAGTTTAATTCTAAACCGATTGTTTTTACATTTTGTTGAAGTTTATTTAAAATTAGTTTTAATAGCTGACATAATTTGTGAACAGTCGTTTTAGTGGTACTAAAGTGCCAGTGTAGCTTTTAAGGAAATATTAATGACTTTTGACACATGTCAACGTACCATATGTCAATCATCTCAACCTTCGTTGTAGTTACTCGTATTTGTCTCCCCTCGACCTCCACCACTTTACACTGGCAGTAGATCACAACCCTATACCCTGATGTTTTTTTTATTAAACTCTTGCACTAGCATGGACTCTTAAGATAGTTAGGGAGCTTGCTTTTATTCTGTCCTGTCTAATAATAGTTATCTTTAGTCTTGTCTTTTTATAGACAGAACAATACTTTGTTATTAATAATGATGTATCACAAAATAACTGCAGCTGCTGCTAAAGCATCTCTCGCAGAGCTGTACAGCGTGGTGAAGGTCACTCTCGATGCGAAATCGCATGCATATGTATTCCTCCTGCAGCGTAATCTATACACGCATCCTATTCGGAGGTTTGGCGTGCATCTCAGATATGTTTAACATTGCTGAAGGACATACTAAGTTACACTTGTTGTAGACTTCGCTGTTTCTTTAGGTTTTTTCCCTTTTTATTTAAGAATACTTAAAGACTATTATCTGTTTGACAACAAAGTCCCTTTGTAACCCCTAATTCGAATGAGTAATGGAGGTGAGCTATTAATATTCTTCACGAGATTCGAAAAAACGTCATTTAGCGATTTTTAGGATAGGGAATCCCATAGGACCAAAATGGCTAAACTTTGTAATTCCATATCTCCCAAACTATTTATCTTATCAACAAAAGCACCGAGTTACAGTATGGTGGGGCCATAGAGATAAGAAAAAACCAGACCTTGAGTTGAGATTCGGAAAACCGTCATTTAGCGATTTTTCGGATAGGGAATCTCATAGGACCAAAATGGCTTTGGAACTTTGAATATTCATATCTCATAAACTATACATCCCATCAACAAAAGCATCGATTTACAGTATGGTGCGGCCCTAGAGATGAGAAAAAAACCAGACCTTAATTTGAGGTTCGGAAAAACATTTATTTAGCAATTTTTAGGATAGGGAAAAATGGCCAAACTTCTGAAAATTCATCTCTCAAACTATACATCTTATCAAAAAAGCACCAAGTTACAGTATGGTGGAGCCATAGAGATGAAAAAAAAATCACACCTTGAGTTAAGGTTTAGAAAAACGTCATTTAGTAATTTTTAGGTAGGGAATCGCATAGGACCGAAATGGCCAAACTTTGAAAATTCATATCTCCAAAATTATTTATCTTATCAATAAAAGCATCGAGTTACAGTATGGTGGGGCCATAGAGATGAGAAAAAAACACACCTCTTGGTGAGATTTGTAAAAACGTCATTTAGCGATTTTTAGGATAGAGAATACCATAGGCCAAAATGGCCAAACTTTGAAAGTTCGTATTTCTCAAACTATACATCTTATCAACAAAAGCACCGAGTTACAGTATGGTGGGGCCATAGAGATAAGAAAAAGCCACACCTTGAATTAAGATTCGGAAAAACGTCATTTAGTGATTTTTGGGAAAGGGAATCCCATAGAACCAAAATCCAGTGGCGCACCCAGAAATATTTCTTGGCGGGAGCCAAGGTCTCTGGGTGGGGCCCGTGGCTTCATGAGGTCGTATTTTACGCTATTTTATTTTTTAATTCAAGAAATATGTGGAAAATATCTAAAAAATTCTTAGGTTTCGGAGAGGCCCGGGCCCCGAGAATCCCCCTCCCCTTTAGTGCGCCCATGTTACTTTACGTAGGGTTTTTAGACAGTCCCATTATTTTTCAACTTTTCAACATAAACCGACATGGACTTAAAAACTATACGATTAATTTAATTCTTTTTATGGTAGTATACGTCAGTTTTGGCAGAATATCCGTTCAAGATTTTTAAAGAGAAGTCTAATTATATACATCTTAGTTGGGTTTAGTTTGATTAGTAGATATTGAGGGAGGTTTCGTAAACGCAGCAGACTGTTTATTCAAGGCATTTGTGGCGTTATATACAGATAGAATCAGTGGCATTTATGTTTTTTATCGGCACCAGTCATATCAATCAGCCCATTAAACTGATCCAATTAAACTTCAAATTGGTGGAAATCAACTGAGTTTATAAACTCTCTTAACTAATCGATGGAATCAGTGGCATTAAATATGAATGAGTTTAACTGCCTTTAAAAGCAATTGGATTTAGAAATCTTCTTAAGTGACCGATCGAATCATGATGAAATGAATAAAGTTCGAGATGTTTTCAGAAGCTGTCATCAGTCATATAAATCCTGAGATTTTGATGTCGTTTGATATGACGTCATCAAAATATCCGCATCTATTCGTGAAATAAATCTGAGTATACAAACCTCAAATTACCGATATAATTATAATGAATTTGATGGCCATTAAAAGCAATTAAGTTTCAAAGTCGCTGAAATAGATTCAGAAGGTTTTATTGACATCGTATTAATCAGTCCATTAAACTGTTGGAATAAACTTATTGAATCGGTGGAAATCAACTTAGTTTACAAACTATCTAACTTACCGATGGAATCACAATTGCTGGCATTAATTGAGTGGGTTTAGTTGTCTTTAAAAGGTTTAAAGGTCGCTAGAAGAACAAAGAATTTACTGATATAGTCATGATGAAATCGGTAGCGTTTAAGATGTCTTTAGCTGGCATCAGTTTGGAATGTAATTTATTGTCATTAAAATCAATCGGGTTGTAGTCATTGGAATACATTCTTATGACGTCGTATCAATCAGTCCATTAAACTAGTGGAATCGAACTTGTCAAACCGGTAAATATCTGCTGAATTTCCAAACTTTTTAACCTACTGATGAAATTAATTGTCTTTAAAAGGTTTAAAGGTCGTTAGTCAGAGTCTACAAACTCTCTTAACTAATGGATGGAATCATTGGTATCGAATATGAATGAGTTTGACTGTCTTTAAAAGCAAATAAATTTAGAAGTTGCTAGAATAAATGCGCATAATTTAATGACAGTATATTAAATCTAATTAGCTAAGTTTACAAACCTTCTCAAGTTACCGATGGAATCATGATGAAATCAATAAAGCTCGAGATGGTTTTAGCTGGCATCAATTGCTTATTTAAATGTTGAGATTTTGATGTCGTTTGATATGACGTTATAAAAATATCCGCATCTATTCGTGAAATATATCTGAGTATACCAACCTTCTCAAGCTACGGATAGAATCATAATGAATTTGAAGGCCATTAACAGCAATCAAGTTTTAAAGTCAATCAAATAGATGCGGAAGTTTTTATTGACGTCATATTAATCAGTCCATTAAACTGATGGAATAAACTTAACTCGAAATCAGAAGCAAATCAATAGTGTTTGATAGAGATGTTTTTGCTGGCATTAATTGAATTGGTTTAGTTGTCTTTAAAAGGTTTAAAGGTCGCTAGAAGAACAAATAATTTACTGATAGCGTCATGATGAAATCGGTAGCGTTTAAGATGTCTTTAGCTGGCATTAGCGAACTTTTTAGCCTACTGATGGAATCAATTATTATCTTTAAAATGTTTAAAGGTTGCTACAAGAATCAAGAATTTACAGAGCTATGATGGAATCTATCGTGTTTGTGATGTCTTTTGCTGGCATCAGTTTCATAGAATTTATTTTCAATAAAATCAGTCGGGTTTTAGAGTCATTGGAATACATTCTTATGATGTATCAATCAGTCCATTAAACTAGTGGAATCGAACTTGTCAAATCGGTAAATATCAGCTGAATTTACAAACTTTTTACCGTGCTCATGAAGTCATTTACTATCTTTAAAATGTTTAAAGGTTGCTAGAAGAATCAAGAATTTACAGCGTTTAAAAACCTTCTCAAATTAGTGATAGAGTTATGATGGAGTCTGTCGCGTTTGAGATGTCTTTTCCTGGCATCAGTTTCATGGAATTTAATTTTTTAAAAATCAGTCGGGTTTTAAAGTCACTGGCATACATTTTTATGATGTTATATCAATCGAACTTGTCAGATCGGAAAATGTCAGCTGAATTTACAAAATTTTAACCTACTGATGGAATCAATTATTATCTTTAAAATGTTTAAAGGTTGCTAGAAGAATGAAGAATTTACAGAGTTCAAAAATGGTGGAATGGTGGAATCGGTAGCGTTTGAGATGTATTTTGCTGGCATCAGTTTGATGGAATTTATTAACATTAAAATCAATCGGGTTTAAAGCCACTGGAATACATTTTTTTGATGTCATATCAATCAGTCGATTAAACTAGTGGAACCTAGAGTCCCTGTATGTTGACATATTTGGATATATATCCAAATATGTCAACATACAGGGACTCTAGTGGAACCAAACTTATTATATCGGTAAATATCAGCTGAATCCACAAACTTTTAAACCTAGTGATGGAATCATGACGATCAATAATTTACTAGGTTTAATTGTCATTAAAAGTAATTGAGCCGCTGGAATAGACGAGGAAATTTTTATGTCGTCATATCAAATCCATGAAATAATCTGAGCTTACAAACCTTTTCAAGCCCCTGATAGAATCATGATGAATTTGATAGTCATTAAAAAAATTGAGTTTTAATGTTACTGGAATAGATGCGGTAGAGGTTTTTTTGGCGTCATATTAAGCAGTCTATCAAAAGGAATCAAACTTTTTAAATCGTTGGAAATCAACTGAATTATAAAACTCAATCAATGGCATTTAAAGCAAATGGGTTTCAAAGTCGCGAAAAAAATGCGGAGGTTTAAAATAAAAATCAGCTGAGTTTACAAATCTTCTCAAGTTCCCGATAGAATCATAATGGTTATTTAATGAAGCCATATGAATCAGTCCGCCAAACTGATGGAATGAAATTTATCAAATTCTTGGAAATCAACTAAGTTTAAAATCTCTCTTATATTACTAACGAAATTATGATGTAATCAATGGTGTTTAATTTAATAGGCTTGATTTTTAAAGCAATGAGTTTAGAAGTCGCTAGATTTTTATGTGAAGTTCAGCTGAGTTTCCAGACCTTCTCAAGTTACCGCTAAAATCATAATGGAAACGGTGATATCTTTCACTGGCATCAGTTTATTAAGTTTGATTGCCGTTAAAAGTAACCGGGTTTCAAAGTTACAGATCCGGTAGATTTTAATTACGTCAAATCCATCAGGTCATCAAACTGTTGGAATTCAAGCCTGTAAATTTTATAGGCTCAAAAATTTCTCTCAGTTTAAGTACCCTTACGAGCAGTCCTGCCACCATTTGGACAAATAAATAATGTAATAAATTTCATTAATGTCAAAAATGACGGCGACAAAAGTCAATTAGGGTTCTAAATCGGTGAGAGATAACCCGCCTTATCCAGGTGGTATTGATCTAATTTTTCTATCAAATCCTTGGAAGTAAGGTACATTTACAATGCCTGGTGTATAATAATCTATACAGTGGCGGATCCAGGGGGGCTAGAGGGATCCGCTCCCCCCTCATTGACATTCAATGTTAGGCCGCAAATTTTTGCCATTACCAAATATAAAATTTTGACGCATTAAATCCTGCAAAAAAAAAATGGTTTTGTGTTTTTTTCCCTTCTTGGCAGCCGCCCCCCCCCCCGAACATCCTGGATCCGCCATTGAATCTATGTATAAATGTACTAAAGTAGCATAACAAAAGTTTGGTTGGACCTTGTGCGGTGATTTTGACCCGAACTCGATCCTTCCGATTCGCGAGACGGTGAAGGCATTCTCCTTTAATACTGCTGGCAAAATTTCAACTACCTCACTAATCTGTTCAGTAAAGTACAGTGGTCAATAAGCATAGAAATAAAAATAGACACAAAACTATATGCGGCAAAGAGATACAGATATAATAATTATATTAAATCACTGCAATTGAGTAATTGCTTTAAAAGATCGTTTTAATAATATGCTTTCAATATCCCTCTCAAAGCAAAAAATTCCTACGGGTGATCCAGACTAACCAATTGCATAATAAAAGAACTGCAAGCTGTTAGTTAACAACAATGTAAGCTAATATTAAAAACAAGCAATATTATTATTGCAACAAATCCAGGAAAAATTCGGGATTCAATTAATTTTTTATCGTGAAAAACATATTCCTAAGTTTTCTGGATTTAATAGAAAGTTTTGATTTACTGACCTATTTCTTTTCATCATAATGCTTGGTTAAAAAATACTTAAGATATAACATCAATATTGGAAATGAAAAATTATTTGAATACGTGTTTTGCAAATGAAGTCACAGGTGACAGAAATATCGAGTTTTCACTTGAAAAAGCAATAACGTTTACGGAAAATTTGAAATTCGATTTAAACAAAATTTACAGACATTAGGCAAGAAGTAACGCAGAAAAAGCAGAATCTGTCCAGCCATTCAGAAAACATATTTGAGCCGAGCACTAATTGAAACCCTTTGTAAAAATGAACATAGTATTATTAATACACAAAAGCCATCAGGCTAAGTTTACACCACTAAAATAAAAATTTAAACAATTCTGCAAAAAAAGCGCTATAAGTCTAAGAGAAGCTATCGGCTGGAATGCAACAAATTTTGGACATAAAAATATTCAATAAGAACTTTTTTGCAATATTTTCAAGCAGAGAAAAGTGGCCGGCAAGTTCTATTTTAAACAACCCGTGATTCTGACTTTTACAGAAATAGACGAAGATTACTGCCTCATCTTTCATGCAGAGACATCGGTTAAGTATCTCTTGAGTTCCAGTTCACTTGGACATACAAGGTAATGACGCGGCCGATAGACTAGCCAAAGCAGGTTGTCATCTCAGTGACCTTGGTCAAATCACACATTAACAATATCGTGGTAAAGTTAGAATACTAGATGAATAGGTTTGGAGATCTCTTGAAGTTTACATCAACCAAAGAAATATTATACATATTTTGCAAGGGATTAGCTGGAAAAAAACGCTGTAAGTCTAAGGGAAGCTATAGGCTGGAATGCAACAAATTTTGGACATAACAATATCTACAGCAACAGGCAGACTACCCCGCACCTATAGATTCAATAAGAACTTCTTTGCAATATTTTCAAGCAGAGAAAAGTAGCCGGCAAGTTCTGTTTTAAACAACGCAGGTATTCCGACTTATGCAGAAACAGACGAAGGTATAGGATGCAGACTAGACTATTCTCCACATAACTAGAACTTGCTTCTTGATTACTGCATCATATTTCATACAGAGATATTTGCTGTGCTTAAAGCTATCAATCTCGTTAACCTGCATCTTGAACCGGCGATGCCAAGGTCAGGCTGCGATCATGACATTAAACTCCTGCAGCACAAACTCGAACCTTCAAAAATATCAGGAAGATTTACATGAGTGGGGATACCGACATCGGGTCAGTATTTGTTAACTTCCAGGTCACTTAGACATACAAGATAATAAGGCAGCCGATAGAATAGCCAAAGCTGGTTATCGTTTCAGTGACCTTGGTCAAACCACTCATTAACAATACCGTGATAAAGCCAAAGCTAGCAAAGTAGATGGACAGGCTTAGAAATCTGCAACATCTCAAGGAAGTTGTAGCCAAAATGAAATATGAAGAGGAGAGATACCTTAGTTAGGTACAGGCGGTATACGCTGATAAAAGTGACGTCTGTTATTACAGGTCACTGTCTCTTTGGAGCGCATGTCATGCAAACATGCAGACAATTGAACGCTTCAGCTCTATATCCCTCACTTCTATACAGAATGGGTTAAGGTTACTTCGTGAAATAATTTTAATGCACACGTGGTATCATAATGGACTGGAAGGTTTATATGATATAACGTAATGTTTTCACTTAGTGGTTTGCCATCTTACCTAATTTAACCTAAGAAAAATCTTAAGAGAAATCAAACAAAATATTAGTCTAAAAAAATTAAAACCATGGAGGCCTAGATAATTTACCCTAGAAACAAATAGTATAGAGACATATCTCGGAAATAAAAAAGTTTCCATAAATATTTGATTATTTGAATGACAGTTATAACTTCAACCTTATTGACACCCTGCAATATCGTCATCATACTTTTAACAAGCAACACTTTTTTGATGGTTGAAGATCTTAGAATGTTCACAGCATGACATTCTTAAAAAACAAAAAAAATGGAAAGCCAAAGATACTCCATTTTCTATTGTTGTTTATAACCATTGTTTATTCAACATACATTTTTGACAAGCAGACAAAGATATAGTGTAAATTTTGTGTGTTTAAACATTTGAGAGCCAGATGTATTCTCGAAGGTCTGGGCTGCTGCAAGCGGCCGTCACCAGATTCAAGGTTTGCATGCCGGCGGCTCCAAAACAGATGCATGCATTATATTCAATATTGGAGAGCATAAGAACAAACTCAAGAGATGTCTATAAAGATACGTTTCTGCTGTAATAACGCACTATGCGGAATTTTCATCATTAACTCTTCAGTCATGATGTGTGGTTATAGAACCGTAGAAACGTCTAGGTCGGGAAAAGACAGCTACATATACTCAGACAGTAGAGCTGCACTGGCCGCCATCGAATTGGCCAGAGTAAGCTCTGCACTTGTAGCTGAATGTAGAGATGTACTAAAAACCCTTGCAGGATACAACAGGGGTAATCTCTGAGTTCCAGAACATGAGTGCATTCTTGGAAACGAGGAGGCTGACCAACTCGCTAAAATGGGATCATCAGCTGGTGAATGGGGCCAGAACCTATGGGGCAGAGTGTTTTACCATGACGACCCTAAAACGTGACTTAAGCAGGCGCTCTCAGGCACACTCATGCGCTCTAAAAAGACACGGAAGGAATGAGGCTAGCCCCTTATAGGGAAGGTGAGTGCCTCCCGGGCAAGGTCTTTTCTCAAACACGAGAGAAAAATATGAGACTGGTGACAAATTGTTTAACAGGACACTATCGCCGTAATAAACACCTTATTATTCTGGAAATCGTTGAAGACTCGGAGTATCGATGGTGTATGGAAGTTGAAGAATCTTCTCTGCATATCCTAACCGAGTGCTTGGCACTTGCCGCATTTCGGAGTATGCTTAGCTCTAACAATATTAGAAAGTTTCAACTCAGAAAAATCTGCTCCTTGGCGGCCGACTTTTAAGGCTAAAACAGTAGACAGCAGTGTACAATGGGCCCGGCAAATTGGCCTAAGTGCATGGGATTTTCCCGCTCACAAAACTCCATTCATCCAACTTCTTAGTCAAGTCGTGGCAAAAAGATCCCAAAACTTTCGACAGAATTTAAATATCCTACTCAAAGTCAATCCCACGAAAACAATGGCGATCTTTTAGAAATCACTTCTTCCTCCGATATTTTTACCTAGGCAGAACCCAGTAAAATATTGTCCGACTTTTCATAATTAGACACCTTACATCTTGCCTCTGCTTCGTCTAATGTAGTAGTCGTACAAGTACAAAGGGGGTGGCTATAGATATACCTCTATTCTTGAATTTGATCTTCTTCTTTGTCAAACATTTTTATCCTTCTAATAAAGGTCGGCATGCCCGACAACTTCAGGGGCTTTGTGTCTTCCGATTCTAACTCTTCTACTTCGAATACTCCTCTTCCCACTACTTTATATGCTTCAAATTGCGCTAGCAAGTAAAATGCTATTTCTTTTTCCTCTCTGCACTTAAAGCTTGTCCAATCGTATTTTATCTTTAGAGTATTTAAGTATCCCGGAAGTGAGCAGTGTTCCGTGAGCACTCCAAGCAGAAAATTCACGTCCCTTCTTTCTCTGGCCAGTAGCCAATTCCTTCTGCTTAAGCTAAAGCTGCTGATAGTCTTTTTTGTTGGCTAATGTGAGGAAGTGTACCAAAGTTTGGTCCTCTGTTCAGCATTTCTAGCTTCTAGCATGCTGCATTTTTTCATATCAAGCGACGGAGATGTAAGGTCAGGTTAGATTGTTTAAAGTGGCAGACCAAAAACTGTCAACGTCAGCTAATCTCAAGTAGACCTTCCGATACCACATGAGCATGGAAATAATTCTACGAAACCTCTTCTGTATTGATACCAACAAGCAACAAACTGCTTAGGTGTTCAAATAAACCAGTCACAGCTGTTTATAAATCAGGCTAAATACGCTAAGCTTTATTTCCCTCAGTTCTCTTAGAGCTGGAAAGTATGGTCTCGTTACGGTAAGAACAGGGCTCTCAGGTTTCTCCTCATCCTTTTTTCTTCCTTCAACTACGGCAGTGGTTGCTTGCCAGTATATTTCAACGGGTGGCATGCGCTCCGAAGACGCATTGAGCTGTAGTAATTTTCTTAGCATTCCACGTATCTACCTATTCTGTCCTCTTCACAACCATTTTGGCTCCAACTGGCTTTGGATACTGCAGGTTTCCAACCCATCTTCTCTCTGCTAATTTAACCGTTGTATTGTTAATGTGAGATTTGACCAGGCTCACTGAGATGGCAACTGTATTGTCAACTTTGACTACACCTACTTTGACGAGGAGGCAAACGCTGATATATATATATATATATATATATATATATATATATATATATATATATATATATAATACGATACATTTGGACAACTTGGCTCAGTCTGTTTAATCAACGTCAAAGATTGACATTGATTTTAACACAAAATTTTAAAATCCTTGAAAATCTATGCCTGGGGAAGTGCTCAGAACTCAGAATCTGACATCTTTTAGTCAGCCATAAAGATTCTGTAGTGTCGTTATTAGCTGAGAACTTTCTAATTTTCTGTTTTGCTATAATGAATTGTAGAAACACTGGAATGACCCAATATGATAAAATAAACCGTAGAAGAAAATGAAAAAAGAAGGCTAGTCGGCAGACCTGTTCAGTATTGGAGATAAAAGCCTTATCTCTGAGCCCAGCAATAAAGAGGTATTTTTGGAAACATACGTCAACCGCTCTCTAATATTTTCATCCCGCAACAACGACGCCGAAGACTTGACAACGCTGTGTTCGATGGAGTCGTGGTCCTCATGGCCAAAAGAGATCGAGCTTGGGCGAGGTTGCCGGCAACGTGTATTGGGGTAGCCCATGCAATAATACTGCCTTAGTCACTGAGATAAAAAAAGTTGGCAGAATTTTTTTGTACTTTCATTTTGTCCGTTGATTAGGTTCAGGTTCATTTTTTATATTTTCGTGGATTTTTACAGAGAAATATAAGTAGTAGATATAAAAATTAAATAATTGTTTCCGTATCATCTTCTAGACAATGTCGGAGATGTCAAAGTGTATTCCTTATGTCAAAAACAGTTTACTAATTTTGTGTAATCCACCCCTATGAAATTTACCCCATACACGCCTTTTCTTTGTATAAAAGTTGAAACTTGTGTCTAAAAATAACAAAACAACGTTCTGTTTCTATTACCATAGAAAAATAGAGTTCAGTTGCATTCCTCCATGCCTCCAAGCGTTTTGCCTCCATCTCCACTTCTCCGCCCTACTCCACCTCCTCGCAGTCTGTCCTCCCCCCTCCAGACCCCCGAATGCACGTGCATCAACGGCGCAGCGCAGGGTTGCTGCACCCGGATCGATAGCGCACGTTGCTCGTCTAGATAATACAAAAAAAATTGCGCCTCGCACCGCGCCACCCGCCGCGATGCGATATCGAGGCGCCGACGACGACGCCGGGTTTCGCGCGCCGGGACGCCTAAGGACACTTCTTTTTAGAACAAAAATATATCTAAAATAATATTGTATGAAACTAAAAGAAACTAATACTCCGAGGAAAAATACCAAAAAAATTATGTGGTGTGCAAGGTCGATCACAAGAAATTAAATCATACTTTTTGGAAACACGTTTTGACATGCTCTAGGCACAGTAATCATTGCCACTCCACGACCGGTTTTGACCTTGTAGCATAAGCTAAATGAACCCAACAGAAATATCTACTCTGTGGAAAAATACCCGTACCGGCATTGAATTATAGTGATGGTTTGAGACTTTCGCTGGGAACTTATTACAACTATACTATTTTCAGTTGCTCCAACGTCGATCACAAGAATATGAATCATCTTTGTTTGGAACACATTCTGACAAACTGTAGACACAGTGATCCGTGCGAATTCACGACCGCTTTTGGCCTTATTGTGTCATTCTCAGCTAGATGCAGGCGATAGCTGCGAGTAGAGCATAAGTTAAATGAAACCAACAGAAACCATTACTCTGAGGAGAAATATCCCAACCGGTATTGAAATATAGGTTTGAGGCTTTCGTTGGGAACCTATGGCAATGATGCGGTTTTCACTTTCTCCAACATCGATCACAAGAATATAAATCATTCTTGTTTGGAACACGTCCTGACAAGCTGAAAGCACAGTGATATATGATAATCCACGAAGACGTTTTGGCCCTATTGGGACATAATTAATAATACAGACACTCTTGGAGACTTACAAACCCTAATGCAATAATTGAACAATAAATGTAATGCCTAGTCTAAAAATGAACCTTAGGAAAACAAAATTTGAGTGACAAAACTTACAGAGTTACGAATGTGAAATTCCGTGGAAGAATTTAGAAGGATAAAGAAGTTATTAACATTTTAAAAAGAAGAAAACGTGATTATTACAAAACATGGTGGAAGGAAAAATAAAAGGATAGAGGTCAAGGAAGGAGAAGAACATCATGACCTAAAAACTTGGGAGAGTGGTATGGTGTAACCTCAACCGAATTATTTAGAGTAGCTGCTAATAAAATTAGAATTATCTTGGTGATATCCAACATCCGGCGACGAGACGCGACTTAAAGAAAAAGAAGGGCCATACTTAAATGGATGCATGCGATAACTCCGGTTAGAGAATAAGCTGAGTGAAACCAGCAGAAACAACTACTGTAAGGGAAGTTCCCCTACCGGCATTTACTTGTACTGATGGTTTGAGGCTTTCGTTGTGTTCGGAACTTATTAAAACTATGTGAGTTTTACCTTCTTCATCGTCGGTCACAAGGATATAAATTATCCTTGTTCGAAATACGTCCTGACACGCTGCAGGCGCAGTGATTCATGCCAATCTGCAACAGGTTTTGGCCATATTGGGCATTCAGGAGGATGCAAGCTTTTAATTGTATATTATGTACCATTTTTTTGTTGTTTTTAACACCGATTTACATAAGAAGAACTATGCTTGGCAACAAATGACTTAGTTCTATCTATCTATCTATCTAGTCAGCCTTGTTTGATCCATCTTTGGAAATAGGCCTTACCAATATTTCCTACTCTTCCCCGTCTGTCACCATATTCATCCATCTAGTTTCCGCATCTTCAAATCGTCCGCTCATCTCATTTAGGATCTTCCCCTACTTCTTTTATTTTCCCCAGGTCCTAATACATTTGCTCAATTGATCGTCTTTTTGTCTGATATTATAACCAGCAAATTTCCATTTTAATTTTTCTACCTTGTTAGCTTGATATTTGTCTTCGCATTGATCTTTCGGCTTTTGTAACCTTATTCATGTTTGATTTATATGAGTGTTCAGATCTGGGATTCATAGGTGAGTACAGGAAAGATGCGTTGGTTATACTCGTTCGTTTTAAGATACTGAGGACATTATTTATTTTTTAATATGTCGCTTAATTTACTGAATGTTGCCCAGTCCAATCTTACTCCTTTCTTGTTTTCAGCTGGTTGATTTCCTTTTCTTAGTTTTATAATTCGTCGGTTTATATATTCCTTGATTTCTTCTATTATTTCTTTGTTTATTTTGATCGCGACTTTTTCTTTCTTATCTGTTATTAAGGCGATATCGTCAGCATATCTTATAGGTGGTTCAAGTAGGGTCCGCTTACTTTAATGCATATTTCTTCCCAATCTAAGTTTTTAAAAACATTTTCCTGGGTCTGGTTCAATAGTTTAGGGGATATTATGTCACCCTGTCTAACAGCTCTTCTTATGCGGAATGATTTAGTTACCTTATAGTAGGTTTTTTCATGCCCATGCCGTTTCACTTGAATGCATGGAGTCGGCATTCGCAACAGAAGTGATGTAGACCGGCTTTGGTAGAGCCTTTGCACCTTGCATTTCTGTCCAGTCTCCCTGAAAATATGAAAAAACGGAAGGGGTTTGGGCAAAATGAGAAAAATCAATTTCGTAAATTAGTTTTTTTCTCGTAGCTGAGGTAGGATCAAAACGAAAGCGCCAAGATTTTTTATATTCGTGACGTCACATCAATCGAAGCGGTCGTATTGTTTTCTTTAGATAGACTATTTTAAACTAGAAAAGTAGTTTTCATTCAAAAATCGATATGGAGTATTAAATATCATAGACCTATACATACATAAATTATGTAAAAACTTAAGCCTTTCTATCGTATGAGATTTGATCCCATGTAAATCTGACCCTAGGAAAAACTGATTTTTTTAAGCTTTAAGAAGGAAGTTAATTGGATGTCATCATAGCAATCCAATATTAACAGCTATTGCAAATGGTTAACCAGTTGTCAATAGTCGTTTTGGTCCACAGTACACCGGTCTATTTTTTAGGTGATGAGTAACAGGCTGAATTTTAGTACAGCTGCTTCGGAAAAATTCTGGTATTGCTAAATCTACTTTTATATTGAGTTGTTGAGTACATCGGTATTAAAAATTTGGAATGAAACTTTTTCGTATCCAATTTGAAAAGTTGAAATGTCAGTGTAGTATAGTTTTTTTAAAACAAGGATTACAAGACTTAAAAGATTTCTGCGCCCATGCACTCTATTAGGAATCATTTTCAAGAATTTTTTCAGAAGAAAAAGTTGGCCGTCGTGGCAAAATAAATCCATGGGCATCACTTAAAAAATAGATCCGTGTACTGTGAACTATGACTTGTGAGTTAATGTAAAGTCTTTTATATAAAGGTTTTTTTTTGCAGGAGCATATCGTCGCTAAAACCACGAAGTGGCCTAACCCATAAAAATGCGCAGTAGTGTATTGACGACGATATATTTAGGTTCTTTCATAACTATTTATAATTTAAAATTGTATTTCCTTTAAAAAAAGTCAGTTATTGCAGACACACTTGGTGAACTTTTTTTCTACCTGCCTCCTGCGATCGCCGACTCTTTTATTTTTGTTTCTTTCTTTTTTATTATTTTTAAAAGACCCTTTTGCTTTTGCTTAAGGTTACCATATGCCTCGACGAATTGGAATTGTCAGTAGACTTTATCCTGAAGTAAAATCAGTGTAAATATAAATTTTTTAATAACAATATTTTATTGATAATAGATATCAATATTAATTTAGTTCAATACAAAATAACCCACTATGAATACCGAGTGTCATTTAAATGATACACAAAACTTTAAAGGGTGGTAGGATAGGTTAAAAGTAGAAAAAAAGTAGGATAGGTTAAAAGTTGAAAAAAAGTTGAAATAAATTTTGGTAAAAAAAATTTAAAACATGCTGGAAAAAAACGTTTACTTCATATATGAAAACAATATAATAGGTCATTTAATAACACTATAAAAAATAACTTTGCTAAAAACGGCGTTGTAATAACGCGATTATCAAATCAAAACATCAATGTTTTACGTTATTTTCAAGTAAATTCTAAGTATATTTTTATCCACGTCAAAATCACATTAAGTTCACGCCTTTTCTATATGAATTTTAAAACGTGACTTGCATAGCTTTTCTACCAAATATTTTTGAGATTTTACTAGAAGCAGCGCCACCTATCGGCAAGATTTTTTATTTCGAAGAAATCTATCCGGGAGTGCTTTGGCCTCTAAACTCCAAAAACCAGTTAATGAACTGATCCCTGATCCTTCACGATCACGATGCATCAATTATTAACCTAATAAAGACATAATATTTTGTGAAAGTGTTTACTGTTACATCTTTTTTAGCTTTTAAAGAAAACATAATGTATGTATAGAAATTTTGTCTTGCCTTGAGCGCCATCTTTTAAAATTGTCTAAGGTGTTCTAGTCTTAAACTAGTGAACTTTTAGGACTTCCTTTCGCGTCACTTTTAAGTTAAAAAAAGGTTTACAAAAAAAACGTGACAAAAAAAAACGCAGAAAGTTATTAAACAAATATTTATCTAAAGAGGTTTTAGAACAGGCTTTTGCGCCTTTTTTTGATTAAAAAACCTGTAGCGAAAAAAACGTGACAAAATAATACGCAAAAAGTTAGTAGGTTTGAGAAGTCTTAATCTAGTGGTGTTTTAGAACTTGTTTTGGAGGACTTTTTAAATGTGAATTCGGCACATGAAAATAACGAAGGTAAAAAAGAAGTTATATACACAGCACCAGAAACTTCAGCAAAAATTTAATTTTTTGTAGCTTGATTCCCCCTTATTTTTAAGTTATCTTGAAGCATGTAGATTTAACAAAACAAATATTGCATGTTATCAGGCTGTTTTCTAGTAAAAAATAACTTTATTGTTTTTGTTCACGTTAATGTGATTTTTGTGCTATATAGGTTACGTGTTGGTAGAGTCTTTGCCAAGTCAATTGAAATACCTCCTAATACGGGGTTCTATCGATTTCATGGAAGTTTTCTTGATTCTGCCCTTCAAAAGTTATCAAAATTCATATAAAATGATCCTGGTATAATTTCAACCCTACCGACACAGAAGAGCTGCGGCTCCTCTCGGTCCGACCACAAAGTATTTGTTTTCCAACCGACCGAGCACAGGTGGATGGCGCTTTTAATTGCTTTCGGATGTTCCTTTCGGGACCTCTTTAGTCGGCAGTATGCAGAGTTAGAAAATAAATCAGTGTCGTTCCTGTAGGTGTAGGAATAGTAAGTTTATTATCTATTTTTATTTCTTTAGTTTACGCTATTATGAAATGAAATAATTTTAATGAGTATATCTACCGCCCATGTCACTTTCTATAAAGGATATGCCGATGGTCGGTTTTTATCTTTGTTCAATTGACTTTGCAATCACCATAACAAGGAAAGGTTGTTGATGTTTTAAGGTTTGAGGTATGAGGTAGAGCCGCGGGGCTGTAAGCGCGCTGGTCGTTTTATAAAATCTGGGTGCAAAAATCCTTAAAAGGACGATGTAAAAATATTAATTTTTCCGAGCCACACAAAGACAATATAGAGGATTGGCACTCACCTTTTTAGTTGGTTCCGTCGTCTAGAGGAGCTCCTCTCGCTGGCCCAGTCGTTGCAGTCGATCCACACTAGAATCACTTGTTTGTGTAATGGTTTAGTTTGATTTTCTAAGAATGTTATTGGATTTTTTGGTTAATAGAATTTATCACCATGCTGCGTGGTGATCTCGATAGAATACGACAGACGAATCTTTTTTGGTTACGCCTTTTTGCGCAGATTCATTTTTCGTAGATGGCGCTGGCGTTTTGTTTGTGCCAATCAAAATTGAAATTGTGTGGGTTTTCCGAATACGGGAATTTGGTGCTAAATTTGAATTTAAAATTAAAGTTGCACGAACAAAGGTGTTTCTTATACTTTTGATGATCCCACTTGTTGTTGTTTTAAAATACACTGTTTATAAAAGTACTGGAGAAATTATGGCAACCCTAGTTTACTGCTCAAACTTTCTGCAGCCACGATTTGAAACTTATCAAGAACTCGTTTCGGTCGTTTTGCTTGTTTTGAAACAGCTGATCGGATTTCGTACGTAAAGGGATAGTTTCCAAGAACTTCAACTTCGCTCTCAATGCCGAGAGTTTATTTTCTGCAGCCTGCTAGACTAACTATGTCCGCAGTAGCTTAGTAAACTAAATAACAGCAGAATTGACTAAAACGGTCCAATTCTAAATAAATAGTAGGCCCTTACTTTGTTTTTGTTTTACATTTTACAGTTTTAACTCATTAATAGGATAAAGTATAAAGAATACTCGTTTCAATCTTCATTCATGAGACGAGTAAGATTGGTCTGGGCAGAATTCAGTAAATTAAGCTACATATTAAAAAATAAAAACTTTCCTCAGTACCTCAAAACAAAAGTGTATAACCAATGTATCCTTCCTGTACTTACCTATGGATCCCAGACCTGGACACTTTAATCAAACATGAATAAGGTAACAAAAGCCCAAAGATCAATGGAATAACAAATGTTACATGTGAAGCTAACAGATAGAAAAAGGAGTGAATAAATAAGAAATAAATCAAAAGTAGGTGATGTCAGAGAAGAAGTAGCAAAATTAAAATGGTCATAATATCAGACAGAAAGACGATCGATGGAACAAATGTCTTCTAAACTGGAGAACTCGGGAAAATAAAAGAAGTGGGGAAAGACTCCAAATGAGATGGGCGGACGATTTGAAGAAACACGCGGGAACTAGATAGAAGAACACGGTGACAGACAGAGAAGAGTGGAAGATATTGTGGGAGGCCTATACCCAAGGATGGATTGAAGAAGGCTAAATAGATAGATAAGGAATACTTATTAATGATAGTTGCAGTGGCACACCCAGAAAATATATTTGAGGAGAGCCCAACATAAGTGTGTGTAGTTTCGAAAATTTTAAGTTTACTATTTTTTAATAACAATTTTTTAAGTCTAGGGGGCCTGGCCCGATGACCCCCCTTTGGGTGCCCCACTGGAGGTTAGAAAGTTATCTATTTGAAAGGAGAATTCGAATTATGTCGAACCAATCTACAGGATCTTTTGTTTAGGTTGCGCGACTTTTTGCGCGTTTGACTTCATTATTTTACGCCTTGGAGAAACTTTCTGGTATTCCTGCTAAACAAAGTTATTATTTTGCAATTTTTGTACTACTGAAAGACGCAAGGTTTTTTCTGTGACGATATTAAACAATTTGTTACTATTTATTCACTTTGAAGTTCAGTTTAAGTTCTACGGTCATCGCCAGTTACCAACAACTAAATTAACCAATTGTATTTTTAATCTAAATCTAAATCTATTTTTTATAGTATAATATAATCTAAAATAACACGAATCATCGTCTCTTAACACTGGCTACGCTCGTACTGAGGAGTGCCCAACAAGGTCGAAACTCCCAGGCTACCTATCTGATCATTCCCATAACATGCTTTGTCCCATAGCAAGCTTTAAATAAGCTTCAAGTCGTTGCGTGCTATGTGAAAAGACTTCCATTGCGCAAGCGTCTCCTACGATCCGACCGAGAAACGTTCAGGCGGTACGGGATAGGAGATAAGATTTAACTTAAAACGCGTAAAAATCACCAACTGTTAAGAGCGCGCGACTATGCCATTGGTCAAGGTAAGTCATTTCGCACAGCATGCGACCACTTAGAGATGATTCAAAGTTTGCTATTGACCAAAGCATTTGATGTGGATGATCACATCGTTCGAGAGCCCCCGTGGTATATGAGTTACTAATATTCACCTTTTGAGGATTCGCCCCAAACTTATTTTTTTTCTCTTGGTCTATTGACTAGGTCCTCGCAATATCTCTTTCAATTTACTCTCATATAATATTATAAAAACCCAAAGATCAATGGAAAGAAAAAGGAATAAATGGATAAGAAATAAAACAAAAGTAAGTGATGTCAGAGGAGAAGTAGCAAAGTTAAAATGAAAATTTGCCGGTCATAATATCAGAAAGACGATCGATGAAACAAATGTATTGTAAACTGGAGACCTTGGGAAAATAAAAGAAGTAGGGGAACATCCCAAATGAGATCGACGGACGATTTGAAGAAACACACGGGACCTAGATGGATGTACACGGCGACAGACACAGAAGAGTGGAAGATGTTGGGGGAGGCCTATGTCGAAAGATGGATTGAAGAAGGCTAAATAGATAGATAGATAGATCATATTATAATCCAATATGTTTTCCTTGTTTAGTTTATTTCTCTATTCGTTTGGTAGGTTCATAACAAAAATGGATAAACTAAAATCGGTGCCGTGCCGGGATGATTCTTTTCATCGGTTCGTTCATTTTACTTGTTCGCAGTAAAGTATCAGGGGGATGCATTTTGCCAAAAAATTCAACTCTAGAAAAAAATCCGGCAACAGCGCGATTTTTTGGATCGGCGGGCAGCGAAGTTTACCTACGTTGTGCCGAAATGAAGATCTTGGAGAACAAAATCCAACTGCTCCAACCTAAATTACGAACTGAACTTAATCGTTACTCTTCCTTAAGGTAGAAAGAGTCGTTGGTGTATTGTACCTACTGTTTTAAAAAGATGCGTGTGAAAAATGTTGAGGTTTTTTAATTTTTTTCCTATAGTTTTATCACAGTTCCTAACAGTCTTCCCAAGTTTAGCTCTTTAGCCTATGATTTTTGTATATATTTTCCACATATTTCATGAATAAACACAAAAAATATATAGTTTTATCACAGTTCCTAACAGTCTTCCCAAGTTTAGCTCTTTAGCCTATGATTTTTGTATATATTTTCCACATATTTCATGAATAAACACAAAAAATAGCATGAAATACGACATTTTGAGGTCTCGCCCCAAGACATATTTCTGGGTGCGTTACTGTAGGACAATGGGTGTTTCTTAATTTTTTAGCTCACATATACTATACTATAGTAGTGTGAGCTATGGTGATCCTAATTTTTTCGAGAAAAAAATTTGCTCCGATTTCAAAAAATTTTATATGTCTTTGCGTTTCAGATGATTTTGAAACTTTTTTGTTGCGCCGTCTGTCTGTCTGTCTGTATGTCTGTCTGTCTGTCTGTCTGTCTGTCTGTCTGTCTGTCTGTCTGTCTGTCTCTATGTCTGTATGTCTGTATGTCTGTATGTCTGTATGTCTGTATGTCTGTATGTCTGTATGTCTGTATGTCTGTATGTCTGTATGTCTGTATGTCTGTATGTCTGTATGTCTGTATGTCTGTATGTCTGTATGTCTGTATGTCTGTATGTCTGTATGTCTGTATGTCTGTATGTCTGTATGTCTGTATGTCTGTATGTCTGTATGTCTGTATGTCTGTATGTCTGTATGTCTGTATGTCTGTATGTCTGTATGTCTGTATGTCTGTATGTCTGTATGTCTGTATGTCTGTATGTCTGTATGTCTGTATGTCTGTATGTCTGTATGTCTGTATGTCTGTATGTCTGTATGTCTGTATGTCTGTATGTCTGTATGTCTGTATGTCTGTATGTCTGTATGTCTGTATGTCTGTATGTCTGTATGTCTGTATGTCTGTATGTCTGTATGTCTGTATGTCTGTATGTCTGTATGTCTGTATGTCTGTATGTCTGTATGTCTGTATGTCTGTATGTCTGTATGTCTGTATGTCTGTATGTCTGTATGTCTGTATGTCTGTATGTCTGTATGTCTGTATGTCTGTATGTCTGTATGTCTGTATGTCTGTATGTCTGTATGTCTGTATGTCTGTATGTCTGTATGTCTGTATGTCTGTATGTCTGTATGTCTGTATGTCTGTATGTCTGTATGTCTGTATGTCTGTATGTCTGTATGTCTGTATGTCTGTATGTCTGTATGTCTGTATGTCTGTATGTCTGTATGTCTGTATGTCTGTATGTCTGTATGTCTGTATGTCTGTATGTCTGTATGTCTGTAGGTCTGTATGTCTGTATGTCTGTCTGTCTGTATGTCTGTCTGTCTGTCTGTCTGTCTGTCTGTCTGTATGTCTGTATGTCTGTATGTCTGTAGGTCTGTATGTCTGTATGTCTGTATGTCTGTATGTCTGTATGTCTGTATGTCTGTATGTCTGTATGTCTGTATGTCTGTATGTCTGTATGTCTGTATGTCTGTATGTCTGTATGTCTGTATGTCTGTATGTCTGTATGTCTGTATGTCTGTATGTCTGTATGTCTGTATGTCTGTATGTCTGTATGTCTGTATGTCTGTATGTCTGTATGTCTGTATGTCTGTATGTCTGTATGTCTGTATGTCTGTATGTCTGTATGTCTGTATGTCTGTATGTCTGTATGTCTGTATGTCTGTATGTCTGTATGTCTGTATGTCTGTATGTCTGTATGTCTGTATGTCTGTATGTCTGTATGTCTGTATGTCTGTATGTCTGTATGTCTGTATGTCTGTATGTCTGTAGGTCTGTATGTCTGTATGTCTGTATGTCTGTATGTCTGTATGTCTGTATGTCTGTATGTCTGTATGTCTGTAGGTCTGTATGTCTGTATGTCTGTATGTCTGTATGTCTGTATGTCTGTATGTCTGTATGTCTGTATGTCTGTATGTCTGTATGTCTGTATGTCTGTATGTCTGTATGTCTGTATGTCTGTATGTCTGTATGTCTGTATGTCTGTATGTCTGTATGTCTGTATGTCTGTATGTCTGTATGTCTGTATGTCTGTATGTCTGTATGTGTGTATGTCTGTATGTCTGTATGTCTGTATGTCTGTATGTCTGTATGTCTGTATGTCTGTATGTCTTTATGTCTGTATGTCTGTATGTCTGTATGTCTGTATGTCTGTATGTCTGTATGTCTGTATGTCTGTATGTCTGTATGTCTGTATGTCTGTATGTCTGTATGTCTGTATGTCTGTATGTCTGTATGTCTGTATGTCTGTATGTCTGTATGTCTGTATGTCTGTATGTCTGTATGTCTGTATGTCTGTATGTCTGTATGTCTGTATGTCTGTATGTCTGTATGTCTGTATGTCTGTATGTCTGTATGTCTGTATGTCTGTATGTCTGTATGTCTGTATGTCTGTATGTCTGTATGTCTGTATGTCTGTATGTCTGTATGTCTGTATGTCTGTATGTCTGTATGTCTGTATGTCTGTATGTCTGTATGTCTGTATGTCTGTATGTCTGTATGTCTGTATGTCTGTATGTCTGTATGTCTGTATGTCTGTATGTCTGTATGTCTGTATGTCTGTATGTCTGTATGTCTGTATGTCTGTATGTCTGTATGTCTGTATGTCTGTATGTCTGTATGTCTGTATGTCTGTATGTCTGTATGTCTGTATGTCTGTATGTCTGTATGTCTGTATGTCTGTATGTCTGTATGTCTGTATGTCTGTATGTCTGTATGTCTGTATGTCTGTATGTCTGTATGTCTGTATGTCTGTATGTCTGTATGTCTGTATGTCTGTATGTCTGTATGTCTGTATGTCTGTATGTCTGTATGTCTGTATGTCTGTATGTCTGTATGTCTGTATGTCTGTATGTCTGTATGTCTGTATGTCTGTATGTCTGTATGTCTGTATGTCTGTATGTCTGTATGTCTGTATGTCTGTATGTCTGTATGTCTGTATGTCTGTATGTCTGTATGTCTGTATGTCTGTATGTCTGTATGTCTGTATGTCTGTATGTCTGTATGTCTGTATGTCTGTATGTCTGTATGTCTGTATGTCTGTATGTCTGTATGTCTGTATGTCTGTATGTCTGTATGTCTGTATGTCTGTATGTCTGTATGTCTGTATGTCTGTATGTCTGTATGTCTGTATGTCTGTATGTCTGTATGTCTGTATGTCTGTATGTCTGTATGTCTGTATGTCTGTATGTCTGTATGTCTGTATGTCTGTATGTCTGTATGTCTGTATGTCTGTATGTCTGTATGTCTGTATGTCTGTATGTCTGTATGTCTGTATGTCTGTATGTCTGTATGTCTGTATGTCTGTATGTCTGTATGTCTGTATGTCTGTATGTCTGTATGTCTGTATGTCTGTATGTCTGTATGTCTGTATGTCTGTATGACTGTATGTCTGTATGTCTGTATGTCTGTATGTCTGTATGTCTGTATGTCTGTATGTCTGTATGTCTGTATGTCTGTATGTCTGTATGTCTGTATGTCTGTATGTCTGTATGTCTGTATGTCTGTATGTCTGTATGTCTGTATGTCTGTATGTCTGTATGTCTGTATGTCTGTATGTCTGTATGTCTGTATGTCTGTATGTCTGTATGTCTGTGTGTCTGTATGTCTGTATGTCTGTATGTCTGTATGTCTGTATGTCTGTATGTCTGTATGTCTGTATGTCTGTATGTCTGTATGTCTGTATGTCTGTATGTCTGTCTGTAACGACCAACGCGCATAACTCAAAAACCGCTTGGCCGATTTTAATGAAATTTGGTACCTAGGCTGGGCCTAGGGTCGAGATGGTCCCATTTAAAAATGAACAAAATCCACCGAACACAAACCAAATAAAAGGGTGGGGGTAGATTTAAAAAATTAGAGTTTATGTGAAAATATGGCGTGTATGATATCAAACGAAAGGTACTTGAGTCTGGCCTTAAACAAAATACATTTTAATTTATTTTTAAAAAAGGGTGGGGGTATATTTCAAAAATTAGAGTTTAAGTGAAAATATGGCGTGAGTGATATCAAACGAAAGGTAATTGAGTCCGGAGTTTAACAAAATACATTTTAGTTTTTGTTTTTCTTAAGGGTGGGGGAAGATTTTAAAAATTTGAGTTTAAGTCAAAACATGGCTTGTGTGGTATCAAACAAAAGGTAATTTAGTCTGGAGTTGAATAAAATATATTTCAGTTTTTAGTTATATTAGCTCACACGTAAACTATAACTATAGTTCCTAGTGTGAGCTTAGGGGCCCATATATTGGCAGAGTATTTCTATAGTTTTATCATAGTTTCTATCTGCCTTCCAAAGCTCATAAATTACATTTATACGGGAGGGAAGCAAATTAAAATTTTTGGGTTTTTAAATTGTTTCCTAATAGTTTTATCATATTTCCTAGCAGTCTGCCAAAGCTCAGCTCTCTAGCGCTTCTGGAAGTGGGTAATGTTACTTTTAAATAATTTTACACGTATATGGGAGGGGAATAAATTAGAATTTTTTTTAAGGGATTGGTCATAATTTCTGTCAGTCTGCCAAACTTCAGCATTGTAGCATGTCTGAAAGTACAGTAAAATTTTGATGATCTATACAAGAGTGAGTGAATGGCAATTTCGACGTTTTTTGAAATTTCGTAACTACTTCACTAATTTATGGAAGTCCATGAAACTTGGAGGAGTTGTTAACTCTATGAAGATCTACGATCTACTGTGCAAAGTTTGAGTTTCGTAGCTCATTCCGAAGTAGAGTTTTAGATAGGTCAATTGTGGGCTGAAATGTACAGTAGTTTACGCGAACTTGGCCGGGCACTGCCGTGCCCTCAGATGTGACATTTAACTTTCATAGGCCAGGAGTAAATATCTTTTAATGCTCACATAAAAAATATTTTGCAAAAAATATATACTAGGCACTAGCGTACTTTATCACAATCTTAAGGAGGCAACAACAAGAAAAATATAAACGTACATTTTAGTACCCGTAAATTAAAAATTAAACAAGTGTTTGAGGATAATTTAGTGAAAAAGGATACCCGACTAAACACAAAAAATGTTTAATTTTTAGTTTACGGTTTCCAAAATTTACGTTTGTTAATATTGTTAGCTTTAAACGCCGATATCTTGAAGGCGAAAAAATGCAATTGATCTGACCTAAAGAAAAATGTGTTGTCGATGGAAACTTATTAACTATGTAGATTTATAGGATAATTTGAAAAATAATAAAAATAAAATAAAGTTTGAGGTTTTGCTTGCAAAAATTATTTTAAAAAAAGGTTAAAATATTTGAATGCTTCTGAATTTTAGTTTTTTTTATTAATAGGATCAAAATTAGCATAATTAGAAATGTTTATTAAACTAGCAAGCATATGCCTTTAGAACACGTATTTTTTTAAATATTAGAATAAATACCCCAGAAAACTATTATTATTAATAGAAAATTATTGAAATACAGCCAGGCTATAAGTGTGCCAGCCACTATTTTGACACATTCCCAATAAAAACTGACAGTTGATCTTTCAAAATTGACATACCAAAGTGGAATTTAAAACTTTCGTCGTTTATTTTCAATTAATAAAAGAAGGCACTATTTATTCCGGTTCATATAGTAAACAAAGGCGGTGTTTTAAAAGATCACAGCTGATATTACAATGTGAAGGTGTCAAAATTGTGCCTGGCACTATTATAGCCTAGCTTTATTTCAATAGTTCTCTAATAAGTGTTCCTAAAATGCGATAAGCAATTGCAAGATTAACGGAAATAGTTTTAAAGAACTTGAGTATTGAATTATGATATTAAACCTACCTACTTGGATTTGAATAGTAGTTTTCCCGTAAGAAAACCGTAATGAAAAAAAAGTAAATTTAAAGTTGAATTGAGTTTTTGAGCCAGGGCACTGCGGGCCCTCCTGAAGCTACATACCCTAGACAAGTGCCTATAGTAGGGTCACTGCATCCTGCCAGGCTTCCAGGATGCAGTGACTCTAGCCTATAGGCTAAACCAACGCTGCCTGTTAGAGATTTTGCTATTTTGGGTTTTATAATATTTTATAAATATCCGCGTTATACGAAATAAATTAGACAAACAAAAATGCTTTATTTTTCATATAAAAACGTAACTGACGTGGTACATAATCTATCTGTTTCTATTTTGTCGGTTTAGAACGTTTTTCTACGTTGTCCGACGCCTATTCTCCACCTCCTTCGATCCTGACAATCATCTTCTGTCAGATTTTTTTAACTCATTGATCTTTGGATTGACTGTTGCCATTCTAGTTTAGGACGCCGTCTTTTTCTGCGCCCTATTGGTTGCCATTCTAGGAACTTATAGTCCTTTATTAGTTTAGTACTTAGCGCCAACGTCCACTAAGCACAACGATAAGTCACCAAAAGAAAATGTTTTGATCTGGCGAAGCAGTACTTGAGACCCACCGTGCGGCGATGGTGGGTCCTCGTTCTTTCCCCCCAAAAGCCACCTCCACCCCCCACCCCCCGGCGCGGCCCCTCCGACGCCACCTTCGTCGTCGTCGCCCGCCGCGCCGCCACGGTCGGGTCGGCCGTTTGGGCGAGCGAAATTGTATGCAACTTGCCATCGCGGTGCAACGCGCCGCATCGCACCGTTCATGATGCGGCCTCTTATTAGTTCTTCGCGCGCGTTATTCATCTCCCGTCACCAAATTTATTCTTATTGACCATTACTCATTAGTGATTAGGATGTGATTTTTTTTGTGACTTGTGATACCACAAAAAGTTTTCGAAAAAAAAAGAAAAATACAAAAAAATGGCAATCAATTTTTCGGCTTCGTTTGCTGCCTGTCTGGCCGCCTCGGCGGGACTGAAAGTGCCTCGACAAATAATGTATTGTATTTCCCAAGGTGAGAATTTTTGATTTTTTTTAGCACAGCTTGAAAAATATTTTTATACCTCGAAAAACTTTGTTCTAGCTTTGATGATTTGTTTAACTAAAAACCCCAGCTAAAATGCCTTTATTTATAAGAAAACCTTTAGTTACAACACACTTCATAATTGAAAAGATACAACATAAAAAAAACATTCAAAAAAATACTGAAAAAATGATACCTACATTTAAAACTATTATCGCGCGCGTTATTCAACTTCCGTCACCAAATTTATTCTTATTTACCCTTACTCATTAGTGATTAGGATGTGATTTTTTTTGTGACTTGTAATACCACAAAAAATTTTCGAAAAAAAAAGAAAAATACAAAAAAATGGCAATCAATTTTTCGGCTTCGTTTGCTGCCTGTCTGGCCGCCTCGGCGGGACTGAAAGTGCCTCGACAAATAATGTATTGTATTTCCCAAGGGGAGAATTTTTTATTTTTTTTTAGCACAGCTTGAAAAATATTTTTATACCTCGAAAAACTTTGTTCTAGCTTTGATGATTTGTTTAACTAAAAACCCCAGCTAAAATGCCTTTATTTATAAGAAAACCTTTAGTTAGAACACACTTCATAATTGAAAAGATACAACATAAAAAAACATTCAAAAAAATACTGAAAAAATGATACCTACATTTAAAACTATTATCGCGCGCGTTATTCATCTTCCGTCACCAAATTTATTCTTATTTACCCTTACTCATTAGTGATTAGGATGTGATTTTTTTTGTAACTTGTGATACCACAAAAAATTTTCGAAAAAAAAGAAAAATACAAAAAAATGGCAATCAATTTTTCGGCTTCGTTTGCTGCCTGTCTGGCCACCTCGGCGGGACTAAAAGTGCCTCGACAAATAATGTATTGTATTTCCCAAGGTGAGAATTTTTGATTTTTCTTAAGCACAGCTTGAAAAATATTTTTATACCTCGAAAAACTTTGTTCTAGCTTTGATGATTTGTTTAACTAAAAACCCCAGCTAAAATGCCTTTATTTATAAGAAAACCTTTAGTTAGAACACACTTCATAATTGAAAAGATACAACATAAAAAAACATTCAAAAAAATACTGAAAAAATGATACCTACATTTAAAACTATTATCGCGCGCGTTATTCATCTTCCGTCACCAAATTTATTCTTATTTACCCTTACTCATTAGTGATTAGGATGTGATTTTTTTTGTGACTTGTAATACTACAAAAAATTTTCGAAAAAAAAAGAAAAATACAAAAAAAATGGCAATCAATTTTTCGGCTTCGTTTGCTGCCTGTCTGGCCGCCTCGGTGGGACTGAAAGTGCCTCGACAAATAATGTATTGTATTTCCCAAGGTGAGAATTTTTGTTTTTTTTTAGCACAGCTTGAAAAATATTTTTATACCTCAAAAAAGTTTGTTCTAGCTCATGTTGATTTATTTAACTAAAATCTCCGGCTAAAATGCTTTTATTTATAAGAAAACTTTTAATTTAAACATACTTCATAGGTGAAAAGATACAGCATAATAGAACATTCAAAAAATACTCAAAAAAATTATGCCTACATTTAAAACTTTTATTACTATAGTTCTTCGCGCGCGTTATTCATCTTCCGTCACCAAATTTATTCTTATTGACCATTACTCATTAGTGATTAGGATGTGATTTTTTTTGTGACTTGTGATACCACAAAAAATTTTCGAAGAAAAAAGAAAAATACAAAAAATGGCAATCAATTTTTCGGCTTCGTTTACTGCCTGTCTGGCCGCCTCGGCGGGACTGAAAGTGCCTCGACAAATAATGTATTGTATTTCCCAAGGTGAGAATTTTTAATTTTTTTTAGCACAGCTTGAAAAATAATTTTATACCTCGAATAAGTTTCTTCCAGCTCTTGTTGATTTGTTTAACTAAAAACTCCCGCTAAAATGCTTTTATCTATAAGAATTTTTTTAATTACAACACACTTCATAGTTGGAAAGATGCAGCATAAAAAAATATTTTAAAAAAATACCAAAAAAATGGTACCTACATTAAAACTATTATCAATATAGTTCATCGCGTCCGATATTCCTGTTCCGTCACCAAATTTATTCTTATTGACCATTACTCATTAGTGATTAGGATGTGATTTTTTTTTGTGAGTTGTGATACCACAAAAAATTTTCGAAAAAAAAGAAAAATACAAAAAAATGGCAATCAATTTTTCGGCTTCGTTTGCTGCCTGTCTGGCCACCTCGGCGGGACTAAAAGTGCCTCGACAAATAATGTATTGTATTTCCCAAGGTGAGAATTTTTGATTTTTCTTAAGCACAGCTTGAAAAATATTTTTATACCTCGAAAAACTTTGTTCTAGCTTTGATAATTTGTTTAACTAAAAACCCCAGCTAAAATGCCTTTATTTATAAGAAAACCTTTAGTTAGAACACACTTCATAATTGAAAAGATACAACATAAAAAAAACATTCAAAAAAATACTGAAAAAATAATACCTACATTTAAAACTATTATCGCGCGCGTTAATTATCTTCCGTCACCAAATTTATTCTTATTTACCCTTACTCATTAGTGATTAGGATGTGATTTTTTTTGTGACTTGTAATACTACAAAAAATTTTCGAAAAAAAAAGAAAAATACAAAAAAATGGCAATCAATTTTTCGGCTTCGTTTGCTGCCTGTCTGGCCGCCTCGGCGGGACTGAAAGTGCCTCGACAAATAATGTATTGTATTTCCCAAGGTGAGAATTTTTGATTTTTCTTAAGCACAGCTTGAAAAGTATTTTTATACCTCGAATAAGTTTGTTCCAGCTCTTGTTGATTTGTTTAACTAAAAACTCCCGCTAAAATGCTTTTATCTATAAGAATTTTTTTAATTACAACACACTTCATAGTTGGAAAGATACAGCATAAAAAAATATTTAAAAAAAATACCAAAAAAATGGTACCTACATTAAAACTATTATAAATATAGTTCATCGCGTCCGATATTCCTGTCCCGTCACCAAATTTATTCTTATTGACCATTACTCATTATTGATTAGGATGTGATTTTTTTTTGTGAGTTGTGATACCACAAAAAATTTTCGAAAAAAAAGAAAAATACAAAAAAATGGCAATCAATTTTTCGGCTTCGTTTGCTGCCTGTCTGGCCACCTCGGCGGGACTAAAAGTGCCCCGACAAATAATGTATTGTATTACCCAAGGTGAGAATTTTTGATTTTTCTTAAGCACAGCTTGAAAAATATTTTTATACCTCGAAAAACTTTGTTCTAGCTTTGATGATTTGTTTAACTAAAAACCCCAGCTAAAATGCCTTTATTTTTAAGAAAACCTTTAGTTAGAACACACTTCATAATTGAAAAGATACAACATAAAAAAAACATTCAAAAAAATACCGAAAAAATGATACCTACATTTAAAACTATTATCGCGCGCGTTATTCATCTTCCGTCACCAAATTTATTCTTATTGACCATTACTCATTAGTGGTTAGGATGTGATTTTTTTTGTTACTTGTGATACCACAAAAAAATTTCGAAAAAAAAAGAAAAATACAAAAATATGGCAATTAATTTTTCGGCTTCGTTTGCTGTCTGTCTGGCCGCCTCGGCGGGACTGAAAGTGCCTCGACAAATAATGTATTGTATTTCCCATGGTGAGAATTTTTGATTTTTTTTAGCACAGCTTGAAAAATATTTTTATACCTCAAAAAAGTTTGTTCTAGCTCATGTTGATTTATATAACTAAAATCTCCCGCTAAAATGCTTTTATTTATAAGAAAACTTTTAATTTAAACACACTTCATAGGTGAAAAGATACAGCATAAAAGAACATTCAAAAAAATACTCAAAAAAATGATACCTACATTTAAAATTATTATTACTATAGTTCTTCGCGCGCGTTATTCATCTCCCGTCACCAAGTTTATTCTTATTGACCATTACTCATTAGTGATTAGGATGTGATTTTTTTTGTGACTTGTGATACCACAAAAAATTTTCGAAAAAAAAAAGAAAAATACAAAAAATGGCAATCAATTTTTCGGCTTCGTTTGTTGCCTGTCTGGCCGTCTCGGCGGGACTGAAAGTGCCTCGACAAATAACGTATTGTATTTCCCAAGATGAGAATTTTTCATTTTTTTTTAGCAAAGCTTGAAAAATATATTTTAACCTCAAAAAAGTTTGCTCTAGCTCTTGTTGACTTATTTAACTAAAATCTCCCGCTAAAATGCTTTTATTTATAAGGAAACTTTTAATTTAAACACACTTCATAGGTGAAAAGATATAGCACACAAGAACATTCAAAAAAATACTCAAAAAAATTATATCTACATTTAAAACTATTATTAATATAGTTCTTCGCGCGCGTTATTTATCTCCCGTCACCAAATTTATTCTTATTGACCATTACTCATTAGTGATTAGGATGTGATTTTTTTGTGACTTGTGATACCACAAAAAACTTTCAAAAAAAAAAGAAAAAAAAAATGACAATCAATTTTTCGGCTTCGATTGTTGCCTGTCTGGCCGCCTCGGCGGGACTGAAAGTGCCTCGACAAATTATGTATTGTATTTCTCAAAGTGTATATTTTGTATTTTTTTTGCGCAGTTTAAAAAACATTTTTATATCTCTAAAAAGTTTGTTCTATCTTTTGTTGATTTTTTTAAACTAAAAATTTCCGTTAAAATTTTTTTCTTTATAAGATACGGTGTGCTTGAATGAGGTATAGGTTACATGAAAATGGTTCCAAAAACTAATTGCACTTTTTGAATAGGGACTCTATCCTGACTTCAATACCATATTCATATAAATCCTAGCTGATCCTCTTTTCGCAATTTTGTCAATTTTTTGACTTATTTCTAGTTTTAAGGATATAGCTAACAGTTAAGTTGTACCAGAACGAGTACGTTTCATCCGGTTTGTACCAAATTTTGACATTTAACTAAAGAGATCACCAAAATACTTTTTTGTATTTTTAATTATATTTCTTCGTCATGAAAGAAGTTGAAAATGCAATTCAAAATAAAAACAATTAGAATTCCTTGTTTTTTTTCCTTTGATGCATTATTTAAATTACACCCTATATACTTAAACTAATTATACTGAAATAGAAGTTTTTCACGCGCAATTATCATTACTAAAATTATTACTCACTAGTGATTGAAAACAATGTGATTTTTTTTTTACATAAACATAACCACAACATTTTAACTAGGTAATAAAAAAAGGAACTAGGTGATAGAAAAGGAAAAAATTGTTAGATTAATTCGGCTCTTGAGATCAAGTCGTCGCGTCGTCGAGCCAAAAGTTTGCTTGTTCGATTTAATTTTTTAATGATCAAAGAGCTGTAAATTACTTAAAATTTCTTGAAGGCCAACTTAACTTTTTGCTTTCAAACATAAAAGAAACAACTTCTGCAACCTTCCAAGTGCGTCGACAAGGCTCGTCCGTCGACGTCGCCTCGCAGAGTTACAACTTACAACAAACCCCGAGTTTCGCATTACAAAAAATCGTTTTATTAACTTTATTAACGATTATCCTTAATTAAAAATTTGAGAAAACCGTCGGCAACGTTTATTTTGCTTACGAGAAAGACATTTTTGGGCTACCTATTTTTAAGTTTTTCTAGCATCTCCGTTTTCCAGATATATTCTTTAATTGTTCAAATAAAAAAAATATATAAATAATAAAATATAATTATTGTTCCATGGTAAATTTAGAAATTTAAAACAAATATTTAAAATAAATTACATACGGCTCAGAAGTATGTCCAATCAAGGATAGAACAGAAAAAATGCTTTCCGCTACGGAGATGGACTGTTGGAGAAGAGCAGCAGGGAAATCAAAAAGAGAAAGAGTTACAAATCAAAGAATAAGAGAAATTATGACAGTGGGGGAACGTACTTTAGTGGATGATATAAGAACAAAGCAACTGGTGTGGTACGGTCATGTACAAAGAATGAATGATGAAAGACTACCTAAACAAATACTACAATGGAAACCAACTGGCCGAAGAAAACGAGGACGGCCAAGGGGAAGCTGGAGAGAAGGAATAGACAGTGAAATAAGAATAAGAGGCCTAGATGATGAATTATGGGCAAACAGAAACGAGTGGAGATTGGGTATCGGAAGACGTAGAACGTTGTGAAACCGATAAATATATATATATATATATATATATATATATATATATATATATTTGAAATATAAATGAAATAATTTTCGAAATTTTTACAAGACATTCAAAAAGCCTTCAAAGCAAGCTCGACCCACCTTTCCTATTTAAAATATAGCGGTAAAGTTTTCAAAAATTTCAAGATACCCAAAAGGGTATACCCCCTCGCAAACAAAATCGACGCGTCCAAGGATTTTTCCAAATTCCATCAAGAAATACCCGAAATAACCTTTGTTAAGTTTTCGTTGTATCCTGTATAAAAATCTTCTAAAATCTTGCTTCCGATGCGTAAACTCTTCGGGAAAATCATTTTACCTACTCGCGTGTGGTAAAGTAATTACTTGTAAATTTTGTTTTTATACAACTGTCTTGTAAAAGGGGGTTTTGCGCACGGAGAACACGATTTGAAAATGGCATTTTGCGCACGCTGTGTGCAAAACGTTTTGCACACGCTTATGTCATTTTTGCGCACGCCTATGTCATTTCTGCATACGGGTCTCCCGTCATTGTGATTTTTGTTGTTGTCACACATCAATATAAAAGCCTTTTTCCTCGCAGAAACTACAAGTTACCAGGTAACCTGGTTACTCGTTTTCCGTTTTTCTTCGCTGAGTAACACTAACTATGACGTCACGAGTAACCACACAGTGTAACCAGTCTAGCAGACGTGGTTGCTGAAATATTTTGAGGTTAATATCGTTTTTTTTTCAAAATGTTTGATTTTAATATATATATTAACAACGAATTATGTTTGGTAACAGTAGAAAATGAAGCACATCCCTTGAAGTTGGTACTATATCAATTCAACTGCAACTAGTCTTAAAATGTACTGCCTTTGGTGTTCTGTGGTACTGCGGCCTTACCACAGAATACCAAAGGAGCACTCTGTTTCCACCCCGATTCAAAAAACGCATCATGTAACGCTGCATTTAAAACTGGTACAAATCCATGGCCCGTGATACGTTTTTTGAATCGGGGTGGGCATGCATTGGTGGAAACAATGAATTATTTTCTGCATTTCGGAAATTGCTGGTAAAAACAAAAACAAACAATTGGAAATGTCATCCACAGCTGACTGTCTGACGTCATACAGCGGTTACTCCGAGTAACCGTGACGTCATTTCGAGTAACTTAAATGAGTGACTAGTAACCTCGAGGAAAAAGGCTTTAAGTTGCCTTAGTTCCGTAGCAACCGTCACTGCTCGTATGTTTTGTTGATTAGATACGTCAAAAAATTGTTGAATTTTTAAAGTTTTGTTGTCGGAAATAAAAACAAGTTAAATTAAAGTTTGATTTTTTTTTCTTTATTAGCAGTTGTATAAAAAATATTGTAAAAAACTCGTTTGAAAACCTCTTTGCACACTCCCTCGACTTGTAGACCTCGCCTTCGGCTCGGTCTACCAAACTGTCTCCATCATGTGCAAAGAGTCGTTTTCAAACCTTGTTGTTTAAATAACTATTAACTTACTAACACTAACACACTGTGCGGTAAAGTTACTTTACCGCCCGCGCACCACTAAGAAACCTTAGCAACGCTTCAAAAAGACAGCTTTAATATTTGTTTACATTTCAATTCCATCTAATTTGACATGTTTATTTATAAATTACATTTAATTTTTTGAAAAAAAGGTACTCATAGGTAAAATATTGTACCTAACACATGCGGAAAGTGTCTTTACGGCCCTTGACGGCTTGACCGAACTCCGCTCCGCGTCGTTTGGCCAACTACTGTCGCGTGCGGTAAAGTATTACTTTCCGCACTAAATAACTATTAACACTGAATGTAAAAAAACTTTCGAATTTATAACTCAAACTGACTTGAAAGTAGGAAAACATAAGGAAACCGTGTCTTTTTTAAAAATGGCTTGACAGACTAATAATTTTTTGAACATATCTTAAACAGAATAAATGAAAAAACATATCAAAATTTCAAGAAATTTGGCGAAGGGCTTTGTCTCCATATTAATGGTACGTTGTCCTTCGCCCCTACTGGATTTAACATTTCTTGAGTGCTTTATAAATCTCCAAAATCTATGTTTTTAAATAAATTGGAAATTAAAGTTTTGGTTGACATTATTTTTGGGAAAGGAATATGCATCATAATACGAAACCCGCATATTGATATGACACTGGTCAAAAAATTCAAATTTTGGTAAAATTGTATGCAATATTGATGATAATTTACTAAAATTTTCAGAAATGGGCTTATGAAAGCAGAATTTTTCCTAAAAATACCAACACGGTAAAAAAATTTATCTACAATGAAAACATGTTCTTTTATTGAATAAATTGTTTTACCTTAAAACAATTTGTTTTGAATTAAAATATTTCTTTTTAGTTCAACGCAGCGTTTAGTCTTGAAGTGAGACTTTATTTTTCTTTATTGTTTTTCAGTATACTCCATTTTGTAACAAAGCAAATTGTCTTCATGTAAGCTATTTAGAATTCTTGCTTAATTTTGAACCAGTTTATCATAAAACAAATTTTGTTTCACATTAAAATAAAGAGGAAAGACATTTTTTGTCCTAAAGCAAGATAATATTCTCTTGGTGAATAGGAAAGCACAAATTATTTTACTTTAAAGCAATTTGATCTGATCTGAGACAATTTTTTTTACCGTGAAGAAAATCGGTCTAGCCATTTACGACTTATGAGTTATCGTCGTACGGTCAGACAGACCATGCAGGTGTTTAGGTAAAAAGACACCTCAAACATTGTTGACGATATCTAATTATTTTTGGACGAAAACATCTAAGCATTTTAAAATAGAAATTTGCAACTTCTGGTAAAATGGTTTTATATTAAGCATTATTTTCACTCTCTCTGACAGTAATTAACAAGTTATATCTGTTGAATGGGAATAAGCCGATAAGCCAGTTTACTTTGCTCATCCAAATGAGCCTATTCTAGAATTCTGGAATTTCACAAAATCGATAATAGAGTTCAGTACGTGTAAACTTCTAGTTCAATAATCAGCAAAAAACTAAAAATGTGTGGGCGGGAAAATCCCATGCACTTAGACGACTTTCCTGGGCCCGTTGTACCTCACTGTCCACTGTTTCAGCCCTGAAAAACCGCCGCCTTAGCAAGGAAGCAGATTTTACTGAGTTGAAACTTTCTAATATCGTTAGGGCTAAGCATACAGCTCTCAAAATGCAACTGACTTAACGCCGCAAGTGCCAGGGACTCGGTTAAGATATGTAGAAAAGATTCTTCATCTTCATCTTTAACGATTCCCAGAATGCTAAGGTGTTAATTAAGGCGATAGTGTCTTGTTAAAAGCCTTGTCACCAGTCTCATATCTTTTCTCCCAAGTCTAAGACAGGACCTCACACTGGAGGCTCTCAATTCCCCGATAAGGAGTTTGACTTGCCTCATTCCTTCCGTATCTTCTCAGAGCGCCTGAGGGTGCCTGTTCAAGTCACGTTTTAGGGTCGTCATGGTAAGATACTCTTCGATGCCCACCATGGGTTCCGACCCCATTGGCTCAGCTGATGATCCCATTCTAGCTAGTTTGTCAGCCTCCTCGTTTCCAAGAATGTCCTCATATCCTAGAACCCAGGGGAGATCAACATCAAAAATCATTCCCAAGTAACATTTCTTTATTTATAGCAGAAGCTAAAAGATTGCCAGCGTCTTTCCTTAAAACCATTAGTTTCAATGTTTGGTCGCTAGCACGTTCCCATTACCCTTATATACCCCTTAGACCTCCTAAATGGGACTCCCCAATTGGTGGTGGCAACCTATGTATTAAACTCACTATAAAACCATAAGAAATAAACTCCAGCTTCGCCGTCTAGCGGTTCCACCAGTATGGAACCTTTTAGAGCCTAAAGCTATTATGCCAGGTTCTAAAAGCAACTCAGAAACGTCCTCTATCCTATTATAAAACTAGATTTGGTAATTTGGTATCCTGGCGATTCTGTCGAATACCATAATACCTTTAGAGTAAAAAAGTTTTCCTATAAAAGCTATGGCGATATTTTAGATTAACAATGGCTATATAAAATAATTTAGGTCACAAAATTGCCAAAAATGTGAGAGTCTCAAAATTATTTTATCACATAAAAATATACCGAGTTTCTCGTTTTGAGGATGATCAAATTGCCTGCCAGAATTATTTTTCTGATAAAATCGTATCTGAAAAGCTCTCAAAACAAGCGCGGCAGCTCAAAAATGCTTTTTAATAGATTTTTGATAAGAAAATAACAAATACTTAAAAAATAATAATAATAATAATTTACACTATTCACCATTAAAAAAGTCTGTTTGGTTTACATGAATCAAAATTAAAGTAAAATTATTCTTAAAAAACACTGCTAAATCGACTAGATAAATATTTTCTCTTTACAATATTTTTTAAATAAATTTATACACGCCATTATGGTTTTATAGTGGTCACTTGATTTTATTTGTTACTGTATCGCAACAAGGATTTTTAAGTGCCCCCAACAAAAAAGAACAAAGTAAACATAGTCAACATAACCTCACTTAAATTTTTTGTATTTGTTTTTTAAAGTGTTTAAAAGCATATAATTTAACATTTTTAAATGTTTTTTATCGTGCAATTTCGACACAATCGAGAGGGCCAGTGCAATGATATTCGTTGTGCCTGCAGGTCGGAGGGCAACCTCTTATATTGGCCTAGACCTTGGTGTCCTACCCAGGGCGACGGAAACTCAACAATTATTAATTATTGGGCTTTAAATAATCAATCTTGCAATAGGTAGGTACCAATCTATACCTAGGTATATCTATTATTTTTACCAGAAATACCTTAAAAAAATAAAACACGAAAGTATTTACTTACTTCTGTTAGAACCCTTAAGGAAACAAGGTTTTATATGGCCGCCTATTTAAATAATATTTAATATACAGCTGTGGGTAACTATAAATACAAAAGAATTAAGTTTACCTTTAAGCCTTCCTATAAAACCTTTTTAAAATACCTAAAAGTAATGGCAAAAACCAAAAGTCTAAAGTTTATATTTACCACTCTTAAAAACCTTAAGGAAACTAGGTTCTAAACGTTTATCTAATCATATTTAACTTTTAAACTACTGGTAACTATAAAAACAAAAGGATATAAGGTAACCTTATAAACTTTAGCTCTATAATAAAACACTTTTGTGATGACCTAGAGTAATGAAAAAAAAACTAAATAACCAAAGTTTATATTTATTTCTTTTTAAAAACTTTAAGTAAAAGGGTTTTATAAGACCATCTTTATAAATCAGAAATCAATAAAACCAAAAGTATCTAAAAGGAACAGAAGGAATATCAGTTTTATTATACCCCCTTTATAAATCACTTTTTGGTTGTATAACACCTCTTTAGGTAATTGGCAATATAAATTACCTTTATGTAGCCAAATTGATCCTAAAACCCATAACAGCACCCTCTAAATAACCTAGGAACCAAATTAATAAAACCTTGAGTGGTAATAATGTTACTTGGGAAGAACGTCCTCATATCCTAGAACCCAGGGAAGATCAACATCAAAAATCATTTAAACGATCAAATCTAAAAAAGTTTATATAAAATGAGGTCACGTCGATTGTTTTCTATTTCATCCTGCTTCTTTCGCTTTGTATCCTATAGCTGGGGGTTTCTTATGCAAATTATAGAACCTGTGGGGTAAAAGAACTTTCCTGTCTCGGTCGCCGCGACGCATCGAGCGCGGGTCAGTGATTCCTGCTGTTAATCATTTCTGGAGCAAGGAACTTATGATGCCATGAGTCCAGAGTCACTTTCTCACTTTGCAATACTTACACATCAAACAGTCCGTAAATTTGATGTAAAAATATTTTACTTCCGACTGCCAGTTTGAAATTTTCCACCATGCTTGTCCATCTCGTAAAGGCTGCTTGACATGGTGCAATAGACTTGCAGTTGCGTGCAAGATTAGGGTGCCTGAATAACATCTATTGTATAAACAAACAAATATCTCATTCAGGGACGCTAATATTGCACGCAACTGCAAGTGTATTGATCCATGTCAAGCGGCCTTAAGACAAAAAATATTGCCAAGAAACACTTGATTAGATATATATAGGAAACGCCACATAAAATGCATATAGCAGAAGTTTGCCGCAGATATGGGTTTTTACAATTTGCTGTTTGCAGAGCTTATTGTAACTGACTGATTTTTGCAAAAAAGGTTAATTTTTTTGAGAACTAAATAAAGTAATAAGGAGACTTCTCCTATAGTTATCTGAGTGTCTAACGGTTATTGTCTTGTCTTGTCTAAAGGCCACTAATTAATGTTAAGTATGTACTAATAAAAAAATTGAGACAATAATACAAACAAAATTATTTCTATTTTTTTATCACAACAAAATAAAACTACTCGGCCGATATATGGGCATCTAAGCTCACACTAGGTACTATAGTTCTAGTGTACGTGTGAGCGAATATAACTAAAAACTGAAATATATTTTATTCAAGTCCAGACTCAATTAGCTTTCGTTTGATACCACACAAGCCATGTTTTGACTTAAACTCTAATTTTTTTAATTTAACCCTACTCTTTTTTTTTAAATAAACTAAAATGTATTTTGTTTAACTCCAGACTCAATTACCTTTCGTTTGATATCACACACGCCAAGTTTTCACATAAACTCTGATTTTTGAAACCTACTCCCACCCTTTTATTTGGCTTGCATTTGGTGGATTTTGTTCATTTTAGATAAGACCATCTCGACCCAAGACTAGTATCAAATTTTATTCAAATCCGACAAGCGGTTTTTGAGTTATGCGCGTTGGTCGTTACAGACAGACATACAGATAGACATACAGACAGACAGACAGACAGACAGACAGACGGCGCGACAAAAAAGTTTCAAAATCATCTGAAACGCAAAGATATATAAAAAATTTTAAAATCGGTGAAACTTTTTTTCTCGAAAAAATTAGGATCATCGTACCTCACACTACATAGTATAGTAGTAGTGTGAGCTAATATAGAAATAGTGTGAGCTAAAACTGGTCAAATGAGACGACCGACGGTTGGTTGGTGCAAGGCATTGACTTGACCAAAATCAATGCGCTCTAGTCATATTATTAGCAAAATAAAGAAATATAGAAAAAAAACAATATTGCACCATCGCATCGGCCTGGATAATACTAGAGATCCTGTATGTATGACATATTTTAAAGAAATAGAGACGCGATAAACACTTCAAAGTCAAAATTAGAGGATAAAAATATCGGTCCTCTATACTCTAGCCATGTTAAGAGAGAGACGCACCTTCTGTCCTTGTTTTAACTCATAAGCATCGGAAAATAAAAATAAACGATTTTTAACATAACCTATACAGGGGGTGCGGACAAAAGTGTTTGTTTATGTCCAAATGTCTATCTGTTGCATGATGATTCATGTCACTCACCACTGACAATTTAAATTATTTTAGTGAAACGCCAATGAACTTGGCAAGAAAATTACATAACCAAAAAATGTTTATTTCAGTGACTTTGATGGGTTTATTACGTCTCTCGTTAGTAAAAATACGTCATACATACAGGGTCTCTAGATAATACTTGTTAGTCTTCTAGGCATTGAATTTGCTAAATTTTGAAACAAATTTCTTCTACTAATAAATTCCATAAAGTGGTTCGAGTTTCTAGGAGCATAATTTATTTTTGTTAATGTTCTTGAAATAAGTCCCCTCACGTTTTCGATTGGATTGGCATCGTGCGTTTTGGGTGGCCGTGGCAAAACCTCGACATTGTTCTCTTGAAACCACTGTCGTGATATTTGGGCTGTATGGACAGGGCACTTGCCCTGCTGGTATACAAAACAAACTGGGTAAAGAAACCTGACTTGAGGAAGCATGACTTCTCTCAAGATAGTAACATAAGCCTAAGCATTAAACCTACCAAGGATTCTAAAAGGAGCCCCATGTCCTCTTGCTGAAATTCACCCCTAAATATTTACAGAAAATCTTTCGGCTAATTCTTCGTTTCCCGAAAAAGTAAGGTTAGAAACGCCAAAATAACGCAGATTTATTTCTCCATGTAAAGTTCACCGGTGATCTTACGTCCACCCGTAAGAGTAAACATTTTGCTCACCTCACCTCACGGGCCAAGGTCTGTAGGGGATAGGTTGCCTGTTGGGTTGACTGACAATACTCCATGATCGAAGCGGCGTGAGAGGTGACAGCGCGTCATTTGGAGTGCCGCAATTTGATTAGAGCGCTTTGTTTACTTATTTGTTTATTTTTTACATTTGTGATGTTATTTTCGAACTATATTTATTTAAAAACTGTAAATATTTGTTCTAGTTTACTTATACGTTCTACTTTTAGTTATTTTAACAGACAAAAAGCTTTCCAAGACAATGTGCCTTTGGGATATTTGGTATAAGGTAAGTTTTATATTTTATTATTGTTATTGTTTACATATTTACATTTAAATCAATAAAGAAACACTAGAAACTTAAGGATTTCCTAATATATTAAATGCTTTTTATTTAAGTGGGCACTCCGGGTGACGTCATTTCCCGCTTCAACAACTGGTTCTGATTGGTCAGAAAGTTACCAGGTAACCTATCCTCTACAGACCTTGCTCACAGGCAGTCAAGAACGAACGTCTAAGGAAGACAATCGATGTTAACCTAACTTTCCCTTGTTTATTATTTTGAGGTTAAGTAACATTGTTTATTGAAAAAAAAATTGTTATTTTATTGCTGAATTAATAATAACAATAAACAATAATGAAAAAATAATTTCCTCACAATCTAATTTAAACAAACATACATATTCCAACCGAAAATGGAATTTAAAGTTCTTCTTAACATAACCAGACAAATAAATAATATTTATTCGTGAAAACTAACCACAAAATATCCGAACCAATAGGAATCACTCCACTTTCATGCAAGCATTTGCTTTTGTGCTTAGATAAATTTGTACTTTGTAGAGGCTCCTCTACTTCTACAAAATGGTGGATATGCTGACAGATGCGCCGGCCGTTGCACTAGGCCAGTTTTCAGAGGGGCTGTTGCCCACTGTGTAATACAGGAATCACTCCGCTTTCATGCGAAGCATATGCTTTTGTGCTTAGATAAATTTGTGCTTTCTAGAGGCTCCTATACCGCTACAAAATACTGACTGATGCGCTGGCGCATTAGGCGAGTTTTTAGATGGGCTGTTGTCCCTATTTGTGACTGGCCGAGGCAATTGGCCACTGTGTAGGATAGGAATCACTCCGCTTTCACGCGAAGCATTTGCTTTTGTGCTTAGATCAATTTGTGCTTTGTAGAGGCTCATCTACCTCTACAAAATGGTGGATATGCTGACAGATACGCCGGCGCCCGCCGTTGGACTAGGCCAATTTTTAGAGGTGCTGTTGTCCCTATTTGTGACTGGCCGAGGCAATAGGCCACTGTGTAGGATAGGAATCATTCTGCTTTCATGCGAAGCATTTACTTTTGTGCTTAGATGAATTTGTGCTTTGTAGCGGCTCCTCTACCTCTACAAAATGGTGAATATGTTGACAGATGCGCCGGCCGTGCCACTAGGCTATTGTTCCTTTTTGTGATTGGCCGACGCAATCGGCCACTTTGTAGGGTAGGAATCACTTCGGTTTCACGCGAAGCATTTGCTTTTGTGCTTAGATCAATTTGTGCTTTGTAGAGGCTCACCTACCTCTACAAAATGGTGGATATGCTGAAAGATACGCCGGCGCCGGCCATTGCACTAGGCCAATTTTTAGAGGTCCTGTTGTCCCTATTTGTGACAATGGTGAATATGCTGACAGATGCGCCGGCCGTTGCACTAGGCCAGTTTTTAAAGGGGCTATTGTTCCCTTTTGTGACTGGCCGACGCAATGGGCCACTGTGTAGGGTAGGAATCACTCCACTTTCACGCGAAGCATTTGTTTTTGTGCTTAGATCAATTTTTACTTTGTAGGGGCGCCTCTGCCTCTAGAAAATGGTGGATATTATGAAAGATACTTCGGCTTTTGCACTACGCCAGTTGTTAGAGGGGCTGTTGTTCCTTTTTGTGACTGACCGAGGCAATGGGCCACTGTGTAGGCTAGGAATCACTGCTTTCACGCGAAGCATTTGCTTTGTAGAGACTCCTCTTCCTCTACAAAATGGTGGATATACTGATAGATGCGCCGGCCGTTGCACTAGGCCAGTTTTTAGAGGGGCTGTTTTATTTGAGACTGGCCGAGGCAATTGGCCACTGTGTAGGATAGGAATCATTCCGCTTTCACGTGAAGCATTTACATTTGTGCTTAGATGAATTTGTGCTTTATAGAGGCTCCTCTACCTCTACAAAATGGTGGATACGCTGACAGATGCGCCGGCCGTTGCACTAGGCCCATTTTGAAAGGGGCTGTTGTCCCTATTTGTGACTGGCCGAGGCAATGGGCCACTGTGTAGGATAGGAATCACTCCGCTTTCACGCGAAGCATTTGCTTTGTAGAGGCTCGTCTTCCTCTACAAAATGGTGGATATGCTGATAGATGCGCCGGCCGTTGCACTAGGCCAGTTTTTAGAGGGGCTGTTGTCTTTATTTGAGACTGGCCGAGGCAATTGGCCACTGTGTAGGATAGGAATCATTCCGCTTTCACACGAAGCATTTACTTTTGTGCTTAGATGAATTTGTACTTTGTAGAGGCTCCTCTACCTGCATGCGCCGGCCGTTGCACAGTCCTGATTTTAGAGGGGCTGTTGTCTCTATGTGTGACTGGCCGATGCAATGGGCTACTGTGTAGGTAGCCGTATTTCTGGCTCTCCCAGTGGATCGGCCAGTGTACTGGCCAGAACATCCGTTATTGTGTAGTCGAGCCATTCAACTCACCCCAGTCATTTTGCTAAAAATATACATTTTCTTTCTATAAAATATAAAAATAACAGAATGCATTTTCCGTAAATGGAATAAATTCGGTCTGTGGTAGCTTTTATTGCAGACTTGATATTTTTGTAATATTTTATTGATTTTCGTATGGACGCGGGGGCTGAAAGGGGCGGCTGGCGGGGTGCGCGCCTGCTAAAAACTGCAAAACTCGAGGTGACAAAAATGCACACAATTCGGGGGATGCAATTACGCGGGGTTGCCAAAACTTTAACGAAAATCGCTAAAGGGATTACAATGCACAAAGTTCATGGCCGCGAAAAGTTTTGGCAATAATACACACGGCTGTTTGTATTGAGTTAAGTTTATGAATTTAGTTTATCCGTAAGTTTTATTTAAAAGGAAACAGTACCTAGGCCAACAATAGAGTCGGGCATAATTACCCTTACAAAATACAACTTTAGAAGTCTAGGAATCAAAAGAACCGATTAGATTAAAAATTAATAAACACAGAACACTCATTTGAAGAGATATATCCAAACATAATAAAAAGCTTGAAGGAAGCAAGCAACGAAGCTGTTGGATACTAAGATAATAGAAATAACAATAAGTGGTGGACGACGGAAAAACAGGATATGGTCAAAAAGAAAAAACTCACATACTTGAAATGGCTCAGTACTAAAGAGCAAAGCGACCTAGAAGTCAACAGAGAAACCAGAAGACAGCTACGAAATTTGATACGCACAGAAAAAAAATTAAATGTTCGAGCGCAAATGCCATAATATAAATACAGACGTAGGAGGTAGGCAGAGTTCTGAAGTATCGAAATTCATTTCTACAGTAAAAAACCCAACAAAATAAAAAGTAAACATCCAGATCATCAAACCAGAACAATGGACAGAACACTACAAGGGACTGCTGCAGGAAACGAGACCCGAATATCTGTCAGCCTCTCCGAGGAGAGACATAGAATTACATGAAGAGGAAGTAATCATCGAAAAAGAAATAATAAAGAATAGTATTAGAAAGCTTAAATCCGGAAAAGCTAGTGGACCTGGGGGAATATATGCTGAAACGCTCAAATATGGAACAAAGAAACTACTAGAAAATCTCACATATATTATAAATCAATGCATAAACGGACATCCAGTACCTGATGATTGGAAAATAGCATTCATATCCTCAATTCATAAAAAAGAAAACAAGCTGGATTGCAACAATTACAGAGGAATTTTAGTAACCAGTACTTTAAGTAGATTGTACGGTAGGATCCTTAGAGATCCAATAGAGAATAATTTTCATGAACAAGAACAAGAAGAGTAAAGTGGGTTTCGTGGAGGCAGATCTTGTAGTGATAATTTGTTTTGTCTTAAACAACTAATTGAGAAAAGTAGTGCCAGAAATATAGAGACTCATGTTGCCTTTGTGGACCTACAAAAAGCATATGATACTGTTCCAGTAGAAAAATGATGGACAGTGTTAGAGCAAACTGATATCAATTATTCATACATAAAAGCGATAAAAAAACTATACAAAAGCTTAAAATTTAAAATTAAAATCGGAAATCGACTTTCAAAAGAATCCCTGGTAACAAAAGGTTAAGACAGGGATGTTGTATATCTCCAACTCTTTTTAAAATATATGTCGCAGTAGCTCTAAAAAACTGGAAACGCAAAGTACACGACATGGGAATATAACTTAACGACCGTTTTACCATATAAACACTACAGTTTGCAGACCAAGTAATTGTAGTTAATGATAAAGAAGACATGGAGTATATGATGAGAAAGTTAACGGAAGAATACCAAAAGGAAGGGTTAACACTGAACTAGAACTAGACAATGGACAAACAATATCTCCATGCAATGAGTATGTAGACTTAGGTGTCACATTTGATAAGACAGGAACAGACTGGAATAAAGAATAGTAAAAGCAAAAAAGGCTATTGGATGTCTTAACAGTATTTAATGGAGCAGAGAGATAAAAAATAATGTAAAATTTAACAATGGTGAAAAGCACGCTGTTGTATGGAATAGAGACTTGTTGCGTGACAGAAAAATACAAAACAAAGTGTCGAAATGAATGCAATTAGAAGATCAATGAGAATATCTAGAACAGATCACATAAGAAATGAGATCATAAAAGAAAGAATGGGAATCGAGGGAGGCATAACGGATGACATTACTAAAAGACAACTAATATGGTACGGCCATGTACAACGGATGAACGACGAAAGATTACCAATGCAGGTCCTAGAAACGCAACCAATAGGGCGCAGAAAAAGAGGGCGTCCTAAACTAGAATGGCAACAGTCAATCCAAAGAACAATGAGTTTAAAAAAACCTGACAGAAGAATATTGTCAGGATCGAAGGTGGAAAATGGGCGTCGCACAACGTAGAAAATCGTTCTAAACTGACATAGTAGTAGTAGTAGTGTTTTTCTATGTATTTGAAATTCCCGCCACGACTAACTCAGTAAATAAGTCAAAGAGGGCGCTGTTAAATGTCAAAACAGTAATTAGCCGTTAATATGGGCGTGTGCTGTAGGTATTGGTGTTAGGTGTTTGTATAACTACAATTTTAATTTTTTTTGTTATAAAACCCAAAAAAGTTATATAGAAGCTTTAAAATCTTGCAATACAAATTTTTTGCCAACGGTATACGTATTATTTAAAACTGTGGCTACTATACAAGTAACAACTTGGGACTATTGCGAAACGTCTTTTTCTTCGCTCAAATATTTAAAAAAATTATTTAAGGAATATGGCTGGTGAAAAAGGGCTCTTAAGTACATTCATACAGATATTACATGGTTTCTGAAGATAAGGTGTTAGATATTTTAGCTTTAAAAAAATGAAGATTAGATATTCTTATCTAAATAATACGTTTACGTTCGTAGGTTCCTTTGTAGGTAGTTTTTTTGTTAAATAAATCGATATTTCATTTATTGTATTTTTGACATAGATAGGTATTTTGACATGATTACTACTACCACAACGGTTCAAAGTTGTTAACATTTTAATCGTGCCAGAAACTCCCTAATGATTTGTTTATAAATAAATATACGCATGTTAATTTCAAGAATCACACACAAGAAAACATTATAAGTAGCTATAAATTCACTTCTTCAGTGTTTGGCCTTGAAGTGGTAATGTCGCTTAATAAATAAAACACACAACATCCAGACACAGTGAACCCGTTTTGAACCTTGCCTTGCTTGCTGCATAAAATGTCTGCGACGAGGCTATGGTTAAAATCTTATAGCCATTTTCTGAACAGGACAGGACTAAACTTAAAGTAATTTAATTATGGATTTCCTCTTTTTAAATTGAAGAGCTAAAGCTTGTTAAGGTGCATTTCTAATCGTGTTCGCAGGCATCAATGTACGGTCCTTCGTGCTTGCAAGCTGCAAACCCTGCGGCCCGTGCTGGCGTCCGTGCGGCGTACCAGACATGCGCAATTCTATAACCTAAATGATCGGTATCGGGAATAATCTCGATCGAGATCTTTTTGGCTATATCTGTCTCCTATATTAGTACGAGTAAAAGAAAGATGAACATATATTAAAGGTGCACTTTCTGCAATACCGACTTATATTCCTTGTCACTTTTATCATACAAAGGTTTATAATTGCAGACACATTGTAGGAAGAAATCGTCACTTTTTTTATTTGTCGAGTTTTCCATTTTGAATAAGAAAAATATCTTAAAAATGTTGAAAAATATTTATTTTGTTTACAACAACATAATGTATAATTATAAACACATCAATTACGCATGCGCTAACCACAGCACGCACGATGGCACGCAACACGATTAGAAATGGCCTAGTCCGTGACGACTCCCGTGCTGGCGTTCGTGTCCGGCCGCAAACACGATTAGAAACGTAGCTTTAGAACGAGAGACATAGGATCGCAATAGATAGTTTTTCGACAAGTGCGCAACCAAATTTTATAAGGATACCCTGGAGATCTGTCAGGCGGTCATTTTGGGGTTCTTCCCCTATACTCGCTTACGAAATAGGCTAGTCACAATAAACAAGAAGAAATCATTTACTTTTTTACCGACCAGAGCAGTGGCGTATATAGAAAAAAGTTTCGGGGGGGCCCGAGACAGTTTTGGAGGGAGCTCGACAGCTCATGAGGCCATATTTTGCGATATTTTATGTTTGTATTTATAAAATGTGTAAAAAAAATCTCAAAAAATCTTAGCTTCGGGATGGGGGGGGGGGCGGGCCCCCCAGGTCCCCCCCTTATATACGCCACTGGATCAGAGGATTGGAAAGAGACAAATACTGGAATTTTTGGTTATTAAAAGTGCTAGAAAAATATTCTTAACACAATCCGGTTCTTCTAGTCTAAAATAAAGAAGTATTTTATTGACATGAATCACTTCTGTTTATTAAAATCACACTTAATGGCCTAGTCTATCAAAATCGATCTGTAGTTACGTTTGGTTATATAGTAGGCAGCCAACACGGCTTTGTCAATGGATTATAACAGTTGTTTGATTTTTGCTGAGCGCATTGTTTTATACAGGTTGTTCGGCACATGAACCGTCAAAATTTTTTGGGATATTGTTGGGGTCATTTGCTACCTTTTCAACCGTGGAACTTGGGTCCTAAGAGTGACGGCTAAAGAGATATGAATTTTTAATTTTTTTAATTTTAGTAAGCTTTTTATTAATGTTTGGAAAAGCATCATTTTTTTTTTATAATTCTGTAATCTTTTGCTACTTCAACTGATTAGTAGATTTGTTAAAATTTATGTACCAAAGGGACATACGAGGTTTTTTTTTGAAGAACATTAGTGATTTTGTGAAAGAAAATCAATTTCAAAATTAAAAATTAAAAAAAGTATCGACAATTGAGAACTTATTTTCTTTTAAAAACTTCTTTAGTTGATTACCTTTCTAACTGAAAGGGTAGGGTTAAGGTTATTTCAGCATGGAGGGTATAAACTAGGGTACGCGTGGTTCCAATCCTGTTTGAATCCCGGTTCTTGGGTTCAAGACACTCAATAGTAGTAAACGAAAAAATTTAAGTTAAAAAGCAAGCTCGACTTACCTATTATTCCAGGAACGTAAATTCTGGAAGGAAACCGGCACTATCACCCGCGTGGGTATTGTTCAGAAAAAACCGCAAGGTTAAAATTGTGACGTATATGTCGATATATGAACGACGGCTGTAGTCATGAGTGTGTGTGTGTGTGCTCGATGCTTCCTTGTTTTGGCACAGCGCGCAGCGGCTCGCGCGCCGGTGGTTTCCACACAGTCCATTCTTCAGTGCAGAAGGAAGTAGGGGTAGGAAGGGTGGAAACACCTAATAAGGGATGCAAGGAAAAGTGCGTCGAGCTTGATAATTATTTAGAGTAAAAGTAAATTAAACGCGCAAATTTCTATTTGCAATAGTGTAGTAAAATTAACTAGAAAAACAAAAAAAAATAATAATAATAATACTAAATTCTAAAAACTTCCCAAAAACGTTACAAACAAAAATAAAGCAATATGAGGGCGAGAACGAACCATTTCCCACCCCCATGAAATGCCGCGCAATTTCATTCATGAGAAGTAGGAGGGGGCAGTGGGCAAAGTTTAACTAGTGGTCTTTTATAGACGCCTTTGTTAGTTTTAACCACTGCAACCCTTGGAACCTTATCAGTTCCGTAGAATAATTCGATAATTCGGCCAAGTGGCCAATCTAAAGGAGACGCATTTTCGTCTTTTATAAGCACGAGAGTACCAATAGTGACCGAGCTCATGCCCTCAAGCTACTTCGCTCTTTGCTGCAGCGTATGTAAATACTCGGTTCTCCACCGTTTCCAAAAATCCTGTTGGATTCTAACTAAAAGTTGCCACCTGTCCAATCTATTTAAAGGTATTTCTGTAAGATCGGGGTCTGGGAGAGCATTAAGAGGTTCCAAATTTAAGAAGTGACCCGGAGTAAGTACAGCTAAGTCGGTAGGGTCACTCGATAGTTCACACAGGGGACGCGAATTAAGAACACCCTCTACTTGCGCCAGAACGGTAACGAACTCTTCGTACGTTAGTAATTGTTTGCCAATCACACGCTTTAAATGAGTTTTAGTAGACTTAATGTTCGACTCCCAAAGCCCACCCATATGGGGGGCCCCAGGTGGGTTAAAATGCCACTCAATGGATTCTTGTTTTGCACAATCTTCGAATATTTTACGTAAGTATTTATCAGCAGAAACAAAATTCGTGCCACAATCTGTGTAAATGTGCTGAATTCTGCCTCTTCTAGCCATAAACCGGCGCAGAGCGGCCAAAAAGGCATCAGTAGACATATCCGAAACCAAGTCAATGTAAACGCATTTTACGACACAGCAAATAAATAGGCAAACGTAGGATTTAACTATCTTAAAAGTACGCAACTTTGACGTTTTAATGTCAAAAGGGCCGCAGAAATCGATTCCTACTTGTGAGAAGGGTTTAGCTTGACATAATCGAAATTTGGGCAAATTTCCCATAGGGGGTTGAAAAGCAATGGGGTTAGTTTTCCAACATGGAAGGCAACTGTGCAATATTTTGCGGACCACTCGTTTAGCAGCAAGGATCCAAAAGGATTGAAAAAATAAAAATAAAGTGGTCTGTAATCCGCAGTGTAAATAAGTGATATGTATATCTTTAATAAGCAATGTGGTAAAAATGCAATTATTAGGTAAAAGCAAGGGGTATTTTTTGTCAAAGCATAAATCCGAATGACTCAAGCGACCGCCCACTCGTAATAAGCCCGTTTCAGCTTCCAAAAACGGATTTAACCTTTTTATTGCCCTATTGTTTATTGGCCTATTTTCTTGCAACAAACTAATTTCCTTTTTAAAATAAATAGATTGGAAATGTTTAATTATAAAAAGTAAAGCGCGATACAACTCAACATTCGTTAAATATGGCTTCTTAATTTTATTTTTATTTTTAAAATTTTCAACAGCGCGCAAAAAAATTCTTTTTATCGCGGATAGCGAACTATATATTTCAAATAAATTATCAATAAAACTTTTTTGCACGAAAATCGTAAGGTTCAAACTATTAATCAAATTGCGTTTTTCCTTTTGTGATTCTTCGCATGAAGGCAAATTATATTTCGTAAATGACCAGGTATCTACAGGGTCATATAAAAAATCTGGACCTTTGGACCATTGAGTAAAATTTAAAAAATCGCTTGGGTACATCCCCCTTGACCCGCAGTCAGATATATTCATAGCCGAAGGGACATATAACCAATATTCGGGATTTATGCGTTCCTGAATGTAAGCCGCCCTATTCGCAACATAGGTTTTCCAGTTATGCGCAGAGCCTTTTATCCAATCTAACGCGCATTGGCTATCAGAAAACGCAAAAATATTTTCAAAAGTTATTTTACTTGAAAAAGTCTCATAAATAAAGGTTAAAAGTTTACAAAGTAAAACACAGCCGCATAGCTCTAAACGGGGAATACTTTGTCTTTTAAGGGGAGCTAATTTTGATTTACCAGCCACAAAAAAATTCTGAATAGTATTATCCGAGTAGGTACACCGTATATAAACCACGCAGCAATAGCCAAGTTCACTGGCATCACTAAACCCTACTAATTGAGCTGTAGTATAGTTAAAAATATTTATTTTCCTAGGAATAGTAAAATTTTGTAAAAAAGAAAGTTCAGATTTAAATTTTTCCCATTTTGACAAAACTTCCGGGGGTACCTTTTCATCCCATTGAAGACCAACAGACCAACAATACTGTACCAGTGCCTTTCCATAAAAAGTAACTGGCGTCAAGAATCCGCATGGATCATACATTCTTGCCAGGTCACTAAGTATAGTTCTTTTGGTGCACACTGTATGTCTGCTGTCCTCAAAAGAGTAGAAAAAATGGTCTTTTACTGGATTCCATTTTAAGCCCAGAATTTTTTGTGTATTATCGCAATCTTGATCAAAAGATAAAGCATTGGTTTGAATATGGGATTGAGGCAGATCTTGTAATAATCGGGGGTCATTACTGGTCCATTTTCTAGCCTCAAAGTTACCCTTTCCTAAGAGCTCAATTAGTTGATTTTTTAATAAAATCGCGTTTTTTAAATCGAAACTACCGGTCGTCACATCGTCAATGTACGTGGATTCCCTAAGCACCTGTGCAGCCAGGGGCAGTTCCGGGTAATCAGTGGCAAGTTGTAAAAGAGTTCGTATCGCAAGATACGGGGAGCAGGAAACTCCAAAAAGTACAACGTTTATTTCGTAATCTGTGATAGGTTCGTGTGGCGAAAAACGCCAAAGTATTCTTTGAAATTTATGTTGACTTGGGTCAATAGCAATTCTTCTGTACATTTGTTTCAAATCGCAAGTGAAACAAACTTCATGTAATCGAAATTTAAGAATAATAGCAACTAAATCTTGTTGCAATTTAGGCCCTGTATACACAGCAGAGTTAAGAGAGACCTTATTAGCCGCATGGCTTGAGGCGTCATACACAATCCTCATAGGGGTTGTTAAGGAGTCTTTTTTAAAGACAGCATGATGACTGATGTAGAAAAAATTGTGCATCTCAGCATCCGAGGGCGGCGCAACTTTAGTCATGTGCCCCTGGTCTATATAATCTTGCATAACCTCGGAATAAATAGAATTAAAAGATTGATTAAAAAGTAACCGTCTTTCCAACGAAAAAAATCTGCGCAAAGCAAGAGTGCGCGTGTCTCCAAAATCGGGAGACGTGACTTTAAGCGGCATGGAGACGATGTAACGCCCCATGGAGTCCCTTTTAGTAGTTTCCTGAAAGTATGTTTCACAAAAAACGTCCTCTGGGGCAAAATGTTTTTTGCTAGGCACTTCCTCTACTTCCCAAAACTTTTGTAGCGTAGAATCAAGAGATTGATTTTCCGATAAAGTAAAAAAAGCGCTACTTTTTAGTGAACAAGAAGAGGTTTCTTTAACTTTACCTAGAAGCGTCCAACCGAAAGAGGTATTTATACAGACAGGTTTATCAGGGCCGTTATTTATTCTCCCGTCTTGTAAAATATAGGGAAAAATGTCATTTCCAAGTAAAAAATCGATTTTTTCCGATTTATTAAAATAGGGATCAGCCAAGGTTAAGTTATCGATAAAGTGCCAGTCCTGCAAGTTATAAGGAACTGATGGTTTATTATCACAAATTTTATCAATCACAAAAAATGGTGTATTTATTGAAAATAGAGGGTCCACTAGGGAGCCAATAGTACAATTTATGTAAAAATTAGCAGTCGAGTTCATTTGATCTAACCCCTGTAGGGTCATTTGTATTTTGCATTTAGGTAGACCTAATTTATTCGCGAAATTTTTTGTTATGAAACTGCTTTGGGCTCCAGAGTCCAAAATGCCACGGCCTACATGCCAATTATTAAAAACATCTTTAATTTTAATTAGTACGGTAGAGAGCATGACCTCATGATGATTAAGTAACATGCCAACAGTAGTGCTTTGCTGACCGCTAGAGATTTGCTGACCAGTGGAAGTGGGTTGACTTGTTGAGGTCAAAAATGGCTGACTCACGGGAATCCCAGGGAGGGCAGCGGATGTGCTCTGAATAGCTAGTACCGAAGAATGAGTAGAATCAGTATAATTAGGGGTCGTATTATTCGTATAGTTATGAGTAGGTGACCCTTGCGCATTATTAGTTGCAAAGCATAAAAGAGAATGATGAAACTTGGCACAATGTAAGCACCTTTTTGTGGTCTTGCACCCGATCTGCGTGTGCGCAGACGCGAGACAGTTGATACAAGCTCGTCGAGCTTTAATAATATCAAAACGCTCCTGAGGACATTTCTGCAAAAATGAAGGACACTGGAAAATAATATGTTTACCTTGACACAGTAGGCACGAAAGGTTTTTATTATTGCTAGCATCAGTAGAGCTATTATTCTGTCGGTCTTCCGAGTTCACAAAAAATGTAGAACGGTTATTTCTATTATTAGAAGACGAAGAAAAAGTCGTAGAGCGCGTAATATTTTTACTTATTGTAGCGGGTTGAGGTTGAGGTTCCTTTTGAGGAAGAGCCTCAAGGGCAGTGCATTGCCTGGACACAAAATCTTTAAGAATATTGAATTTCGGTATTTCCGTGGACGCGTGTTCCTTTTCAAAGGCCTTTCTGGTCGAGTTGTCTAGCCGATCTAGGAACATCATAGTTAAAATAAAGTCTGAAAGCGCCGCATTTTCCAACTTAAAGTTTTTTAAAGCCGCTAAATTTTTCGTAAAGGTGTCGATTAAATTACGTAAACCTATTGCATTTTCAGATTTAAGGGGAGTAATATTTTCCATTTTTTTCCAGTGTGTCTCGGCCCTCAGGCGTTTATTATTATACCTATCGAAAAGAGTAGAATACGCAATATGGTAATTTTCGTTAGTTATCGGTATATCTGAAATAAGGTCCAAGGGAGGGCCTTCTAAGTAAGAAACTAAAATATTAAATTTTTCTAAATTAGTGGCCTTAGTAGAGGTGTGAACCATCGTATTAAACGTTTGTTGAAAGGTGGGAAATTGTTTTAAATCACCCTTAAATGGAACCAATTTCATTTTTGGAATCAAAGTATTTTCCGAGTGGCAAACGAACGTACTATTATGATCTGGGGAAGCTATCGAGAGATCCTCACTTGCTTTTTCAAACAGTTCATAGTGAATCGTTTGAATATCTTGGGATTTTTGAAAAAAATCCTCAAAAAAAGCATTTTCAATGGCAACTTTTGCCGCATCCGTAGCAACCAAAGTAAGCACAGAATTATGGTGTTTTTCAAAGTCCTTTTCGAATTTTTTAAGCGATCTAAACCCCACCTTAAGTTTATTATGTAAGGAAGGAACAGTTTTTGCCTTTTCAGCAGTGGAAAAAAGGTATTTTAATTGTTCCATGGCCGTATTACGTAAAACCGTGGAACGGATAATTTTTTCCTGTGTTGTAGGCATTATGTAGCAAATTAATTATTAATATCTTAAATGAATAGATGGCAACTACCTATGTATAGGTATATTTATCAAAAATTTATTAACACAAAGACACCGCAGCAAAGCGAACGGCGAGAGGGCATAAAAACTGTGCGAGTTTTTTATCACCAGCTGCAGATTTGATCTCCTGTTTTTTATATATGTACTGGTCTTTTTAAAAGTATTTTAAAAGACGAAGTTTAATATTATTTTTTAATATTTATCAATATATTATATATTTTAGTATTAATTAGCAATTAAATGCACGTAAATGCGTATATTGAAGTATTGAAAAATTTCTACACTTTGCAATAAGAAATTTACTTAGCAAATTAAGTCCTTAAAATTCCAAAAAACAGGATGATTTTAACAGGATTGAACATATCCGGTTCGAAGGACCAAAATGAAAGGGTAGGGTTAAGGTTATTTCAGCATGGAGGGTATAAACTAGGGTACGCGTGGTTCCAATCCTGTTTGAATCCCGGTTCTTGGGTTCAAGACACTCAATAGTAGTAAACGAAAAAATTTAAGTTAAAAAGCAAGCTCGACTTACCTATTATTCCAGGAACGTAAATTCTGGAAGGAAACCGGCACTATCACCACGGATCACCTAACAAACAGATAAATAAGCCGGCTGGCCGTCTTTGATCTCGGAGAATTCAACGATGGCTGAGCATTGGGAATCAAACTCAGAGCCGGACTAAAATAAATTTATCATAAAATATGAATGTTTCAGATTGTTGATGCGAAAAATTATTTCAAAATTATTCAAAACTATCTAAAAATTTTGAAACCTATTACACTAAAATCTGTTTTAAAAATGTTAATAAATTTAGTGCTAAAATGACTATTTTCTCTTTTTATTAAGGGCCCTTTAGATGGGTAGGGGACGATTCGCCACGGCCAATTCGCTGTTGTCCAATTTGCCGCGGGGACAATTCACCGTGAGATTTTTTTGTTTTATGATGTTACCATTGGGAATTGTTTAAACAGTTGTATTTAGCTTGACTTCATATATATTTGTTTGATTATAACTTTTTCCCAACATTTTTTTTATTAGGAAAATAAATAAAATGGCGGATCCAAAATGGCGGATCCAGAATGGCGGATTTTTCCGTTTATGGACGGACTTGTATCTAACTCGGACTGATGAGATTTTTAAGGTCGCTGATCATTATTTTTAACTTAAATTTAAAAAAATCAAAATGGCGATACAACATGGCGGATTTTTTCATTTTTAAACCGATATGCATCAAATTCAGAAGTTTGGGTGTTTCAGGTCGGTTCCCATTTTGATTTTTTTTAGTTTAAGTTAAAAATAATAATCAGCGCCCTGAAAGATCCTAAAGTTTCTAGTTTGATGCATATCGGTTCATAAATGGCAAAAACCGCCATTCTACATTCGTCATTTTGTTTATTTTTTCCAATTAAAAAATGCTGGATTGTATAGTTACCACCAAATAAATAGTTGGAAAGTTTGAAAACATTATTTTTATAAACAAATATTATATGAAGTCAAGGTAAATAAAACAATGGTAATATCATGAAACAAAAATCTCGCGGCGAATTGTTCTTGCGGCAAATTGTCCCCGCGGCAATTTGATTAGCGGCGAAATGTCCCCGCGGCAAAAAGAGCCGCGGCCAATCAGCCAGCCGCGGCGAATTGGCCGCGGTTAATCGGCTGCGGCGAATTGTCCCCTACCCTTTTAATTTGTGAACCTCTGCTTAATTTAAGGATCAAAATACCAATCTACATATTTCCCTTTTCTACAAACTGAACTTATGCCGCTGTTTCATACAAAACACCAAAAACTTTCTAAACAAAGCATAGTTTAAATCTTGTTTTTTAGGATCTAATGGCGGCGCATTTTTAAATTTGAGATAAATATAACAAATCCTGCAATAGTATAAAAAAAATAAAAAAACAAAATCAAAGGGGTTGCAGATCTATATGTCCTTAAGAACTCTTTGTACTTAAATCATTTACAGATTCATCTCATAGGACATTTAATTATTGAACACCTTGTATAGGATATGGTAAAAGTTTTTAAAAAATCGAAAGATAAAATAATGTATAAGTTTGCCTTATAGGATCCTGCGGAAATCAAAAATTACTTCGATTAAGAGTATACCGTCGCGTGGATTTACAGTCTCTTACGGCACAAACCGTTCCCATTGTTTAAAATCAAAAATAACATATATCAAATACAAAAACCACATCTACACACCACTAATGCTCAACACGTACTAAAAGTTTAAAAAATATTGAAATACAGAATGCGCCTCTGGAGTGGTTGACCCCAACATGGCAGGCTGCGTGAAAGATGCGCGTAGCACCCCCCACCACCTGAGTTCCCTATCTGTTTGTTAGGTGATCCGTGCTATCACCCGCGTGGGTATTGTTCAGAAAAAACCGCAAGGTTAAAATTGTGACGTATATGTCGATATATGAACGACGGCTGTAGTCATGAGTGTGTGTGTGTGTGCTCGATGCTTCCTTGTTTTGGCACAGCGCGCAGCGGCTCGCGCGCCGGTGGTTTCCACACAGTCCATTCTTCAGTGCAGAAGGAAGTAGGGGTAGGAAGGGTGGAAACACCTAATAAGGGATGCAAGGAAAAGTGCGTCGAGCTTGATAATTATTTAGAGTAAAAGTAAATTAAACGCGCAAATTTCTATTTGCAATAGTGTAGTAAAATTAACTAGAAAAACAAAAAAAAATAATAATAATAATACTAAATTCTAAAAACTTCCCAAAAACGTTACAAACAAAAATAAAGCAATATGAGGGCGAGAACGAACCACTAACGGTATGCTACACATTGATAAAAAAACATTTCTGCTTTAAAATACGGATATTCCGTCAGAAGGGCGAGACTCTTTCGGAATTGGAACAATAGATAAACTTTTAACAATAATGGATTGTGTTCTTTATTTATAAATTTTGTTCGAAACGATCATAAACATCAAATTGTTTTTCTTATCAAGTCCGAACGATTATTGCCCGTCTCACGGAATATCCGTATTTTAAAGCAGAACTGTTTTTTTTAATCAATGTGTATAGCACACCGTTAGAAAGGTAATCAACTAGAGAAGTTTTTAAAAGCAAATGAACTTCTCAAGTGTCGATGCTTTTTTTGATTTTTAATTTTGAAATTAATTTTCTTTCACAAAATCACTAATGTTCTTCAATAAAAAACCTCGTATGTCCCTTTGGTACATCAATTTTAACAAATCTATTAATTAGTTGAAGTAGCATAAGATTACAGAATTATAAAAAAAATGGTGCTTTTCCAGACATTAATAAAAAGCTTACGAGGTTTAAAGGTGGAATGTTGGGTATTTTAAGAAAAAAAATTAAAAAATTCATCTCTTTAGCCGTGACTCTAAGGGCCCAAGTTCCAAGGTTAAAAAGGTCGCAAATGACCCAACAATATCCCAAAAAATTTTGACGCTTCATGTGCCGAACTCCCTGTATTTATTGGCTGTGAATTTTTGAATAGGTACGTGCATAATTTTATTAAAATAATTAACTGTCTGCCTGTATGTCTGTAAAGACCAACGCGCATATTATTTTTGCGGACCAAAATGGGTAAAAATAAATCCCTATCCATCGTCATAAATGACAAAAGCAAAATCGTCCAAGATCATAACTGAAAATGGTATAACTGTCTCATGGTAAAAACGGAATTATTAATAACCGGACATTATACAAACACATCATACATCAAAGGAAGACAAAAGCAAAATCGAAGTATAGTACAACGTCTTTTTTCAAAAACGGACAAAATCAAAAACGACAAAATCCGGCCGGCCAAGCCTAGCATGTCTCTCCGTTCTTTTCATGTATACTGCTTCCGTCTCTCTTCCTCTCATACAAATCGGTATCCTGGAAGTTTGGCGGTAAATTTAAATCGGGAACAAATAATATTGTTGTTCTTGAACCCAAAAATACATTTAAAAAAAATTATCTATTTTCTCCCCTGTCCTATTGAGAGGTCGAAATCGGTGTTAACCGAACCGAACCGAACCTCTTAGGGTCCAACACCTAAACTTTTTTAAAGATGGGCCTTGCTTAATGAAAATTCCAACCCCTATATGTAGATACGGCGTTTTCATTATGTATAGCAGTATCAGAACCGCTCTTCTTTGGGTAAACGTCACAAGCTAGGCCCGACCCCTTTTTATAATTTTTCCTTTTTGATTTTGTCCGGTTTTGATAAAAGACGTTATACAGAACGTCGATTTTGCTATTGTCTTGTTTTGAAGAATTGATAATGATCGGTTACTAATATTTCCGTTTTTAACATAGGACTGTTATGCTATTTTTCTATTATCTTAGACGATTTTTTATTTGTCCTTTAGGATAAACTATGGGGTCGGTAAAAATTACATAGATTAATCGTGTGAGCTTAGGTACTCATATATTGGCAAAGTATTTATTTTGTGTTTAAGCGTTATCTACATGCTCATTAGTTTCATGTACGTATTAATTAGCTTTATATTAATTATTGTATCGATTTTCTTATTACACCTTTTTGCCTCTTTTGTGAAAGTGTCATGAGTTCGTTTAATTTTGTTACCGGTTATTAATCTCATAAATTTAGGTTTTTTTCTTTATCAGTTTCCGTCGGTTTTTGTTAACAGAGAAGGTAATTAAATTTCAATGTATTGCAAAAAATGCACTTTTAATTCCTAGTTTATTTTATAGCGAAGTAATGTTTTTTATTCGCAAATTTTAAAAGAGTTTCTTCTTTCTTTATTATCAACTACAACCCTTGATGACATGCTCATTCTCACTCTCACCCGTTTTAAATATCCATACACTGTTTTTTTTTAAGTACACTTTTTTTCTTCCGTTTTTTTTTCTGTTAATCATTAAATAAATCAAGGATAGAAAAATTGGGGTTACTTCATTTCAACCACATAACTCTATTTAAGCTGCGTTCGGTATTTGCATCTCAGACGTGACGGATTTTTGGTCACTTGATTACAGATTAGTCTGAGCAAATTGGAAATTACGAACGATCCAGATCAAATCGATCAAATTTTTATAAATAGTTATAACCTTAAATATAACCAAAAATATTATGTACATATTGCAACACACGCCCAGCTATAATTTTGACAAAATTTTCCTGTGATGTCGGAAATTTATATAATTTGTTGTCTTCAACATCAAATAATTCGATTTCAATCTTTTTACATAAAAAAATTATTTTTGTAAACAAAACAAATACACAACATATGTCACAATCTCAGATTAATCTGTTTCGTCGATCAAAATGTACGGAGCAACCAGATTTACGTCCGACTAGTCTGAGCAGAATTACCGACCTCCCCTAGATCTAGATGGAATTAACGAACGATTTCGATCAAAAAGATTAATCCGACGTAAATACCGAACGCAGCTTTAGTTAGTTGTTTATCAAAATTTTTCGATTCTCGAATACTCGCTCGGGACGTTTCCAAGAATACGGACACAGGAGCACAAAAAGCGTTTTAAAATGAAGATATGACCTATTTTACCAAATAAAGAAAAAATAAATTGTTTAAAACAAAAACCAACATTGGTTCTTAACTAATTATGTTTGTACTGTCAGAAAATTGAGATGTTTCGAACCTGTGTTTCTCACGATTACAAGAAAAAGACATGTTAAAAAATTAAAACTTTAAAAACACTAATAACATCTCTAATTTTTATTTAATAAAAGTTTTGACAAGTGGCCATATGCAAAAAGTACACTCATATCTTGTTGCACAGCCCCCTCAGATTAACAAGCCCGATACTTTTTTGAAATACAACACTGTCGAAGACTGACATTTCCATTATTTTCTTGTTAGCCTATATTTTTTTGTTTTGAAAAAAGTCAAAATTTTAGATTTGTCAGCCTTCGAAACTAATAACATTCAAAGTAGGATCAGGCTTGATAATTTAAGGAGGCTGTGCTTTTTTTTATATTTTGGCAAACCAAATTCCATGACTTCGGGAATCACAGAGAACTCCATTTAGAAAATAAATCCTCATCAGACAAAAATTTACCACTTAAAATTTATTTGAAATAAACAACAAAAACAAGAACGAGTTTGTTCAATAACCTACCTTAAGGTTAATTATAGTTATTGTGTGCATTAAATTTGGCGTTGAAATTAACCATGGCTTAAAAATTAGTTCGTGGGTCGACCATCAAAAACTGATGCCAATAGGGTATCCTGAAACTCTAGTTTTACAGCAATATATACAGGTATCAGGCTGTGGTGGTTTCTTTAAAAGTGTACAGCGTGTTATTATTAAAGATATCGGTTTTCTGATTGCACCTTACCGTGCTCTTTTTTTGAGGCCTTAAAAATAGTGTAATCAGATTTTTGCTATACCGCGTAGTTAGTATTTTTAATAATCCCTTATATCTCGCTTATTTTGCAAATAGCTTTTATTCTGTAAAAATCTTTTTATGGCAACTTTGTTAAAAAAAATAATGATCAATTTTTTCAAATATTGTATAATTTTTGAGATTAAATAAAAAAATTAAATATGGACCTGGATTTTTAAATTATTATTTTGATTGCTTTTATACTATTATTATCACAAAATAATAAAATTTTTATAATTTTTTGTTTTAAGGTTAAAAAAATATATTTAATATTTCTAAAAAAATTTTACTCCAAACCTGAAAAGTTTCAACATAAATATAAATTAAAAATTGCTGGTTGAACGATTTTTAGTTTAACTATTTTGGTACATAGCAAATGAAAATGGTTTTACGTTAATTTAAAGATTTATTTGAAACAAAGTCTACGACAAATACAAAAAAAAATAACGAATTACAAAAAATAGTAATAATTTTTCATTTAATGATATAAATGTTCAAACTGATTGTCATTATCTGTAAGACATTGTTGGCATTTTTGAGTAATTTTTCTTAACGATTTTTGCATAAAAATATTTCTGCCGTTTAAATATTGGATATGGTCGATTTCTAGCCATTTTAGAATAATTTTGAGCGAGCCGTTCACAAAAATGACACGTTAAATGACAATTTCAATTCCACGCTTATGTTTTTCCATGTTGGAGTAAATTTCATGAGTTGCTGTGCTACCATCAAATACTTACCATGGTAAATTTTTGTAACTTTTCAACGTTTTTTACTTTATTTATAAATCTTTTAATTAACGTTTTAAAACAGATAAACTAAAAATCGATCACTAGTGTGTCTTGCAATTTTTAATTTATATTTACGTTGAAATTTTTCAGGTTCGGACTATTTGTTTTTTAAATATTACATATTATTTAAACGTTAAATCAAAAAAATATTAAAGTAATATTATTTTAAGATAATAATAGCATGAAACCAATCAAAATAGTGATAAAAAAAATCCAGATCCGTATTTATTTTTTTATGATAAATAGCGTATCTCAAAAACGAAACAATATTTTAAAAAATTACGAAACAATATTTTAAAAAATTGACAACGTCATTATTTTGCCCTAAAAAAGTTGCCATTAATAGGTTTTCGCAGAATAAAAATATCTTGCAAAATAAGCGAGATACCAGAAATTATTAAAAATGCAATTTTTTCAAAAAATCCCTGTATTAGCGAAACCACGGGGTATAGCAAAAATCAGATTACACTATTTTTAAAGGTTCAAAAAAAGAGCACGGTAAGATGCAATCAGAAAATCGATAACTTTAATAACAACCTCCCATTTAATCCCATCAAAAATGGGACATGCTGTACATATGCACGTGCTCTCCCAAATTTAGCTTAAAAAATATTAAAATTTGATCATTCTTTAATTAATAATTTCACCATAAAATATGAATAAACCCCAAAAGAAGTTCACCAAAGACTTGAATACTAAACTGAACTTAATACTCGGTATGTAAGTGTTTTTATTAGTGTTGAAATCAGGATACGGTGGATGGTGGATGCGTAGGCAGGCTCGCGTCACTCTTTACTGAACCCAAATTCTGTGCACCGTAGATGTCATGTCGAATTATGAGTTATGAAATAAAGAAAGAAAGAGCCGAACCGAACCCTCCTATAGAATTTTAGAGTCTATAAAATCTGGGCCTTACTTTGATTGTGCTCTTGTACAGAAATTACAAGGTAAAGCACTTTAAGTTAGTGTACAGAGACAACTTGGCGTTATTGTTGTGCCTAAAAAAAACTAGCCGCGGAATTTTTTTTTTTTTTAATTTTTTTGTTTTAGAAAAAATGCCACAACAGAAGAAAATATTTGGACTATAAAAACTCCTGAAAGATTGAAAATAGTTGCGCCACAATATTTTTTGACATAGCGAAAAAATTGCGCAGGTTTAGAAAAATTAAGCTTTTTTTAGAAAAAATGACGCAAAGCGGGGACAATTTTGGTAAAAAAGAAAAAATAAATAAATTAAAAATGAGAAAAATGGTACAAAATTCAAAAGTTTTGGTTAACTATAAAAGTATAACGCGGTTATTTCTTTGGGGGTCTAATTTTAAATATTAATTTTAACGCTTTTGGCAGGCCAGGCAGGTGCCTACGCCTAGATACGGCAGTGATTTATTGTTTAGACTATGGTGGTTTCAATTGCTAATTTACAAAACAAAAACCTTGTCCTTTGATGTGCATTTTTCAATTTTTGTTGGTAGTAGGACTCCTACTATCCATAGGTGGTAGGTTAGATGGGTTTTTAATGCTTTATTACTATATACAGTGAAATCTCTCCTTGCGGACACCTCTATTAAGCGGACACTCCCTTTAGGCGGACAAATTTGTTGGAACCAAACTTTTTCCTATTTCTTTACATGTAAAATTCACTCCTATCACCGGACACTCTAATAACCGGACGCACCGGACAATTTTTTTTATTGAAAGATTCTGAAACCTCCCTTAACCGGACGCGAACCTCTGGCAACGGGACGGAGCACTGCACGACATGGGCATAAATATTATGTACAACGCACTCTGCAGCCAGGGAATTACCTCTTTCTGTTTTATTAATGGGGAGACTAAAGAGATTCTGTCGTATTTACAACATATTTTATTTGGCGGGACTGCTGTGTTTTATTTGTATTGTTCAGTTGGGTACTAATATATGTCTTTGAAATGGCGCCTAATAAAAAACTTCTTAATTTACGTGAAAAAATGGAAGTTGTTAAAGTGTCGGAGAAGAAATATCTATCAGCACGAAAGATCGCTGAAAAATTTAATGTCCGAAAAACTCAAGCAGCGGAAATTGTTAACAAATATCTATTAAAATTCCGCAGGTCTCTCTCATAAGCGGACACTTCCAATAAGCGGACAAAATCGACGAAACCGTGAGTGTCCGCTTATTGGAGGTTTCACTGTATCTACATACATTAGTAAATTTTGATTTTTATTTATTTTTTCTGAAAGTAATGTAACACTTTTTATATTAACCATTTAATTTTAAAGCCGTAAAAATTTTCATAAAATTTTCTGCAATTTTTTTTAAGCACGTCATATTGTACCACTTTTTTCAGTCAAATAAAAAATAGATGACATTTTAGTATTATAAAAAGTTATTAACTTACTTTATTAAAATTTTGTAAAAGAAATAAGTAAATTAATAATTAGTTTAAATTAGCGAAATGCAAAATCTCATGGTCTAAAAACCGGCTAAAAACGTGATTCGAAACCAATGCTATGCAGGCGGCAGCAGACGCCTCGGCCTTGAACAAGACCAGCACTTGGCAAAAGCCTTCGACTGCCTCCTCCTGCATGGCTCAATTAGGGCTACCAATCACCAAAATTCCTATGATTTAGAACTGGCACTTTGGATCCCTTTTTTAAAATCTTAATCTTACTATGTTACGGAAAGGTTCAAGATTCTCATTTTATAAACTAAGCCAGGGCTATCAAAATGGACGGGCCACGATCCTCCACTTTGTTGACGTCACATCCGGGGCTGATTTTTTTTTGATGGTCACGTTACGACACAGCTGATTGTCTTTAAAATATTGAAGTTGGAATGACGGTTCATTGATATTTGATTTTTTTTAAATAAAGCCGTTTTTGAGATTGTTTTTAGTTTATTCTGGCAGAACATTTTTTTTTAAATGTATAGTAAGCCCTAATTTTTCATAGCCGCTTCATTAGCTCACACAAAAAATAAGTTTAAAGCAGAAGCGAATGTGACAATCACATATGACAAAGTCAAATACATGTCAAATATAACAGTTGGCATGTGGTACATGGCGGGTAATTTGAATTCAAAATAAGGAATGCTAAATCTTGAAGATTTTAACCTTTTAATCATGTTGCTTCCTTACAAACCTTTTGTGGAATATCAAGATGGTGTCTGAGAATATTTCACTGAAATTTTGCGGAAATCTGTGGTGCCATTTTGAAAATATCATAAAAAAACGTCTGACCTCCCATAAGACCCAATGTAAAATTCAGCCCCGGGAGAACAGCTGATTTTTTCAGGGTCGTGGCCTCTATTTTTGTGTTGGCCTTGACTAAGCTTTCTAATTTTGCACCACATTTTAACTTTAATCACGGTTTGGTTTTTTTTTTACTTGGTAGTAGCCAAAGGTAGTAGTAGCCTTGGTGGCTTGGTGAATTCGCGCATCGATCACAAGTGAGTTAAGGAATCTCTTGCTACAGTGGCGGGTTCGATCCCCGTCGGTTGACCAGGCCGGATAAGGTCGGATATCTCGTGAAGGAGGACTTTGTGACACACTCCCTCAGTCGGTAGGCCATTTTAGAGGGACTTAAGGACCGGATAAAAAGAATACCCGGTCTGTTCACTGTCACTGTTATTAAATGAGAAAAAAAATATATCACATATAAATAAAAATATAACTTTAACGTAACACGATAAATAACTACCAATTATTATAAAAGAATAAAAAGTTTAAGCCCTACAATCTGAGAATCTCAGATTTGAGCGGTATATGACCCTGTAGTGCCTGAACTAAAAGTATAAAGAACTATTTATGACCGAATTACCTGATTCTTTTAAATTTTAAAATCTATTTACGACGCGTTGACAGTGTTGTGTTTTTTATTTGTGATAAAGGCGCAGACGTTTAGCAATAATGTCCAATAAAGATAAAAGCCTTTATTTCTTACAATCCTGAATCAAAACCACTTGAATGATCATGAAATTCGCTAGATTGAGCCGTCATTATGTCACAAGGGCTTAACTATGTTTTGGAAACAAATTTTAATGTGAAGAAACTAATGACAACAATTTGAGTATAGTACCAGAAACTTGAAAAAGCTCTGTGGTCATTCCCATGCACAAGTATGGACATGATTATAGCTTGGGAACTTTTTTACTTGAGCATAATAGTCTACCACTCTTTAATCAACATGGGTTTCTACCACGAAGATCTGTGGTATCAAACTTGCTTAGCAACCTCGAAGCATGGACTGAACCTCACAATGAAGGCTATCCAGTGGATGTTATATATGTAGACTTTAAAAAGGCTATCAATTCAGTACCAATCCAAGTAGCCTTTAAATTAGAACAAAGTGGAGTTAGAGGAAAGTGATTAAATTGGATAATAGAGTACCTGACTGAAAGAACTTTTTAAAGTGCGAATAGAAAATTGTCTTTCAAATAAACGACCGACGGGATTTAAGTGGAGTACCACAGGGTTCAGTATTGGCAGCATTGCTTTTTCTGATATACATGTCAAAAAACATCCCTAGTAGAATAAGCTTTTTCTGCGATGATGCTAAGTTTCACGGCGACCCCTCCATCCACCATGGTCAACTGCATCAAGACCTCGAAGAATGGACAAAGAAATGGCTTATCAAACTAAACTCCAGTAAGTGCACAGTGCTACATATTGGCTATAACAACCTCCATCTCACAAACTTTATTAACAACCAAGAGCTATAAAGTGTCACAGGGCAGAAAGATCTGGGTCTTACAATCAGGCAGGACTTAAAATTAAAAGCTCATATTGTTAAAATAGTAAAAAAAGCGAATTCTATGATTTATCTTATCAAAAGAGCATTTACCAAAATCACTGAAAAGATGTGTATTCTAATATATAAAAAGATTCTTCTATTCTTGAGCATGCTGTGGTGGTCTGGAACCCATACTTTGAAAAAGATTTAGATCTGTTAGAAAGAGATCAATGTAGATTCACTAAACTTCCTTTAACATTAAAAGAAAAAAACGTATGAAGAAAGATTAGCTAAATTAGGCCTTGCCACACTGACAGAAAGAAGAGCCGATTTAATTGAAATATTTAAGATTTTAAAAGGTCATTACAACTGTGACATTGATTTCTTATCCAGAAACCGTATTACGAACTTGCGAGAAAACTCTCTAAAACTGAATACAAAGAGCTGGAGAAGACTTTATCACAAAAATTTCTCTACAATAGTGTGGTTGACGATTGGAACAAACTTCCAGAAAACATTATCAATGCTCCAACCACAAACACCTTTAAAAATAGATTAGATCAATATTGGCCACAGTTAGTGAGATAAAAAAAAAGTGACAATATAGTAGTGACAATTGCAACCGGAACTAAAGAAAAGCACTAATCGTACTACCGTCCAACTGCAAATAATAATAATAATAATATCAATAAAGTAGCATTCGAAATCCGCAAGAAATGGATTTTGAGTAAATTATGGATTTTAAAAATATTTTAAGAGCTAAAAATGCCTGCTAAAAATAAGAAACTTAAAATTCTCATAGTTTGGCTCTGAGGTACAGCATTATAATTTTTCAATGTGGCTACCAAAGATTTAAAATTTAGTGGCTGGTAACCTCAACTCATTTTGCTCTCGCAGGATTTATTCGGCTGTACACATGCGAAAGTTCAGTAACATGCATTTTGGGATCGGTTGTCCGTAGCCAGGGTCGTATTTAGACCGGTTGTAGTCTGTTGTTGCGGTCATTGAGAAGACAATATTAAATTATGTTTATTTATAAATAAACATCGATTTGTTATAAACAATTAGAACTAAGGCGCATTTAAATCCCAAAAATGCAACGCCAGTATACCTATATTTCGAAAAATCTTTGATCTTTTTTTAAATTCATAGAAAAGCATTTTTGCCACCGCGCGGGCGCCATGCGGCGCACAACAAGATACAACATTGTTTTACAGAATAAACACGTTCCTTACCAACTCTGTCTGCATTTATTTCCTTGTTATAACTTATTATAACCAAACCGATTTCAATGAAATGAAAAGCATCATTGTAAAGATCGATTGATCTTTAAAGGTCACTAAAATTGCCGCCATCTTAAAATCCCAGATGACGGGCCAAATCAAATTTAACGCTTTAATTAGGATCGCGTCTTTTTATGTTGCGAGAATTATAAGAATAAACAGGCCTTTTTGACATGTCAAGTTCGATTCCGCCATTTTTGATTTTAAGATAGCTGACAAAAATATATCTCTGCGCAAAACTCTGAGTAATTCCATGCAAAACTCTGAGTAATTCCATGCAAAACGCAGCCTTATCCATTAAAATCTGAGGTATCGTTTAAAAGTTTCAAGGAAAAATATTTTGTCCAGTTTTTTTTGGTCCTCCCTATTTGCTGAAAGTTTACAAAAATTGCAAACGCTGTTAAACTGCATAGATAAAGGATTTTTGCTTCGGTTCAGTCAGTTTTTATTAGATAGGCAACTCCGGCTGTTTGACAGATCATTAACTCTGTGGCGTCCACTACTGAGCTTAGTGACGAACTAAAAGTTGAGGCGGGAAATTTAAATCGCCTTTTATAATAAATTTTCTTTAATTTTAAAGTTTTTTTGAAATTTTAATCAGTCAATATTTTATAAAGATATACAATGTCTTTATAAGATATAAACAGAATGAAAATGATATATAAATAAAACATTTTTTAAATGAGTTTTTATTTTTATAAAAAAAGCTACAAATAAAAACTAAATTAACGACTAACTATAGATGAAATAATACATAGTCTAATTGATTGGTAAAATAAAATATAATGAAAAACCAAACACTATCTAGTATATTTAAATTTGCTTTTAACATTTCTGGTGCGTAATGAGTGAATAAATAATGAAACAGTTGTTCGTGAAGAGAATCATTCTTAAATGTCTACTTTTTAACAGCTTGACGAAAATCTGACGTGATTTAAAAGTATCTCCTCGCCTTGGTTGTAAGTTGTGTAGAGTATGTTTCAAAGCAGTATATACATAGCTTATCAGTGGACGCACATATCATCCAAAACTGAAAACAATAAAAAAAATCAACTTATAACAACGTTAATCATAGGTACTAGATTATGGTAAGATAAAGACATAAAGATTTAAAATTAAGGAATAAATTTATTCAAAGTACATTACGCTGCTGGGTAATCCCTCGTTTACCCATCAATTAAACACAAATTTAGTGTTAATTTCGTATGTGTCTCCCTTTTACTTAATATCAAAAGAAAGAGATAGACATAAAATTAACACCAAATTTGTGCTTAATTGATGGGCAAATAAGGCACCTACCAGGCATTGGAAACCTGTATTCAGAGTTCCGTAAAGTAAGCCATAAGAAGGTAAAAAGAAACAAATTTTATCAAATGCCAATCTAACCTCAAATGAGAAAATAAGGAAACTTACCTTAAAATTTCTCGGAAAACTATGCATCTTATACTCGTCTGAACTTTAGACACTTCACCCAGGAAAGCAACCAGAAATTCTCATTGTTTTATATTTAAAAATTGCAAAAGTTTAAATTAAAATAAAATTTAACAAAATTTAATTTTAATGCGTCACAGCAGCAAATATTACCTACAAAAGCCAAAAAGATAGATTTAAAATGACCCCAAATAAAATGCGGTGGAAGAGGTTTTTCTACCTGAATACAAGTGGGACGGAAAATCTAAACCACAGATAATTCTCAAAAAAAAATAGAATAAGGAACAAACGCGCCACCGCAGCGCCTCTTTTGAGCTTAGTGAGAACTTTAACCTAACGACCTGTCAAATTGCATTGAGTTTCCTAGGCATGGTTAAACTGAACGGCTGACGCAGAATTTTTTACCAGTTTTATGTATGTATATAGCTTAGTCATATTAGGTGAAAAAACTGCTGGATTTTTGTATAATTACTCCTTAGCATCTGGGACACATCCCGACATATTCTCCGCCAAAGGTCCTAAAAATCAGTATTTTTATCGAAAACTAATAGCTTTTTTAAAAAAAAGTAAAGAGAGAAAGTATACGCAAAATCATTCGGTTTGTTATGTAAAATTAAGAAAAGAACCTAACCTAACAATTTAAAACATATATTTTAAAAAAATGTTTATTTTTAGTTTTATTTTTTTCTACCCTGTAGTTAAATTGTTTTAAAATTTTATTACTTTATAACAATGCTTGATCCCCACTTGTACAAAACACCATGTATTTAAATTTAGTTTTTATTTCTTAAAACCTAAACAACTTTACTTGACGTTTAGGCCAATGGTCAATAATATTCAGACCGCCAATTGGACATGGAAAAAAATATTTTTATACAATTAAGCACTCGATGAGAAGAAAGGCGTAAATCAAAAATGTTTAACTTCTGGGTAGAAACAGCTTTAAAATATGCGCAAATGTGCACAGTTTGATTATATTTGAAATTCCAGCCAAATATATATTTTTACTAAAATTTTATAAAAATTACTATAATATCTGTTAGGCTAAAATTTCAAATAAAATAAAAGTGTCCGCATTTGCGCTTATTTCAACACCGTTTCTAACCAAAAGTTAAATATTGTTAATATTACGCTTTTTTGTGTCGTACAGTTCCTAATTGTATAAAATTAAAATTTTTAAAATCCCAATAGTGGTCCGGCTAATATTAGCTACTTTCCTAACCTTTACTTAAAGTTATACAGGTTGAGATTAAGCTTAGTATTATAAAATATTAACATTTTAAAACAAGTTACCTAGAGAGTTCTATAGTATAGACCTGGATAATTTTGCGTTCATCTTGAAAACGGATTCTAATAATATCTTGACTTTTTTGAAAAAGTTGTTTCTTTTCGAGAAAATCGCAAAAACCTGAGTTTTAGGACATTTGGGGCCTTATATCTAGCGAATCTCAAGGAGGATTCTGGCGGAGAATATGTGGAGCTGTGTCCCAGATGCTAAGGAATAATTATACAAAAATCCAGCTTGCACCCATTTTTTCCAGATGAATTCCTAATATGACTAGGCTAATACTACCAAAGCTAGTCCAACCAAACTCCTAACTTTACTTTTCCTAATATTTACTTTTGTTTTAGACACAGCAGCCCCATACGTACTTTACAAAGATGGTATGGACCGGGCCCAAAGCCAGTGGGGTCCTCAAGACATCTACCCGCCCCCGCAGCAACAGCAGCAGCAACCGCCCCCTCCTGCTGCGGGGGCGACCAGTCCCCACCAAGCTTTGGGCCCCACCGTCCCTCTGGGCGTCGAGGCAGACTCCGTCCCTCCGAGAGACCAGGTCAGTGTAAGTATCCTTTCTTAAACTTTATTTTTAGGTTAAGAGTGTTCGTAAAAATAAACAAGCTCTTTGAAGTGTCAAGTTTGATCCTGTCTGCCATCTTGGAATTTAAGATTGCGAACATAATAATAGCTTAGCTTAAAAGCCTAATCAATCCCCTGTAGAGTGCGGTTTTTCCTTTAAAATAAATGGTATTGTTCAAAATTTATGATGAAAAACATTTTTCTTTGTTTTTTTTAGCCACCCGGCATTTCTTTCCTTTTATTTAATGTTGGTTTTCAGAGTCTCCCGTCACCAGCTCCGTCCCCCTACCAGGCCACACAGGCAGAAACGAGAGAGGATGACATCCAGCCAAGCCAGCCCACCATGGACATGGAACCCAGACCGGCCTCCCAGTGCTTCCCGACCGATTTGCAACAGCAACAAGAAGCGGCCCAACAACAACACCATCAACAGACAACGCCTTACGGGCAGTACGCCAGGGCACCACCACCAGCAGCCCCGCCTCCTGTCCCGCCACACATGTTGGGTGCCAGTAGTTTCTCGGCGTTGCAGTACTTAAAGCAACCGGGTGTAATGCCGGTACTTACCGGTTTGGGAGCAGAGGGAGGTACGTTTTTATCCGTTATATTTTTCTACTGGAGGCATTTGAGTCTAATTAGCCTTTCTTTGTTTTGCTCTCCCTCAAATATTCCTTCTCTATTCTGTAGTAAGAGTTGTATTGGGTGAGCTGCAGGTCCGGCTATTACGACAGAGTAGACCCTTCTTAACATGCCCTAATTGTATCCCTTAGCCCACTCTCTGCTCTTCCGTTCGATGTCCAGGTAGCAAATTGGACATTCCTGTTCTCTTTACAAAGTCCAGTAATTCTCTTAGGGTTGCTGCCTCGAGTGCCTCTTGTCTCATTCTTGTGAGACCGCACACTCTGCCACGAGGTGCTTTGATATCTCTTGATTCCTATACGTGCCATGTGCTTCCTCAATAACTGGTATGTCTAGTTAGAATACCCATCAGCAGTCCAACGTCTTTTCGTGTCCGTCTAAGCGGTCGTTTCTGTAAATTCTTCCAGGGGTTGTAAAAGTTCACCTTAATCCAAGGTTACCATTGGTCAGTTTATAGTATCTGACTGTAAACTTACGCAAAAGGGATCATTTTGAAAGAATATTTGACATAACCAGAGAACATTATTTTTTCTATGACATAACTGATCTACCGCTTTGCAATAGGAGAACTTTGGAGTGATATTTCTTATTGAAAAAACACAGAAAAAATGTCACTACTATCAAATTTATGTCAGATAGATTAAGGTGAACTTTTACTTCCCAGGGAGCATTCACAAGATTACCGTCAGCGTTCATCTAATTCTGGTTGATTTTAGTCGGTCTATGATTTCTCTGCTCTGTCTAAAACCTGTTCTAGTTTCTTAGGAGTTTGTTAGTGCATCCTGAGTCTGCTTTGCACTTGTCTTTTGCCCACATCCAGAAGTAGCTCGAATTCATCCTTCTTCTTCTTGCCTGGCACACTTTGGTCTGCCTCGAGGATAGGTTTGATCCTATAGTATAACAAACAAAAGGGCTCTCCCTAAACATTTTACTTGCGCCCTCACACGCTTTCCTAACTGGGATGAGGACTTTAAAAATCTTCTTAATATCTATTTTTTAATTTCCATTGTCTTTAACATCATCTGGTATTTTCTTTCATGGATCTACCGGTTTTCTTTCCTTCAAGGGTTTTTAAAGTTTAATATTTTTAAAGTTCTGATATTGGTTATTTTGTTTATTTTCTCAAGTTGAAATTCATTCTTTGACAATCACAGTGTGGATTTTCAAAAGGACAAGAGCAGTTATTGTAGATGATAGGAAAACAAAGCTCGATGCTCTTTTTTGGGTCTTATATGCTTTTAAGCACTTTGCGGTTTCTAATTCCGCTTGTTATTCGTTAATTATGAAAAAAGGAAGGACAAACTGATGTCCTGCGGGTAAACGAATTGAGCCAACATTGAAAAAAGCTGTTTGTCGTCGGGGTACAGATGCTACATTGCCATTCTCACCATATCCATCCACTGGACCACAGAGCTCCTTCTTTTCCATATATGCTATTATGTTTCTTACCCTTACCTTACCAGCTTCGAACCCTTAAGGCGATAACACTTCGGAGAGAAGAGAAACCTAAAACTTGCGATCGGCATAGATTGGTTCACTTTTCCTAATAAACATAATTACAGTTTACTTCAGCTATACACAAACCTTAATATCTTTAAGCAAAACATCAAATTCACAAAGACGCATCTTGCTTGCCAGTCGCTGTTATTATAGCTGGCAAAAACAACTTTAAAACACAAGCCTAACCAGAAAATGAATTCCTAGCTCTATAAAACTATTATTCTACTACTACTATGTCGGTTTAGAACGTTTTTCTACGTTGTCCGACGCCTATTCACCTCCTTCGATCCTGACAATCATCCTCAGTCAGATTTTTTTGTCTCATTGATCTTTGGATGGACTGTTGCCATTCTAGTTTAGGACGCCCTCTTTTTCTGCGCCCTATTGGTTGCCATTCTAGGACCTGCTTTGGTAATCTTTCATATCTTTCTTTTATGATCTCATTTCTTATGTGATCTATTCTAGATATTCTCATTGATCTTCTTATTGCATCCATTTCGACACTTTCCATTTTTGTTTTGTACTTTTCTGTTACGCGACAAGTCTCTATTCCATACATTGTTTGATATATTTTGACCATTGTTTCATATATGATAAATTTTACATTCTTTTTTATCTCTCTGCTCCATAAAATACTGTTAAGACATCCAATAACTTTTTTGCTTTTACTATTCTTTTTTCCAATTCTTTACAGTCTGTACCTGTCTTATCAAATGTGACACCCAAGTATACATACTCATACATACAATTTCCAATACATAAGTACTGTGTCTTGTCCACGTTCACTGTTAATCCCCACTTTTGATATTCTTCTGTTAACTTTCTCATCATATACTCCATGTCTTCTTTATCATTAGCCACAATTACTTGGTCGTCAGCAAACTGTAGTGTATATATGGTAAATCGGTCGTTAAGTTGTATTTTCATGCCGTGCACTTTACGTTTCTAGTTTTTTAGAGCTACTGCGATATATATATTAAAAAGAGTTGGAGAGATACAACATCCCTGTCTTAAGCCTTTTGTTACCAGGAATTCTTTTGAAAGTCGATTTCCAATTTTAATTTTAGATTTTGACCCTTTGTATAGTTCTTCTATCGCTTTTATGTATGTATGATTGATATTAGTTTGCTCTAATACTGTCCATAATTTTTCTACTGGAACGGTATCATATGCTTTTTGTAGGTCTACAAAGGTAACATGAGTCTCTATATTTCTGGCGCTTCTTTTCTCAATTACTTGTTTAAGACAAAAAACATTATCACTACAAGATCTGTCTGCGCGAAACCCACTTTGCTCTTCTTCTTCTTGTTCATGAAAATCATTCTCTATTAGATCTCTAAGAATCCTACCGTACAATCTACTTAGAGTACTGGTTACTGAAATTCCTCTGTAATTGTTGCAATCCAGCTTGTTTCCTTTTTTATGTATTGAGGATATGAATGCAAGTTTCCAATCATTAGGTACTGGATGTCCGTTTTTGCATTGGTTAATAACATATGTGAGATTTTCGACTAGTTTCTCTGATCCATAGCATTTCAGCATATATTCCCCCAGGTCCGCTAGCTTTTCCAGATTTAAGCTTTTTAATATTATTCTTTATCATTTCTTTTTCGATGATTACTTCCTCTCCATGTACTTCTATGTCTCTTCTCGGAGAGGCTGCCAGATATTCGGGTCTCGTCTCCTGCAGCAGTCCCTTGTAGTGCTCTGTCCATTGTTCTGGTTTGATTATCTGGATGTTTACTTTTTCTTTTGTTGTGTTTTTTACTGTAGAAATGAATTACCATACTTCAGAACTCTGTCTACCTCCTATGTGTGTATTTATGTCGTGGCACTTGCGCTCGAACATTTCATTTTTTTCTGTGTGTATCAAATTTCTTAGCTGTCTTCTGGTTTCCCTGTAGATTTCTAAGTCTCTTTGCTCCTTAGTACTGAGCCATTTCAAGTATGTACGTTTTTTCTCTTTGACCATTTTCTGTATTTTGTCCGTCCACCACATCTTCCTGTTATTTCTATTATCTTGGTACCCAACAGCTTCGTTGCTTGCTTCCTTCAAGCTTTTTATTATGTTTGTATATATCTCTTCAAATGAGTGATTTGTGTTTATTAATTTTTCATCTAATCTGTTCTCTTATTCCACCAGTTTTGATAATGTGGATCTAAAACATGGACTGTTTTAAAGCGAAATAAATTCATGAAACTAGGGATCGTTTTGTACAAGTACCACTAAAGTATAGATTGTCATAGGGTACCAGGAAAGCAAAAGCTAGGAATCTGTTGCAACAAAATAACTTACGATATGAAGTAGCTTCACTGATATAATGATTAGAGACTTGACATATTTAACTTTTTTGGCTGTTTGCAAATAATCATAGCATTTTAATTCTGCACTAGACTCTTAATTTTGTAACTTAGAATGTTCTTCTTTTTCTTACCTTCTTTTGACTTATATTTTCTCTCCATCCTATTACCTCTACCTTTTATTTTGGAGTTGAATCTTATCAAACACTTTCTTAAAAACCCCAAGCATATATACAAATCTTGGTTCATATCAAGATGCTTTTAAGTTAGACCGTTAACGCCAAACAGAGCTTCTATGGTTCCCATGTATTAACGTATTACTTATTCTAAAATTTTATAGAACGAAATATGTCTTACAGATATGGGTTAAGCTTTGTATAGACCTGAAATTATCGATGAACAACGCCCAGAGCAACAAACTGAGCAACGAACCGAATTGCGCACAAAACAATAGTTTAGACTGGGCTTGCAGTCACAAATGCATTTGCAAACAAACAGTTTCGCGTATTCAAGCCATTTGTCGAACGGTTTTTTCCCGACATCAAAGATTTGGACGGGTCAAACCAAAACGACGAACAGACATTTGAATTCTACAGAGAAAGAAAAGGAGAGCTGAGAGCATTTATGGGAAGAGCACAAATGTTCCGTTCGGTTTATTGCTCTGTAGATCGTTTGTTGTAATGCTCGTTTCACAAATCCCTAAAGTTTCTAATAATGATATATTTGTAGCAAGAAATTTTCCTTCAAAGGCTCTTAAAGCTTCTTTATTTTTTACTGTTTGTTTTAAACTATCTATTACGTTTTGTATTTCAGGAGGACAACTAGACCAATACGCAGCTAACATGCAAGACCTTCGCGCAGCCAGCTTGCCGGATGTCATCCAGCAACAAGCCCAAGCCAACCTTAAAAAGCACAGCAATCAGAACAGTCTGACTGGTGAACTGAGACTATTCAAATGTCTAACGTGCGGGAAGGACTTCAAACAGAAATCCACCTTGCTTCAGCACGAGCGGATCCATACGGACAGCCGACCATACGGCTGTCCCGAGTGTGGCAAAAGATTTCGACAGCAGAGCCATCTAACGCAGCATTTGAGAATACACGCCAACGAGAAGCCGTACGCGTGTGTATACTGCGACCGGACGTTCCGTCAGCGTGCCATCCTCAACCAGCACCTGCGCATTCACTCGGGTGAGAAGCCGTACGAGTGCGGCGAGTGCGGCAAACACTTTCGGCAGAAGGCTATTCTCAACCAGCACGTCCGCACCCACCAAGGCGAGCGCCCCGTCATACGGCGGCCACTCTCGCAGCCCATTCAGAGCCACTCCTAAGTTGTTTGCTATGACCTTGCAGCAAGAAGACTAGGCGGTAAAAGCCAAACCCAAATGCCATTTCTTTAACTGCTCATTCAATACATCTCTCTTTATTTCTCATGCAAACTCTTTGCCTCTCTCTCCCTCTCGTGCAACTTGGTATTATGGAAGTTTTCCGGCAAATTTAAACTAGCAATTATGTATTTGATTTTTCCTTAAGTTCCTGTTGTCCTTCTGGGTGTTCAAAATCGGTGTTCACATAGCCTCTTAGATCGCATATGTATCCTAACCTAAGGTCCCAACACCTGACCTTTGAACCAAAAAAAAATATTTTGAAAAAAATGTTTTTTAAAAAATCGCTTTTTAAAAACAAGTTCAAAAAATGTTTGTAGTTTTCGAAAATATATATCTTTGGCAAAGATTATATGCATGAGAGGAAGACAGGGGGGAAACAGTTTACACAAGAACAAGAGAGAGAGAGAAAGAGTGGCGCATGAGCAGTTGAAAAAATGGGATTTGCGATTGGCTTTTACGACCTAGTGCATATAAAGGAAGGATATAAAACCCCTAGATAAACGATAAAAATTAAAATCCGCTGTTTTTGACATAAAAACTCTCAGCGCAACACTACTTATTTTATTAAGCAATTACGGTGATTTTCTGCGAAATCAGAAGTAGTAACTATGTGGTTCTCACTTTCTCCAACGTCTATCAAAAGGATACGAATTATCCTTGTTTGAAACACATTCTGACAAGTTGTAGGGACACTGATCCATGTGAACCCACGAACGGCATTGAATTATACCGATGTGCATTGCTTTGATGTTTTAGTTGCCAACGACAGCATCAAACCATCGCGCATCGAATCCAGTATTTTTCCTCGAAGCAGTCGTTCCGGAAACCGGGGCGTGGATTGGCATGTATCACTGTTCCTGCAACTTGTCACGATCTATCGTCGTTCATTCGTATCCTTGTGATAAACGTTTGAGATGTGAAAACCGCATAGTTTTATTAAGTTTCCAAAAAAAGCATTAAACCATCAGTATAATTCAATATTTTCCCTCGGAGTAGTAGTTTCTATTGGTTTACAAATTATGATAAATTCCATCCTAAAAAAGAGGAAAACTACTTTTAAGAAACACACGGATACTAGCGGTGGCGGAAAAATTGTAAAAAATTGTCAACTTCTTGCTTCAAGGCCTTGAAACAATTTTTAAATAAAAAAAAGCTTTTCTCTTTAAATCTGCACTTGATGTGGACGCGGGCGGTTGGAGTGGTCAGCTGTTCGAATGTAGTCACGTAGTTGTTGTCGTAGTCACTTCAGTACCTTTACAAAATCTTAGCTGAAGTATGCAGCCAGAGAACAAATGTATTTCGTTAGTTTTGTAGCTCTAAAAGTTTCATCTGAAATAAAGAAGTCCCTTTTTTGGTTTTGTAGTTCTAGAAGTATTTTGTGAAGTAAAGTACCTACCCGTAGTTTAGTAAGGCATGTCTATCAGAACTAAGTTACATTTAAAATTACGAACAACTTCCCAGCCTGTTACATTTTTAACCAGAGCTAAAACTTGGTAAATTTTTAGCAGTCTTTAGTCTAGACAAAGACTAATAGTTCAACGTATTTCCGAAGTTTTTAACAAACTTTTCTTTGCATATTTCAGATGTCAGTCCACATTTGGTGTTCAAAAATGGAATAAACCCCACCCTGTGGCCTCAAGACGTTCCGTTTCCGCCAGATGAGGGAAAGGAAGAAGTTGCCTCGACTTACGGAGACGGCGAAAATGCACCCAACAACAACGATCGTACAAATTGCTTTTCTCCTAATGGTTCGATAGCCTCCGCAGTTCAGTACCCAGCGTATTTCAAGGACGCCAAAGGGTTGAACCACTCGGTCTTTAGTCCGAATGGCAATTTCAATCCGCTTCAGTACTTTCAAAAAGGACAGAGTAAGTATTGTACAACTCAGACTTTAGTTCAAAGTTAATACTTCTAAAACGAATAAAAAAGTTATAAACGTTTTGTCTCTACCAATAAATTGCAAGGATAAAGTAGCCTCGATTGACGAAAACGTTTTTTGAACGTGTATATGATACTTTTGGTTGTAGTAGTTGTAATTTTTATTGTTTTAAAGTTGTTAAAATTTTAAGTGGTCCAAAACCTTAAGTAGTTGAATTTTTGTGTAGGAAACTATTACCTTATTAGAGGTTTGCAATGTCGTGAATAAGTGTTAACAGTTATATAATCAGTCTATTTGGGTTGCAGTCTCAGTTGATGACTTAGTTCTATATGTCCTTCTTTTGCAGGCAAAAGTTTATCCGACGTCATACAACATGGTCGGTCGGCTGGGATGCCCCTCTATGTTAGATGTCCCATTTGCCAAAAGGAGTTTAAACAGAAATCAACGTTACTTCAGCACGGCTGCATTCACATCGAAAGTCGGCCGTACCCCTGTCCAGAGTGCGGAAAAAGATTTCGACAGCAGAGCCATCTGACACAACATTTAAGGATACACACCAATGAGAAGCCGTACGGCTGTCTTTACTGCGGGAGGAATTTTAGACAACGCACAATTCTAAATCAGGTATTTACATCTCTTTTTTTTATCAGTTAAGTTGGGTTAGATTAAGACAAAGTAACGTTCCTTAACTGGGACTCAAATTTACTAATATCTCTATTTAAGATAAAGAAGATTATTAGTGTTATGAGATGGGACTTAATTGGCAAAGTCAAAATACATTTTCCTTATTTTTGCCATGTTGTACCGTAATGTGTAGTGACGGTTCTTTCTTAAAAACCACAAAACGTGCGGTATGTTGCTCACTCCCAGTCTTTTAATGAACCTCCTAAATCAGCACTGCCAATTGTGTAGTTCCATAATTATTTTGAGGCTATTCCAAGAGATGGTTTGTTTACCAACTGATTGGCTTGTTGTGAAATGCTTTGAAGTATTCTTGTTACTTAGTTGTTACAGCGTCGTTGAGTAAACAAGGTTGAACGCCAGTGTTGTAAATCTTGTCCGAAAACCTTCTTTTGTAGTTATCTAACGAGTGTTTTCATTCTTGTTTCTTCTACGCTTATCATTTTGTAGCATTTGCGAATCCACACCGGAGAAAAGCCTTACAAATGCGCCCAGTGTGGGAAAGATTTCCGACAAAAAGCCATCTTGGATCAGCACACGAGAACGCACCAAGGTGATCGGCCATTTTGCTGTCCGATGCCGAACTGTAGGCGAAGGTTCGCGACGGAACCCGAAGTGAAGAAGCACATCGACAACCATATGAATCCACACGCAGCCAAAACGAGAAGAGACTCGACGAGTTCGGATGGAAAACTTCATACGAATGGTAAGTTAGGTTTATTTTGAATGGTTAAGTGCTAATCTCATTGATTATTTTTCGTGTTTCTTGACGTACAGGATTTTCTAATACAATTATAATTTGACTAAATAGATACGGTATGCTTAGGAACGCGAAAAGATCTCCTCTAAGTTATCTTTACTGCAGCCTTAAATATCTATGGTAGCGTATTGTGTTTCGCAAATTTTACAAGGAAAAAACAGTAGAGCCGTTCTCCGTTAGAGCAAAAACAATGTACCTTCTTGCACCGAATATATTAATAATAGTCATCAGCAAACCGTAAGTCGTAAGATCGAAACGAATTAAAGACTGAAAATTAAAACCTTCAACACTTATAACACCAATAAACATGCACAACCCATTGAAAACTGCAAAACAAAACAAATAAACTAAGTTTTCACCAACCTAAGCGAGCCGTTTACTGTAATCAGCTGTTTATCTGCTCGCACGTACTTAACCAAAATATTTGTTGCTCTGGTTAGGCGTTGTCTGACTAACCAGAGACACATGCGTTTCGCTCTTATTTGAGTGTGACATAAGCCGTTAAGAAATGTGTGGACAACACCTGGATGGCTACTACTGTTAACCACAGAATACGCTGACACAGATTCATTTATGTTTTTAAACATTTGTGTGAATTGGACTAGAGACACGGTTTTTTCAATAAACCAGGTGATGACGGTAAAATTTAAAGCATGCTAAATACCTTATGAGTTGATTCACTTACCCAGTACTGCTGTAAATAAGGTTACAAAATTAAATAATATTTTTTTTAGGCATGCTTCCGCGAGGCCTCACACCCACAGGCGTAGTCAAGCCAGAGCTGTACTTCCCGCAATGTTACGCTCCCAGTTTTAATCCACCAACTAGCGTCGCTCAGTTCCAAGCAGCGGTCAATTCGGCCGTCAACCAGGACTTCAAGGCGGCCAACGGCCTCCCCACGCAGTGACTAACCGCCGGCTGGCAACTAGGGCCTCCCTGCATTGGTTGATCGTAACACGTTACACCAAGTTGCCAGCTCGTTATCGATTAAATCTTACAAGTCACACTAGGTTGCCAGCTCGTTGTCGATTGAACGCCATACCTTACACTGGATACGGTTGAATGCCATATCCTTGTCCAGGAAGCGTACACGTACAGTTCGTTGTCGGTTAAATGTCACAACCAACAGCTCGTTATGGTTGGATGTCATCTCACTGTCGATTTACCGCTGCATGTAACATCAAACTACCAGCTCGTTGTCGATTGAATGTCGTATGTCAAACTAGGTTGCCAGCTTGTTCTGTTAGGATATCACATCAAGTTGCTTCTAGTTACGGTTGAACATCACACCTCACATTAAATTGCCAGATTGTCACAGTGGAACGTCACATCAAGTTGGCAGCTTGTTGTTGATTCAACGTCACACATCACAAAAAGATTAAATTACGGCCACACCAGGTTGCCAGTTCGGTAGGATTGTGTATCACGCAACATGCTGCGATCTTGTGACAACTGAGTATCACAAGCATAAAGTTTTGAATCTAAATATGAATTTTTAACCTTGTGTTTTAAATGATTTATGGTATTATTTTTACAGTTGTTGGTATCACAAGCATAAAACAAAAGCTCTATAATATAACATACCCAGATTCCAGAAATGTATCATAATTGCAATAATATGAAAAAACACCAAGTATATTTATTATTTTTTCTCTTTATAAAAAACATTTTGTCTTTATTTGAAAAATAACTTTCAGATCTACAGAGGCAATTTTAAAAATCAAGAAATGAAATTAAAACAAGATTGCAAACGACTAGGTAGCTATCCGTAGTTGATTCTTACATCGTGCTTTATTTTCATAGCATTACCTTAGGAAATAGCCCATACATTACTGTTTCTAAAGTTATATATGGGAATATTCCTCGCTTTGGTAAAAATCAATAGGAAATTAACGGTTTATGGAAAAGAAAGCCTATCAAATAAAAGATCCTAAGGTTATTTCTCGTATATGAGTTGCAAGTAGTCTTAGTAGTATCTTTTTCTTAAGACCAGAACTTATCTGAGACTAAATTTAGTTTAAACACTAGGTCAAAACAATTCATATTTAGGTTCAGAAAATAAAAATCAAACACATTTGTTACTTAATTAATGGACTTTTTTCTTAGTTGAGTTTTACACGTAAATATTTATTGCCGATTTTCTTCGAAATATCCTTAGATGATATTTCCGCTGAGTGATAAGCTCACAATGGTGCTGAAAATAGAATCGATAGTATTCGTTTGTTGACGGTAATTTTACGAAACAAAATAAATGGTATGGATCGCTGTGAAAAGAAAATTAAAATAGTTGTTCGGTGTCAGCACAATTGCTCATTAAAACTAGAGGAAGATTTTACTTCAAAAACTACATTTTTCTATCATCTAGGATCAATCATTAGGTGTCACAAAGTTTAGAATAAGAGAGAGAATATTAAACAGTAATACTATATGATCAGAATATTAGTCAATCAACGATAGAATCATTTCTCTCTCTCTTAATTTCAGCAACTATAAAAAGTTATATCGAGGAGTCTTTAGGGCATATTGAATGTTGTTTTTTACTTGTAGTTATTGTGATAAGTGATTATTTTCTGATCTTCAGTGATCCAAGATTTTCAAGTTTATTACGTAAAACTCCCTTCATAGTGTTAAAATTTGATCCTGCTTCAACCATTTTATGAGTTTTTGAAAGTCCTGAAGCTAGTTTCTTAATAGAGCTGTATCAAGCAGTAGTAGTATTTTTGCCATGCCTCAGTTCCTTCTCTTAATTTCCATTCCAGCACATTGGGCCTTCCTGTTCTCCTTACAAAGTAAAGTATGCCACCTCATTTGAGTAAGTTTAGCTCTTCTTCGCTCAGGGTTAGTGCCCCGAGTGGTAGATCTACAAATTGTCTGATCTATCTTCAACATGTTCCTGTCTCCAGGATTTTCTCTGTCAAAAAAGTTTGTCCATGATTTTTTCCAAGTCTTTATAGATGACTATAGATAGTAGTAGTAGTGTGGCGCCCCCAGGCATCCCCCCTACTTCGTCCTTCCTTCGTTGGGAAATCTGCTCGTCTTCTGTACAAAGACCAGTCTCTCGGGCCACCTTAGATTCATTAGGTCCTTTGTCTCAAAGGCTTACTCTTTGAATACCTACCTCTTTTCACCTCCTTGTATGCTTCACATAATGTGAGAAAATGCGCCGAGGGCTCGTCCTCCTTGTAGAACGCAGTGTCCGGTAAAGACTCCCACTATGGCTCCCAACTCTCTTCAAATTCTACGGAGTAGCCAGTCCCTACGGGACTTGCTGCATCCGATCACACACTCTTTTGCCAGTCTGGCGTTGGTCCATTCCTTTTGTCTCTCTGTTAGGGCTATAGATACACCATTTATATTTATTCCGGCAGTATCATACTCAATCACCCTTTTCAATATCTCGTTAACTAAAATAGGTAAAAGAACATAACATTGTTGTAACCTCTCTTTAATTTAATATTGAAGACTTGACTGCTCTGAAAATTGTTTATCTTAAAATAAATTATGTGATTCTTGGAGTATAATATAAGAACTACCTAGTCTCTGGGTTTAAATGTGGAATTGGCTCAGAATAATACCGAACAACAATTAAAATACAAACTGCATTTAAAAAGAACTAAATCAAGTTTCACTAGAAAAATTCTTCTCATTTACTTAGTGGCAATACTTCTAAGCAAAGAAAAATCATAATTTAATTGATTATTACCTTTTTTTATTAATTGTTGTAGCTAGATTTTAACTACTATGTGATCTCTTAATTAATTAATAAAAAACAAAAATATGCAAAACAAGAAAAAAAAAAGGTAGAACACTTTGACGGGTTCTAACTTAAAAATATAGGTGGTGCCATTAAAATTTAAATTTTGTGAAGTTGCTATGAACTTTTGATTTGCATGAGCTATTTCTAAAAAATTTGCCTTTTTGAAAAAAAAAATCTTTTAGCTAGATTTTAAATTATAGAAAATCATTGCGATTGCCTAGAATTTAACGTAACAACCATAAATTTAAGATTTGTTTTCTTAAATAAAAGTTAATTTTGTTAGTATTGCTTGTAAATTAAAATCAAATATCAATTTCAAAACATGTTAAATTTTGTGTCTTACCTTATTATAATAATGCCAATATAAAAAGTGGTCTGCAAATGCCATACTATTTTTACAGTTACTTAATATTATAATAATAAATACAATAAATATTAAAACGGGGTTGGATTTAAAAATGTTCGTCTGTCAGTCCGTCAACGCCTTAATTTGCAAATAGCACGGGTGCCAGCGATATTTCTTTAATAAATTTCGATGCAAGAAATATAACTAGCTCCTCTTGCTGAAACTCTCTATTAATAGCTTTAAACGAAATGGTTGTAAATATGCTGACTATTTCAAACTAACATATGTGTCAATAGAATCAAAACTAGTACCATCTTATCTCAACAGAACATCCCGTTCTTTTTTTTTAATAAAGACCCCCTTTATTCCTATAAATAAAAATACTTTTTATCCGGCAATTCCCTTGCAAAAACTTGGGCTACAGAAAATTGTATTGCTTTATTTTGTCGCTGTTCTATGGTCTATGGTAAAACTAGAGCCTTTTATAACTTTACAAATTATCCTTAAGTAGTTAAATTTTAAAAATTATACAAAATTGAACGGGGTTCCTCAGTGAGATAGAGATAGAGTGGTACTGGATAAAATAGGATTAATTCAAATACAACAAACAGTGCCTCAGTAGATTAATAAACCAGATTTTTTTTTAATTTTTTCAAGATTTTTGTTGATTATGTCATATAAAACAATATAGGGCATGTCACATCACAAACATATGCACATTACCAGATATTAGAGCTATCAAAATACACGGTCCTTAAGGGACCGTGATTAAAACAAAGGAATTCCGAACTTTCAATTTGGTAACGTCATCCAAGGCCATCAAAAATATACAGGCCTCAATCCTGTACAAATCAGCTGATCTTTCTAGGCCTATTTTTACATCAGATAGAGGTTTTTCGCGATATTTTTTGGCACTAGATATTTTTGTAGAATATTTTCCGACAGGATCCCGATATTCCACCCAACTTTTGTCAGGATGCAAGGCAACTAAAAGGTTAAAATAATATTCTAAATTTAGCATTTTTTATTCCAACTTCAAATTTCCCGCCATGTTTGTATTACTGTTTTTCTTATTTACAATAAACTTGCTTTAAGATCCAAAAGCACCAGTGTTATTAATTTTAAAACAAAATTACGCTACAAAAACAATTATGTTTTAATAGGATTGGTCAAAAACCGACATGTTTCTAGGTTACATTGACGTGACGTGACCATGAAAAAAAAAATCATACTTTGGCATGTTACGTCAACCAGGGCTATCAAAACAGACAGGCCACGATCCTCTACTTTGTTGACGTCACATCAAAGGCTGATTTTTTTTTGATGATCACGTCACGACACAGCTTAAAATGTTAAAGTTCGAAAGACGATTTATGAATATTTGATTTTGTTTCAAATGAAGCTGGTTTTAAGATGGTTTTTACTATATTCTTGCAGAAAAATTTAATTTAAATGTATAGTAAGCCCTAATTTTTCAGACCTGCTTCATTAGCTCACACAAAAATTAAATTTAAAGCAGAAGCGAATGTGTTCGTTTCAAATTACAACATTAAAAACTATTTCAAAAGAATAACGCTGGTATTTTTGGATTCTAAATGAACGTTATTGTAAAAAATCATTAAAAAATCGAAAAAGTTTTACAAGACAAACAAATAAACAAATGCCATGACAAAAACAGATGACAAAGTCATACATGTCAAATATAACAGTTGGCATTTGGTACATGGCGGGTAATTTGAATTCAAAATAAAGAATGCTAAATATTGAAGATTTTAACCTTTAAACCATCTTGCATCCTTACAAAAGTTCGGTGGAATATCGGGATGGTGTCTGAGAATATTTCACTGAAATTTCGCAAAAATCTGTAGGGCCATTTTGAAAATATAATAAAAAACGCCTGACCTCCCATAAGACCCAATGTAAAAGTCAGCCCTCCGAGAACAGCTGATTTTTTGAGGATCGTAACCTGTATTTTTTTGTTGGCCTTGCGTCAACGAATTGTTAGTTCATGGCCTGTCCACTTTAATAGCCCTATGTCTCCATACACCGCCCGTAACCCAAGGTATTTGAAAGGTCATTGAACCTGACCGGCCAAATCTAATCAAATTACAAAATCTACGTCACCGGGTTGCCTTAAACAATTTGTTTTATGGGAACCCGATGACGCAGCTACAGTCGTCCAGTTAAGTATACATGACCGGTCGAATTCTGTAGGCAACCTGTGTAAAAGTATAAAGACCTTGCCCGTAACTTAACGATTTTTTTTGATGGATAAGAAAAAATAACCTCAAAATTTTTGTTCACATTGGTTTTTTATATGGGCATTTTTAAAAACCGTGGGATTTTTTGTCGTTTTTAGGTAATTTCCCCTTAAAATAGTTTCACATAAACAATCGTTCTCTTATTAAACGCGACAAATTCTCTGAAGAGGGCGCTTCAATCAAACAGCTGGCAGAAAATTTTAATTCAAAATGGAGAATGCTAATTCTTAAACATTTTCACCACTTTATAATTCATTCTTTTTACGAAAGTTTGTGATACTAGAGAGAGAGATAGAGTGAATTATTTCACTAAAATAATAACGTTTTAAAAATATCGCGAAAAATTGATTTTGTGGTTTTTTTATTTTCTTTATGTCTAAAATTATGTTATGTTATGTGAAAATAATGATATACCTAACGGTTGGGTTAGATTATCTAACTTAGATTTTGGCGCCAAGATTTTTTTTCTTTTAAGAAAAAATACTCGCAAAAAGCAATTTGTGTAATAGCGTAAAAAATATTGTTTTATATGACATTTTAACTTATTCTAAATAAGTAAAACAGATTTAAGCATCGAGTTACCTTTAATGATAGACTTAAATCGAAGGAAACATTTTTAAATTCAATTCCGTGGTGCAATAGAAATGAAACTATTTTTATACTAAGTTGACCGAGAGTACACAATTTAATTCTACACAGTGTCTTCATATTTTAATGAAAATGAAAAATTTTTTTAGAATATAATACGTAAATAAAACAGATTAAATAGGGATATTCAGCAAACGAATAATACGTAGCCGTATCCTTGCACATATACCTTTACTTGTTTATATGTCATTTTATTCTGCATCTAATTACATCAAAGACAAAACAAAAAGCAACGAAAGCTTGATCTATTAATCTAAAATAGGACATTTGTTTAACGATGCGGATGCGTAATATAAACTAGCTAAATCTCCCTAGTAGGTGATGGTAACCGAAATCAACTCAGTTCTTGATACCGTTTTATACATAATATATATTCTATATATACAACTGATATAAGTTATTAAAGTTTAAATTTTTATACAGGGTCTATACACCTAAATGTGTTATATGTTTTGAGGTAAAATGCGAAAACATATCAAAACAATAATATTTAGTTACAGTGCATAGCAAAATATGCTTTTAAATATTTTTTAGTATCGAATGTCCCACAAAATATTATTAGGAACCATAATAAAGTACATCCTCGTAATAAATACAAGCAAAATACATTCTAAGTAAGTCCCTAATATAGGATATAGGTTTTAAGAATCAGCCTAATTCTTACGTTTAAATTGCCTAATTTAGATACTTGTACTACAGTGAAGATAGCTTAATTTAGTACAGATTAGTTGCATAAGTAATTACTAAAATTATGTTGACCCCACTGGCTATAAATTATATAAATCGCTATAAGAAAACTTTCCTAATATACTTTTCTTCGTACGAAAAAGAACAAAAATCGATAGCGCCATAGTTTTTAAAAGAATTAGATTGATTTTTGAACCTAAGCTTTGAACATATAACATCGAAAGAACCTTCGCCATATTGATCAATCGCGCGCCCAGTTAAACCTATTCGGAAGAAGAGGCGCTGCGAACGTTTCCTGGCGAGTTTGAATTCACAATGATATCTTGGCTTTCGCGCCGCGTTTCGCCAGTGGCAGTGGCATGCAAGGCCAGCGTTGCCACCTCTACCGATTTTTCGGTAGATCTACCGATTTAACCTTTTACTTTACGATATACCGAATTACCATAGTTTTCTACCGATTTTTTTTGATACGCCTCGTGATCGCAATTAAAAAAAAAACAGCATAAATAAAATATTATTTTTATGTAAGATCCTTTGTAGAATAAAAATTTTATTTCAAGTCATTGTCTTTAAAAGTGTATTCATGGCGCCATCTCTTGGATTTTGCGATATACTTAGCCGGCAGCCGCAAGCGGCATTAAAGATCACGCTATTATAAAAGGATGATGCGAGAAGCAATTCGATTGGCTCCGACCTTGTGAATCCCCTAATTACTTGCCAGAAAATTGAATGATTCCCAGAAAATTACTGCTCACAAGATTTTCACCTAGAATATTATCTACCCAAAATGTACCTAATTTTTTTATCTAATTCTTAATTTTGGTATTTTGTCAGTAAAAACAAATCGTAGAAATACAATTTACCTACTAAATCAATCCAAAGTATCGATAGTTCTCCAGCACTGTGTGTTCTCGAAGTCTTCTACCGAAGAGGGTGGCAACGCTGGACAAGGCTCCTGTAGTAGCGTGCTCAGATACACTATTAAGGTGACCATGTTTTAAACGATTTTTACTAACTTTACAGAGCTTGGCTGTCTGTCTGTCTATCACACCTTGCGATTCATTTCTGACACACTTCTGGTGAACCGAATGTAGGTCCGATGAAAATACATACTATGAAAAAAAATGCTTGGTAGGGAGTGGTTAAGGGGATAAATCCATAACTTTAGAACCAAAACAAATATGAGCATGCGGTTTTCAGATTTACGATTCGGTGTGGTAAAAATACAATTCTGTAAAAAAAATCGAAAATACGGTGATGGGTGAGGGGTGTAAGGGCGGGAAATTCAGAACTTTTGAACCAAGACAGATACAAGCATGCGGTTTTCAGATGTATGATTTGATCTGGTGACAATACAATTTTATGAACAAAAATCGGTGGTAGGGGGGGGGGGGGTAAAGGGTGTCAAAGAGGTAAATTCAGAACTTTGTAATAAAAACAGAAAGAAGCATACGGTTTTCAGATTTATGATTTGATCAAGTGACAATATAATTTTATGACAAAAGAACGGCGGTAGGTAGTACCTGACAGGTGTAATGGGGGTAAATTCATAACTTTGGAATCAAAACAAATATAAATACGCGATTTTCAGATTTATGATTTGATGTAGTGACAATCTAAATACATACGAACATGCGTTTACAGATTTATGTTTTGTTTTGGTGACAATACTATTTTATGAAAGAAACGGTTGTATCGCTTGATGAACTAAGGATTGAGATGTTATATTTTCGATGACCCAAGCCATTCAACTGACAATAGTAAATCCTACATAATTATTTTTTATCGTTATATACACATAAGTTAAAGTCGTAGTGCCACAAACTGAACCTGAAATGGTAATTTCAGGAAATTTTTAGCATCTTACCTCAAAAATTGCGGTGTTGGAACTCACTTTTTACCATGTACACACAACAATAGATATTAACAAAAATTAGGAAAACGACATTTTTTATTTTTTTAAATTCAATTAAGCACCAACCTAAATTATTGTAGTCAAAAAGTGAAAAATTATCTCGTTCTACGTTTTTCTATTTTTCCTAGTGGTTTTTAACCCCTCTAACTATTTTATTATGTATCGCAGCCAGACAAAACAAAAATTGTCTGTGTAATTAAATGAAACTGATTTTTTTTCAAAACAAATTCCGCAAACCATATTTTCTATTATGATGAATTTAACTGATTACTTTGTTGTACACAGGGACTGAATATTAAGTTTTATTATTAATATTTTCAAATTTTGTTCTTACTGATTCTAAAAATTTCTACAATTTTTTTTCTGTTATCAACATAAAATTTAATGTTTTTTTATGCACTGTTAACCAGATCCACAATTGCAATAATATTAATTTATTCATAACTTTTTTAATTAAAAACCAGTTTTCGAGAATTAAAAGACAATCTTGGTTTACCAAAACAATGTTTTCCGGAATAAGAAAAACGTCCACCATTTTAAAATTCAAAATGGCTAACACGATAAACATATTTTTTTTTATCAGAACTTGTTTACTTTTTAACCGATTTTTAAAAATTAATGGGCAATCTTGCTCAAACAACTGCGCTTTTCAAAATAAAAAAAACATTTTTGGCAACACAATAAAAAAAATCCACATTTTTTTAAAACGGTTGTGATTTTTAAAAGAAAAAAAAATGTCGAGTTCCTTCTATATACAAACCAACTACTTGTAAGGTTTTTTGTTACTGAAGATAATGTTATTGTTAATTTTTATAATTTTTTTGGATACAAGATCAAAAACATGCATATTTAGTTATTGTCGAAAAAAAAACTATATCTTTTAGGAACTCAAAAGTTGTAAGCTTTAGTCACCAGTGCAACTTGAAAACTTAGATACAAAACATTTAACCCCCAATTGCACGAAGATTTTCTTAAGTGCCAATTAACTAAAATTATTTTAGTTAAGGGGCACAATAAATTAATGTGCGGTGTAAATGGGGGTAAAGCTGTATTTGAAAATTCGTATTAAGGTTACTACAAAATTTTTAGTTTTGACTCATGCCCGCTTCGCAAATGCAGCTACTACTTAAAAAAAAACAAAATTGCATTTTTAAAGGTTTTTAAGGTGACCTCTGGTCCTTAAGCTGATATATATACGTTATCCTTTAGGTCCCGTCAAAAATATAATTAAATATACTTATTAAAAAAATAGTGTACTAAAGAACCAAAAGTTTTGTAAATGTACTTTTATTGTTTACATACATTTAGTACGGCGGTAGTGGGTCAAAAAATTAAAAATGAGGTTATGGAGTTAGAAAGAAATTATTATATTAATATTATATAGAAATTATGGATAATTATATTTCTTAAAAACTGGTTGATATGTGTTGTTTGGCAACAGTGTTCACCTGTAATCCTATATTTTCCTGGCGGTTTTTCACTGGTATTAGTTTTCAGTTTTGCCCTAGTTGTTTTCGGAACTTTTTAAATAATTTTGCCTACAGAACACAAAACAGGCGTTTGACAGACAAATAAATTATAACAAGAGAAACGCAAACAAAAGTTGTGTCTGAAAAAGGTAAACTGGCATAAAATTAAATCTGCGGATTGCCCCGCATTGGTATTTTAAATTTGAATTGCATTTTGTCATAAAGTTATATGCGCGGCAACACTGTCTATTTTGAGAAGGTACGTTAAAAAATTGAAACATGCTACAAAAAGTTTTGATCTGTACCAGATTCGTTCTTTAACCTCATTTTTTTTGTTTTTTGACTGATTTCCGTGGTATCCTATTAGATTATTTGTATACGATTAATTTATAGAGGAAAAATACTAATTAAAAAAAGTCACAATATGGGTTATGGTTTCAAAATTTCGATGGCGGCGCCGTTTAAAATTCAAAAAGAGAATTATTGTAAATATTCACATTATTTATTTTGCAGATAGGTCCCGCCATCAACCAAGATGTTATGTATACCACGAATTTTGTAACTTTTGATTTGCCCAAATTACAAATAGCAAGAAAACTTTTTAAAACAATACAATAAGGAAACAAACTTTTTAGAAACTGATGTCACAATCTCACATCCCACCATCTTTGAATTTTTAAGAAGAAAACTTAGTTGTAAAAAGGATCGTTCCCACATTTTCTAAAAAGATGAAATTTTACTAATAAAGCAATAAATAAGTACTCCAGAAAAGGAAGGAAATAATTTTGAAAAAAGTTTTTTTGGAAAAAAGTAGATTTAATAAGCGGCTTTGTGTAAAAAAACATGATGTGGGAAAAAGGGTTTTGAATCATCTCACTTTGGCTACAAGGGGTGGGTTAGTATTTAAAAACCACTAACCTAACATTTAAAAATTGATCAAACTATAAAAACAACAATGTTCACAAGATTTTTAAACAACATATATTTCTTAAAAAGGATTTGGTAATTTTACAAATGGAAAAAATATATCTATCTCATTTCTACAAAATAGTGTGTTTCAGAAAAATTGTTAGATTTGTTTTTTACAAAAATTTTCTACATTCAAACTGTGGAAAATAAAAAATATTTTTTTTCATATCTCTGAGTAATATGGTAGTAACTTAACTCCCTTGTTTTGAATTTATTTTTTATGAGAGTTTGACACAGTTTTTATTTTCGTTACAAAAGCCGAATTATGTTTTTTAAATCAAATTAAAAGTTAAAAATTCGTGCGTATGGAGCATCAACAAGACTTAAAACAAAACCGTGATAGCTTTTAAAGTAGTGATAAGCGAATTTTTTTGTACATAGTTGCATTTTTAAACTCGTTTTTACTCAAAAAAAGTGTGTTGACTTTAGATTAGAAGAGTCACATCGTCAAACGATGGACTATGCTGGAAAAAGGGTTAAACTTCAAGAAACTGCTACCCCCAGTGTACGGATGCACCTTATATATTCTCCTGCTTTAGTACCCTTTGATCCAAAAATGACGTATGATTTATTAAACCCCTGTTTTTAAACAAAGTAGGAGGCACGAAATTCATGAGTTTTTGGACCAGGGTGAAATTTTATTTCTCCAACAATTAAATTAGTTAAAGAAGCCATCTATAAGTTTGGACCATCCTTATCTCGTTTGTACTAGTCAAATCATTCATTATGCATTTTTTGTTTGTTTACATGCATTTTTCATAAAATCTTGTTAATAAGCTAGAAAAAATCGAGCAACCGTTGGAAATTAGCTATAGCTTTTAATAAAGCTGATAGCTTTAAGGTTTCAAATATTCTAGACCGTTCTTTTTACCAAACAATTTTTTTTTAAACACGAAAACGACCAAGATTTCTCTAAAAACTAAAGACGAGAATATCCTTTACAATTTGAGAAATTTTGACCAAATTAAGAATTTTTACAAAATATAATATCATGACATAACCTCTTGTTAATTTTTGACAATTTCAAGTCGTGTAGTCAATGTCCTATCAGCCGTGTCTACCAGATACATCAAAATCACCTTTATAATTTCATATTTGTTGGGTAGTAAAAATTTAAATTTCACCAGAGCAGAGGTCCAATTCTAATATTAATCTTGCCTCCTCTTTGCCGTTCATTGGACATATAAATAAAGTTAAAGACTATGATCAAAAAGGGCACTAAAACAGGAAAAGTTTAGCAGACTTTTGATATAACTACCTAGTACTGGGGGGCAGGCAACGTTCAAACTTTTTAACGTCATGTGTGATATCCCAGTTTAGGGTAGCATTTATTACTTTTTTCTACTAATTTTCTTATTTAAAATTAACGCCATATCTGCTATATTATTCACCAGAGGGTAAGTACCCACCCAAAATTTGACGGATTACACTTACACCAACAAATTATTAATATTTTTATAATAATTGTGCAATTTATATCGATCTGTTTATTTGTGAAGACTGATTTATTTTGTCAAACATTCCTAGATAATATCTTGCCAATAATTTTATAGGAATAACTCATTCCAGTGCACTATAAACTTAAGGCCTGTTGCTTTAAGACTAACCAAATACAAAACCTGGTTGGTACGGCCCATTAAAACTATTTCTCTAAAACCCTTGATACAATTTTTTAGCAGTTGCGTTAATTTTATATAAAATAAATACTTAAATCAGCTGCAATTCACTTGTTTTATGGATCTCAGTTAAAAGAATAAAGTTCTTTTTAATAGGCGCATTTTTTCCTTTTTTCAAAAGTTAGCATAGAGTAGTTAAGTAGAGTGCCATAGACTTGCGAAATTTAGAGTAATGGATGTTGACATTATTTATCTGCCTTTTGTACCCGTCGTTTTATTCGTCCTACAACAGAAAGAGGTAAAACCAAAACAACAACAAAAACAAAAACACTAAAATGGATTTAATTGCCTTAAAACCAGTTTCTAAGAACTTAAATTAAAAATAAATTTTGGATCTTTTAGTTGTTGGACGTATAACCTCGGCTTGTTTTTGTTACTACTTTATTGTAAAATTAGTTTTGTGTTAAACACTAAATTCTTTTATTGTTACTGATTGCTTAACAAAATTCAAAATTCTAGTCATAAAATGGCACTGTTTTAGAAAATTTTTACTTTTATGTATGCACATCAAAAATACTCATTTTTATAAAACTTAGGCTAAAATAAATTTAGTTTCTGTAGCAAAACTTTTACATGGTGTTTTTTACCTCTAATTTTTAATAAAAAAAGATTTATCTACTTTTTTCAAGTAAAAAAACACCCTGTAAATACAATTTATTTTTTAATTTAAACATCTGACATACAAAAAAAAACAATTAGAAATTTCCACGCCACTGCTTTTGAATTTTCCCGCGCATCAAAAGTGCTGCGTATAAACGGTGAGGTTTAAACTAGCCATTAGGAGCAAGGCAAAATAATTTTCAAAATCCATGGGCGACTCGTTATTTAATAAAATGTTAAAATAATTTTTTTAATTGTACGTTGGGTGTTTTTAAATAAAACGATTGCACTTTTTTTACTTCCTATTAATGTCAGATACTGGGATATATAAAGAAAAAAATAACAGGGTTAGGATCAAGTAATTTTTTAAAAGCAGTGATGATGCTGTTGTATTTTATGATATTATTAAGTTTTCGTGTGTGTCTAAGACATTAGTTTTTGATTTTTTCGTTATGGAGGACAATCTTTATAAACTCAAATTATTGTCTTGAACTTCCCTTTACAAGTAAATGTGTTTTAAAAATCGAAAAAATTTCGTCCAGCATAAAATTAACAAAAATATAAGAGAATCATTTCAAAAATTCGCGTTTTGTTTTATTTTTCGATTTTCCTTTTTTTTATAAGCATCGCAATTTTTAAATTTCTGTGAAACCAATATGCAGTGTTGCATTCAAGTGTTATTTTTAAAAAGAGTAACTAATTAAAATAAAATAAACACAAGACTTGAATGCAGTGTTGTCTTACCAATAACCTCAAACAATTGCCATTATAAAATAAGACAGTTAACTAATGCTCAACCACAATATATACAGGGTGTGGCCGAAAAAATGTGTATATTATTTTTTAAATACTTTAATTTTTTTTTTTGTATTATTTAAACAGCTAAAATCAAAACTTAGCAGTTGATAATTTTCGTGGTTGTAACGAAAATAGTCAAAATATATTAACTCACTTTTTCCATTAGTTTTGAAAAAATTCTATCAAAATACAAATTAAATAAATAGTTTTTATTTATAATTGTTTAAAAAAAGATGCACGTTTTTTGACTCACCTTTTAGTTTATTACCTGATATCCAAGAAATAATGTATAAGGTGTCTCCTAAATAAACACAAAAAAGAGTTATTATTCTATTGTTGAAATTGATATTTTTTAATAAAACACAACTACACGAATTCGCTTTCTTGTAGTTTGTGAATGCAGTGTTCCAACCTCTCAAAAACAAAATATTTATCAGTGAGCGGATTTTTTTGTTCAAATTTCCAAAAACAAAAGAATGTTTTACCATCGCATTAGGACTTTTTTCTCGAGAGGTTGGGAGCAGCAGAACAAAAACTAGCGAGTTCGTTCGTGGAAAAAACTTTTAAAATTTACAGATTCAATGTTTTCTAACCAACAGCCGAAAATTACAAACAGTACAAACAAAAATATATATTTTTCTGTTTAATTGGTAGTTTAACTTAGTGAAGAAATACGATTTTATTTGAGCATAGTAACTATAAAGTTAAAAAATATACAATAAAAATATTATTTTAATATTTTCTGTTTATTTGGTAAATAAAGGCCTTAAAACCTCAAGTTTTTAAAAAGGGAGAAACAACAGAATACCTACCTTAAATTTTTTGTATTTATTTAGGAAATACCGAAAAAAATTCATGTGTTTTTTGTTATTGGGTGATAATCGTTCGTTTCTACAATATATATCAAATTGCAATAGTGAAAAGTATTTTTGCTCAATAGTACAAATACTGTAAATAGTATACCTACCGGAATTGTTTTTATAAAATGGATGAAAATAGTATATTCTATTAAAATGGAATGAATTGATTCTCTTTGCAACTGCATACATATTATTATAAAAATAAAATATGAATGTATTTGTTAGTTGTTGTATTTTTTTTTCCCCAAGCCTAAGAATTTTTTCTGATATTTTCGAATTACTTCATACATTAAAAAAAACCTGGGTACGAGACTGCATCAGAGGTCAAGCTCCCCCCCATAGCCATATACGAGAAGATCCACCTACGAGAATCGACAAAACCTTTCGGCGCCTTTGCCTAAGAGTCATTTGCAGCCGTAGTAGCCAAGTTTAGAAAAACATTTCCAAACTAGTAAGAACCTTTCATTTTGAAATTTGTATCGGAGAACTTGGCTTTAATTTTATCTCAATTCTTTGTACGGCATACGAAATAGTGAGTGTGGCAATTTCGACGTTTGAGGGGTTGTTAACTCTATGAAGATCTACGACTGTGCAAAGTTTGAGTTTCGTAGCTCATTCAGAAGTAGAGTTTTAGATAGGTCAAGTATGGGCTGAAATGTTTCAAGTAAAGGTGGTACAGGAGTTTACGCTAACTTGGTTTGTTTCACAAGTACCTATAAACGCCGGCGCAGCGGTTGAAAATTTTCACAGACTTGTCAGTGCGTCTTTAAGTTTAAAGCTTAACTTGATTGATTGTTTTGTTCGGAAACTAATAAAAAATGTAGGGGTGGGCAAATGCCCCCCTGTCCCTCCTTGCGTACGCCCATGCATACGTTAGTTGATGCAGTGGAAAAAATGGAAAAAGCAGGAAATACTCGGTTTAACTATGAGTTTAACCCGGTATACAGCCGTCCCTAAGAAGAAAGCCGACTGTAGAAATTTTTCGTTTGGAGAAAAATGGGTTTAAAAATATATTTCGAAACGTTGCCAAAAACCCGATCTTTTTTGGGCCTGTCCTCTAACTCACGAAGAGTCAAATGAGCTTTTTTTTATATCTATGCTTACTAGTCCTCTAGCTACAGCAAACCAAACTATACAAGAAAATACTCTCCCTGTAGGTACCGCTCTGCAAACACTGCAATAACTAACTTGACAAGATAGTTACTGCAGTAGAGTAAAGCGGTACAGGTGAGTATTTTCTGGTATGGTGAGAAATGGAGAGGACAAGGAATTTTTAAATTAGAGCCTGTTTTTACAAGAAAAATGGGTTTTATTATGTTATGAAAGTCAGTTATTATAAAAGATAAAGGACTGGGATTTCACATTCCTCAAATTTTGAGACAACAAAAAAAAACAAACAAAACAAACAAAAGACAAAAAATTTAAACAAAACAAAAGACAACAAATTTAAGTTTACATTTGATAACGGTTAGAGATACTTACTAACCGAAACGTCGTGTTTTAAAATAAATAAAGACAATGGAAGTCCCAAATTGTATTTCTAACCAATCATTGTCTACGAGTTTCAAACAAAGACAAAAAATATGTTAAAAGTTTTTTTCTAGCTCTTGTAGTCGTGAAGCCACGAAGGAAAATTAAAAAATTCGCAATTTCCCATTTAATATTATCAAAAAAGGTACTGTACAACTGATGATATATTGTATTTTGTATTCGAAAGTGGTGGCAGGCCCTACTGGACCTCCATGCACTGCGACTACAAATGGATCTATTGTGCATACGTACCTACATACTGAGTTTGACTAAAGTGCATTTTTTTTCCATCCCAGCATATAAAAAAAATTCTGCAGATTACAACAGTATGATTTAGGCTTAACACTTTGGCTCAAAGATATACCACTAAGGCCTCTGCATTATTAGCCATACACACACAACTGATGATGCGTATGTTTGTTTTCTTAGGGAGCAGAGCGTGGCTGCGTAACGAAATAGCGCGTTTCAAAATAACTCACTTATTTAAGCGCGTGTTTAAAACAGCGCGTATAAAAACAGGGCATGTAGAAAACAGTGGCGTATATAAGGGGGGCCTAATGGGGCACGGGCCCCCTCCCGAACCCAAGATTTTTTTTAGATATTTTCCATATATTTCATGAATACAAACATAAAATAGCATAAAATACGGCCTCATGAGGTGTCGGACCAATCCCCCCACCCCCCCCCCCCCCCCCCGCAGCTGTCTCGGGCCCCTTCCGAAACTTTCCTCTATATACGCCACTGGTAGAAAATAACGCGTATCAAAATAGCGCGTGTATCAAACAGTGTGTATTAAACTAGCTCGTGTTAAAAAACAGAGCGTGTTCAAAATATCGTATTTTAATACCTACACTGGATATACAAAATGGCTCGAATTTAAAAACTTGACTATTTATTAAAAAAATAGGTGCATTCTAAAATAGTGTTAAAGGGGTTCTAAACTAACTTATTTTTCGTTATAATTCCCTCCCTCTCCTGTCCACCTTATGGGCTAGGTCGAAATTGGTGTTACCCGATCCTTTGTCAATTGATTGCAAACAGGTTACCTGTTCATTGAGGACCTTTTTTGTTGTTGGGCAAAGGTCAGCCGGTTTGTGTGACCGATAGGCCCCATACGGCAACTCGGAGCTTTTGTGAATAAACGGTATAGTTTTTGAAATATGAATTGTCTTATCGGATCGCAAATCTAAAATTCGCTAAATGACGTTTTTCCGAATCTTAACTCAGAGTGTGGTTTTTCTGCGTCACTATGGTCCAGCCATACTGCAACTAGGTGCTTTTGTTAATAAACTGTATAGTGTTTGCAATGTAAACTTTTTAAGTTTGGCCATTTTGGTCTTATGGGACTCCCTACACTAAAATTAGCTAAATTATATTTTTCTGAACCTAAACTCAGAGTGTGATTTTTTCGCACCTCTATCGCCCGACAGTACTGCAACTGTGTGGTTTTGTTGATAAACTGTATATATATTTAAAAATATAAATTTTCAAAGATTGGCATTTTGATCATATGGGATTTCCTACCCTAAAATTCGCTACTTAAATGACGTTTTTCCGCATCTTAACATAGGGTGTGGTTCTTTTGAATCTTTATAGCCACACCATACTGCAACTCGGTTCTTTTGTTGATAAACTGTATAGTTTTTAAAATATGAATTTTCAAATTTTGGCCATTTTGGTCATATGGGATTCCCTAACCTAAAATTCGCTAAATGACGTTTTTCCGAATCTTAACTTAGGGTGTGGTTTTTTCGCATCTTTATATAGCCACACCATACTGAAACTCGGTGCTTTTGATGATAAACTGTATAGTTTTTGAAATTTGAATTTTCAAAGTTTGGGCATTTTGGTCTTATGGGATTCCCTACCCTAAAATTTACTAAATTTACACCAAGCGAGGATCTGGGCATAAATCTAGGAGGGGGGGGGTGGTAATGGTCGACGAAAAAATATTTATGCATTTATTTTTTTCTAGGGGGGAGGCGATAATTATCCTTTACGCCCTTTATTTATTAATTAAAAGAGCATACATTTTTTTCTAGGGGGGGGGGATAATAACCACGTTTCCCACCCCCGCAAATCGGCGCTTGCTCCAAGCGCGGATCTGAGTCAAAATCTAGGGGGGGGGGGGGTAATTGTCCACAAACATTTTTTTTGCAATATAATTTTTTTTTCGGGGGGAGGTAATTCTCCTGTTTTACCTTATTTTATTAAGAAAAAGTGCATATTTTTGTTTCTAGGGGGGGTAATTACCCCGTTACCCCCCTCAAGTCCGCGCTTGGCTTGCTCTCCCCTAACGAAAAGCGTTTACGGATCTCCATCTCAGAAATATTTACATATATAACTTCTAACTACCTTAATGTAACCTGAAGCAACGTCAGATTGAATGAAAATTGAAGTCGTGAATTGATTTTGCATTGAGCGACGCGACGTCGCATCTATATCAAAACCGACGTTGTTAGACACAAGTCAGTTTAATTAACGACCTATTGACGTCGGATAACCCAAGCTAAGGAGTACTTTTTATTAGTTCCCAACATCGTTCGAACGTTCGTTTGTTGGACGTATAAAACCTCTGACCAGCCCAACGACCAGCCAATGTCAGCTTTGGATGCCTCTAGTGGATAGTCCCTCAATTAAAGCCTAAACTAGCATTTAGTACGATTGGTGTATTTTATGCCACTTTTGCTTGACCTAATTCACATATTTCACAAAATGGGCAATAAATAATATATTTTTTAAAAGCCTAATTTTTTTTTAAATTTATTTTATTAAATCTTATGATGGTACAGAGCGCCCGCTTTCAATAAAGGCTTTTGTTTAAAAATTTCCTTTGGATTTGTGCTTTAAAATTTAATTATGCTCTTATAATATGATTTTAATCATCAATTATCCGTAATAATAATATAATGCATCCATTTTTTGTGACATAAGGGCCTTATACAACTCCATGGTTCATGCTCAGAGACCTAATTTAAGTAACCAGAACCAAACATAAATCAACGTTGACAATAGCTAAAGCTACATTTCCTATAAAGTCACATGCCGACGTCGAAGCGACCCAAAACTGTATTCCCCATTTACGTGCATACAAAGGTTGTCGAAACAACGCGCAACGTTGGCATCCATTTGTGGACAACATATGCGCAACGTAAGATAACGTCAACGACATATGAAATTCCTTAGTTTTTGATTACGTCCCAATGCTGCTTGGGATGCATCTAAAACTGCTGCACCCGGCAGCGGCGGCTCGTGCCGCAGGCGAGGTGAGGCGCTACATTATAAAAACCAGTAAAGTTTTTGCAAAGTCAGTTGAACAAAGATAAAAGCCGACCATCGGCATATCCTTTCCAGAAAGTCACATGGGCGGCGGTAGATATACTCATGAAAATTATTTCATTTAATTATGGCGTAAACTAAAGAAATAAAAATAGATAATAAAACTTTCTATTCCTACACCTACAGAAACGACACTGATTTGTTTTCAAACTCTGCATACTGCCGACTAAAGGGGTCCCGAAAGGAACACCTGAAAGCAATTAAAAGCGCTTCTAAAAAAAATCTGCCAATCAGGTGCCGTCCATCCACCTGGCCTCGTTCGCTCGGAAAACAAATATTTTGTGGTTGAACCGCAATGAGCCGCGCCTTTTCTCTGTCGGTAGGGTTGAAATTATACCAGGAAGATTTTATATGAATTTGGATAACTTTTGAAGGGCAGAATAAAGCAAAATTTCATGAAATCGATAGAACCCCGTATTAAGTTAGTCAAGTGACTTTGCAAAAACTATACAAACGTTATTCTCCTTTAAAACTCGTCGCGTCCTGGAACTTTCAAGCGGACCTCACACGATCAGTATTACTGACAGTATTTTTATGTATGTCTTTGTTTATAACGCTTGAGAAACAAAGACGTATATAAAAATACTGTCAGTAATACTGATCGTGTGAGGGCCGCTTTAGAGCATGGTACGTGTGTTGAAACAGAAAAACGATATTATATATAAAACTTTTTGCCTACAAATATGTTGCTGATCTCTTTCAACTGGTGTACATGCTCTAGGTGTTCGTTGACGCAACCAGTTTTGAGAGAGAATAACTTGTATACTGGTGTTTATAATGTACCGCTTCACCTCGCCTGCGGCACGAGCAGCGCCTGGCACCCAGGCAAGCGCAAATTTGGACCAAAATCAAGGGGGGGGGAGGTTTGGTTCGGTAGTGGTCGACGGAAACAATATTTATGTAATATATTTTTTGGAGGGGATATAAATATGCGATTAGCCCGCTATTTATTAACTTAAAGTCCATATATTTTTTTTCTAGGGGGGGTTAATTACCACGTTACCCCAACCCTCAAATCCGCGCTTGCATCCAGGAATCTATCATGAGGGGAGGGGCGACAGTGTTGAGGGGGGGGGGGGGCAAGACCCCTTGATGCCGTGTTTTATGCTATTTTATTTTTTTATTCGTAAAATATGTCAAACAAAATGAGGGGGGCCGTGCCCTGAGGCCCCCTCTGGGTGCGCCCATGGTTCTGCAGAAACTTTATTTATTCCTATAAAGTAACTAATAACATCGAAGAAATTATATGTTCTCTGCTAATAATAACTCCTTACTGGTTTGTACATACATGGGATTTAAGTACACCCTGTATAATGACTAGACTATAAAAGCGTTAAGGGATTATCCTTAAATTACGTAACGCTGTAGGTGGGGAGGGGGGTTTAAGCCTTGCATTAACCTTAATGTTTTGTAATGGGTTTTTTCTTGAAAATACGTTACGAAGGGGGTGGGGATAGGTCAAAAATCCTAAATTTTTTTATTATTTAATGTAAGGACAAGCTAAGTATAAAACCGAACATCTGCCTCGATAATTTAAAAATTTAATTTTATGAACCCTATTTATATGAAAAATCACAAAAACCGATACGATGCAACGATTCACGAATAGGAGTAAATTCTTTCGACTGGGAGCGTGGCGTCTCCTGTAATCCAGCTACTTGGAGGTCGGGTTCAGTGGATGGTTTGAGGTCGGGAGTCCTGGGGCAAGGCGTCTCGTGTTGACCGGGTGTCCGCACTAAGCATGGCGTCAATATGGACGTCCTGGGGGAGCCCGGGACGGCCAGGTTGGCCAAGGAGGGGCGCACCGGGCCAGGGGGGAAACCCAGCAGCCAAAAGCTCCCGCGTCGTGCAGTAGTGGGATCGCGCCTGGGAGCGGGAACCTTGTCACAGCCTGACCAATACAGCTAGACCTGGACCTTTTTTGCCATTTTTTCTAAAATCTGGAGATATTTTTAAACCTTTCTAAACCCCCTCAACCCTTATTTGACCATCCATTAGGCCCATAAATTATTTTTTTTTAAATCCGTTTCAAGCGCCCTCTTTGTACCGTCCTATGAATTTACCATAACACCAATTAACATCACAAATACTAGGTTTACATGGAGAATTTCCGATCATGGTGAAATTTGCTGTGTAGATGACACCAATGATTTTAGTAATCACTAAAATGACACTTGATTAGATAGGCCAAGGCCAACACAAAAATAGAGGCCACGACCCTGAAGAAATCAGCTGTTCTCCCGGGGCTGAATTTTACATTGGGTCTTATGGGAGGTCAGATGTTTTTTTATGATATTTTCAAAATGGCACTACAGATTTCCGCAAAATTTCAGTGAAATATTCTCAGACACCATCCCGATATTCCACCAAAGGTTTGTAAGGAAGCAACATGATTAAAAGGTTAAAATCTTCAAGATTTAGCATTCCTTATTTTGAATTCAAATTACCCGCCATGTACCACATGCCAACTGTTGTATTTGACTTTGTCATATGTGATTGTCACATTCGCTTCTGCTTTAAACTTAATTTTTGTGTGAGCTAATGAAGCGGCTATGAAAAATTAGGGCTTACTATACATTTAAAAAAAATTGTTCTGCCAGAATAAAGTAAAAACAATCTCAAAAACGGCTTTATTTAACAAAAAATCAAATATCCATGAACCGTCATTCCAACTTCAAAATTTTAAAGACAATCAGCTGTGTCGTAACGTGTAAAAAAATCAGCCCCACATGTGACGTCAACAAAGTGGAGGATCGTGGCCCGTCCATTTTGATAGCCCTGGATAGGCTTGGGACTTTTTCTCAAAGGCAACAAAAAAAAATAATGACTGAAACACAAGGGGATTCCTAAATTACGGGTGGAGGGAGGTTTAAACTATGGATCACCAAACAAATTGGTGATGCGTGATTTAAACTTGCGTTACACTCAATGTTTCAGCTCACACGCATACTATAACTATAGTAGGGAGCTATGGTAATCATTTGCTCAAAAATTTGAAAAAAAAGTTGCCCTGATTGAAGCGCGGATTTGGGTGGGGGGTAACGTTGAAATAAAATATATGCTGATACTTAATAAATATCGCGCTAACGGCAAATTACCCCCTTCTAGGAAAAAAAAATTACATAAATCCGTCCGTCAACCCCCCCTAGATTTTGGTCCAGATCCACGCTCGCTTCAATTTTTAAAAAATATATATATCTGTGCGTTTCAGATAATGTTGAAACTTTCTTCTCGGGCCGTTTGTCTGTATGTTTAATTGTAGGAAATTTAGTTGACTTTATAAAAGTATAAAATAATTAAATTCGAAAAATGCTGTCTTTAACTTAGTTTTTTCAAAAAAACTGAAATAAATACCAACATTTTGAGGTTTTTTGAGTATCACGGGAGAAGCGCAGGTTTTTGATGGTTGCAAAATTGAACATAACTTAGTCTCATGGGTCCTAACAAGTGGGATGTCTTAAATGACTGGCCTAATAGGCCGTTTTCGTGTGGGACTATGGCAGCGCCCTCTATAGTATATATTTTTTAATGTTTAAAAAACAAAACATTTATTAGCTTCTTATATCTTAAATTCAACGTTAGAAGTGAGATCTAGGAAAAACATTATAAAAATAACCATATATTGATGGTATTATTTTTAATGTTAGTGAAATTATGGTTTTTTTAATGCTGGTTTCTTAACGTTATTAAGAAATATATTTTTGGTAATGCTTTTACATGAAATATTCGTTAGGATTTTCTACATGTTTTTTTAATGTCAAAAGTTGACTTAATGCTTAGTGGGGTACTATTATATTAAAGGTAACTGTGCATGAAGATAAAGAAATGGACCCATGACGGATCTGATACCTTCCCAGCTAGCCTATTAGCACACCTTAAGTGAAGCCATGATATATCAGCCTTAAAAACAGTTTTTTGTAAATATCTCAGAAACTAAAAGGTTTAGGAGCTATCATATTACGGACAGACACACACACACACACACACACAGACAGACATCACGACGATATTGCTAAGATAGGTCAAAATACACCCGAATAACATATTTTCAGCGTTATCTCAAAAAAAAAAAGTTTGTGTGGGCTTAAGACCACACGGCAGAAGTGTAAACTTCAACAAGGCGAAATTAATAATACTGGCCTTCATCTGCATCATTATATTGCTCGCTGAATCGCTGAATGATCCTCTCCTGACGGCTCACTACCCACAAAAACTGCTAAACGCGCCTAAAAAAGTTTACACTTCTAAAAAGTTGTGTGTGTTTAAGACCACACGGCAGAAGTATAAACTTCAACAAGGCGAAATTATTAATACGAAATACAAGATTTTTTGCGTTGTATATTGACAAAGTAATAACATTTACATAATTACTTGGGTATAAATTACTCTGGTAAATTTTGCTCTGAGTGGCCTTCATCTGCATCGTCACATCGCTCTGCTGACTGTTCCTCTCACACTTAATCGACTCGAGCCGACTTCACCCGAATGAGCGTTACATAGCCGAGCGTGACGGCTCAGTTCAATTCAGTACCCACAAAAAGTGCTAAACGCGCCTTAAGAATTTTACACTTCAAAAAAAAAATTTCTCTAGCCATGGAAATGTATTTTTGTGATATCCTTTCTTACACAATCGAAGAAAAGATAATTTAAAAAACCCAAAAAGTGTTCAACTTCTATCTTAGACTTGGTCTTAGCGTTGTTTTCATTAAACAACGATCTTAGTCTACGCTGGTACATAGATTTTAAAGTCGATTTGAGATACTATGTAAACCAAATTCAAATTACAGATCCTTTCCGTACGGTAAACGAATGTACAAGATGGTAGGGTAAGATGGCGCCACTCGTAATTTAATTTCGAAAGCCTCGTGTTGGCAAGGCGAGAGGGTCAGCGACCCAAACACATCCGCCTTCGATATCTAAACGCGTTCTTAGATTACTTTTTACCTGAAAATGTTAATCCCGTTGTTGAACAATGTATACAAGATGCTGTTCAGGCTATATTTAGGGCATGGCCAATCAGACTTACTTGGTTTTATCTCAGTCAACAAGTATATTAAGTTTTCCCAATCTTTTATAAGAAAACGACTAATTAAATGCGAATTTTGAAACACCTTACAATAGATTCAATCTATTTCAAACTTAGATTGTCTCTGCCATCGCTAATAAAACCCCAAGTGCACGCCTATGGTGGTTTGATCCGCAATTATTGCTTCAAGCCTCGACATCCCACTGGCTCAGCAAAATCTGGTTTGCCGAGGATGCATGTATGGATTTTCCTACCAAGAGCATTGATTTGATGTGAAGCGGGTTTGTTGAAGGTTTAAATCATTGGTTGTTCTCTCCTAGTACACCACACCCTCACCCACAGAGGTTGGCAATCCAGATGACAATTCTCATTGTTAGCCCTCCAATACAAAGCTGGTTTGGACGGCAATCAGCGGCGTAGCGTGGGGGGGGGGGGGCGCGGGGGGTTCGTCGCCCCCCCCGCCCCGAGGGTAGTGGCGCCCCAGAGGTGGCCGAAGCGCCCTCAGCTTTATTAAGTCGGGCCGGTAATGGCCAATTGAGTGGGTGCCAAAGGAAACTAACGACATGAAGACCTTTTTTTTTGGTCGCAAGATTCGTGAGAGGTGCCCTTGTGACTTATCGGCCGCCCCCTCACACATGATGACCTTTTTTTTTTTTTCGCCATGATGACCTTTTTTTTTTTTTTGTTTTTGGTCGCAACATCTGTGAGATGCGCCTTTTTGACCTTTTTGTTTTTTTTTTTGCCACAAGATTTTTCATCAGTTTTCAGAGGCGCCCTTTTTAGCTGTCGCCCCCCCCCCCCCGCCCTTTCGGGCACGCTACGCCGCTGACGGCAATATTAGGTTCGTCACTTTTTTTTATTTACGTTCAATCAATATGAATTATTTGGGTTAAAATAAAAACCAAATTTTGTAATGGTGCCTGTCTGTCTGGAACATGATAACTCAAAAACTGTTTAACCAATTTCAACGAAATTTGGCACAAAAATTCCTTGCTACTCATGGATACGACCATTAGATTTTTGTAAGGGTGGGGGGTTTGTAAGGAGGGAGGCCGGGGATTGAATTCAAAAAAATAACTAGAGAACTACAACAGCCAGTTCAATGGTGTTCTTAAATAGGTATATTAACATTTTTATTGTGTGGATGGCTATACGGGCTTTAAAAGTTTAACCATTTACTGTACCTCCTGGATTTATTTTTCAGGTACAAATTGGGACCTACAAACAACTTTGGAAAAAAAAATCCATAAATATTAATAATTAAGAAAATCATACGGATACGCATAATAAAATTTATGAACAGCTTTCATCCAACTTTAAAACTTTCTGTTTGGAAGAAGGTACCAAAAATTGGCATAAACGGATAACATCGGTCCTTCCACCGCTCCATTAGATAACTACCAACCACCAATTCCTGAACTGCCCCCAGACCGTTGACCCTACAGTTTCAAGGAGAAACAAAGGTCAAAATAATACGCAGTAGGTAACAAGATTTAGAAGCGAGCAATGTTGCCAAAGCGAGGTTATTTTGGTCCTCCCGTTATACCGCGGCACATTATTATACAATGGCATGCACTCTCTCTGTCTTTCACCTTGCGCCATCGAACACAGCGCTTGATGAAACAGCGAGTCAAGCGATCATAGCACGGGTTTCGTAATCTAGGTCATGACGAATAAAAAAAGCAAATAAAATGTCAGAGTTTTTTCGTCCTCCTTCGATTTTTTGCTTATTTTTTATGATTTATAAAATTTATAATTTGGGAAATTGGCACCACCAACTCAGGGGATTAAAATTATTATTTGACTAAAATGGTGGCCAATTCTTCCAGTGCCGTGCGTAGCGGGAGGGGTTTAGAGGGGCGAACACTTCCCCTTCCGCCCTAAACCGTTAAATCTTAAAAGATAAAAATTTTATAAATATAAAAAATAAAATTTGTAAGAGATTATATAACTCTACAGGGTGTTCAAAGAATCCTCTGCAGTTTACTGTTTTTTTTCCTCGATATAGACACGATCACCATTATCTACTGCACAAAATTAATTACAATTGTTACCGCACACTCCATACTTTATATACCTCCACAGGGTGTTCAAATATTCCAGACAAAGTTTTAGAAAAAATATATCCCTCACTGTTACCAGATGACCTTGTATTTAAACTTAACCTTCAAGGTCATTTTAATATGGACTTCACTGTCCTTTGAGCATGAGATCTAAGAAAAGATTTGAAAACTCCTGGTCCAAAGGGAAATTACTTAAAAACCCTTAGGACGGAAAAGCTTTTTAGACTAAAGTTATAATAATATTTCATAACCTTAGGTTTGAACCTAACTTTCAAGGTCTTTTTAGGGTTGTCAGTTTTTTAAATTTATAAAGGACGCACCGAAAATGGAAAAAAATAAAAAATCTTACATTTAGATATAACGCTTATTTCCATTGGCATCAAGAATATAGGGTTCTACAAAAAAAAGTAACTTAGGCCTCGACTTAAGCATAAAACTACTTAAGGGTCAAGGTCAAATCTAAGGTCACTCCGTAATAGCCAGGGGAGATTTGTAGAGTATTAATTTGGCTTTTAGTATTAAAGGTATTTAAATGTTCAGTCTTTTTAGAACTCCCAATCTTTGACCCTGGGTCACAGGAAAGTTTTCCTTAAGGTGATATCTGAACCAAAAATACTTATATATCTAGCGTCAAAAGTATGGGGTTCTTTGATTAATTATTACAACGTAACCTTGGATTCGTACTTAACCCCATCATTCAAGGTTATTTGAAGGTCAAGGTGTTCAAACAGATGTTTTCGAGCGGAAGCGGGCTGTAAGGTCAGGGATAAAGTTTGAAAAGTTCTAGTACACGGTTACTAACTTGAAAACCAATCGAACAGAAAAACGTTTTGTACCAAAAGTAACCTTATATAATATTCTGTATTTCAAGGTCATTTTAGGGTCAAGTCAGTTTTTTATATTTTTAACTGACACCGAGAATGAAAATAAAAAATCTATTGAATATGACTTGTCTAACCATTTAGACAGTAAAAATTATAGAGTTCAATTAAAAAAGGAAATTTACCGAAAGGAGGATCTGAGTCAAAATCAAATCTAAGGTCTCTCAGCAAGTCTTTAAGGAGACTTGTACGGTATTTGATATTAGGCAGTACTTTTAATATTAACCTTTTGGGGACCACGGGAAATGTTTCCTCAAGGTCATTTCCGAATAAAAAATGTTTGTATTTGTAGCGCTAAAACTAAGGTGTTTGATTATCAGCTTGGATTTGAACTTATCCGTATCCTTCAAGGTCATTTTAAAGTCAAGTCATTTTTAAAACAGGTATTTTCGAGTGGAAGCGAGATGGATCCCCGAGTGTACTTTTTCCTCAAGGATGAGATCAAGAATGGAGTTCTAGTACAATTGAAAAGTTCTAGTACAGGAAAGTACCTTAAAAACAAAGAATCGAAAAGACAAAAGTTTCTCATTAAAGGTATAAAACAAAATCTGGCTGTGTTCCTATAACCAAATTTTTGATCCTAACTTCAGTCATTTTAGGGTCAAGTTAATTTTTTATATTTTTAACTGACTCCGGAATTGGTAACAACATATTTTACGTAAGAATGTGACGCTCCTTTTGCTTTCGGCGTCAAAAATATGAAGTTTGTTTAAAAATTTAATATTACATTAGGTCAAGGTTAAATATAAAGTCACAGTAATTTCTACAACTTTTCTACGACTCTTAATTTCTAGGTTATTTTGCTGTGCAGGCGCTTTTAAAACCTTTCATCATTGACCTCAAGGTCATATCCGAATGAAGAACTTTGCAATCTTTTTATTTCTAGTGTCAAAATTATGAGGTTCTTTTTAAAAGAACTTTCTACGTGACCTTGAATATCAAGGTCAAATCTAACTTTACGTGGTAATATTCTCAAGAAATATTCCTACACAATGGGCATTGCAATGTCGAAAGGGATGCCCTTAATGCCCTCTATATATAGTGTGTAGGTAGGTACATTTTTTTATAATTCAAGTTGAACCAAAACCAGAAAAACGTGAAGAAAAGATGAGGGGAGATAGAGCTAAAAAATAAACCAAAATATTTTATGCACCGAGTTTTTTATTTTTTCTTAGTACGCCTATGGCTTGAATATAACAATCAATACCATCTACATCTTTAAGCAGACACTTGGAAAATGAGTTACTGTGAAGGGATAAAATGCAATACTTAGTTGTATTGTTCTTCTTCAATACCTGACCAAGTACCTACCTGGAAACTTTTACATCCCTTATCTACCCACCCCTAATAGCTTAATAAATAATTTAAATGTAAATTGTTGTAAGTCGTTCCTCTGGGTAATTTTCCATTAAATACATACGTAGGTAATTAGCCTAAGGTAGTTCCTAATTACCTACTTACAGTACCACTTTTAAGTACCTTACTTCTTTAAAAACAACCTTTCCCCTTCAACAACCAAATCCAATATTCCCATAACAGCAGATCTACAACAATTAAATCCACACCAAGCGACAAATCATTCGAGACAAGTGTCACAATAAACAACAAAAAACTCTGGCAAGCTTGGGTTGCATTTGTCCTCATTGGAGGCCCAGAAAAGGCGGTCCTTGACTTGCGCTGCACAGTGCATGCCAACGAACGGCAACAACGCTTGGCGCGCGACATTCTCGTTTGTTGTGTTCTCGACGAGGGAATGGTGTTTTGGTCTAGAAGCGAGTTTGTCGTTCATTTACAAGTTATACATTTTGAAACATTGTATAAATTATTTGGACGAATACAAAAACCTTCCTGGATGATTGGTGCTGAATTTTGAAACAGATCACGCACAGGTAAGCGATCTAAAAGCTCTAAAACTGATTTAATATATTCTAACCTCACTTTTTTATGACATGTGTTAACTTTATTCTTACCTAAAGTTTTGTCACCTTTTGTAAATCCTCGCCACTGTTAACTGGGTTGAAGTTGACACAAAATTGAATTCTCGGATCTTAAATTCCAGTGGCGTGCGGTAAAATTAAGTGCATGCGCAAACACTGATTATAAATCAAAGATGGCGATTACAGTGTTGCCAGATGTTTGGAATTTAAGTTTATGCTAATTTTAGTATTTCCTTTTAATTTTATAGTTAATATATTGCATTTTCATAGACATTATTGTTATTTATATGCGTGAGGTTGTTGTCAATTGTTATTATATACAATTTTAATAAATTAGTGAATCTTTTCAATTTGCATTGGCGCCACTTCATTCCATAATTAATAATTGGTTTGATTTAAACATATAGGCGATAATTATAGGACAAAAGTCGGAATTTTAAAAGGTGGAAAACTTTTTTTTTGTTTAGTAAAAAGTACTTTCTATTTTAACTAATTTGGTTATTCAATGGTTTCTAAAGCATCCGTTGTTGTAGTTCCACTTTTTATTTTATTTGATATTGATTATCATTATGACCATTAGTTGTTGACCAAACGAATATTTCAAAGATTTTATTAAGTCGCAATTTTGAGAGGTGGAAAAGTTTTTTTATTGTTTAGTAATAAATGCTTTCTATTTTAACTATTTTTGTAATTTAAAAATAGAATATAGATTTGATATGATTTGCTTTCCTTATTGGACAAGTTCGAAATGCCATTAAAAAAAGCAAATAATAACTAATTGAAACTAAGGTTAGAAAATTCTTTTCATGACATTAAATGGCATAAACTGCAGCTAAAAAATGTTGGTAATCATGCACGCAAAATTAGATCTGTCAAGGTTATTTGAATTTCAGAAATTCATGGGTAAATCAAAATATGCAGTGGCGCACTTAGAAATATATCTTGCGGGGGGCGATGTTTCATGGTGCCGTATTTTAGGCTATTTTTTCTTTTGATTCATGAAATATGTGGAAAAAATCTTAGGATTGGGGGGGAGGGTGGTGGGCGTTTACCGAGACCCCCCTGGGGCGCTCATGAAATATGTATATCGTGTGTTCGTGATTAAATAAAGAAATCATTTTTCAATAAAAGCATTCCTGCATTTTTATTGACAGTTATTTATTATTTGTCCAACAAGTGACATTGACAGAACCCTATTGAAAAATATTATGTACCTTGTGTTGATTGACAATTTTTTATTTCAGAGTTGTCATTTGAATAAAAACGTGTTTTTATCGCTAAAACCATCAATTTCGTAAACTTATTGATTTATCGGGAAAAGCTGTTAACAATAAAAACATTTATTTGGTCCAATATCCGAAAATGGCTGATGCAGTGACGTTGATCGATAGAATCAGGTCTGGCTGGGTTTTATTCGAAAGCAAAATGAAAATAAAACGAACGAATGTTTCAACGCACACAGTGAGAGAGAGGCACGCAGGTTTGGGGTCTGATCGAGGTCACATCGCCGTTACGGTTGCTTGTTGAAAAAATTCCACTCGCTACGACATGACAGTGGGAGAGAGAGACCATTAAAAGTTTTAATTGTAATTCTGAATGATTCATTTTATTGTGACACATCTTTGACAGATAAATTTCTATTATTTTTTTCTTTGCTGGCACAGGCCCATCTATTTTTTTGTTGTATTATGGCATTAGAATAATGACGAATGACAATTGATTTCCAGTGGCGTAACTAGGGGGAATGTTCAATTTGACATGAGGTTGAATCATAAATTGCTCTATTTTTTTTCTTTGCTGGCACAAGTCTATTAATATTTGTTGACTATTGATTAGAATAATGACAAAGGATATTCCAGTGGCACAACTAGGGGATAGGCAATTTGGCATGTTTTGATGGCGTTACCTACTAGAATTTGACAGCTAGCAAAGGGTACCGGAAAGCTATTAATGAATAATGAGTCCGAAGGTGACATATTGTATGTCAATGTGTTGGTACCGCAAATGCTTCTAAACTAAATTTTGGTAAAATGATCATTGAAAAACAGTAATTGATGCAAGTAGAATCTACACATTTTCATTAAAATGGACAAAAAAGAAAATTAAAACAAAAAAAATACATTTACGTACGTAAATAAATTAATAAGCACCTTGGTAACTTGTAATAATAAAAATACCTATAAAAAAATACATTAAAAAGCGATTTCCACGGTTTGATAATATAATTTTAATTAATTATAAACAATGTTGCTAGTGCTTAAGTTCTCGAGATAAATCACAGATACTAAAACTTCAGTAACTTTTAAAACATGAAAAATATTCAGAAAGTGTTTAGAAGACTCGTTAAGCACAAACTTTTGTCAGAAACTGTTAATATATATAATAATAATATTTTCAATATTAAATTTTCGACATATTAAAAAAAAACAACATTTTGAAGAATGTTTTAAAGAAGGAAATTAGATTAAAACCGATCAAAGGTTGTTACAATAATTAAAACTTTTAAAGCACAAAAATATCATGTGTATTGTTGTTAGGACTCGATAATGAATTTTTGCAACAATTTGTTTTCTCCAAAATCAGTTTCTAGCTCGACACAGGTATGTATCATTATAATTATTATTAAAAAAAGTTTTTTATACGATTTTTTTATTTTAACTTTTAATAAACGATCCCGCTAGTGACCTTAAACCTGGTTAGTTTACTATCTTAATAAATATTAATAAGTCTACAAACTTTTATATTGTTTCCTCTCTGTTTTCATTTCATTTTTTTATTTTAGTATTTTTAATATACCCGCCTATGGAATGGAATATAAAATATATCCGACCATGTCTTTTTCCATTATGATCATGTTATTTATTAGATAAATTAGAATGCAAACTTGCAATATAATATTTGTATTTATTGTCATAACAAACGTCCAATTACCTACCAAATACCCAAAATTATATCATCAACCAACCCATTACCCCCTCTCTTACATTACATTCCTTAAATGGCATGGAGTTAGCCACCACATGCTACTCCAACAACTCTGGAAGCGACCCAAGTCAACTCAAAACACATACATTTTCTCTGAAGGACGTAATCTTGATGGAATTCATCAACCCAAGCCAAGGACGTCACACGGGGCGATGCGCGCGCACTTCCATTGGCCATGTTGCAAGCCCACTTCTCGATTCACTGCGTGCTATTTGCACCCGTGAACGAAGGTTTGTCGGCCACGTTGAGTAAAATTTAGTAAAACGTTATTTAGAATTTAAAGATTTTGTGTTATTTCTTTTCTTATTTTATTTAATAATTTTATTTCCGGGACATGGTAAACCAGTGACGTCACGTTTTTTTATTAACACGAGGTACGTATAAAAAATAATTTAAAGTTTTAGGTTATGGTTGACAAACCAGGGCATGCGCCTTGGTGAGTTGACTTACGAAATTCAATATGGCTTCCCTAAAATATGGTGCATATTTTTTAAACATTATTTTGGTTTTGTTTCGTGTTGTTAATGATTATCGATATCCACTGGGAAATATCGACTTACGAAACTCCAGTGGCGCACCATTTTTATTATTGTCGATTTATTTATAAATAATAATGTATATGAATAAATATAATACATTCAGACAACAGAAATCCAAAATGGACTCGCCAGTGGCGTAGGTGCTACTTAGTTATTTCAATTGTAATTTGTTTTATAAATTAATATTCTTAAAAAGTATTTTTATTTAAATTATTCTTAATTGTAAAAAATGTTGGTTCAAAAAGTTCAAAGGACAACTTGATAACAACATTTGCATGATCAGTGGCGTCTCATATATTCCTAGTATTACGGAAATTTTATTTGTATTGGGGAATTGTTATAGGAGGGATTAATGCCATTTGTTAGACACCAGTGGCGTCTATACATTCGGATATCAGAAATTCAAAAAACTTTCCAGTAGCGTACGTGCTACATAGTTATTTCAATTGTACTTTGTTGTATATCGATCAAAATTCTTAAAACAAAAAGTTTGGAATTGTTGTTTATGGTTTAGAATAAAACCTTGCATTATTGAACTTTGGTATTTCTAAAGTTTTTTTTAAAATTAAAGTTAATTATAAAATATGTAAAAGTTGGTTTAATAAATTGAAAGAACAACTTGATAATCGCATAATCAGTGGCGTCTGACATATTTTCTTCATATTACAGAAATTTTATTTGTATTGGGAAATTGTTATAGGAGGGATTGCGGATAAATATTCCCATTTTTAGGATACCAGTGGCGTCTCATAATTTCCTATCATTGCAATTTCATTTTAATTGATTAATTATTGGCGGAGGTTGCTACTTTTAGCATTGGTAACAAAATTTGTTTTAAACTTTGTATGGTATCCAGTGGGTTATCTATATTTTAAGTTTCAAAAAAAACATTTTGTACTAAATTTGTATGTCTTTTTATTCCTAAATAATAAAAAAACGTTTTCATTGGCTTAAATTGAGCTTAATTTGAAGCATTATAGTATAATTAAATTTTGTTGGTTAAATCCAGCGTAAAGCTCTAAAAATTATCACAGTGGCGTAGAATTTTTTTTATATTTGATCTGGTTTAGGACGGAACTATTTGTATTGGGGAATCGTTATAGGAGGGATTACTTAAAGATTTTTTTAAATGTCATTTTCAATCTAAATTTAAAAACCGCATTTCGGTAGCTGCTGTGGTTCGTAAGATATTTTTTTCTTATATCTCAAAAACTGTGACTCAATCTAACTTTGAAAACCTCGTTTTGCTAGCGGCTGTGATTATGATTTTTTCGGTATCCAAAATTTAATGGCGTTATCGACAGGCACCGCAAAATTTTTGTGCCAAATTTGGTTAAAATCAGTTTATCGATTTTTGAGTTATCATTTCCCAGGCAAACAGACGACTGACACATACCATCACAAAATTTGGTAGTTAGGCCTTTTTAACCGCAAATAACTTATTTTAAGTGAAAAACACGGAATCATTAAGGACACTGGAACGAAATGCATGTTAACAAAAATATATGTAAAAATATTTAAGTTATACATGTTGTAAATTGTTTTTATCTAGGGTGCACTGTATTTTATCTAGACGATATTTTGTTTTTCTTTGTCCTGATAAGATAAGAATATTACAAGTCTTAAATACATGTTTTTTTATTTTACTTAGGAAAATATAGTTCGAATAATTCTAAAAATGCGTTTTAACTGCATACAGAAATCTCTTCCTGTGTTACTGTCATGATATAGCTGTGTGTTTTTTGTGTTAATTTAATTTATTTATTTAAATTAAAATTACTTTTATTTATAAGACAAGGAAGCACTTTGTTTGACAAAATTAATTTATATTAGTTACTTAATTATTATTTGTATAAACTTTATGTTTACCCTCTTAAATACATTTTTTATTTAAATAGGCCTTCTAAACGTAGATAGCATAACTTTCAGAATTTTATTGTTTGGTTATTTTTATCGTCGTTAATAACATTCAATAAACACTTCTCTAAAAACTTTTGTTTAAGGCTTTTCCACAAAAACTACCCATTCAAAATACATGATTTTACTGTTTGAAGAAAGTCACAAATATCTAAAGACTATTCAAATAGGTTCATTCATGTCATTTTACTTAAAAAATACATAATAAAAGTTAAAATCGCGGAACTACGATTTCAAAGACGATTAATTTTTTGAATATTAAAATTAGTGACATTTAAAATAGAGTCACAATGGTTGCGCGTATTCTTTTTGGCATATTTAATATATTTTCATGTGTCTGAATTCAGGGGCAAAGAAACTAGAAACGTATATTTTCCTAAAGAGAAAGAATAAATGGAGGTAAAAAATATCCTAAAGCATAACATTTTGGCAGCTGGGAATTCTCCCTTATATAGAAAATAAGAAAACTAAAAGGAAAAACGATGGTGGAAATTCTAAAGTATTAAAGCCCCAAGTATTTCGAGTTACCCGAAATTTAAATACAAGTCCTAATACTTTTGCAACAGTAAACATCCGTGGCCTCTACAACAGTCATCTGAACTGTTTGATGACTATTTTTAGATGTAGGGACACAGACTAATGTAGCTAACTTGGCCCCCAAAGCCCCCAACTGCGCTACTGTCTAAATTGCAGGTGTTATATAAAGTTCTGTTATACGTATATTGTTAAGCATCCTGTGTTAAGTTTGTCACATTAAAATACCATACAGTATTTCAAAGGTAATTTTTATACCATACAAAAAGGTATATTCTGCATTTTGTTACAATGTTGACAGTTTTTTTCAAACTTGTCAAAAAGTTTTGATATATTCTTAATAAAAAATAAAGTCTTGGTATAATAATATAAATCTTTTTTTCATCTTAAACATTTTTGGCAGTCAAAGTCGTCATTTAAATGAAATGAAAAATTTTGTACAGACCGCGTCATTTGCAATTTCAAGGTTGAGAATTAAACGTAAATAATTTCCAAAAACTGCTGTCAGTGCTGTCCATTTAGATTTAAAAATATATTTGGTCGTTCCCAGTCAAACTGTGTATGCAATATCTCGACATGAAAAATTAAGAAAATGTTTACACCTACATTTAAATTTATTTGTTTTGATTAGATAAAACTAGGTCACGGTCAGCCGGTTACGAAACTCCTTTGTTTGCATATTGTAGTCGTAGTTCTAGGCTAGACAATTTACTGTATTTTTTATGTTGATACTAAACTAATTAAAATCGGTTCAGTCTGGTCAAAATAGGCGGTTTAGTCAATATAGCCAAGAGCAACGCTTGTGTTCGTAATCATATCCACGCCCACCCTCTGCAACGCGACCCATTGCGGACTTTGCGATAAAATTCTGTTTTCACTTCGCTTGCCAACAACTCGCATCCAGGGGCGTAGCAACTCTAAAATCATACAAATCTGATCGTCACAGTTTTAAAACAAAAGCAGGGGTATACCTCAGGGTAGCGTATTTTACTATATTCCAAAAGCAGAAAATTGTACCGGTTAATTTACAGTAGATAAACGTATTAAAGAATCAATAGAAAAACTGAAGGATGCAGTCAACCAAGTACGTAATTGAACCAAAAAATTGCGAATAAAATTAACCAAAATTGATAAAGTTGTGAATTAAATACAAATATTACAATTGAGAACATTCCCATATTTAAATCAGGCACATATCTCGGCATGACCAACCAAATTATATTGTAAAGCCAAAAGGAGATAAAAAGTACCTATAAAAAACTGTACCGGCTAATAAATTGGAAGGAAGTCCAATTTTAACCAGTCATAACAAACAAAATATAAATGCATTAGCCTGTTGTCGAAATATAATTTCAAAATAACCTTATAGAAGCCTGAATTCGCGTTAATAAGGAAAATATAAAACAAAATAAAAATAACATCCGAAAACGGATATGCGCATGACCAAGTCTCCACGAATAGCGGAAAAAACTTTGAAAACGTGAATTTGAAAAAATACAAACAAATAAATTTAAGGTAGACAACAAATCTGACAGTAAATGACAACAAAATTGACAAATGCCAAAGAAAGTGACAAGAAATATTATTATAAATAATAAAAAAAGCAAAAGCAGCATTTTATATATGGATTTCGCCTAGAAGTATGGCAATTCATCTCGCAGAGTTAAAATTTTAAATTGGAAAAATAACTACGTTTTATAAAGCTAAGTTTTGACTGAACAGGAACATAGGTAATATTTGCACATATATTTGAAAAAAACAAATCAACTCAGACAAAAAGAATCCCATCAAAACAAACAACAATAACGATTGACTAAATTTGAATTAAGTAAATTTTCAATTCTAGAGAAGATTTTTAATGATTGAGTTTCAATAATTGAGGTGGATAAAGATTGTGTTTCAATCATTTTTATAGTAAACATCAATTAAAAAGAAGATAAACAAATCAACCTACAAAGACAATGGCTGTGCGGATAATATTATTTATAGTATTTAAGTATAAATTTTAAATTCATAACTGTAGAAATTCAAAACACAAAACAAATATAACAATATTTAAAATTTGCTTTTCTTTTCAAGAAATGTTATATACAAATTAACCAAACAATAAATTTCAAAATAAAAAAAAATTACTTATTCTGCAAAACTCGGAAACTCGCATATAGAAACAGAAATCCCAACAACAAAATTTTGCCCACCACAGCAGAAATGCGCAGCGAACGAAAACCAAAATCGATATTCTCTCTCTTTATAAATTTACTTTGCCGTCTGTCACTTTTGCTTCGCCAAATGTCATTGCTTTTGATGTTTCAAAGAAGGTCACTACTTTCTTAATTGTTAAAAATTATTCTATACCATTGAGTTGTATAAAGCCCTGTTCTATACTTACAGACTTAATCTTATAAAAGTTTTAATGGAACTGGGTTTATTAATTAAGAATGGACTTTTTCACTACTTCTTTATTTTCAAGATGTAGAATTCGATAAATTTGAGAAAGACAATTAAGACAAGCTTGACTCTGTCATATAATTTTGTGATTAATTGTGATCAGGATAATAACCTGTTTACATTTATTTCTAAATATCCCTATTGAGGTAGGCAACGGGGTGCCCTCCCCCCCTCTCCAGAAAAAATATGAACAGTTAATAATAACCTCTCTTTAGAATAAAAATGCTCATAAAAAAATCGTCGACTATTAACCCCCCTCTTCTCCCTAGATTATAACCCGGATCCGCGCTTGAGTAAAACTATTGATTCAGATGGAGATGCACCTTCTTTATCGAAAGAAAACCACCCTTTTAGTATTATGAGACATCATTAAAAGGTGTATTAAAAGTAATAGCCTGTAAAAAAGTACTCTGCATCTTTTACAGAGGTTTCTCTAAAAAAAAAAACAACAAAAAAACATGACGCAAAACGTGAATTCTCAATAATCCAAAATACCATTAAGCTTAACACCCGCTATAATCAAAAATCACACCTGTTACAAACAAAACAAATCAATCTTCATCACATCCGTTACGCGTATTTGTTTGTCATATTTTGCCATTAATTTTCGGCGCAATTTTCTATGATTAATATTTATTTTCTAAATTATATGTGTAAATTTTGTATTTTGTTTTTTTTGTTATAATTTTGAATATAAGCCTTTTATGGTATTGGTAACTACATAATTTTACTTAAAAAAATGTAAAACGTCACACCCGTTACCATGGAATTACCCCTCTGACTACACGGTTAGTTTCCGTTACTTGTTTGGCTACCATCACAAATGGTAAAACTTGTGGTTGTAGAAGTTGGTTAAGCAAGATCCGGTTTTTTCATTAATAGGTATTATGGGTCTGTGTGGTTTAAAGGTTTTTAAATATTTTAACCTTTATTCCGTACCCTAATCCTCTAATCTTCACCAGGTTCTTCACCAGATATAAAAAATGTATTTGTCTAATAATAATGGTCTATCCGTTGAAGCGTTTTTGAGTTATCGTGTATACAAACAGAATGAACATAAATAAAATAAAGCTCTAACAATAAAACCTCGGTAAAGAGAGGGGAACGTAGACCTTGGAGAATAAAGTGCCTGACGGCTGAAATTCCGGGTTAGAAAATCAATACACGTATCCCAGTGGCGTCCCAATGGAAAATCATTAAAATATTCAATTCAACTCACATGACTTGATTTATGTATATGTATTTATACTTAATTGTTTTTGGTTTTCTAATTTCTTAAGAAACTTGCACCTTTTCTAATTTACATACTCAATACATAACACTTTAGTTTTGTCCAAGCGGTTATCCGGAATCGACCGTTCTATATCAACTCTATCCAAGCTATGTCATAGATAACGTCATTATTTTTTAACTGGAGAATACCCAGGTCTGGAGCTGTTTTCAAATTACGGTTATCCTCATTACTGAAAATAGTGTGGTTATGTCGGTTGCGGTCGGTTCAATTGGGTCTGGTTTTTGGTGTATCATTTATGGGTGATTTTTTTTTGCCTGCTATATCATTTCACTTGTTTTTTGTGAGGACTTTTTAATTTGTCGCCGTTGTAATCGATATACTGCTGCACCAGGCGGCATTTTTGAAAAAAAAAAATCAAGTGCCCAAAATTTTTTCAATTAGAACAGTGTATAGACTTGACAATTCAAAATAAGCCATTTCCTGAACTGAAAGTCTTTTTTTAGGACTTGATTTCAAGGTCAACCAGAATTTGTACCGGGGTATTTAGCACGAAACCGCTTGGATTAAACTTTTTCTTAGTATATTTTTCATAGTACCTGGGAAAATTAACTGTGGGTAACCGTGAATTTCTTAATCTATTTTTTGCTATATACCGTACTCAACCCGAATTCCGTCCCCTACCTGAATTCCGTCACTTTTTAGAAATGTTTTGAATTCTAAAGCTAATGCTACAATGGAATTCCAAAATAATATTTTTATCAGTTCACCTATATATCTTGCAACACTGTGCGCAAACTTCAGCTGTATTGTTTAAAAGGAAGCTGCGCCCGAAAAATTCTTTTAGTCGTGCGGCAAGTGTCGACGCGGAACGTCGCATTTTATTTTAAGGTAAACCACTTGCACGTACTCATTTAATCTAAGATTTTAGATACTTTAATATATTATTACTTAATATATTTGTATTTTTTACTAAACTAATGTCCGTAGATAAGTTTTTAACCAAAATTTTCTTCCTTTTTTCGATTAGTTTCAATAAAAAGGGGGTGGCGGGGTTTGGATTACAAAAAAGCATTGAGCTGGAAATCCCAACAAAAACCATGTCTATTCATATTAGTTTTTTTCATACATACATTTATCAAAAAGCGAAAAATACATCCAAATCAGAATCACATTTGATCATATTTTCTAAATCGCAAATTCCGTCACAGGCTTTTTGAGCTATTTTCTCTGAAAATGTGTTTTAAATTCAAGGTGTCGGAATTCAGGCTGTGGGGCTATGACGGCTTTCCGATTGGGCAACAATTTTTTTAAAGTTCAGTTTTTTTCATATCAACAACCACCTAAAGACAAAAAATCTAAGATGATACCTACAATAAATCAAATTTTTAAATTTCAAATTCGGTCATATGTTTTTATACTCTACTTATTTAAAATCTGTGATGAATTTGGGTGTCGGAATTCAGGTTACGACAATGACGGCTTTCAGGTTGGGATTTTCACGTTTGCTGGATTATGAGGGAAGTTGTCCCCTTTTTATATCATGAAAAATACCTACCTATCCAGAATTTTTGATCCAAATATTCTGTTTACTGTAAGAAATAAATACCTTACAAGGCTCCACCCCACTAAAAACTAATTATCATTTCGAATACCATAGTTATAGGTCAAGCGACTTTTTAGTTATGCTACAGTCAGAGAGGTAGACCGACAGATAATTCCAAAACAGTTATACTGACACACTACATATACTACCACAAAATTAGTTTTTTTTTTTTGGTTTTTAAACAACTCATTTGAAGTGGTAATATAAATATTTTACTGACGAACCCATTAGGCTTTCACGTCTAATGGATGCATGAAAAACTAAAAAAAATTATATTTTTTCGTGTGCGTACTGAGGTTCGCCTAAAAATATTTCATGAATTTATGTAATCAAAGTTAATTAGTACAATAAAAGTTAGTTGTATTTGTTATAGATTGTTTTTAGCATCAATTTTATCATATGACGGAATTCAGATCAAAACTATGTCGAAGTTCAGGTAAGCACTATGACGGAATTAGATATTTCGGATCTCTAACTTTTTTATTTACTAAAAAAATATAGTTAGATTTAAATTCTCAAAATAGAATACAATGTTTAATCAAATGTCCAAAGTTTCAGCAAAAGTCATAATAATTCAATATATCAACACATAGAATCAGTTCATGAATACTAAGGGGCTTAAGGTGACGATATTCGGGTCGACTACAGTAATGCTACTAATGAAAAATGATCAGATTTTGAAGCTACGTTCAAATATATGTTTAGAAACGAAACTTTTTATGTAAGATTAATAATATAAGTTTCAAGTCCTTCAATTTTGTAAAAAGCTAAGTCAGAATAAAATTGAAAGAGTAGCTCTACTTCACGAACCGAATCCTAACCTGGTTGTGTTTATGTATGGTTTATAGGCTTCAATAAGGTAGGTAACAAGATTTCTAAATCTTTAAATCTTATTATAATATAATATATTCATTATTTAAAATTATGTAATATTTTCCTTTGTTTTTGTTCTTGGCTTCTCTTTTTTTACTTTCTACCAAACAGAGTGTAGGAGGGGAAGCAAAAATCGATATGGAGTGGTCCGCTTACAAAGGGTCGACAGAGAAGGTTAAACATTGAGTAATTCGGTTTAGTTTCCCCTGCCTTTCCAGCCCCTTTTAAGTACTAAATAAAAGAGGAGTGAAACCTTTGTTTTCGGTACTAATATAATTATGGCCTCAATTAAATATTCAGTAGAAATATCACAGTCCACATTTTTTGAACACTTCACATGCCCAATCAATATATATGAATAATGGAAAATGTTCCGAAAGAAGATGTATTTAAGGAAATAAAAATGGCATATCAAACAGCAACAAACTACGTAGTTATTAAACCCTCTTATCATAACTACTACAATTTATCGAAAGTTCCGCCACAATAACTTGTTTGTTTGATAATTTCTACCAACATCACTTGATTTGACACGCAGTTTGACATATATAGCCACTTTCATTTAAATAATTGAATATAAGTGGTTTTTCCTTACAATTTCTGTACCTGACAAGGTTTTAATTAAACTTGCTGAACCAATATCTAGAGGTAAAAATCTGTTACACTTCGGCAGTGGCAAAAATGGAAAATCATCATATTTTCCAATTTGTGAGTCTAGCCAATGAACTGTTTTTAATTGGCATTATTTTGCAAAATTAAATAAAATACAATTTAAGAAAGTTAAAAAAATTATGGAACTAAACGGGTAGAATACACTACGGACTTACGGCACTAGTAACTACTGTTGATTATAAATTATAACACAAAAAAGAATCAAGACTAACACTATAAAAACATTAAAAATATACATATAATAAAATAATAAAGAAGATACAAATACATATAAAAATGGAAGAAGGAGATCATTGAAATGGAAAAATAAAATAAATTTGCTATTGTAACGAACAAACATAAAAATAAAACATGACTTTTTCATATCACAAAAAGTGCCGAGTACACAACAAAACTAATAAATATGAATGTTCATGTCCTATTTTTAGTTACAAGGTCAACATTTTGTTCGCGCTCGAGAAATTGTATAAAACCGTTTCTAAAGTGGATATATAAAATTATATCTCAAAAAATGTATGTTTTGACATTTTTATTTATTTCTTTGAATATTGTATTGTAACAGGAGTTTGAATATCATCTCCTGAGAGGTTCGCTTGCATATCGGAAATACATATTATTTTTTGATGGAATGTATTTTTTTTTGTAAAACTTGACTATAATCTTTGACCATGCAGCCCATTCTTGATTTTCAGAAAATTATAGAAATCGTAGCCATAACCATTCGACGTTCTGTTGGGTTAAAAATTCAATGGTTTTTTGTGCTTTGGCGAACTGGCATTGTCCTGGTGGAGGATGATTCGTCGTTCGATGTTTGTTTTTCAAAGCTCTGCGATTACTTTCGGCAAACAAATGGTAATGTACCAATAGGCAGTAACAGTTCTTTGATCTTCAAGAGGAATTGTTGCTATATGACCTAGCTGCTTTTAAGACAAATGTCGCGACCATATTTTTGGATACACTTCGAAAAAGGATGACTTTTGTAGGCTTTTCTTCATCTTGGAACACCCAAACAGACGACTTTCTTTTATTTTCGGGTTCATATGAGTAAATCCACGATTCATAACCACTCACAATGCTGTACACGTTTTTCGAGTTTCCTGCCTCAAAGCGGTCTAGAGTTTTCTGACACCAATTGACCCTAGCTTCTTTCTGTTCTTCGGTTAGCAGATGCAAATTTAGGTTAGGTAAAGATTGAAGTTTTAGTGATGATATTCGATCAGTGTAGCCCTCTATGTGCCTATATGCAAAATATAAAAGACGGTTATTTCGCTATTTCTAAACATTACTATTTTCGGAATTTGTGGGTATATTATATTCTGTCGTATACATATGCATAAATAATTCAATTTTATATAATAATAATGTATAATGCTAAGTGTACAATGTATATTGCCGTTTTTATTTGGTACCAATACATTTTAAATGAGGTACTTAATGTTATTTGCGTCCAGCCAATACCAAGCAGTTTTAACATCTTCTATTGCTGCAACTCACCACATCAGATTTGGTAGGGTTCTATACAAAAATTATGTAGGACTTTTTTTATAAAACTCCGATTATATTTAGTTCAATGGGTTGCGATGGAAACCCTTTAGTCATAGACCAAGATAATCATGATTATAATGAATGAGTAAGCAGTCTTACCTATAAATATCATATTTCAAATTAGCAACACCAAGAATATAGCATCATACCTCTCTTTAAGACAGACAGAACAAAGAAATTCCCAACAAATATACAGTACAAGCACTAATGATCATGTAGAATGAACAATCATTCGAAGATCTAGGAGCTTTTTGGAACAGACAAAAACTGAAACAAAGTTGTCAAAGTTACCAGGTCATAATTTCCCTCGGTAGGTACTTGTAATAATGTATACCTAAATTGTCATATATTGAATTATTGAGTACCTAGGTAGTTTCCATTGGTAGGTGGTAGTTCCTTTAAAATTTTTGATTTTACAACCAACACATTTTATAAAAGTACCTACTGCACGTAGAATTTTTTTTTACAAAATACCTATTTAACTACTTGCTAAGCTCAAGTCAGTAGACTAACTATAAATAATTAATGGCCATTAAGCTTCGATAACCAAGTCAAAAACTCATTTAAAATGGCACGCCGCTGGTTTTGATGACAGAAAACCCTTTATGCAATTGTCAATGTGATGCACATAAGTGTCACAAATTTGACATTTGCGTAAAAGGTTATCTCTGAGTTTATTGCTTTGAACATAAATCTATATAAATGTTTTGCTCATAATAAATTTTAACCGTGTAGTATATTAGGGTGGGGGGGGGGGGTAATTTTGGTCCCATTAATCAGCTGTTTTACTTCAGTTCCAAATAAAAAAAGGGCGGTTCAATTTGACAGGTCGGATTTTTCAAAGTTAGTACTTCGATTGCCACTTTAGTTATCCCAAGTTCACATTGACAATTATAATTTTTACCCTGAGGTGAAAAGCCCCTCGAAATTGTTTTTAGTTTTTTAATAGGTACACTATTAGGTATTATACTTATCTACTTGTCTTTATTCAAATCAATAGGTATCATCTAAAACATCCTTGCATGGGAGGCTGGTCTAAAAACAAAGTCACTAGCTTTATTATAAATGATCATTATCTTAAATAATGAAGCAGTTCCGCCTCCAAATCTTTGACTTGATAATATAAGGTACTGCGCGGAGACTAAAACCAGTTTCCCTCAAAATTTCTGATTTATCCCTTCCAATTTCCAGACAACACCAAGAAACACCAAGGTGTACTGCGCGTAGACCAAAAAATGTCATTAAATATTCCATATTTGCACTCAACACGATCATATTGAATGGAAAATCATTTGCCGACCTCGAGGCTCGAGTAGACCAACAATTGTAGTGCGCGCGCAGTCCATTCTGCTTCGTTTGTGTATTTCTAGTCCCCCGTTGCGTCAACAGACACGTTTTTAGATCGGTCCCGCAGCCATCTTTGTAACATTATTCTGCCGTGTGCTACACAGTGGCGCAGTCTGTTTAAGTTTTTGTTCTATAATAATAAGTTTTAAATATCTAAATAATATCATATGGTGCAGTTATGTATTATCCTTAATTTAGCATTGAAAAATGACGTCACCCGTCGATGGAGGGGATGAATGACAAGTAAGACATTTGCGCGCATGGGTATTGTTGAACTTTGTCCATAGATATCACAAGGTAAAAGAAGTAAAACATAAAAATTTAATTTTAAGGTGCATTTATATAATTTGTAGATTTAAGGTAGTCAGTGGCGCCGGTCTCGCAGCCATCTTTGTAATATTATTTAGCGACAGTGGCGCAGTCCGTTTAAGTTTTTGTTCTATAATAATAAGTTTTAAATATATAAATAATATCATATGGTGCAGTTATGCCTTATCCTTAATGTAGCATTGAAAAATGACGTTACCCGTCTTTGTCCATAGATATCACAAGGTAAAAGGAGTAAAATACAAAAATTTAATTTTAAGGTGCATTTATATAATTTGTAGATTTAAGGTAGTCAGTGGAGCCGCTCTCGCAGCCATCTTTGTAATATTATTTTGCCATGTGCTAGACAGTGGCACAGTTTGTTTAAATTTTTGTTCTATAATAATAAGTTTTAAATATCTAAATAATATCATACGGTGCAGTTATGTATTATCCTTAATGTAGCATTGAAAAATGTCACCCGTCGATGGAGGGGATGAGTAACACGTTAGACATTTGCGCGCATGGGTATTGTTTAACTTTGTCCATAGATATCACAAGGTAAAAGAAGTAAAATATAAAATTTTTATTTGAAGGTGCATTTATATAATTTGTGAATTTAAGATAGTCATGGCGCCGGTCTCGCAGCCATATTTTTAATATTATTTTGCCATGTGCTAGACAGTGGCGGAGTCCGTTTAAGTTTTTGTTCTATAATAATAAGTTTTAAATCTCTAAATAATATCATACGCTGCAGTTATGTATTATCCTTAATGTAGCATTGAAAAATGACATGACCCGTCGATGGAGGGGATGAATGACAAGTAAGATATTTGCGATCATGGGTATTGTTTAACTTTGTCCATAGATATCACAAGGTAAAAGAAGTAACATATTACAAATTAATTTAAGGGTGCATTTATATAATTTGTAGATTTAAGGTAGTCAGTGGCGCCGGTCTCGCAGCCATCTTTGTAATATTATTTAGCGACACTGGCGCAGTCCGTTGAAGTTTTTGTTCTATAATATTACGTTTTAAATATCTAAATAATCTCATACGGTGCAGTTATGTAATATCCTTAATTTAGTATTGAAAAATGAGGTCATCCGTCGATGGAGGGGATAAATGACAAGTAAGACATCTGCGCGCATGGGTATTGTTTAACTTTGTCCATAGATATCACAAGGTACACGAAGTAAAATATTAAAATTTAATTTTAAGGTGCATTTATATAATTTGTAGATTTAAGGTAGTCAGTGGCGCCGGTCGCGCAGCCATCTTTGTAATATTATTTTGCCATGTGCTAGACAGTGGCGCAGTCGGTTTAACTTTTCTGCTGTATAATAATAAATTTTAAATATCTAAATAATATCATATGGTGCAGTTATGTATTATCCTTAATGTAGTATTGAAAAATGACATCACGTAAGACATTGCGCGCATGGGTATTGTTGAACTTTGTCCCTAGATATCGCAAGGTAAAAGAAGTAAAATATAAAAATTTAATTTTAAGGTGCATTTATATAATTTTTAGATTTAAGCTAGTCAGTGGCGCCGGTCTTTTAAAATTTGTACAAAAACTACAATAATAAGTACACGTAAATTATGTTTAGTATTATAAGATACATTGTTGAGTGGAGGAGATGAATGTCAAGTAAGTAAGGCATTTGTGCGCATGTCGGTTCATCTACAGAGTGTGTCTAGTATACGAGGTGTGTCAAGAAATTTTTTTGGAAATATAGTAGAAATAAAAGCTGATCACAATAAAAGATCTCGTCTAACTATTAATTTTTGTCGCGTATTTTTTAAAACTTTTGTGTGACAATCTTTTTTTGATTTTAATTTAAGGCAAAATAATATTTTTATAAAAAGTTCTTCATGTTCTAAAACCAAAATAAAGGGGTGAATAAAATCAAAAACTGTAGGTATATGAGGTAAGTACGTCTAAGGAATAATGACATATGTCGTATACCGGAGAAAATTTTTGATCTTTGACATTTTTAGTTTAGGTTTAGGTTTTAGGGCATACAGAATCAAGAACTTATTTTTAATTTAATCAATAATACAAAAAGAACCTTTTCGTATGGTGTTTGTTTAACAGTTTAACTTTGTAAAAAAATTACAAAAAGTCTCGCCGCAGCTATATTTTGTAAAAACTTGTGGTTCCTGTAGCTGCTATTTTTTTTACTGTAACATAAAATAAGTTCTCTGTCAGGAAAGAGGGAGCACGCCCTGAATTCGCTATTGGTAAATGATGACGCATGCAAGCAATTGATAACACAAATGAGTGAATAATATGTATACTAAAAGATAACAACAATGGTGCATTTATACAAATCGCATTTTAATCAGTGGCGCACGTTATTTTAATTGTCAGTGCTATACATATGATAGTATAGATTTTCCAGGTTTAAACACTTAATTTTTGTTTAGAAAGGGGGGGGGCAAAAATTAAATTAAATCCAATTAACTCAAAAATGTTGGGGGGGGGGGGAAGTAGATTAGGGTTGGTGTGATGTAGCCCCCCCCCCCGTGGATCCGCCACTGGGCATGGGCATAGTTTAACTATGTCTATAAGTTGTTAAATCGGTAAGAGCACTGAAAAATATATACCATTTTGTATTCGAGTTGTGCTTGAAATAATTTTTTAAGTTGATTTTACAGAAACATGATTAAACCACATTATAGTTTACTTTGGTTTAAACTATAAATGTCAAAAAAGTACCTGTCATATCCTTATCTACCAATATTAACACCAGTCGTCACCAGTTTAAATAGTAATACGAAAATATTTATTTAACCATACATAGTTTATATTTCAAGGTCAAATACATTAAGTATGTTAAGTACCTACTTACCTATCGATATTACTATGTATAAAATTATTATAGACAAATTTTGTTCTTAATAAATCTAGTTTATTTTATCTGACATCTTAAATTAAAAATGGAGTATTTAAAAATTTATTTAGATTAGAATTTAAAAAAAGTGGTAGATTACAACTTTGTAAGATTTCAACGAGAATGTTATAGTTTTAAGCATATGGTAGGTATGTAAAAATGATATTGATATAAAAGTTATTCTAAATATTTAAAAATGTTTTTAAAATTACAGAAATGTTTGGTAAACTAAAATATTGTATTAAAACGTATTTAAAATATTATGCTAACACCCTCATTACCTACAATATGTGTTTTTATGCCAATGTCAACAAATTCTCGTGTAAGGATAGTAAACTTTCGGATTTCCAGAAGGAAAAATAATTTTCAAATTTTGAGAAACATTTCATTACTTGTACACAGATTGGCAACCCAACCAACTTTACAACAGCAGCCGACAGATGGCTCTGCCGTATATTGATGTAGTTCCAATGATGATACGGTAGAGCATCTGTCCGCTGTTATGAAGTTTGTTGGGTTGCCAATCTGTGTACAAGTTGCGTAGTCATTGATTTAAGTTAAAGTAACGAACGCACCTAATCTGGTGATACGTGCCTAATCCCTTCTTGTAAGGTTAACATTGGCTATCGACAAGTACTACTTGCACCCTATAACACTGGGTTTCACATTTCAAATATAATGACCTTTTTTATAGGCAAATTTCAATGCAGAGACTATACCCAACAAATATTCTCTTAGATATTTTTTGCGGAATTTAAATTATTTGTTTATAGCTTTATAGGTACCGACATTAACTAACATATATAATAAATATATTATAATATTTATATATAAAATTAACTTATGAAAATTTATTAAATAACAAATGTCAAACTGTCAAAAATAATTAGTGAAAACATCTGAAAAAACTTGACATTAACTTTCTTAAAGGGCACTCGCGGGAAGTGTCAAAAAATAATTGGCAACTAATAGCGAATTTTGGGAAAGGTAGTGCGGCAGTCGTGGTCATGGATTATAGGAAATTAACGGATCAACCGATTGGATTTGATCAAAGTTAGTGGCAAATCCAAAATGGCCGCTGTCCCGCTCTTTTTAACCATTAACATTTCGTTCTCTGGTATAGAAATGTGAAGTGCTTGTCAACCGCTGTTCTTGTTTATTTCTTTTTTTGCCAATTTTCTTAATAATTTTGGATTTCATTTACTGTTAAAAACTGTTCAGAATCTTAAAACATTACTTTTTCTATTAGAGTAGGAGTCCGAGGTTTTCTTTCTTTTTTAACGAAAATAACAACAACTGAGTCTCCGCCATTTTGACAAGGCCGTGATATAAAATCAAAGTGGCTTTGATTCGGCTGCCTACCAGTGCCCAACTAGTTTAGCTACGTTTTCAATGGAAATGTCAAACGCATGGTGTACCCACTTTTTCGATTTTGGTTGATTGTGAAATCCGATCTCTAGCTATTCTAATATCTCTGGGTGAAATAAGCTCGAGCTCTCACCTTAAGCAGTGATCTGCGGATAAGCGTTCTACTGCATCAGAGGAGGTGTACGGTGACCTAGGAAACTTTGAAGAAAGTAAACGCTTCGGCCAAGTTCGCCGAAATTTGGGGTAAGCCCGCCTGCCTGTCCATGTGCAATTTACCATTAATCGAAGAAAAGTTCCCGTGTAATTTTTCCTACGATATTCTAGAATCTACCCTCTCGGCGACAATTTACATCCTTTACGGCACAGTTCTGGAGACGGAGTCAAGAAAATTTCACAACAAAGAAATATCTCACTTGATTCTGAATTATTTAATTAGCTCTCATTAATAATTCAGCTTCGTTCTTCACCTAAATCACCTTAAACTCGTTCTTACACAGTCTTTAAAAAACGAAAAACGGTATTTATAAACAAATTAAAAAACGGGGCCTGTCCCGCAAATCAAAACAAACAGCTGTCAAACAACGCCAGCTATGTCAAGAGACAAACATTTTTGAAAGTCAATATGGTAACTGGGGTAACTACTTTGAAGAAAACTTTTGACATTGTCAAATTTGTTATTAAACACCGGACAACCGAACAGCAGCTTCCAAAACAGTATATTTAAAACTCTTTTAGACCAAAAACCGATATTTAAAGCGGTTGTATTTCTTGTCTTTTTTAGGATTGATAGTCTGAGAGAGCGCTTCTAGGATATAATTATTAAGCTTCGCACTGCCCCCTGCTGGCCGCTAGTCCATGTTTATATGTCCTGGTTCAAGGCGCTCTCTCATATTTTAATTTTTACAAAACTTATAAAGAAAAAAGTTTGGTTCCCTAAAAGCCTGATAATTAAAAAAACTATGTTTTGATTGTTGTAGGGCTAGGGCAGAGAGCCTTAAAATATGCCATCAGTTGAACAGCCGTGCGACACAGCGTTGAACAATATGGCTGCCGTTCCCAGTACAATGGAAATATTTGACAAGTTTAAGCCCCAAGAAAATGGAACGGATAATGGAGAAAAGTCAGACTCGGATGATAGTTTCCATTTGCAGCTAGATGACGATGATACTGAAAGTAAGTCTCACAAATTAAGATTATACAGTATGTTCCACAAGTCTGATGACACCGATTTATTTAGAAAATTACTCGTTTTTGCATATTCGTTGATTTTTTATTTATTAACTTTATGCAGGAAAAGTTCTTGAAGTACAAGCCCGCGTTTTAGGACTTAAAGAGGTATTTTAACACCCGATGTCTGTAAAGCCCTTGAGCTTTGAAACTTATTTTAAAGTTCGATCGTAATAACTGGTAATTTATCTATTGGTAAAAATATATCAGAGAATTTTAGACTTTTTTACGCTTTTTAGATGTATATTAACATGCATTTAAAAATTATTTCTGGTTTAAAATATGATCGTGCGTAAAACGTTCTATGCATCTCGGTAATAAAGTACGTTTAACGCTCTAATCGTGTGAAAATATCAATTTTTTTCAAGCCGCAGGCTTTGGATATATTTTTCACATATTTCATGAATACAAAAATAAAAAAGCTTAATATACGGCATCATGGAATCTCGCCCCCCCGCAAGATAAATTTCTGGGCGCGCTACTGCTTTACGAAACCTTAATAGTTTCTATTAATACTGGTTGTAAATCGTATGAATGCATATGTTTTAAGGAGTAATAGGGATAGTTAAAACGAGAAACAAAGTCTTATAACATGTCCATAACCTTACTGTTTTGATTAGTTAAAGCTCTTCCGAATGCGGCAACGCTGTAAGGAAGTAAAAGCTTAAGTATTTCTAATGCATGTGATTTATATACATCGTACTGGCTATCTTTTTTGCGACGGAAAGCAGTATGCCGTACCGGTTGCCAAGTGTATTTCAATAAGTGTTAGAAAATGAATACAAACTCAAAACTATATATATTTTTATTTTAAATACAATTTTTTAAGGTTTCTTTTGAGTAGTTTTTTTTAAATTTAAACAGCTACAAGGTGTTACCGGTTGGATACTTTTATTTTTTTATTTGACCTCTTCTGCCACATATTAAAACATGTACTCATACCATTTACATCCTGTAGCTAATATAAAATTTTTTGGATAACAATAAATATTACATCTAGTAACAATAGTTAAAACGTTTTCTCTCATTAATATGTTTTTTCTTAACTTTTCAGACCAATCAAATGCTTCAAGCGGCAAAAAGAGTGCTCTGGATATGCCTATTGATGAGACTGAAGACGAAATCCTTAACAAGTTCGATACTAAAAGCAATCATTCCGATGTAGACCCGAAAGAAGAGCACGGACTAATAGAGAATAACATAAATAAAGAAACAGATGCAGTTGAAGAGCACGGACTAATAGACGATAAGATAAATAAAGAAACAGATGCAGTGGAAGAGCACGGACTAATAGACGATAACATAAATAAAGAAACAGATGCAGTTGAAGGTAACATAGATGATATGATAGAACCTGTTACAAATGGTGAATCGGATGTCAATTGCAGTGTTGACACTTTTCAAGATTTAAATACAGCAGAAAATGTTGATTTACCAGAAGATCGAAATTTGGACAACCCTATGGATGCCGAATTAAATCAAGAAGGTTCAGAGTTGAATGATGGGACTGCAAATGAAAAGAGTGAAAACTGTTTAGAAGTTGAGTTTAATCAAGAAGCTTTAGAATCAAATAATTCCACAGAAAATGAAAATATGGGCACTGAACTTAACCAGGAATCTTCAGAATCAACTCCCAAAGTGTTAGTGGAAATTAAGAAACCCGACGGCGCAGAACAATACGAGGATGCGTGGGATACTGGCGAGTTTAAAAGTTTATATGAAATAGAGCAAGTCAAAGATAACTCAGATAACACAAGTCAACAATTGTTAGATGAAGGAAAAGAAGATTTTGTAGACGCTTGCTCGGATTTGCAAGTTGTTGATGAGCAAATGGAGACTGATGAAGATAACTTTGAAGTGGAACCCACTGATGAGCCAATCGCCAACTTAAATCTAAGTGTTGATATAGATCCAAGCGTTGATATAGATCCTAGCGTTATTATTGATCCAACAGAAAGTCACGAAAACGACTACATAACAGATATTGCTGATGAAAGCATATTGGACGAAGATGTCGATATGCCAATGGAACCTTCTGATCTAGAGGGAGTTGCTGAATCGGAAATTAATTTTGTTAAAGATAGTTCTTTGCCTGATACACATGTTTTAATGGAAACTGAGGTTTGCGAAATCGAAGAAGAGGCTGAAAAGCTATTAGAACAGTTAATTGATGATGGAGAAGATTCTTATGTTGAAAAATCAACAGAAAATGACACTCAAGTTAACGAACAAAGAGTTGAAAAAAATGAAGTTAATGGTCAAGTTATTTCAGAGTCAGGTGTCGAATCAGATCTGGATAATAAAGAGCATATAGCACAGGAACAGTTTTCTGATGAATTGCCAAATACTGTAGAAATCTCAGAAGAGGATATAAACCCTAATATTTTATCACAAGAAAATATTTCTGACGATCAAGAAATTATAACTGAAGAAGAAATGGTGAATGATGAACCGGACATGATAAATGATGAACCGGACATGATAAATGATGAACTAGAAATTATAAATGATGAACCAGAAATTATAAATAATGAAGGGGAAATTATAAATGATGAACCGGAAACTATAAATGATGAACCGGAAATGATAAATGAAGATATTGAAACACAGGCTCCTGAAGAAGCGCAATCTATACAAGAAGTTACAGAAGGCGAAAAAATCCCTGATTTTCTGCCTGAGAAAAACGATGCTAAAAAAATTGAAAGTAACTCTCAAGATAAGGAACAGGCGATTCTCGAATTACCGCTTCAACAAAACATTTCTGAACAGCTATTAAATGATATAGATGAAAGTGCGAAAGCGGAATCAGGAACTTGTGAACATAACAACACAGACATTTTAAAACAAGATAAATTAATAACAAATTTAGAAGAAAACATTCAAAATGCAGACCAAATTTTAAAAGGGAATTTAGAAGAAAACTATGATAATGCAGACAAAATTTTAGAAAGTGAGGATAACACCCAAGAAAAAGACAATGAAATTGATGCGACAGAACTACTCGATCAAGATGACCGATTGGTTAATGAGAGAGAGGAAACAGCAACTGCAGAAAGTAAAAAAGACATAGATGCAATTTTATTACAATCTGATGAAACAGTTGAAAAGGAAGAAGTTGATATTACCGACAAAGTCTCTTTGAAAGATGATGTTCAAATTTCCACAGAGAATCAGACAGTTCAAACAATAGCTGAGATACCCCCATCTGTAGGAAAACAGGAAGAAAAAACCGACGAAACTAATATTAGCGAAATAGGTCAAACTAAGAATGAAGCTTTTATTAAACCGGATCCTCCTATTGCCACTGCAGAAGCAGAAAATTCATCTGATAATGATGAATCTGACTTGTTAGATATTTCAATGATTCGTGATCCTGATGAGGATGACGCATGTGCAGAAGAAACGGCCGTAGAAGATCAATTGGCAGAAGATGAAGCTTTGGCCCAAGACGAGGTTACAGATGATGCGCAAGATGAAACGTCAAATGATGCTCAAGATGACGCAATATATGTTATGGTGGATGATGCACTAGATGTTTCTCCAGATGATATCCATGAAGTCGAGAAATCCGATGAAGAAACAAATGATAAAATATTAGATCACATTTCTGAAGCTGAAGATCTTGATGGTAATGACGCTGCGTGCATGCTCGATGAAGATGTTATTATGGACACTGATGACCAAGATGAAACGCATAAACGGGTTGAAGAAATCGCAGATATCTCAATAAATATAGAAAGTCATGACGGCAGCAATAATTTAGAATCTAAGAAAGATAAAGAAACTATGAGCGATGTCACAGATAAAATTGCAAAAGTTATGCCAGATTTGGATATTGATGAAAATATGGAGGACTTACCAGATGATTCTACAAAGGATGCACGAGATATTGATGACGTTATGAAAGTGGGGGCAGATATTGATCAGACTACAAACGATGTCCCAGATATCGTTGAAATGATTAAAGATATACCAGATATTGATGAAATTTTAAAAAATAGACCCGAGATTGTAGATCTCGATGAAATTGAAGATATAACTAGTGCTCAAGAAGCAGCAAATGTTGAAAAAGATGAGGCCAAAGACGCTCAAAAGGATATTACAGAAATTTTGGACGATACCAGCAACGATAAGCAGGACGAAAAAGAGAAAGAATGTGATAAAACTCCCGTCGTAACTTCTCAAGAAAATGTTGTAGAAAAAGAAAAAAGTCTTGATTCTAAAATCGAAACTGATAAAGTTCTTCCCGTCAAAGATACAACACCTGAGAAAGACAAGGATAGTGAAGCCCAATTAATTGCCGACGCAGACAATGCGCTAAGTGAACCTCCTGCAAAAGCAACTGAACAGACAGCTCAAAACGAAAGTATTAACATCGATGATAGCGACGACAGCTCTACTCAAACTAATAAGACTGATAGCTTAGAAAAAGCCAAAGATGAGGAAATGAGAGAAAACTTGACTGAAAAGGCCACTGGGAGTGCAGAGCCAGTAAAAGCGAAAAAGACTAAAAATAAAGGTAAGTTGATTTTGATATTTTGTTGGACTTAGTGCACCAAAACAGCGTCAGTGGAAACTTAACTTGGCTAAAAAGGATTCGCTATTAGAAGGGGAGAGTTTCTAAATTCATTCATTTTTTTTATCGATGGAATCTAGATTGTTGACATCCATCGGATATTCATTGATGGAATGCTGATGAGCCATCGAATAATAAAAAGAAACCTAATGAAATCATATGGAAATGAAAAAGATAGGTTTTTTATCTAAAAAGATTTTGTTTTTTTCCGAAAGTTTTGTTATGTCAGCTGTCCATGGAAAATATTATCCACGCGGATTTATCTTTTCTTGGGGTCATATTGGTCGATTTAAAAATTTGAGCCAATCAAAACCTGAGGAAAAGAAATCCGCGCCAATAATACGCTCTATGGACATCCGGCTTTACGCAACAAAGATAGAAATTAAAGAAACGGAGGAAAATATTCTCGCTGATTCGAGTGATAAATGACATTCATCAGGAATTGCTCACCGGCTGCCAGAGTCGATGAGTTTTGGTGGCATCGATTGGTGGATCGGTGGAATCCATCGGAACTACCCAAACCTAATGGATTTCATCGGTGTTTCACTGATGCATTTGGATGCTCATCGGTGAATTTAGAGACTCTCCCTAATATAACAGCAGTTTGAAAATAGCTGACTGAATACATATTTCAGCAGGGCTATCAACTTTTGTCGGCTTTGATTTCAGCAAATTTTTTTATCATGCATCATAGGGATTTACATGTTATAATTTCAAGGTTATGTTTTTTGTTCTGCAATGACTTTTGAGGAATTATAACTTTGTTTACAGATAGACAAGGGTCCTAGCTACATAATATATGATTGTTTTTGTTACTAAACTGTGTTTAAACCGTAAAAAACCATATTTTTTTACCATTTATTGATTTAAATCATTCAACTTTTTTTCTGTTTACATTTATTTTGTTAAGCATAAAGAAAACTTATTTCTAGAGGGCTTGTTTTTATTTTTGTTAGCAGTGACCTTGACATGTTTAGGTTTCTCAATGTCAATATTTTTTTCAACTATTCAAAAAATTTGTTTATTTCTTTTTAAAATTAAGTTTAATAAGTGTAATTAAAGCGAATCTTTGTTTATTGTATTTAAATTTCAACATTCAATTGGATGCAGAACATAAGTCACCATGGGTCGAAATTCTGACATGTAAATCTTTATAATACATGATGGTTTTTGAAAATCTTTATCAATTTTTTTTTATGTACACTATTCTAATACTCATAATATGACACTCCTAACCTTCACACTAGCATCAGCAGTTTTTAAAAAATCGCTGGATTTGCTTTTTGGGAATCTGTTAAAAAATGAGGTATTAGGGTTTTTTGCGAAATTTTTATGTGCCTTCTCTTTTTTTCATAGTGCATTTGTATAAGTCAGAAGCAGCATACCACACTACAATAAAATTCTGTACCGCTCTTCCCCTCTGCAATAATAGATACTTGCTGTATCTTTGGTTTGTGGTGGTTGGTTAGGTTTGTGATCTGACAGCTCATTCCGCTTGGATGTCATAAAGCCAAGGTCTTTATACTTTTACATAGGTTACCTACAGAATTTGAAAGGTCATTGAACCTGACTGGCCAACTGTAATCAGATCAAAAAATCTACGTCACCAGGTATCCTTATACCACTTGTTTTATGGAAACCCGATGACGCGCTTGCAGTCGTCTAGTTAAGTTCCCATGACTGGTCAAATTCTGTAGGCAACCTGTGTAAAAGTATAAAGACCTTTTCATAAAGCTACGCTTTGTACGTATTTCAGTCAGCGTTGTAGAGACCGTATCGACTGCGAGCCTAACCAATCAAATATGCAGATTTATCTCTTTCCGACAGCGACAACGCGATACGCATTGCGTATCCAATTTAAGTGTCTAATATAAATGGTAACCAAATAAATTAGGCAAAAAAAGTTTGTTTTTGAACATATTGCTTGCTGAGACGTAGGTGATTTTTACGATTGTTTGTAATGCTGCCGATCCATTTCTTAGTTCATCGATTTTATCAAAAATCACTTGATAATCTTGGGTCGCCGAAGATAGGACAATTCATTGTGGCTGATTCGCCGCGAACCGATTTGCCGCGGGAAAAATTCGTCGCGGGCATAATTCGCCGAGAGAATTTCTATTTATTGCTATTGATATTGGCAATTGTTTATAAACGGTTTTATTTAGCTTAAATCAGGGGCGGATCTAGGAACTTTATTTGTGGGCGGAAATATATTAAATATTGCATTAAACTGTTCTGCATAGAGGTGTATTCTGATATCGCATTGGACGGCAGACCAAGTTAAAGTTGTCATCTTGGCTTTAAACTCTGTAAACCAAATAAGTGTTTACTCACTCAGGGAAAGAAAATATTTGCCAAAACATTTCACCAAATTACATTCCTCAGACATTTTTTAAGATCATTAAAAAATAGCGCGAAAGTTTGCCGATCAAGTTTTATTTTAACATACAATTTAACAACTTTTAGAACACTATTCAGGGCTATCAAAATGGACGGGCCACGATCAACAACTTTGTTAACGTCACAGAGGGGGCTGAATTTCTTTTTGATGGTCACGCCACAGCTGATTGTGTTTAAAATATTAAAGTTGCCGGTTTTGAATATGTTCGTTTCTGCGTGGAAAATTTATTGAGATGTGTTTACAAAAATTACAACATCAAAAAATGATTTTTTTTGTACTGTAATTTTGTTTTAAAAAGATTAACATATGTATTTTTGGATTTTAAATGAACTTTATTGTAAAAAATCATTAAAAAATTTAACAAGTTTTACACAACAAGCAAAGTCATATCCATGTCAAATATAACAGTTATTGGCGTGCGGTGCAGGGCGGAAAATTTGAATTCAAAATAAGGAATGCTAAATCTTGAAGATGTTACCCTTTTAACCATCTTTTATTCTTACAAAAGTATGGTGGAATATCAGTATAGTGTGTGGGAATATTTCACTGAAATTGCGCGAAAGTCTGTAGTGCCATTTTGAAAATATCACAATTAAACCTCTATCCGCCCATAAGATCTAATATAAAATTCAGCCCCCAACAACAGCTAATTTTTTCAGGGTCGTAGCCTGTATTTTTTTGTTGGCCTTGATCCAACCTGCGCGAAGTCTAGGGGTGGCGGCTTGTACTATGGTTGTCTATCACAGCGACCTCTAGGGGTGGCGGTTTGTACTAATCTATAAAAAAAAATGGGCGCAAACGTTCGGGGTGCCCTATTTGAGGCTACGCAGTGATCAAAACGAGTTCCAATATTTTTCTACTTCCATGCATATTTGTCGGCCGCGTTCACTCAGGTACTGGAACATTTTAAGGTCTTTTACTTCGTACTTTTAAATTTAACGGTAAAGGGGATAATTCGGGAAAAATATTCTACAAATTGATGGAGGTATGCAATAATTTCTAGATATATTTTTTTGATTTTGGTAAAGCGGGTCATAGGGTTTTCCTTGATTACCCGCCTTCCCAATCCAGCGCTGCAAGCATTTCACTGAGAAGCACAAGATTGTATTGGAAGACGGCGTTGTCACGTGTTCATTTTTTTATTCAATTATTTATTCCAAAAAATTTCGCCGGAGCCGAGATTCTTGAAATAGAGAAAAAACCAACATGACAAAAAAATTAACAATACCTTTTATTGCTTATTGCTTTTAATTTCTTAAAGTATTACCAAGTATGGTATCTTAATTTTGAAAGAAAAACCTTTTATTTTATTTAGCTCGATTTTGCTCATGCCAAAGAAATTAAAGAATAAGATACAGGATTTTAAATCCAGATTCACTACTAGATATACGATGGTATATAAACGTAGTATAACTATGTGCAAACAACTAACAATAGTAGGCTTTGATTTATACGTCAGCCAGTAAAACAAAGATACCCACTTGTAAGTTGTCACTGTCAATGATTAGCTGTCAAAATATAATTATTGGTGCGCGCTTTATATCGGGTGGTGAGTTTTCAATTTATTTGAATATTCAAATGAATTTTAAAAAAGCCATAAGACATATAAAGACGGTTAAAGTTGTAAACAAAAAAACTAGTAAGTACCTAACCTATTGACAGTTTATTTCATACAAATTATTCCGTAGTGGTATGGTATGCTGATCATAATAGCTTTGTATTTCAATAATAAATTACTTAGCTATTATTCCAAACGTTTTTTCGCGGTGTCTGTCTACCTATTTATCTGAAATCAATGTACCAGGTGGGCCAAGCCGGCAATTTTTTTTTCGTTTTGACTTAAACTATACTACCGATTTTATCAGGACAAACTACACTTGAAGTGAATCGATCTAGCTTTTAAGCAAAGGTATTTTTTGTCCGCCATCTTAAAATTCAATATGGCAGACAAAATTAAATTTTACCCTTTAAAGGGACTCCCTTATTTTTATGTTCCGTCAACTTCTTTGATTTTACTTTAATTATACGATTTTCTTCTTAATTCTATCTGCATGCATTTTATTATAAATTAACTTTTAATAAACCAATTGGAATGAAATAAGCATTATAATTGAGATTGATTGTTCTTCAAAGATCATTATCAAAATGAGCTGCTGTCTTAAAATCCTAGATCAATCAAATCAAACAACCCTTAAAAGAGGCTCGTTTATTCTTATTTTTCGAGAAAGTTTTTGACTTTTTTTTAATTGATAGAAAAGCTCTATCTCGACCGTACACAGCGAGATATAAATCATTTTAATCGGTTTAGTTGTTTTCAAAATATTACTTTTTGTTTCAACCATGGCTTCACAGATTATAAAATTGCCTGCATTAATTTCCTCATAAATGCATTATAACTGAACTGATTTTAATAAAACAAAAAGCACATGACGAAGATCGATTAAATGAGAGCCCCCCCCCCCCGTCTCTTTTTTTGCATTCGCTTTCCTCGCAACGTATTTTAATGATTTCTACTTTGTTGTGTGCGACGGAGAAAAAACGAATTTAAAAAAGTCTAAAAGTTTCTCGAAGCATAAGAATAAACAAGCTTTTTTGAATAGTCAAATCTGACTCATTTTATTTTATTAAAATGGGTTCTGTAATAATAAATTTATGAGGAACCTTAGAAAATCTAGTTTAATTTTCTAAGTGAGAAACTAAATCCAGACAGAATTGGCAAGGCAATCTTATAATTTGGAAAACAATGGTTAAAACTTTGTGTTAAAACTTTGTGTTTTTTGTTGTGCTTGGCGGAAATAGGGCTTTTACGCAAATAAAAAAACTTCTAAACAAATTCCGGAACAAATATAAAAGAGCAACTTTAAAGGGTGTTTGATTTTGTGCGCCATTTTGAATTTCAAGCCGACAGAGAAAAAAATGCATTTTCTCAATATTCTGATCAATTCCCTGCAAAGAGCAGCGGTTTCGAATAAAATCTGTGGTAAATTTCGAAAGTTATAACACAAATCATTTTGTTCGGTTTTTTTTTGTCCACCCGGTATATTAACTCAAAAACCACATGACTAATTTTAATAAAAAAGGACCGTGCACGAGATTACATATTACATGGAAAAATGTTTTTTAATAGCTAACACTTCTGAAACAAAATATATTTAAAATAAATAGATATTTGTTTAATTTATTACGCTGCTTTTGAACTCTAACCCTCAGATGCACCGTAACAAGGCTTTGCTAATCCATTCTATCTCTTTGTTGTTTTATATGTGAGCAACAAGGACTTAATCGCGATTAAACCCATCATCACGCTTAAGTGCTTACGGTGCATATGAGGGTAATTTAACCGAAATAAATATTTAGTTCAATGTCAATTTTCCTTTTTTATTTGTTTGGTCCAGCGTGGGAATTTCTTAGAAGTAGCATTACTATATCTTATTACCAGTACGCGATTTCCTCTGTCTTGCAATGTATTAATAATAAATGTCGAGGTTTAACGATCTAAGCTTTAAATCACTGTTTTTTTAGAAACTAAACGCTTATCTAACAAGCGGACTTTACCATCCGAGAGCGATGTGGAGACCCCAGCAACGGCAAAGAAAAAACGAAAAGTTGCAGAAACCAAAACTAAAGATGCCACCGTTGTACCCAAAGAGAAACAAAAACCTTCAGAGAAGTCAAGTGAGAAAAAAGTGTCCGCGCCCGAATCCACGGAAAAAGTCAAAACTCTGACCGCGTTCGCGAAATTCATGCAGTGTAAGCGGGTCGCCTCGAAACTTTCTCGATCGGACTTAGAACAGTTTTGTATTCAAAAAATCTGCGAGACGTTTATCGCGAAAAGTTCGGAAGGCGAGTTGCACCATACTATTCGTAAACAGGAAAAACTGATCGAAGGTTTACGCAAGGACATGCAGCAACTCGCGAAACAGTGTAAGGACCTTGAGATTGTGAACAAAAAATTGATGAACGAACTGCGTAACCAGAACGATAACAAGAAACCGTTGGTTCCTTTAAAAATCACTCGGTCGGTCGGTTTGCAAGTGCGTTTAAGTACCGGAAATGAGCCGAATTTGGCCGCTAAGAGCCGAGCACCTCGGACGGTAAACAACCATCCTCCTACCCCTGCTCCAACACCGATTGCACCAGCACCTCCAAAACAAACCACGACGCCTCAAAAACAAACTCCGACGATTCAAAAACAAACTCCGACGACTCAAAAACAAACTCCAACGCCTCAAAAACAAACCCCGATGCCTCAAAAACAAACCCCGACACCTCAGAGTCCAGCCGCTAGAGTTCCCGCTCAAATTCAGAATGCAAGAGTTCCGACACCCACGCGAGCGATCAGGCCGCAATCGAATCCGTCACCGGCTACTCCAGTTATAAGACAGGTATGTAAAAATTTAAGGTGTTTTCGTAATGCCTGATCCACTTGCTGCTCACTTCCATATTTCCCTCTCTTATAGAGAGAAATTTAAATGTGGCAGATTTTGCCGCCAAGAAGTCGGATCTTGCCAAACTTCTTGTCGGCTTTTCTTGAAGACGTTGAAGATCCAACCACTATTTTTATGTTCAGTTGTAAATATATTTGTTTATCAACATTTTAATTTACTTAGTATGATTGTCCGGAGTTGGGTATATTATATTGATTAAAAATGCCGAGTTTAGGGAATCGAAAGGTTTGTATTTGATATTAAAAAACCAGAAAAAAATAGAAACAATTTTTAAAACACTGGAAACAGCAATAATAAAAAGGTTTAAAATTAAAATAAACTCTGAAAGTAAAGACCAAAACAGTTATGAATAACACAGAAAATAGTTGTATATTAAGAAAACCCCCCTTAAATAAAACGAAGTGCAGTGTACGGAAACCCAGTCAAGAGTCTAACGGCTTCTTTGTCTCGGTGTAAACCACCCTGCTTGTAGGCACTTATAGCTTGCCGTTGATTTGCCCAAACCCTAATGCTAAAACGCTCTGCAAAGAAAGATAAAGAATGTGCTTTAAACGCTCTAGACAAACAGCAAAGACACCAGCGTAAGCCAGAGATGCATCGACTTTAAAAATCGTTGCAAATCAAAATTGCACTGGGTATTCTTTTAAAAATTGAAAATGGTTTGGTAAATTTGTTTTCACTTACAAAATATGAATTATTTTGATGTCAGTGGCTCAAAGGACAGATTAGCCGAATTCAACTTTTATGAAAATATAGCGATCCTGCCATAATCATGTGACCGCTAATATGGATTTCTATTTGCTGTCGTTATATTTATAACTATAATATATAACATTTGGTGCTTCTGATGTATACTCCAATAGTCAGTTTCTTACAAATGGCAGTCACATTTTTTTTAAAAAGCCATCAGTTTTTAATTTTTTTTTAAATATTCACAAAATGTCGATTATCTCGCCCTGCAAAAAAATGCTCAGCTTTTTTATTCAAAACTGTGGACGACAAAGAAAAAGCTGCGAGCTTTTTTGGATTTGTTCTTGAAGCTAGCGTCCAAAAGTGAAACTATGGATCAGGCACAGCACGGTAAACTATGCGAATCCTGGTTGCCTAGTTTAATATATAACCCTCATATGCACCGTAAGCACTTAAGCGCGTTTATGGGTCTAATCGCGATTAAGTCCTTGTTGCTCACATACAAAACAACAAAGAGGGTGAATGGATTAGCCAAGCCTTGTTACGGTGCATCCCAGGGTTAATCATCAAATTTAGGCACTTTTTGAAAGACATGATCAAATTATGACAAATATGTCTAATTTCTTTCATTTTTGACTGATTTTTATAAATTAGAACAAATCAATCAACTTGCAAATTACTTTACTTTGTCCAGACTAGCTTTCCATTGAGGATATTATTCTTATAGAATCGTAGATTTCTGTTTTCAAAAGTTGATCTTTTTAGGATTAATTTCGTTTTTCCTTAGTTTGAAGACTAATGTCGGGCATTATCCGCTATGGCCTTGACAATCAAAGACAACTAAACTTGGACCCTAGAAGAAGTCCAGCCGTCAATTTTTAAAAGTGCTCTTAAAATAAAATGATTTGTTCGTAATAAGCGAAAAATTTGTTAGATGCCATATTACATTTTATTTTGTTTCAGTCTGCTCCTACCCCCACGCCTCAAAAGTCGCCACTAGTCACCGCATCGCCGACTGTCCAAAACACCACCAACTCGAACAAACCAGTTCAAAATTCCACACTCCTTTCTCAAGCCTTGCAAAATCCAATGATCATCGGCAATCCCCCAAGAAGACAAACCCCTATTGTGGCTAAAAGGACCGCGACTCCGGTAAACACGCGACAACCCCGCACGCCAACTCCACCTGTAACGCAAACCCCTAAGCCAAGTCAGCCGGGAGTAATCGATCTGACGGACGAGGACGACAAGAAGCCCTCTGTTGCCACATCTCCGATGGCATCTGGAAACTTGAGAATTTTAAATAAGGGAATGAATGGAGCCATTATGGGCAAGACCGTAGTGCTAAACAAGGGAGTTGCGAATAAGGGCATTCAGCAGAATCAGGTGAGTTTTATCAATTTAAAATAAATACATAGTTTCTATATTCCTTCATTGAAACAAAAAAAATAATCTAGAAAGGACCGACTTTTTTATTACCTGGTTTTGAATTTATTTGTCTGTAAACAGTTTATTATAACAAAAAATTATAATCCTGGGAATAATAAAGCCGTTAGGTTCTCGGCTTTTACATTATTTTATGACTGAGAAAAATGTAAAATAAAAAAGAAACCCGTGTTTTATTTTACAAAATTTTTTATTTAAAAATTTTTACTTATGGTTGCTTAGGTTCCCTCAATTTCCCCAGGTTAGGTTAAACCCCTGATTTTTATTCTCAAAATCGACAGGAAAGCTAAAATAGGTTAGGTTAGTTAAATTATTAAAGCATCATCTAGGCTTCTAATTGCAAAAAACACAAAAACCTACCTGCATTTTTTATTATTAGCAGGTGACGGGTGTCAACAAAACAACTGCGAAAGGTGGCCAACCGAACCAACCAACGAGAGTGAGTCTTCCGCAAGGTATGAGGCTGTCGCCCGGTTCCGTCATCAATACGACAGCAGCAAATGGCAGCCCTCAGATGTTGTACGTGTTGCCTACCTCCATGAACACAAAGAACGGACAACAGATTGCTTTTGTCAACTTGCCAACATGTAAGTACGGGTTCTTACCTCTTTTATTTTTTGCGGGTTTACTAGAAACCAACTATGAAAAAGCACTTCATTTTTTAATAGAGGTGCTGTAAAACTATTTGTAGATTGCCAATACGATTTTCTTTTAGCGATAAATGGCAATCAAGTAATGAGCAAACCCGTTCAGATAAAACCTGCCGGTCCATTGAATCGAAAGCATCCCGCGCCCTTGCCCCTGCCACCCAGACTCAATCCGGATCCCCTTCTAAAGCCGGTGCCTCCAAAACCGCATTTGACCATTAAAAAAATCGAAACTGGCATCATCCTGCAGTGGAAAATGCCTTATAACTTGGATCAGTACGAGGGAATAGCCAGTTATCAGTTATACGCTTATCAGGAAACCAACGCGCCGCCGAACACCGATATGTGGCGAAAAGTGGGGGATGTGAAAGCCCTGGCGCTACCGATGGCTTGTACTTTGACCCAGTTTGCTGATAAAAATAAGTACTACTTTGCTGTCAGATCAGTAGACGTTCATCAGAGGATAGGAGCCTTTAGCGACCCGGAAGAAATCTCGTTGTAAGAAGGTTTTAAGTAATATAAGGTATTTTCATGAAAGGAGTATAAACAGGAGTTTCAGGTCGGGTCAGAGAACAACAACTTTATGAACTATGTATTAAGTTATCTATGTTTTTAAAGCCGTGAGCTGCCAGAACCTGTGATCTAAGATGGCTGCTATATCTCAGCTTGTTGCCAAATATCCTCCGCACGGGTCTCAAATGAGTTTAAAATTTTCGTTATACCTTGGTATAATTTCACTGCCATGAATGATGACTTTGTTTATTTTTTGTTTTATTTTTACACCACTAAAACGTTAGTTTCTTAGGTCACAAATACATTTTCGCCTGATGGGAAGCTAAATTTGTGCTAGGTATTTATGTAAAACTGCACGTTAACATCAGATTTAGAGCTTTCCATTTTTTTTTTAAATTTGTAAGTTGATGTTTATACTTGACCATGAAATCTCAACCGATAGCAGAGAATATGGAATGGGTCAATGATTTTTCTTGGGTTACACTTTTGATTTTTTTAAATGCAAAAATATTGAAAAAAAATCCTCTATGTGGGAACCATCATCCGAGTGACCAATCGTGACTATCTGGTAACTTTTGAGCGTCCGCTACTTATGTGAACTTCACGATGTGCGATTGCGCATCTGTCAACTCTCACGCTTACATACAAATACGTAGCACAACTTCCTAATAATGCCAATGTTTATTTAAGCACTAATCATTCGGTTTTTGATGGTTTTTCTTAAGCAAAATTAAGTAAAATAATATGGACTTATAGGTCGCACAGTTTGGCTTTCTTTTTTTAAGAGAAATGCTTATTTGATGGCGTTTTGGCGATTTTATCCAAAGAAATAAGTTTTTTTAGGTTAATGATACTCGTGTTTAAATAAAGGACGTTTCTTTAAAAAAAAGCTAAATGCGTATGCTTAGATATTGACTTAAACTTAAGTATCATATTTACGGACACTGGATGGAAATCATAGAAACTTGACTTTGAAACGTTCCTTTCATGTTATTCATACTCCTCCTTTTAAGCTTTGGACAATGTTTAAGGCTGTATTTGTAATGCATTCGCCGGCTAAGCACGACATTGTTGCACACAATAGTTATTTATGCACACTTATGTTATCATGGCTCATTTTTATTGTTTATTGTGACAATGGCACTAAATTTCGAACCGGCTTCCATGTCAAAGTGTGATTTTGCCTGGGAATTCATTACGAATTTAGCTTTAGTTATAGTTTTGTAATTTGTTCTACATGTCAACAGTATACAGTGCGGACTCAAATATACCCCCCTCCACCTTACTACTTTTTGTCGGATATTTTAACAAAAGATTTAAAATTATCATCATATAAACAAACTACTATCACCCAAAGCCGATATCTTTTATCGTTTGAAAGTTATAAGGTGGAAGGAGGTCTATCTACAACCGCAGTGTTCAAAAGTTACGGGTAAAGTTAGAGTATTAAATAAACCTAACTTTACATCGAAAAAGCTATTAATGCTTTATGATACTATTAAAGCAATAATAATTACTACCTTTAATGATATAAGCATGTTTAGGCTAAACAATTAAAGTTACTATTTTTACCCGTGTAACGGTTTTTCCGGTATTGTAACTTTTTCCGTAGCATAGACCCATAATAAATCAAGTTTGTCTAAGGTATGTATAAGTAACGCCAACAATATTTAAGTGTTACATGCAAATAAGGTTGTATTTTTTTTTAAACATACAATCTTGGACGAAGTTTTGCAAAGTTGTTTTTAAAATATGTAAATAAGGGTAAGGTAAACATAAAAACGCATAATTTAAAGAGCTTGTTTGAAATTCTTTGTTCTGTTTTGACTTTTGTCTTTTTCAATAATTATTTAATGTTGCGTGTAGGGGGGTGAAGACGGCCAACACTAAAATCGACGTTAACAGAAAATTCGTCCAAGATACAGGAAGCTTGGTGGTATAAAAAATATCAGGCTAAAGGATATCATTTGATGTAAATATTTTTAATAATAACTATTTCTCATTTGTCAAGTTATGAAATGACTAAAAAGATGGAATTTATAGATTTCTTACGGTTGCTTGTATAAAAGAACGTTTAGATGTGTCTCTTTTTATGCACTTGCATGTGTTTGTATATTAGCACTAGTTCAGTTTAAGGTTCAGACTTTACCTCCCAATTAAATTGTCAGACACGAGTCATCGTTCTCTTAACTGAACTACGATAACCGTGAATCTATTGATTCATAAGTAAATGTAATTCCATCTTGAACACTATGATCGATGATCAATGTAAATTGTTTAGATATTAAGCACATACTTTTTTTCTAACAAAATCTGTTTGATTTTTTTGTTTGCAATGTGAACAATTTGTATTTTTGTTAGAAAAGTGTATTTCCAAGACTTAGGTATACTTAAGTTATTTTAGAGTTATAGATAATTTCTTTTGTAAAAATCTTAGAAAATAAAACAAAAAACTGTTAAAAAACATTTTTAAATTGTGTTATGAATGAGTCTCTTGTGGGCAACCAAAATTTCAGATTACCCCATTGGCTATTGTTTTATGCGTGCCTTTAGTTTTATTTTGCCTGCGTTTATAAAAAATGTCACTGAACAGATATTTTTGATCACCTTAATTTGGATGTAGTAAGTGGATGTTTCAAAACTTGGATGCAAAAGGAGCAATTTATCGAACATTTTAAAAAACATGACCTGTTAAAATACACCATAAATGCAGCCCTTATTGAGTAGGGTCCGCTAATTTCTGGCGGAACTGATGTACCTAAAACAGCTGGTAAATCACACCAACATTTCTCCCTATACGGGGTAAATCCCTTTCAAGAGGTAGCGCACGGCCTAGTTCTTCTGATTTACAACTCATGGTGGGTTTCGGCCTGTTCTTGGATCAATCTACATTTTTTCCTATTTTCTGAGTTGGATCTCTAAGTTATGACTCTTTCAGAGTTTATTTCTCACTTAGACCTTGAGCATAAGAGCGCTCTGGTTAAGAAATATCAATTAATACTAGTTAACAGTAAAACACCGAACTAAGTAATAAAAACAATAAATCGAAAATACAAGTGAAAACAAATTAATCTTTCTTAATTTGACCACAACAAACAAAAAATAGACTTTTGGCATACAAATAAATTTAATAAAAACGCTTTACAATAAGAACAAAAGCGATGATTCCCTAAAACTAAGAATTTGAATTCCCCCGGTCATGGCAACACTGCTGCCGCGTTAGAGCAGAGACATGAAAGAGGAGTAGATAGCTTTTTGACGAGTGCGCAACCGACCGTCCGCTTTGGACATACAAATAAACGACAAAAAATAACTTAAACCAAAATTGTATCTGCAAAAGGTAAAACGTGGACCTCTAAATATCACGTGACATCTGCCACTTAACATTGAATTAAAAGATCCCTAATATAAAAGTAAAACGGTAAGTTGTTACAAGAATTGATAAATCTAGCCAAAACTTTGGGTTTTAAGGTTGCAATTCTCTCTCGAACTTTAATTTAATAAATATGCTTTACAATACAGTGTATACAGTAACAAAAGCGATGATTTTCATAAAACTAGGAATTCCCCTGGTCATGGCAACACTGCTGCTGCGTCAGAGCAGAGACGTGAAAGAGGAGTAGATAGCTTTTCGACGAGTGTACAACCGAATTTTATGGGGACACCGTTGGGATCTGTCAGTCGGATATTTTGTTGTTATCTTCCCCTTAATTCTTCTCCGATACTAGTTTACTAAATAGACCAGGCAAAAAGTTAGGATTTCCAAATAATTGTACCTCTTTATTAAATTTTGTACGTACAGTACCCTTCCACAGTTCTAAGAACATACTTCGTTAACTTTTCTGTGGCGCAGAGGCGATACACTGATATACGAGATTCGTACAAACATATGTTTACCACCCTGTATGTATACTACCTACATTTTTTAAAAGCCGATAAAATTTCTAATGATGTGTTACATTATTAAAAAAAAATTTTCAAATTAATGAAAAATATGAGCAAGTTATTGAATTTTCTTTAAGCATCAGTTTATAGCAGGTTTATGGTGCTTTCACAAAAAAAAAATTTAAAAATTCTAAATGCAAGGACACAAATAATCAAAAATATTAGAAATGCCTATATTTGGTGTCTTGATTTTATTTCAATTATGTCCGTTTTTACCTCGTAACATTGCCATTTCTGCTGGGGATTTTATCTGGTAATATTTTTTTCGTTCCTTATTTCTAAATAAAAAAGTATCACATTTTTTTATCTGTGCGATGGCGCTCTATATGCAGTTATTTAGAAGGCCATGTTTTTAAAAAAAATAGTACTTTTTTACCTTTTTCAAAGTTTCAAAACTAACAATGAAGCTCCCGATTAGGACAAATTATGAAATTTGGTACAATTGACAGAAATATTATGGTTGACGAGCAAAGTTATATAATTACTTGAAATTTTGCACACATGTCAAAATATCGCCATTTGTTCTTTTAAAGATGCCAAAATCGACGTTTTTTTTAAATACTTAATACAAGAGGTAGCGAAATGCCGAACTTCACAGAATTTAAACAAAGTGTATCTTCCATTTTTTGGTTATGCTCGAGCTGAATCAAGCCTTAAAAATCAGAAACGCGGAGTCTCCCAGTTGAAAATTTTTTGCCCGTTGAACTTTTTGTTCAAAAGTAAGGTGCATCTTTTCGGGAGTGTAATCCTTTCATAAAAATAAGGCAAAAAGTTCGTTTTAATATGGGTCCGAATATGCATTCTCAGGGAGCTACGCCCCTTTTTTAAACAGGACACCTTAAAGATGAATTTTAGCACGTGCGTGCATCGTAATCTAACAAAAGTATTAACAGCTTGTCGTCATAGTAATAATTTAGAAAAATTTTCTCTAAATTATTCAATAAAATGTTAATAAATGCGTGTTTTTTTTCTACGAGAATGCATAATATTTTTCATCAAACAACAAACGCAAATCATAAAATGTTCAAAGTCGATTTTCTCGTAAACGGTACGTACGCTCTATCAAATTGAAGTCATAAGAAACTCTAGAATTTTATAATTTTCACACAAAATTGCAATAATTTAGAACCAAATTAGTTTAAACTGTAAACCAATTTTTAAAATTTTACTATTTATAAATGTTATAATGTTACAGAGAAAAAAATCGTCTAAAGTGTCCTATTCAAGGGGCATAGCTCCCTGCGGAAGCATTTTCGGACCCATATTGCACAGAACGCGAATTCTTCTTTAATAATTCGCAGGTTTACCGCCTAGAGTTGGAATTTTATTTGATACATATTAAATACTAGGAAAATATATTTTTTTAACATATTTTCAGGTCCTTGAGCTCCCAGTATACGCCCTTATTTTGTGCGTACTGTGCAGTATTTCAATTGTAAATAAAATGGGATTTTGGTTCGGACTTTTAGTGCTCTCGTAAAAATCACGTGACCACGTACAACTTGTCTTTTCTCAGCCGAAAATTTCCGAACGTGTTCTGTGCGGTTGACCTACCAATTGGATTTCTTATGTTACTGACCTAAGAACAATTTCACTTAACCTAGCTTTTCGACAGTGACCAAACAATTTTTGTTTTTTCAAAAATATATACATTTTTGATTGTAGAAGATAAAATAATCTATAAGAAAAATGACAGACAACAAGCCCAAGTTGGACCTTGGTGTTTTGGAAGAGGATGACGAATTTGAGGAATTTCCAGTAGAAGGTATTAAGTCCCAATTTTGACTTTAATTTGGATAAGTTTTATGGAAATGGATAAATGGCTGGTTTTTCCCACGCCCTTTAGCTTAAAGGTTATTGAAAGTTCTGCACTTACTTTAAAAATAAACATCTTACTGCCAGTGGCGTAGGTTGATCTGATGGCACTGGGTGGCAAGAGTTTTTGAGTGCCTTTTAATCTAGAGAAAAATTCTATAAGGTATGGGGTACAAGGGGTGATTCATATCCCACAAAACAAAAAATTTTATTATGTTTATAAGGAATAAGGTAAAATGTCCAGTTAATAGGGACCTATTGTAATAAGGCCAGGCACAAATTGTGCTGGGCACTATATTGACAGTTTCGCATTATAACAACAGCTGTCTTCTTTCATAATTAGGCCATTGTGTATTATAAGAGCTGGAATTAATAGTGACGCCACTATTAATGGAAAATAAACTACTGGATTTCTAAATTCGACTTTGGTATGTCAATTTTGAAACATCAACTGTCAATATAGTGCCCGGCACAATTTGTGCCTGGCTTTATTACAATAGGTCCCTATTAATAGCTTAAGCCCAAAAATTGAGGAAAAAACATCATAAAATTGTTAGTTTGAAAGTAAAATTACTTGTCTACACTCTACATTGTCAAAATTGTAGCAAGTAAAATTTATGAATATAAGAAAAAGATTTCAAAATTTAAAGTTTTTTTTGCCAGTTATTGATATTTTAAAAAAATGTCAACAGGTTGAGAAAATTTAATTTCATCTCCTGCTGTTATAATGGATGAGTATAGGGGTATCAATATTTGGAAAATATACTTTTTATTTATTTAGTTATTGATATGCACTGTTTTTGGGTGTTATAAAATAAAATTGGGATAGAAATGCAAAATTGTGTGGGATTGGCCAAGTTCCAGATTTTTTTAATCCAGTCATGTTTTATCTATTTCTATCTTTGATTGAATCCTCCAAGTTTAAATATTACTTTTCTAGATGTTTTTTATTCTGTGTCTCTCTGAGGGTAGGGGACAATTCGCCGCAGCCGATTGGCCACGGTTGATTCGCCATTGTGGACCCGCCAATTTGATTTTTTAATCTTAAGGTAAAAATCATAATCAGCAACTTGAAACACCCCCACCAAATAAATCCACCATTTTGGATCCGCCATTTTTGTGTTTTCTTTATTTAAGTAAAATTCTGTATTGAGTGACATTAATCACTGCAAAGTTTCAAATTTGAGAAAATTCTGGTTGTTGGAAAAGTTTGAAACAATTTTATAATTAAAATAAAATCAACAACTATATTATACGAAGTCAAGCTAAATTAAACCATTTAAACAATTGCCAATGCTAATATATTTAAAAAAATATTTCGCGGCAAATTGTCCCTGCAGTGAATCAGCTGGAGGCGAATTGTTCCATCCCCCTCTCTGATGGCGCCCTGCCTTCATCAACTCTCGGGGGAAGGGGGTTGGTTATGATATAGGTATACTGAATTGATCTCTTTTGAAGTTGGTCACCTTGTTTTAAGTTAAAGGCCACATGGACATCGCTCGAGGTTGCAAACATACTGAAATATTCGGGATCAACAACTCTTTAATTATGCCAAGTTTCAGACATTTTGCAACCTCAAATGTATTTAATCACTGGCCTTTTAGTTAAATAGCTATTTTGGTTTCTCTTATTTTAAAGACTGGTGGTAAAAATTGCTTTGCACCTTAAAGAAACAAAAAATTTCTTTGTAGACTGGACCGGTAAGGAAAAGGATGATCAAGATATCAGTGTTTGGGAAGACAATTGGGAAGATGACAATGTTGAAGATGATTTTAATAAACAGCTTAGGTAAACAAAACAACATTAATCTTCAGTAACTGTTTATAATACCCCTTTATTTTTGATTTTATATACTATTTTAAGATATCTTGTTTACTATTTTAAGTCAGATAGTTATAGTAACAAATATTGAAAAATATATATTTTTTTCATCTTTCAGGGTACAACTAGAAAAACAAAAATCAAAACCAGCCCCAGGCAAGTAAATTTTTAAAAAAAATCAGATTAGTTATATCTTGCTGTTATACTTAATGCATAATGTATTCTAAGTCCTTAAAATTAATTTAAAAATTACTTAATTAAAAACTTCACTTTTCAATAAAAAATTTTTATTCTTTATTCTAAAAACCAAAGTACACCATTACTATCAAAAATAAATTTTAAAATTGACAATTCCTATAGGTTTTGTGCCCTGTGGAACTAATGCCTAGTTTAGTCAAGACATTGGTAAATACATAAGAAGTTTATTTGTGATTGAAATTTCATTAAAACATTTTGACAAGTGATGTTATTTTTGAGGGAGAAAATATCAATTTATTCGAGAAATCCTACCTGGCGAAAATCGTTTGTTAATTATAATAATGCAGGAGAACTGCTGATTTGTTGAGTAAAATAGGCATTAGTTTCGATAACAAAAATCACATATAGTCAGCATCAAATCTTTCAGATTCTGTTCTTGCTCCTACTGCACATGATAAGAGTGCCTGTATGCTTCTTTCTTCCCCTCCCCCATAAATGTAACCATTTGCCTAAAAAAAGTTTCAGTAAAAAAGTTTGTAAAAAGGCTGCTTTTTGATATTTAAAAGTAGAAAGGTATGAAAAAACACTGCCCAAAGAATTACAAAAGACAATTAATGATGGAATCAATAAGAGTTTTGGCCGACCATCTTACCAATTTTGATAAATTTTGAGGGCTGTTTTGAAGGAAATTATTTTAACAAAAATGCCTTTCGGAGTTGATTTCTGTTTTCGGTAATGAAGCACCACTCAGTCGACAGTTTCTCGTTGGTATGGAGAATTTAACCGAGGACGGATTAGCCTTAGCGACGATCCACGGCCAGGTGCAACAAAAACGGCGGTCACCCAGGAAAACATCGATGCTTTGCGCATGCTTATCACAAAAGATCGACATGTGACATAACGCGAGATTAAGGCTTTATTGGAGATTTCAAAGACCCCAATTAAAAAAATTAGATTTTCGCTGGATACCGCATCAGTTAACCGAACATCAGAGAGAAGCTAGGGTCAATTAGTGTCTAACTCTAGACCGCTTTGAGGCAGGAAACTCGAAAAACGTGTACAGCATTGTCAGTGGTGATGAATCGTATATGAACCCGAAAATAAACGTCAGTCGTCTGTTTGGGTGTTCCAAGATGAAGAAAAGCAGTGAATGTAGCAACAATTCCTCTGAAATATCTGTTACTGCTGATTGGTACATCACCATTTGCTTGCCGAAAGTCATCGCTGAGCTTCGAAAAACGAACCAAGACAATGCAAATAGTTCCAATTCTTTAGAATTTGGAGTGGCATGAAATTTAAAATTTTTAATAATAGTTAATTAACAAAATCGGTAAAGTGGTGAAAAACATTCCATTTTTTATGTAAATTTTCTTACCTTGTCAATAGCGTTTTTCACTTCTAATAAACATCTGTCAGAATTCACATCCATTGGTATAAAAGTGACTAAACTGTAGTCTTGTATAAGTCCAATAATGGCAGCGTTTAACTTCTTAAATTTTTTGGTAAAAGGACCATCATCAAGCAACTCAAGCAGGTAGTCTAAGTTCAGGACATCAGTATAAAAATCTATGCCAAAATCTAATTTTGATGAATTCTTCTTTAGAAGATCGGCCTTAAATAAAACAAAAAAGGCCCATAAATAGATGTTCAGTAAGATGGGGAAACACAACAAGGATGCAAGACACCAAGACTATTTACTCCGCTGTTGACAGTTTTATGTATATGTGGACAAAATTATAGCACCAAATCATATGTTTATACAAAACAATAAATTAAGTACACTTGCACGTGGACTACCGTTTGGTCTTCGACGTGTTAATGTTACCGGACAAACCCGATTTTAGGATAAACTAGTTTTTCCTAGGCCAAACCAGTATATCCGAAGAGCGATAGGATGAATTAGTTTGTCCTAGTCTAAACTACTTCGGACCACGATTTAACTAGTCTGAACTGCTTAGATGGTAGCCGCTTGGCTTTGGCTCGCCGATCACAAGGATTTAGTTTGCACGCGTACATTGACAGTTATGGAGCGTTCGTCTTATTGAAAAATCGTGGCGTATTGTGCGTGGACGCTAGCCCTACCAAGTGTACTTTGGCTTTGGTGTACTTATTTACCTCATGTATTACAATAGATGAGCAGGGAGATTTTCACTTGATTTCTAACCACATGAAAATAGAAAGTTATAAAAATCTAACCTAATCAAATCTAACCAAACTGAACCAATAAATTTTTTCAAAAAAAAAACTTTCCTGACTTCCTACCTGGGATCCTAGAGGATGTGAATCCGAACCGAATCGAACCGAACCTATCCAAACCTAACCATACCCAACTAAACCTAATTAACAGTGTTGTAGTTTAGTTTGGTTAGGTTTGGTTTGGTTCGGTTTAGTTAGGTTCGGTTCGGTTTGGTTCGGTTCGGATTCACATCCTCTAGGATTCCGGGTAGGAAGTCAGGAAAGTTTTTTTTTAAAGAAAATTATATCCATATGGTTGGGCAGAATTTCCGCCTTTGCAAGAACCGAATCAAACCGAACCAAACCAAACCGAACCGTACCTAACCGATGCCTTTGCAAGAAAAATAACGTTCTCTGCAACATGAAATGCCATAATAGTTTGACATGTAATAACAAGGAAATAATAAAAATTAGTAAACATGTTTGTAATAATAAGGACAAATCAGTTTTTCAAAATCATAATTTATTTTAGGAAAAACCAGTTTAGCCTAGGATAAACTAGTTCATCCTATCGCTCTTCGGATAAACTGATTTAGCCTAGGAAAAACTAGTTTATCCTAAAATCGGGTTTGTCCTGTATTATTAATAGCATATACTCGTATCTGCTAAATCGTATGGGATTAGAACTCGTTTATATTTTTTCTGGTTTGGAAAAGATTAATTTTTTATTAAGTTGACTAACATTTTTTTCCTCATGTTTTCAAAGTCTTATATTTCAAGATGAGTTAAGATTCGGCAAAAAGTCATTTAGCGAATTTTAGGGTAGGGAATCCCATAAGACCAAAATGACCAAACTTTGAAAATTTCTATTTCAAAAACTACAATTTATCAACAAAAGCACCGAGTTCCAGTCTTGTGTCCAGTAAGACCAAACTTTGAATATTCATGTTTCAAAAACTATACAGTTTATCAACAAAAGCACCGAGTTGCAGTATGGTCGGGCCATAAAGATGCGAAAAAACAACACCCTGAGTTAAGATTCGGAAAAACGTCATTTAGCGAATTTTAGGGTAGGGAATCCCATAAGACCAAAATGACCAAACTTTGAAAATTCATATTTCAAAAACTATACAGTTTATCAACAAAAGCACCGAGTTGCAGTATGGTCGGGCCATAAAGATGCGAAAAAACCACACCCTGAGTTAAGATTCGGAAAAACGTCATTTAGCGAATTTTAGGGTAGGAAATCCCATAAGACCAAAATGACAAAACTTTGAAATATGCATTATTTCAAAAACTATACAGTTTATCAACAAAAGCACCGAGTTGCAGTACTGTGGAGCCATACAGATACGAAAAAACCACACCCTGAGTTAAGATTCAGAAAAACGTCATTTAGCGAATTTTAGGGTAGGGAATCCCATAAGACCAAAATGACCAAACTTTGAAAATTCATATTTCAAAAACTATACAGTTTATCAACAAAAGCACCGAGTTGCAGTATGGTGGGGCCATAGAGATCCGAAAAACCACACCCTGAGTTAAGATTCGGAAAAACGTCACTTAGCTAATTTTAGGGTAGGGAATAGACCCAAATGACCAAACTTTGAAAATTTATATTTCAACAACTATACAGTTTATCAACAAAAGCACCGAGTTGCAGTATTATGGGGCCCTAGAGATACGAAAAAACCACACCCTGAGTTAAGATTCGAAAAAACGTCATTTAGCGAATTTTAGGGTAGGGAATCCCATAAGACCAAAATGACCAAACTTTGAAAATTTATATTTCAAAAACTATACAGTGTATCAACAAAAGCACCGAGATGCAGTATTGTGGAGCCATAGAGATACGAAAAAACCACACCCTGAGTTAAGATGAGGAAAAACGTCATTTAGCGAATTTTAGGGTAGGAAATCCCATAAGACCAAAATGACCAAACTTTGAAAATTCATATTTCAAAAACTATACAGTTTATTAACAAAAGCACCGAGTTGCAGTATGGTGGGGCCATAGAGATCCGAAAAAACCACACCCTGAGTTAAGATTCGGAAAAACGTCACTTAGCTAATTTTAGGGTAGGGAATCCCATAAGACCAAAATGACCAAACTTTGAAAATTCATATTTCAAAAACTATACAGTTTATCAACAAAAGCACCGAGTTGCAGTATGGTGGGGCCATAGAGATCCGAAAAACCACACCCTGAGTTAAGATTCGGAAAAACGTCACTTAGCTAATTTTAGGGTAGGGAATAGACCCAAATGACCAAACTTTGAAAATTTATATTTCAACAACTATACAGTTTATCAACAAAAGCACCGAGTTGCAGTATTATGGGGCCCTAGAGATACGAAAAAACCACACCCTGAGTTAAGATGCGAAAACAATGTCATTTAGCGAATTTTAGGGTAGGGAATCCCATAAGACCAAAATGACCAAACTTTGAAAATTTATATTTCAAAAACTATACAGTTTATCAACATTGCGGTATGGTGGGGCCAGAGATTTGAAAAAACCACACTCTAAGTTAAGATTCGGAAAAAACATCATTTAGCGAATTTTAGGGTAGAGAATCCCATAAGACCAAAATGGCCAAATTTTGAAAATTCATATTTCAAAAACTATGCAGTTTATCAACAAAAGCACCGAATCACAGTATGCTGTGGCTATAAAGATGCAAAAGAACCACACGCTAAGTTAAGATTCGGAAAAATGTCATTTAGCGAATTTTAGGGTAGGGAATGCCATATGACCAAAATGACCAAACTTTGAAAATTCATATTTCAAAAACTATACAGTTTATCAACAAAAGCACCGAGAGTTGCAGTATGGTCGGGCCATAGAGATGCGAAAAAACCACACCCTGAGTTAAGATTCGGAAAAACGTTATTTAGCGAATTTTAGAGTAGGGAATCCCATAAGACCAAAATGACCAAACTTTGAAAATTCATATTTCAAAAACTATACAGTTTAACAACCAAAGCACCGAGTTGCAGTATTGTGGGGCCATAGAGATACGAAAAAACCATACCCTGAGTTAAGATTCGGAAAAACGTCATTTAGCAAATTTTAGGCAAGGGAATCTGATAAGACCCTATTGGTTAACTTTGAAAATTCATGTTTCAAAAACTATGCAGTTTATCAAAAAAAACACCGAGTTGCAGTATTGTGGGTCTATAGAGATGCGAAAAAACTACACCCTGAGTTAAGATTCGGAAAAACGTCATTTTAGGGTAGGGAATCCTGTAAGACCAAAATGGCAAAACTATATCTGTAGATGCATTACCGTATTAAATACGTATCAATATTTAAATATGGTTAAAAGTGCAAGATAATATTAGAATCTGTTTTCTGTAACACATCCACCAAAAGAATTGAAAATCGGTTTAATCGTCGCTAAGTTGTCTAAATAATTAACATGTAAAATATAACGGACAGCTGACACTGACTTACACCTATTTTATTGGACATCTCCTAGTGACGTTTGGAGTTTTAAATCTGGCTGCCATTTTTAAACCAAAATATTATATTTTTTTTACTTATTTTTAAGTTTTTTTGCGGACATAATGACATTGCAACGAAAAAAGGTGCCCTATTTTGTAAGGTATTTATGAACAATTATATGAATATTAAAAACTATTGCATTTAAGGCAAAAAAAATTAGTTAAACCTTTAACCAAAATCTATACCGAGTTTTAAGGTCTTAGCAGCGGCGTAGCGTGCCCGAAAGGGCGGGGGGGGGGGGGGGGGCGACAGCTAAAAAGGGCGCCTCTGAAAACTGATGCAAAATCTTGTGACAAAAAAAAAACAAAAAGGTCAAAAGGGCGCCTCTCACAAATCTTGCGACCAAAAAAAAAAGGTCATCATGTGTGAGGGGGCGGCCGATAAGTCACAAGGGCGCAAAAAAAAAGGTCTTCATGTCGTTAGTTTCCTTTGGCACCCACTCAATTGGCCGTTACCGGCCCGACTTAATAAAGCTGAGGGCGCTTCGGCCACCTATGGGGCGCCACTACCCTAGGGGCGGGGGGGGGGGGCGACGAACCCCCCGCGCCCCCCCCCCCCCCCCGCTATGCCGCTGGGTCTTAGCATTTTAGACCCTTTAGTAAATACTGGTGAGTGTGTTTGACAAATAAAAAAACAAAAATAAAACTTGGTTTCCTAGTGAGCAGTGTTGCCAGATCAAAACATTGAAAATCATCAGTTACTTGCTAGAAAAGTTGCCAGATTTTGCCAAAAATCACCAGTTTCAATAAAAAATCGTTTTTATACTAGAGACCCTGTACAACATTTAAAAAATGTCATACATACATTTAAATTTTGCGAGATATCAACAATAATAAAATACAAATTTATTGTTTTAAAATATGTTTTATTGTAAATAAAAACAAAGTTAACAAATTCTAACCTGTATCTGCAGTTACCAAGCTTGTTTAATATAACTAGATTACAATGTTTTTCATAGTTAAGAAGAAGAAATATATAATATTTTTTTTCAAATCTTTATTCAAATAGGACATTCCAAAAAATTACCAGAATTAGTCTTTTTAAAAAAGTTTTCACCATTTCACCAAATAAGTTGAAAAATCACCAAATCTGGTGAATTTTCACCAGACCTGGCAACACTGCTAGTGATAGAGACTTTACCTTGCTCAGAATATTGACATGCGGCAGCGCAATCTGCATCATAGTAGACAGAGACAGCAACAGGGTTGATATAAACTTGGTCGGGTCAGAACAGTAGTGGGAGTCTACCAAATGAACGGCACACAGGTGATAACTCATCTTTTCAAGTTTTTGAAAGATTTTCTTGATGGTGTTGTGATGAGTGTACAGCTCGACCTGGCCAGGCATGTCGAAAATTAGGTAGCTGTCTTTAATTTGGACCAGTTTATTTAGAAACCAGTCAAAGTTCTCTTCTAGATATTCCATGCAGTACATTAGGGCTCCATTAGGGCCTAAGAAGAACAAAATAATTTTTTTACCAAAATAAAACAATGATCCAGCGCTTGTTTTTTGCTTACCTAAGTTTAGATCTCTCATAACATCCTCAACAGTAACTAAATCCATAATATTAACCGTGGGCACATAATTCATATTTTCATTAGCTGGATCTAAATTTATTACTTCCACTTTTCTGTTTAGTTTTTCCTTGTAGAATTTGTAAACTTTACAACAGTAGGTGGTCTTGCCGCTACCAGGTGGGCCTATTACTACTTGACCAAAGTAGTTTTCAGCTACCTTGGTTCTTTTTACAAGAGCCATACTCAGGATAAATCGATATCTAAAAAGTAATTCGTTATAATGGAGAAATTGATAATTTAGTAAACATTTAATGTGAAGAATATAATTAATTTACACTTTGCCTATTCATATAATTGCTACTATAGGTATATTTAGTTGCTAGTTAGGAATAAGGAGCACTTTTATTTTTAGGTATTATTTTGTAATATTATTGTATTGTGTATCGTGGTATGTGTGCTTGTATAACGGATCACAAAAATTCCAGCGCGACGTCTTGTCTTTGAAGGTGAACTGTTCTAGGAGCATGACTGTTATGGTGCATACTCACAGTGTGCCTGAATAAGGTATAGGTTACATAAAAATGGTTCCAAAAACTAATTGCACATTTTGAATATGGGCTCTTTCCTGACGTCAGGGCCATATTCATATAAATCCTAGGTGATCCTCTTTTCGAAATTTTTGACATTTTTCTAGTTAGTCTAGGCGCTCGTTTCGCTGCAAATTCAGTTTTTCTATAATCTTGTGATCGGTTTTAGAAACCACCCTCTTTAAGGCAGTCGTTAGGGGTACCATCCATCGAACTTTAAAAACATAAAGCCAATATTCCCTTCTGTGAAAAGTTTAAAGCCTTCTATGTAACAGAAAAAAACAAATGTCAATAATATTGAAGCTACAATAAAATGAGCATGGTTATTATTTTAATTCTTTTGCGAGCGGAAATACTAATAACGTGGTCCTTCTCAAGAATTTGTTTGTCTTTAAAAAAGGAGTGGAACAGGCTTTAAAAAATTAAAATCGGACGACTGGGTAGAGAAATATGCTTAAACAAAAAAAATCTATCAATTTGGCGGTAATTTTCAAAGATGGCGGCCAAACGACCATGAGTTCGACCACGTGACCAAACTTTTTTATACTCCTATTGGTGCTTAACAATGTCCCACAGTCAAACTGAGCGTACATATTAGGTCACACGTGACAGGAGCCACCGCCTAGGCTAACTAGAAAAATGGCAAATTGATAAAATTTCGAGAAGAGGATCAGCTAGGATTTATATGAATATGTGCAATTAGTTTTTGGAGCCATTTTTATGTAACCTATACTTCATCCAGGCACACTGTGTACTACTTTATGAATTTGTACTCTTAGAAATAAATTGAAATTGAAATAAAATTATTTATTTTGGTGGGTTTGGAAACATATTTACAGCTAAATAATTAAAGTTGAACCGACTTTTTGTGGGCAGCAGTATAGATTTTAATAACATGTCTGAAGAGGCGGTAACACTTAATTTACATTTCCATTGTAAGAATTTTCTTTCATATTAATCTTTTTTTAAAAGCCATTTTAATTTTTTGTTATTTTTGGCAATTTGACTTTTTTCCATTGAATTTTTTGAAATTAGGACTTTGAGATTTAAAAAATTGCAAAACTCTAATTCCCGTGTAATTATAAGTAAAACTTAAAGAAGGAGAGCACGCTGTTGGGATCTTCTGTGATCTCAGTGGGGACTTTAATTGTGTTGACCACGACATTATATGTCAACGAATGATAATGTATGGCATTGATGAGGTAGCATTGGACTGGTTTTCTTCGCTTTTGTCCATTAGAAAGGACATTGATGTCAATATTGAAGTTCCTCAAGGGTCAATCAACTCTTGGCCCTGTCTTGTTTATTATATTTCTAAACCCACTTTTATCTGAAATTATTTATAAGCATTCTCACAGATTATGCTTTTGCTAATTCTGTCATTATTAAGCCAGACGAAGATACTTTTTCAGAAGTGATAAAAAATAGAGCTCTTAAAGAACTAAATGACTGGTTGAATAACAATAACCTTTCATTAAACATGAAGAGGACTCATTTTGTGTTCATACAAGTCAAATTCGTAAAAGTCTGGACATTGATATTAGTTGTCAACATAAAAAACTTGCTTGAGAAAAAAGTTTTCTAAATTTCTTGGCGTCATTATTGACGATACTATCTCTTGGGAGGAGCATTGCAGAGTTTTGTCTTGCTCAGTGGGGTGGCTTTGCTATTCGAAACCTAAAATCTGTACTAGATACAAAACAGTTAATTTCTGTATATTTATATTACTCTGTGGTACATTTCCATCTTCTGTATGGAATTTATTTTTGGGGGTCTCCGCTTTTACAGATAGTGTTTTTAAATCTCAAAAACGAATAATTCAATGTATAGCAGGAGTTTCAAATACCACTTCTTGTGTACCCTATTTAGAAAAAAAATAATTTTAACTTTCCCGTTTATTTTTATTTGTTTAATAATAAGAATTCCTCAGTCAAAACTTTTTAAAGGCTTTTAACAAATTACCTTTCGAAATACAAAATAGTTAAAATGGGGGAGAAATGTTTTTATAATTTTTGGAATAATTCCTTAATATCCAAAAATTATGTTTTAGTATTTTAGCTTTATGCATATATTAATTCTTATTAAATGGGTAACTAGAGCGGTTCTAACACTGTAAATGTTAAGCAATTGTATCTTTCTCGTATTTGCTGCGCCTATTGCTCTACTAAAGGTAGCAAAGCAGCATAATTTTTTTAAAATAAACATGTTACCAAGGTTTGTACTGACACAAATATAGAGCAATTAAATCCCAAAACCTTCTTGATTGTTTATTTATCATCCTCGTTTTATTTCTAAAATTTGGTGCGCTGCTACAGTCAGCAGAGCAATATGTTTTTTTTTTAAAGGGGGTACCTATAGCGGTTCTTATATCAATTTATTTACTATAATAAATGTGTATCTTTCTCGTCTTTTCTATGTCTATAGTTCGACTAAAACTAGCAGAGCAGCATATTTTTTTTTTAAATAAAAATGATACCAAGATTGGTACTGACACGGTAAATATAGAGCAAATAAATGTCATCCCTGTTTTTATTCTAAAGTTTGGTGCGCTGCTAAAGCCAGCAGAGCAATATATGTTTTTTTTTTAAAAGGGGTACCTAGAGCGGTTCCAACACTCGGAATGTCAAGCAATTAAATATTTTATCACTATATTTACGATTAATGTGTATCTTTCTCGTATTTGCTGTGTCTATTGCTTGACCTCAGCTAACAGAGCAGCATTTTTTGAATAAAAATGTTACCAAGATTGGTACTGACATAGTAAATCTAGAGCAATTAAATCTCAAAACCTGTTTTATTTCTAAAGTTTGATGCTCTGCTAAAGCCAGCAATGATGGTGATTTTATGAAAATGGAAAAAAAATTAATATGTAGTTTCTTTTTGTTATTTTTAAAAATGATTCCAGTTTACATATGCTACTGGATCTGGACTGGACAGCACTAAAGATAGTTTAAATGGAAATTTTATTATCTACAATCTACAACAAATTACATGTACCACACTTTTCTTCCCAAAACACTTTTTTTCTAAAAAATTTGGCTAAACTTAAAAATTTTGATGTACCTAGATACCTATTTATTTTGAAATTTTGTAACAGAAGTCAGCATTTTGAGGATGCTTAGGTATCTTTGCAAGGATAGTATTTTATTTAGGCATCTAAGTAATTAAGGTAAAATAGTCAAACATCCAAGATAGCAGAGCCATTTTGACAATGTTCCTGGAATGTGCTTTTACTGGTTAATCTGGTCACATTACCTATTAATTGTTTCTAGTCTGGGTTTGTTTTTTAAAAGTTATTTTTTTTTATGATTTAAAAATATTTCAAGATGCTCAAGAGTGCCGATTTTTTCTTAAATCAAAAGGAGGATGTAGCTTCCCGTGAAAGCTACCCACATAGAATGAAGAGGGTTATAAAAAAAATTCAATGGAGTAATTCTGTACTATTTATGAATGAATTATTTCCTGATTCAATTTTCTTCTCAGGTCCCTTTTTACCATTTTTTTTACCAAAAGGACAGGTACCTTTTAACCCCGTTTTTTAAACCAAAAGGAGAATGTAGCTTCCAGTGGTGAACCAAACCAAACACCACCTCTAGAAACACAAGGTTTCTCAAAAAAAATTTGATGCAGTAATTTGGTACTATTTATGAAGTAATTATGTATGTCCCTTTTTACTTTTTATTCTCAGGTCCTTTTACCATTTTTTTTTCAAATGTGGCTGTTAGTAGAGCTAGGAAAAAAATTTAAATGCAGTAATTTTGTGCTATTTATCAACTAATTATATCCCACATTATGTTTTTTAAAAGGGGACACCTCTTTTTTTTTAAATCAAAAATGGGTTGCCACTTTGACTGAAAGCAAATCCTACCCTTAGAACAAAGAGGGTTAGAAAAAAAATTTTAACAGTAATTTTGTACTTTTATAAACTAATTTTCACCAAAATTTTTTTCTCAAGTCTCTTTTTGCTAAGCTTTTTGGCCCCTTCTTTTAAATCAAAAAGGGAGTATCTTTTAGTAAATCTAGGACAAAATTAATAATGCAGTAATTTTGTAGTACCTATAAACATATGTATTTTTTATTTTTATACTCAGCTCCTTTTATGATGGAAGGGGAGGGCTAGAGAAAACATTTCAACACAATAATTTTTTATGAACTATAATTTCCTCTTTAATTGTTCAATTACTTTTAATGCCTAAAATAAACAGTCATAAATCACCAAAATGAACAGCTGAGAATCAAGTAGCCTATGGTGCAATGTCGCCAAACTTATGTTTTGTGTGAGGGGTGAATAGCTAACCCAAAGTGTGTCCACACACTGTGAAAATCATGAGGGATCAGCTGTGTGTAGAAATTTTTTTACAGGACCCCACAGGACTAGGATTTCCACAGGACTAAGCAGGACAAATATTTATTCCTGTAGGAGGGTGTACAAATTTGTTTCAGCTGATCACCCCTTGGAAAATCTAGATTCTTATCCCAGATTGGGAGAGATTGGGTGTGTAAGTTTGTAAAGGATTGTGAGATATTGTTTGAGGATTGTAACAAGATTTTGAAAAATGTGTACACCAATTGTGAGAGCTATTCATCCCTTGGTTTCTTTTACTTATATTTTTCAAATTTTATGGGAAAATTAAAAGCAGTAACCCACCTTTCTCACATAGCTTTTTAATAAACCAAAAATCTTGTATGTAGGTGGCTTTTGAGTTATCTATAAAATCATCTTACCATTAGACTTTGTTGTTTTAAAGTCTCTGTTATCTTACCTTTTTATGAACTCTTATAATTCTCAATAGCTGTGACAATTTCCTTCAAACTTTCTACACTATAATCTTTTAAAGATAAGCTAAACAGTGCAGGTTTTCCCAATTTTAACTTCTCATAAATAAACCTAACCCCAACTTCAATTTCTATGTTATCACCACCCAGCAAAGTCCGGACATTAAAGACTGAATCAGTATTGCATATTCCGTTTTCAACTCTTTCAGTCTGAATTGAGTATAGGTTGCCTAATTTACTGTACTGAGTGATAATGTAAGTAAACGAATTTTCAAAGAAGCAGACTATAAATTCAGTATGGACACCTTTGATGAGTGCTGCAAAATTTTCAATGTTTGTGGGAATTTGATCAATATTTAAAGAGCGAACAGACTCAGCTAATTCCATTGCATATTTATGTGCTATGCTATAAATAGATAGTTAGGTATAGTATAGCGTAGTACAATACTTTATTAAACGACACACCGCTTAAGTATACTTCACCCCTTCTTAAATTTTCTATAAAATTACTTTAATAATTAAAAACAAAGGAAAAAACATTTTTTGAGGTTAAGAAAATTGATACTAGTGGTAGTTTAATCGCACAAGCGGTGTCGTCACAAAAAAGGAACTTAAGACAAACTACCAGACGCAAGACAAACAAATTACCAAAATCCGGGAAAAATTACCGTATTTTTTTGTATTTATTTATTCAACACAAAATTGCACATACTACATATCACATACAAAACTTAGTTCGCCAAATTTATTTATTTTCTTTAGTAGTGTTGAGCAGAGGAACTTAATCCTGTGTTGCTTGTACATTACAACAAGAAAATAAATTTACAGAAATTTAACTTAAAATAAATATAAATTTTATACAAAATTTAACTTAGTTACATTTTTGAAACATAGTTTTAGAACAAATACTAATCTTATTTAACCTAATCTGTGGAACAAATTATAGCCTAGATAAACTGAATAATGCTAATTAATAGAAAAAATGGTTTACTTCTTACTTTGTATAGGTTGTTAATTTTTATCAAATGACAAAGAAATTTTAGTCAGTAAATGGTACATTAAAAGGTCTTGATAAAATATTAATATTCAGATTTTGAGTGATAAAAATTTTTAGGTTCTTAATGAAATTTTTTAGAGGTTTTATTTTAATAGAAAAGGGAAGTTCATTGTAAATCTTTGGTGCTAAATAGTAAAACATTCGTTGAGTGGCAGATAAATTTACTCTTGGTAAAAAGCATTTTATAGAGTTATTAATGTGTGTTATGTCAATATTATGTTTTTCTTTTGTTCTAATAAATTTACATATATTGAAGCAGTAAAGTTGACTTAGATTTAATATATTTAATTCTTTAAAGGCATTTACAGTATGGTCTCTATATCCTAGTCCTTGCACACAGCGTATGAAACTTTTTTGTAGAATTCTAAGAGGGTATAAATTAGTTTCATAAATTCCTCCCCACACCATTATCCCATAACTAAAAATTGATTGAACCGTTGCAAAATAAAACATTCTTTTTAATTTAATTGGTATAATATTTTTGATATAATAAAATTTAGAAAGTGTAAATTTTAGTTTTTTTGCAACAAATTGTATATGTTTTTTAAAGGTCAAGTGTTCATCAAAAATGATTCCAAGGTATTTTGTTTCTGAGCTTTGTTGTATCAAAGGGCAGTTACAATTGTCTGGATTTGATAAGATAGAATTAGGGCTACAAAAGTGAAATTTTAAAGGATTCTTAAAATTTATTTTACCTCTAAGTGAAAAATTTAAATAAGTAGTTTTATCTGCATTGATAAACATATCATTTAATGTGAAGCAAGTTTTCAGTAATTCTAGGTCATGTTGCATAGCTAATTGATTTTCTTCCCATGATGAGTGTGAATAGGTAATAACTGTGTCGTCAGCAAAAGCAAATAAGATACCCTTAAAATCGGCCGAAAAAATTTCGTCAATATAAACAATGAAAAGTAGGGGCCCTAAGACAGAGCCTTGAGGCACCCCTGTTAGTATTTTGGTTTTTTTACTGATGATGTTATTTACTTTAGTTTGTTGAGTTCTTTTAGTTAAGTAACTTATAAACCATTGTAGCACTACACCTCTTATTCCTGCTTGCTCTAATTTTTTTAGGATTTTTTGATGAGAAATTGTGTCGAAAGCCTTTTGAATATCAATGAATAATGAAGAAACTTTAAGTCCTTTATCAATATTTTTTGTGATATAGTTACTAAATTTCGTTAGAGCTAAGTCTGTGCCTTTGTCAGGTAGGAATCCATACTGATCTTTAGAAAAATAATTGTGTTTAGATAAGAAATTAAGAAGTCTTTTTTGAACTAGCTTTTCAAATATTTTTGAAATTAAGGAGAGAAGTGCTACTGGTCTATAATTGCTTGGCAAGTGTTTTTCTTTTGCTTTGTAGATCGGTATTATTAGGGAATTTTTTAATGAATCAGGAAATATACCCTCAATGAATGACAAGTTAAAAAGATAGACTAAGATTGGTGTGATTTGATCATTTAATAATTTGATTACCTTGGGTTTAATGTTATCACTGCCTGCGGATTTGTTTGTGTTTAATTGTTTAATTATGCTTGAAACATCTTGGTTTGTAATGGGTGACCACTCCATTGACTGATAAATTTGCTTGGCATGTAGTTTATTTTCAAATGTCTTATTAATTTTAATATTTTTACATTTTGTAGCAATTTGAGGACCAACATTTGTGAAGAAGTCATTAAAGCATTCAGATATATCAGATTTGGAGTCAAGTGTTAAATTGTTTGATTTTAGAGTTTTGACATTGATTTCGGATTTGGGTTTTGTCCCACTCAGCTCTTTAAGTATTTTCCAGTGATGTTTGATATCTTTTGTGATTTTTATTTCTTTTTCATAATGTGAGACTTTTGTATTCCAGATTATTTTATTTAATTTATCTTTATAATTTAAGTATTCATTCTTAAAAGACAAATTATTTGGATTGTTTTTATGTTTGTTATATAATTTTTGTTTTTGTCTTACTGATCGTAGCAGTCCATCTGTCATCCAGGGTTTAAGTCTGTTCTGTTTAGGTTTAATTATTTTTTGTTCACTATTTTTGAGAATTAGTTCAGAGAGTCTATCTATAAAGTTTTGAAAAGCTAAGTTTACATTTGTACTTGCTTCATAAACATTTTTCCAATCTTCTTCTTGTACCTCATTAATTAATTTGGTATAGTTTATTTTATTAACTGTTATTTTTTTGTTGTTATTATATGTTGCTTTATTTTTAAGTTTTATTGTGACGTAGGTAATATAATGATCAGTAATTTTGAATTTTATTATTAAGGGTTGTGTTCTATAAAGTGCTAATATTGAAAATAATATATCCTCAGCTTTAAATTCTACAAAAAGGCTATCAGCTGTTGTAAAATTGCATATTTTGTGGTTTACAATGTCCAGAGATTTACTTAGAAAAACGGCAACTCCTCCAGCCCGGTATGAATCATTGCAAGAAAATAAACTGTTATAACCCGAAATTGAATATAAAGAAGTTTCAAAAGTACTAATCCAAATTTCTGTGCAGATAATAATTTTTGGTTTAGATTTAAATGATTCCAATATAAGAATAAACTCTGAAAAATTTTCTCTTAAGCTTCTTATGTTAATTGTTAGACAACTGATGTCAAGCTCACTATTAATTAATTTTCGCTCAAAATATTCATTTAGTTTTTCTAAATCATCAAATATTTGAATTTTACTAACATTATCAACATCTGTATTAGTTTCTGTAATGTATCTACTCATAAATGCAATGTAAATAAAATAAATAAACTGTTAAACAATAATTAAATTTACTAACTAATATAACTAGATCACAAGGAATTTTTTAGGCCTCAAATTGGCCATAGTCAATTTTGCTTCTTAAATTATTAATGAGGAATTGATATGTTGGACAGTTCGTATAATTTACCTCATGATTAGTGTTGAAGTTTTTACCATGTGTTCTGTTGGATTCAATGCAATTTATACACTGTCTATAAGTTTCCTTACAGTCCTTGACATCATGATTCCCAGAACAGTAGGCACAGTATTGACCATTTGGACAGTCTCTGCCTTTATGATAATGCTCCTGACATTTGTAACATCGAGGTATACTAATATCTTCATACACTAAGTACCTTTGCCAATTGATACATACCTTTTTTTTCATCATGAATTCTTGAAATAATTGTGGTGTACACTCAGCAAATATTGTGGTAGTTTTTTTCTGCTCATACTTCTTTACATATGTCACCTTAAAGCTTTTCTTGTTCTCATTTTCAAAATTTTGTTCCATAATAATGTCTTTCAGTTCTTCTGCCTGAAGGTTCTGATCAAAATTTACAATTTTTATTCTTGGCAATTTAAGTTTTGATGTCGTAAATTCATAATTTTCTTGTAATTCTGAATATTTTTTTGCTTCGTCCTTTATTTTCTGAATATCTGATTGTTTTTCACATTTTATTATTAGTTCGCCATTTTCTGTAAATTTTGTTTTTATAACTGAGATTTTTAGTTTCCTGGGGTCTATCTTGTTGTAGACATCAGTTTTTGTTGTGTTTGAGGTTTGTTTTGGGTTTTTAGGTTTAATTACCAAGTCAGGAGTATTATGTTTTTCTTGTGGTGTAGGTAAAGAGATTTTCTTACTATTAGATATTTCGGCATATGTCGGTTTTTGCTGCTTTGGTACCAATTCCATTAATTGCGGTTTTATACATGATACTAGTTTTTCTGAGAGACTCTCCAGCTTTTTTTCAAATTTTTCATAAATACTTTCTATTTCTTTTTTGTCTGAGACTTCATCCTGCAAACACCAATATTTTGCCTTGTCCCTGCACTGTTGTTTACAGAACCACATAACCTCATTTTCTAAGTTGGCAACATATTGATATTTTTCTGCTGTTAGTTTACCACATCCTATGTGATACCATTTCTTACATTTATCACATTGAAGCCCTTTATCTTTAACGATTTTACTGCACCCTCCACAGTTATCGCTTCCCGCCGAATTTTTCTGAGGCGTCCGACACGTCCCCATTTCTTCAGCTTTTTCTTTCTTATTTCATCTCAATATCAATTTTTAAAACTAAAGCTAAAAACGTTGTTGATGATTACATTGTAGAAACAGTCAGAATTTTTTTTTAAATTCATTTGTTTTTAAATTAACACAACATAACCTCAAAAGTTATCATTATTTATTTTGATGGAATTGCTGCTTTCTTCATACAAATTTATGTGTCACTTTGAAGAATAGTTAATTTGGAACTGTTTTTTTCCTTTTTTCGTAGATTTTGGAACACTTAAACTTATTTTTTAACAAAATATTTACAGAGCTCACAGCGGGCCATGTTGACAGGCGGCCATTTTTTTAGCAAACACTATACATATAAAAATACAAAACTACAAAATATAAATGTACTAATTTTAACCTGTTGTCTACCCGTTAATCGTTAATATAAGTAGCTCTCCTAGCATTAGTAAATAACTTTTTACTCAAAACATAAACGTGACCATATTATTTTTTTAAAGTAGGAACGGTTGGTCAACCGCGGATTTGATTCCAAACCTAGGGGCGAGGACGAGGTTGGAGAAAAAAATTAATTGACCAGTACCTCGGGGCACTCAACGATTAATAATCGTTGGGGGCACTCCACTTCAAATGAAACATAATTTCTTCACTTTTCTAAAAAATAAAATATGACCCCATAAGGCTGGCTGTCCATGGAGCGTATTATCCGCGCGGATTTTTTTTTTAGGCTGTGATTGGGCGAAATTTTTAAATCCACCAATCAGAGTCCCAGGAAAGTTAAATCCGCGCGGATAATATTTTCAATGGACACCCGCCTTATAATACCTAATATTCATGCGCCGGGACAAAAATTGTGGAAATTTGGTCCTTATAATTTACACTAATATCTAAAGCTGCATTTCTGATCGTGGTCACGTGTTATTGATCGATATCAGTCATCTGACATAATTTAGACAGTAATGACATGGTTTGTAAATGTTTTCAATAAGAAATCCAGCTTGCACCTATTTGCTTTTAGATTTCAGGGTTTTTTTACCTATGACATGGCTACACTCATTTAGGTGATTGAATTTTTCTTTAAAATAAAATAAAAAGTAGGTACGCAATATACTAACGGTAGAAGAAACACGAATTTGGTACAAAAAAATTGTTCCCAACTCAAAATTTTATATAAATTTCCAATTTAAGTTTTGTTGGTGCATGCATGGTTCATTAAATAAAAGGGGATTGAATTGAAACGTGATATGTGTGACATAGTGTGGTCAAACAAGCCGAAAAGTCTTGAAATCATTTGTTTAGACATATGCCCACTTTATCAAGCACATAAATGTTTATAAAAAAGCAATCCCTTGCCGACTATTTAAAAAGTTTTTTAGTTTTTTCTCCTTAACCGTAACAGACACTAGAAAATAGCAAGAGAAGAGACCACAAACATTGTAGATCGGTAATAATCGCGTTTGCGGGCGGCTATTCTACCCTCAGAATATTCTTGATATTTTTATTTATTTGCGCCCAATGTACGTGTTCAGTGGCGTATATACGGGCCCTCCCGAAGCTAACATTTTTTTGGATATTTTTCATATATTTCATGAATACAAACATAAAATACAGCCTCATGAGGGCTCAGGTCCCCCCAAAACGGTCTCGGGCCCACCCCGAACTTTGTTCTATATACGCCACTGTACGTGTTGTTCTACGTAAATAAGTTTTTATTAACGTGAACTTTTTATGAAACATAACTTATTTCCTCTTCGTTTGCACGTTTTTTAGAAACACCCTGTATAGGTTAAATACATACGGCCGTTACACTTATCCTGCAGAATATACGTAATACTAAAATTTCAAATACAATGTGAAATAGTTAAGGTCTGATCGGCCTACCGTACACAATTATTTTCCTCCTTTTTTCTTAGCCGGGCATAATCGAACGCGCTCATTTTTGTGGTTTCCGTTTCCGCTCAATTTTTTGACACCCGACAGAATCTTGACGTTTGACGTCCTTTTGCAAATGGCTGCCTAGAGGCCCGTGCTTTTCTCGAAAAAAGCCGCAGATTTTTCGTAATTTTACGTTTATAAAGTCTAATTTATACTAGGTAAGTAGCCACAGAAATGCTTTAAGAGTAGATTTAAAAAGTAAGTGTAATAAACGGGTAATTTCTTTTAAAATAAGTTTAAAGGAGGTCTTGTTTTTCTTGTTTGTTCACACGTGTTGTGCTTTTGTGGTTATTTTTGTAAATCCTTTTTGCCTTCAAAGAGTTTAATACTCATTACCTTCGATACTAATATCGGGGGTAACAAAAAAAAAATAAAGAAATTAAAATTGTAACAATTTAACAAGATCATACTTTTTTACTTATTTTATTCTGCAACATTTGTGAAAATTGACCATGATGATAAACTATATTTTTCTGACACCTCTTGTCAGAACTACCTTGGTGAAAAGCTATAAACATTCTGAAAAAACACTGTTCTCTTGAAATTTATTTTAACTTTTACTTTGTTACTTATTCATAATGTAATTTCTCTTCTATAGAGCAAAATGTCTGACGACTGGGGTGGTGCGGCGGCAGACACGCAAATGGCACCTGCTGTTGCTGAGTTGCCTGAAATCAAACTCTTCAGCAAATGGAACTGTGAGGATGTTCAAGTCTCAGACATTTCTCTTCAAGTAAGATTTTTTTATGGTTTTTATATTTTTTTCTGGTAAATATGCAGTACTTACCTATGGTTTTCTTTTGCCATTAGGTTTTGTGATTTGTTTTATACATGGTTCGGTTTTGTTTGAGAGAAAATAGTACAAGACTTCCTGCACAGAAATATAAAAGGTTTTTATACATCTAAACAATAAACAAAGCTGGAGTGATTATGGCAAGGTGTGATCAGCTGAACCAAATTTGTAGACCATCCTAAACGAGGGGTGAACAGCTCTCACAATCGGTGTACACATTTGTCACAATCTTTACATAATCCCTCTAGACATCTGGCCCTGAAGGGGAGAAAAACTAGAGATATCCCAAAAAAAATAACCCCAAAATTAAATTTGCCCCACCTGGGTAAACAGAGTCTATTAAACTATCAAAAAAACAAAAGTAATAATGCATCTTTATATGTTAGGGGTAGCCTAAGAACGATACCAATAGTAGAAAATGTTGACTTTCTTGGAACACAACTTGATCAAACACTTAGCTGGGTTAAAACAACTGAGAAACTAGTATCAAGATTAAGCAGCAGCTGTGCTGTTATAAGGAGGTTGCGAGATAAATTATCTCATGAAACAATTAAACTTTTTTACAATGCAATTGTACAATCTGCAATAAGCTATGGTATCCTCTTCTGGGGCTCCTCGACCGCTGCAAATCGTGTTTTTATAGCGCAAAAACGCATTATAAGATGTATCTATAATTTGCATCCCCAAGTGTCATGCGTGCCCTACTTTAAAAAGCTTGGAGTACTTACAGCTCCATCTTTGTATTTTCTAGCTCTAGTAACATTGGTTAAAAAAAACCCAGAATTATTTGTAAAAAACTCCAGCCGATATAATAATATGCACATTTCCACAAGATTCAGAGATAACCTACGAATTCCAGCTCATAGCTCCACTTTCTTTGAAAAGGGTCCCCAGTACAGAGCAATAAAAGCTTTTGAAACTTTGCCATCAAATATTAAAGAAATACAAGACCATCAAAAATTCAGAAGGGAAACTGTTGAGTACCTAAATCTTAAATGTTATTATGACTTTAACTTTAATTGAAAAAAAAAACACATTTTATTTAATTTGTATCTACTATTTTAATCTGTCTTTTAACCTTTGTATCTGTCTTTTTAACCTGTTATTTATTTGTCTATAAGCCAATATTTTAACAATAGTGACATTTCATACAGTTTATTTGTGTCAACATAGAATAAATAAGTGAAATGTAACAATTTTTTCTAGAATAGATTTAGGCTTAGATCCTAGTTTTAGACGTTGTCTGTGTGATTGTATTGATCATCTTTTTGGACAATAAAGAAAGTAAAGTAAAGTAAACTAAAAAACAAAGGAAAAAAATCGGCAACATGCTAGAAGCTTACCTTCTGTAATTCTGTAGCGGTCCCAAAATTTCAATGGCGGTCGCAGCCCTTTCTTGCGACTGGAATTTTGGTCTTCAACCCAAAACTATATGTGACTTCTTTCAGTTTTTTGTCGGAAGTGATTTCTTCATTCCCCTGTCACACACAGGGTGGCGCTTCAAACTCCCAGTGTGAGCAAAAAATGCCCATGATTTTACCAAAATGATCAGGTGATCAAAAAGAAAATAACTTTCAACAAAGAGATTAAGATTTCTATATTGTAAATGGATTCCGATGATAAATAAATAAATTATCGCCTGATCAGAATTTTTCCCAAACAGGACTTTCTTTTTTGAAGGTTTTTGCAGAAAGCCCAAAAATATCAAAACAAACTTTAAGGTTAGGTTTTCCAAAACATTTAAAATAAAACAATAAAGAAAAATAACTGGCATCATTAAACACCTTCCCAATCACTCACAATCTGCCACAATCCTTCACAATCCCTCACAATCTTTACACAATCCATTCCAATCACTCACAATCCTTCACAATCTTAACACAGTCTGTCCCAATGACTCACAATCTGTCAATCTTACCACAACCCCTCACAATCTCGAACAATCTCTGATCACAGTTCTTCACAAACCACCCACGAAGGAAACGATAGACATGATGACAGTTTTTTTTTTTTTTTTGTCACCAGAAAATAATTTTTGATGGGCTGTCGCCCCCTGCCCCTTCAGGCACGGTACACTGCTGCACAGTCCTCCACAATCCCTCACAATCTTTACACAATCATAGCAAAAGATTGTGGATTTTCACAATCGGTGTATACATTTTGGGTTAGCTGTTCATCCCTCGATCCTAAAGGACTTAAATTCTTGTTCAGTTCAGTTCAGTTCAAACATGCTTTATTGTTCAAGAATATAAACTCTTATTAACAAAGCTTAAATACCTATATAAAAAAAAAAACTTAATAATAAATATAGTGTGTAAGATAAGGTCATTATGATACTGAAAAATAGAGCACTTAACCTAGAGGAAAAATTGAAAACTTAATATTACCTTGTTCCTGTGTATTAATTGTAGAGTCCTGTATAGTGTCATGTATAGTTATGTACACAATTTTTGTACACCTACTGTGGCCAGCTGATTACCCTTTGGATTTTTATCTCTTTCTTTTCCAGTAAACATATACAGTAAAACCTCTCCTTGCGGACACCTCTATTAAGCGGACACTCCCTTTAAGCTGACAAATTTTTTGGAACCATGCTTTTCCCTATTTCTTTACATGTAAAATTCACTCCTATAAGCGGACACTCTAATAACCGAACGTGAACAACTTTTTTTGGTTAAAAAATTTTAAAACCTCCCTTGACCGGACGCGAACCTCTGATAACGGGACGGAGCGCTGCACAACATTGGCAACAACGCACTCTGCAGCCAGGGAACTTCCTCTTTCCGTTTTAATGCGGAGACTAAATATTTCTGTTGCATTTACAACTTATTTTATTCGGCAGGGGTGGAACTGCTGTGTTTTATTTTTATTGTTCAATTGGGTAATAATAGATCTTTTTGAAATAGTGCCTAGTAAAAAACTTCTTAGTTTACGTGAAAAAATGGAAGTTGTTAACGTTTTGGAGAAGGAATATCTATCAGCACGAAAGATGGGTAAAAAATTTAATATCAGAAAAACTCAAGCAGCGGAAATTGTTAATAAATATAATATATTGAAATTTCGCAAATAAGCGGAGACCTCCAATAAGCGGACAAAATCGACGGAACCGTGAGTGTCCGCTTATGGGAGGTTTCACTGTATAGAGTCACAGGTGTGAGTGATAAGCTATACAATTCAAAACTACATGACAGGGATAGCCAGTCTCTTCTCATTCATGCTGTGCTTCACTTGCCGCCTTTTCATTGGATTGACAAAAAAAAACAAAAAACATTTTCTTTCATGACTTTCACTTAAAACAAATAGAAATAAACTGCTTAAGGTGAAAAAAATATTTTGGCCCATGTGACCCAGCACATTTTTTTCTCTAAATCAGTGTGGCAGTTAAAGTTTTAAAACTTAAGAACCCTAAAGATCATAACAAAAGAAGTTGTTGTCTAGCATAGTGGTAGCAATATTTGCTTCACACCAAGGTGATCCATTTTCAAATCCAGGCTACTTAGATAGACTTGGATAGTTGTGATTCTTTAAAATACTTTGCAGGACTTGGTTAGGGACTGTTTTTAAATTATGGAACACTTAATTGAGGGTTTGCCATGCATTACACTCAATGTATTTTTTATAGAAATTGTGTTGCAAATGTGTGCTGAATTTTTTTGCTACATAATTTAAAATTGTTCCATTACGTAAACTGTAGTATTATTAGACCATTAATAATTGATATAGGAATATAAAAGAAATTGTGTTCGAATTCACAAAATTTTTACTTTTAAATTGCATCTTGACTTTATTTCTGATGCTTACCGTATTTGTTTTTTCATAATAATCTGTATACAAAGCTGTGTATACAGTTATGACACTCACCTTTTTTTACCATTCAAATGGAAAAAAATCAAAAAAATTCTTGTCCTTTCGTTCATATTATTAATTAAAACAGTATTTTTTTATGAAAAATATTTTTTTTTGAGTTTATAAACATTACAACCTATAGGTAGGTGAAGATATTCACAAAACCTTCACAAAAGTTTCAGGTGTTGTTAACAACTTTGCAATATAAAAATACTGAAAAAAAGATTATATGGAAACATAAATACCAAAGTTAGAGATATGGATTACTTCTTCAATAAATACCAAGATAAAAACTATATTTTTGTCATTTATATTTATGAAAAAAAAATGTTTTTGAAAATTCAAATATTGATAGCTACATAAGACACAAATTTTTCAATTTACATAAAAACTTATTCAAAATACTTAGGCCTACTAAAATGTAAAACCATCACAAAAAACATTTATAAATAATAGAATAATTTAAATTGTAAAAAAATAAAAACAGTAAAAAAAAATTCATCAAGTTTAAAAAATACTTACCCTAACAACAAATAATAAAAGCTCTCTAATGGAAGATCCTTGGAGGTTTGCTTAGGTATAACTTGCTGTAACAGAAGCAATACAAGATACAAAAAAGGGACCATTCTTAAATTAGATAAATCAAATCAAATCAAATCAAATCAAAAAGTACTTTATTATCAAGTAAACAGAGATTTACATTTGACAAAGCATGCTAAATCTAATTATCCTAATGTACTAAATTCAGAATAGAGTCCCTAGCTTTGTTATACCTAACTATACTAAAATTGTCGGTATTAAATTATTTATAATATTTTAAAAATATAAACTTTTCTTAATAAATACTGTGACAGTTTTTGAACACAAAAACAAAATAAAGTAAAATTAAAGATGAAATTTTAAAACCTTTTATTTATCAAACAATTATGTTATACCATATTTATTATATTACAATAACTAAAAAGAACAAAAACAATTAAAAATATAAAAAAGAACAAAAACAACCAAAAAAGTGAAAAAAATAAACAAAAACAAAATCTTTGGTCTGAGGCAACTATAATTAAAAGCAAACTGCTGTCAAATCACAGATTTTAAAAATATTGGTTAAAATAACAATTAACTATAATCAGTTAAATAAAATGTAAAATAGTTAAAATATTAAAACCTTCACAAAAGCTAAAATTTAAATGAAACCAAACAACAAAACCAAAAAGTAAATCAAAGTCAAACTAATAAAATTAAAAGAAAAAAAAACAAATAATATTAATACAAAAAAAAAATATACCACAGACTAAAAACCTAAAACAGTTTAAACTAACAAGGGGAAGGGGGGAGGGACCAGCCTTGTGTTGCACTTAATTAATCTGTCATATATTTTTTCTTAAAAATGCTTTGCAAAGGAGTCCAAAATCTTGATATTTTGTGTTAAATAATTTAAAAATGTGTCCTAATAATAAATAATAGATAGAAAAGGAAAGTAAGAGATTGAAAATAAACAAATAATAAATAAGAAAGGATAAAAAAAAGGAAAACAAGAGAAGAGAAAGAAAGTAGAAGATGTGGGTGCAGCTATGAGATGGTTGACAAAATTCCACTGACTAATATGTATATCCTGAAAGTTTGACAGCAACAAAGCTTGAGATATGATATTTTAAAATTGCTAAAAATAACCAATATTTTAAGATTTTTGCCAATATTAATCATTTTTGCTAATTTTATACATGTATATGTTGACTATCCTTTGTCCAATTATTGTGAAATTTTTCGGGTATAATTATTTATAGTATTTACGTCTCTTTCGAATGATACCAAAAGTTACATAGCAAAAACTTTTTTTTTTCCTTTTTTGAATTGTGACAAAAGCGGAAAATCGCCAATCGATATTTCAGATTTATATACAGTTTTGTGATGTCTGTACTTTTGGCTGGTAGAGGACTTTTTAAATTGAAAGGGTAATTTTTCTATCAACATTTATCAATTAAAGATATCAAAAATGAGGTTTTGGCCCCACGTTGGGCGCCAAATTTGTAGCATAAAAAGGAGGTGGGTTGAGAGGGAAAAAATTATCTTTTCTACTCTCTCGCAACCTTCGCTTTTTTTCTACTTCCCACCCGTTAACTCTTTTGATTTGTAGGAGAGCGTAGAGCGTGGGTTCACTAGAACACTAAATCTATTTCTCTTTGTAATAACCAGCTAAGGAGGACGCCACCAAGTCAAAGCATTGGAAAATTAAAAAAAAAATTGAAAGAAGGTTAAAAAAACTATGTAAGAAAAATTTTTGTATTTAAGAAAAAGTTTCTGAAAACATTTTGATGTTATCAAAAATGAAATTAATTAAAATATTTTTGAGGAAGGTAAGTGACCTCAACCCTTGGCAGGTGTCAATATCAGAGTATCTACCACTTTAACGCCTTATTAAATTAAAAGCTTTAAAAGTAAATGTTTAACCAAAACCATCAATTTAACCCCCCATCATATTAAAGCTTTAAAAATAAAATGTTTAACCAATACCCTAACTATAAAGTAAAACGGGTTAGCTTAATGCAATAGCAATTTAAACGCCCCAAAAATATTTAAATGTTCGGTAAAAGGAAAAAATTAAACGTCGCTCATATCCTGCAGCGTAGATTTCCAAAGGAAAACAAGCTACCAAATCTATAGGGCACCACAACACTACCGAACCAAATACATACCCCAAACTCAACCTGGGGTGGAAAATTAAAAAAAAAAACGAACAAAAATTAACAACAGTGTTGTGAGAGTTCCCTTAGGTAATCCAACACTGTTGTTAATTTCCGTCGTTTTTTTTTTTATAATTTTATATAAAAGAGAAAGGTTAATAAAACAACAAACAAAATAAACATGATGATACCATAAATTTTTCTGACACCTCTTCAGACCATAAAGTTGGTGAGAACATATATAAATATCTGACAATAATTTTATTAACAAATTTACTCTGTTTTTTTCTTCCACATCATTCAAAACATGGTTTTTTTTAATTTTTTCACTAGGATTACATTGCTGTTAAAGAGAAGAATGCCAAATACCTTCCTCATTCGGCTGGCCGATATGCTGCCAAAAGGTTCAGAAAGGCTCAATGCCCGATTGTGGAGAGGTTGACAAATTCCTTGATGATGCATGGAAGGAACAATGGCAAGAAATTGATGGCCGTTAGGATTGTCAAACATGCTTTTGAAATCATCCATTTGCTGACTGGGGAAAACCCTCTACAGGTCAGTTTTAGTTTAACCCATATTTTCTTTAAATTTTTTAACATATTGCAGATCATTTTTGGCCTATTGATACTCGTTTTTAATGAGATTTTTGGGTGTCCCATGAAATCATTTTGTTTTTTGAATTTTTAGTTGCTTTATTAATAAATGGATGTTAAAATTTTTAGCCCTATAGTACTGTTTTCAAATGTAGATAAAACAATCCAGTCTATATGCTCCTACTTATACTACTTGGGTAGCTATTCTGGGTCTTGAACGATGTGACCATCCACATCACACGCTCTGACCAATAGCAAACTCTGAAGGGTCACGTGTTGTGAAAAACGTTTGAAGCGAAATCTGTTCTCCTGACTCATACCGACTGAACGTTTCTCGGTTGAATCGTAGGAGAAGCTTGCGCATTGGAGGTCTTTTCGCATAGCACGTGACGGCTTGGAGAACTTGGAACTATCATATCATTCAAGACACAGAATAGCTTGGTGTGCAGTGAGGTGTGACAGACAGTTGTTTCTTAAAATAATTTTTTTTACATGATGATAAAACAATTTTTCTGACACCTCTTCAGAAAAAACACTTTGGTGAAAACCTCTATTATTACCTGATTATTATTTTTGCCTTCATACCATTTTATTTCAAATTCTTTCTTGGGTTTAATCTTTTTTTCTTATATTTTTCAGATTTTGGTCACAGCCATTATCAATTCTGGACCTCGTGAAGACTCCACACGTATTGGTAGAGCAGGTAAGAGGCCTATTTTAAATAATAGTAAACTAACCTACCCTTGTGTCAAGAAAAACGTATTTTTGGTCAAAAACCCATTGTATACAGTTAAATATTTAAATTACAATACTTTATAAATAATACAGTCAAACCTGTATACCTTGAACCTCTCTATAACTCGACCCTTTTAAGTGGTTCCTGCACTTTTCATATGTATTTTAACCTCTTTAACTCAAATTTCTATAGCTTGAACTCTCCATAACTTGAACTGTTTTGGTTGTATATAATATAGTAAATATAAAAGTTTTGAAAAAATATTTCTTTTTAAGAAAAATAAGGTATGGAGTTTTCCAGCAAAAAAAGGTTTAGGAGGGGTAAAATATAAAATTAATACCTAATAATGATGAATTAAAAAATTATAGCACGCCGCTGGACAGAGAAAGATAGCGCTAATTGAAGCCATCTCTTTCGCGCCTCATTTTATTCGCACAATACTTAAAAATCTGAAATTTTGGATTTTTTACTTTTTCCACCAGTAGAACAATAAAAATAATTAAAATCGGACCTAGCTAAAACAATTGCCTAGTTGGTTTGACCCAAAAAATTTAAATGAAATAAAAATTGTCTGATTTTTTTGTGTGCCTTGGAGTGACTTTAATTTGTTTAGGTACCGTCAGAAGACAAGCGGTTGACGTGTCCCCCTTAAGGAGAGTGAACCAAGCCATTTGGTTGTTGTGCACTGGGGCCAGGGAAGCAGCTTTCCGTAACATTAAGACTATCGCTGAATGTTTGGCTGATGAACTTATCAACGCTGCTAAGGTGAGTAAATTAGAAATGTACTTAAAGTGTTTTTTTTTAAATATTACTGGGACTTTTATATAGTCAGTTCTGGAATTATTTGTTGCTTACCTATTTAGAATACAATGTTGGGCCTCCACCACCACCCCCTCCCCCCTCCAACGAGTGGGGGGGGGGGGGTGGTGGCGTTTTTTCAAAAAATGAAAACTTGAGTTAGTTTCACCTTGGTTTTTTAAATCCATGATTCTTTAGCATTTCCCTACAAAATTTGACCATCTACCCCGTCACAGGGGCCTTGTTGACAGTGGTACTGTCAAGTCAAGTAGCCAAGGCTGCAAGCTACCAATTTGTGCAACACTTTAAATGACTGATAAAATTATTAAAAGTTATTAAATTTATTATTTGATCTCGAAAGGGAATTTGGCGGTTCTTGGAGGAAGAATATACTATAAACGTTTTTCTCAATTATATAAACAATGTAGGAAAATCATACATACCTGTTCAATTTTTTCTTTAAACTTCACATCTTCACTTCTTAATATATATTTTATTTTGTTGTTAATAAACTGTTAAACTTTTATATTCTAATATTTACACTCCTTAAACTTTTAGGTTTTAGAAACTTTTTGTATCTTTGTTGTAAATATATTAACTTATCAACATTTTAAACATTGATTGAATATGTAAAGTTATTTAATCAACTGTTTAATTACCTAATACTACTGTTTAGGTTTGGGATGTTATATTGATTAAAAATGCCGATTTAAGGGCAACGAAAGGTTTGTATTTGATGTTAAAAAAAGCAGTAATATTTCAACACTGAAAACAGTAATAATCAAAAAATGTTTGAAATTAAAATAAACTCTAAAAGTTATGAATAACAAAGGTAACAGCTTTATACAAAGTTAAAATAATTGATAAATGTAATATTTCCGCAGTTGAAAAAAAAACCCTTATACCAAAAGAAGTGAAGCGCACAAAAACCAACTCAAGAAAGTTCTCTAACGATTTTCTTGTCTCAGCCAAAGCCACCCTGCTTTCTAGGCATTCTTAGCTTGCCATTGGTTGGTTTGAACTCGCTACCTTGCCTTGGCGAGATTAGATAGACTGTGCTTTAAACGCTCCAGACAAAGAGACAAAATATCAGCGTAATCCAGAGATGCGTGGACTTAAAAAACCGTTAGAAATTAAAATTACACAGTGTGTTTTTTAAAAATTGGAAATAATTTGTTAAATTTGTTTCCAGTTACAAAATATGAATTATTTTGATGTTAGTGGCTTAAAGGACATAATAGCCGAATACAGCTTTTATTAAAATATAGCGATCCTGAAAACATGCCCAAAAACAAGTCGCTGGTGCTGCCATAAATTTTACTTACTCTTAACCTAGTCTTGCATATAATTAATGCTTGTCGATGTCAAAAACAATATTTAATTAAAAATATATCTAAAAACGTGATTTTTTTAAATTTCTTTAAGAATCCCTTGAGAAATGGATGCTGATAAAATTTTGTAGGTGTATTCAAAAGTACAGGATCAGAGCTTTAATTTGATGTGTCGCTTATTTATATCGTCTCAAAAATAACACCCCTACAGGGATGTCAAATTAGGGGTAGCTTTTTAAAAGTAAAGTAATTTTTTAATTAACAATTTTTTCTCAAAAACCAGAGTTCTTTATCAATAAAATAAAACTTTTAGGTACTAATGATGACCAAATAATAAACAATTTTTCTGACACTTCTTGGCAGACACAACCATGTTTGATAAAATCAAATCTGAAGATATCTTGAAGAAAAAAGTCTTCTGTTGTGTGTGTTAAAAAAAATAGTGACCTATTTCTTTTGTTCCAGGGCTCATCGAATTCCTATGCCATCAAGAAAAAGGATGAATTGGAACGTGTAGCCAAATCTAACCGTTAAGTGTATATTTATATATCTGTCCGTGTTTTTAAGAACCCGACTTAATATACTTTTTGTTAAGATAACTCGACTTTTATTGACGAGAAGGTTTTCTTGTCCGGATAATAAAGATTTTGGATCAGGGACTAAATAAGATATTTAAATATAAATTCCCCCAATAGGGTCAAAACTTTAACCCAACTTTTTTTTGCCCGAACAACTTGCGAAACCCTACAGTTTAACATACGATAAGTCCCCATTTCTAGTGCATCGGCATCCGCCATTTCTAAAGTCCAAATTATCGTCATTTTAAAAAACATAGTTGAGTAAATTTGTCGAGTATTTCAAGAAAAAACTGCATAAATGGTATATTTTTTATATTAAGAAGAAGTACCTAACACCCAAAGCTAAATTTTCATTCGAGGATCCCCGATTTGCCGGGTTCAGAATCCAAGATGGCGGCTGCCAATTAATTTTGGTAGATTGATTTTAAACGGGATCTACACAATTCAAAAATGTAAAAAAAATTGACACCTGTCACTTAAAAACAAAATGGTGGCTATATTTTGAAAAATTCGTATCTCTTTGATATTTCCTTTACTTTTTGTGTGATATTCAGTTTTAGTGCCTCATATGACAGTCATTGACAAGCTCTTTACACTTACTGAAAAAAAAATTCCGTTCCCTAGTCGACACAAAGAAGGCGCTTATTATGTCAAAAATAAAAAGGTATCCTCGAGACAAAATTTTATTTAAAAAAAGCAAGTAGTTTTGGCGGAGAATATGTGGGGATGTGTTTCAGATTCTAAGGAATAAGTGAAGACACAAGTCGATAAACGCGCCATGTCGCAAAATATTTATTCCAAGAAAAATGGATTAAGATTTTCGATTGGACCTTTTTTGCTAATGTAATTTTGGGCATTTACTAAAAGTGTTTTTTTAAGTCTAATTCAACATTTTTTTTGCCTATTTAAAAAAACCTTAATATTTTAGGAGAAATTTGTACTTTTAGTGGACATGATACCTTTATTCGTGAGAAACTGTGAAAGTAAATGGAAAATGGTGCTATGTACTCAAAAATATGCATTTTTATAAAAAAAAGTAACAAAATCTAAACAACTTATCTAGTGAAACTAATTGGTTCTTTTTTTTAATTAGGATTTTCATCGTTTTTTTCAAAAACTTTTTCATAGAACCATTTGTACTCTTTCTTAACATATATTTCAACTGTTCACGCTGTCCTTGCAAATTACCCTACTTCCTTTTTTGAACTCATCTACTTTAAGGAATGGTGAGTATTCATCATAATTTTCTTTATATAAATAGCTGCCAAACTTGGGAGTTCTTTAAAGTTATAGAAATAACTTTCCATATCGAGAGAAGCACAGTTTTTCTTACTCTAGGAAAAACTTTTACACCAAGTAGTGGGTAAAAATATCATGTTACCTTGACATCTTTATCCATTGTTTGAAGAAAACTATATGGTACATAACACCTTTATCACCTGAATATTTTTAACAAAGGTATCGTAAAAAAAAAGGACTTCACCAAGCTCGTTATTCTTTTTATTCAAAATGTGCAACTTTCCTGGAAGTCCTTCAAAGTTATAGAAATAATTTTTTAAATCTACACCGACCAGTGGATAAAGGTGTCATGTTACCTTGTCACCTTTATCCATTGTTTGAAGAAAAAATATGGTACATAGCACCTTCATCGCCTAAATATTCAGCTTTTTAACAAAGGTATCGTAAAAAAAGGACTTGCAAATAAAAATAGGGCTTATTTTAAGCCTTTAGAACGAAAAAAACGCATTTCTGAAAAAATGTTACTTGGCGCCTTTATACACTCGTGTCTTCAAGTATAAAGAAATTTAGCTTGCTCCTATTTTTTTTTTGGTTTTTTTTTCGTTATTTGACAGGGCTACTGGTGAGTTGAAGAGATCCATCTTGATGTAAGGTGTGGACGGAAATTAAAGTCTATTTTTAAAGTGAAATAAAAATGTTTTATTTAAAAAACTTTTATCGTCAAACTTAACAAAAAAAACTAATACTATTTTCAATCTTGACATGGTTTTGAAAAAAATACTTTAGAAATAATTTTGATCGATAGTGAGCTGGAGGCATCAACCTTGATAAAAGGTTTAGTGAACATTTGATCAATTTTGATGGAGTTTATCTTCAAAATCATGTCAAATTTTGTTATAAAATCGCAGAGAAATGTTCTTAAATTTAAAAAAAATAGTCAAAAATTAAATGTGTTTTCTTTTGAAAACTTCTTATTTAACTACCCTTGTTTAAAAAACTAAACAATAATAAAATTTAAAAAAAAATCAAAATAACTTTTATTTTTATTTAATAACATGATGTATTTTTTCGTAAAATTACTTTAAAACAAGTTTTACCATCTTTGGCCAAGTATATCTCAAAAACTGCATAAATAAATGGATCCATGACGGATCTGATAACTTCCTAGCTAGCCTATTAGTGATATCAGGCTTGAAAACAGTAAATATCTTAGAAACTAAAGCTCTTACAAAGTTTTTGGTTATAACATAAATTATCGAGCAAAATTTAGTCTACTATATTCCGAAAACCGTATGTTGATACCACACTACGTTAAAAAGTTAGCATTTTTTAAATGTCAAAAAACCGTCATTAGCATTAATGGATTTTAACCAAAATCTAATCAGCTCGTAAGAGTGTCGAACACTATTTTACCTGAAAATTTTATGAAAATCGGTTCAGCGGTTTAGGCGCTATCATGTTACGGACATAAATAATATACACACACACACAGACAGACATCACGACGATATTGCTAAGATAGGTCAAAATACACCCAAATAACACATTTTCGGCGTTATCTCAAAAAAAAAATTCGTCGAAAATAATACCTTCTCTAGCCATTGCTATGAGGGCTAGGAAGGTAAAAAACACATGAAGGGTCCAGTGAAAAAACGATGAGATTCCATTGTTCAAAAAGTTGAGTAAAACGAAATTTAAAGTGATCATTTCAACAGTGCTGCCTATTTTTAGCCGTAGCTTTTAGTGGAATCTCATTGTTTATCCCCTGTAAGGTTTTTCGGAAAAAATGGAATCTCATCGCTTTTCCACTGGACCCTTTATATATTACTGTAACATAAGGGATTTCGCAAATTTGACCATAACTTTTTACTTATTTGTGTGAGGTTCAGTTGCGTTAATAAATTTGCAAGTAGAACATGGCTCTGCGATTTGTGATAAACCTAATATAGGTACATCAAGCACGAAAAAAAATTAAATACAATAATAAAATCGTAAAAAAATCGTCAAACACACAACCATAAAAACAAAGAGTATAACAAACGATACAAAATAAATTAGACTAAAACGTAAAAATACATTTTTTTTTTAAATCTTAGCTTACAAGTTATCAGTTTATTCGGAAGAATTTAATAGAGGCTGTAAGGTCCTTCAATTTGCTCAAAGTGTTACGGGTGTGACAAAATCCGTTACAGAGGGGACAGATTAATAGCAAATTCTTTTGGGAAAAAATGCGACACTGGTGCGCCAGTAGTGCAAGTTTTGTTTTTTTTTGGAAAAACTAGTGCAACTTTTGGTATTCTTTTGTGACTCAGTGGTCTCTGAGCTCTTGTTGCACTAGTGCACTTTCGAATTATTTTCTACACTAGGGCAATTTTTTGACAGCACCAAAACGGTGTCAGTGGATACTAACTTTTTCAAAAGAATTCGCTATAAGTGATGAGAGAAAAATATGCAACGGAAGTGACAAAACGTGACAGGTGAGACAAATTGAGTGACGGCCAAGAAATTGTGTAACGGACAAGACAAATTTTGTAACTGATAGGACAAATTGTATGACGGGTGGGAAAAGGTGTGTGACAAAATCCTTGAAAAAACGCACCGCAAATTTTGCACCATATTTAAATGAACCAACAAAACTTTGAGTAAATTGAGGTGACATACAACCGAAATAAGATTATACCTACATGGAACACAATATGCATTTCACGCACTTTTCAATACATTAAACGACTCCTAACAACCACTTTAGCCTGTGTTTAAACTAAAGAAAAAAATTGGAAGAAACATTTTACTCAAACAATAAAAACTTTTAATGGAACACTTTGCTTCTACTTAATTTAAAGAATAGTCGAAGTGTGTAGATTACTTTCGAGATTAATCACGATAATTTTAAATACAGGGTGTTCGGCACATGAACCGTCAAAATTTTTTGGGATATTGTTGGGGTCATTTGCTACCTTTTCAACCTTGGAACTTGGGTCCTTAGAGTCACGGCTAAAGAGATATGAATTTTTTAATTTTTTTCTCAAATTACCCAAAATCCCACCTTTATACACTCGTAAGCTTTTTATTAATGTCTGGAAAAGCACCATTTTTTTTTATAATTCTGTAATCTTATGCTACTTCAATTAATGAATAGATTTGTTAAAATTTATGTACCAAAGGGACATACGAGGTTTTTTATTGAAGAACATTAGTGATTTTGTAAAAGAAAATCAAAATTAAAAATCAAAAAAAGTATCGACAATTGAGAACTTCATTTTCTTTTAAAAACTTCTTTAGTTGATTACCTTTCTAACGGTATGCTACACATTGATAAAAAACACATTTCTGCTTTAAAATACGGATATTCCGTCAAAAGGGCGAGACTCGTTCGGAATTGGTAAGAAAATCAATTTGATGTTTATGATCGTTTACCTACTTAAACAAAAGTTAAACTTTTAACAATAATGTATTGTGTTCTTTATTTATCAATTTGGTTCGAAACGATCATAAACATCAAATTGTTTTTCTTATCAAGTCTGAACGATTATTGCCCGTCTCACGGAATATCCGTATTTTTAAGCAGAATTGTTTTTTTAAATCAATGTGTAGCATACCGTTAGAAAGGTAATCAAGTAGAGAAGTTTTTAAAAGAAAATGAAGTTCTCAAGTGTCGATACTTATTTTAATTTTTAATTTTGAAATTGATTTTCTTTCACAAAATCACTAATGTTCTTCAATAAAAAACCTCGTATGTCCCTTTAATACATAAATTTTAACAAATCTATTAATTAGTTGAAGTAGCATAAGATTACAGAATTATAAAAAAAATTGTGCTTTTCCAGACACTAGTAAAAAGCTTACGAGGGTTTAAAGGCGGGATTTTGGGTAATTTGAGAAAAAAAATTAAAAAATTCATATCTCTTTAGCCGTGACTCTAAGGACCCAAGTTCCAAGGTTGAAAAGGTAGCAAATGACCGCAACAATATCCCAAAAAATGTTGACGGTTCATGTGCCGAACACCCTGTATATTTATAAAGTTATGCCGATCTTGGCGAAGGTAATATAAAAAATAAATGGATCCATGACGAGGAAGGTGTCAGATCCACCTTCCTAGCCAGCCTACTATAACACTTCAAGTAAAGCCATGATAATATATTAGCCTTGAAAACAGTTTTTTGTAAATATCTTAAAAACTAAAGCTCCCACGAAGTTTTTGGTTATAACACGAATTATTGAGCAGAATATAGTCTACTATATTCCGTAAACAGTGTTTTCATACGATACTCCGTTAAAAAGTTAGCATTTTTTAAAGTTTTTAATTGTCAAAAAACTGTCATTAGCATTTTGACCAAAATCTAATCAGCTCGTAAGAGTGTCGAACACTATTTTACCTGAAAATTTTATAAAAATCGGTTTAGCGGTTTAGGAGCAATCGTATTACGGACACAAATAATATACACACACACACAGACCAACATCACGACGATATTGCTAAGATAGGTCAAAATACAGTCAAATAACACATTTTTGGCGTTATCTGAAAAAAAATTTTTTCGTCGAAAATAATACCTTCTCTAGTCATTGCTACGCGGGGTAGGAAGGTAAAAATTAACTAAATTATCGTGGGGTTCCTTTTTTTCCAGCCTTATCTCTGCTAAAAGACAAAGTTGTCAAAATTTAAGAGTGTAATGGCTGGAAAAAACTATTAAAAATTTCTTGAAGATAGTAAAATTCTTAAAAACTTAAAAATAAATGTTTTAGTTTACTGAGAATATGTACAAAAAGTCCCCACACGTTAAATAAGGAACGTACTTTCTGTTCAATGTTTAACACTTCAACACATACACGTGTAAAGATATTCAAAAGACCTTTTAAAACAAGGTATTACTTTTATTTTTCTTTGAACCTTTTTAAGGACATTATATATTTTTTACTTTAATTTAAACACAGAAGAATAGGAGACGAGTGTGATAATGGCCAATATACAGTGTGTCTACTTACGTTGCAGCACATAGGAAACTTTTTATTATTAACTTTACGAATAAAAATGCTTAAAATTCGTGAAAATTTCGTCTAAAACCAGAAAAAAAAGATTTGTGAAGAAATACGTTGTCGTTCATAAATCTCTAAATAAAGCAAAAAGACAAAAAGTCACTGGCCTGAGTCAAAAAATGCTAATATATTAACATAATTCTCAAATACCAAATTGCAAATAATGCAAGGACCTAAAACTATAAACAACAAGTAAAATTAAAGAAAGAAAAATAGGAAAAAAGTTTTCTGTCTTTGGCCGGGACTCGAACCCGGAATCTCTTGCTCTGTATGCAAACGATCTTTACATTAAGCCACCGAAGACTATACATACATTTTCGGAAAACTTCCATCTATGCATGTGTGTGGTGTCTCAATACAAGAACGAGAAACTCTCAGCGTATTAACTCGACCAAGTCAACCAACTGATCTCTATAAATCTTCCTTTCCACTGTCAAACGTATGAATTAATTTCACGTGTTGTTTATAGTTTTAGGTCCTTGCATTATTTGCAGTTTGGTATTTGAGAAGTTACATAATGTTTTGCCATTTCTGCCATCATTAGAAATGCATTTAAAAAACATTAAAATAAAAATTACTTGATGCTCTACTATTTTTTTTTGTGCATCAAGTAATCATTTCCTTTTAAAATTTTAAGTATTGTTCATACTCGTCTTAGTCTTTTGTTTTTGATTAGTCTTTGTCCTTTGATTAGTCTTAGCTGTCTTAAACAAAATCGGCTGTTCATACTCGTCTTTTGTTTTTGATTAGTCTTAGTCATAACCCACTGAAAAAAAATTCAATTTCAATAAAAAGGCCCCTTTTCAAAAGTCATTTTCTACACAAAACAATCTTATTTAACCTAATCTGTGCACGAAACACAGACACGAAAGAACAAAAGCGAAAAAGAAAATAAAAACAAATAAAATTTTGAGGTTATGTTGAGATTTTCTGTTAAAAACATGATTAATGGCGGTAAATTCAAAATTTCGGCCGCGCGCTTGCGCTCTTCGGACGCCCTGTAAAAAGAAACAACAAATATCAGCTGATGTCTGTCACTCGTCTTAGTCGTTGTCCTAAGGATTGAAAGTTGGCAACTCTTAAGACAAAGACTAATCAAAAAGAAAAGCAAAAGCATTGTATGAACACTCCCATAAGAAACAGTGGTTTTAACTTTCTTATGACACGACATATGACTAAACCAAGACAAAAGACTAGACAAAAGACGAGTATGAACGATCCATTAATGTTTTAAAATGTTATTATTTCTTTGATTGATAAATTTATAGTCTGATCACAGATTAATATAGTCTGATGATGCCAGAAATAGCAAAAAATTATAATGTAACTAGGCTATTTTATTAAATTAGCATTTTTAGTGATACTAGTGACCTTTGTCCTTTTTCTTCATAAATAAATAATATTTAGAAATTTTTCTTAAGAAAAAACTGGATTATTTTTTAGAATTGTAAATTAGGTCGACGAGATTTGTCAAACAAAGCAAAAATCAAGTTTTTGACAACTTTGCATAGTACTGATAAATATAATAAATATAAAAACAGTTGGTGCCAAAAAATTTGTACAAAATTGAGTGTTCTATAGATTCTGTTCTTAAATGTCATGAATGACCGAAAAATTTTACTTTATGCATTTTAAAAATAAATATTTTTGACAGACTTTCTTAGCAGCAAATATAAAAGATTTTGATTTTTTCGAAATTATTATGTATATAGCATGGTTAGAAGATATAGGGTTCCGACTGCTTCCGGTGTTTAATGCGTGTAAGAGAGAAGTAAAAGAGAGACAAATATATTTTGGGCAGTGTAGTAGTAGTAGTAAAGTAGGGGAATACATCGCGACCTCTCGTCTTCACGAAGTTTTTCATCATTCGAGTGCAGCGAAACAGGCGAGAAGTGGGTATTTGTTTTTCAAGCAAATTCTAGCTCAAGTCATGCTACGTATTATATTTAGCGTTTAGGCAAAAGTCCAGATGATTCAGTGGTATTTCGGCGGAAATAGCTGTCAAGGTGTGGCAAAGTTATTTGTTGTTTCAGGGAAGTTATTTGCCAAGCCGAACGCCGAAGCAAATCAGGATGAAAGTTTTATTAAACATATTTGTTTTACAGACGAAAGTTTGTTTTCAATTCATGGTCGTCACAATCCTTTCGTCAAAAACTTAATGTCTGGAATAAGATTTCGGGTGACAATATCATTGGTTTTTTTTCATCAATGGTAATTTATGAGAGAATTATTTAGCTCTGTTGCAGGACCCTATCATTACTGCGATTCGACGGGTGACAAATGTTAATTTTAACCAAATTTGGTTTATGCAAGATGAAATGTTTCCAAGGCGGTTTATTACAAGCAGGCAAGGTACTATTAGCTGCTTTATTACAAGCAGGCAAGGTACTATTAGCTGTAAAATAAATAAATTTTATAACAGGCTCGGATACTGTTTAGCACAGAGCGGTGGTATTTTTGAGAATTTGAATTTGTTAGGTAGTTCTTATATCAATATAAAAGAATGTGCTTTTAAAACATACCCCTCTCTTTTTTGTTTCGCTGGGCAAGCCATAAACTTTAGTTTGTGGTTGACACAGCATTAGATATTATAAAAAATAACAAGCTTGAAAAAAAGGATTATACGTTACGTAGTTATCGTCTAAATTTCCGATATTTTATGTAATAATACCCTTGATCGATTTTCTCTGCGAACTGAAAAAAAAGATCGCCGCGCTAGGGGACACAATCGGTGTCAGAAAATTTCTCTCTACTTTACCGGGGCGCCCAGAGTACAGGTATTATCTATGGTTCTGGCTATCGTGAAACAATGGGCGTAACCACAATGTAAACTTCTATCCTTTTTTCATTACATACAGTAATAATTTTCCATGATCCCTATACGGTTTAATAATGCTGAATACCTACTTTTTAGAATCGACCAGAAAAAAAAATGTAAATAATAAATAGAACGAAATTTTGATATTATCACACTCGTCACCACGGAAGGGACAACTCGATACATGTAGTACGATTATTTGGCTTTTTTTTGTTACAATGTCAACGATTATACGAATAATAATGTAATGGCTAACTAACTAACTAATTTAAAAAAAAGATGAATATGTCAGTCGTCAGGAAGTGTTGGTCCTTATTGCAAATTGGACGGCCGTAGTGGCGTCAGAGGTAACCGTCAAAACACTAAAAAAAAAAGGTGATAATAATACATATCCAGATCCCCGATAAAATTAACTCAACTGCTCAAAAATTGAAGGGACGCACCCGAATTTTTGGACAATGTTTGGAACCAATGGTGCAATTTGAATAAATTTTTTTGAGATTCTATATCGTTTCACGCTTAATGACCTCCTTTTTCTAAAAAAAACTGCAATTTGAACAGGTGATTTGACAGAAGGAGTTAAATGCAGGTGTATCAAAACTGACAAAGTTTGAGTTTCTCCCATTTGGTAGAATTTTTTTTTCAACTGTTTCAAACTATCTTAAGGATGGTTAAGGAGAGTCGAAAAAAGGATATTCTCAAATTTTCTATTTTGGGTTTAGTTTTCGAAATATTATTTTTTTTTCCAAAAGTTCCATTTTCTGTGTTTCTCGTTTGACGTTTGTACCTATCATGACTTGATATGAGGATAACCAAATTTTTGGGAATGAGAGCCAATTGGATGTGGTTTGACTCCACATTCGTTGTTAAGTTTTAAACGTTCAGGGGTCGGCACCAGAGGCGTGCAAAGTAGTAGAAATTTAAATATAAAAACAACGAAAAAATGTACGTCTTAAGGTACATTTTGGGGTCTACCAGGACCCCCGATGGAGCTAGAATTTTTTTCTGGCTTCTAGAATTTAAAAACGATTTCTTTAAATAAAAAAACTAAAAATAACTTTCAATTATCATTTTTTTAAATTTGCAATTGTTAAACAACGTCCGTATCTTTGATTCTGGAAAACCTTAAAAACAGCTTCACCTAGAATTTTAGTTTAAATCCATTTTTCTACTCATTTTTGTTAATCTGTCAGCTGCTTAAGAGCACTGTGTAAAAATTGAGATAACTTATTTTGAAACACTCTGAAGTTATTTGCAGATCATCAAACCAGAATAATGGACAGAACAAGACAACGGACGGCTGCAGCAAACGAGACCCGAATATCTGTCAGCCTCTCCGAGGAGAGACATAGAAGTACATGGAGAGGAAGTACTCATCGAAAAAGAAATGATAAAGAATAGTATTAAAAAGTTTAAATCCGGAAAAGCCAGCGGACTTGGGTGAAAATCCGTTGAAATGCTAAAATATGGATCAGAGAAACTACTAGAAAATCTCATCAATCAATGCGTAAACGGACATCCAGTACCTGATGATTGGAAAATTGCATTCATATCCTCAATACATAAAAAAGGAAACAAGCTGGATTGCAACAATTACAGAGGAATTTCAGTAACCAGTACTCATCAATCAATGCGTAAACGGACATCCAGTACCTGATGATTGGAAAATTCATTCATATCCTCAATACATTTTAAATACATAAAAAAGGAAACAAGCTGGATTGCAACAATTACAGAGGAATTTCAGTAACCATTACTCTAAGTAGATTGTACAGTAGAATTCTTAGAGATCCAATAGAGAATGATTTTCATGAACAAGCAGAAGAAGAGCAAAGTGTGTTTCGTCACACACACTCATGTTACCTTTGTGGACCTACAAAAAGCCGAGGGGGATTTCACTGACCATTTTTTTGTACATATGTTCGCATTGTTTGACAAAATGCGAAAAAATGTGAAAAAATGTGAAAAAATGCGAAAAAATTCGAAATAATGCGAAAAAATGCGAAATAGTGCGGAAAAATGCTAAATAATAAAATTAAGAATTGTTGAGTTCATTGTATTTGGGCAGTGTTGTAAAAAGGGTAAAAAGAAAAGGGTAATTTTTCGGTAGGTTAATTTTTAAAAAGGTATTTTATTAATCATGTTTATAAAACTTTTTAAGAGTAGACATGCTTTTTTTCCAGTCTGTCACCTTAGCTCCGAAATGTAGAAGCGACGTTGCAAAATGCGGCAAAACGACTCACGTGATATACATACCTTTTTGAGTGAAAAAAACATCAGAATTGGCTGAAATTTGAGTGGAAGGCACATTTTGTAAAAACTAAGACAAGGCTCGGAGCAATTTTTTGGTTTTTTTTGCCGAATAAGTAAAAACTTCTTTCTAAGGATACCGATTCGAAATATTCATGACATAAATATTTCGGCCTAGAAAGAATTTTTGAAAAAAAATCAAAAAAGTGCTCCGAGCCGTGGCTTAGTTTATACAAAATGCGCCCTCCACTCAAATTTCAGCCAATTCTGATGTTTTTTTCACTCAAAAAGGTATGTATATCACGTGAGTCGTTTTGCCGCATTTTGCAACGTCGCTTCTACGTTTCGGAGCTAAGGTGGCTGACTGGAAAAAAAGCATGTCTACTCTTAAATGAAAATATACATTTATACTCATTACTCCTAATCGTCTGATATATCAATGTCCTCAAAATCTTCTGCTTCTATCTCACTTTCACTTATGTATTCTGTTTCACTTTCAGTTTCTGTTTCAGTCTCACTTTTTTGGTACATTTTTTTTGTACGTCTTTGTTTTGTAAGCGTTTTTTTTGAAGGTTGTTTTGATTTTAGTATTTGGTTGGTCAGTCTGTTCTTTGTTTTTCCCTGTCCTGTTTGTTTTGTTCGAGGTTGGTCTGTCATTGGTCCTTGAAATCTTAAAAGTCTGTCAGTCGAGAGTCGTCCCACATTATTGGAGTAAAACCAGCATAATGTGGATTTGCGTACAGCGCCAGCTCTTTCTATTGCCTTAAAAATATCACTTCTTAGCTGACGCGGACTTTAGTTCGCGTCAGCTCAGGAGTCCCATTTTTGAGGAAAAGAAAGAGCAGGTGCTATATACATATCGAAAGTGCAACAAAGATGGAAATAGTTTTCATACCTGATTTTTAGTAAATAAACGAAAATCAACCTTAATGTAAGCACATAAGAGTTTACAATTCCTCCTGGTAACAAGCGATTTCGCGGAAGAATCGCGTTCTTTATTAATCCCTTTATTAATGGCAGTTTTAAAAACAAATTTAACACGTCCTTATTTTTTGCATTTAAAAAAATATAACTTGAAGACCTCGTTGAAGACTCAGCAGTAATCAGGGCTAATTTAATTTTCATTTAAATGGGCAAAAAAAAATGCGTGATTACTAAAATATTTACCGAACACTAATTCCGTTTGTTTGTTTGAACTCGGATAGAGCAATCATACGATTTTTGATTTATAAGAAAAAAAATTATAACAAATAAGAAACAATGCAGAAAAATGCGAAAAAATGCTAAAAAATGTGAAAAAATGTGAAAAAATGCGAAAAAATGGCAAAAAATGCGAAAAAATGTGAAAAAATGCGAAAAAATGTGAAAAAATGCGAAATAATGCCGCATTATTTCATCAAAATTTGTACATATATTGCGGCCAGTGAAATCCCCCTTGCAAAAAGCATATGATACCTCCAGTAGAAAAATTATGGACAGTATTTGAGCAAACTAATATCAATCATACATACATAGAAGAGATAAGAGAACTATACAAAGGGTCAAAATCTAAAATTAAAATTGGAAAGGCTTAAGACAGCTTATTGGACATGTTAACGGTATTTTATGAAGCAGAGAGAAAAAAAAGAATGTAAAATTCAATATATATGAAACAATGGTAAAAACACGCTATTGTATGGAACAGAGAGTTGTCGCGTAACAGAAAAATACAAAACAAAGATGGAAAGTGTCGAAATGGATGCAATAAGAAGATCAATGAGAATATCTAGAACAGATCATATAAGAAATGAGATCATAAAAGAAAGAATTGGGAATCATAACGGATGACATTACTAAACGACAACTGATATAGTTCGTCTGTCGTATTCTATCGAGATCACCACGCAGCATGGTGATAAATTCTATTAACCAAAAAATCCAATAACATTCTTAGAAAATCAAACTAAACCATTACACAAACAAGTGATTCTAGTGTGGATCGACTGCAACGACTGGGCCAGCGAGAGGAGCTCCTCTGGACGACGGAAACAACTAAAAAGGTGAGTGCCAATCCTCTATATTGTCTTTGTGTGGCTCGGAAAAATTAATATTTTTACATCGTCCTTTTAAGGATTTTTGCACCCAGATTTTATAAAACGACCAGCGCGCTTACTGTCCCGCGGCTCTACCTCATACCTCACACCTCAAAACATCAACATTTTCTGGTCAATGTACAATGGATGAACAACGAAAGATTACCAAAGCAGGTCCTAGACTGGCAAACTAGAACAATCAATCCAAAGATCAATGAGTCAAAAAAACCTGACAGAAAATGATTGTCAGGATCGAACGAGATGAAGAATAGGCGTCGGACAACGTAGAAAAATGTTCTAAACCGACATAGTAACAAGCTATTTTGAGTAAAAACCTTGTTAAGCTTCTAAAAAGATAAACTAACCTAACCTACCTGTGTGTCCGATGGTAAGGACTTCGATAGGCAGTGAGCCCCTGCGCCGAGCCAGCAGCGCGTCAGGGGGGGCCAACTCGGCGCGCCTGTGCAACGCAGTGGAGCAGAACCGCGAAAGCAGGTCAGCACTGCACGACTCAGGCGCCGCGCCTCCTACCGTCTCTGGACCGCCGCTACTGCGCCTGCGCAGTTGCTTCTTCCCTCCGCCGCCACGGCCTCGGCAAGCCTGAAAAAATTTAATTGTTTTTAACAAAAACTCTTGTGAAAGATGTATTCTAATTAATCCGTCTCAAGACCCTGTCTAAAAAAATTGGAGGTACCGGCGAAGATCTTGCGTAAACAACTTGTCATTTTTGTTGCAGCAGACGTTTGATGGAGGTTTGTTTAAAGAACCCGAAAATTTATTTAGTCTTACTAGATACACTTCAAAAAATTCCTTGGATATTTACGTTTGTTATGCTTATTTATTTAGTTTAATTTAAACAAGTTTTTAAGCAGTTTTGTGGGCTATGATAAAAATAGTAATTTCTATGAGTGATTTAGAAATGATTGACGGTAAGAACTGTGCCCCAAGTGCACCACCAAAAAAGAAATCATAACAAAAACATTTTGTGTAATAAAAAGCCAAGTACGCGAAAATGGCATTCCGTAAAAAGAATCAAAATGAAAATTTCTTACTAGTTTGGAAATGTTTTTTTAAACTTTGCTATTACAGCCAAACTTCTTTATGTTCAATTTAGCACTGTGCCTAAGATTCATTTACAGCCGTAATAGCCAAGTTTAGAAAAACATTTCCAAACTAGTAAGAACCATTCATTTTGAAATTTGTATTGGCGAACTTGGCTTTACTTTTATCTCAATTCTTATTATGGAATGCCATTTTCGCGTACTAGGCTTTTTTACATAAAATGTTTTTGTTATGATTTCACTTCTTTTTTAAAGGAATTGGATAAAATTTAATTTTTAGAGTAGTGAAATATGCGGAATATTTTTCAAAACTTTTGCAATGCCTTACTTAAAATTTTGAGGTTTTTTATTTTTTTCCCATGGTTTTATCATAGTTCCTATCAGCCTTCCAAAGCTCAGCTCTCTAGCGTTTCTGAAAATGGACACTGTTACTTTTACATAACTTTACATGTATAGGGGAGGAAGTAAATTAAAATGTTCGTGTTTTTAAATTTTTTCCTATAGTTTTATCATAGTTCCTATCAGTCTTCCAATGCTCAGCTCTCTAGCCTTTCTGGAAGTGGATAATGTTACTTTTACATAACTTTACATTTCTAGGGGAGGAGAGTAAATGAAAATTTTGGGGTTTTTAAATTTTTTACCATGATTTTATCATAATTTCTATCAGCCTTCCAAAGCTCAGCTCTCTAGCGTTTCTGGAAGTGGGCAATGCTACTTTTATATAAATTTACATTTATAGGAGAGGAAAGTAAATTAAAATGTTGGTGTTTTTAAATTTTTTCCTATAGTTTTATCATAGTGTCTTTTAGTCTTAAAAAGCTCAGCTCTCTAGCGTTTCTGGATGTGGGCAGTGTTACTTTTTTTTACCTTTCTATGGCATTTGTATGTAAAATGATAAGTTCAGAAAAAATAAATACATCTTAGATATTTTTTGAAGTTTTTGACGTTTTTTAAAATTTTTTAACATTTTTGACATTTTTTTTTATATATTTGGTATTTTTCTAATTTTTTGACATATCTAAAGTACTCGAAGTACTTGAAGTGTTTATATTGTACTTCAAGTACTTCTAATATACTTCAAGGAAAAGACTTGGGGAAAATTAAGTACTTTTATAATGTACATGGTACTTGAAGTACATTTAAAAAGAAAATGTACTTAGTACTTCAAGTCCTTTTACAAACCTTAATGTACTTGGTACTTGTACTTAAAGTACTTTCATAATGTACCGATGTACAGCTCTGCCCGCTATCCATATACAATTTATTTGATTAAATTGTTCAAATTCGAAAAAAAAACTTTGAAATTTGCCACAAAGGCGATATCCCTGCGAATTTTCGGAGGTGCACTAGTGGTTAAAAATTTTCGAAAACAATGTAAAAATTGTGTAAACAACGAAATTTAAAGCTATTTTATTTAACTTGTTTGAATTTAATACTCACTTTCCCATTAAGACTAGTGTGCCGGGTAAATTCGTATCTGTTTCCAGTCGGGGGCAAGTCGACCGGAGCCGATCCCCGTCGTTGATACAGCCAAAACGTTCGGCTAGTTTCGACTGGGGTGATGTTCATTACGTGGGCTGATTGTTCTTTGTCTTCATAAGTTCCTGCAAGCAAAATGACCTTAGTCTTCTAACAGAAAATGATCAAAGTTTAACGTAAACATCTTTCACATTTAAAAAGAAGAAATGAGCTCGTAAAGAAATAACAACAAAGTGTTATAGTTTTTATTGTTTGTTTTTGAGATATGGTATTTATCATAAAAAAATTAAATACGGACCTGGATTTTTTTTATTACTATTTTGATTGGTTTCATGCTAGTATTATCATAAAACAATAAAAATTTTAAAAAATTTTTGTTTTAAGGTAAAAAAAAATATTTAATATTTTTAAAAAAATTAGTCCGAACCTGGATATTTCCAACATAAATATAAATTAAAAATTGCTAGTTAAACAATTTTTAGTTTAACTGTTTTGATACTTAGCATATTAAAATGGTTTTACGTTAATTTACAGATTTATTTGAAACAAAGTCTACGAAAAATACAAAAAAAAACAAATTACAAAAAATAACAAATTTTTCTGATTGCCATTTTTCTTAACGCATTTTGCATAAAAATATTTCTGCCATTTAAATATTGGGATTTTGTTGCTTGAATGAAGCAGTCAACCATATCACATTTTTCAAAATCTGGATATGGTCGATTTCTAGCCAGTTTAAAATAATTGTAAGCCATGCACAAAAATGACAAGTAAAATAGTAATGTCAATTCCACGCTTTTGTTTTGTAAATTTCACGACCTGCTGTGCTACCATCAAATAATTAGTATGATATTATTTTTGTAACTTTTTAACGTTTTTTACTTTATTTATAAATCTTTTAATTATCATTTCAAAACAGATATACTAAAAATCGTTCAACTAGTGTGTCTTGCAATTTTTAATTTATAATTACGTTGGAAATTTCCAGGTTCGGACTATAATTTTTTTTTAAAATATTAAATAGTTTTTTTTAAACCTTAAATCAAAAAAATATTAAAGTTTTATCATTTTAAGGTAATAATAGCATGGAACCAATCAAAACAGTGATAAAAAAAATCCAGGTCCGTATTTAATTTTTTTATTATAAACACCATATCTCAAAAACTAAACAATATTTTAAAAAATTGACAACGTCATTATTTTGCTCTAAAAAAGTTGCCATAGAAAAGTTTTTACAAAATAAAAATATCTTGCAAAATAAGCGAGATACAAGGAATTAATTAAAATACAATTTTAAAAAACCACGGGGTATAGCAAAAATCTGATTACACCATTTTTAAGGGCTCAAAAAAAGAGCACGGTAAGGTGCAATCAGAAAATCAATATCTTTAATAATAACCGAGTTTCCCATTTAATCCCATCGAAAATGGGACACGCTGTACAGCGTAAACCTCCGCCTGAAAGACTGTTGTATTGGATCCCAGCAAGTAGCTTTTTCCAATACCCTTGGTTTTCACGTACACTCCTGCGCCGCCGCCGGTCGAATTCCGGTCTGTTAGTCTTGATCCGTCTGTATAACAGACCGTGGCATCGCTAAGGAATTCAACCCCTTCCTTTCACCATGCATGCCTTGGTGGTAGGGTTACACGGTATCTCCTTTTCTCCCTTAACCGCTTCTCTGGCATCGCTAGCCTGTAAGTTGATAGAGGAATCTTCTTTTTCGTCACAGTCAGGACCAATAGAGATGGGAAAATTAAGTGAGTTCACATGCGCAGCTTGTTTTATACCTGATCGTAGGAAGTACCTCCTTCTCACTCATTCAAGAATTCATACACTGATAGACACTTTAGAGTAATACAGAAAGATTCTTTCTCAAACAAAAACGGGCGTGCCTCAGGGTAGCCTACTAGGCCCTTATTTATATTTATTATTCAATTGCGATATTTCAAAACCAGAAAATAATCACTTAGCATTAGTTGTCAATGATACTGGTTTATTGGTAATGAAAGAATGCATTAAAGAATCAATAAATAAATATCTCTGGACCTGCGGAAGGCATTTGACAATGTCAATCACAATTTCTATTTATTGTATTGAATTACGATTAAGTATTAAAATAACCGAAATAAACTGATCCTCAAAAAAGCTCTGTTCTGTTCAATGCCATTGAAAAGCTAAAATCGTAAATTTTGAATATTTTTAAACGAAATTAAACAATAAATCAAAAATAATTAATAATTTTAGAAACATTGTTCAATTTAAATAAACTGACAAAAAATTAAAGAATTTGGATGACCTACAGCGAGACAGAAATCAATACTTACGACCAAAAACGACTTCTGCGGGTACCGAACCCCTTCTCAAAGCTTGGATATCCGACGAAAATACAAAAGCACCGCCAGCGGCGACTAAGTTTTCGTCAGGTTTTGACAGGGGCAAGGATACCGGTGCTGAACCTCTGCGTCGAGCAAGATTCTGAAAAAAAAACTTAATTTAATTTTATAGTTTTAGTTTGTGATCTGGCCATGTACGTCAAAAACGTACAAGAAAAGTGTATCATAACAAAAACGTTTCATGTAAAAAAGCCAAGTACGCGAAAATGGTATTCTGTAAAAAGAATTGAGATAAAAGTAAAGCCATGTTCTCCAATACAAAATTTAAAATGAAAGGTTCTTGCTAGTTTGGAAATGTTTTTTATAAAACTTTGTTATTACAGCCTTTATATTCAATTCAGCACTGTGCCTTAGAGTTTTACCTAATCTAAAATATTTCCAAACTAGTAATAACCTTTCAATTTGAAATTTGTATTGGAGAACTTGGCTTTACTTTTATCTCAACTCTTTTTAGGGAATACTATTTTCGAGTACTTGGCTTTTTTACATCAAATTTTTTTGTTATGATTTCACTCCTTTTTCAAAGGATTTGGATAATATTTAAGTTTTAAAGTAGTGAAATATTGCGGAATTTTGTTTTTTAATTTTTTCTTAAACGCTAAGCAGAATATACGGTAAAATAATAAGAAATAAAGTAGAGAGCGAATATAAAGACATGGAGGCAGAAGAACAAGCTGGTTTCAGGGCGGGTAGATCGACTTCAGATCATCTCTTTTGTATAACCCAAGTTATTGAAAAGAAAATGGCATACGGTCAAGAGCTGCATCTGCTTTACGTGGATTTGCAGAAGGCATATGATAGTATACCACTAAATCTACTTTGGAAAGCGTTGGAAAACACAAACATAAGCGTACAACTAATTAAGGCCATCCAAGAGTTATACCGCAATAGTAAGGCAAAAGTTAAAATAAAAGCAAAACTAACCAAAGGCTTTCAAGTAAATAAAGGTCTTAAACAAGGTTGCTGTATCTCGCCTACGCTCTTCAAGATATACTTGGAACAAGTCCTTAAAGTGTGGAAGAGAAAATGCCAAAACATGGGAATTCCGTTGGACGAAACCACCTTGTATACTTTATGTTTCGCCGATGATCAGATAGTAGTGGCTCAGGATTATGACGACCTCGAATATATGACACGAAAACTAATAGAAGAGTACAATAAGTGGGGACTAGAGGTTAATCTCAATAAGACAGAGTATATGTGTATCGGTGGAATGAAACAGGATCTAATCTTAAATACCGGGCAGCGAATTCACTCCTGTGATGAGTATAAATACTTTGGTCTAAAAATTACAGCTGACGGAACACTAGACAAAGCTATAAAAGATCGAAACGTACAAGGAAGAAAAGCAATAACTTTATTAAATGGAATAATTTGGGACCAAAGTATATCAAAACATAACAAAAAGCTTATATATAACACCATTATAAAAAGTATTATTACATACGGCTCAGAAGTATGGCCAATCAAGGATAGAACAGAAAAAATGCTTTCCGCTACGGAGATGGACTATTGGAGAAGAGCAGCAGGGAAATCAAAAAGAGAAAGAGTTACAAATCAAAGAATAAGAGAAATTATGACAGTAGGTGAACGTACTTTAGTGGATGATATAAGAACAAAACAACTGGTGTGGTACGGACATGTACAAAGAATGAATGACGAAAGACTACCTAAACAAATACTACAATGGAAACCAACTGGCCGAAGAAAACGAGGACGGCCAAGGAGAAGCTGGAGAGAAGGAATAGACAGTGAAATAAGAATAAGAGACCTAGATGATGAATTATGGGCAAACAGAAACGAGTGGAGATTGGGTATCGGAAGACGTAGAACGTTGTGAAACCGATAAATATATATATATATATATATATATATATAATTTTTTCCTATGGTTTTATCATAGTTCCTATCAGCTTTCTAAAGCTCAGCTCTCTAGCGTTCCTGAAACTGGCCAATGGTACTTTTACATAAATTTACATTTATAGGGAAGGGAACTAAATTAAAATTTTGGTGTTTTTAAATGTTTTCCTATAGTTTTGTCATATTTCCTACCACTCTGCCAAAGCTCAGCTCTCTAGCGTTTCTGGAAGTGGGCAATGTTATTTTTACATAACTTTACATTTATAGGGGAGGAAAGCAAATTAAAATTTTGGGGTTTTTACATTTTTTCCTATAGTTTTATCATATTTCCTATCAGTCTGCCAAAGCTCAGCTCTCTAGCGTTTCTGGAAGTGGGCAATGTTACTTATCATTAACGTATTAATCCGGTTAATACGTTAATGTTACTTATACATAACTACATGTATAGGGGAGTAGAGTAAATTTGAATTTTGGGGTTTTTTGATTTTTAGCTCACACATATACTATAGTAGTGTGAGCTATGGTGATCCTAATTTTTTCGAGAAAAAAAAAGTTGCTCCGATTTCAAAAATTTTTATATATCTTTGCGTTTCAGATGATTTTGAAACTTTTTTGTTGCGCCGTCTGTCTGTCTGTCTGTCTGTCTGTCTGTCTGTATGTCTGTCTGTCTGTCTGTCTGTCTGTCTGTGTGTCTGTATGTCTGTCTGTAACGACCAACGCGCATAACTCAAAAACCACTTGGCCGATTTTAATGAAATTTGGTACCTAGGCTGGGTCTTGGGTCGAGATGGTCCCATTTAAAAATGAACAAAATCCACTGAACACAAACCAAATAAAAGGGTGGGGGTAGATTTCAAAAATTAGAGTTTATGTGAAAATATGGCGTGTGTGATATTAAACGAAAGGTAATTGAGTTTGCAGTTAAACAAAATACATTTTAATTTATTTAAAAAAAAAGGGTGGGGGTATATTTTAAAAATTAGAGTTTAAATCAAAACATGGCTTGTGTGGTATCAAACAAAAGGTAATTTAGTCTGGAGTTGAATAAAATATATTTCAGTTTTTAGTTATATTAGCTCACACGTACACTATAACTATAGTACCTAGTGTGAGCTTAGGGGCCCATATATTGGCAGAGTATTTCCAAAGGTTTGGTAAAAATTTCTATCAGTCTGCCAAATTTCAGCTTTGTAGCGTGCCTGGAGGTACAGTAGAATTTTTATGATCTATACATGAGTGAGTCAGTGAGTGAGTGGCAAGTTCGACGTTTTTTGAAATCTCGTAACTACTTTCCTACTTTATGGAAGTCCAGTGGAGGTTTCTCCATAAGGGCACGTACACTCCCAAATTTTACTTAAAAAAATACTAAAATTTAATTAACAATTACCCCAAACGGAATTCACTAAAGACTGGAATATTACCTACAAATTAATACCCGGTATGTATGTGTTTGTATTCGTATTCAAACCACCTGCGGTGCATGCTGGCGGATGCGCTATATAGTTAGTTCGAATCTAATTATTAACTTTTATTTGCTCCGTAGATGTTGTGTCGCATTCTAATTACGAAATATAGAAAGAGAGGACGACATGTCCCAATAGAATTTTACAGCACATAGAATCTGAACCTTCCTGCGGCAGTGCCTAGGACAAAATCTGTGCAAAAACTAGCCTCGGTGCCGCCCGAAACTTGTTTGACACAACTGCACCTTTGTCCTCAGCAAATTGTGACACAAGATCAGCGTCAACCAGTGCTGACAGGCCGTCGAAGTACAGCAGGAAGATAATGGAACCAAAAATGAATCCTTGTGGGACTCTGTGATTTATATGGGTGACCTTACAATAGCAGGATTCAGCAACCTGCCCCACACTTACGGTCTGTTTCGTGTCGAAAGTGACTACTTACGAACATACTGACTGCCAGTTTTACGGGTCACTGTCGACTAAGATTACCCATGCACAGAATGGGACTAACAGAAGAGACCGAATGTAGACTCTGTATCGAGGATGACGAAACAGTAGACATGTATAGTCCTTTCATTTCAAAATGCCGCACAAAAAACTGGTGCGTGCCACCCTAATCATAATAACCATTTAGGGGTTTTCAGGAGTCTGTGCAAAAATTTAAAATTTATTTTCAAATTTTGGGAAGAATTTCTGTGTTTTAATAATACCAATTATAAACCTGTACATTTTGTAGTTTATTTTTATAAGTGAGGACCTAATAAGTAATATTAATAATGGCGTTTTGGCGGCCATTTGAAACACCACACACAAATTTTTGGAGACCATTTGAGGAGCAAGGAGGAGAAGAAGTTGTGATACCATTAGTCTGCAGTTTTACAGGAACCAAACGTTAACCCTAAAAAAAATATCCAAAGGGCAAGGCAAAAATTTGACATCTGATGATTGTATTTAAAATTTTAGAACATGTAGAACTTTTTATAAAGAATAACTTTTTTTCCTAAAATTAAAAATACTCTGCCAATATATGGGCCCCTAAGCTCACACTAGGTACTATAGTTATAGTGTACGTGTGAGCTAATATAACTAAAAACTGAAATATATTTTATTTAACTCTAGACTAAATTACCTTTTGTTTGATACCACACAAGCCATGTTTTGACTTAAACTCAAATTTTTGAAATCTACCCCCACCCTTAAAAAAAACAAAAACTGAAATGTATTTTGTTAAACTCTGGACACAATTACCTTTCGTTTGATATCACACACGCCATATTTTCACTTAAACTCTAATTTTTGAAATATACCCCCACCCTTTTTTTAAAATAAATTAAAATGTATTTTGTTTAACTCCAGACTCAATTACCTTTCGTTTGATATCACACACGCCATATTTTCACATAAACTCCAATTTTTTAAATCTACCCCCACCCTTTTACTTGGTTTGTGTTCGGTGGATTTTGTTCATTTTTAAATGGGACCATCTCGACCCAAGACCCAGCCTAGGTACCAAATTTCATTAAAATCGGCCAAGCGGTTTTTGAGTTATGCGCGTTGGTCGTTACAGACATACAGACAGACATACAGACAGACAGACGGCGCAACAAAAAAGTTTCAAAATCATCTGAAACGCAAAGATATATAAAAATTTTTGAAATCGGAGCAACTTTTTTTTTCTCGAAAAAATTAGGATCACCATAGCTCACACTACTATAGTATAGTATATGCGTGAGCTAATAAAAAAGTTTTCCATATGGTTCCAACTTAGCTAGACAACATGTATATAACCTGTTATATCAATTCATCCTGTACCTAATGTTACATTTAAATAAAATGTATAGTACCTATCTATTAATGATTATTATACGTATTAAGCACCCACTTTTATTAAACGTTTTATTTTACTTGACTATATACTATCCATATTCTCTTTTATTTGTTTAGGATTCCTTAATGGGTTTCACACTTCAAATTTTATTACGGTTTTTTGTGCGGCATTTTGAAATGAAAGGACTTTACTGTGCGAATGTCCGGCTATTGCACGTTTACGTCAAAATACTTTCGGTCAACCTCAGATTGATTTAGAAGATCTGAACAGTGTCTCACCCAAACTGATAGCTAACCTTTTTGGAGGATTAGGCATACAGTGTTGAGAAACCACTCAAAAGTGAGCCACCATACACCCACTGGTTATTTCAGTGAAAGGGCTGCAAGGCCCACTCACATATGAATCATCATTAGGCTTCAAGAGCAAACGTTCAACTTACCGCAGCTAATAGTCTTTTGGGATCCAAATTTTCCTTTTCTTTTTTAACAGTTTTTTGAGCAGGTTCCTTCTCTTTGATCGATTCCACTTTAGGTTCTATCTCTTCTTTGCTCGGACTGCTTTTTTGAATTCCTGACTCGGCGATTTCTGGCGACTGACTATTATTCGGACCTACACAACCAATGATTTTGTTTTCAAAAATAAACAAGGAATAACAATGATCTAAAAATGTATGAAGATATGCTCAAAACAAACCAAGATATTTATTTATACAGAGTTCCTAAGGTAGGATCTAGGGTTGGTTGGATTTTCATAAGTTAAACAGAAATCCTACATAGAATTAGTGCGGGACAAAATAATGCCAGTATCCTTCTCCGGTATATAATTTATACCCCAGGGCACCAAAAGTAACTCTTGTGGTTTACAAAGCCTTCTGTAATGAATCAGAGTTTTTGTACTTACTTAGGACAGCAATCGATGGTATAGGATAAGATTGCTGCTTTGGTGGCGTATAGTCGCTGCGAGATACGTTCTCGTGTGAGCTCTGTGACGAATTCGAGCGACTTTCACCTAAAAATATTCAATATAATTATAGGTAAATTTAGTGGGAATAAGGACACTGTTGTTCTGGTAAATATACGTTTTAATCCATCGGTAACTTTTCGACAATGGTTTTTGTCTAAAGGTCTGATGAAGACAAAAACCATTGTCGAAACGTTACCGATGGATTAAAACGTATATTTACCAGAACAACAGTGTCCTTATTCCCACTAAATTTACCTATAGTTGCATTGCAAGGACGTGATAAGTTTACCAAATTCAATATAATCAAATTTGAAAGACTGACGACCAAAGTAGGATTTTAAATTTCAGTTAGCTTTGAAGGTCTTTTAATAAGGCGGTGACTCGTGACGTAAATTTAAATGTGCACCCCGACATAACTTGTAATTTTGAACATACTTATTTGCGTCTCTTTTTAATGCACAGCTAATTTTTTATTGCTCATAGCGCTGGCTAATAGAAGAAAGAAAATAGAAAGACATTGATTGTCAAAATGGCATCTTATAAACACTTCTCTTTGCAAAAGTAAGTAGCTGAATGATAATGTGTGAGTTTAGTAAATAAAACGAGTAGACCACTGTTTAGTTATTAATGTCATTTGTGTATAAGATTATTTAGCTAATACATTAGTTTAAAAAGAGATAGTAAATAATCGGATAATAATGTGTTGAGTTGAGTCAATAAAACGATTAGATTTGTTCACTTTTCTGTAATAATAGTGGTACGTTTCGAAATCATATTTTGTGTCAGGGTGCCCTTTTATACGTGCTACGTCACAGTCAGCGCCTAATTGCGCTGTAAGAAAAACTTTTTATTTTTAAAGGCTGATTTAAAGGCTGGGATTTATTATTGTTGAACAAAACTCGAAAATTTTTAAAAGCCATGCACTTTAGAAAGTTTGGGATTTATCCACAAAGAGGTTGTGACAACAAGATCTTATTAAAAATATTTGACAGATTATCACTAAACCAAAGAAGAACTAAAATTTTTCTAACAACAATGTATAGAATTCTCAAAGGGGATGTTGACTGTCCTAATATAGTTGAACAACTTCCTTTTGCCATCAATCGAATCAATTCAAGGTCGAAAAATATGTTTTATTTAGCTTATCCACGAACAAATCTATTTAAAAGCTCTCCTATCTACAATTTATGCAACTTATTTAACAAGTATGCATAAGATGTTGATATTGACAATGTTAGCTATAAGAAATTTAAAAAAATTATAGATCTAAAAGTGCGCAGCAGTTAATTAATAAGTAATTATGTAATTTGATTTGTTTTTTATCCTGTGTAATATAAGTGACGTATTGTATAAAATCTTTTTTTAATGTAAGAAAGTATCTGTAATTGGCTTTTTGCTGTAGATACTGTTGAAATAAATAAATAAATAAATAAATAAATAAAACTCTTCTTGTCTTGAGCATGAGTAAACGACCTAAATGTGCAAGGCAACTAATAAAAAGGCAGCGGGTAAAAGCATTGTGTCCAAGCTCGGATTGGAGGAAGGGGTAACATGGTAATTACTACCCCCCTAAGAAAAAAATATGTACTCTTTTAGTTGATAAATAAAAGGTTTAACAATTTACCCATTAAAAAAATATTAATGCACAAATATACCCCACCCCGTCACTGTATTTATGCCCAGATCCGCGCTTGGTGGAGCCATAGTAATGCGAAAAAACCATACCTTGAGTTAAGATTCGGAAAAACGTCATTTAGCGAATTTTAGGGTAGGGAATCCCATAAGACCAAAATGGCCAAACTTTGAAAAATTCATATTTCAAAAAATATACAGTTTACCAAAAAAAGCACCGAGTTGCAGTATGGTGGACCCATAGAGATGCAAAAAAACCACACGCTGAAGTAAGATTCGGAAAAGCGTCATTTAGCGAATTTTAGTGTAGGGAATCCCATAAGACCAAAATTGCCAAACCAAAGAAAATATATCAACAAGAAGCGACAGAACCTGAATGACAGGAATGCAGTACTATTACACTCAAAGAAAAAATTGTGCAATTTTTGTTTTACACGAAAAAAAAAATCAAAACTTTACTAACTAAAATATTGTCAGGAATCCCTGTCATTTGATTTGTTTGAATGGTAACCTTATTAGTTTATTTGTATAATGGAACCACGTCCTGTATACAGGGATATATGTTTCACTTTGGCCTATAAATATATTTGTTATCCCTTTCAACTGGTCTAGCATGTTCTATGAGTTCTAGGATGTAACGAGTTTTAAAAGAGAATAAGGTTTGTACCGGTATTTATAATGTGCGTTTTCAGCTCGCCAACGGCACGAGCCGCGGCTGTCTCCAAAACATTTTCCGACTAATCCATTTTTCTAGTGTCTAGTGGAAATTTTGTTTATGTTGACATAAAAGAATTGCATGTAGGTGTGTAATACACCAGAATGTGACTCTTATTTTTGAAGTTCTCTGGAAAAAAATGGCGATTGACCACCTAATTTATTTCTATATTAGTTAGAATTTGTTTGCAAGTACTTTGCGTATAATTTTTTTTTTGGAAAATTTTTCGTTTTCAAAATGCACGGAAAAAGAACAAAGAGACCGGAAAATCTATTTTTACGGTCCTTTTTTTAAAATGATTTAAAATATAAAGTCACATTTAAAATTAATCATGAAGTAATTGAAATATAGTCAATTATAAATGTAACATATGGGTTTTTTGATATTTATAAATATATTAGCTTTTGAGTAAGTACTTTAACATCTACAGGTAGAGTAGCTTGTTAGTAGTGTTTCATCTCCTTTTTTATACCGGTTTAAAAAAAATACGTACGACACACGACCGGAAACTATCTTTACTAGTCTAGTAACGTAAATAGCTATTAATTGTATTTTTTCCCAATTGTGGTTGGGTTAGTTTCTGTTTCTAAAACAATAAAAATATATAACGGAGATTCAAAACGTTTTATAAAAATCTCTACTTTAACAAAATTTGTTTTATTTTCAGTCCCCTATTTTTCCTTTTCCTCATAATTTTTGATTTTAAAATGGCCGGAAAGAATCTTTATACGGGCTGTCCCCGACCACCCGTCCACCCCTTTTAAAACCTAGAGGATGGATTTTTTCAATGATCTGAGCGGAAGTGGCATATTCAGGTCTAAAGTCCGTTTTTTTATTAAGGATGGGCATAATTTTGCAACGAATTCGAATTCTACGCAAGAAAATACGTACCTTTTATTTGAAACATTTTTTTCTTAAACGTCATTATTAGCTCACACTACTACTATAAGTAGTGTGAGCTATGGTGATCCGAATTTTTTCGAGAAAAAAAAAGTTGCTCCGATTTCAAAATTTTTTATATATCTTTGCGTTTCAGATGATTTTGAACCTTTTTTGTTTTGCTGTCTGTCTGTCTGTATGTCTGTCTGTAACGACCAACCCGCATAACTCAAAAACCGCTTGTCCGATTTTAATGAAATTTGGTATGTACCTAAGTTGGGTCTTGGGCCGTGATGGTCCCATTTAAAAATGAACAAAATCCACCAAACGCAAGCCAAATAAAAGGGTGGGGGTAGATTCCAAAAATTAGAGTTTATGTGAAAATATGGCGTGTGTGAAATCAAACGAAAGGTAATTAAGTCTGGAGTTAAAAAAAATGAATTTTAGTTTATTTTTAAAAAAAGGGTGGGGGTAGATGTCAAAAATTAGAGTTTAAGTGAAAATATGGCGTGTGTGATATCAAACGAAAAGTAATTGAGTCTGGAGTTAAACAAAATACATTTTAGTTTTTTTTAAAAGGGTGGGGGGTAGATTTAAAAAAATTGAGTTTAAGTCAAAACATGGCTTGTGTGGTATCAAACGAAAGGTAATTGAGTCTGGAGTTGAATAAAATATATTTCAGTTTTTGATTATATTAGCTCACACTATAACTATAGTACCTAGTGTGAGCTTAGGTGCCCATAGATTGGCAGAGTATTTTTTTAATATATGCCCATCCCTATTTGAAAAATGGACTCCAGGCCTAATTAGGCCACTTCCGGTCGACTCCCAAAGTTGAAAACATCTAACAATAATCAAAAGAGCGTACTCCAGTCATTTTTTGGATCATAAATAAACTCTTCCCCTAGGTTTTAAAAGGGGTGGACGGGTGGTCTGGTACACCCTGTATAATACTACTTAGATTTTTATAAATATTACAATAATTATTGTTTATTTTTTAGTTATTATTTTTTCTATTTAATTCCGTAACCGATTTTTCTCGATAAAAATATATAACGGTTTTTGCAAACAATAAAATAAAGAGTTAAAAAGGGTCGATTTTCTATGACCACAGTTATATGATTATATACTGCCGTCCTTAGTAAGATCCACCTATCTGCAAAAAAATCAAAAATTAGTTAGGACCGAAAATGGCTTTAAATAAGTTACTTTCATCTGTTTTTCAAGAGAAATATCCAAATTTTTGCTCGGAAGTATTTTATTTCGAAAAACAAAAAAAAATACTCTGCCAATCTATGGGCACCTAAGCTCACACTAGGTACTATAATTATAGTGTGAGCTAATATAATCAAAAACTGAAATATATTTTATTCAACTTCAGACTCAATTACCTTTCGTTTGATACCACACAAGCCATGTTTTGACTTAAACTCAAATTTTTTTAATCTACCCCCCACCCTTTTGAAAAAAAACTAAAATGTATTTTGTTTAACTCCAGACTCAATTACCTTTCGTTTGATATCACACACGCCATATTTTCACTTAAACTCTAATTTTTGACATCTACCCCCACCCTTTTTTTAAAAATAAACTAAAATTCATTTTTTTTAACTCCAGACTTAATTACCTTTCGTTTGATATCACACACGCCATATTTTCACATAAACTCTAATTTTTGGAATCTACCCCCACCCTTTTATTTGGCTTGCGTTCGGTGGATTTTGTTCATTTTTAAATGGGACCATCACGGCCCAAGACCCAACTTAGGTACCAAATTTCATTAAAATCGGACAAGCGGTTTTTGAGTTATGCGGGTTGGTCGTTACAGACAGACATACAGACAGACAGACATACAGACAGACAGACAGCAAAACAAAAAAGTTTCAAAATCATCTGAAACGCAAAGATATATAAAAAATTTTGAAATCGGAGCAGCTTTTTTTTTCTCGAAAAAATTAGGATCACCATAGCTCACACTACTTATAGTAGTAGTGTGAGCTAATATTACTATGTACTCTTAGCAAGCATTTAAACTTTAAACTCGCTTTTCTCGAAATAAGTGAAAACGTAGATAGCTGGGTCTTACTAAGGACGGCAGTATAGGTGTAATGTCCCTCTTAATTTGATTTTTTTCTTCGTGTAATAAAAATGCACCACAAACAACAGTTACACAAAATTTTTCTCAGTGTAATATAACTGCATTAGTGTCATTTGGTCCAAGCGTGACGTCACATATTTGTTTCCCATATGAACAATGCTTTGAGTGACAGTCTCGCTCGCTTCTTGTTGATATATTGTCACGAATAGGGGGGCCGGGGTTGGTTACAGGTTTTGCCCGGTCGTTATTTACCAGCCACTACCTTACAACCCCAATACTATCCGTTATTAACAATTTGTTTAAATGATACCGCGCCGGTCGAATCGATCTAACGGAGTTATTTCGATTCGAGCCGACGGAGATCTTTGTTTAAAAACTAAGGGATGCAGATTAAATAACACCTGTAGGGGTTAAAAGATGTATTATAAAACTAAGAACCGATAAATGATACAGCAAATGTTGGGGAGTTGGCTATGGGGGCGACACCCGGACTTACCTGGAAACAACAGAATTTGCGGCCGGCTGGTTATCTAGGAACCCCAGTTCACGCCCAAATTATCGTCAGTCGATTACGTCACTCGATGTGGCCGCACGCACTCACCCGGTCTTAACGTTCGTTATAAGGAAAAAAGCCGAAACTTTAGTTCCGCGAGGCGACGCCCGCCCCGCGGTATTTAGTTCTCCCGAGTCCCTGTCAGAAAAAAGCCCGGAAATATGCATTGTCCGCCTATTTATAAACTATTTCTGCCGAATTGCAATAATAGTTATTGACGTCAATCGATTTATATCGACTTATAGGATGTCCCAAAAAGTTAATACATATAATAATTTATTAAGTTCCTTTTTAATTATTTGGGAAATATTGGTTTGACTTTATATTACGCGCCCTTCGTGACAATATCTTCTTTGGCCAAACTCTGAAAATTCATCATTCAAAAACTATACAGTTTATCAACAAAAGCACCGAGTTGCAGTATGGTGGGGCCATAGAGATGCAAAAAAACGACACCCTGATTTAAGATTTGGAAAAACGTCATTTAGAGCGTAATCCCATAAGAGCAAAATGCCCAAACTTTGAAAATTCATATTTTAAAAACTATACAGCTTATCAACAAAAGCACCGAGTTACAGTATGGTGCAGCCATAGAGATGCGAAAAAAGCACACCCTGAGTTAAGAATCAAAAAAACGTCATTTAGAGAATTTTAGGGTAGAGAATTCCATAAGACCAAAATTGCCAAACTTTGAAAATCCACATAATAAGTTTTTACTCCAACCAAAAATACGGTACATAACATTTTTCAACCTCTATAATATTAAATATCATAGCTATGTATAGCTTAAACTTTAAAAATAGATTGCCATAGAAAAAAAAAATTACCTTCGTGAGCCATTTCAGGACAAGTTGTCATTTCAACAGTGGCTGACATGTATCGCATGCGACTGAAAGGTTGAGGCGGCGGGAACGTCTGCTGTCTTGTCAAACATTTGGCAGTCGGCATTGACGTTGTCGTAGATGGCACCTGTTAAAAAATAAAACTAAAATATATTGCTTTAAGACAGCATTAAATAAAAAAATCAATAATTTTAAAAGTTATATTTTAAAAAAAGTTTAACTCGTGTCATTGTGGTTGACCAATTTCAATAAATCTACAGCCATTTTTCTGATAATTTCGTAAATACCGGTTGAGTAGTTTCAAAGCATTTAAGAAGCATGGGCTCTTCAATCTATTTTCGCATAATTTTAAGTTATACCAAGAGCGAAAGAAAATTAATGCTATCAACGATCAAAATGATATTCCTGTACATACCTGAGGATTGATACTTTGTAGTACGGTGGTCAATCGGCTGATGGCAGCATTGCTTGTCATTGATGCAATCGATGGTTCTGGAAGCAGATTTTCTGCGCTGAGAGGTCGTTCAGGATATTCTTCTGTTAAATAAATTAAAAAATACATACCAAAGACGCGTTTGGCAATAAACAGATGATTCAAGCTAACAGAAATTAATTGGCATGTCTGAGTTTCAGAGACCTTTTTCATATATAGTGATAATTCTGCCTAACCTATTTTAATGTAGACGGCAGATAGTCCGAATTACTTTTAGTTTAGTATAGGAAATTAATAATTTATCATAGAAATGTCGTTAATCGTAAAAAAATTATCATTTTATTTGGTCCTTAGAGCCGGATTCTTTCATTTTCCTTACAAATATTGTTTATTATTTAAAAAATCCAAATAAAGTCAAATTTTCCTTACTTCTTCAGTTGCTATAATCTTTTTTGGTCCTACTCCCCATGGCCAAACAGCCCAAGAAAAAAAAAACGGAAGAAATATTTTCACAAAGTTAAGCGTTTCCAGAGGTATAGATTATAAAATCACTGTTTTTACCCTTATTAAGAAAAACAGTGGTAAACAAATTTTTAAATTATTATTATTTAAATCTATACCCTTAATTTTTGTTCTCTATAAATATTTTTCAAAAATAAATTATGCCTAATATGTAAAAAGTGTAAAAATTGAAACTTTAATGCAGTTTTTTTTACATTTAAACTGGCACGTTTAATTACAAAGTTGTAGAGAACTAAATCCTCAACAATCTTTATACGAACAAGTTTTGTTAAGACGTGTAGATCACGGTCAGGAACTTCTTATGATTTAATATTTGTAAAATTTATTGTTAATTTTATTAGTACATAAGAATAACCAATAGACCGACAATGACTTCAAAGCATAATTTTGTTTAACTTGATGGTCCTAGAGACCCCTGTGTGCATAACATATTTTAATGAAATAGAGACGCGACAAACTTAACAAATTCTAGCATTGTTTAAGAGAGAGATGCATTAGGGTCGGCAAATAAAAATACTCTGCCAATATATGGGCCCCTAAGCTTACACTAGGTACTATAGTTATAGTGTACGTGTGAGCAAATATAACTAAAAACTGAAATATATTTTATTCAACTCCAGACTAAATTACCTTTCGTTTGATACCACACAAGCCATGTTTTAAATTAAACTCAAATTTTTGAAATCTACCCCCACCCTTAAAAAAAAAAAAGAACTAAAATGTATTTTGTTTAACTCCGGACTCAATTACCTTTCGTTTGATATCACACATGCCGTAATTTCACATAAAATCTCATTTTTGAAATCTACCCCCACTCCTGTAATAAAAAAAAACTAAAATATAGTTTCTTTAACTCCAGACTTAATTACCTTTCGTTTGATATCACACACGCCATATTTTTACATAAACTCTAATTTTTGAAATCTAACCCCACCCTTTTATTTGGCTTGTGTTTGATTGATTTTGTTCATTTTTAAATGGGACCATCTCGACCCCAAGACCCAGCCTAGGTACCAAATTTCATTGAAATTGGGCAAGCCGTTTTTGAGTTATACGCGTTGGTCGTTACAGACAGAAAGACGGCGCAACAAAAAAGTTTCAAAATCATCTGAAACGCAAAGATATATAAAAAATTTTGAAATCGGCGCAACTTTTTTTTTCTCGAAAAAATTAGGATCACCATAGCTCACACTACTATAGTATAGTATATGTGTGAGCTAATAAATGATTTTTGACAAAACATATACCGGGGTGACGGACAAAAGTGTTTGTTTATATAAATTGTGAAAGGCTTTCGCGGCCATCGTCCAATGGTGGGTGTGCTTTCGGGCTGTTCGGCCGTCGTCGTTAGAAATTCGTTCTCGTTAGAACGAATTTCCAACGACGATGGCCGAACAGCCCGAAAGCACACCCACCATTGTTTGTTTATATGTTGCCGGATGATTCATGTCACTCACCGCTGACAACTTAAATTATTTTAGTGAAACGCCAATAAGTTTGTCTCGTCTATATTTCTTTAAAATATATCATAGAGGGTCTCTAGATGGTCCCAAGGAAATAGGGGCAAAAGAAAACATACCTATAGGAAAAAATAAATGCTGAAAAGAATAAAGTTGAAATGATGAATAAAGATAGAAGAATTTTATATTTGTTGACACAAAAATATCTACAGATTTAATAATCTGCAGACGAGTCAACTATAATCGGCCAAACACTGAACTTAACTGAATCATACCTGAGGAATGATAAGGGCTACCGCTCGACATGATAGACGTCTGTGATTCGTAACGCAACAGTTCGTCTTCTTCCCGAAGTCCACTGGATGCGCGGGACACCGTTTGGGGCGACACTGGCGATCTAAAATCAGTTATACTATTAGAAGAATTAGTTGATCCTTAATTATATCGGCTGTTGGTTTTCTTCTTCTGTGTGTCGGCGTATTGTTTACATTCAGTTGTTAGTCGGTTTTTATTTTAGTTATTCTCGTGTTATTCTAAAGGGTGTCCCATAACTAATAGTATAAAGTAAAAACTGCCGAATCCTTGGAAACTTACCTTTGTTCAAAAATTAATAATAACTGAGATACGAAATATCCAAGAGATTTTTTTTTATTTTAGATTTTTCTAATTAACTTATTTTCAAAACAATATTTTGTAGATACTTTTAATATATAGGGTGTTTTTAAAAGGTCTGTATAATATCTTTCCACATATTCCTGAGGTAAAAAATTAGCTGATTTAAAACAACTTGCCGTAGTTCGAAATAGCTCCGTTTCTGTGATACAGAGTGACAAAGTTAAAAATAAAACCTAATTTTTTAAGATCTATTAGCATTTAATAATGTATTACTTTAAACATTGGTACCCGGAGGTTTTTTGAAGTACGGACGCACCCTGGTCGAATTTCCAGAAAAGCTGGCCATAATAGACATTTTCGTTTGCGGAATTTTTAATCAAATTTATGACAAGATTATTTATAACACTCCAGTACTCTAATTGGCTTTAAAAAAAGCAATTAATATATTTTCATTTGTTTGCAGCGTCCTGTCAAACTTAGGTTATGCTTTCTTATTAGTGTTATTAATTTCACCAAATAAATATTTTGATAATGTTTGTATTCATCTGGCAGTTTTAAAAATTTACTGAAGTTTTTAATTAGTTATGGATACCAATACTTAGGTATTTAGTAACTAATATTTAAAATATTTTTATTTTTCTGCTCATTACCTAGCGCTGGTGAATTAAAATGTAAAGGGTTTTAATATGTTAGTCAAATCACAATTACAAATTTGTAATATAATAACATTTTTGTTAATGATTTCACCATATTCCTGACTACAGATATACTCTAAAATATTCAGTACGATTCCGAAAAAAGATTTCAACAAAAAAAACCTGCACTAATTTGCACCATTTTTTTAATTTAATTTTTGAAATTTTGGTGTTTTGGGTGATTTTTAAAACTGTTTAAGGGTTTCGCACATTATTTTTACTGTATATTTAGTAAAATGCCTATTTTATATTTGTATAAAACATTTTATTTTCCTTTTTTTACCAAAATAGTCTAGCAGAATAATGTGATTTTTAATTCTAATGATTGAAATTACTGTGATATTTAATTTGAATGATTAAGTAAAAGTAAATTGATAATTTACTTTTTATTAATAGAAAAAAACGTTTTTTAGTTACAAAAAAAGTGACTCCTATTTTTTTCCATATTCTTGATCAAAGTTATTTATTTAACCTATTAAGAAAACCTCAAAAATGCTAATGTTTTTGATATTTTGTCCAAATTTGTATTTTTTTAAAACAGCTAATTTTCAAAAAAGAGCTTAAATTTCTTTAAAAATTTAAATATTAACCCATAAATCTTTTTTACCTTTCTCTGCGAAAGTGACATATAGGTACAAGTGAGGATTCCAAATTATGTAGATTTTTTTTAAGGAGTATGATCAAGATATTTTTTTTGTATGTTAGTAACACCGTTTTCTTAAAAAAAAAAATATTTTTCGTGTCAGGAGATGCAATAACTGCCGCCGGCGGGGAGCTAAGGAAAAATATACTTTAGGTAAATTCGCAAACCCCGAATTAATTACAAAAAAAGCACCGTAATAGTCATAGCGGTATTAGTTTCTGATATAAATTCGGTTTCATTCTTAAGGGGCATATTACTAGTTTTTTATTAAAATATAACCACTATATTTATTAATCCTAACTTCAACCAACATTTGATTTATTTTCGTTTTTAGAAAAAAAATAAATCTATAAGAAATAAATTAGAAGAATGTAGCTATATTTAATTTTGATCACCCTGTATCATTTAAAGTTTTTATTATTTAAATATTTAATACAAATATTGAAAGATTTAAGTATCGTATTTTAAAACGCTTTAAGAAATTACAAATCATTTTTAAATGTCGTTTTTATCGTTAGGGATAATTGCTACACCCTGTATATAATTATATTGATTCAAAAATTCAACAAAGAGGCATATTTACCTAAAACACAATATTTTAAACGTGTTATAACCTATAACGTTATTATGGCCAGCTTTTCTAGAAATTCGACCAGTGTGGGACGCATGTTCACTGTTGCCGTTGGAGGGCGCTTTATACTGCAGTTCTGATGCTTTGAAATTATTATAACTTTGTTCTCAGTGTGCTTTTTTGTTAAATAAATAATTTCTATGACATTTTGACACAAATAATAGTATCTTTGTTAAAATCCGGTTTTCAGATAATTCGGTTTTTAGTGTTTAAGTTAAATGGGAAAATAGAAAACTAAAAATCTCATCGACACCCTCAGTTATTGACGCATTTTGAACTAAGGTTTAATCTACAGTTTTACTTTGTACCAATAATTGTGGGTTTAAATTTTGTTATGTGTTTTTAATGTACTTGTGAGTAACTGTATACAGAAAAGCATTTCTTACAAAAAACATAACTCTACGAGTGTTACAAACGACTAAGCACTTATGCGCAGTGGCGTATATAGAAAAAAGTTTCGGGGTGGGCCCGAGACAATTTTGGGGGGGCCCGAGACCTCATGAGGCTGTATTTTATGTTATTTCATGTTTGTATTCATGAAATATGTGGAAAATATCCAAAAAAATCTTAGCTTCGGGGGGGGGGGAAGGGGGGTATATACGGGGGGGCCCGGGACCCCCCCGTATATACGCCACTGCTTGTGCGTATTAAAACATCAATGGAACATACAGAAAAAATGTTTAAGTTAATTTTGTATTCTTTATTTTATTTTTTTGCAAAAATGTTTGTTTTTAAATCATATCTGACTAATTTTCCACCTCTTTACCTGAAATGGCTACGCAGACTCGCTGTAGCAGGTAGGCTCTCTCGTCTGTAGATCGTACGCGGCAAGTGTGCTTGAGGCTAAAAGAACGATAAATATTGTTACGGGTGCACAACAACAAAGAAAAACGAGCAAATGTCAAAAACAATATGTCAATTTATTTCCCTAACTCAATGGCACACATACATACATATTGATAGCTCACTACTGAAATCGGCGGCTTATTAACTTCGTGTTAATATCTCGCTATTACTACAGCTCGTTATCTCTGACTGCCATCGTCGCGCGATATACGGCTTTTCTTTGGGTCTTTGATCTTTCGCGAACTATCTATCCGTTTTCGGCGCCTAGAAAATTCGCGTATAAAAGCGAGCGTAAGACATAGATAACGCAACTAAAACCTAGACTAGTAATACAACCATAAGATAAGTCAACCAAATACTACACTAAACCTAAAAAAATTTAAATAACTTAATTTTGTAACAATATTGTTTTAAAATATTTAAAAAATACAATTATTTCAACACAACATGATGTCCTAAATCTAAATTTTTTTTTAAATTTTAAATTTAATTAAATTTTGATGTTGATAAATGATAATGTGAATTGTTGATAAATGTGTGTGGAAATTACCTGTTTTTGTGGCAAATCCGTGTCGGTATGGATCGGAACAGAATGTCTACGAACTCCCAACGATTCTAATGTGGGAACAGCTAGTGATTGTCTTCTTGTTTCTTTGCTAAAGAACAAAACTTTTTAAAAGCCTGATACACAGTTTCGTGGGTAGCAAATACAGGATGTCTCTAAAATGTCTGTAACAAAATCTTCTTACATATTCCTGAGCATTCGATTTAAAGAAACTTACTGACCTCAATTCAAAATTGCTTGGTTTTCGAGATACAGAGTAGTACAGTTAAGAAATAAAGATTGAATTTTTCAAAATTTAAAGATTTTTTTAACTTAAGTTCCCGACTGAGTTCTATGCTTAATGCATTGAAGACGTGTTGTCTATAACGACATCGCATATAACGACGTACTTATATAGCGACCAATAATTTAACTTAAATCGGTCCAAGTAATCGGTTATAACGACGAGCGATATCGCATGTAACGATGAACTGTAGTCATTGTGTGCCGAAGTTCGGGGAATCCCTTTTATTGTAGTCGCGTAAATCCCCGGTTCATGCGAATCGGCATTTGGTCTATTATAAACGTCTGTTAGCTGTATTGTATTAAAGCTATTGATGTGGTGTGCTTTTGTGTTTACCTAATCTAAGCTGCTGAATCTGAGAATATGTATAAATTAAACTCGATGTCTAAGTGAAAAGCTTTTACAGTTGAGGTGAAAGCTCATAATATTGTATACAAATGTATATTAAGTATGTACAGTCAGGGACTTTTTAAATTGCCGCCCTAGAAAATAAAAAAAAATCCTATTTGAAATTCGAAAAAGTAGTTTGAATCAAAACATAAAAATTGTGAACCTTACCTCTGTCTGTATACATACATATTTAAAAATTTATTTTTTTCATTTCTTTAATTGATTAATTTTGACAGAAAAAAAAATAAAACGGCAATTTAAAAAGTCCCCGACTGTACCTACATACATGCATCATACATAATATGTACATACTCACAGAACATTATATGTACATAAAACTAAAAATATTCCATGTTTTTTAACTTTTTAAAAAAAATATAGTTTTTAATGAACATTTGAAGAGAAATAATCAGTTTTTCGTATAAAAACATATAACCCAGTTTGTTAATTTTATTCTCTCTCTCTAACAACGCTCGGTTACAACGACCGAAATTAAGCGGTTCTCTCTCTTTTGTACAACCCAAGTTATTGAAAAGAAAATGGCATACGAACAAGACCTGCATCTGCTTTACGTCGATTTGCAGAAGGCATATGATAGTATACCACTAAATCTACTTTGGGAAAGCGTGGAAAACACAAAAATATGCGTACAACTAATTAAGCCGTCAAAGAGTTATACTGCAATAGTAAGGCAAAAGTTAAAATAAAAGCAAAACTAACCAAGGCTTTCAAGTAAATAAAGGTCTTAAACAAGGTTGCTGTATCTCGCCTACGCTCTTCAAGATATACTTGGAACAAGTCCTTAAAGTATGGAAGAGAAAATGCCAAAACATGGGAATTCTGTTGGACGAAACCACCTTGTATACTTTGTTTCGCCGATGATCAGATAGTAGTGGCTCAGGATTATGACGACCTCGAATATATGACACGAAAACTAATAGAAGAGTACAATAAGTGGGGACTAGAGGTTAATCTCAATAAGACAGAGTATATGTGTATCGGTGAAATGAAACAGGATCTAATGTTAAATTCCGGGCAGCAAATTCAGTCCTGTGATGAGTCATAAATACTTAGGTCTAAAATTACTGCTGAGGAACACTAGACAAAGCTATAAAAGATCGAAACGTACAAGGAAGAAAAGCAATAACTTTATTAAATGGAATAATTTGAGACCAAAGTATATCAAAACATAACAAAAGCCTATATATAACTATAGGTAAATTTAGTGGAAATAAGGACACTGTTGTTCTGGTAAATATACGATTTAATCCATCGTAACGTCTCGACAATGGTTTTTTCATTGGAACAACAAAAAACAGAATTCAAGCATATCAGGAAAACAAACGGCACAAAATAAAAACGAAACCCAACATTAATCTGCTAATTATTTATATTTCTTTTGTTTTGTTTTGTCAGAACAACAAAACAAAAGAAAATATAAATAATTAGCAGATTAATGTTGGATTTCGTTTTTAATTTTGTGCCGTTACCCAACATTAATCTGCTAATTATTTATATTTTCTTTTGTTTTGTTGTTCTGACAAACAAAACAAAAGAAAATATAATAATTAGCAGATTAATGTTGGGTTTCGTTTTTAATTTTGTGCCGTTTGTTTTCCTGATCAAAAACCATTGTCGAGACGTTACCGATGGATTAAAACGTATATTTACCAGAACAACAGTGTCCTTATTCCCACTAAATTTTCCTATAGTTGCATTGCAAGGACGTGATAAGTTTACCTTATATATAACACCATTGTAAAAAGTATTATTACATACGGCTCAGAAGTATGGTCAATCAAGGATAGAACAGAAAAAATGCTTTCCGCTACGGAGATAGACTATTGGACAAGAGCAGCAGGAAAACAAAACGAGAAAGAGTGGAGATTGGGTATATATATATATTATATAATATATATATATAATATATATATATATATATATATATATTATATATATAATTATATATATATATATATATATATATATATATATAAATTAAGCGGTCCGTTCAATGTCGTTATAACCGATATTTACTGTAATATTTTGTACAGACCTTTTAGAGAGACCCTATATAACTGTAGAAGAAATGCCCCTAATACTAAATTTCTCATCCCACTTATGTCCCGACAGACGTCAGAGAGTTTATTATTAACAACAAACAAGGCTAACCTAACATTTGCGTCATTCAATTTAAGGTCTAAAAATTACAGCTGAGGGAACACTAGACAAAGCTATAAAAGATCGAAACGTACAAGGAAGAAAAGCAATAACTTTATTAAATGGAATAATTTGGGACCAAAGTATATCAAAACATAACAAAAAGCTTATATATAACACCATTGTAAAAAGTATTATTACATACGGCTCAGAAGTATGGCCAATCAAGAATAGAACAGAAAAAATGCTTTCCGCTACGGAGATGGACTATTGGACATGAGCAGCAGGGAAATCAAAAAGAGAAAGAGTTACAAATCAAAGAATAAGAGAAATTATAACAGTGGGTGAACGTACTTTAGTGGATGATATATGAACAAAACAACTGGTGTGGTACGGACATGTACAAAGAATGAATGATGAAAGACTACCTAAACAAATACTTTAATGGAAACCAACTGGCCGAAGAAAACGAGGACGGCCAAAGAGAAGCTGGAGAGAAGGAATAGACAGTGAAATAGGGATGGCCGGAGCAGTAAATTTGCCGGAACAGGTCTGACCTGTTCCGATTTTTATTATGACCTGTTCCGAAACATCTGCTCCTGCTCCAAACTGTTCCGGACTTTTCAAGGGAAATAAATTGCAACTGTTCCGCATTTTATGAAAGGAACAATTTGTTCCTGCACTGCAGGAACAGATGTGCTGCATGAAATCTAACTATGCGTGTGCTCTGTTATTGGTGTTACAAGGTATATAAATGAGGTACAGGGTGTTAACCGCTATATCTGGTTGTCGCTTATAACAATTTTATTTTTTTAAATAGAAAAAGAAATGCAATTTTTACAAAACGCTTCACTTTTTGCTGTTTTCCTTATTTCACGTAAATTTTATTGGATTAAAGGTTTTTTATATTCAATTTCAAATATTTTTATTGTTTCCTACTTCCTTGCTTTGAACGAAAGAAAACCCGGCAAGAAACGCCACTGTTAAAGATAATCTGCCGTGCGTCACACCGCACCCCGCCAACCCTAACACCATGCGTGTTGTCTATCTATCAGCAATTTCTACGAGTTGCCCCAGTGCGCACTAAGTGTATCTCTGTCGTTTTTCAAAACAATAATTTAGAAAAGGACGAAGATACACCCAGTGTGTGTCTCATAAAGGTTACGTAGCGAGCCTGAGAAAGATGCAGCTAGCTGAAGTGTAGACTCGAAACAGGCGTAAAAGCAGGGAGCAAGTTGTTTCTGTTATGTTCTGGCTCTCTCGAAGTTTCCTTGTCACTTCTGCTCCGGCGGAACAACTTGTTCCGGAAATTCATACCTGTTCCGACTTGCTCCGGGCACAGACCTGTTCCGAAAAGAACAGGTACTGCTCCGGAGTGCCATCCCTACAGTGAAATAAGAATAAGAGGCCTAGATGATGAATTATGGGCAAACAGAAATGTTCAATATCGTAACCGATATTTAGTGTAATATTTTGTACAGACCTTTTAGAGAGACCCTTGTATAACTGTAGAAGAAATGCCCCTAATACTAAATTTCTCATCCCACTTATGTCCCGACAGACGTCAGAGAGTTTATTATTAACAACAAACAAGGCTAACCTGACATTTGCGTCATTCAATTTAATGTGTGTTTAAAAAGATTAACGCAGAAACTGGAGTTTTACTATAGAAATAAAACGGAAACTGTTTATAGTTTTTTAAAACTGAAATGGCATTTTAATAAGGTTTGCGGAATTTAGATTTATGCAAGTTTTAAGGATTAAATCAGATTACGTATTTAGTGTGGCCGAGACTATGATGCAATCAGCTAAACTGTAAACTGTAAGCGTAGTTATGATAATATCACAGCACAACTAAGAAACACTCTGCCAATTTATGGGCACTTAAGCTCACACTAGATACTATATTTATAGTGTACGTGTGAGCTAATATAACTAAAAACTGTAATATATTTTATTCAACTCTAGACTCAATTACCTGTCGTTTGATACTACACAAGCCATGTTATTACTTAAACTCAAATTTGTGAAATCTACCCCCCACTTTAAAAAAAAAAACTAAAATGTATTTTGTTTAACTCCAGACTCAATTACCTTTCGTTTGATATCACACACGCCATATTTTCACATAAATTCTAATTTTTGAAATTTACCCCCACCCTTTTTTTTGTTAAATAAACTAAAATGTATTTTGTTTAACTCCAGACTCAATTACCTTTCGTTTGATATCACACACGCCATATTTTTACATAAACTTAATTTTTGAAATCTACCCCCACCCTTTTATTTGGCTTGTGTTTGGTGGATTTTGTTTATTTTTAAATGGGACCATCTCGAGCCAAAACCCAGCTTAGGTACCAAATTTCATTAAATTCGGGCTAGCGGTTTTTGAGTTATGCGCGTTGGTCGTTACAGACTGACAGACAGACAGACAGACAACACAACAAAAAAGTTTCAAAATCATCTGAAACGCAAAGATATATAAAAATTTTTGAAATCGGAGCAACTTTTTTTTTCTCGAAAAAATTAGGATCACTATAGCTCACACTACTATAGTATAGTATATGTGTGAGCTAATAATGCAACAGCGAGCAACATAACAAAAATTGGAAAACGTAAGGTTAGGAAATCTATAGTTGGGAAAAATATCCATGCGAATCATATTCACCAGGGCATAAGTATGGTGGACGCACCCTGGCTCATTTTTGCTAAAACTGGTAGTAGATCTTTACCTCTACCTACGTGGTTGTAAACCATTTTAACAACAATAAGCTTTTATAGACGACACTTAAAAGTTGAAAACTCATTTTTAGTTAGCAGGCAGAGTTCCGAAGTAAGAAAATTCATTTCTTCGGTAAAAACCCAACAAAAGAAAAAGTCAACATTCAGATCATCAAATCAGAACAATGGACAGAACACTACAAGGGACTGCTGCAGAAAACGAGATCCGAATATCTGTGAGCCTCTTCGAGGACATAGAAGTAGATGGAGAGGAAGTAATCACCGAAAAAGAAATGATAAAGAATAGTATTAAAAAACTTAAATCCGGAAAAGCTAGCGGACCTGAGGGAATATATGCTGAAATGCTCAATCATGGATCAGATAAACTACTAGAAAATCTCACATATATTACCAATCAATGCATAACCGGACATCCAGTACCTGATAATTGAAAAATTGCATTTATATTTAATACATAAAAAAGGAAAGAAGCAGGATTGCAACAATTACAGAGGAGTTTCAGTAACCAGTACTCTAAATAGATTGTACAGTAGGATTCTTAGAGATCTAATGGAGAATTTATATGAACAAGAAGAACAAGAGCAAAGTGGGTTTCGTGCAGGCAGATCTTAGTGATAATGTTTTTTGTCTTAAACAACTAATTGAGAAAAGGAGCGCCAGAAATATAGAGACTCATGTTACATTTATAGACCTACAAAAAGCATATGATACCGTTCCAGTAGAAAAATTATGGACAGTGTTAGAGCAAACTAATATTAATCATACATACATAAAAGTAATAAAAAAACTATACAAAGGGTCAAAATTAAAATTAAAAATCGACTTTCAAAAGAATTCCTGGTAACGAAAGGCTTAAGACAGGGATGTTGTATCTCTCCAACTCTTTTTAAAATATATATCGCAGTCGCTCTAAAAAACTGGAAACGTTAAGTACAACTGCATGGGAATACAACTTAACGACCGATTTACCTATAGTTTGCTGACGACCAAGTAATTGTAGCTAATGATAAAGAAGACATGGAGTATATGATGAGAAAGCTAACGGAAGAATACCAAAGTGGGGAACAACACTGAACGTGGACAAGACACAGTACTTATGTATTGAAAACGAATCAAGTGAGTTAGAACTAGACAATGGACAAACAATATCTCCATGCAATAAGTATGTATACTTGGGTGTTACATTTGATAAGACAGGAACAGACTGTAAAGAACTGAAAAAAAGAATAGTAAAAGCAAAAAAGGTTATTGGATGTCTTAACAGTATTTTCTGGAGCAGAAATATAAGAATGTAAAACATATATGAAACAATGATGAAAAGGACGATGTTGTATGGAAAAGAGACTTCTCACGTAACAGAAAAATACAAAACAAACTTGGAAAGTATCGAAATGGATGCAATAAGAACATCAATGAGAATATTTAGAACAGATCATATAAGAAATAAGATCATAAAAGAAAGAATCGGAATCGAGAGAAGCATAACGGATGACATCACTAAAAGACAACTGATTTGGTATGGCCAAATACAACGGATGAACGACGAAAGATTACCAAAGCAGGTCCTGAGTCAAAAAAACCTGAGTGAAGATGATTGTCAGGATCGAAGGAGGTGGACAACGTAAAAAAACGTTCTAAACCGACATAGTAGTATAAACAAACTAACCTTTCAGGTATCTGAGTAAGAGTAGTTAAGTCTTTTAAGCTAGTGGCGTTCTCCGAGGAGAGCTTGGTGGGGTCCTCTGCCTCGCTGATGTCAGCCTCGGCGTCGGATAGTTCAGTCTGCGTCTCTTCAGCTTGTTCAGCCTTTTCTTGGTTCTCCCACCGCCTAAAATTTTATAAAAACTTAGCAAAGGCCGATCCTTACCTAAATTTCAAAGTATTGTTCGGGTAAACAATTTTTTTTTCGCTTTAACTCAAAATATACAAAACTGTAGCCATTTATTCAACCAACTGCGACAATAATTGGTGAAATTAACAATCAATTGTTGATTAATTGTTAGAGGTTTATTGCCATAAAATGTCGAAAATTTGGCACCTCGACAAACTAAGCACAAAACAACACGAAGGAATTTAAAATGTCCTTAAGATTGCGATCATACCTGCGGTTGGAGTCCAAGATCCTAATCATACTAGTCGAAAGCGTACTATTTATAAACCGATGCCATTCAAAAAATAATGGGTTCACTACTGCTTTAAAAAAACCTAAAAAAGAAAGATAAATCAATGTAAGCTCAAGTGGTGAACCGACCTAAAACGAGGATTTGTCAAAATTCAAAATCACTGAATCAGTAGTGTTCAAAAAAGTATACAGAAAAAGAAAAAATTAGGACCGTCACGTGATTAGCGATTTATTGCAATCAAGCCAGGCAGTACTAGTGCCAGTTTTAGAACATAAGAGGACAGCTGGTCAGGGTCAGATGTACCGTAACAAAGCTAAGCTAATCCATTCTCCATGGTTTTGTATGTGAGCAACAAGGACTTAATCGCGACTAAATCCATAATCGCACTTCAGTAATACTTACGGTGCTTCTGAGGGTAAATGACCCAGTTAAATTTGATTTTGTTATGTCAATTTTAAAAGATCACTTGTCAGCTACAATATAAAACGGTTGGTACACTTCTGTTCATGCTATTCAGGAAGCTATTTGTGTTGTGTATCAGTGTATTGTCATCAAAACATTAGTGTCACAACTGAAGAACTTTGATAATGATGCAGTATTTAAGGACACTCATCGTAAAGGCAGTAAAGCTTGCTTGATGATAAGTGACCTTAGCAGTATTTGCTGCGAGGGGCTGATCAATAGCAAAAATTCTGTACAGGTCCTGTCGTTAAGGACCAAATCCGTATGTGTGTTGGTCTTGTCAGTCCTTATTAGTCCTTAAGGATCCTGTCAAGTCCTCTTGAGTCCTGCCAGGTCCCGTCATGTCCTTATGGGTCCTGCCAGGTCCGGTTAAGTCCTTATGGGTCTTGCCAAATCCTTATGGGTCCTACTCAGTCCTTATGGGTCGTTAACAGTCCCGTCGAGAATTTGAACAGGTTCTGACGGATTGATCAGCTCCTCGAATTGCTGGTTCTTTTAAACAGGGACATTTGCTTGTGTTTCTTAATTTACATCAATCTTTTTAGGTGTTTGTGAAGGTTTTGAACTCGCAATAGTTTAAGACAACTTTTTGTTTGAAACTCGTAGACAATGATTGTGTAGAAATAAAATTTCGGACTTCCATTGTCTTTATTTATTTTAAAACACGACGTTTCGGTTAGTAAGTATCTCTAACCGTTATCAGAAACGCCCTCTCCAGGTTAGAGTAAATGAACATCTAAAAAGTACCCAATTAAGGGATATTGAAAAATCCGGTTTAGCAGATCATGCATGGTCAAATGATCACAGGATTCAGTGGTCAGAAGCTAAAGTTTTACATAAGGAGTCGCATTGGCGAAAACGAAAGTTTATTGAAGCTGCGTATATAATGCAGAATAAAGAAGTTTTCAGTCAACCAAGCACAGACATACCAAACATATGGAAACCACTCCTTAAGGAAAACAGGCGTCTTAGGATTAAAAAAGGGGGCGGGCCGTCACACCTGACTGCACACCAAGTAGTATAAGTAGTAGCCTAGAGACTAGATTGTTTAGTTTACACTTGATAACGGTTAGAGATACTTACTAACCGAAACGTCGTGTTTTAAAATAAATAAAGACAATGGAAGTCCGAAATTTTGTTTCTTTTTAAGACAACTTATTATGAGAAACTGACTTCCAATGACTTAGGATCGCATTTCTTCTCATTTTCGGTACTTAAATTTACGTTTTTCCTACATATTGTGTTGTTTTGATCATTTTCCATAACCTCAAAAGCTGAAATCGCAGAAAAAATAATACAAATCTCAACCAATATGTGTAAACAACAAGTCCAGGTTAGAGTTTATAACGTGAATTATTTATACGAAATATGCGTAAAAGCCATGTGCTCTGCTAAATCAGAATCTGCTCCGTATGGGAAACGATCACATTTGAAACAAGTCATGCACGGGACTGATACAAGCCAAGTTGATAGCAGTGTCCATATGACAAATACGTTCAGTTCCCAGAAATGACTATAACGATGAATGAATCTACGCTTATGGTGGTCTGTACCAAATAGGTTGACTGAGATTAATTAAATTCCAGTTAATATAAAAGAATACAATAATAGTGATTCGTTTAAGTAGACATTTTAAAATCAAGAAATTTTCCAGACGTTTCTGCTCAATTCCCTGACTTTCCCTAATTTTCCAGAAAAGTGGGAACCCTGTTATAGAAAAAAACTACAATAAAGCAATGTACATGAAAATAAAATTGTCAAAGAGAAAGTTATATACCCCTCACAAAATGCAAGCTTTTGAAAACCCCCCTTAAGCATATATGCTTGATGTATCAAGATACTGTTTTCACCTTTAAACTCCTAAGCATCGCAAAGGGAGTCAGTTTTTCTCTGTCCCCCCTGGAAGTGCTTTAAATAGCATTCTTTACATTTACATTTTTATTTTAACAAAGTTATTCTTGTTTAATAAAATTATTCTTGCAACGTATTATTTTTAAAACCACCACAAACAAATAAATTAAATCAAGAAAAAACTAAGACACTAAGCACTGTAACTATTTCACAACTATATTGCCTGAAACTAGAGTCCCTGTATGTTGACATATTTGGATATCCAAATATGTCAACGTACAGGGACTCTACCTGAAACATGCCCGCATTGCCAAGCAACCAACGTAAACAAACCACTGGGCATCTTGGCCGACAAACAAAATATCGAACTTAAAAAATGTCGAAACTACAAAATTTCTAAAACTACTAAAAAGAGAAAATTAAAAAGAACTAAAACCTGATCTGCTGACTGGTATACGAAAAAAAAACAAGCTGTTCTGGATAGGTATTCTTGTAATTAGTAACGCATAGCCTTTTTGTGACGGTCGCCGTTTTATGACATTAAAGTCGCTAAGCACCTGACCAAAAGTGCAAAAATGGTATTCACGTACGATTGCGCTGAGCATTTTTTTTAACGGTAATCGTGTTTATAAACACGTGTTTGGAAATCGCTTAGAGCAAAATTATTTAAGAAAAACCGGACCTGTCCCTCACCCCCTCTGATTTTCTTGATTTTTTGTGGGAATATTACCTACCTGGAGAATAGACAAAAGCCAAAATATTGGCTTTCAAAAAAATTTATTGGCTAGGATATAGCCATTTTTCTGTTTTTCATAAATTTTTGACATGATTTTGGGTATTTTCTATAATTCAGAAGTTTTTTGCAGTAAAATGTTGAAAATTGGTACATTCATGTAGAAGTGATCAGAGAACAAGAATGTGGTCAATAATTTGACCTAGGACAAATTTCCTCAAAAATGGTGGCCAAAACCCCTAAAATTTACAGAAAAATACCCATTTCTTGGGGAAACGTTGAAAAAAAAAATCTTAAATTTTTTGAATACGTCTTACAGAAAAAGAATGAGCGAATCTAATGAGCCCGTACTCATATTTTTCGGATTAATCGTTTAGGAAATGCATGGTTTCAAAATTGGAAGTTGTTTTTGTAGGCGGTAAATATTGAGATTTTTGACCGAATAAGACAATATTCGACTTATAGATCTATTTTGTGAGAGCGAGACATGTAGTTACGTAAAAAAAATGCGCTGAGTAATTTAACTATATTAGGCCAGTCATTCAAGCGAAAAAAGACCCCCAGCTTGCAAAAAGTGATAGTCACGATTTTGACATACAGTCGAACCTCTATAACTCGAACCTGACGGGACAACCAAAACAGTTCGAGTTATGGAGAGTTCGAGTTATAGAAACTCGAGTTACATAGGTTAAAATACATGTAAAAAGTGCAGGGACCGCTTAAAAGGTTCGAGTTATAGAGGGGTTCGAGTTATAGAGGTTCGAGTTAGAGAGGTTCGACTGTATTATGTTGTTCACATTGGAGTTCTAAAAGAAAATTTAAATTTTCGACTTGGGTGGAGCGGTCCCCCCCCCCCTTGGATTTAGTGTGCACAAAAACCTTTTTTTTAAATTACTTGGTCCCTGCACATTTTAGAAAATAAAGTTTTAGACAAAAGTTGAACACAATAAAATTTCTTGCAAAAATGCTATTGTAAAGTTTTTTGTCAGACGAATGGTTTTCGAGTTATGACGCTAAACATTTCTCCGCCTTTTTGGATTTTAAACAGTTTTTATATTTAGTGGCCTTTAACTTGAAAACTGCTTGTTTTTGGGAAAATCTGTTATAACATAAAATAAAGACCAACTAATAGCCTATAAAATGGCCTATGGATGCCAATTAAGTGCTAACCGTGGACTTGGCCCATTTAGGTGATACATCGTTTAAAAGATAATTTAATTTTCTACAATAAAGTTTATTACATACTTTCTGCAAAATGCTTACCTTTTTAGAAAATTACATAAAACTGAATAATTTCGGTTTATTTTGCATATAGTATGGAAATACATAGGAAACGGGTGTACTGCTAACACTTCAGGGTTCGTGTCTCAGCAAGGGTACTACCCAGATGAACTCAGTGATATATTATTTTATAGGCTATTAGTTGGTCTTTATTTTACGTTATTACAGATTTTCTCAAAAATAAGCAGTTTCGAAGTTAAAGGCCACTAAAAAAAAATTGGTCAAAATCCAAAGTAGAGGCGAAATGTTTAGTGTCATAACTCAAAAACCATTCGTCTGACAAAAAAATGTATAAAAGCGTTTGTGTAGCGAATTTTAACATCTTCAACTTATGTTCAAAACTATCTTTTCTTAAACGTACAGTAAACAAGTAATTAAAAAAAAAACCCTGTTTGTGCACACTAAGTCCAAGATGGGGGGGAGGGGCGGCCCCCCACAAGGTCGAAAATTCAAATTTGTTTTTAGGACTCCAATGTCAATGTCATATGTCAAAATCGCGACGACAACACCTTTTGCAACCTAGGGGTCTTTTTTTCGCTTTAATGACTGGCCTAATATACCTAAATCACCCAGTGCGTTTGACGGGTTTGCATTTTTTACTTTTTTTTTAAGTAGCTACCTGTGTCGCTCACACAAAATTAGTCGGAAGATTGTTTTATTGGGTTAAAAATCTCAATTTTTACCGCGAATAAAAAAAAACTTCCAATTTTGAAACAATGTATTTCCTAAACGATTTATCGGAAAAATATGAGTAAAAGTAAAAGACACATTTAAAAAATTTTAAGAAAAATTTTTTTTTCAAGGTTTCCCCAAGAAATGGGTATTTTTCTGTAAATTTTAGGGGTTTTGGCCACCATTTTTGTGGAAATATGTCCTAGGTCAAATTATTGACCACATTCTTGTTGTCTGATCACTTCTACATCAATGTACCAATTTTCAATATTTTACTGCAAAAAACTTCTGAAATATAGAAAATACCCAAAATCATGTAAAAAATTTATGAAAAACAAAAAAATGGCTATATCCTAGCCAATACATTTTTTTGAAAGCCAATATTTTGGCTGTTGTCTATTCTCCAGGTAGGTAATATTCCCCCAAAAAATCAAGAAAATCGGAGGGGGTGAGGGTCAGGTCCGGCTTTTCTTAAATACTTTTGCTCTCAGCGTTTTTAAAAATTCAAACTTATTAAAAAGTATTATGCACAGTTTTTAATTTTTTTGGCCAATTTTGTATTTATAGTGGTTAAAGGAGGCCTTCAGTCTATACTTTAAGTACAATAAGGTACCAAAATAGCTACCTTTCTTATTCTTCAAGGTAGAAATGAAGGATTTTAAGGAGTTTGTGAATAAATATTTATTGTATTTCTCTCGGTTCTGGAATCTATTTAAGTGGTACAGATAAATGAATAATTAAAACTAAAAATTGTTTATGGGCAAGTTTTCTACACTTCTGTATGTAAAAGTACTCTGTAGAGTAGGTACCCGAGCATTTGAGCCTTATTGGAAACCCTAAAATGAGCGAGTGTATTTAATTGGAACAATGAAATGGTGGTGATGGTGCCAAAAATCTTTAAACAATTTAAACTTTAATAATTATATTGAGGAATTTTACGTCTATATAACCTTTATTATTATACCCTAGAAGTGTAGGGGTCATTACAATCATGTTAAGACACCGCTAGCCCAACATTTCTCATTAAAACCATTTCTAACCATCACCTTCTCTAGATTTTTGATGTTTTTATCAATAAATACCAAAAATAACTAATTGGCGTGAAAAATATCTCTAGTGTTTGCCAAAAGTCAAAAAATATAAACAAAAAGCGAGAATTTGAAGGATGCTTAGCGAGTTCCATTCCCAAGGGCGCGTTTACCAACGTGAATACCAAATTCGATCGGTCAGCGCAAATGCCATGCGAGAAGGGTGCTGTGCGTTTCGCTTAGCGTTTTCAAAACGTAACGTTTTTAAGCCAATTTATAAGAATACCAGTCCTGGTAAGGTTATCACACTAAAAAAAAATAAGCTGACCAAATCAGATCATAATACCCTAACAGTGTCAGGTTTAAAATCTAACCTGACCTGGTTTAGTTATTAAACTAAAAACCATAAATGGTATATGGATGATTCTACAAAAATGGTGCTGTGGAGTGGGAAGCATATTTTTCAAACACAGACTGCAAATGAAGCATAGTTTTAGTTATAAGATTTAAAACGAAATGTTTTCTTTATGGAGCATTTGAGTTTAATGTATAAAAAAAATTGCAAGTTTATAATTTTTTTTATTACAAAGCAAATACCTCATTCCTCTGGTGTAGTCCCAAACTAAATATTAAAAACTCAGATTGAAAAAATATCCTAATAAATAATATTTAACCAAGTCTTAACTATTTATCAAAAAATTGATAAAACTTAAGTTTGCAGTCATATTTTTGAAAATCCGAATTTACATTTTCTCCGGAAAATTTTACAATTTTAAATGTGCTCCATTTTTAATAACACAATATTTGTGAATACCACCGGTTAATTTCTAGAGAAAGAGACGGCCCTGGATATCTAATTTACTTGTGAGGGTGACTAGTTGTGACAGATAATGTTAACTTTAGTTTGGTTTAAGTTATAGATCTTTTTATTTTCGGCAGAAAATTAGTTTTTTTCAGAGAAATCAAAAAGGAACGCTTCAATTATCATTCCTCTGGTAAGTAAATATTCGACTGATATCAATAGTATAATATTTTTGTTGATTGTTTTAAAATTATAAGTATAGGAACTTTGTTTATATAAAACTTAAGTTAAGTAGTGTAAATAGATTTTGATTTAAATTGGAAAACCAAACCATTAAAAAACTCATTCCTCTGGTACTATCCCTCTGGAATTTTTCTGCAATAATTCCTAAAATTCGGGAAAATAAATGTTTCTTAGCTTACACCTAATTAGTTACATAAATTTAAAAAAACAAAATTATTTACTGTGCTGTACTGTTATTTAAAGGCAATGACCAAAAATGATATCCATATAGCCCACTTTTGGTAGAATCATCCAAATGTCATTAGACTCAAAAAATCTAACTGCTAATTTGTTTTATATTTCAACATTTGCATTTTGATATTTTGTAATTTCGATATTTTCTGGTTTCTACATTATAAATGTCAATATTTTGTTTTTAATATTTTCTTTATTTTTGTTTCACCGTTACGAATACGATTTTTTATTGCGTTGATGTTCTTGTCAAGGCTCTGTAGCACTTACCAACTTGTATTTTGGCAATAGACGTACTTTGTTGATCACAAATAGATGTCACAGGCAGGTTGAGCTGCTTCTCGAATTCACCTTGTCGAAAGAATTCTTCGCATACCTACAAGTAACATTTGAAAATAGAAATATTTGAACAAAAATAATTAAAAAAAACCCCATAAATTATAAGTTTTTGTTTCCCTCATATTTTTCCATGGGTAGCCTGAAAGCTTAACCTCACGGGGGTCCAAATCTAATGGACACCTAATAAGTGTTGACAGTTAACTGTTTCGTCCTTATGGGACTCCTCAGAACACTGCTGGTCAATGTGACAAATCTTGCAAAGTTAATTAGACGGTTTTGTCTCTAATCAAATGTAGATAGTGAGAAAACTATCGCAAGAAGCGCCATCTACCGAGAAAACCTATAGTGATATTTCTTTTATTTGCATTCGATCTTTTCATTGATCGATATTGTATAGCAGTGTTTCGCCTGCTTTTGTTTTTTGTTTCTCTCGTATCTCGGTAGATGGCGCTTCTTGCGATAGTTTTCTCACTATCCACATTTGATTAAAGACAAAACCACCTAATTAACTTCGCAAGATTTGTCACATTGACCAGCAGTGTTCTGAGAAGTCCCATAAGGACGAAACAGTTAACTGTCAACACTTATTAGGTGTCCATTAGATCTTGGACCCCCGTGAGGTTAAGCTTTCAGGCTACCCACGGAAAAATATGAGGGAAACAAAAACTTCTTTTTGCTCGATTAGCCACGAAACTTGTTTGATTTTTAAATTCACGGGTACGAAATTCCACGTTTATAAATTATAAGTTTTAGGCCTCCTGACGAATCGTAGGAAGTATAAAGGCTATTCCAAATTAAGCGTCCATCATTTCTAACTTTGTTATTATTAAAAATACAGAATATTATAGAAAAACAAATTAGTATCATTTTGAACGCCCTTTCAGATGGAGAAAAAAAAACACAATCTAGGTTTTCGAGTTTTTAGGAGTTTTTTTTTATGGAACCACCTATATATTATAAGTTTTTCTAAAAATTTTTTCTAAAGCTAAAAAGTCGGTGAATGAAACTTTTCAAAATACGCTTAGAATGGTTCCATCCTCGGTTCTATCACATTCTAAACAACAAGTAAGGCTATGACGAAGTTTAATAATTTTGATCTTTTCTTATAAAGGGTTTATAAAGGTTGTTAATTTTTATAACAAAATTAACTAATTTTTTAATCATTGTTTGTAAAGTAGTAATTAAAATCCTTTTTTATAAGACAGTTTAAATCAAGAATTAAACAGTTTTATAAGAAAACATGAAAAACCTGTCCATCCCTGTCTTATAAAGCTGTAATCTAGTTAGTAACACAAGTTGGCAAAACTTTTTGAATGCCTTGCCTATAAAACTTAAAGTTTAAAAATAAACAAATTTTATAACAAAAGCTACCCTGTCAGCAGCTTTATTTCCTGAAGTTTTGTTATAAGGGTTGGCATTTTTTTACAGGCCTTTATAAACTTATGTATATGTAGAAGAATAGAAAAAGCAATGCTTTTTAACAATTTTATAACAAATACCAATATATTAAAATCAAATTGTTAAAGATTTATTAAATAAATCAAATCCTAAAACTTTTCTTTTAAAAAAATCACTTCAAAAAAGTGGCAAGTATGTTTTGAGCAAGTAAAATTAAATTGTATCCAGTCAAAGCTTGTTTTTATCTCTGGATTAAAAAGTCTCTTAGAGAAAGAAAATATACATTTTAGTGTTATTATTAGGGTTGGCACAACGTTTTAGAGACCATTATAAAACCATAAAATTAACTTTAAAGGCATTATAATAAAGTCTTGAAAGCCATCATAAAACTAACATTTAAGGCTTGTAAGGGTTTTATACAATTACAAATTAAAAAAATTTTTCATTCTACGTTTTAGCGACTATTATAAAATCTTAAAATAAAATGGACTTTAAAGGCATTATAATGAAGTCTTAAAAACCATGATGAAATCGGACAATTATTAGGTCTTATAAGGGTTTTATAAGAGTACCTATCTAAAGTAATAAATTTAAAAAAAATGGATTTTAATATCTACCATTAGAAGGTTGCTGCAACCTTTAAAAAACCATAAGTAGGGGAAAAATAGTATGAAAAAAATGAAATCTTTTGATAAAAACATAAAAAATATGTTTTTTTTTTGGTCCCCTACCAAATGGTCGGTTAAGCCAAACCCAACTTTTTTAGCCCACTGTGATATCAAATACTTGTTACTGTCTTTTCTAGTTAACCACTCATCTTGAAACTTTGACATTGTGTTGACTATTCATCTCTGAAACTTAATTTAAGTCTATTATGAAATATGAAGTTTTATGAAGTCTGAAAAAAAATATGAACATTTTCACAAAATATGAAGCTGCTGAAAGTCCTGCATAAGTAAAGCTGTAAGTTTATTTAAGTTCTGTTTATATTTGTTTGTCTATTCGTATCGTGGTTGGTTTGAGATTGTGACAAATGAAGAAAAAATACTAACCTTGAGTGACCATTTATGCGAAATGTCCCACGGCCTGGTCGGGTTTGAAATATCGGCACATTTTAGTGCGATCTGCAAGAGAAATATTCGGTTTTCTTCTAATCTTAAGTCTAGTGTGCCCTCGTCTATGTGTTTCTGAAAAGACAAAAAATTTAAAAATTTTAATTAATTTTTTTTTTGTAAATATCACATAAACTAAGGGTGCGACTACATTTTTCATTATAACATGAACCGTGAGGAAAATATATGTTTAGTAATAATTAATTTGGACGATTTTCGGGTAATTTCAGCTTTTTTACGTTAAATTTGTATTATTATGTGCGTTTTATTTTTTTATTATAAGTGAAATTTTATGAAATGGGACTAACACTCGGTTGTCAACAACGGTTTGGTTTGGATTCATACCGTCTAGGATCCCGGGAAAGAAGTCAGGAAAGTTTTTTCTTTTACATATCGCACCCCCGCTAAAAAATAGTCACAACTCAAAAAACATTGTTTTGAGAAAATCGCTGTTAAAGAATTTAGTCCGTTAGAGAGATTAATTTTTTACTTACATGACAAATTACGAGTTAACATGTTATTTTATATCAACAAGAACCTATTGATGAATGAAATTGAAAAATGTAATTGCTGCAGTACGTTTCTCAGAAAAAATGATTTTTGTCGTTTTTAGTAAAAAAAAAGACCAAAACCCGATATTGTGACACTTTTTTAGAACAAGGCATCATGACGTTGTAAATCAGGATGTCATGCAGGATGGTAAATAATATAAAAAAAGAAAAGAAATAAAGAAGAAACTTTGTATTTATTTTTACAACGAGTTATAAAATGCTGAATAACAACTGGGAATGTGATTATTCTCTAATAAATTCAAAAGATTTTTGTCTTATTCTCCTTAATTCTAAGTACACTGAACAATTCGAAAAAACAATCACAACACAAAAAACAACAGTATTTTACTTGTTATATGGGTCGGATTTAACCAAAGAAATTCAAGGAACTGTTTTTGGATTTAACCAATAGTTCACACGAAAACCTTCACAACTCGAAATGTGACTCTTTTCAGGATAAAACTCCACGTTCACGCTGTTATAAAGTCAAAAGTGACACTGTAAAGGAACGCATCCTCAGCTAAACTGGACAAAATAAAAGAGTCACATCGCCATTTCGCGGTGAATTGTCGAAACATAAATGTGACGCTTTTATGGAAGAAATTACAAGTTATTTCGATGATGGCGGCAGGTTTATCATAATAAGGGCGATTTTTGAGTTGTGACTCTTTTTCAGCGGGTGTGCGATATGTTGTTTCGGTTCAGTTCGGTTTGGATTCACACCCTCTAGGATCCCGGGAAAAAAGTCATGCGCTATTCTGGGCATGCGCTATTTTGGCCTGCGTTATTATTTCCATGCCCTATTTTGTACCACTGCAACATATACATATATACAGGGTGTCCCTACTAAAAGGTAACAGAGGTGTTTTTAGGTATTTTTCGTGCAAATTTGGGGAAACGCTCGGACACATCGATTTTTTTTGCTATCTTGAAATTTTTGTAGCGCGTACCATCTTCGAGGGGTATACTTTACCCCTACATTTTGAATAGGGAAAGTGGGTCTAGTGATACCTTGTTTTGAAGTTCTTTTGAATATCTTTACAACGGTTTAAAAATTTCGAAAATCCATTGATTAGTTTTTGAGATACCTACTTGCTTCCAAGTTTTCAAATTTACCATGAAATAATAAAATTAAAATTAAATCTAAAAAATATAAAATTGTGATTAAATTTATATTTTATCAGTCCATGTTAAATTTCAAAGTTTGAAGGCAATTATTTCAAAAAGTAATGGATAGATTTTTGAAATTTTACACGGTTGTAAAGACATTCAAGAGGCCTTTAAATCAATGTATAACTAGACCCACTTGCCTATTCAAAATATAGGGGTAAAGTATACCCCTCGAAGATGATGCGTGCTACAAAAAAATTGACGTGTCCGAGCGTTTCTCCAAAATTCTCACGAAAAATACCCGAAAACTCCTCTGATACCTTGGGACACTATAATATATAACAAAAAAAAAACACAATAGAACAAGGACACCATCAACAAAGAAGCAAGAGCAAACGCAAAGAAGAAGAATTGTCTCTATATAAGTCAAGAATTAAATGCTGACTGAACTGCATACTTACTTTAAACTTATTCAGAAATTCGACCTGCCGGTTAATGTCCGTGGCCAGGATCAGGTCGCGTATTTGTTGCTCTAGGTCGCTACGGTATGGCAGTAATTGTTCGGCAACGCCGCTCTCCAGGAGGCAGCCTACCGCCGACCTCCAATGGTGGTTCTCTAATACCGACATATTCTAAAAAAAACAAGTTTTTTTACTTAATATGCCTACCCGAAACACGGATTATAGAATAAAACAATAACGGATTGGATTTGACCCAAGGTCTGTAGAGGATAGGTTGCCTAGTAACTAAATGGTCGAAGCGGCGTGAGTAAGGACACTCATCGTAAAGCTTGCTTGACGATGAGTGACCTTAGGCGTGAGAGGTGACAATGCGTCATTTGTAGTGCCACGATTTTATTAAAGCGGTTTATTTACATGTGTTTCTAAGTATTTTTAATCTTCGATGGTTTATTTTTTACATTTGCTGTGTTTTTTTCGGACTATATTTATTTAAAAACTGTAAATACTTGTTTTATTTTACTTATACGTTCTACTTGTAGTCATTTTAATGGACTAAAATCCTCCCAAGACATTGTGCTTTTGGGATATTTGGTATAAGGTAAGTTTTATATTTGAGTTAGTTGATGTTTATGAATATCGTTTGTAGAGACACTTTAAGAAAAATAACGGAACACAAGAAACTTGAACATTTCCTACTATATTAAATGATTTTTATTTAAATGGGCACTCCGGGTGACGTCATTTCCCGCTTCAACAACTGGCTCTGATTGATCAGATAGTTACCAGGTAACCTATCCTCTAGAGACCTTGGATTTGACCAAAGTTAAAGTGGCAAATCCAAAATGGCCGCGGTTCCGTTCTTGTTTCAGTTGGACATTTCCTTCTCTGATTTAGAAATGTCAACTGCTTGTTAACCGCTGTTTTTATTCACTTGTGGCATATGAATAAGGTAGTTATGGTTTATCACTGTTTTAGCTTTTCTAAATTTTTTACCTTTAAGGTTTTTTCTAAGACTGTTTAAAAATATTCTCTAGAGAAGAAAATATTTCTGTCAAAACTTTAGCTTTTGACATTGACCTTGACAAGGTCATAGGACATTAAGTAAATTTCCTCTTTAGTTTACAAACTAAAAAAACAAAGAAAATAAAAATCAATATTAGTGTAAAATATGCACCCCTCTAGAATAAAAAAGGATGCATTCGCTATTTTTGCATGTGATCTTAGAAAAACAAACTTTGAGGTTTGGTAGTGAGTTATCTCGTCTGTCATTTATTATTCGAAATCACATATTTTAATTATGTGGCGTTAAAATTTTTAAATTAAAAATGTTTGATGATTTTTACCTTCCTATCCCGCGCAGCAAGGCTATAGAAGGTATTATTTTTTTTTTGAGATAACGCCGAAAATGTATTTGGTGTACTTTGACCTAACTTAGCAATATTGTCGTGATGTGTGTATGTCTGTCCATAACACGATAGCTTCTAAACCGCTAAACCGATTTTCATGAGATTTTCATGAAAAATTGTGTTCGATACTGTAACGAACTGATTAGATTTTACTCAAAATCCATGAATGCTAATGACTAATGAACTTTTTAACGGATCACCGCATTAATATGCGGAATAGAGTAGAACACATTTTTCTCAACAATTTGTGTTATAACCACAAACTTCGTAGAAGCTTTCGTTTCTGAGATATTTACAAAAAACTGTTTTTAACGCTGATAAAGCATGGAGTGTGCTAATGGGCTAGGAAGGTATCAGGTCCGTTATAGCTCCATTTATTATATGGATGATTCTACAAAAATGGTGCTGTGGAGTGGGAATGCATATTTTTCAAACACAGACTGCAAATAAAGCATAGTTGTAGTTATAAGATTTAAAACGAAATGTTTTCTTTAAGGAGCATTTGAGTTTAATGTATAAAAAGAAAAGTTTATAATTCTTTTTTATTACAAAGCAAATACCTCATTCCTCTGGTGTAGTCCCAAACCAAATATTAAAAACTCAGATTGAAAAAAATATCCTAATAAATAATATTTAACCAAGTCTTAACTATTTATCAAAAAATTGATAAAACTTAAGTTTGCAGTCTTATTTTTGAAAATCCAAATTTACATTTTCTCCGGAAAATTTTACAATTTTCAACGTGCTCCATTTTTAATAACACAATATTTTTGAATAATATCGGTTAATTTCTAGAGAAAGAGACGGCCCTGGATATCTAATTTACTTGTAAGGGTGACAAGTTGTGACAGATAATGTCAACTTTAGTTTGGTTTAAGTTATAGATCTTTTTATTTTCGGCAGAAAATGAGTTTTTTTTCAGAGAAATCCAAAAGGAACGCTTCAATTATCATTCCTCTGGTAAGTAAATATTCGACTGATATCAATAGTATAATTTTTTGTTGATTGTTTTAAAATTATAAGTATAGGAACTTTGTTTGTATAAAACTTAAGTTAAGTAGTCTAAATAGATTTTGATTTAAATTGGAAAATCATTAAAAAACTCATTCCTCTCTTACTCATCCCTCTGGAATTTTTATGCAATAATTCCTAAAATTCGGGAAAATAAATGTTTCTTAGCTTACACACCTAATTAGTTACATAAATTTAAAAAAAAACAAAATTATTTATTGTGCTGTACTGTTATTTAAAGGCAATGACCAAAAATGATATCCATATAGCCCACTTTTGGTAGAATCATCCATATGTTGAAATGATATGTGTAACAAAAAATAATTTTAATTGATATTTATTGCTTATAAAATGATTTATATAAAACATGTAATAAATCTTAAAAACAAAATATTTTTAATCAGAAGTAGTCTGTACTTTCACCGTATATAAAAAGTGGATTAATTTCAGCTAATTACAAGACACAAAATAATTAACTTTTTTTACGTAAAACAAGTAATTTGTCAATTGATACAACCCATAAATTAACAACAAAATACCACTTATTCAGTAAATCTATGTTTGCGTTGATCCAAAAAATAAATTACAGAGGGATTGTCGTCCAAAAAACTGGATTTTATGTTTGTTTAAAATAATTGAAACGTTAAAATGGCCAGTTTGAATAATTATTTGACGCAAGAGTAATGTTTCAAGCGGTTTTTGCCAATTTTTAAACACATTTATTGCCTTGATGTATGTAGCCCAATTTTAATTTTTTTATGATTTTTTCAACATTTTGGAGAATTTATTTTTGTTTTATGAGTTTTACTGAGCAGTGGATGTTTGCCAATTTTCGTATACTAAAGGGCATTACATCACACAAATAGAGGTGCTAAATTTGTAGAATTTATTCATAAAAGTATCAAGTTTACTATATAGGGTGACTTTGAAGTCACCCTGTATGCATGCATGGGATTCGGGTTCGATTCCCAACCTCGCCAGTGGGTGTTGTATTAGTTTTTGAATCACTTTACTATATTACCATCACGTTTGGCTTGACACTAAGTATTGATGCATTAATCGAACACCCTGTATACATATATGTACTTACTTGATACAAAATAGCTAAATGATTCGAAGTGGAGACGAGAAAATGCTGATTGACGCCAGGATGGTCCAAATCGTGAGCAACCGCACCGATCAAAGCCGCCATTATTTCGAGTGGCGTAAGGTATTGCTTGATCTGCAAAAAAATAAATTAAAGTCTACAAAAGTAAAGTTTAGTATAGTTTTTGAAAGTCAGTTGAACAAAGGTTAAAGCCGACCATCGGCATATCCTTTAAAGAAAGTGACATGGGCGGCGGTAGATATACTCATGAAAATTATTTCATTTAATTATGGCGTAAACTTAAGAAATAAAAATAGATAATAAAACTTTCTATTCTTACACCTACAGAAACGACACTGATTTATTTTCTTACTCTGCATACTGCCGACTAAAGGGGTCCCGAAAAGAACACCCGAAAGCAATTAAAAGCGCATCTCAAAAAAATCTGCCAATCAGGTGCCGTCTATCCACATGTGCTGGGTCGGTCAGAAAACAAATACTTTGTGCTCAGACCGCAAAGAGCCGCGCCGTTTCTCTGTCGGTAGGGTTGAAATTATACCAGGAAGATTTTATATGAATTTGGAGAACTTTTGAAGGGCAGATTGAAGCAAAATTTCATGAAATCGATAGAACCCCGTATTAGGAGCATTTCAGGTGACTGCAAAAACTATACCCGTGAATAAAGAAACAACAATTTCTCGTGGCTAAGCGGGCATAGAAAGATATTGTTTCCCTTGTAGTTTTCAGTGGGCAGCCCGAAAGCTGTACATCCACGGGGGTCCAAGATCTAATGGACCCCTATCAAGTGTTGACAGTTAACTGTTTCGTCCTTTTATAAAGCTTTCGCGACGGTATATGAATCTCATCTTACGATATTGGTAAGAGAAATGAAAAAATAATGCCTGCTATAACGTATGCTTTCACAAAAGTGACAATTTCAAACTATGTAGCTACTCTAAAACAAATGACAAAAAATACAAATGATTGTTTAACAAATATGATCGATCAACCTTTAAGAGCACAGTTTATAAGAGGTTTACAAGAAGCTGATACAAGAGAAAAAACCTACAACAGTCCGATATTTCTTTTGAAAAGACACAGAAAATGGCCTTAGTTTTGAAGCTGCCAAATTTCAAAATAGAGAAATATACAAAAGCAATTACACAAACACAGACATTACCAAAATAAAGACCAACAGACCAGAACCATCTGTATACCACCAAACAAACTCGACCCAAAGACCTAACTAACAAAATCTCAAACAAGATTGTTTGGATTATGTTTACACTGCGGTCTTCACAACCATTCAACAGACTGATGTTACGTTCGAGGGAAACTAACCTGTCACTCCTGTCAAAAGAAAGGTCATGAGTCCAAAGTATGCATCGGCACATTACTAAAAAAAGAACATCATAAAAACATAAACAATGTTAATTCGCACTTTGATTCTGATAGTGAGGAAGACGATTTTTAAGTAAACGAAAATATAAATATATTTACACAAGACAGCTCAACCACTTATGAACCTAAAATGCTTGTACAAGTCGAAATTCAAGGAAAACCAGTACATTTTGAATGTGAAACTGGTACTCCAGTCACAATAATGTCAAAAAAGATTTTTATGTTCCAAAAAAATTCTGCTACAAAAAACTAATTCACACTTTAGATCTTACAACAAATGTTTTTAAACCAATTAGATATGTTGATCTTACTATTATTCATTCAAAATTGACCTTCAAGTAAAAAATGTAGAACATACAGATCCCAAATTAATTTTTGACGATTAGGATTTTTACGATAGGAGAGATACTAAGCTACACATGCAAACTCAAGGACTTATGGAAAAAATTGATCACTCAAAGTGGGAAACAGTTTTTTTTTGGCAATCATTACATAAAGCGATGGCAACATCAGCATTTATGCTGATTACAAAGTAACTATAAATCCACAATTACAAGATAATAGATACCCGATACCTAAAATTGAAGATATTTTTAACACAATGAGAGGCGGTAAATACTTTTGCACATTAGATATTTTAAAAGCATATCTACATATTTCTTTAGATGAAAACAATTCATAAATTCAAGTTATTATTACTCATAAAAGCACATTCTTGGGCAAAATACTATTTTTCGGAATAAAAACAGCACCAATGGAGTGCCATTGCTGGTGGTATTTCGATGATATAATTGTATAGGGAAATTCTATGGATGAAAGTAAAAATAGATTAATTATACTTCTACAAAGATTAAGAATATATAACCTTCACCTAAATAAAGACAAATGTAAATTTTTTCACGAAAAAACAAAATACTTAGGGCACGTTATTTCTGCAAGAGGATTAGAAAAAAAAGTTACCGAAGCGTTAGTGTACAAAATAATAATAGTCCTCAACGTATATCATCTGGAGAATTAATAAAATTCAGCTAACAATTCAACCGGAAAAGGCACAATCAGCCACTATTGAGTTAAAGATAAAAAATAATAGAAAACCTATTATTGGAATGGATTTGTAAAAGTTATAAACGTACAAGGAAGAAAAGCAATAACTTTATTAAATGGAATAATTTGGGACCAAAGTATATTAAAACATAACAAAAAGCTTATATATAACACCATTGTAAAAAGTATTATTACATACGGCTCAGAAGTATGGCCAATCAAGGATAGAACAGAAAAAATGCTTTCCGCTACGGAGATGGACTATTGGAGAAGAGCAGCAGGGAAATCAAAAAGAGAAAGAGTTACAAATCAAAGAATAAGAGAAATTATGACAGTGGGTAAACGTACTTTAGTTGATGATATAAGAATAAAACAACTGGTGTGGTACGGACATGTACAAAGAATGAATGATGAAAGACTACCTAAACAAATACTACAATGGAAACCAACTGGCCGAAGAAAACGAGGACGGCCAAGGAGAAGCTGGAGAGAAGGAATAGATAGTGAAATAAGAATAAGAGGCCTAGATGATGAATTATGGACAAACAGAAACGAGTGGAGATTGGGTATCGGAAGACGTAGAACGTTGTGAAACCGATATAGTAGTTTACCTAACTAGTGCGGAAAGTGCCTCTTTTCCGCACGCGATTGCAGATGGCCAAACGACGCCATAGCGGAGTTTGGCCAGCAATCAAGTGCGGAAAAGACACTTTACGCACGAGTTAGGTACACTATTCTTTCTATAAGCGTGAGGAAAAAACTAAAAATTAATCAGAAAATTATTTATATTCAAAACGTTTTAATCAAATCAATTATTACTATTCACATTCTAGCGGCTTCTAGAACTGACTGGGGTAGATCTTCGTCCGAAGAATCCATTGAAAATCTGATTTTTTGTTTGAAAAATTCAAAAGACGCTTGTATCTGCAAAATTGGCTTTGTTTTGACAGTTTGTTTGTACTTTGTTGCTATGGTGATTTAAGATGCCAAATCTAAAACCACTAGTGTTCATTGTTGTTTGACATTGACAATGACGATATTTATACCGGGGAGGTTTAAAACTTATAATTTGAACCTATTTTACTGAAAACTTTATTTTATCGAAAATATTGAAAATATAGCAGAATTTTAGTCAATTTGAATATTTTTAGGATATTTCGTGTGCTAGGAAAGATACAAATGTATTTTGAACGGTCTAAATGTTATAGAACACCTCAAAATCGTAACAAATTTACTTTTCCGCACTAGTGCGGAAAAGTGGCACTTTTCACACTAAAATGCGTGCGGAAAAGTGGACTTTTCCGCACGCTTATAGAAAAAATATATATATAGCGCAGATCTGTTGTATATTAGTTCCTTTATTTGTAAGTTTGTTTGTTATTTTTAAAATACAAGTTTTCAATTTAATTAATATATGTCAAGATATAAAATAGTTTTATGTATTAATTATTTCTGCTAAAACTACTAAAAACAAAATCATATTAAGATAGAACAGGTGTGTAATTTGTTCCCTGACTTATCCAATATCTTTTACTTTTTGTCAGAAAACCAAAAAAAACTAATAAAATAGAAAATCTTTTTTACCTTTTCCTCCTGTAAAAAACAATGCATTGCTTGAGTTACATCAGTCGCATGAATGGAGTTGTGATATGGGTTAGTGCTATGGTAACCCTCCTCTATAAGAGCTGAAACAAATAAAAATATATCAAGCTTAATTGTACAAATTTTCTCTACGTGAAGGGTCATAACCTTTGGCGCTAGGTAATAAAAATAACAATATATTATACTCAAAAATAAAATACGGATGATTTTCCGAAATTCAACTTAAACCTGTGAGACGCAAGTTTTCTGCACATACAGAGAATTAACACAGACAAAGACAGGTATGTCTATCTATCTCCTAAATATCCACATATACAGGGTGTTCGGCACATGGACCGTCAAATTTTTTTGGGATATTGTTGAGGTCATTTACTACCTTTTCAACCTTGGAACTTGGGTCCTTAGAGTCACGGCTAAAGAGATAGGAATTTTTAAAATTTTTTCTCAAAATATCCAAAATCCCACCATTAAACCCTTGTAAGCTTTTTATTAATGTCTGGAGAAGCACCATTTTTTTTATAATTCTGTAATCTTATGCTTCTTCAACTAATTAATAGATTTGTTAAAATTGATGTACCAAAGGGGGCTTTTTATTGAAGAACATTAGTGATTTTGTGAAAGAAAATCAATTTCAAAATTAAAAATCAAAAAAGTATTGACAATTGAGAACTTCATTTTCTTTTAAAAACTTCTTTAGTTGATTACCTTTTTAACGGTATCCTACACTCTGATAAAAAAAAACATTTCTGCTTTAAAATACGGATATTCCGTCAGAAGGGCAAGACTCGTTCGGAATTGGTAAGAAAAACAATTTGATTTTTATGATCGTTTACCTACTTAAACAAAAGTTAAACTTTTAACAATAATGTATTGTGTTCTTTATTTATAAATTTTGTTCGAAACGATCATAAACATCAAATTGTTTTTCTTATCAAGTCCGAACGATTATTGCCCGTCTCACGGAATATCCGTATTTTAAAGCAGAATTGTTTTTTTTTTATCAATGTGTAGCATACCGTTAGAAAGGTAATCAACTAGAGAAGTTTTTAAAAGAAAATGAAGTTCTCAAGTGTCGATACTTTTTTAAATTTTTAATTTTGAAATTGATTTTCTTTCACAAAATCACTAATGTTCTTTAATAAAAAATCTCGTATGTCCCTTTGGTACATAAATTTTAACAAATTTATTAATTAGTTGAAGTAGCATAAGATTAAAGAATTATAAAAAAAATTATGCTTTTCCAGACATTAATAAAAAGCTTACAAGGGTTTAAAGATAGGATTTTGGGTAATTTGAGAAAAAAAAATAAAAAAATTCATATCTCTTTAGCGGTGACTCTAAGGACCCAAGTTCCAAGGTTGAAAAGGTAGCAAATGACCCCAAAAATATCCCAAAAAATTTTGACGGTTCATGTGCCGAACACCCTGTAGTTACCAGGTCATAGGTTAGATACTTACTAAATAGTTTCCAGACGCGCACGACATCTAGCTTGAAGTGGTCGAGTAGACCGTACCAGTGGAAAAGGTGTACGCAGAGTACCGGCAGTGATCGGCCACCAGTAACGGTCTCCAGGGTGAAAGCGTTAAATGCCCACGCACCACATTGGTTCAGAATGTTCTGAAAAATATTGTTAAATTCAGTTTAAAAATGAAACTTTAGACAATTTATATACAGGGTCTTGGTTTGATTTGCAATAGCCAGGTTTTTTTTAAATAACCCTAAAAAAAATCCATTACACGTCAATTTAGTTCAAAGGTTGAGAGTTATTGTGAAAACGACCACGGCACTACCCTGATGCCTTCATCGATGGTAGATGTAATTCAAAATAACTTAAAATTAAGTTTTTGGCTTGGTTTTTAGTAATTTTAAAGTTTAGCTAGATAGATATACCGGGTGGGCCAAAAAAACCGGACAATTTTTTTTCAATATAGCTTTTGAACTATATTATCGATTTTAATGGGACAAACTGGACTTGATATTTTTTTTTTGTCCGCCATCTCAAAATCCAAGATAGCGGACGAAATTAAAATTTACCCTTCAAAGATGCTCGTTTATTCTTGTGTTGCGAACATGTTTTAATAATTTTTTTAAATTAGTACAATAGCTACGTTCTTGCCACGCACAACAAGGTATGAACTAGCAAAATCGGTTCAGTAATTCTAAAAAAATATTTTTGTTTCAACCATTGTTTTGCATATTATACGATTGCCTTGCCAATCATGTCTGCATTTATTTCCTTATAATTTGTGGTGAGAATTGATTGCTTTTGAAAGATCATGATCAAAATTTATCGCCGTCTTAAAATTTAAGATGGCGGCCAGAATCATACTTGATTCTTCAAAATGGCGTGTTTATTCTTATTTTCCGAAAATGTTTTAGTTTTTTTTTTAATTTATAGAAAACCACTACTTTTCCTTCACACAACGACGTACAAATTAGTAAAATCGGTGTGGTGGTTCTTGAAAAATCTATTTTTGTTTCAACCATTGTTTTACAGATTCTACGAAAGCATTGCCAATCCTGTCTGCATTCATTTCCTTATAAATTCCTTATAAATAAATATATATTATAAATTCGTGGTGAGAATTGACTGCTCTTTAAAGAGTATTATCGAAATTTTCCGCCATCTTGGAAGTTAAGATGGCGGACGTGTTTATGTTATGTGGTTATTCTTATTTTGCGAAAATGTTTTAGTTTTTTTTATTTATAAAAAAAACACTACTTTTCTCCCGCATAAAGAGGTACAAATTAATAAAATCGGTGTAGTGGTTCTCACAAAATCGGATTTTGTTTTATCATTGTTTTACAAATTATACGATTGCACTGCCAATCCAGTCTGCATTCATTTCTTTATAAATTCATTATTACTAAACCGATTTTAGTGAAATAAAAAACATCGTGGTGCAAACTTTAAAGATCAATCAGTTGCATGGCGTCATGATGTTTTTTATTTCACTAAAATCGGCTCAGTAATAATGAATTTATAAAGAACTGAATTCAGACAGGATTGACAATACAATCGTATAATTTGTAAAACAATGGTTAAAACAAAATCAGATTTTGTGAGAACCACTTCGATTTTATTACTTTGTACCTTGTTAAGCGGGAGAAAAGTAGAGCTTTTCTATAGATAAAAAAACTATAACATTTTTCAGAAAATAAGAATAAACACGCCATGATTCTGTCCGCTATCTTAAAATTTAAGATGGCGGTAAATTTTGATAATGACCTTTAAAAAGCAATCAATTCTCACCAGGATGTTTTTTATTTCAACAAAATTGGTTTAGTAGTAATTAATTTATAAGAAAATAAATGCAGACATGATTGGCAAGGCAATCGTATAATATGCAGAACAATGGTAGAAACAAAAAAATTTTTTTTCAGAACCATCGAACCGATTTTGCTGATTTGTACCTTGTTGTGCGTGGCAAGAATGCGGCTTTGTTACTGATTTAAATAAATAATTAAAACATGTTCGCAAAACAAGAATAAACGAGCATCTTTGAAGGCTACAATTTAATTTTGTCCGCCATCTTGGATTTTCAGATGGCGGACAAAACAATATATTTAGTCAAAACTCTGATTAATTCACTGTCAAGTGCAGTTTGTCCCATTAAAATAGATGGTATAGTTCAAAAGTTGTAATGAAAAAAAAATTGTCCGGTTTTTTTTGGCCCACCCGGTATATACATGACCACGGCGCTTGTATTAAACACTGCGCCCAAAACAGCGCAATACGAAATAGAGCGTGGTTAAAATAGCACGTTAACAAAATAACTAGTGGATAAAATTACACGTCGATAGAATAGCGTATGAACAAAACAGCAATAAATCTTTTACAAACAAAATTTTGTGTGGAATTGCTCGCTTCGCTCGCGCTTTTAACGCGATACACGCAACACGAACGTCAATTTAGAGGAAACTGACCATTGTTTCGGCACTACTTCGGCACTTAGGACTACAAATCCTCGGGTTGAAGCAAAGGTCGGATTAGGTTAGGTCAGTATAAGCAGCGAACATATAACTGATATATATTTTCGCTGGTATAAGTCAACGATTGTAAACACACAGGATTGCTTATTAGCTCGAATCTTTCAGCGGTAGGCGGCGCGGCGCCTTGCTTACGTCACTAGTGGACCTCTGCTCAGCGCGCTTCATTTAATACACATTGCAATCGTGAGTTTTTCCCGCTTTTTTCTTGCTTATTTGCAAACAAATTTTTTATTCGTGATAGTAAATATAATTTCATTCATTCAAAACAAATGATTTGATAAATCAAGAGTTTGCTCTGAGAGCTGAATTTTCCTACCAGACGATATGTTGGAGTTTCTTTTTTAAATAGTTGAAAGTTTAAGAATAGAAGTAGGATTTTTTCTAAAAGTTTAATCAATTTAAATCATTAGATGTATAATTTGTTGTTTTTGTTGCGGATATAATAAAATACACTTATATTATATAGTAACAAAAAGGTATTTATTTGATATTTCAGATCTAAAATTGCAATATTTATTATATTATTATATCAAAAACCAGTCAGTTTTTGGAGAAAACAGCCAAATAAGATGTGTTTTTCAACTTCTTATGCTTTAAAGCAATAGATTTTCATAAGCTTTTTTTCAAATGATTTACATTATTTGTGTTATGAGTTGTTTTTATCCCACTCAGCGCCTGTTTTTACTCCTTCTCCTGTAACATGTTTCTGAAAACTTCTATAAAGAGACTAAAAAAACTTGGAGTTTTTTTTTTCAAATAGAAATAGATACAATGTAAAAGAAATTGTCACCCCTGGTTTGGAATTGTTATTGACGGTTTTGAGTTAAAAAAAAATCTATATTTATTAATTAAATTTAGGGCTATTCCAAGTCTAGCACAACACATCAGGGGATTGTTTTTATATACGCTTTTGTTTTGTGTCTTTTTTGTTTAATCTTACCTGAACAAGTCCGTGATGAATATCATCAAGTATAGCTACATCTTGGTACAAAGCTCGCGTCGTGAGTTTTTTGCGCCTTCGCTTGTGCATTGTCAGGAATTTGCCCGAACATTGCGGAGTCGGGCGACTGCCCATCGAGTCCAAAAGGATCCAGTCTTCTTTCGAGATGGATCTCTGGATGGGTGAGGCTTCAGCGGGCACTAAAACAAATGAATGGAATCTAAAATGCAACTTTTGTGATTAAAAAATTGCAAAAATCTTTCAGGTTTAAAATAATTTTCATACAGAGGGTACTACTACAGGTACGACTTTTTTGACCTCGTATTGAGCGAAAATTGTGGACATACATGAAACTTGATATACAAATAAAAAAAAATCAATGAAAATTTGACCAAAGTACCAAATAACATGTTGCGATGGAAAAACGTTCAAATTTTAAAATATTTTCTGGTTTTTTTTGCCATATGAGGATATTTTTTCTTATTGTTGTATTATCATCGGACCACTATGTGTATACCAAATTTTATCCAAATCGGATAACGGGAAGTGTGTCAAAAACACATTTTTTTATAGTGTTGTATTCATCATGTTTCATCCAAATCGGATAATGGGAAGTGTGTCAAAAACGCTTCACAAGATTTGATAGTTAGTTAGATAGTTAGACAGAACATGTGAAGCTAAATAAAAGCTTGTAAAAAACGAGTCAGTTACTTGTAGAGCAGGTCAGTAACCTGTGAGTATTCTAACAGGTAACTGATGCACCGGTAACTGACGATTTTGTCCCTTTCTGTCAGATATTATTAATACTACTAAAATTGAGTCTAATAAACAAGAAAACTCAAAAAGTGTATCCTATTGTAATTATGTTTCACCATTTTTTTAATTGTTTTTTTATTGTTCTACCTTTTAAAAACTTACCAGGTTACTGATCAAACTGAAGGTTACACTCGCGAGTATGAATCGGTTAAAGGACACACCCACTGTCTTAGACGTGTGACATCGAATTAAACCGTTCGCGCATTTTCCGAATCACAGAGCTCTTTTTCACTTAGCGCTACTGAAGGTCAAGAATGATCCAATGATGTCAAATGGATAAAAAATCTGAAGGCACAAGTAACTGGTTAAAACAATTCTGGTTTTGACTATTTATATAACTAAAGGTTGTTTTTTAATATTTACAATAAATAATTATAAGAACATAATTTAATTAAAATATAGTAAAATTCTAATGGTGACACTCCAGGTTACTGACGACTGTTACATAAAACCTTTGTTATCTAAAGGAAATATTTTTTATAATCTTCCAAAAATAAACTTGCTTGTTAGTTATTTAATAGAACTATAAAAATAAAATTAGTTTTATATAAAAAAAAAATGTTTTAACATGTTTTTGTGTAGGTCACATCAAAATCCGTCACTTTCCAGATATTCACCCATATAGCAATCCCCTGGTTGAGCATGTATTATCCAAAACAGAATTTTTACACCTTTTAGGGGTAGGTTTTCACCACCTCTTGACCTCAGATTCGGATTTAGCGTCGAAAAATAAATGATATCCAAAGCTAAATTTTCAAACATTTACTTAGTTTTTGGCTCTGTGGATAATTCCAGACGTATAGGGACTTTTTGACCCCAGGGTCGAATTTAGCGTTGAAAAGTCCATATGTCGAATCTCGACACACTTTTTGTGGTGCAATATATGTTTCAAAACATAGACTGAGACCAGGGGTGGCTAACCTTTTTGTAAGCTGTGCCACTTTTAACTTCAAAAATTTTGTGTGTTCCTCTTATTTTTGTTGGAGCGAAGGGGGTCGATCAGTTTTGGAGGGGGGATTTTTTTTCTTGGGAGGGGTAAAGGGTTTTTCAGGAAATGGAAAACATGTTGTAATAGGTTTAGTACCAAATTATTACCATTTAGTCTTTTCCAAATTTATAATAAATTATTTTCTACTTTATTATTAAAAACAGAATCTCTACTCACCCTATTTTTAGTGAAAAAAACCAAAAACCTAACATTTTTCAAAAAAAAGTTCAAATCAAACAAATTCAGGGATTTTTTAATGTGATTTTTCCACCTATATATTTTAGTTTAGTATTTTTAGTGTGAGTTTTGGGTTTGATTTAATCACATTGAAATTTTATCTTTACTTGTAAAAAACCTGGCATGCCACTCTGAAGGTACGGGTGTGCCAAACTGTGGCAGGCGTGCCACTCTTTGGGCACCTATGAATAATAAAATTTTTCCTCAAGTTTTTCTGAATAAAAATGTCACATTATAAACTGGGTTAAGATTCAAAAAGACGTCATTTAGCAAATTTTAGGGTAGGGTCCCATAAGACCAAACTTTGAAAATTCATATTTCAAAAACTATACAGTTCATCAACAAAAGCACCGAGCTGCAGTATTGTGGGGCCAACGAGATACGAAAAAACCACATCCTGAGTTAAGATTCGGAAAAACGTCATTTAGCGAATTTTAGGGTAGGGAATCCCATAAGACCAAAACGACCAAACTCTGAAAATTCATATTTCAAAAACTATACAGTTTATCAACAAAAGCACCGAGTTGCAGTATGGTCGGGCCATAGAGATGAGAAAAAACCACACCCTGAGTTAAGATTCGGAAAAACGTCATTTAGCGAATTTTAGGGTATGGAATCCCATAAGACCAAAACGACCAAACTTTGAAAATTAATATTTTAAAAACTATACAGTTTATCAACAAAAGCACCGAGTTGCAGTATGGTCGGGCCATAGAGATGAGAGAAAACCACACCCTGAGTTAAGATTCGGAAAAACGTCATTTAGCGAAATTTAGGGTAGGGAATCCCATAAGACCAAAATGACCAAACTTTGAAAATTCATATTTCAAAAACTATACAGTTTATCAACAAAAGCACCGAGTTGCAGTATTGTGGGGCCATAGATATATTAAAAAACCACACCCTGAGTTAAGATTCGGAAAAATGTCATTTAGTGAATTTTAGGGTAGGGAATCCCATAAGACCAAAATGAGCAAACTTTGAAAATTCATATTTTAAAAACTATACAGTTTATCAACAAAAGCACCGAGTTGCAGTATTGTGAGGCCATAGAGATACGAACAAATCACACCCTGAGTTAAGATTCGGAAAAACGTTATTTAGCGAATTTTAGGGTAGGGAATCCCATGAGACCAAAATGACCAAATTTTGAAAATTCATATTTCAAAAACTATACAGTTTATCAACAAAAGCACCGAGTTGCAGTATGGTGGGCCCATAGAGATACAAAAAACCACACCCTGAGTTAAGATTCGGAAAAACGTCATTTAGCGAATTTTAGGGTAGGGAATCCCATAAGACCAAAACGACCAAACTTTGAAAATTCATATTTCAAAAACTATGCAGTTTATCAACAAAAGCACCGAGTTGCAGTATTGTGGGGCCATAGAGATACGAAAAAACCACACCCTGAGTTAAGATTCAGAAAAACGTCATTTAGCGAATTTTAGGGTAGGGAATCCCATAAGACCAAAATGAAAAATATTATATATTAAACTGGTGTTAATCAGCTATCACTTATATTTGCAGATAAATTCACAAATTTAATATTAACTCAAGAACTAGTGAATTGTTATGTCAGCCATATAGCACATTTTAGTCCAACTTACCACAGCAACAATTAATATTTACTTACTAAGTACACAAATTTTGTATTTTCTTAAATTAGCACCCAACTTCTTTTTTTGTGGAGCTGTGTCCTAATGAATATTTAAGTTCTTATTCATTCAAAACTTATCTCTAGCTTGATTTCTAGTTTCATCTTGATTTATGTATGTGTAGGTATACCTAGAGACCTTGTACAGTCAGGGACTTTTTAAATTGCCGCCCTCGAAAATAAAAAATTCCTATTTGAAATTCGAAAAAGTAGTTTTTACCAAAACAAAAAAGTTGTGAACCTTACCTCTGTCTGTATACATATATATTTAAAAAATTATCTTTTTTGATTTCTTTAAATGATTAATTAATTAACAGAAAAAAATAAAACTGCAATTTAAAAAGTCCCCGACTGTACCTATGTATGACATATTTTAAGAAAATAAAGACACATCAAACTTATTATAATAAAGTCAAATTTCTTTAGGTCAAAATCAATGGTGGGAAATATACTATATATATACACCTATACTCTAGCATTGTTTAGACACACCTTCTGTCCTTGTTAATTCGTAAGAGTAAGAAATTTAATGCTCTAATGAAAATAAAAATAAAAGATTTTTGACTAAAAACATATATTGGGCCTGACAGACAAATATGTTTGTTTACAGTCCTTGCCATATGCAGTTACACTTTTGTGACTTTGAAATGATAGAAATATAATTTCTTTACCAGAAATATTTGAAAATTTAAATTAAAGGCAAAACTGTCATTGTTTTACATAAAAAGATGTATTTTGACAAAAAAAAATCTGCCAATAAAAAAAAATTCAAAGACATGCCATTTTTCAAATTTTTTCTTGTTGCTGTCATTATGCATATGATAAACAAAGAGGTTGAAAATTTCACAAAAGTGTAACTGCCTATGGCAAGCACTAAATATTGACTCATGCAACACAGACTATATAGTAACCTCAATAGTTTATTTATTATTATTTCCTTTATTGTTTCTAAAGAATCTACATAATTCTTATAACAAGAAGATCATACAGATTGCTTAAAAATACCTAACATGTTTTAAAAATAAAAATTAAAATAAACACAATATCCAAAAAAAAAATTCTTATTAAATAAATTTCAATGCCTACCCTTGCCTACGTAAAGTAGTACTTTATAATTATAATTAATTTGTTAGCTTAAAGCCACTATTCCAATATCCCAAACTTTTTTCAAAAAAGAAAAATCGTGCAAACAGAAAAAAAAATTAGCTAAAAATTTAGATTGCATTTGGAAAAATAGATATGCAACAGATAAAAAGAAAATTCACCATTCATTTATTAAAAAAGCTCTGGTTTTTAAAATGTTGAAAATAGTCAAAGCAAATGTTCTTGCACTATGTAACCTCAATAGTAACTCATTATTAGGAGTTTTTGAGTTACAATAGTCTTTGTTGCATGAGTCAATGGTGTATGAAGATTGATGTCACTCATCACTGACAACTTAAATTATTTCATGGCAAATTCTTTTGGGAAAAAAGTGCAGCACTGGTGTGCCACTAGTGCAGTTTTCTTATTCTTTTGGGAAAACTAGTACAATTTTTTGTATTCTTTTACCCACTGACAAGCCCAGTGTTGCACTCAGTGCACATCTCTCTGAGCTCGTGTTGCACTAGTGTACTTTTGTATTCCTTTGAAGCTGCACTGTGGCAATTTTTGACAGCACCAAAACAGTGTCAGTGGACCACGAGTGGCACACTAACTTTCTCAAAAGAATTCGCTATTAGTAAAACACCCATGAACTTAACAAGAAAACATAACCAAATAATTTAAGTATCAGTCGAGTCTTGGTGGGTTTGTTGTGTCTCTATTTCTTTAAAATATGTCATACATACAGTAAAAGATGAGTTATGCTTTTGATTTGCATGCTTAATATTAATTCAAATCAATGATATTTAACACAGTTTCTAACTTTTTAATATCTTGGTAACATCAACATACTTGGAAGGTAATATCACAAGAAACAACCACCACAAATTAGCCCACGCACTTTAATACTGACTTACACTGAAGCGGCGGTGTGTGACCTAGTTATAAACACACCTTTACCTTGGATTCAACAGAAAAAAAATCAATCAACTTACCACATGGGTTCAACGACTTCGAGCCGTCGAATTCAAGCATTAGCCTTAATTTCACCAATTATCTTATCTATTAATTATATTTTACGTCTTTTTATTGTTTAATTAATTAGTTAATTACATTTCTTTTTAAGTGGCAACAAGTTGTTTATTTACTGGATCAATATTTTTGTTTTCGTCTTTTTGAGGTTATGTCAGCTGTCTTCAGAATTGATGACGTAGGCAGGCGTTTTCGATTGCGGATTTGCGGATGTACTTGCTCGAGTTGTGCACGGACCGTGTGATGAAGTTTAGGGGCTACTCACAATTGTTCTTTAATTTAAATGCAAACCCAAAAGGCGCTATGTCCTTTTTTTCTCGACATGTTCTGAACCGAACAAAAAGAAATGTTTCTTTGAATTCAAAGCTTTCCGAGCGGGTCTACCAATTTTATTTTTTATACTTTTTGATGTCAGACCGAATTAATGTTTGTGGTCGAAACAAATCCCAACTAGTAACTCTAATACCCTGTTTCCACCAATGCATGCATTTAAAACCGGTGCAAATCCATGGGCCATCACGTGATGCGTTTTTTGAATCGGGGTGGCCATTGGTGGAAACATGGTATAAGCTGCTACCACTTATAAACAGTTATCCATCTATCAGTAAGCTATAGCTCAGTACTATCTAAATAATACTTATTTTTATCAAAAAATCAACTATTTCCACCTTCCCTTAGCTGATACCACCAAAAAACTAACCACCACCACCAGCTTGCCTAGTTCCTACCACCAAAAAATCAACTTGGTCCACCTTCGCTTATATTCTAGCTATCACCCAAAAACCAACTACCTACTATACCACTTTCTCTTTGCCAACCAACTACTATACCTACCACCTTTGCTTAGTTTCTATCATCAAAAAACAAACTACTACCATATTTGCTAAGCTTCTAACACCAAAAAACCAACTGCATGGTACCACCACGGATCACCTAAGATGATCCGTGGTACCACCTTCGGTTTTTTTTTTAAATTTTTTATATAATATAATCCAATGTATTTTTAATTAACAAAATCATTTAAATACCGTGGTTGTAGTTGGTAGGAGCTAAGCGAAGATAATCGATATTAGTTGGTTTTTTATGGAAGAAGCTAAGCAAAGGTGTTTGTAGTTGGTTTTTAGTTCAATTTTCTAAAATTCGTTCGTTCGTCAGTAAAATGTTGGTTAGTAAAATAAATAGTATTTTCGAGCAAACTCAACGAACACTCCGAACCAAACTATCGGTGAACGGGTGCTTTTCCGCGGGTTTGTTTTGTTCTTTTAAGTTTTGTTTACTTTTATTAAATTGTATTAAATTATAAACCAATAAGAAATAATCCGGTCATTTCTATTAAGTTAGTTTTAGGGAAAACTGTTCATAATCTTATCTAACGTAATCTGTGCTGGTCATTGGATCAAATGCTCGATCAAATTATTGGTAGGTAAGTAATTTTTTTAGATTAAAAATTAAATTTTTGACTATAGCTGTACTTTTAAAAGAAAAATGGTTTAGTAGTTTTTTGTAGAGCTTTAAATTACCTTTCCACCGATGTGCCTTTTAGGCATATACGTTTACGTATATGCTTTTAGGTTCCTGGAGGTTGTCCTAAAAAAATAGTCTGTAAAATAATATTGGTGCAAAATCGTGGCTCAGTCTTATTTGACAGAATATTATATGACGACAAAAAATAAAAATTAGCTCACGTTATTTAGAGTGGTAAAGCGTAGAGCCTTTTAATTTTTGAAGCATTTTTTCCACTTTTGAAAATTTCATGAAAATGTAACATTTTGTGTAGTTTAGTGTGTACACTCAGGCCAACTTCATAGTTTTTTGAGCATAACTCGTAAACTTTTTAACTTATGGTAAAAATGAAACATACTATTGACAATACACATCTTTTTTGTATCTTGTGATTTTTTTGTAAAACCAGCGGTTTTTCTATAAAACACAAAAAACAAAAAAACAGCATGATGTTAAGGAATATATTTTTTTCAGACATAAAAACAATAAAATTGCAGTTTATTAATAGTTTTTATAAAAGTGCACTATATTTTATTTGGCATGAGTTTGACAGATGTCCAATAAGTGGAATTGTGTTAAGGTAAGGGTTTTCAACCCCTAGTCAACTTTGGATTAACATGAAAAGTGCATGATGAAAAGTGCTAGATTTAATTTAACAAAAAAACAAATTGAACTGGAATATTGACCTGACCTGACCTAAACTAGATCTAAATTAACCTAACCTGCCCTAAATCCAATGAGGTAAACTTCATTGCCTAAACCTAACCTAACCATGACTAAAAAATAATCTGTCCTGATACATACATACCTCCTGAAAAACTACACAAAATAGGGTGTTTTTAAAATATGTTAACACACCAAGGATCTTCTCTGGTATATACAGGGTGTCCCATTAAGGATAGGGGATAGGATAGATACTACTACAGCTATGACTTTGGAAAAAAAAATTATAACAAAATCGGGTAGGGTTGCCAACCGTCCTCCAGCCAGGAGGACAGTCCTCCTTTGAGGCAAAATGTCCTCCGTCCTCCACAGACCCTGTGGAGGACGCCATTTGTCCTCCTTTATCAAAATTATGTGCTTAATTCAAAAATAACGTGATAAAAAGACATGAGAAATTACCCGAATTCATAGTTGATCCCCATTTTTTTTCTCTGTCATCCATATAAAATAACACATTTAAGAAATAAATAAACCAAGCCTGAGGAACGTCTGTAAAAACAGCCCTAAGCAACGGCGGCATCATTCGTAAGTTTTCGTCACGTCTCCCGCGGCAAAGCAAAGGTCAGTCAAGTGTAACTCTTCTGAGGTCAAGTGTTCTGTCACAGAAGAGCCACTCTTCTGAGGTTCTGTAGTCAGTCCAAGCTGACTGAACCCCAGAAGAGTTACACACTGAACCGCAGCAAAAATCCTTTATCTATGGTCAGTCCGGCACAGACGATCACGCATAGAAGATCGCAGAATTTGCACCCTATGTTTACCTCCAAGTTTTGGTTTGTTTTACTAAGTATTTAATATTTTTTCTCTTTACTCTTGGGGTATAGTAGTAAGGTAAGTAAACAGTCACTTAAGATGATTGCCTCAATTTACTGTTTTTTTATATTATTGAAATCTAGCACTTCTGCTTATGCTGCAATATTTTATGCTGAGTTTATACACATTTATAAATACTTTTTATACATACAGATAAAAATAATAATTGATTCTATAAAATAAAAGGACAACTTTTAACTTTTTTTTTATTTTTATCTGAAAACAGATGTGCAACATCACACCATATGATCTTTGTTGTTGTTTTGGTATAGAATTTGATTATTTCTTTCAGTTTTTTTTTAACCATTTTAAGATTTTTAAGCAATCCAACTTTTAAAACTTTTAATTCAAAAAAACTTACAGATTGTGTTTTTTTACAAAAATATTGATGTTTGTTTTTTATTTTGGCTGTCTAAATAGCAAAATGTGTATTTTAATTTTTATATACATAACCCCAGCATAAAAATAAAACAAAAGTACATACTAAAATAGAATTCATATTATTTTCTACAAAAACAGTGTTCAAAATTTATTAAAAAACTACCTCCGATAATGAAGTTTTTCACTGAAAACGGCGTTTTTCACAGAGCAAGTGCAAAAGTTTTGCACACGCTGTATATTTCATGAACATTTTTTTTCACAACTCGCTCGAATTATGGACCTCGCTAAGGCTCGGCCCACCAAACTGTCTCGCCCATATAAATAAATTCATTTTTAAAACTTGTTTTTTAAATAACTATTAATTTTGATTGGGCTGTTTCAACAGCAAAACATTTTTATTTTAATTTTTACTTTAAAATGAGTCTTAGTGGCGGCTCGTCGTCATTTGCAAAGGTGGAGCAAAACAATGACATAAAGGTACTCGCCGCAGGCAAAAAAAATTAGGCATCATGTTCAAAAACATTAATTTTGAGCCTTAAAAAGTAGTTATTTTACCCATTATTGTAAAAAATAATATGATATTTAAGCTCCTGATTAATTTTTATCTGTATAAACCAAGCACACAATACGTTTCTGTTTTGAAACGACAGAATAAACCATTTGTATCTCCTTTTTTCAGTTTTACCTCCCAAGAAAATTTGTTTGGTGTTTGTGTTGATGTTTCGTATACCTGTTATTTAATAAAAGTTTTTTGAAAAATACATACCAATATATATACGTACCTACCTAGTAAATTTCTATATTATGTTTATACGTATAAAGCTTTATTTTCAGGAACGTGCACTAGATTTTTTTTTTAATTGTGAGATCATATAAAAATGTCCTCCTTTGGCTCCAGTGGGAGTTGGCAACCCTAAAATCGGGCCTTGTGAATTCACCTAAAATATTTTTGTTTCTGTAGCTCCCCGCTAGGGGGCAGTAATAACATCTCCCATTTATAAAAATTGAATTTTAGGAGAAAACTCTATGATAACCATACAGAAATTTTACCATATTCATATTCCTTGAAAAATTCGGCATAATTTGGACCTCTCACTTGTACTTCTTTCTCACTTCCCCACATGGATGGAATGAAAATGTCAGTTTTTATTTAAAAAATAATTACTTCTACGTGGTAACTAAACCGACTTTTATTATTTATTTGACTTATTAAGAAAACCCTAAGAAATGCAAATATTCTTGATTTTTTGTTTAAATTAAAGTTTTTTCGAAAGAGGATATTTTTTAAAAGTACCAAATAAAAAAACTTAAATTTCTTAAAAAGTTCAGATACAAACTTATTCATATTTTTACTTGAAGTTGTCAAGCGATATTCATCTAAGATATTACTGAAATCCGCAAGTCAAAATTTGACTTAGTTTTGAAGATATTTAAAAAATAGTTTTTTAAAAAAAGTAGTAGTTTTTCAAAAAACTAATTTATAAAATTAAAAAAAAATATAAGGTACGACAAACACCCGAAAAAGCCAAAATGTTAAAAAAAAATTCTGTATATCATTCAACCGCAAAATAATAATCTCTGACAAATATCTAATTGTTTATTGCTAGCACGTAAGTAGGTAGGTATAGTTTATTGGCCCACAGTGTAATCCTTTTTTGATCATAAAAAAAATTGAGGTGAATATTATTTAATCCCGACCTAGTTTTCTAGGCACGTAACACATGGTGTTTTTATTCATATAAATTAATTGTGCCCCATATGCAAATAAACGCATATATTCTAAAAACAACACTAGGTTAAATACACATACCAATAATTATGTTTAGAATAGTTACTTTAATGTAATGTATAATCAAAGTGCTAATTTCTTAAAATTCATACATTTTTTAAAATTCTTATAATTCTGAAATGTTTTTAAAATTCTTAAAATTATTATATTTAATTCTTAATTTTTTAATAATTCTTAAAATTCTTAAAATTCTTAAAATTCTTAAAATTCTTAAAATTCTTAAAAATCATAAAATTCTTACCCATAACGGGGACGTAGGTGACGTTGCCTCCTTCGAAATCAATTGATACGCCATTTTCACCCTGAAATCAAAAGAAGACATTATTATTATTTATCTAACACAAAATTATATTTTCTTCTTAATAATTATATAATCGATTTGCGGCCGTTTCACCGTAACTCAAACCGCGCTGACCAAAACCGCGAAAACCAAAACTTCGCAATATTAAAACCTGCGCAAAATAAATATACCGAATTGCCGCAATATTTGGAACCGTTTTTTTATCCTATATGTAAGTTAAATACCTACATACTCTCCTGAAGTTTTTCCTTGGATCCTAGAGACTGTGAAACCGAACCTTTGTCAATTGATTGCCAACGTATCCTAACCTTGTCAGTGAAGACCCCTATTCATCATTGACAAGGTTAGGTTACATTGACGATCAATTGACAAAGGTTAGGTTTCAAAATATGTTATGAGACCCCTTAGTCAAACTATCTTGGGCTGGCGCGGCATTTAAATGCGTGGTTTTGGTTTAGCGCGGTTTTGACCTTGCGCGGTTTTGGTTTTCGCGGTTTAGGGTTGCGCGGTTTGTATTTGCGGCGAATGGGCTGCAATTTATATAATCATATAACTAGTTTGCTAATTTGAACTATTTCATATTATTATAAATAGAAAACTTAGAAATCAATTTACAGGGTCGTTACACCAGTCGAGTTTAGCCGTGCGGCGAGTCGCCTCGATTTGCCGTGCGGCAAGTCGAATCGCTACCCCGTTTACACGGGGCGACTAAAGTCGCAAGGAAATAGAATAGGAATTACACGGTCGCGTGGCGAAAGTCGAAGTCATCCAACTTTTGGGGCTTTCGATCTAGTTGTCTACGGTCGTTTACACGGTCGGCTAAGCCGCACGGGTATAATCGAGCCGTGTAAACACCCCTTTAGTTTGGAACAGCCTGTATACATGCTTTCTGGCTGTTGAATAGAGACGTCCGCGCCCGCCGAAAAGAAAATGGCGAAAGTACCTTTCCGCCCGACAAACAAGGCTCTTTTATTTCCAATTTGAAGCGAGGTATAAAAAGAACTTTTGTTTTATGGCAGCGGACGCATTCAAAAAGTACGAATTAAAAAACCCTTTAAACATGCTGTGCAAAATGTAAATTAAAACACCGACAGAGCCCGACTTACGCCAAAAGGACGTAATTCCACAAAAATCCGGCTTTCGGAATTTACACACATACAAAAGCGTTTGCAAACAGTTAAGCTATGTTTACATTTGGAGAGTTTACAGGCGGAAAGTACTATATTTAATTTTTAAATTATTCTTTTACCAATACTATAAGGCAGAGTAGATTTGCAGTATGCATGGTTAAATCATATAGGATTCATGGAAATTTATTACTGTATGTAAGATAAGAACAAACGTATATGCATTAAATATGTAGTATGTAAGAAAAAATGATAGAAGTTTACACGTGGTCACACCCATTGTTTCCGGATAGGCAGACCCGAAGCCAATACCTGTCCTCTGTGCGCCCCGGTAAAGCAGAGGGAGGAAATTTATGTCACCATTGTATCCCCTAGCGCGGCGATCTTTTATTTCGACAGTTCGCAAAGAAAATCGATCGAGGGTAGTTGTGCATAAAATATCGGAAATTTAAGCTTGTTCTTTTTTTATAATATTTAAGCCTACCACTTCCCCAGCGAAACAAATGAGAGAGGAGTCTGTTTTAAAAGCAAATTCTTTCATATTGATTCAAGAACTACCTAACGAATTAAATTCTCAAAAATACCACCGCTGTGTGCTAAACAGTATCCGAGCCTGTTATTAAATTCAGTTTGACATTACTTTGCATTTCAGGTGTCATTTATTGTAGGGTGGTGATTATTTTTGCCCGAAGTTCATCCAAATTGGTAGCTTTTAAATGGCCATGTAGCCGTATTACAACATTTGGCACCTGTCGAATCGCAGGAATGATCTTGTCACAGGGCCAATGGCGCCTCCACCAAATATGACAAAGGGCCAATGGCGCCTCCACCAAATATGTCACGCTATTTTTGTGACGGGGGGTAGCTCAGTAAGAGGTCACGTCAAAAAAATGGCATCTCTAAAGAACTGTCACGATGGACAGGCGCATACGCCTATAAATACGTCACATTGGACGTTTGCGAGATATTTTAGTTAAATAAAAATATGCCTGGCAGGCGAGGATGAGAAGGGAACGTCGATGCGTGACGTCACCCGAGTTAATACGTGCCCTTTCTAGGGACGTTAATTTAGGTGAGTTTCAAACCCTTGGTAAAACCCTTTCTTCGAAAATAATAAAAAAAATACAGAACAAAGTTTAATACATGTATTTTTTTTATATACAAAAACCCAACTATAATTATAAAACGTGAAGTGCCCAAAATAACCCTGTTTATAATCAAAAAATGGCCCTGGCCCCCAAATGAATTAATATTTACCTATATATATATATATATATATATATATATATATATATATATATATATATACCTACCAAAGAATTAGTGGGCAACCTCATCTCTGGTTAAAAAAAAGGTGCAACGCACGCTACTAAATTAACTTAAAAAATGACGCCTGAGGTTAACGTCGATAGGACCCTTTTAAATATAGATTTACGTGAGCGGTAAACGATCACAGAGTCAACTTCGTGGATACCTAATGGGAATATCCCTCTCGAGCTGGACTTCCCTTTCGGAAGGATCTCCTTTTTCAGGATGAAACTCCTAGGCAAGCACCTTCTTCAGGGTCAGCCCTTAGGTATAGTGGTGGACCCCTTATTCAGGGTGAAAACCAAAAGTTGAACCATGTAATGGTTCCGAGACAAGCCCTTTGTCAGGGTCAGGTCTTAGGTATAGTGGTGAACCCCTTGTTCAGGGTGAAAACCAAAAGTTGAACCATGTACTGGTTCAACTTCTAGACAAGCCCTTTGTCAGGGTCATGTCTTATGGTGGACCCCTTGTTCAGGGTGAAAACAAAAAGTGGAACCACGTACTGGTTAATTATTGTAATTTGTCGATCGGTTTTTATAGGCAAATAATGCCTCGTCAGCTTAATCGATCGACATTGATTACTTTTTTTTTGTTTTAACGAAAAACAGTAAATTATTTAATTACAATATTGAACAATATTCCATTGAGTAAAAATTTAGGTATTTGAATAATTCTCATTTAGTTATTTAGACTGTGTGACAATATGGTCCTGCAACACAGCTAAATAATTTCTCCCTCGTAAATTACGATTGACGAAAAAAGGACCAATTTTTTTTTTTGTACGGTTAAACGCACTCGCAAGGAGATCCCTATTACGCTCGAGAAGCGGCCAGTGCGCGGAAATGTTGGTGTGTGTTGGTTTTGAAACGGTTCAGGTTGTAACCTGCAGGGAAAACTGTTTATTCCACAGCGATGCTGTTCTCCAGAGATATGAATTCTGATATAATGAGGTTCTTGGTGCCTCTATTTTGACAGTAAATTGATGGTTACCGTCTGTTTGACGTGTTCGCCTAGTAGGTGCTACTCCCGAGGGGATCATACGTGCCAACTCTTCAGAGCATTTTCCGTGATAATACCTGTAGAAGAGAGATAGATCGCCCACAGTTCTTCGATGTTCGAGACTATCCAAGCTACGGGTAAGTGCGGGGTCATTGATCAGCTTGATAACTCGTTTTTGCACGGTGTTCAAAAGCAGTAAGGTATGTTTGGGTGCCGCACTCCATATATTTGAGCAGTACTCCATAGTTGGTCGAATCTGGGCTTTGTAGAGTGTCAGCAGTTGGCTTGGTGTATACAGATGTCTTGTATGAAATAGCACCCCAAGCTTTTGGGACGCCCTTTTAGCTATATCTGCCAGTGACTCCTAAGATGTTCAACTGGCTCTGCAATGTGACAGCACTTCCAGATAGCATGATGTTTGGCTCACCGTTGCTGGTCTTTTTTGAAAACAGGGCTGCTTGGGTTTTCTGCGCGTTGAACTGTACAAGGTTTTTGTTGCCCCAGTCCTCTATTATGTCCAGGTCGTTATTTTTCTGCGATATTTGAGTTAGTCTAAGATGATGGAATTCACGTGCGGATAGACACTGAGTGGGTGGTATGACTGAGGAGACTACATTGCCATCATCTGCAAAGCAATAAAGTGGATTTACTGTTTTATCTATGAGGTCATTTATGTAAATCAGAAAAAGTGTTGGCGAAAGGATTGCTCCCTGTGGCACACCAGCAACATAAATGGATCTATCCTTAGGTAACTTTCAAACCAAGTGCAAAGTTTCGGCGACAATCCCATTGCTTTGAGCTTGTTGCAGAGTTGAGCAGATATAATAATACCAAGACCAATAATATCATCACCTAAAATCCAACTCCAGACATTAAGTTTTTGAGGATACTGGGTCCCTTCTTCAGTATATAAATGTTTATTTTTCCGTAACCAGTAATGAACAACGGAAGGCTCGTGACGGCCATGAATTAAAAACGAACGTCGGTAAAACACCATGGCAATTGCCTTACTGGAACGGAGGCAAAGCTTCTGCTGCGGCACAAATCATAGTTTTGCGCCGTTCCTTTCATCTCCCATTTTTCGAACAGGAGGTGCCTCTCCACGACTGCATTTGTGGCAAAAATTGACACATCCTGTTCGTTGCTGGCTATCCATTTTTTTATGACATCCGTGGTTAGATGCGGATACAACTTTTTTGTTGTATCATGTCGTGCATACGTTGTACGTCATTCCATAGTTATAGAGTCCCAGGATCCCGGTAAAATAGGACAAATTGAATGAGCCCTGTTTCAATTTGACGTTTGTAATTGGCTAAAGGCAGGTACTTCTCGATACAAAAGGGCCTTGATGCGATGTAACGTTTTAACTGATTTAAATTTGATTCTATTCGGTTCTATATGGTATATTTTTCAATTATAAAATTTTCTTGGATCCTCGTTTGGGCGTGTTTTGCTGCCAGGGTATTTATTCTAAAACCTGAAATAAATTTTATTCACCTCTAGACTAAATTACCTTTCGTTTGATACCACACAAGCCATGTTTTGACTCAAATTTTTGAAGTCTACCCCCACGCTTAAAAAAAACAAAAACGTATTTTGTCTAACTCCGGACTCAAGTACCTTTCGTTTGATATCTCACACGCCATATTTTTACGTAACTCTAATTTTTGAAATCTACCCCCACCTTTTAAAAAAAAAAAAATCAAAATGTATTTTATTTAATTCCAGACTCAATTACCTTTCGTTTGATATCACACATGCCATGTTTTCACATAAACTCAAATTTTTGAAATCTACCCCACCCTTTTATTTGGCTTGTGTTCAGTGGATTTTGTTCATTTTTAAATGGGACCATTTCGACGCAAGACCCAGCCTAGGTACCAAATTTCATTGAAATCAGGCAAGCGGTTTTTAAGTTATGCGCGTTGGTCGTTACAGACAGACATACAGACAGACAGACAGACAGACGGCGTGACAAAAAAAGTTTCAAAATCATCTGAAACGCAAAGATATATTAAAATTTTTGAAATCGGAGTAACTTTTTTTTCTCGAAAAAATTAGGATCACCATAGCTCACACTACTATAGTATAGTATATGTGTGAGCTAATACATTTACACTATTTTACAAGTTGAACAGACAACTACTACTATGTCCGTTTAGAACGTTTTTATACGTTGTCCGACGCCTATTCTCCACCTCCTTCGATCCTGACAGTTATCTTCCGTCAGGTTTTTTTGACTTATTGATCTTTGGATTGACTGTTGCCATTACAGTTTAGGACGCCCTATTTTTCTGCGCCCTATTGGTTGCCATTCTAGGACCTGCTTTGGTAATCTTTCGTCGTTCATCCGTTGTACATGGCCGTACCATATTAGTTGTCTTTTAGTGATGTGATCCGTTATGTTTCTCTCGATTCCCATTCTTTCTTTTATGATCTCATTTCTTATGTTTATGTCTTCTAGATATTCTCATTGTTCTTATTATTGCATCCATGTCGACACTTTCCATTTTTGTTTTGTATTTTTCTGATACGCGACTAGTCTCTATTTCACACAACAGCGTGCTTTTCATCATTGTTTATTGTCTACGCTCCATAAAATACTGTTAAGACATTAGCTTTTTTGCTTTAACTATTCTTTTTTCCAGTTCTTGTCTTGTCAAATGTGACACCCAAGTATACATACTCATTGCATGAAGATATCGTTTGTCCATTGTCTAGTTCTAACTCACTGGATTCGTTTCTCACTACACATTAATTTTACGATTAGGCAAAGATAAAAAATAAATATATTTGTGCCTTCAAAAAAAATTATTTAATTGAATTACCATTTCAAGATTTTGGGCAAGGGTGTCATACGCCACTGGCTGAGGGAGGTGTGACCGTGTGACGCAAATAAGCCGGAGTGACGTCAGAATCAACGATTGCAAACCGGTGCTGGCGTTAACGTAAATGCGCACGCTGACTGCTGGCAAGACGCCAAACGGGTCGAGAGCCTGGAATACTTGATAAACGACGTGTAGATTGAGTTTTCGCCGCGAACTTTGCAATTTTCACACATTTTTCTCCTAAACTGGGTTTTTACGTAGATGTACTTCACTTACGATTCTTGATTCTTTTTCAAAACTGATATATAAACAAAATCATAACAAAAACATTTCATGTAAAAAAAAACCAAGTACGCGAAAATGGCATTCCGTAAAAAGAATTGAGATAAAAGTAAAGCCAAGTTCTCCAATAGAAATTTCAAAATAAAAGGTTCTTACTAGTTTGGAAATGTTTTTTTAAACTTTGCTGCTACAGCCAAACTTCTTTATGTTCAATTTAGCACTGTGCCTAAGAGTCATATACAGCCGTAATAGCCAAGTTTAGAAAAACATGTCCACACTAGTAAGAACCTTTCATTTTGAAATTTTTATTGGACAACTTGGCTTGACTTTTATCTCAATTCTTTTTACGGAATACCATTTTCGCGTACTTCTTTTTTAAACTAATAACATTTAATTTTTAAAGTAGTAAATTATGCGGAATATTGTTCGTTCAAAACTTTTGCAATGCCTTATTTAAAATTTTAAGGTTTTTTAATTTTTTCTCATGGTTTTATCATAGTTCCTTTCAGTCTTCCAAAGCTCAGCTTTCTAGCGTTTCTGGAAGTGGGCAATGTTATTTTCACATAACTTTACATTTATAGGGGGGAGAGAAAATTAAAATTTTGGGGTTTTTTAATTTTTTACCATGATTTTATCATGGTGCCTAACAGCCTTTTAAAGCTCAGCTCTCGAGCGTTTTTGGAAGTGGGCAATGTTACTTTTATATAAATTTACATTTTTAGGAGAGGAAAGTAAATTAAAACGTTGGGGTTTTTAATTTTTTCCTATAGTTTTATTATAGTGCCTTTCAGTCCTAAAAAGCTCAGCTCTCTAGCGTTTCTGGAAGGCGCAGTGTTACTTTTACATAACTTTACATTTATAGGGGAGGGAAGTAAATTGGAATTTTGGGGTGTTTTAATTTTTTGCTATAGTTTTGTCATAGTTTCTATCGACCTTCCAAAGCTCAGCTCTCTAGCGTTTCTGGAAGTGGGCAATGTTACTTTTACATTACTTTACATTTATAGGGGAGGGAAGTCAATTATAATTTTGGGGTTTTTAAATTTTTTCCTATAGTTTTATTATAGTTTCTATCAGTCTGCCAAAGCTCAGCTCTCTAGCGTTTCTGGAAGTGGGCAATGTTACTTTTACATTACTTTACATTTATAGGGGAGGGAAGTCAATTATAATTTTGGGGTTTTTTAATTTTTTCCTATAGTTTTATTATAGTTTCTATCAGTCTGCCAAAGCTCAGCTCACCTAGCGTTTCTGGAAGTGGGCAATGTTACTTTTACATAACTTTACATGTATGTATACTACTTTATGGAAGTCCATGAAACTTGGAGGGGTAGTTAACTCTATGAAGATCAACGACTGTGCAAAGTTTCGATTCATTCCGAAGTAGACTTTTAGATAGGCCAAATATGGGCTGTGAGCTACAAGTACAAGAAAAGATGGTACATCTGTTGCGCGAACTTGGCGAGGCCCTGCCGTGCCGTCAGATAAGTAAAAAATTTCAAATTATTATCGACTTTAATATTTTTGGACCGACAAAAGTACGTTTCGTTTAAATTATTTTCGATTGTTTAATTTTGACCGAATTATTAATGTGACCATCCACATCACACGCTTTGACCAATAGCAAACTCAGAGCGGTCGCCTGTTGTAGAAAATGAGTTGTCTCGACCAATGGCATAGTCGCCCGCTCTTAGTAAATTTTACCGTTTGAAGTAAAATCTGTTCTCCTGCCCGGGTACCGACTGAACGATCCTCGGTGGGATCGTAGGAGACGCTTGCGTAATATAGCTCTTTTCGCATAGCACGTGATGGCTCGGAGCTAATTTAAAGCCTGCTATTGGTCACAGCATGTGATGGGAACTATCACATCGTTCAAGACTCAGAATACCTACCCAGAAAGAATAAAGCACTATTATTACAGTCGTCTCCCGACCCATCTAAATAATATGTAAAATGATGTACGATAGTGTCAGGAAATCTTGAATAAAAGGGTTGTCAGTTATGCCCGGATTGTGCGAATAAAATAGAAATATGTACTTTCATCACACTCTTAAGTCAGTCCATATTAAACATACCAAAAAGAAATTATACTCTCTTTAATTTTAATTTTTTTTTTCTTACAGTGATAAACATTATCTAATTTTTTGAAAAAATTATGTCTTTTTTTTTAAAAACATTTTGCAATTTCTATGTTGTATCTAGCACCAAAGGCTTGAATTCTTTTACCAAAACTGGATATTATGTATTTTGATCATGTTGGGATGATTATTTCTAACAATTTAACTTAAAAATTTACAAAAACCCGCGACATATTTCTTGTGAAATTTGAGCTTTGAGCATTTAAATTGTACTTGACAACATATTGACACACACGTTTTTATTAGTAGGTACAAAATCTCAACTGGCACGCCTGTGAAAAGAATACTAATTTTTTTTTGAAACCGTATGCCAATTTCCATTAAATGTAGCTAAAAATACTCCGAACACAGAAAAAATCATACACAGAACGAAAAAGGTACTTAATCATTTTTACATGAAGTTTCTGCGAATTAATGAAAAACATTGAATTAATTAACAGGAACATTAAGTATAAAAGACAAATTTAAAGGGGTAAAGTCAACCACAAAAAACGGTGTCTGGGAAAAAGGCATTTCCACCCTTAGTGTGGCTTGCATGACTACAAACAGATACAAGCAGTGGCGATTTCTCCACGTGCACTCCCAAATTATACTTAAAAAAATATTAAACTTTGATCATTCCTTAATTTAATTAATAATTACTCCAAGAGGCATTCACTAAAGACTGGAATATTATCCAGAAATTAATACCCGGTATGTATGTGTTTGTATTCGTGTTCAAACCAACTTCGAATCTAATTCTTTACGGTAATTTACTGGAACCACATTCTATGCACCGTGGATGTTATGTCGCATGCTAATTACGAAATATAGAAAGAGAGGACTACATATAGAATTTTACAGTACATAGAATCTTAACCTTTCTTCGGCACCGCGCTTATACAAAAACTAGCCTCGATGCCGCCCGCACCCCCGTGCCTCTCGCGTCCACGGTTCGCGTTGCATTTTAGAGCAGCTCACGCGCACTTTTCAGTAGTGCGCGCTTAGACAACTTCCTTTAATCGGTCGGGCTCTGGCGGTTTGTTTTGATTTCGACGATTTGGTATTTACGACAATGGCGGAAGTTTCTAATTCTGATAGCATTAGCGTGCAATATTTAACGGCAATTAAATTTTCATCTTTGCCATTAGAAGAGAAATATAACTAGGTATGATACATTTATTATTTATTTATAATTACAATAATAATAGCTAGGTAACTAATATCTAACTAAGTATCTCATTTTTTAATTATTTGCTCTAAATTATATGATATGACGACCCACTCAATGGCCCAAAAAGTTAGCGTGGCACTCAAAAAAAATTTATGCCTGCGCCGCAATTTTTTTTTTGGTGTGCACCCCCAAAGCTTTTTACCACGCGTCGCCACTGGATACAAGGTGAATCAAAGCGATATTGGGTTTTCTTTTTTCGTTGTAACGAAGCCATTATTTCCACACAAAAGTTAGAAATAAATAAAAATAATGTAATATTTTAGTTTAAAAATGGTAGTCGTATTTAAACCTCCAGAAGATGTCCAATAAAAACGGTGTAAGTCAGTGTCAGCTGTCCGCTATATTTTACATGTTAATTATTTAGACAAGTTAGCGATGATTAAACTGATGTTCAATTATTTTGGGGCATGTGTAATTGAAAACGGATTCTAATATACTGTGCTTTTTAGAATATTTAAATATTAATACGTTCTTAATACGGTTGTGCATCAACATGAAATAGTTTTAAGTTAATTATGTATTATTTAGCTTTGAAAATGTTTGTATATAAGTTTCTTTATCAATCATGGATTATTTTTATTGTTTTTTGAACTTTAAACCACCCCTCAGGGGTGGTAATACAATTTAAGACTATTTTTAACGGAACTCCCATGACAACATGGACTAAATTTACAAAAAATGACAGTTCGTTACAAATTTCTTATGTGGTTTTTCTTTATTTCTAAAGTTAATTTGAATTTATATGAGATGAAGCTCACTGAGAAATGCTTACTATCATATTGCATATTAGGGTGAACCGAACCTTTGCAGCTATTCTGTGAGTATTAAAAAAATACACTTAAAGGTCGGTATCAAGTCTATAGACTTGATACTTAAATCCGGTCTAAAATGCTCTTTTAAGGTCTTAGTAAATATGGTGATACAGTCCAACGAGGGGATAAAAATACAACTTATATCTCTTCTTAAATAATATTATTTGGACAGTGAGATGTATGAATTTTTGTTGCATGTATGAACAGAGCATTGAATGTGAATGTAAAGCTGATGTTATGGAATTGATAATAGGTATTATGGATAGGTATAGGATGAAGCAAGTCAGGTATTACCATTTGAAATTTATACAATACATTCAGTGCTGAATCTAGTCTCTCGAAATTGATTGATAATAGGGACTTATGGGAATAAAAACCTGACTTTATTTTAGAGTCGACTTTATTCTGAAAGATTTAAAAAGAGAACTGACAGCTGACCTCTCAAAATTGACATACCAAAGTCAAATTTAAAAATAAAGTCGCTAACTTTCATTTAATAAATAGAAACACTAAAATCCGGTTCCTAAATACACAAAGGCCTAATTTTGAATGAAAGCAGCTGCTTTTTATATGTAAATCTGTCAGAATAAGGTTGATTTTAAAATAAGGTCTATTCCAATAAGTGTCTAATAACCTTAAACCTTAAAATTGGCAAAAACACAAAATATTTACACTGACTAACCTATACATTTATAGAATTGCTATTTTGTTATTTTGAGAAAGAGAAAATCTAAGAACTCACGCACATATTCATAACTACCCTACAAGAAATAATGATGCTTTTGTTCTTCCAAACTTTAATTTAGAAGTTAATAGAAAAAGTTCTTATTATATGGGAATCAAAGTGGTAAATAGGTTGCCTCGTGATGTATTAAATAGTGAAAATTAAAACATATTAAAAAAAAAAGCTACAAAATCTGCTACATACTCAGGTTTTTTATAACATAGATGAATTTTTTAACCATGAATTTTAACTTAAACTTTATTAGACACTGTAATTTTTAACCTGATATATTCTATTCTTGAGTTGTCCTAGGTATATTTGTGTGACCCAGCTTACTGTTTTATTATTTTGTTTTATTTTTTAAAATTTTTAAACTGTTTATGTGTATTACTTAGTTTAGGCATTTAATGTTTTAAGAAGTTAAAAAAAATCTTTCCAGACAGCTTTTTAGAGCTTCTTTTGTACCTCTATTTTGTACAAGTTGGAAATAAATACTACTACTACTACTAAGCAGGGACGGGGTTCGGGACCCACCCCTCCCTTAATGCTGCCGGAAAGTGGCTCCCCTTCCCCAATACGAACACCGGTGTTTCTGAGGTCTGGAATAGTCGATTTTTACCTTGCTAGCCCGCGTAGCAATGGCTAGAGAAGGTATTATTTTCGATAGAAATTTTATTATGTATATTTAAAATATTTTATTTGGGTGTATTTTAACCTATCTTAGCAATATCTTCGTGATGTCTGTCTGTGTGTGTGTGTGTGTGTGTATATTATTTCTGTCCATAACACGATAGCTTCTAAACCGATTTTTATAAAATTTTCAGGTAAAATAGTATTCGACACTCTAACGAGCTAATTAGATTTTGGTCATACATATTTATCAAATTGTGGATTAAAATTGTAGTTTCTCTTAAATTATTTGTGCAGATTTATAGTGAAGACCACGAAGATTGTTTAATGGCATCTATAATTTAATTAACAAATTATAAACTCCCTTACTTCTTCCGGGCATGTTGCTACAAACGGCACATTTTTTACGTGAATTATTTCCCATTTTTTAGAAAAAAATCATAATTTTACACGAGAAACGCAAAACACCGCAAAATTTAATTAAATATGGCGTCCATCCACACAGCGGCTCTATGTCTACGTGACAAAACACACGTATGCGCACTTGAAAATTCGCGTCTGCGAATTTCAATTTGCTATTGTTTCCAAAGCAAGCTATGAGTGCTTCACTTTTAGATTTTTTGAACATTTATTTATGCTCTACCATATATGTTTTAATCCAAACCCGGACGTAAAGATACTCATCTTTTGAACGAATATTTTAGATAAACCAAAAATGACATTTACCCAAAAATAACTTTACAAATCAATCATCCTACAGAAAGAGTATTTTTACTTAAGTTGATTGTTTTGTTTAAAAGTTAAAAGAAGATGGCACTTTGTATAAACAGCATGTAAATTACACTTCTTATTTAAATTTTAGGTCACCTTTTGACTTTAAGTAAATAAGATTAAAACTACAATTTACTAAAAATAGAACAGATATCCTGAAATTAAAAAACTCAATATTTTAAATAGATATGTAAATCATATGGGTATTTAAAACATGAATTTTTCTACATTGTAGTCAACTATTTATAAAACATATTTTTTTTCGTTGAACTTTATTTTAAATAATAAATTAAAACAATCGTGGGTGGTCAATTGTGCATGCAGAATTTAAAAAATAAACAAACAAACACACATACCTGCAATGAAAAGTGTCTATTAAAATAACACTACCGCGCGTATGCAAATTTTATTGCTCTTTTTGTAATAAAATCTTTGTTCAGATTTACCTCTAAAAATGATTGTTTTTGAATTAATCGTAAAACCATTCTTCATTTTATGATTAAATTCGTCATAAAGGACAAAAAAATCGTCCAAGACCTTAAAGGAAAAAGGTCCAGTTCATACTATTAATTTTTGAGACAACTTTTTACAACTTTTTTTCGTTGGCCTATGCAATTTGTTATGGTAAACAGCTGATAACTGTCAAAAAGTTATCTCAAAAATTAGGATATAGAGTGTATAATAGTTCAATTTAAAAAAAAACGGAATTATTAATAACCGAACAATATCACAAACGGCAATTATCAAAATAACAAAATAAGCAAAATTGAAGTTTTGTATAATAGTAGACTAAATTTGTAAAATATAGCTGCAAAAAGGGTATATTTTTTTATATTTGGCATAGTAGTACCTAACACCAAAAGCTAAATTTTCATTCGAGGATCCCCGATTTTCCGGCCTTAGAATCCAAGATGGCGGCTGCCAAACTTGAGAAAAAAATGAATTCCTTCTTTTAAGAGAAATTAAGTTAATTTTGATAATTTTGCTTTAAGTGGGACCTACTTAATTTAAAAATGTTACAAAAATTTACACCTGTCACTGCAAAATAAAATGACGGGTATATTTAAAACAAATCATTTTTCTTTGATATTTTCTTTATTTTTTGTGCTATATTTAGTTTTGATACCTCATATTAAAGCTACTGATCAGCTCTTTATACCTACTAAAAAAAAATAATAAGTTTCCCAGCCAACACAAAGATGACGCTTATTTGTTAAAAATAAAAGAGACGTTTATAACCTGTAGACCAAATAAAATGTTTCTAAGAAAATTTTTTGGATTTTATCAATAGTAAGCCAAATTTTGTAAAAATTTATAAAAAATTACAATTTGACATTTAACATAACTAGTATTGCCGCATATTATATCGATTTATACTATAGAGGGTTCGCCGATTTTAAATATTCATAATAAAAGATATATTTTTATTATTATCCAAGATGGCGGCGTTGAAAATATAAAAACAATAGCATCTTTTTAGTTTGATAAATTTTTTTACCAAGATATGTAGTTTTATATTACTCTTAATTAGTTTTAAATTATAATGTACAAAAAAATATATTTTTATTTATTTTTCAAAGATGGCGGCCAAAAAAGTAAAAAAAAGCATTTTTGTTTATTTTTTCAAAATTTAACAAAAACAACTGGAAAAAACTTTGACATCTCGTTAAACAAAACACAGATATTTTAAAAATGTCAAAAAAGTTGACGTATGTCACGTACCGGGTGATTTGAATAAATTGACCATATTTTACTTAACAGCTATCTCCGTTAATATTGATCTAACAGTAACGTTTAAATTAGCAAAAAATATTAAATAATTTTTCCTAAACCATCAGAATCTGATGTCAAAAATGACATATATCGTACACTTGTCAAAATTTTGACATATGATTTATTTTTTTAAATAAACACCCTTTTTCTGTTTTCAAAAATATATAATATGTTGACATTTGGCACATCCGTTTTTGAAATATTTGTGTAGAATAGTAGAATTTTATATTTTTTAGATTTAATTTTTATTTTATCATTCTTTGTTAAATTTGAAAATTTGAAAGCAAATATCTCAAAAACTAATCGATGGATTTTGGAAATTTTTATATGGTTGTAAAGATATTCAAGAGGCCTTCAAGGCAAGACATCAGTAGACCAACTTTCCTTATTCAAAATATAGGGGTACAGTATACTCCTCGAAGGTGGTGCGTGATACAAAATTTCAAGCCAAAAAGTGTCCCCCTTGCAAACAAAATCGACGTGTCTAAGGGTTTTTCCAAATTCGTTATCGTTTTTAAGTTATTGACAGTTTTCAGTGGAACACTGTGTATTCAATATAAGAATTCAAACAAAAATTGGTTTTAATAAAATATACATAGTTTACAACAATATAAAACGCTATTAAAGGTAGTACAGAAATTAGAGAATAAAATATAGATCATCCCCCTTCCGTTCGGATTATGACTTCTAAGAAACCCTGTATATTGTTGCAAAAACATCATAAGATACGAGGTCTGGCACGAGCGGATAGTTCACAACTTGCATTCCATTTGCTATTGGTTGACATAGTCAGGCGGGATTTTTAAAATTAAAACTCTCCTGTCCTCGTTTTGGGAGGTTGAAATCGGTGTTAAACCAAACTGAAACAAAACCTAACCGTGGTCAATTGATGGGAAACGTATCCTAACCGGGGCGTGTCTGGACAGGTTAGGATACGTTGTCGAATAATTTATCAGGGTTAGGTTAACACCGATTTCGACAGGAAAACAGGATAGGGAAGCTAATTTAAACTATATATCATAATTTTTGAGATAACTTTTTGACAGTTATCAGTTGTTTACCATAACAAAAAGCATAGGCCAACAGAAAGAAGTTGTAAAAAGTTGTCCCAAAAATAATAAACTGTAAAAGAATATAATATGTTTTTAAAAAACAATAAAAAAAATCTCATCGGCATATGCATAGATTTAGTTAAATTCAATAGGTATGTACTGCACAAACCACTACACTTTTTAATCACTTACAACTAGTATATATTCGTATTTTACGCCGAAAGCTGTAAACATAATGTTTGTTAAATGCTTGACTGGTGGCACCATCTCTTAATATAATATAATAATAATCTTAAACGGCAACGTTCAACATCAAAAAGTCAGCTGACTATTTCGACCAATAGCAAACGGAAGGCAAGTTGTGAACTAGCCCCTCATGGTCTGGCTATTAAATAACGAGACCGCGCGCCTAGATGGCGCCCTAGACGAGTGGGGTAAAAAACGAATAGTGCGTTGGGTATCTAGATATCTTGTCTATGCACGTCCCAAAACACGTTTCCGTCACTATTATAGTATTTGTGCAATAGCGATTTGAAACGAACGTGTTTTTTTCTGGTGCCGAAAACCATGTGTGACGAAAAACGAATCAATCTCAAATTTCTCGTTAAATTGAAGAAAACTCCGACTGAGTGCTATAAATTGCTGCAAGAGGCCTATGGGGACAATTCTCTATCCCGTGCGCGTATTTTTAAGTGGTGGAAGCGTTTTAGTGAGGGCCGAGAGACCACTGAAGATGACCAGCGCCCAGGTCGCCCTGGGACTGTTTCAACAAACAGTGACCAAAATCAACGAAATTGTGCGTGCAGATGACTGAATGAGTTCCACAGGGTCAGACTGTCAACCAGACTTACTATTTGTCAGTTTTGGCAACACTGCGAGAACGAGTTTGTAAAAAACGGCCTGAGTTGTGGAAGAACAACTCGTGGATTTTGCACCAGGATAACGCACCTGCCCATAACGCACTATCTGTGAAGCAGTATTTAGCCAGTAAGTGCACTCCAGTGCTCGAACACCCGCCGTACTCACCAGATTTGGCACCGTGCGACTTTTTTTTGTTTCCGAAGATAAAATCTGCTTTGAAAGGGACCCGTTATTTAATAGCCAGACCTCGTATATGTATATCATCAGTTAAACTATAAAAATTATGATTCCTACCGTAACTAGCAGTCGTTTTATAATAACTATAATAATAATAATTAATAGGTACAATAAAATAAATATTAAAGCTTTTTTTAAAATAAAAGTACTTTAAAACATCGAGAAGTTGGCATTAGCATTTATGTTTGCCTTTCTAATTCAATTATGATGTATGATTATAATTTCCTATAGATCTGAATGATAAAAAATTTATATAGATAAATAATAATAATTCATATTCTAGTAACTGCATAGGGTGATTTTACACTAACTTGTAAAATTTAAAAAAAACACAATATAAGAAGAAAAATATTAACATAGAAAGACAATTCGGGTCCCATACACACACATTTTTTCACGTTGTTTACCGTGGCCATCCTGGCAGATGATTAACGGCGGTTTGTTGCCCCAGGGCTATCAAAACGGACGGGCCGTGATCCTCCACTTTGTTGACGTCACATCCGGGGCTGATTTTTTTTTGTTGGTCACGTCACGACACAGCTGATTGTCTTTAAAATATTGAAGTTGAAATGACGGTTCATGAATATTTGATTTTTTTAAATAAAGCCGGTTTTAAGATTGTTTTTACTATATTCTTGCAGAACAATTTTTTTTAAATGTATGGTAATCCTTAATATTTCAGAGCCGCTTCATTAGCTCACACTAAAATTAAATTTAAAACAGAAGCAAATGTGACAAACACAGATGACAAAGTCAAATACATGTCAAATATAACAGTTGGCATGCGATACATGGCGGGTAATTTCAATTCAAAATAAGGAATGCTAAATTTTGAAGATTTGAACCTTTTAATCATCTTGCATCCTTACAAAAGTTTAGTGGAATATGAGGATGGTGTCTGAGAATATTTCACTGAAATTTCGGGGAAATCTGTAGTGCCATTTTGAAAATATCATAAAAAAACGTCTGACCTCCCATAAGACCCAATGTAAAAATCAGCCTCGGAGAACAGCTGATTTTTTTAAGGTTCATGGCCTGTATTTTTTTGTCGGCCTTGGTTGCCCTATGTCCCATCAGGGCTGTCAAAACGGACGGGCCACAATCCTCCACTTTGTTCACGTCACATCGGGGGCTGATTTTTTTTTTGATGGTCACGTCATGACATAGCTGATTCTCTCTATATTGATATTGAAGTTGGAATGGCGGTTCATGAATATTTGATTTTTTTTAAAATAAAGCCGGTTTTGAGGTGTTTTTTACTATATTTTTGCAGTACAATTATTTTAAAATGTATAGTTATCATTAATTTTTCATTAGCTCACACAAAAATTAAATTTAAAGCAGAAGCGAATGTGTTCGTTTCTGCGTGGAAAGTAATCGGATTACCTACATTTATTTGTTTATATTCGGCACTCGGCAGACTTTTAAGATTTAACATAGTTATTTACATGTGTTAGAAAATTATAACATCAAAAAATGATTTTTTTCTGGTGTAACTTTGTTTTAAAAAGATTAACGCTGGTATTTTTGAATTCTCTTAGATAAACTTCATTGTAAAAAATCATTAAAAAATCTAAAAAGTTTTACAATACAAGCAGATAAAGAAATGGCATGACAAACACAGATGACAAAGTCAAATACATGTCAAACATAACGGGATGAATATGAGGAATATCGGGATGGTGTCTGAGAATATTTCACTGAAGGTTTGGTGCAGGAGTGTGCGGATGCACTTCAGGAGTTCGCCGGCGTAAAAGGGGTGGAGCTCGTATGGGTCCCAGGCCATATGGGGTCCTAGGAAACGAGAAAGCGGACGAACTCGCCAGGGGAGGATCCCGACAGAAATGCGTTGGGCCGGAGCCTTTCCTGAGGCTCACAAGAGGGCAACTGAAGTCGGCCCTAACAGAATGGACCCAGAAAAAGATACAAAAGGAATGGACCAACACAGGAAGCGCCAGAGAGGCGAAGGAGTATGTGACGTAGGTACTGGCTGCTCCGTAGAACACGAAGAGAGGTAGGAGCCATAGTGGGAGTCCTAACCGGACACTGCGTCCTACAAGGACACCTGGCAAAGATGAGAGTGACAGAGAATGCGACGTGCGAGCAATGTTGGGCCGAAGACAGATATATCCAAATATGTCAACATACAAGGTCAACTCTAGGTTTGCTTATATACAGAAATTTTGGTGGTAAATTTTGAAAGCCAAATCGGAAAAAATTAAGATATTCTCTCTTTCTATATCTTTTCTGTAGTATGAATTACTATTATTAAATCTTTATGGATCATGAACAAAAAAACAATACCTTAGATAACGCTACAAAATAACGATAAAAAATATTTACATTCATTGTTTACTCGGCACCGTCTAGAAATATCTTAGATATGGAAAATGTTTTTTTCTAGTCAGTAAGACTTAGCAATTTTGTTTTAACTTAATTGACTAAAAAAGATAAATTTAACAGAGTTCACTCAACAGTTCTACCCTAAAGTTCTCCCCGCTTAACTGTCACCATTTTGTTGTTTTTATTGTATTATTTTGTTTTATTTATTATCTTTTGTTTAGTAGGCTCAAACGGCTTGACTCTTTTTAGTCTTAAAGGTTTAATTGCTTCCACATTTTGTAAATTGAAGAAATAGTCCATGTTGGGTAGAGGTGATTTATAAATCAAACAAGTTCAGTCGTTCTCCACTAGTTTTATTTTTTACAACTACATGTTTCGAGAGCATAAGCTCTCATCTTCAGGTTGTACACTGAAATAAAATAGGTGAAATAAATGTCCGGTTCCTACAATTATTTATAAAATTAGAACAACCTATACTTAAGACCTAAAAGAATGAACCCTACCTTGATGGAGTTATTCCATCGCCATTGCCTACAGTTTGTAGGCTCAAAAAATTTTACAGCAGCATGTGCAATGAAGCAGTACAACGCATTACAGCAGCATGTGCAAAGAAGCAGCACAACCAATTACAGCAGCATGCGTAAGGTAATTAATCAGCTAGTGGAAAACTGAACATTTACATGTCGATAGACTCTATCTTCATGGTTATTGGATCTTTAGTTCCCGATAATTTGTAGTTCGTACCAAGGTGCATTCACAATGTTTCTTATAACTTTAATTTTGAAATCTCGGTACAACTTGTATATTACTCCCTTTAATACGACCCCATAGTTGAACACCATAATATGTTTTGTTTGTAAAATCGATATGAAATGATTTAGCTTTATTTAATTTTATTCGACATTTTTTGGTCAAATTCTAAACTTGGGTGACTGCATCCTAAAGTTTTGCTATTGATTTTGCAATAAATTTTTCTACCGTCAGTAAACCAGTATCATCGGCAAATGTCGCTGCATCGGCAAACATGACAATTTTCCGGCTTTGGGATGTCGCAAGGGAACAATAAATATAAATAAGGGCCTAGTATGCTACTCTAAGGCACACCTGCTTTAGTTTATCTTAGATTTGGTTATAAATCTTCCTGTTTTACCTTGAAGTTTCTATCAGATATATGTGATTCTAAAATGTGAATATTGTTTGGCAGGAATAGTATTGATTTAAAATGAACTCCATTATGCTACACTTTGGTAAATGCTTGATAATTGCAGATCTAATTTAAAATTTAATTTAATGTTGTCTCCAATAGCGTTTGTGTATCCTCCAAATATACAGTTTGTACACAAGAAACGCAAAAATTGCACGTTTTTTGCGAACAACACATCAATCTCTCAGAATGCGTACAACACTAGCGTCATGTCGCGACAGGTGTGTATATAGATTTTGATGCAACCGCTGCGGTACCGCTGCGGCACCAAGCGGCCGAAAAACGCGTGTGTCTAGCGACGCATAGATTAACGGACCGCAATTGCGGTACCGCTACGGCATCGCGCGGTAAAAAAACGTGTGGGTGTACCGACGCTTACCACACCCCTGCATTTACACGTATGCTTAGATACGTCGCGTAGTAGGTTACCAAAAATGACTGCTTTTAGACGTTTAAAATACGTTTTCTTGCTTGAGAGCTGTCGCTAGGACGACTATGACGTCTCCAAAGTAAAGGTTAAGGGCCGGTCGTTTTTATAGCCCTGCCTATCAATTAAACTCTATATTAAGGTCGCAAAAATATCCTAAAAAAATATAAAAGCATCGTAAAAACATCAAGAATACATTTTCCGCTCCCAAATGAATTATATATCAATTATTTTTATTAATTGCTTAAAGACAGAATCCATAAAAACATTGAAAAAAGAGATAACAAGAAAATTAAGGAGGCGATTACATTCGTTATATTGAGCAATAAATTCAATAGAAAAATGCATCATATGGAGCGTCACAGCTATTTTTGATATATTTTCAAGGCCAGTGGGGTAGTGCCACGGAGCCATGGCACTATCTGATGTTTCTACAAAAACACGTTTTTTATTTTTAAAACATCTTAATATATTTGTTATTGTATGCATTTCTTTTTAATTTATATAAAATATGGTAAACCTTGTGCAATGCAGTGGATCACACTCAAAATCGATAATGCGCGACGCCTCGCCTGGCTGTCCCGTGGCCTGCCGTTGAAACGCAGAGTAAGTGGGGGGTGGAATGTGTGCCGCTTGTTTGCTGGCGCCGTCAAACAGAGATATATTTTTACCAGTGGCCTATATGAGCGACAGAGTTGGACAATTTTTACATTGTATAATGAAAAGAATCAACATATGCAGTTAGTCGTCTTGTTCTTGTTCGTGGAGCATGTATGCTTTAATTTACGCCCTCTAAATTACGCAATAAAAAAGATATCCGTCTATTCTGCATATTGTTCTATTTTTTAAGTAAAAAAAAATAAAATTAGCGTCTTAAAAAATTCTTTTAGTGGTTTAAGTGGTTTTTCGCTATAGGAAAAACTAAAAATTAAAGAATTGGGCTGGTCACTACCTGATTTAATAATGGAAAAACAAACGTGGAAGTGGACGATTTTATCGCATTCAACAAAATCGACCGCAATTTGATTGTATCGTACGATTTGTCCGCAGACAGGCAGGTCCGTCCGTTTGATTAAATTTTTATCTGTGTGTGGCCTGCTCCGACTTGTTGAAGCAACAAAATGTAGAAAATTTAAGTTGTAGAAAAGTTTTTTAAAGAAATTTAAAACCTAAAAAACATAATTTATAGAATAGTAAAACATAATAAAGTCTCGAAATGGTTTACTGTTCTACCGGGAGAGGACACCGTCAGTTGCGTCAGCTATGGTCTTCCATAAGAAAGGGAATCGGCTATTCTTTCATTCAGTAGCGCTGTGGAGAGGGCCGGCTATTTACTGTTGCCAGTTCTACGTGTAAATATGAAATTATAGAATCGAAATACGAAAGATATTTAGGCGGGATTTTTAAATTATATCTCACCTGTCCTTCTTTTGGGAGGTCGAAATCGGTGGACAGGTTAGGATCCATTTGCGATCATTTGACGGTTACGCTAACACCGATTTCGACTTTCCAAAGGGAGGAAAGGGGAGTTATAAGTTTAAAAAAAACCGAAAGTGGAGTCATGTCTTTACGTATATTATACTCTAATCACCTTCTTTTTCTACGGCCGCAGTTGACGCAGTTAACAGCACCCTCCACCGGTAGATTTGAACCATTTCTAAACTTTACAGTTTCTACATTTTACATTTTGATATATGACGTGTTGATGGCTTCAGTATTCTACGTTTCGGGGTGGGCCCGAGACAGTTTTAGGGGGGGCTCGAGACCTTATGAGGCTGTATTTTATGGTAATTTATGTTTGTATTCATGAAATATGTAGAAAATATCCAAAAAAATCTTAGTTTCGGGGGTATATACGCCACTGCTTCCCACTGAAGGGTCTTTTTAATTTTTTAAAGTGAGATTAACAAAAAGTCTTTATCCTAAGCCTACTTATTCCAAATTTAGGATTGATACAAAATAAATATGGACATACTAAATTTAAGGGTTATCAATTTCAAGAAAAAAAATTGTGTGTGCTTAAGACCACACGGCAGAAGTGTAAACTTCAACAAGGCGAAATTAATAATACTGGCCTTCATCTGCATCATCATATCGCTCGCTAAATGTTCCTCTCACAGTTAGTCGACTCTAGCCGACTTCACCCGAATGAGCGTTACATAGCCGATCTTGACGCTCAGTTCAATTCACCCATTACCCACATAAACTGCTAAACGCGCCCTAAAGAAGTTTACACTTCAAAAAAAGTCTGCCCTGCCGCTCGCTTCCTTTATAACTTGACCTTGAACATCGAAAATATACGCAGATGTAGTCTAGGAGCCGACACGCAGCCAGCCGAGGAACCAGGAATAATAACCCAGGAGCCTGATATAAGTGCTTAATAGCCAGGATGGCGCCAGCATAAATCTCCTACAGTCAACTCACGACGACCACGCTGTTGCGCTGAAAAGGAAAATAAGTCTATCGTCTATAACCATGTTCTGCTGGGACGATAGCGATGTTAGATTGATGCAAGTCTAACATGTAGCAGGACCACCCTTTGGAAGGGGTGTAAAGCGTGGGTCCACTGTGTATACTTGCTACGCAGTATAAAGATTCCTGCCGTCGACAAAGAGGTGCCAGGCAAAATTAAGTCCTCTTAGAGAAAGAAAACTTGCATCCTAAGGGGCACTTGCATCAGTTTGGTGTATGGTATACGGACAAGTCGGGGTTTGGGAAAAGGGCGCGCCGTGTACCTAGTCGCTAGACCACTACTACTACTACTTTTCTGTAACTTGTGCGCGCCCATATAGAGGTGAAGTTCACCCCTTAAAGGGAGTGCGTGCTACAAAAATTTGAAGAACTGTCCTCAACGTAAATAACATTAACGTGTCCGAGGGTTTTTCCATAAACATACGATAAATATCCGAAAATAAAAGCAACCTGTATAGAGATCACTATCTAAAATACACCCTAAATTATTAGTTGTTATTGATGGAAAAATATTTCAGAACGTTCCCGCGGTTTTTGTTTCTAAATTTATCTGCCGCTTGAAACAGATACGATTAGATTAATATTTTTCCGCCTAAAAATAACTACAAATCCACCGAAAATAAACCACAAACGCAGAATTGTGTCATAGCACAAACAAATTATAATTTTAAAGAACACTGCCGATGATCCAATGCCAGATTTGATGTTTACTTACCTATCTAATTTTATATGTTTAGAATGTTATTAATCTAAGAGGTATTTCTGACCTCCTGATCACAAACTTTTATGTAAACGATCTCCTATAAATAGTCCTTTAAGATATAGCGGCGAGTTTGTGAAGGAAGTGTTTTTAAAATATGCTACAAGCTGTCCAAACGCACATTTGTATACAGCGTTAGGCGGCCCTAGACCTATAATCCTATATTTATCGCTTTCACAACGTTCTACGTCTTCCGATACCCAATCTCCACTCGTTTCTGTTTGCCCATAAATCATCATCTAGGCCTCTTATTCTTATTTCACTGTCTATTCCTTCTCTCCAGCTTCTCCTTGGCCGTCCTCGTTTTCTTCGGCCAGTTGGTTTCCATTGTAGTATTTGTTTGGGTAGTTCTATCCTTGATTGGCCATACTTCTGAGCCGTATGTAATAATACTTCTTACAATGGTGTTATATATAAGCTTTTTGTTATGTTCTGATATACTTTGGTCCCAAATTATTCCATTTAATAAAGTTATTGCTTTTCTTCCTTGTACGTTTCGATCTTTTATAGCTTTGTCTAGTGTTCCGTCAGCTGTAATTTTTAGACCTAAGTATTTATACTCATCACAGGACTGAATTCGCTGCCCGGTATTCCACCGATACACATATACTCTGTCTTATTGAGATTAACCTCTAATCCCCAGTTATTGTACTTTTCTATATAAAAGGGTAATAGGACCTACAATCCTATTGCATAATATATCTTTTGCGCAATATTATTGAATGACCCCTAGCATTCAAACGATCAATATTTATTGTGCAATATTATTGACAGCTCATAAGCTTAAATATTTTCGGACTACTCATACCGTATATAGCATTCCGTGTTTGAAATGTCTGACCAAGATTTAGCTGCTGCTATCCTGTGCTTAAGCTTAAAAAACGGAAACGTTGCTGGTCAAAAGTTTGGTTTAAAAAAAGGCAAAAATACACTCACGAACATCTTCTACATTGAAACAAAGAATGTTGGCTAAAAAATATTGCACAATATTAACTCTATACGGCTCAATAAGAAAACATTGCGCATTAAAATTTAAACTCGTTCGGTCTTTTGCTCAATCACTGTGCAACCTTAATGTTAAGCTTATACGGTCAATAATATTGTGCAATCCGTAATATTGTGCAAAATAATTGCCTTAGTGAAGGCAAGGTACAACGCAACAAACTCCTTAAGAAATGGGTAACATTTCTTTCTAAATTGCCAAGCTGGATTTACTACAAACGTCACTTATGCTACGAAGGACACTTGTAAACTTCCTACTATTTTAAACGTATTAAACCCGTAGTTTAAATGACATTTTACATTACTTTTATTAGAACAATATATTTTTTACTACATTCTTTTTAAAAACGTTTTAAGATAAAGACAACAACGTTTGTAAAATAGCCAAACTGTGTTTACTACTAAGCATGCTTTTTGTGGGAAAATTTGGTATACAGTTTTGATGTTTTATGAGACTTAAAGTTACGCCTTTATAAGTTTCATCAGTTGTTCTAAAACAATATATATTTTACACAAGCTTGCTTCACCCTATTTTAGAACTTATGTTGCATTTATCTTAAATTGTGTTAACTAATAATAAATAAATGTACGTTTATTGCCATCAATATCTTACAAACAAAGACAAAGCAACGTCAAAGAGAGAGAAAAAAAAATTACATACTAACAAAAAAAGAAATTAGTCTGTAAAGTGAAATGTATTAAAACATTTTTCGAGCACATATGCTTTTACTGCCCTCTTGAAATTAACAGGGTTCTGTACACCTTTTATATGCACCGGAAGCATTCTGTATGCATTTATGGCCTGGTAAAAAGTACCCCTTTCGAAAAATGTTGATCTGTGGGGAGGTATGGCCAATTCTGTCTCTTGTCTTGTCCTTATCGTCATGTCTGTTGAGTGATTGCTGCTGTTGGTGGGGAACAACTCAGGATATTTTTTACAAAGACAACTAAATGGAGGAAAAAAAGTGCTGGCACTGTCATAATACCCAATTTTTTTAAATATGGGCTACATGATGTACGTGGGCTTAATCCCAGCATACATCTTATAAGTCGTTTTCGAATAATAAATATTTTGTTCGCGGTTTGAGATGATCCCCAAAAAATTATTGCATAGACTATTCTACTCTGTACTACTGAGAAGTAATATGCTTTTAGACCTTCTAGGCTGACAACATCTCTTAGTCTTCGCACAAGCCCGCATGTACTTGAGAGTTTTGAATGTAATTGAGATAAATGATAGGTAGTTTTTAAGTACTTTTTGTGGCTTAATGCATATTTTGTACACAAACTTGCTTGACAGAACAGTTCGTCATAACATACTAGCATTTTATAAAAATTCCAGATTGACCATTATTGTTGCTGTCTCAAAAATCAATCGCAAAATTCGATACTTACGCTTGCTTCATCTCCTCCCGCTCGACAGCAGAGCTCCTCCTCGTCTCTGGCGACCGGTTGTAGCTCCTGGTATGACTCGCCGCTGCTCCTACGACTGGCGGTACCGCACACCGCTCGCCTAAACGCTCGCGCCACTAGTGAGCACAGACCGCAGCGCCGAGACCCCGGAGCGACGGAATGACGTCGTACCGTCGCACGAGTCGTACCGTCGCCATTGTCCAATGTTAGCTGTTGTTCGGCGTCGCCATCTCTACAGCACGCCACTGCCGCCGCGCCGCAGCCTTGTGCGATCGTGCGCCCCTGTCGGACGCTCTCCCTTCTCGCCACAGTCACTAGTTATACGTTCCGCCACTGTCGCGCTAGTTGGTTTGGTACCACTCGACGCGTGGTGCACTCGAAACTGGAAAGAAGTATAGTTCGCAGCACCTATTTATGAAAACAATGCGCAATGTTGCTGAAACTCGGTTCCTTTGATTCTATCAGCTTTGTCTATAGCAGAGCGTCAAAGTTTCCATAAAGAGGTGAAGAGTATACTTAAAAAGATTGGATAGATTAGAGGCAGCATGGGTAGGGTTGTCATTGCAAAAAGAACAAAATTTGGAATTCCTGGAAACGTTTGGGTACTTTCCACACAATACTTATCGTGATAGATGGAAAGGAGTACCTAGTCCACACGAGGGGCAATTTGTTTATTTTGAACCTGTTAATATACTAATGAAAGGATTGAAGGAAAAGTCCAAAACATTTCACAATCTTTTTTATTTCTCAAAACACACTACGCGTTTCGATATATAAATATAATTATCAAGTGTGCTAGAAAACAAAAATCCCTCTGTTAAGGCCAAAATCTAGGACACAAGTCAAAAAAAATAAAAACTTCACAATTAGTCAAAAATTTAAAGTATTAAAAGACAGACGCACAGACAGATATAGAGATATCATGAGAATACCTAAGTTAAAAAATATCTCCACAATTGATGCGGGATTTGAACAGTAAAAAGAAAACAAAAGTCTTTATCAAAGTTTTTTGTATATATTTGTATAACTCCTGTGGATAACAGTAAACCTTTTACCAAAGCCCTTAGTCCCCGGCAGACCTTAAAAGGTCAATTGGTGATGAGAATCGCCGGATTAACCACAAAAGTTGCTACGTGGAATGTTAGTCTCCAAACACCAGGAATGTTCATAAATCTAAATGCTAAAATTGAAAAGTTTAATCTTTGGAAAAAATGATCCAACACGCAAATAAGGTTTTGCAGTCATACTGGACACGAAGTATAGACAATTCTGTGGTCAGTTTTATACTCTTGTCCAATAAAGTAACGTCTTTAGTTCCTTCGAACATTATTTCGGTTCCATGGCAGAAAAGAATGACGACAAAACTGAGAAATTTGTCGAAGAACTTAGAATGATGTTGAAAGCTACAAAATACCACGAAGTGGTTATTATTATGGGCGATTTCATTGCCAAAGTTGGTTAGAACAATGAAGGTAATTGTTTTCGAGAGTTCGGGCGGAGAACTTATAATAAAAGAGTTCATCATTATGAACAACTTCAAATGGACAAAAGAATTCTGTAATATCAGCGAAAACATATCCACGGGCTGATGTTATTTCTGATCATAATCCAGTATCAGTAAAAGAATAAACAGACCTAAAAAGAAGCCTAGACGTGATGTTAGGAGGCCAAAGGATCGAGACATTTAAGAACTTAACGAAAAGTCACAAACTGTTAGGCATAATGAAACATCAAAATAATTTAAATGAAAGGTAATCGCAAATAGAAGAAGCAAGTCAACAAACGTTATTGACACCACCCAGATGATAAAAACAAAATAATTGATTATAACGCAGAATCCAAACGTCGTTGGAAATCTGACTATCGATAACGCATCAATAGAAGAAGTGTCATAGTAGAAAGACCCTGGTACGTGAATAAATGATAAGTGTAGATACATGTCAGGAAATTGGATCAAAAATTGAAATAGCGAGAAATACTTTTTGTGAAAATCAAAAAATTCCTCTATAGCAAGAAATTTTAATTTAGGCAGAACTGAGGATACAATGCTGCGCTGCGACGACGTTTTCTTAACCCTTCTTTATGGATTTGAAGCTTGGACAACAAAAAATAGTAAAATGAACAGATTTGAAGCTTTTGAAAGCTGTTGCTATCTTTAGTTAGTCTTTAAGTCACGAATCAAGAACCGACGTATACAATTCAAAACGAGATAAGTCTGATTCTGAAAATGAAAAAGTTGTGAAACTTTCGTCTCGTAATATGAGGCTTCAACACAATCTATTAAAAAAAAAGTATGTTATGAACTTGGACTTCTTATTAAAAAAATTCTGTAAGATCAGCGAAAACATATCCACGGGCTGATATTATTTCTGATCATAATCCAGTGGTGTGCAGTATTAGTAATAGAATGAGAACACCTACAGAGAAGCCTAGATGTTATGTGGCTAAAGGATCCAGACACATCAAGAACTCAACGAAAAGTCAATCACGAACTGTTAGGCATATTGAATTATCAAAATGCCAATAATTTAAATGAAAGGTAGTCGCAAATAGAAGAAGCACTTTTCAGTAAGTCACCAAACCCTGTCGACACCACCCAGATGATTTAAACTAAATATTTATTTATAACGAAGAATCCAAACGTCGTTGGAAATCTGACTATCGATAAGACATCAATAGAAAAAGTGTCATAGTAGAAAGATCTGGGTGCGTGGATAAACGAAAAGATGAATGTCTGAAAATTGGATCAAAAATTGAAATAGCGAGAAATGCTTTTATGAAAAGCAAAAAATTCCTCTGTAGCAAGGGCATTAATTAAGGTAGAACTGAGGATACAATGCTGCGCTGCAAAAGTGACGTTTCCTAAACCCTTCTTTATGAATGTGAAGCTTGGACAATAAAAAATAGTAAAATGAACAGATTTGAAGCTTTTGAAAAATATTGCTTGCTAGAATTTCATGACAGAGTTACGAATCAAGAACTGATGTATACAATTCAAAAAGAAGAAAAAATAAGTCTGATTCTGAAAATGAAAAAGTTGTGAAACTTTCGTCACGTAATATGAAGTACAATCAATCTAAAATAAAATGGAGAAAAAAATTAGAAAATAAAGGCAAGAGAAGCAAAGGAAGAAAAGAAACGTCCTGGCTTCAGAATTTAAGTGGCATGGAATTATGATTTTTTAGAGCAGCAGCAAATAAGATTATTTCCATGATTATTTTAAATCTCCGCTAAAATATGGAACTTCTAGAAGAAGAAGAATAACAGTCAAATAAATAAAATAAAACTAACAATGTATAAATTGTGGAAAACAATGCAAAGTTTAGCACTTGTATTTTATCATTAAATTTTTATGTTTTATTCGATCACATATCGCGAATCGTGTGGCTTATAATAGCTTTTAAACTTTATAAATAAACATCAGGACCTTCTCCAGATATTTAGCCACCTCGGGTAAAGTTACAATATTGCCGGTCTCCCCTAAGGTAACTTCTGGTTTTATAAAATCTAACTAACTTGGTGCACCTTATCAAAAAAAAAAAAGTTAAAATCCATATATAATTTTTTGAGCTTGTGAGAAAACACCTTGACAAAACTTCTACGTTTTGGATAACTTTTAAAAAGTTATATTTTGGTATTGAGGTGCGTGACACTTGCACAGATGCTCTAGTTTATTAGCTTACAATTCTTGCCAAAACTTTTTTTGCAGTTTGTAAATTGCGTCTTTAGATTGTCAAAAACAAACATGTTAAATGCAACGTTTCAACAAATTTATGGCAAGAGTGTATGTCAATTTATTTTGGCAATGACCATAACCAAATTTTTTGACTCTGCGTTTGGTTTGAATCTCGAAGTGAACGATTCGCTCGCACTGTTTATGTACAATGCGATCATTTATAACTGATATATTTTTTAAACAAGTAACCGATAAAATAAGATTTCCTAAAGATTCTTTGGGCACAAAACTTTTTGTCTCATATCAAATATTTTTCATGTTTTTTATTTTCGTAAAGTCGTCGACCCCTTTTTATTTATCTTTTTATATTCTGCTACAAATTCTTTAAACACAAAAGAAATCATAAAATTTAGTTTTCATGATAAACGTCTTAAAATAAGGTGACTAAGGGTCCATCACTTTTCAAATTTCCCTTCTTAACTATAGATTGCTTTAATTTTAAGCATGCGTTATTTTTAAATTTATTGCACCGAGCAAAAATCTCCTCTCCTTTGTTAAGATGGGACCACCTTGTGACCCAATCAGGCAACGCCGCTATTTCAACCAACCAAATGTTTTAACTATGGAAAAACAACAACACCCAGTACTTCCCAAAATAGTTTTGTTAAAAGCCATCAATTTTTCTGTGTCAATTTGGAAATTGAATTTTTGGAACAATATTTGAAAGATCATAAAATCGAAATGGTGATACTAGATTTTGTGGAATTTGGGTGTCCTCGTCGGCACAGCCAAAGGACTAAAAATTATAATGAAATTAGGGTAAAGTGTAAAGGCAGATAGGAGAATCATCTTGTTACATCATGCAGTGCAGTTTAATTTAAATACAAGGGTTTTCTTACACTGGTCAGCCCTATCCTACCCTTAGAGCTATACGTACCAGGCTGTCAACAACCGTTAACCGGAAAATCAGATGAAAATACTGTAATAAAAAGTAGAAAAGAGAACTTTATTTAAATTATTTTTCTTGCTTACAAATCTTTTTGTAATCGATACATAGGTATATTTTTTCAAAAAAAAATTGTACCAAAACAACCAAAATCTAGCCTTATCATTTGAAATAAATTTTTGCAAAATCATTTTTATTTATTTTAAGATTTTTTTACAGTTTTTATTAAAAAAAACATGTTTCTTACTTTATTTACTCACAAAACACAAAAAGACACCTTCACTTTAATCACAACACTCTGCTCATTTGTAGGTGTCAGTTGCTATGACTATGCCAGACGGGTAACATTATGTGACCAGCATCTTATCTTTAAGCAGCAAGCAGCTCTTAAGGAACAGTCAAGTCACGAAAAAAGGTGACTTAATTTTAACAACACTTAGGAAGAAATACAAAATAAAGTATTCTTTAGGCTAAGAAACGGAAAAAAAATTGGTGCGATGGGCCCTTAGTGACCTTAAATTACATATTAGATCTTTCGAAACGAAAATAGCTTCAAAAATGTTCTGATATCAAAAGTAAAAGGAGCCCCCAAAATCGGCCTACTGGAGGGCTGCTTCTCCGTTCCACCCATGACAACGGCCCTGACGGGTACCCCTAAAAACGCAAATGCCCGCTTGCCCGGGTTCTGGTGCAGCCTTGTAACAATTATTATTATTATTAAGTGTTACTAATTTGCCTCACTTAAATATCGTCATGTTAAGGCGCTTAAAAAATCTAAAATCCATTAAGTCATCACTTAAATATAAATTATAAAAATTAAAACAAAACTATCTAAACAAGTTCATAATCTGACAATTGAATTGTGGGATTTTTTTAGAAAAATCGAAACAAAGGAAATTTTGTTTTGAGTAATATTAAAGTATAAATTAATATTTTTTTTACAAGTGTGTGACAAACAACACTTTCCCCCATGGAGTTATTATTAAAAAAATAGGTACCCATTTTCAGCACGTGATACTTTTTTTAAGAGCGCTATAAAATAGTTGAGCACTGGGCAGTAAAAGCATCTTTAATCAATAGCCTAATAGATCACAAATGCACAGATGTAATAGCCAATATATATAGCGAAGCAACAAAATCAATCAAAATATACGAAGGAACCAATCCAATCTCCATAAGAAGAGATGTCAGCCAGGGTGGCACAATATCCCCAAAACTATTTAACCAGATGTTTTTCAAAACTTAGATTGGGAAGAAATAGGCCTCAAAGTAAACGGACAATACTTAAACCACCTAAGATATGCTGATGATATCACCTTAGCAACAGATAACAAAGAAGAACTCATAAAAGTTCTAGAAGAACTGGATACAGCAGCTAAAAATGTATGCTTAAGTATGAACTGCACTAAAACTGAAATCATAACAAACACAGATGAAGATATCACGATCAGAATAAACCAATAGAAAATAGATCAAGTAGAGGAATATACCTAAAGTAAAAAAAGAAAACCAATTGGCTAAAATCAATAGACGGATAAGATTGGACTGGGCAGCATTGGTTAAATTAAGCTACATATTAAAAAATAAAAAATATCCTCAGTTTCTCAATCTCAAAGTATCCTTCCTGTACCTACCAAAGGATCTCAGACCTGGACACTTATAAAATCAAACATGAATAAGGTAACCAAAGCTCAACGATCAATGGAAAGACAAATGTTACATTTAAAGCTAACAGATAGAAAAAGGAATGAATGGATAAAATATAAAACAAAAGTAAGGGATGTCAGAGAAGAAGTACCAAAATTAACATTGAAATTTGCCGGTCATAATATTAGACAGAAAGACGATCGATGGAACAAACGTATTGTTAACTGGAGACCTTGGGAAAATAAAAGAAGTAGCGGAAGACCCCAAATGAGATGGGAGGATGATTTAAAGAACACGGCGACAGACGGAGAAGAGTGAAAGATATTGGAGAAGGTCTATATCTAAAGATAGATCGAAGAAGGCTAAATAGATAGAAACTGGTCTAGTTTGCTGAAATCCCCCACTTATTCCACTGCAAAAATACTTGGTGTGTGCTTCCTAAAAAATTAATATAAATATGTTTTATATATTTTTTTTTACAGATTTTTAGTTGTATTTTGTTTATATTTTAAGATATATTAAGTATTTAAAATTAATTCCCAAAATTCGATGAAATTGGCTCACTCTATATAACTAAGCATCACCATAACCTTGTGCTACATGTGTGTTAAAGATATTTGAATGAAAACAATACAAACTGAGCAAATATTTCTATTCTGTTACATAAGATAAACAAGAAGGTGTGATAATGATATATTGGTAAAAATAGATAATGTGACATGAACAAAACATTGTTTTTTTCCAATATGAACAGTAAAAAGATGAGTGTATTTTTAGCTAGGCAAACATTTTGCTTCCACAATCTATAATATTTTTATCCAAGTAATATTTTAGGCTCTGTAACGAAATAGCACGAATCAGAATAGCGCGTGTTCAAAATAGCAGGTATCAAAACAGCGCGTTTGAAACTAGCGCCTCTTCAAACGTTCTCAACCTCACACAGAGATACGAATGTCATAAAAAATGGAGGGCTGGCTATTCATGTTTTATGACATACCTGCAAACAATAGACACAATGAGACAAGAGAAAGAGGGGCGCATGCGCAGTTGATGTAATTTAAACTTGATTTTTGACTGGATGAAAATTGGCTCAGGAGAGAGACTAGTTAAAAACCTAAAAAACATAATCAAAATCAAAGAAGTAAAACCGAAACGGAATGAAAATACTCTTTACTATAAGTATTCAATAAAATACCTATTTAATTTAATAAAGTTTCAGGTTAAATTAGTAACTGGAACTTGCACCAGTCAATTTTAACAGTCGGTTAACGCTAAACGACGTTTAATTCATTAATTACTTTCACATATTTTTTTAACGAATAATTAAAATAAAGGATATGTAAATGGTATAGAAACTAACGTTAAAGAGGATATTATAAATATCATACAGCTATTCTATACGGAATTATACCAAACAAACAGGGAACCGTCGCGAGAATCCATAAAAAAACTTCAAACAAAAATATAAACTCAGAACTACAACCTGAAATAAGCAAACCGGAAATAAAGTGACCCTTAAAGAAAATTAAAAATATCAAATCACCTGGAATAGACGGAGTAACGGCAGAAATGCTAAAGTACGCTGGTAAGGCTTTATCCTCCAGAACACCAAAAGAAAAAATAATCCCAAACAACTGAAAAGAATCCATAACCATTATTCTACACACAAAAGGCGATAGAACAGACCTAAAAAAATTTATAAGCTTTTCACGAAAATATTAACAGATAGCCTTACAACAAAATTTGACGGATATCGATCAAAAGAACAAGCAGGCTTCAGAAAAGGTTTCAGTATAGTTGAAAATCCTAATAGAACGAGCCAACGAATACAATATTCCACTTTTATTGCGTTTATAAACTTTGAAAAAGCTTTCAATAGCATTGAATACTGGGCAGTAAAAAGTGATGTCAGACAGGGCGATACAATATCCCCTAAACTATTTAAACAGGCCCTGGAAGATGTTTTTAAAAACTTAGAATGGAAAGAAATAGGCATCAAAGTAAACGGACAATACTTGAACCAACTAAGATATGCTGACGATATCGTGTTTATAACAGATAAGAAGGAAGAACTGATAAAAATGCTGGAAGAACTGGATACAGCAGCTAAAAATATAGACTTGAGTACGAACCACACTAAAACTAAAATCATAACAAACGTAGATGAAGATGTCACGATCAGAATAAACCAAGAAAAAATAGAACATGTAGTGGAATATTGTATTAGATTTTATTTAGCAGTTTTTAAAGAAATATCTGAAATTCCGGGCTTTCTAGAAGAGTTTAATGAATGTTAAGACATTTAAAAAGAAAAGTGGGAAACCGTCAACCAATCGTGTTTTAGTAACTAAATTTATAACGAAATTTCCTGATAACTGTCAAAGAGATTTGCTGAACTTTGTTTGGTGTAAAGTAACAACTGTCATTATAGAAAGCCTTTACTCTGCCCTAATTGTTACAGAAATAAAATAAAAAAAATAGCCAAATAGATTACAGATACACAGACTTAATAGTCAATATACAGGGTGTTCGGCATATGAATCGTCAAAATTTTTTGAAATATTGTTGGGGTCATTTGCTACATTTTTAACCTTGGAACTTGGGTCCTTAGAGTCACGACTAAAGAGATATGAATTTTTTAATTTTTTTTCTCAAAAAACCCAAAATCCCACCTTTAAACCCTCGTAAGCTTTTTATTAATGTCTAGAAAAGCACCATTTTTTTGAAATAATTTTATAATCTTATGCTACTTCAACTAATTAATAAATTTGTAAATTTCTGTACCAAAGGGACATACGAGGTTTTTTATTGAAGAACATTAGTGATTTTGTAAAAGAAAATCAATTTCAAAATTAAAAATTTTAAAAAGTATCCACACTTGAGAACTTGATTTTCTTTTAAAAACTTTTCTAGTTGATTACCTTTCTAACGGTATGCTACACATTGATTAAAAAAAACAATTCTGCTTTAAAATACGGATATTCCTACTACACTAAAACTAAAATCATAACAAACATAGATGAAAAAGTCACGATCAGAATAAACCAAGAAAAAATAGAACAAGTAGTGGAATATTGTATTAAACGATTTTATTTAGCAGTTTTTAAAGAAATATCTGAAATTCCTGGCTTTCTAGAAGAGTTTAATGAATGTTAAGACATTTAAAAAGTGGGAAACCGTCAACCAATCGTATTTTATTAACTAAATTTATAACGAAATTTCCTGATAACTGTCAAAGAGATTTGCTGAACTTTGTTTGGTGTAAAGCAACAACTGTCATTATCGAAAGCCTTTACTCTGCCCTAATTGTGTGTGTACTTTACTTTTATTAATTGATTTTCACTTGGAAACAATTTTTGAAGAATATTTAACTTGATACACCACTGCACTTGTAGGGAGGAGAATAAAAAAAGGTTTCTTGAAAAAAGACGTTTCAAAAGCGCTCGATGATAAAAAAGCTATTCTATACGGAATTATACCAAACAAAAAGGAACCATCGCGAGAATCCAAAAAAAAACTTCAAACAAAAATATAAACTCAGAACTACAAAGCATTTCAAAGTATTTTTAAGTAAGAAAGCTTACTACAGTCTGGATGAATTTTTGTTGGATCAAGATGTAAAAAGCATTGGGATAGGAAAATAAGATACTAAAATAACAATAAACCAACTTATTATTTCAAAATTCTAAAATATAAACATTGGAGAGGCCTGGAAGGACAGAAGTCTTCAGATTTTTTGTTTAACCATTGTTTGTATAATTTTTGTATAATTTTAAAAAATAATGGCAAATATCCTAACTCAGGATTATTTAACTCAGCAATGTAATGTAAATGTAATTTAATTTTAATTTGTCTCCTATAATTCGTTTTAGTATTAGATTGTGATTTTGTAATGTTTATAATCTTTTTTCTTTTAAATTTGACGGGATCTACACCCTATGGGTATAATGTTTATGTATTTTATTGTGACTGCAATGTAAATTTTAAACAAAAGATCGAATAAAGAAATATCTATCTATCTATCTATCTATCTAATATCTATCTATCTATCTATCTATCTACAACATGAAATAAGCAAACCGGAAATAAAGTGACCCCCAAAGAAAATGAAAAATATCAAATCACCTGGAATAGACGGAGTAACGGCAGAAATGCTAAAGTACGCTGGTAAGGCTTTATCCTCCATAACACCAACAGAAAAAATAATTACAAACAACTGAAAATAATCCATAACCATTATTCTACACACAAAGGCGATAGAACAGACCTAAAAAATTTATAAGCTTTTCACGAAAATATTAACAGATAGCCTTACAACAAAATTTGACGGATATCAATCAAAAGAACAAGCAGGCTTTAGAAAAGGTTTCAGTACAGTTGAAAATCCTAATGGAACGAGCCAACGAATACAATATTCCACTACTATTGCATTTATAGACTTAGAAAAAGCTTTCGATCCACATAAAAAGTGGTGTCAGACAGGGCGACACAATATCCCCTAAACTATTTAAACAGGCCCTAGAAGATGTTTTTAAAAACTTGTTGGAATGGAAATAGACATCAAAGTAAACGGACAATACTTGAACCAACTAAGATATGCTGACGATATCGCCTTTATAACAGATAAGAAGGAAGAACTGATAAAAACGCTGGAAGAACTGGATACAGCAGCTATAAATATAAGCTTGAGTACGAACTGCACTAAAACTAAAATCATAACAAACATAGATGAAGATGTCACGATCAGAATAAACCAAGAAAAAATAGAACAAGTAGTGGAATATTGTATTGAACGATTTTATTTAGCAGTTTTTAAAGAAATATCTGAAATTCCGGGCTTTCTAGAAGAGTTTAATGAATGTTAAGACATTTAAAAAGTGGGAAACCGTACAACCAATCGTATTTTATTAACTAAATTTATAACGAAATTTCCTGATAACTGTCAAATAGATTTGCTGAACTTTGTTTGGTGTAAAGCAACAACTGTCATTATCGAAAGCCTTTACTCTGCCCTAATTGTTACAGAAATAAAATATATGGATTACGTCTCTGCCACAATTCGTCCCTACTTTACTTTTATTAATTGATTTTCACTTGAAAACAACTTTTTGACGAAGATTTAACTTGATACACCACTGCACTTGTAGGAAGGAGAATGAAAAAAGGTTTCTTGAAAAGAAGACGTTTCAAAAGCGCTCGATGATAAAACTTGAAAAGATAGTAATTAGCCTCGAAAGGGGCTAATTAAGTTACCTCCCGACACCAGTTTCGAGAGTTAAATTAAGTTTGATTTTTAAAAACTTGGAAGTTTTAATGGAAATAGGGTTTAAAACAAACTGACAACATTTTAATGGAAAATGTAGCTAACTACAGAGAAGTTAATAGTTTAACTAATGTTGGAGAACCATGGTTATTAGGGTATTACAAAACTAGGCTCATCTAAAAATGATTATGATTGATGGAGGACTGGGGATTTCACATTACTGTCCTCAAAACAATTTTGTTTTGTCAAATATTTTTTTCTTGTCCTAGTGTAGTAGTTGAAGCTACTATTCGATTTTTTTAATCGACGTAAAATTTCCTATAAAATGATGTATCACACTTAATGTTTTTCTTTGTATTTTTTTTTAAATTTGTATTTTTGGTAAATGAATTAAAAGAAGAGAAGGTTTGCATTTTACTATTTGTCCTTTTTCTCCCTAATTAAAATTGAACTTTCTGGAGTTTACCCATGATATTATGTGGGAATTACCTACCTCTCGCAAGGCAGAGCCCGGAGACACTGTTACAGCTACACCGCACCGCTGCACACAAGCGCAATTTTAAAAAATGCTGGCCATAAACCATTAATATTTAAAAGCTTATTTTAATAATTGTAAAACTACCTACTACTACTGGTGTCATCACTGTTTATCGTTTTAAAAACATTTGCCATAGTTATGACGGATGAAACTTCCACTGAACTTTATTTTACGTTTAATTAGGTCACACGGTAAAAAAATGTCTTGAATCAAAGCAAATTGCTTTGAAGTAAAATAATTTGTACTTTCCTATTCACCAAGAGAATATTTTTTTGATTTAGCACAAAAAATGTCTTGCCTTCCTGTTTTAATGTAAAACAAAAATTGTTTTATTATAAATTGGAACTGAATTAATCTAAGGCACCGTTTTCTCTGGAAGCAAAATATTACTTATATGAAGACAATTTGCTTTGTTACAGAATGGAGTATACTGAAACATAACAATTAAAGGAGAAAAATAAAGTCTCATTTTAAGATTAAAGAACTAAAAATAAATATTTTAATTCAAAACAAATTGTTTTAAGGTAAAACAATTTAATCAAGAAAAGAACGTGTTTATATTGTAGACAAAATTTTTTACCGTGCAGTTAACGAAATCTTATTATTAATAGTGCTTTTACAACCTGAGTAAATTATAATTTTTTTTTGTAATTTTGATTTTTAATCTGGATTGGTAAGAGTACACGGGTTTGCAACCGAACCGAACTAATGCAGAAATCTTATTAAATTTGTTTGTAAATGTTTCAACTTGATCCATTTTAAATGACATTTTTGGTCTTGCTAAGCGCAGACGCATGTTTTCTAAGTAACAAAGTAGGTGCTGTTACTACTTGCTAACCGGATAAAAAAGCTAAAATTTCTAGTTTGTGAGCAATACGTTCATAATACTCAGAAAACAATTTTAAATCAATAATAATTTAAATTTTCTCATACAAAATCATACAGAAAAACTTCCAACTCCAACGAATTTTCAGGGAGCTTTTAAATAAATTGATTTTGTTCAATATTTAATTTTTTGTGCGGGGTCATTAACAAAGACCTAAATTACGATTTATTGTTTTAAAAAATTAAAGATGAAAAATCTTTAATTTTTTAAAACAATATTTCTTAGTTTAGCTCAGACGTAGACTATAAGTAAAGTGAGCTATTACACAGAAAAAAAAATGTCTTCAGTCAATGCAAATTGCTTTGATCCAAGAAAAAATCTGCTTTCCCATGCACGAAGACGATATTTTCTTAACAAAAAAAACTATTCTCTTGAACTGCTGGTTTTTTGTTTTGAATGGAAGCGGCAACCTTCTTGTTTTGTGTTTTCTAGTATTATGGTATAAATCGCCATTTTCGTTTTGAGATGCCGGATATTTTGAGTTAAAAAATTAAAAGTCTTGACGCAAAGTAAAGCTTTATTTGTGTTAAGAAGATATCAGTAAGAAATTTTATATCTTGCGTCAAAACCACTTTTACTTCGCGAAAGGCAGTTTGTTTTAAAGCTAAACAATTTACTAAAACAATTTTTTTTCCAAAACAAGCGGTTTGCTTAGATTAAGCTCTAATTTTTTAAATCTACCCTTTTTTTTTAAACTAAAATATATTTTGTTTTACTGCAGACACGCCATATTTCACTTATAAATCTACCCCAACCCTTTAAAAAAAAATAGAATGTGGCCAGGTTTTTCGTTAAATACGCCTATGCGCTGATGCATGTATGTACAAGTGTGTACAAATCCCAAAGCCACAATAATATGCTCTGTCAAGTTTCAGATTCTGGCCATGATTGATGCGGTTATTATTAAAGGATTGCTGGATTTGACTTGTAATAAAACTTGAGGAATTTATGGTATTGACGTAGTATTGTACTATCAAACGCGTTTCCCCATATTGACGGAACAAAATAAATAAAATTGAAAATCAAAAAATTTTTTTGAACTAGATTCACTTTATCTTTATAAAAATAACATTAGGAGGTAAAAGGAGCACTGAGAATTGGAAAACGATAAGATCAATACTAATAAAGGCAGTTATAATATCATCAATAATACCAGGCAATCTAGCCACATGGCAAGGCCGTACCTAAGATGAGGGTCAAGGGGGATCATTCCCACTTCGCTCTAAGGTAATTTTTCTTTGCAATCGATCTTTTCATCGATCGATATATGCCATGGGTCACTATTGCTATCTCGGTTACTATAAGAACTACAAAGTTGTTCAAATTAAACAAAATGAGCAGTTTTTGGGGGACATTAAAAATCTGGTCTCACATTTAAAAAAAACTATTATATCCCGAGCTACGGGGTTTTTTCGAAAAATTGCTCAAATCTATTTTATTAAATATCTCAAAAAGTGTAGTTTTTACAAAAAAATCGTAATAGGATTTTTATTTGCATTTTTGACATTCTTCAATACGGACTTGTTTTTTTTATTCTTTTATTTTTTAAAAGAACTTTTTTTATGATTTTAACGATTTATCATATGTCCATATTTATTTGTATTTTAATGCTAGAAAAATGTTATTTAAGTTTTTTGGCACTTTTACCGTTTTATCATAGGTGGCTTGGACAGCAAGAAAACAATTGCTTATAAAAACCTATGATGCGTAATACATCTGTTAAATTTAGTTTAAACCAATATGGCAGCGTATAAAAAATGAGGTTTAAGACCAACAAAACAATCGACTGTTTTATAAACAAACAGATTGATGCGTTAAATAAAAAAAACTGTTTACTAACTTTTAAACTTTTTACTGATTAATTAAATTAAACTTATTTAAAAATATTTATTTTTATTTTAACACTTTTTTTCAAAATAAGACAGCTTACTTATCCAAATGCTGAAAATGTCCCCCATTTTGTTGCAAGCAGAGGTGCGCCCTTTTCGTTATTTTATTTTGGATTTTGCTTAGAATCCTAGGGTTGATTGGTTACAGGCTCTTTAATATGAAGTAGGTCCTCCAAATCTCGAGGACCAGTTTTATAAACCTTATCTTTGATAGGACCCCATATAAAAAAATCCAGAGGAGTAATGTCCGGTGACCTGGGGGCCAACGTATTGTTCCGGTATTTCCGATCCACTGATTTGGTTTGAAATTATTCAAAAACTGGTACAACGACGATCTCTATGGCAGGGTGCACCCTCGTGCTAGTAGTACTCAAAATTCGCTCGAACATCTAAAGGCAGATCATCCAAAAAATCTTGTAATGTATTTGTCAGAAAATTGTAATAGGTTTATCTGTTGAGAGTCTCTTGGAAGAAAAAATATTTTTCCCGAATGCCGTTTCTCTTTGAAAATGCTCATTTTCTTGTGTCCACCGATAATGCAAGTTATACCAGCCATTATTGAAAAAACGGCTTTCATCGGACCATCATTTTTTTTTACAAATATCAATATTACGCCTCCGGCGTCTTAGTAACCAAACTAAATTTAACAGATGTATTACGCATCATAGGTTTTTATAACCAATTGTTTTTTTTTGCTGTCCAAGCCACCTATAATAACGGTAAAAGTGCCAAAAAACTTAAATAACATTTTTATAGCATTAAAATACAAATAAATATGGACATGTTATACATCGTTGAAATCATAAAAAAAGTTATTTTAAAAAATAGAATAAAAAATACAGGTCCGTATCTAAAAAAGTAACTTAATGGTAATATCTCGAAAACTGGTCGTAGTAATTTTTTTTAGAAAATACCAAATTGAAGAACGACAAAAATGCAAAAAAAAATTTTTTTGTGAAAGCTATACTTTTTGAGATATTTAATAAAATAGATTTGAGCAATTTTTGGAAAAACCCCCGTAGCTCGGGATATAATAGATTTTTTTTAAATGTGAAACCAGATTTCTAATGTCCCCCAAAAACTGCTTATAGTTAACGAGATAGCAATAGTGACATGGAAATTAAGACACCCTGTATATAGCAGTTTATACTCGCCTGCTCTTGTTCTAGTTTCTCTCGTATCTCGGTAGATGGCGCTTCTTGCGATGGTGTTCTAGACGTAGGATAAAAGACAAAACCGTCTGATTAACTTCTGAGGAGTACCATAAGGACGAAACAGTTAACTGTCAACACTTATACGTGTCCATTAGATCTGGACCCCCGTGAGGTTAAGCTATTGAGCTACCCATGGAAAAATATGAGAGAAACAAAAACTTCTTTTTACCCGATTAGCCACGAAAACTTGTTTGATTTTTAAATTCACGGAGACTAAAATTTACGTATGTAGTCAATAAAGTGTATTTAGAGAGATTTCTCAGAGAGTTTTCAAGAGGACGAAAAAATCTTGTTTATCCACCCCCCAAATTTATTTTCTACGCACATGGATCAATGAAAACGTAGATTAATTGCATTAGATGTTGAAATTAATGCTTTTGTTAAAATCAAGAAATTATTTTGCAGCAGAGAAATTAATTTGAAAGTGAGGCGAGGGTGAGAATGCTACTTTGTTATATCTTCTTTTTTCTTGAAGCCACTACTCTCCGACCAGAATAAAATGAGGGGCAAAAAAGATGGCTCAACTTAATCTATCTTTCCCTGTTTAGAGCACTTTGGTCATACTGGGTGGTCTTCATTCTTAGCAAATTTACCATGAATAAAATTTTAATACAACTCCAGCCCGTTCATAATTCATACCCTTTTATTGGGTTTCTATTGTTACCGATGGCTCAACTGGAATTCGGCCCGATCACAATTCACACCCTTTTATTGGCCTTCTATTGTTATCGCTGGGCTCAAACAGGATGACTAAGCACGTTTCATACACATTCTATACCAACAAAAAGAAACAGTGGCTTACCATTTACTCTTTTTAATTTTTTAATAAAACTGTGTGGTGTTCCAATTTTAAAGATATAGAGTTTCTAGATTCGGACATATAATATAATAAGTATAAATAAAAGTTTTGAAAAAATGTTTCTTTTTATTAAAATAAGGTATGGAGTTTTCCAGGAAAAAAGTCTTAGGAGGACTAAATATAAAATTGTTACCGAATAACGATGAATTAAAAAATTATAGCACGCCACTGAACAGGGAAAGATAGCGGTAATTGAAGCTATCCCTTTTGCGCCTCATTTTATTCTGGCCGGACTATACAGAATATAGTAATGAAAAAATGAAAGGGAGATGTAGCCAAACAAAAATAGTAGCAAATCACTAGGATATTTTTTTCAACTTTGGGACTATACTTAAAATTCAAATGCTGACATTATTTAAATTCCTTTCTTTATAAGGTATCGTGATCATCACCTTGATTTAAATTGAAACAGTCGATGAATCAATCAAAATATTTGCAAAAAATCACGTATGTTCAGATTAGAGAAGCTATAAAACTTTTTAACAATAATCAGTAACCTTTATGAAAACTAATAAAAATTAAAATAAAAAACAAACAGACAATTGTTAGTTTTATTTCTATGTTTTCGGGAAAATACGAGGTATGACAACAAAAATCTACTTTATTTAAATACTAATAAAACTTAATGATGTTCCCCATCAATGTAGTCCCCTTCTCTATCGACGCAGCGTTGCATGGGTATTTTTTCCATTGTTGGAAGCAATTTTGGAAATCATCAGAAGAGAGGCTGTTAAGAAGTCTTGCCGTTTTTTCCTTGACATGTTCTATTAGTTCAAAACGGGTTCCTTTTAACGATTTCTTCACTTTTGGAAACAAGCAGAAGCCGCAAGGGGCCAAGTCTGGTGAATATGGTGGGTGGTTAACGACGGGGATCTTCTTGGTATAGCAGCCACGCATTGTTCTTCCACGAATCTGGACGTTTATTCCTTACACGTCCCTTAGCTACACCAATACTTCCAAATATAAATGTTGGTTGACTGACCCTCACGCGCCCATTCAATAAGAATAACACTCCTAATATAAAAAAACAATGAGCATTGCTGTTTTGGATGTGCTGGAGCGCCCTTCTCGTTCATCATCTTTAACTTCTTCACGACCCTAGAAAAAGCTTTTATGCCACCTTATATTCACTGCACAAGACATACACTGCTCTCCGTAGACATATTTTAGCATTTGAAAGCATTTAGTAGCCGTTTTTTTGAGTTTTACTTTAAATTAATACGTTGTTCAATTTTTTGGTTTGTCATAATTCCGGCAAATGAGCTATGCACGATCCGCTTCAAACCACTGCGTAAGCCAAACTAGTAGAGGAAAGGCGACAAGATTGAGCGCGGTAGTAGAACGCACTTCAAGATGAATAACTCCGATCGTCCAAGGCGTGAAGATTTAAAACTTGTCATACCTCGTATTATTTGATATAATAAGAGCTCTACAGTAGTGCCACGTGTGTGTTATTGATGGAAGTCCAGTGAACCTTTTCCAAACCTTAGAGCATAAATACTGATTAAAAAAATTGAAAAGTGAAGCAATCATAGCTTTGCTTTTTTTATATTTTTTCACACCTTCAATTTATCTTAGTGCATACTACTACTTTTTGATACGTCTATGGCACGCGCGCAAATGCTTTCAGAGGGGACTCATATATACCTCGGCGGATAGGAAATTTTGTCAGCTCAAAAAATAATTTCTAGAAGGTTTTTAAAAAAGTTGACATTTTTTTGAGTTATTAGAAAAAAAAACTGTCATATAGCACGTTTAAGGGAGGGCGGGTTCCTTGTAAAGCTTGCCTTTACGATGAGTGTCCTGAGCGGTTCCCCTTCGTATAATGTTCGGGGGAGTCTCATGTCTATCCTTGCCAAGTGTGTTGCTTCTCTCATTAAACGTAGTATCTGAACCTGTAGGGCCTGAACTAATATGGGAACGAATCTTAAAAAGGGAGTTGTTGAAAGTGGAAATCAAAATTGAAGAAATCAAATCATTAAGTATTAACGTCCAAAAGTAAAAGTTAACGTCTTTTGTTATCGAAGAGCATAATATCATGGATGTAGAAGAGTTTAAACAATCTTTAGCATTATAAGGAAAAAAGAGAGAAAATACCGATATTAAAACAGAATAGGAAAAGCTTGAATTACGTTAACACAACTCAAATCTGTTTCATAAAGACAAGAAGCAAACGTATATCTATCAAAAACATCAGGTAAGTACTTCTAAACGTGGAAAGTGGCATCGAGTTTAACTCAAAAACTGCATAGATTTTAAGCTTTAAAAGACTACAAGTTAGTAAGTTATACAGAGATTTCAAAATAAAGTATTAATAAATATTGTGAATGAACCTTGGTACGTTCGAAATAGTGACCTTCATCGGGATCTAAAAATCGAAACTGTAGCAGATACTATAAAAAAGTATACAAAAAGCCATGAAGATAGACTCCATCGACATGTGAATGTGGAAGCAATTCAGCTTCTAGACAATACTATGCTAGTTCGAAGACTACAAAGAGTGAAGCCGTTTGAGCTAATAAACTAAGTGAATTACATAAAACAAAATAAAGCTATAAACAAAACACAATTGTGGGTTACAGACGAGACAAAGCGGGGAGAACTGTTGAGTGAACCCTAAGTTTTAATCTAACTTTTTTAGTAAATTAAGTTAAAACAAAATTGCTAATTAGTGTTATTGACTAGATTGTAATACAATAAACATGGTGTGTTTGGCAAATAATAATAATAATAAAAAAGAAGACTACAAAATCTACTGGCCTAGTATCAAAACCAGTTGCCAGTGCATTAGATTTATATGTAGGTATATGTTAATTTAAAGTTTCTTCCTTTATTTCTTTATTACTGACAGATCAGATGACTAACCTTTAAAATAATAAAGTTGTCTAACTGTGTGTCGTTTATCTATGTTGAACAAATTACATCAGAGGTGTGTGACACCAATTTACCATGTGTAATGTTTACCTTTCTCTTAACTAGAATTTGTGTGTTACTATCATCAGTACCGTATGCAGAAAATTTCAGTATCTAAATCATGGCCCCTTAGAACAAATATGTTACATGAGTTGACTCCCACAAGGATATATAGGACAACAAGAAGGTTCTTTGATGTAGGAGAGTAATTTTTTTTTTATCGATTACACATATTTTAGTAAATGCAAGGTTGTAATATTTTATAGAAAAATAAACAAAATGAAATTCTCACATAATATTAGCGATATTGAACTAACCAGAGTTAGCATTTTAAATGATCTTGGTGTGCTGTTTGATTCTGCTTTTCGCTTTGTTCATGTAAATAATGTAATAGCTTAAGCGTTTAAAATGTCAGGGTTTGTTATTAGATCAACTGTTGAGTTTTGGAATATTTAAGTTGTAAAAATGTTATATTTTCTTATTAATTAAAAGCCAACTAGAATATTATGTTGTGTCAAAGAGGATCATAATGTTAGTGATTTAAAAATAACATTGTAGAACGCAATAAGAATTAGATTTGCAGAAAGTAGCAACCCAAAAGATTACGACTTAATAGAAATTTTAAAAGAAATAGCAGACAAACAAATTGAAATGAGAGTTTACAGTGAAGTTACTACTAAAAAACTACTAGACAAAGTGGAGGCAATTGAATGTTTTGTAGAAATTATCCGTTGTATTAATCAAACACAAATGAAGAATATAACGGACCGTTTGGAAGGATAAACTTGAAAAACAAAAGAAAAAAACTACTGAAGATATCAGAGAACGCTTAATACTTCGATCATGTGGCAGTGCCAAAGGAACCGTAAATGGAATAATATTCTTCCTTCAGTTCTCTTGGGACTACTAACTATTTCTAAAGGACATTCAGGCGGAATGTTAACCAACCTGTTAATACAACCAGCTAGATCATCATATCACATTTTTTTTGTAGATCTTGAAACTTGCCATACAAAACATGCAAGAGAAAAATTCTTATCCAAAGATCGTTTAAAGCAAGCATTTTTGGAGAACCATGCATTTCAAGTTCTTTCAAAAAAAGTTTCATTTGGAGGAGTTCAAATTTTCTGAAGGGGGAGTCCTGTTATATATATTTTGATAGATTTGATTGATGCTAATATATATTGGTGTTTTAATTTATAAAATTGAACAACGATGCTTGGTATTTTAGCTCACACATATACTATACTATAGTAGTGTGAGCTATGGTGATCCTAATTTTTTCGAGAAAAAAAAAGTTCCTCCGATTTCAAAATTTTTTATATATCTTTGCGTTTTAGATGATTTTGAAACTTTTTTGTTGCGCCGTCTGTCTGTCTGTCTGTCTGTCTGTATGTCTGTCTGTCTGTCTGTAACGACCAACGCGCATAACTCAAAAACCGCTTGGCCGATTTTAATGAAATTTGGTACCTAGGCTGGGTCTTGGGTCGAGATGGTCCCATTTAAACATGAACAAAATCTACCGAACACAAACCAAATAAGAGGGTGGGGGTAGATTTCAAAAATTAGAGTTTATGTGAAAATATGGCGTGTGTGATATCAAACGAAAGGTAATTAAGTCTGCAGTTAAACAAAATACATTTTAATTTATTTAAAGAAAAGGGTGGGGGTATATTTTAAAAATTAGAGTTTAAGTGAAAATATGGCGTGTGTGATATCAAACGAAAGGTAATTGAGTATGGAGTTTAACAAAATACATTTTAGCTTTTTGTTTTTTTAAGGGTGGGGGTAGATTTCAAAAATTTGAATTTAAGTCAAAACATGGCTTGTGTGGTATCAAACAAAAGGTAATTTAGTCTGGAGTTGAATAAAATATATTTCAGTTTTTAGTTATATTAGCTCAAACGTACACTATAACTATAATACCTAGTGTGAGCTTAGGGGCCCATATATTGGCAGAGTATTTTATTTCTTGAGTTACATATTATATTAATAGAAATCCTTCTTTTTCGATTTTTTTATTGTGTACGCTACTGAAAGGGTAAACATCGCACGATTAAATGTTAATTGTCAACGATTAAGGCATGCATTGTAATAATGGCGAGTTCCAAACATTTTTTAAAAACTTTTTTAGGTCTTTGACAACATAAAAAATTCGCAGGAATGGTGTATTGGTGTTAATGTTATTACTTATTCTTTTTCTTGTTTTATTGCTTGTAAAAAAATAAAACTAAATCGTTATACAGGGTGTTCGGCACATTAACCGTCAAAATTTTTTGGAATATTGTTGGGGTCATTTGCTACTTTTTCAACCGTGGAACTTGGGTCCTTAGAGTCACGGCTAAAGAGATATGAATTTTGTAATTTTTTTCTCAAATTACCCAAAATCCCACCTTTAAACCCTCTTAAGTTTTTTATTAATGTCTGGAAAAGCACCATTTTTTTATAATTCTGTAATATTATGCTACTTCAACTAATTAATAGATTTGTTAAAATTTATGTACCAGGTTTTTATTGAAGAACAATAGTGATTTTGTGAAAAAAAATCAATTTCAAAATTAAAAATTAAAAAAAGTATCGACACTTGAGAACTTCATTTTCTTTTAAAAACTTCTCTAGTTGATTACCTTTCCAACGGTATGGTACAAATTGATTAAAAAAAACAATTCTGCTTTAAAATACGGATATTCCGTGAGACAGACAATAATCGTTCGGACTTGATAAGAAAAACAATTTGATGTTTATGATCGTTTCGAACAAAATTTATAAATAAAGAACACAATACATCCGGCGTCGGATGCAGAGAAAGTTTTCAAAGCACAAAAACGAGTAATACGTTGCATGTTAAAATTGCACCCAAGAGCTTCATGTAGATCACATTTTAAAAACCTTAATCTTCCCACAGCTCCTTCACTTTATTTCAAATGTCTAGTCACATTTGTTAAAAAACATCCGCATTATTTACAATAAATCGAGACAATGCATCTGTAACAGCCATGACCACAAGAACCAGAGATGAACTTGCCATACCTTCACACAGCTCCAGTTTTTTTGAAAGAGGCCCCTATAATCGAGCTTTGAAAACATATCAGATGCTCCCCAAAACAATCAGGGACATACTAAGTATTGTAGGTTTCAAAAAGGCAGTAAATAACTATTTATTAGAAAAACAATATTAGTCTTTTGATTTTCTTTTTTAAAACAAAAATAGATGGATGTGTATGTAAATAGGTATTGTAAGTTTTATATAGCTTTAATTCATTATGAAAATGTATTTTAAGGATCTTAGATCTAACAATTTTTGACGTTGCTCTTGCATTTGTAAAAATGATTTGATGGCAATAAAGATTAAACAAACAAACAAACAAACATTATTGTTAAAAGTTAAACTTTTGTTTAAGTAGGTAAATGATCATAAACATCAAATTGTTTTTCTTACCAATTCCGAACGAGTCTTGCCCTTCTGACGGAATATCCGTATTTTAAAGCAGAAATGTTTTTTTATCAATGTGTAGCATACCGTTAGAAAGGTAATCAACTAAAGAAGTTTCTAAAATAAAATGAAGTTCTCAATTGTTGATCCTTTTTTTGATTTTTAATTTTGAAATTGATTTTCTTTCACAAAATCACTAATGTTCTTCAATAAAAAACCTCGTATGTCCCTTTGGTACATCAATTTTAAGAAATTTATTAATTAGTTGAAGAAGCATAAGATTACAGAATTATAAAAAAAAATGCTGCTTTTCCAGACATTTATAAAAAGCTTACGAGGGTTTAAAGATGGGATTTCGGGTAATTTGAGAAAAAAAATTAAAAATTCTTATCTCTTTAGCCGTGACTCTTAGGACCCAAGTTCCTAGGTTGAAAAGGTAGCAAATGACCCCAACAATATCCCAAAAAATTTTGACGGTTCATGTGCCGAATATGTATTGAAAAAATATTAAAACGAAACATTTAGAAAAACATATTATGTTATGTTATGCCATGTTTTTTTAAGGAAAATATGTACAGTGAAACCTCCTATAAGCAGACACTCACGGTTTCGTCGATTTTGTCGCTTAAGAGAGAGAACTGCGAAATTTGAAAATATATTTGTTAATAATTTCCGCTGCTAGAGTTTTTTCGATATTAAAATTTTCACCGATCTTTCGTGCTGATAGATGTTCCTCTCTGAAACGTCAACAACTTCCAGTTTTTCACGTAAACTAAGAAGTTTTTTACTAGGCGCCATTTCAAAGAGATCTATTACTACCCAACTGAACAATAAAAATAAAACACAGTAGTCTCGCCGAATAAATTATGTTGTAAATATGACAGAATTATTTAGTCTCCTCATTAAAACGGAAAGAAGTAATTCCCCTGCTGCAGAGTGCGTTGTTGCCAACATACTACATAATATTTATACCCATGTCGTGCAGCGCTCCGTCTCGTTGTCAGAGGTTCGCGTCTGGATAATGGAGGTTTCAGAATTTTTTAACCAAAAAAAATTGTCCGCGTCCGGTTATTAGAGTGTCCGGTTATAGTAGTGAATTTTACTGTAGAGAAATAGGCAAAAGCTTGGTTCCAACAAATTTGTCCGCCTAAAGGGAGTGTTCGCTTAATAGAGGTGTCCGCAAGGAGAGGTTTCACTGTACTACTACGTCTCACATTGTTAACCCTAAAAAATACAAATGGAGAAAACTCTGATTGTCTAAGGATATTTTGCACACACAAACATTTTCAGCTAGCTGTTGGCATTAATAGATATGTATAATAACAACATGTTTTTTTATTTTGAAAATTTAAATTTTGATATTTTACGAAAACAGTTATGCAACATTTGCTCGTGCTAACGTGTAAAAAATGTGTCTCAAAGCCTGATAATAAATGAATGCTATCATAATAAAATTAAACTAGATTGTTTAAAAGCAGGGTTCGTTAATTAAAATTGATTGAAATAATGGGCCATTTTATTATTTTAATAAATTGCTGGATAAATTAATTTATGCTTTTGATTTATATCACAAAAATATTTTACTAAAATTTTGTGTAACATCTGGAATTCGAAACTTCAATAATAAAAATGTTTTTGAATTATACATGGTCATCCAACGAAAATTTTGATTTTGAACCGCAGTAAACGCAAGGCAATGCAGAAAATTAATATTTTGGGAACCACTAAATTGATTTTAATAATTCGTTGTTGATATGCGAGGCGGAGCTAACGCTTTTCTATAATTTAATTAGATTAGATTGCAAGATGACCGACAAAAAATATATTTGCTCAACACCCTGATCAATTCTCTGCAAAGTACAGTTTGTTACATTAACATCGGTTTTAAGGACAGGTTTTTGAGACACCCTATGTAAAAGTATTTTTCAAGGTAAATGACAAGATAACAAAGCAATTAAGATTTTTTTTTACCACAGGTTACCCAACAAACAGATAAAGAAGCCGGCTGGCGGTTTTTGATCTCGGTGAAATCAACGATGGCTGGTCATTCGGAGTTAATCTCAGTGCCGGATTAAAATAAATTTACTATAAAATATAAATGTTTCACATTGTTTTTACGAAAAGATATTTGTGCTCTCAAAAAAAATAAAAAGCCTAAATTAGTTTTGTACCGCTCTTAAAATGAAATTTAAATCTCGCTCGCGTAAAAAATTATATGTTGTCCTCTGTAGAGGACTATCGAAATAATGTGTGGTTTTTTTGCTTAAGATTAATGTGATGTAAACAATTCATTAAAATTGATCCCTATAGCTGTGTCAACTTAGATAGGATGACAATTTGTTGTATTTTTTGAGCATTATACCAATAACAATCAAGAAATACCATTTTGGACTTAAACACGTTTAGCTAAATTTGCTTTCGCTATACGCTTACATAGAACTATTTATTTGCAGGTCTGAAGTTACGGTCTCCGGTTTTAACATTATACTTAATTTTATTATTATACAATTATATTTGAGTTCCAAGTAAGAGTGAAATTTGTTTTTCCAGTAAATATAATTTTCAACTTTAGCAACAAGGCCTTTCTCCCTGCTCTTAAGTCCTATGGATGCACTGATATAAGAGTTTTATCTAAAGGGTTTTTCCATACATTTTTACCAACAAACCAAAGAGTTTTTCGAATAGATACTAAAAGATGAGTAATACGGTTTATGTCTTAATTTTCTTTAAAGAATTTGCAGGCCAAAATATCTAATCCTTCTGGTAAATATCAAATTTTGATAGAAGGGATCTTTTTTTAATAGAAACACATTTTTTGATTTTTGTTTTAAAAAGGTTAATCTCAATAAGACAGAGTATGTGTATCGGTGGAATGAAACAGGATCTAATCTTAAATACTGGGCAGCGAATTCAGTCCTGTGGTGAGTATAAATACTTAGGTCTACAAATTACAGCTGACGGAACACTAGACAAAGCCAACCAAAGTATATCAAAACATAACAAAAAGCTTATATATAACACTATTGTAAAAAGTATTATTACATACGGCTCAGAAGTATGGCCAATCAAGGATAGAACAGAAAGAATGCTTTCCGCTACGGAGATGGACTATTGGAGAAGAGCAGCAGGGAAATCAAAAAGAGAAAGAGTTACAAACCAAAGAATAAGAGAAATTATGACATTGGGTGAACGTACTTGAGTAGATGATATAAGAACAAAACAACTGGTGTGGTACGGACATTTACAACGAATGAATGATGAAAGACTACCTAAACGAATACTACAATGGTAACCAACTGGCCGAAGAAAACGAGGACGGCCAAGGAGAAGCTGGAGAGAAGGAATAGACAGTGAAATAAGAATAAGAGGCCTAGATGATGATCTATGGGCAAACAGAATCGAGTGGAGATTGGGTATCGGAAGACGTAGAACGTTGTGAAGCCGATAATATATATATATATATATATATATATATATATATATATATATATATATATATATATTTACAACATTTTTAGATATAACGCATTAATGAATGAATTTATTTTATTAAGTAAAATAACAGTGGCGTGCGCAGGGAGGGGCTTAAGGGGTGAAAATTACGAAAATTAAATATTGATCTGCCGAAAGTTTATAAAAATACAAGTTAAACGCATTTTTATCGCTTGCAACACGTTCTCTATCCCTGTTGACCAGCAAGTAGTCTATTATAATAGGTACAGTGTCTCCATTTACAAATGCAAGTAGAAAACGCTCGCTTTTTTAACAACTTTGCGCAGCCATCACCAGATAAATCACCTTAAGACACGGCACCAGCCGGGTCTTAAGGTAAACTCCATGCATAAAATGAATGTTGAGTTGCTATGGCGCCAAAGCGCACTAGGCCATTATTTTTCTTCTTCCTGCAGCCTTAACTTTTTCCCTAAGTTTTTTCATTCATTATATTTTGTAGTATCTTATATTTGGGGCTCCCCATTATGTCATAGACCTAATTTTTTCTTCTTTTTGAATTATCTGCATCATTTCTTCATTCATGACTGTGAGTTCATGAAATTCTTAGCATTCGACGATAACACGATCTTTACTTACGTTTTGAGCTTTCTGGCGTACTGGGTTTAGCCTCTCTATTAATATTCGGGCATCCTGTAAAATGTCAGCTGCAATGAAGGTTCATCGATATATCGTAGAAGGTTCAAATTATTACCTTTAATAGTAATGTCCTCTCCTTTTTTTCAGTTACCACCCAAAGCTCCAATAAAGATTGCTTCAGCTACATCGATGTTTTTATATTTGAGTATCTTTATAAGTTTTTCGTGTTAAGCCTTATCAAATGCTTTCTCGATATCAAGTTTTTCCATTCATGTAATTCTCTTAGTATCTTATATTTGGGGCTCCCCATTATGTGACAAACCTTTTTTTTAAGAGTCAGACTAATTTTTTCTTCTTTTTAATTATTTGCTAATTTCTTGATTTGTGACTCATTCAAGATAACACTATCTTTACTTAAAGCATTTCTCGCTACTTCAATTCTTGATCTAATTTCCTAAGATTCATCTACGTTTTGAGCTTGAAATTTTATTCATAATTCTGGCATCCAAGGTTTAACCTCTCTATTAATATTTGGATATCCTGTGTCATCGATATATTGTAGATTGTTCAAGTTATCACCGATAAATGTTATGTCCTCTCCCTCTTCGCAGTCACCACTCAAAGCTTCAATAAATACTGCTTCAGCCTCACTAAGATACTAAAAAGGAGTTGTTAAAGTATTTGGCACTGACAGACTCCTTTTAAAATTTTTACTTCCTCTGACCTGTTCTTCCATTTAGGCTTTAGTTGGTTTTTACCCAAAGATACCTTATCAAATTCTTTCTCGAAATCAATGAGGTATAAAGAATCAGCGCTTATAACTTACCAGTGGCATGATGGGTTATTGGTATTCAATGAACTATCAATCAATGAATCAATCAAGTGAATTTTCACGAACGTGCCTTACCCACTAGTTCATATGATTTCACTTGTTTGACTCTTCGTATTAGCTAATTATTACCTGGGAGTTGTATTACTCCAAGTTGACATGGTTATAAAGTCTTTCTTCGTCTTTCACTATTCCTTATGTACCAAGGAGCATGTTATTATTCCTATAGTGAACATAAATTGATTCTTGATTGTGTGGATTTGGGTAATCACATTTTGTAGTTCCTCTGTAGATTGTTCGTTAGATTTTCCTACTGCCATGATGCCTGTGTCATCTGTAAAGGTAGTCTGCTATGTGGCAGTTTTCTGGTGTTTAAATATTCTAGGTATACAGTAGATATAACAAAGAGCCCAGTACCAGTACACTTCCCTGTGGTCCTCCTGCTTTATTTTATTATATATTAGAATAAGTACCTTTTTGATTTATTCTAAAATATCTGTCCAATATGTAGGATGTTAAAATATCGGAATGCTTTGGTGAAAATAGTCTCAACATATAAATTAGTCCGTCATTCCACACTTTGTCAAAAGCTTGTATATATATATATATATATATTTACAACATTTTTAGATATAACGCATTAATGAATGAATTTATCAGAGCATACATGTTGTCAAGGAAGGAATATATGACTATTTTTACATAACTTTTATTTAAAAAAAAACAGAACATAAATATCAGTTTAACTCTATAATAGGTCAATACGAACAGATGGTAAATCATAAAAGTTTATTAAACCAGAATACAAGAAAAAACGAGAATCTCACGTCTCGTATCAAGCTTTCATTCGAGAGGAAATATCTCTCGCTCTCGAGAGGCGACACTAAATTTCATTGAGATCGGTTTAAAAACGGATCATTATCTCCGAAACCAGTGTAAGCAATTTGCCGCCACTAGATGTTTCAATAATCGCCATCCTGCCCGTTATCAACTTATAATATCACTTATGTAGCTTTTTACGTAATACTGCATCTAAAAACAAATATTTTGTGTAATGTAACTTCCGCATACTGCAGAGAATAACAATAAACAAGTGATGTGGTGAAGTTCAAGTTGCGGTTTGCGGTCGCCATAAACTGTCGCAAACGCGGCAAATTTAAATCACTACACATTACTGCGTTCATACAAGCGCGTTAATCCGCATTATCCATATAACTCCTAAGCCGTATTAAGAAACGTAAGTTGGATTACCTCAAATCGCTTTAAATATGTGGCTGATCTCAATTGATATCGCCTTAAGCTCTCATGTATCTTGGTCAATTTGGCATTTGACAATGTAAAGCATATTAACGTGCTCATGTAAACGTAGTAACTGATTTAAAGTTGATTTGGCGGACTACCGCCCACACCAAATTCTTTTGTAATAATAAGTTGCCTTACAAAAAAATTAGGCGTTGCAACAATAGATTTTAAAAATATTTATAATATCAATCAAAACAAAATTGTGGATGCTTAAAAATTTCGCCTGCTTTTTAATTGCCCACTATTAGCGTCTTTCTTTTAAATATCGGAAATAATGCCCGGGCTTTGTTGACTCATGTGTTTATCCGGCACTGTCCGGAACTAGTTAACTGATCTATGCCTACATAATATTTGTGGCATGAGGGGATAACACACTTCAAAGATAAAGCATTAAAAAAGAAGAATGTGCTCTACTGTCTTTTTAGATGTAGCCCAAGCTTTTGACAAAGTGTGGAATGACGGACTAATTTATATGTTGAGACTATTTTCACCAAAGCATTCCGATATTTTAACATCCTACATATTGGACAGATATTTTAGAATAAATCAAAAAGGTACTTATTCTAATATATAATAAAATAAAGCAGGAGGACCACAGGGAAGTGTACTGGTACTGGGCTCTTTGTTATATCTACTGTATACCTAGAATATTTAAACACCAGAAAACTGCCACATAGCAGACTACCTTTACAGATGACACAGGCATCATGGCAGTAGGAAAATCTAACGAACAATCTACAGAGGAACTACAAAATGTGATTACCCAAATCCACACAATCAAGAATCAATTTATGTTCACTATAGGAATAATAACATGCTCCTTGGTACATAAGGAATAGTGAAAGACGAAGAAAGACTTTATAACCATGTCAACTTGGAGTAATACAACTCCCAGGTAATAATTAGCTAATACGAAGAGTCAAACAAGTGAAATCATATGAACTAGTGGGTAAGGCACGTTCGTGAAAATTCACTTGATTGATTCATTGATTGATAGTTCATTGAATACCAATAACCCATCATGCCACTGGTAAGTTATAAGCGCTGATTCTTTATACCTCATTGATTTCGAGAAAGAATTTGATAAGGTATCTTTGGGTAAAAACCAACTAAAGCCTAAATGGAAGAACAGGTCAGAGGAAGTAAAAATTTTAAAAGGAGTCTGTCAGTGCCAAATACTTTAACAACTCCTTTTTAGTATCTTAGTGAGGCTGAAGCAGTATTTATTGAAGCTTTGAGTGGTGACTGCGAAGAGGGAGAGGACATAACATTTATCGGTGATAACTTGAACAATCTACAATATATCGATGACACAGGATATCCAAATATTAATAGAGAGGTTAAACCTTGGATGCCAGAATTATGAATAAAATTTCAAGCTCAAAACGTAGATGAATCTTAGGAAATTAGATCAAGAATTGAAGTAGCGAGAAATGCTTTAAGTAAAGATAGTGTTATCTTGAATGAGTCACAAATCAAGAAATTAGCAAATAATTAAAAAGAAGAAAAAATTAGTCTGACTCTTAAAAAAAAGGTTTGTCACATAATGGGGAGCCCCAAATATAAGATACTAAGAGAATTACATGAATGGAAAAACTTGATATCGAGAAAGCATTTGATAAGGCTTAACACGAAAAACTTATAAAGATACTCAAATATAAAAACATCGATGTAGCTGAAGCAATCTTTATTGGAGCTTTGGGTGGTAACTGAAAAAAAGGAGAGGACATTACTATTAAAGGTAATAATTTGAACCTTCTACGATATATCGATGAACCTTCATTGCAGCTGACATTTTACAGGATGCCCGAATATTAATAGAGAGGCTAAACCCAGTACGCCAGAAAGCTCAAAACGTAAGTAAAGATCGTGTTATCGTCGAATGCTAAGAATTTCATGAACTCACAGTCATGAATGAAGAAATGATGCAGATAATTCAAAAAGAAGAAAAAATTAGGTCTATGACATAATGGGGAGCCCCAAATATAAGATACTACAAAATATAATGAATGAAAAAACTTAGGGAAAAAGTTAAGGCTGCAGGAAGAAGAAAAATAATGGCCTAGTGCGCTTTGGCGCCATAGCAACTCAACATTAATTTTATGCATGGAGTTTACCTTAAGACCCGGCTGGTGCCGTGTCTTAAGGTGATTTATCTGGTGATGGCTGCGCAAAGTTGTTAAAAAAGCGAGCGTTTTCTACTTGCATTTGTAAATGGAGACACTGTACCTATTATAATAGACTACTTGCTGGTCAACAGGGATAGAGAACGTGTTGCAAGCGATAAAAATGCGTTTAACTTGTATTTTTATAAACTTTCGGCAGATCAATATTTAATTTTCGTAATTTTCACCCCTTAAGCCCCTCCCTGCGCACGCCACTGTTATTTTACTTCCAATGAATCTATTATTTCTATCCCCCGTTAGGAGACGAAACTTCAAGAAGAACAAGGTACTTTTGGGATAAACCCTGTATGTTAAAATAAATAATTGAAAAATAACAATTTGCATATCTCGGACTTTAAATAGCCTAACTAAGTATACCGTCAGAGTTCAAAGGGTGATTAGTATGTTTCTATAGGTAACAAAACTGCACTGCAAACAAAACTAACCTAGCCCTACCGTACATTAAGTTACGTATGCAATGCACCGACGGGCGAGCGGCAACAAGCAGGTCTAGCAGCAGAGAGAGTGAACGTCACGCGATTTCAAAGCACAGAAAGCACACTGCTTTTTCCACTGGGACTGCACCGATGCATTTAGAAAACTAGGCTTTAAAATGTTCCTGCTGGAACTGAACAGATACCAAATGTACAACAGTGGACAAGCGAACGTACGCAAAACGGCCGGTAGAGAGTTAGGAACGAATATGCAAAGGTACTTTCTTATTAAAATTAAAAGAATGGCCGCTTCCTAAAATTTATTCATTGAATTCATTTGGAGGCAGCACTTTCCATAAAAAAAAGAGTAGATATTTAATAAATAAAATTTTTTCGATGCCTTTTTTGACAAATCAAACTGTCATGATATTTTTGTTCAGTATTGTTTGACCATTCATCACAAAAAGACTAATAGTTGCTACAAATTATTTTGCTGAAGTGCAAAAATTAGCACCTTACAGCAAAGCGCGGCACTATTTGGTGATGGTACACAAAGAAAATTTAAAACCAGTTTTTATTAGAGGACTATGTCATAACAAAAAATGGATTTCAAAATTTTTTATGGTTCTCCAAATAGAGCATTTAATTGGCCCGTTAGGTAAAAACAAATACTCTTTACAAAGCTAATTTTGTAGGCGTTTTGATGTATTTCATGAATAAATTATCAAGACTGAACATGAACTTAACTTAATTTACCCTAAGCCAACTAAGACTAACTTAACAAGAAATTTTCTCGATTTTTACAGTTTTTTTAAGTGTTTTACTTGTATTTTACGTAAAGATCATATATTTTATGCCCTTGAGAACATTCCCAAGTAAAAAAAGCCACACTTTTTGCACATAAAGTTTTCTTCAGTTATCGTAATATAATTTGTAAGGCTAAACTGGCCGTAACAGTTTGAAAGTTTCTCAGTTTGATCTTTTAAAAAATCACTTCTGAAAAAGTACCTATAAAGGAATCTTCTTTACCTACACAAAATATTAAATGAATTTTTTTTAAAATATTCTTTAAAAAAATTTAAAACATTTTTTTTTTCTAATGGGTATTTTTATTTTATTAAAAGTAAAAGTGTAATAAAGTGTAAGTAAGTTTTTGTTAAAGTATGATACTATCATTTTACAGCCTATAGATTTAGGTGAAAAAATATTTATACCTCAATAAACGCCCTTTTTTAATGCGGTTTAATCATATTGATATAACAGCTTCGAAAATAGCTGAACAACTAAAATAGCTCACCAAAAAATTCCCTTGAAGCTTAATTAAGGACAGTGATGAAAGCCTTATATTAATAGTTTTAAGAATTTCGCATTAAAATAAAAACTCGTGATCAAAACCCTCACGAAAGAGTTTTGTAAAACTGGACAATAGTTTTTTTATCTAAATAGTGCTTGAAGAGTTTTTACGTTATGATATTTTAACAGTAATAACGGTTTTGCTGCGGTCTTCCAAGTATATATTTTTAAAAAGGGAATGACTTTGTTGCCAAGTATTTCTGTTATATACTAACACATTTCTCCTTTCCTCCGACTCTTTTAGAAAACGAGGGAAACATACTGCAATACAAAAAGAGAAACTATGACTGTGAATCAAGCTCATGAAATAACTGCATAAGTACAAATTCTACAAGCTTCCGAGCGAATTCTGATACACCGTTTTAGTTAATAAGATAGATATAACATGATACCAAGTTTCTCTGTGGTGCTTTTTGCCAAACTTGGCAAACCATTATTTTTTAAATTTTATATATATTTTTTAAGACAACAGGATAATTCCTCAAAATCATAGATACAACAACAACAACCCTTTATCACCCAAAAGTACTGCCAATAATCATACCGTGTTACACCCTGTACAACTATGGACAAGCGAATACACACCACACTTAGCACCCTTAATTCGGTGCCATAGTCCCGCTAATAAACCGCACAACAATCATCTTAATTATCCCGCGAACAGCACAATGCGGCGAGGACAATGACAGTTAAAAAATTTATAAAAACGCAGTTTGCGTCACTAGAACGCCCGCCGCAGCGTCGTTTGCGATGTGTGAATTTTTTGCGCTATATTGTGTGCGACTAGAAGAAATGCTAGTATCGACATTAGAGGTAAAACTGCCTGGCTCCAGCAGCAGACGAGCCCGGGCTACGAAATATCCTTAGCGTTCTGCGCGGGGTTGCCGCGTGAAGCTCCGCAGGATAGTAAAAAAATATAAACTTTTACATGATCGATCGTTTTGAAATATGGCACGATTTGATAGTTTCATCTTCAAAGGATTATGACCCAGGGTTACCGAAAAGAAGCATTACCTTAATTGCGAGGAATCGCTCACATTGCTATTAAAAAGCTGATTTCATCTTTCAATATTTATCTAAAGAAGGACCTCCAGAGGAACTATGTAGTGACAATGGGAAAGATTTCATAGGAGCAAAAAACAAACTTAAATAAGTATTATTATCTCCATTAATAGACTATTTGGGTTGCTATTAAAAAGCTGATTTCAACATTCATAATAGTCATCTATAGAAGGTTTTGAAATGTGGCACGATTTGATGGTTCCATCTTCAAAGGATTGCGAGGAATCGCTCACATTGCTATTAAAAAGCTGATTTCAACTTTCGAAATATTTATCTAAAGAAGGACCTCCAGAGGAACTATGTAGTGACAATGGGAAAGATTTCATAGGAGCAAAAAACAAACTTAAATAAGTATTATTATCTGCATTAATAGACTATTTGGGTTGCTATTAAAAAGCTGATTTCAACATTCATAATAGTCATCTATAGAAGGACCTGCAGAGGAACTATGTAGTGACAATGGGAAAGATTTCGTAGGAGCAAAAATTAATCTTAAATAAAGCAACGTCTAAATAGACTCAAACTAAAAGTGCTGACGTCAAGAAATATTAACTGGATCCTCGTACATATAAAGGGAGTCTGGTAGGGACAAATCAAGATTACCTTACCTTGTAAAACAAACTTATAAAAACAATAAAACTGGCGCAGCCGAATATTTTACCGAAATTTGTGTATTTATAATAATGCTAAACCTGTGACAATTTTCTTTTATAGACAAATTCATCCTTTATGAAGGGCTAAAAATCTACAAAGAAGCAGGTAAGCTAATCAAATTTGAGAAACTTTGTATTTTCGGTTATAACCCATAAAACCAGCACCATAGACGAATGACAGAGATAGACCAGACACTTACACGGTGGGAGTTGTATTACTAAATTGGCGCAGTATACCGGTTAGGTGATCCGTGATACCGGGGTGTCGTGCACGAATCAGCGCCTTTCCAACTTTGTGCACCGTACTAAACATTTACAGGGGGACTTGAAACAATATAACGCTTGCGCAGTTTGTCTCTGAGCTACAGGATGGCTTTTCAAATTATTGTATACCGGATGCTCGTAGCCATCAATGAAATCGTTCTCCAATCAAGCTACATCTTTTAATATAGTGTTTTGAACAGTTTTTATCAAATTAAATTTTAACACTAAAAAACTCATTCTACTCGTCAATTACATAGATTTAAATTTAAACGATGCGCGCTGATAAGAATGAGTTATTTTGTGTCAAGCTCAATTTGCTTAAAAAGACTCTATAAACACCAATCAATAAGAAAGCTTAATCAAAGAATGTTTAAATTAATGACTACTAGCAATAAAAAAAAGGAAAGTTAAATTTTTATTCAATCTATAAGGTTTAAAAGTTTGTTTCCCATTTATTTAGGTACATAAATTTCCTTGAGAGGCTAATTTTCTAGTTAAAAAAAGGCTTTTTGACGAATATTCTACAGTAATTTCCTTTTTATTAGTGCATAGAAAATATTTACACATTCTACATTAACTTAAATTAATAATGTATACTTTTACAATGCTTTATACATAATAATGTTGCAAATATAGGTTTCTATAAACGGAAACTTTTTTAATTGTTTTTTCATGAAAAATAAAAAATGTAACGTAAGCCTTTTAAAGTAAAGTGAATATTGCCGGTTATTCATTTAATTAAACAGGATCCGGCATAATGATCTCCCACATTTTGCACTGCCACTGTGCCTGAATCACTGAAGAGAGGGGAAGCTTAGCGTAGTTGGTTGGTAGCTCGCGGCTTGCCATTACCTTGCCATCGTGCCTTCGTTATCGAGACATTAAGCAAAAGTAGGTAACGAATCTGTGATTACGACACAAAGAACTTTTCGTACTCACTTCGCACTTGCTAGACATGTTTTAGTTCCAGATACTTTGGGAATATCTGAACACTATTCCCGAACCATTGACGAATTGAAAGCAGCAGTACACCAAGAAATTACAGGAATATCGCTTTAGAGTTACTGCACGAGTGAAACTTTCAGAAATCAGCTTCGACTGTGTACCGAAAAAAATGGAATATAAATAGCATTTACAATGGCGTTTTTATTGTGGGAGATCATTCTGCCGGACCCTGTATATAAGTATAGTGAAATAATCTATGTTTTTCCAAATATTAACATTTAAAACTAAACATTTAAAACTCCGTCCAGGTTCAACGTGTCCATCACACACTATATATTTGTGAATTTCGTCTTTCGTCAACGTTAGTTTTTTTGCCGAAGTATTTTTTTTTAGGTTCCGTTTGGGAATGGCGCTTGCTAACATAGTCTTCGCACCCACGAGCACAAAACTGTTTTCTTTTAAATTTCTTAATTACAGATTGGCCACAATTTAGCAAAAAACACTTTTAAAAATAAGGTAAAAAGTCGAAAAATCACGAAAAACTGCAACCACAAATGAAAAATGCCGAATTACATTTACGTCATATTTTTATCTGTTTTGCCAATGTCAGTCATAATTAAAAACATATACCGAGAGTAGCGGTTAATGTCCATGGCGACAGCACAGGAGTCTGTACATAATATTTTTATACCAGGGGTGACGGTCTGTAATAAGCGCCTCTCGAACTTTGTATTCCGAACTAATGTATACAGGGGGTATGTATAACAGTATTATGACAAGACCGGGGTGCTTTTCTTACTATAAATAATTAGTATACTGTGACCAGCACTCAGTTTTCCTCAGATCCGCCACATGCAGTTTGTTTATTTAAAGCTATATAAAGGTTCTTTGGGAAGAATTGGGAAAAGGGGGTTCATTGGTTTAAAAAAGCAGTTGAAATTTTTGTTTGAGGTTTATATGAGAAAAGTTTGCTGTTTTAACCTTTCGAGACAATAAAAATAGTGAGATTAGACATTATGTTTATTGTCTACTATCCTTAAACCTAAGGAAACAACAGAGGTCATAGGCCAAGAAGGGGGCCCATGGGTAACCCAAAGGCATTATACCCCCGGAAGATTTATTTTGCGCGCACTTTCTGCACAATTAGATTGCTTTGGGGGGTCATGACTCATGGTTTAAATTTTACAGTGCAATAACAATAAATATCAAGCAGGTTTGAATAGAAATAAAATTTCGGACTTCCTACGAGTTTCAAACAAACAGGTTTGAATACTACAAGAAATAATATTTCATAAACATTTTATTATTCTTCAAATGTCTGTTTTTTGATGCACGTGCTCTTGTGCTCCTGTGAAGGAACCGCATGGCTACAGCTTAAATTTTGAAATATTGTAAGACCTGGCAACGTTGCGTAGTCGCTGATGAAGTAAATCGCTGTGCGTTGACGTCGTCGTGGGGCGTCGCGCCGCCCCGATCCTGCGGCGGCGACTCGACGCTCTCGCTCGAGTTTTCTGCAGGATATGCATGTTCTACTGCAAGCTTTTAAAGGTTCGACCCATCCTATTTGCATTATGGGGTTTCACTAGCATTGCCTTTAAATTTATAAATAATGACTGGTTTCTAAAGGCCCACTCACATATGAATCATCATTCCTAAAGAGACTGGACAGGCTACGGCATGATAACAATATAAAATATAGTAACGTAGGTACATGTATAACATAACAAAATATTTAATAAAAGCCAAGTGATTTTTTTCTCCCCAAATCAAGAGTATGAAAAACTAGAGAGAGAAAACAATAAAATTTTTGTTTCAAAAAAATTACATTTAAAATTTTTGAATCAATAAAAAAATAGGTAATGATTTTTAATACATCATTTTTTAAAAGCATCTTTATTTGTTTAAAAACTTTGGTTTTAAAAGCATTTGTTTTAGAAGCAACTCCACCTGTCCATAGAATTTTCAATATTTTTATTGTAAAAATTTGGTTGGGTTAAATAAACTGTTTTACAGCTAGATTCACCCAAATTAAGTTTGGCTCCACTTTTTTAATTTTATACTGAGATCAATCTACCAGGATGAATCGCTCAGTTTTTAGCTAACGTAGTAAAATAAGAAATATAAAATTAAAATATTAAGTAAGATACATCAACATAAAGGAAACTCTACACTCAGTTAGAAAATCACGTGAAACTTGGATCATTTCATCGTCGTAAAATAAATACTTAATCTGACTGATAAAAGACCACCAAAACAGATAGACTAACAAAAAAATTTAACGGATATCAATCAAAAGAATAAGCAGGCTTCAGAAAAGGTTCTAGTATAGTTCACCACTTATTAACCATGAAAATCCTAATAGAACAAGCCAACGAATACAATATTCCACTTTATATTGCGTTAATAGACTTCAAAAGAGTAAAAGCATTTTTAATTAATAGCCGAATAGATCACAGATACACAGACTTAATTGCCAATGTATATAGCGAAGCAACTACGTCAATGAAAATCCACAAAGAAACCAAGCCAATCCGCTTAGATTGGGACGAAATAGGCATCAAAGTAAGCGGACAATACTTGAACCACATACGATATGCTGACAATATCGCCTTAATAAAAGATACGAAAGAAGAACTAATAAAATTGATGAAAGAACTGGATTCTGCAGCTAAAAATATAGGCTTGAGTATGAACTATACTAAAAGTAAAATCATAATAAACACAAATGAAGATAATAATATAACGATCAGAATAAACCAGGACAAGACCTGGACACTTACAAAATCAAACATGGATAAGGTAATAAAAGCCCAAAGATCTATGGAAAGACAAATGTTACATGTGAAGCTAACAGATAGAAAAAGGAATGAATGCTAGTTATAATATCACAGAAAGACGATCGATGGAACAAATATATTGTAAACTTGGAGACCTTGGGAAAATAAACGAAGTAAGGTAAGGAGATGGTCGGACGATTTGAAGAAACATGCAGGAACTAGATAATTGAACACGGCGACAGACAGAGAAGAGCGGAAGATATTCGGGGGAGGCGTATGTCCAAAGATGAATCAAATAAAGCTAAATAGGTAGAAAGATAGAACTATATGCACCGTATAATAAACTAAGCATGCCTTTCTTGTGGTTTTGTTAACTGTGTAGCCCAAGGTAACATGTTTAAATCTACATTTATTTATGTGTCCTCAGGTTTCCATTTTTGGTGGAGTTGACCTTTAATTTTATGCTTAGCTTATTGCTCGCTAGCCTAGGTAGTAAATACAATATCGTATTTAGTAAAGAGGAATAATTTTCCAGTTAGGGAAAATACGCTAGCTAGTATATTTTACAACGAACTAGCAATGAGCATTATTATTATCCACGATGACGTGTGTACTGCAAGAATAATTGCCACTCTGGGAATAACTGACATTGCGTCTAGGTGTAATGTGTTTTTTGACGTATTTAAAGAAAAATAACCGAAATTGTTTGGTTTGTGAGTGATTTTTTTTAACATGTGTCTACTCTGCCATACATACATAAAGGTGATAAAAGAAATATACAAAGGGTCAAAATCTAAAATTAAAATTGGAAATCGACTTTCAAAAGAATTCCTGGTAACGAAAGGCTTAAGACAGGAATGTTGTATCTTTCCAACTCTTTTTAAAATATATATCGCAGTAACTTTAAAAAACTGGAAACGTAAAGCACACGGCATGGGAAAACAAGTTAACGAACGATTTACCATATACACACTACAGTTTGCTGACCGCCAAGTAATTGTAGCTAATGATAAAGAAGACATGGAGCATATGATAAGAAAGTTAATGGAAGAATACCAAAAGTGGGGAACAGTGAACGTGGACAAGATACAGTACTTATGTATTGGAAACGAATCAAGTGAGTTAGAACTAGACACTGGACAAACAATATCTCCATGCAATGTGTTTGTATACTTGGGTGTCACATTTGATAAGACAGGAACAGACTGTAAAAAACTGGAAAAAAGAATAGTAAAAGCAAAACAGTATTTTACGAAGCAGAAAGATAATTGAATGTAAAATTTAACATAAAACAATGGTGAAAAGGACGCTATTGTATGGAATAGAGACTTGTCGCGTAACAGAAAAATACAAAACAAAAATGGAAAGTGTGAAAGAAGATCAATGAGAATATCTAAAACAGATCCGATACGAAATGAGATTATAAAAGAAAGAATGGGAATCGAGGGAAGCATAACTTATGACATCACTAAAAGTCAACTGATATGGTACAGCCATCTACAACGGATGAACCACGAAAGATTACCAAAGCAGGTCCTAGAATGGCAACCAATAGAGCGCAGAAAAAGCGGGCGTCCTAAACTAGAATGGCAACAGTCAATCCAAAGATCAATGAGTCAAAAAAACCTGACAGAAGATGATTGTCAGGATCGAAGGAGGTGGAGAATAGACGTCGGACAACGTAGAAAAACGTTCTAAACCGACATAGTAGTAGTAGTCTACTTAGCCACAAAAAATGTTTGTTTAATTTATTCACGGGTACTATACTTTACGTTTTTACTCTGGTAGTTTCGTTTGTATTTGATAGATGTCGCCACTTATGTGAAAAGCATACTGTATCGCAGGCATTATTTTTCATTGCTGTTACCAATATCGTAAGATGAGATTAGTATACCGTTCTCTAGCTTTAGAAAAGTGTCACATTGACCGTGGAGTTTTCTGAAGAGTCTCTGAAGGACAAAACAGTCTTAACTGTCAACACTTAATAGGTGTCCATTAGATCCTACCCGTGGGTAGACTATTGCTGCTGGAATACATATAAAGGTATAGTTTTTGCAAAGTCACCTGAATAACTCCTAATTCTGCCCTTCAAAAGTTATCCAAATTCATATAAAATCTTCCTGGTATAATTTCAACCCTACCGACAGAGAAGAGGCGCAGCTCATTGCGGTCCGACCACAAAGTATTTGTTTTACGACCGACCGAGCCCAGGTGGATAGACGGCACCTGATTGGCAGATTTTTTTGAGATACGCTTTTAATTGCTTTCGGGTGTGCTTTTCGGGACCCCTTTAGTCGGCAGTATGCAGAGTTAGAAAATAAATCAGTGTCGTTCCTGTAGGTGTAGGAATAGAAAATCTATTTTTATTTCTTTAGTTGACGCTATATATATATATATATATATATATATATATATATATATTTATCGGTTTCATAACGTTCTACGTCTTCCGATTCTCCTTGGCCGTCCTCGTTTTCTTCGGCCAGTTGGTTTCCATTGTAGTATTTGTTTAGGTAGTCTTTCATCATTCATTATTTGTACATGTCCGTACCACACTAGTTGTTTTGTTCTTATATCATCCACTAAAGTACGTTCACCCACTGTCATAATTTCTCTTATTCTTTGATTTGTAACTCTTTCTCTTGATTTGATGTAGTTTACGCCATAATTAAATGAAATTTTCATGAGTATCTACCGTCGCCCATGTCACTTTCTATAAAGGATATGCCGATGGTCGGCTTTTATCTTTGTTCAACTGACTTTGCAAAAACTATACAAGCCCTCCTCTTTTTTAGTTCTCAGGACATAACAATTCACTGACCTAAGACGCTTAAAGGTGGTTTTACGTTCCCAACCTAACCTACGCATAGCCGCACTTTACATTGATAGTCTCGAGTACAACATTAGTTACACATAATTATCACTTTTAAAAAGAAAATAAAGAAAGAAATCTAATGAAATATTTTTTTTCGCTGTCTATTACCCTCCCAAAAATTTTAATTCAGATCCGTGCTTGAATGTCATTTTTTTCAGATTGAAAAATGTAAAAAATGTAGTTGGGAAATACGGTTACCTATATTATATTTACGTAGTTACCTATGTGTGTATGTACATAAATAAAATTACTATCATCATCCTTCAAAATGCATTTGGCCATTAATTATAAGTGACATAATAAAATTGATAGCGTAAATGGGAATAATAAAATATTAATATTACGCGCAGGTAGTGGCGAAAAGCAATTAAAATTAAAAACATAATTAATTATATATTCATCGCAGCTATTTTGCATCACTGTGTCACGCCGATCGTATAGCTACCCACAGCCAACAAAAAAAATACAGACCTCTTTTTCTATTCTAAAAAAATCAGCTGATTCTAATTTATTTATTGCAGAAAGCCTATAGCTGTACATTATTTTCCCTATAGCTAAAAACTTAAAACTATAATTTTACAACAATCCATAATTTTAGAAATAAAGTTGAATTTTTTTTTTCTTTATTAGTAAAGTTGGAAAAAAGGTTTATATTATCAGTTATACGAGGGTCGATCAAATATAAACAAGCCTTTGTTTATAAACTAGTTATTTAGAAACATTTCTACACATACCCCTTCTCTGTTAATATACTTTTCCCAACGGTTTGACAGTTTCTTAATCCCGTTTTCATAAAAGGAAGCTAGGCGGGTATCTGACTAGGTGCGCACGAATGCCTCCACCTCTTCATTGGTCTGAAATTGCTCGCCTCCCAGTGAATCTTTGAGTGGGCCAAACATATGAAAATCGCAAGGTGACAAATCTGGACTGTATGGAGGGTATTCCAGCATAGTCAGCTGCCGTATCAGGTCTAGAGTTGTCATGCAGGAGCAACACGTCTTGGATGGGGTATGCTCTCCTCTTTTGGTGATAATCAAGCTTTACCTGGTCGAGTAAGTTGCAGTAGTAAGCCGCGTTTATTGTTATTCGCTCGTGCAAAAAAATCGACCAACAAAACTCCTCTCCAGTCCCAGAAAACGGTCGCTAAAACTTTGCCTGCAGAAATGATGGTACGCGGACGACGTGGGTGACTCACGTTGTCGACACGCTCACGGACGTCTTTAATTTCTATGCATCCAGTTTTTACAGGTACCCACGAAACCGTCTTATTTCCGAACTATGCTCGCAATCTGCATCGAATTTCAGCAGGTTTCACGTTTTCGCGTGTAAGAAATTTAATGATTATTCTTTGCGCAACACTGCTGTCCAAATGAGCATCGCGGCACTACCAGCCGCCCACATGCTGCTGAATATCCCGACTTCAAAATTATAACGGCCACGTTCATCTTGAATTACTTTTCCGTTAGTAAGTTTAAAAGGCTTGTTTATATTTGATCCACCCTCGTATCTTTTAGTGAGTGTACTGATTCTAGCAAATAATTTTTCAAAGCAAAATTAAATTTGTTTACATTTAAATCTTTTATATTATTTGGTCACAGCCTATTTGGTAGTCTATTGTAAATAGTTTTTCCTAGATGAAAAAGATAGTTCCTGGTAAGTGGCGACAGTGGTCTAACAGTATGCAAGTGATTTTTTTAATATATATATATGATTTACCGTGGGTGTTATGGGCTCTAATGGGACAATTCCACCAGGATATTTCTCTCTATCTATCTATTTAGCCTTCTTCAATCCATCTTTGGACATAGGCCTCCCTCAATATCTTCCACTCTTCTCTGTCTGTCGCCGTGTTCATCCATCTAGTTCCCGCGTGTTTCTTCAAATCGTCCGCCCATTTGATTTGGGGCCTTCCCCTACTTCTTTTATTTCTTATCCATTTATTCCTTTTTCTATGTGTCAAGCTTTACATGTAACATTTGTCTTTCTATTGATCTTTGGGCTTTTGTTACCTTATCCACGTTTGATTTTGTAAGTCTCCAGGTCTGGGATCCAATCTTACTCGTCTCTTGATTTCAGCTGTTTGGTTTTCTTTTTTCAGTTTAATAATTTGTCCCAGGTAGGTATATAAATTCCTCTACTTGTTCTATTTTATTTAGAAAAATTTATATTTTTGTTAGTTTTTAAGATATAAATATTGATTTCTGACGTCACACAGGCCCTCCTACTCAAATTGGAGGCAAATACCCGGAGACTTAAAGTTGTGTGATTTATTACTCAGCTCTACAAAATAATAAAAAAGTTATCATCACTATGGCCTCACCATACTCCAACTCGGTGCTTTTGTTAATAAACTGTATAGTTTTTGAAATATGAATTTTCAAAGTTTGGCCATTTTCGGGATTCCCTTCCCTAAAATTCGCTAAATGACGTTTTTCCCAATCTTATCTCAGGCTATCGTTTTTTCGTATCTCTATGGTCCCACCATACTGCAACTCGGTGCCTTTGTTAATAAAGTATATAGTTTTTAATAATGAATTTTCAAAATTTGGCTATTTTCGTCTTATGGGATTCCCTACCCTAAAATTCGCTAAATGACGTTTTTCCGAATCTTAACTCAGGGTGTCGTTTTTTTGTATCTTTATGGCCATACCATACTGCAACTCGGTGCTTTTGTTAATAAACTGTATAGTTTTTAAAATATAAATTTTCAAAGTTTGTCTATTTTGGTCTTATGGGATCCTCTACCCTAAAATTCGCTAAATGACGTTTTTCCGAATCTTAACTCAGGCTGTCGTTTTTTCGTATCTCTATGGCCCCACCATATTGCAACTCGGTGCTTTTGTTAATAAAGTATATTGTTTTTAAATTATGAATTTTCAAAATTTGGCTATTTTCGTCTCATGGGATTCGCAACCCTAAAATTCGCTAAATGACGTTTTTCCGAATCTTAAGTTAGGGTGTGGGTTTTTCGCATCTCTGTGGCGCTACAATACTGAAACTCCGTGCTTTTGTTGATAAGCTGTATAGTTTTTAAAATATGAATTTTTAAAGTTTGGTTATTTTGGTCTTATGGGATTCTCAACCTTAAAATTCTCTAAATGACGTTTTTCTGAATCTTAGCTAAGGCTGTCGTTTTTTCGTATCTCTATGGCCCCACCAGACTGCAACTCGGTGCTTTTGTTAATAAAATATATAGTTTTTAAATTATGAATTTTCAAAATTTGGTTATTTTCGTCTTATGGGATTCCCTACCCTGAAATTCGCTAGATGACGTTTTTCCGAATCTTAACTTAGGGTGTGGTTTTTTCGCATCTCTATGGCCCCACCATACCCCAACTCCGTGCTTTTTATGGGATTCCCTACCCTAAAATTCGCTAAATGACGTTTTTCCGAATCTTAACTCAGGGTGTCGTTTTTTCGTATCTTTATGGCCATACCATACTGCAACTCCGTGCTTTTGTTGATAAGCTGTATAGTTTTTAAAATATAAATTTTTAAAGTTTGGCTATTTTGGTCTTATGGGATTCTCTACCCTAAAATTCGCTAAATGACGTTTTTCCGAATCTTAACTCAGGCTGTCGTTTTTTCGTATCTCTTTGGCTCCACCATACTGCAACTTGGTGCTTTTGTTAATAACGTATATAGTTTTTAAATTATAAATTTTCAAAATTTGGCTATTTTCGTCTTATGGGATTCCCAACCCTAAAATTCTCAAAATGACGTTTTTTTGAATCTTAACTCAGGGTATGGTTTTTTCGCATCTCTATGGCCTCACCATGCTGTAACTCGGTGCTTTTGTTCATAAACTGAATAGTTTTTAAAATATGATTTTTTTAAATTTGGCCATTTTGGTTTCATGGGATTTCCTACCCTAAAATTCGGTAAATGACGTTTTTCCGAATCCTAACTGGGGGTGTGGTTTATTTGCATCTCTATGGCTCCACAATACTGCAACTCGGTGCTTTTGTTAAGAAACTGTATAGTTTTTGAAATATGAAATTATACTTGAAGATATTTGGTCATTTTTGTCTTCTGTGATTCCCTACCCTAAAATTCGCTAAATGACGTTTTTCCGAATCTTAATGTAGGGTATGGTTTTCTTGCATCTCTATGGCCCCACTAACTGCAATTCGGTGCTTTTCTTATATGTCCCATAACCGATAATTTTTTGGCAACGCTTTTAAAGAAATTTTTTTATGTTGGAATTTAAAATGTGAATTTTAAAAATTACGGTCATATGTACAGAGTGTCCCCAAAAAAGTATAGTACCAGCTTACATTACAATACAAATAATTTTTAAAAAGCAGTTCCTGTTCTGTTGTTGAGAAAAAAAAACATGTATTGAAAATGTTTTTAGTGTTAACTGAGCTATTTTAGAGAAGATGCTATATAATATAATTATTATGACCTTTCGTACTTTCTCTATACAAAATACTTTTTTAAATATAAATAATATAGGGAGCTTTGGACTGAAGAATGTCCCAATGAAATTTTTAATAAAAAAACTAGGATGCTTCTCCCTAAATAAGGAAATAAGGGAGATGAAATATCGAGCCAGGGGGAATAGAGGAAAGACCGCATTGTTGAAGATTTTAATATTCCTGTCACAAATCGATAATTCATATTTTTTATTAAATTCTGGCAACGATCTAAAAAATGTTTTTAGAAAATATGTAGGTACCTATGATACTTATTCCACTTTATTTTGTCACAGAAGTGAAAAAGAATATTTTTCATTTGGTTTGGTCCAGTGCGTTAGTGTGCTGATGAAAAGTAAGTAAAAATCTCGCTAAAAATAAAATTTGTGCAAAATTAATCTTATAGATGGAGGTATAGTTTTTGCAAAGATAAAAGCCGACCATCGGCATATCCTTTATAGAAAGTGACATGGGCGGCGGTAGATATACTCATGAAAATTATTTTATTTAATTATGGCGTAAACTAAAGAAATAAAAATAGATAATAAAACTTTCTATTCCTACACCTACAGGAACGACACTGATTTATTTTCTAAGTCTGCATACTGCCGACTAAAGGGGTTTCGAAAAGCGCACGTGAAAGCAATTAAAAGCGCATCTCAAAAAAAATCTGCCAATCAGGTGCCGTCTATCCACCTGGGCTCGGTCGGTCGGAAAACAAATACTTTGTGATCGGACCGCAAAGAGCTGCTGCGCCTCTTCTCTGTCGGTAGGGTTGAAATTATACCAGAAAGATTTTATATGAATTTGGATAACTTTTGAAGGGCAGAATGAAGCAAAATTTCATGAAATCGATAGAACCCCGTATTAGGAGTTATTCAAGTGACTTTGCAAAAACTATAAGTAGATTGCAAATGGGTGCCCGCTCACGCGTCAGATGATCTCAATATGAAATGTTATGACAGTCATGTGACGCGTGCGCGGGCACGCACGAGAAAGTCGTAGGTGGGAACCGGGTTTTAGAGGTGGCTTTGGAAACAGGGGCAAATTTAAATTCGCAGAAGCGAATTTTTAAGTGCACATGCGTGTGTTTTGTCACGTAGACACACAGCTGCAGTGTGGATGGACGCCATATTTGTTGTTTATATACATTTTGCGGTGTTTTGCGTTTGTCGTGTAAAATTATGTTTTTTCTGTGAAAAATGGGAAATAATTCACGTTAAACGTTTGCGGTTTGTGAAAAAATGTCCGGGAGAAGTAAGGGAGTGTCATTCCATAGGTAAGTACTTGTATTTTTCATTATAATTTATTAATAAAGTTAAGAGTGGTTTATAGATGTCATTAAACATTCTTCATGGTGTCCACAATAAATCTGCACAATTAATTTTAGAAAAACTAACATTTTAATCCACAGTTTGGTAAAGTTTCCCCCAATCAACTAGTTTTTAGAAACAAAATATTATCCAATATTTATTCCAAAACCACCAAAACTGACGTATGCCCAGTAACTGAAATCATGTCTACCTGAAAAAACTCTGAAAACTGTTTGGCATCTCTGAAATTCTATAAAAATATAGATATAAATGTTGAAAAAAATATTAAGTTTTGTCGATACAAGAGTATCTATCTTCGAAAAATGACACTTGAAAATTAGCTGCCAGCAGTTGCCTATCTAAGAGATTTTAATAATTTCCTAAAAAAGAAGGTTTTCGAGAAAAACAGGTGTTATATTAATCAAATAGAACACAGCATAATTGTTCTTAAATCTGCATCTGTAGATTTTAATATAAATAAATGGATCAATGACGAATCTGATACCTTCCTAGCTAGCCTATTAGCACACTTAAAGTGAAGCCATGATATATCAGCCTAGGAAACATTTTTTTTAAATATCTCAGAAAATAAATATCTTACGAAGCTTTTGGTTATAACACAAATTATTGATATATTCCGAAAACCGCATATTCATACAATGCTTTGTTATAAAGTTAGCATTTTTCAAAAATTTTAATTGTCAATAAACTATCATTAGCATTAATGGATTTTGACCAAAATCTTATCAGCTCATAAGAGTGTCGAACACTATTTTACCTAAAAATTTTATGAAAATCGGTTCAGCGTGTTACGGACAGAAATAATATACACACACACACAAACAGACATCACGACGATATTGCTAAGATAGGTCAAAATACAACCAGATAACACATTTTTGGCGTTATCTGAAAAAAAAAATTCGTCGAAAATAATACCTTCTCTAGCCATTGCTACGCGAGCGGGGAAGGTAAAAATCTGCATCTGTAGATTTTAATATAAATTGAGGAAAAATGATCCATTTGAAAAAAAAATCGTATGAAAAAACACAATTTAAACAAAACAAAAAGCACATTTTAGGCAAAAAAACGACAACTCATTTTTCTTTTGAAACAGCTCTATTTGTGTTTATTTTACTCGATTTGCCAAATTGTATAGGCTTTGTGTATTTTTTAAAAACATTTTTTGTGTATTTCGGTTAAAGGTCCGATAAATTCAGTTAAACGGTTTACAAGGCTGACATTTTAACAAAGTCGATTTTGACCTTTTGGCTTGCAAAGCAATGTCTAGCTAGGAAATGCATTATTTCGGTCAAAGAAAAAATTGAGATAATAGGGACTTATTGCAATAAGGCCAGGCAGTAATAGTGTCGGACACTATTTTGACAGTTTTCCATTGAAAACTGACAGTTGGTATTTCAAAATTGATATACCAAAGTCAAGTTTATAAATCCAGTCATTTATTTTCATTAATAGTGGCGGCACTATTAATTTCGGCTTTTATAATACACGAGGACCTAATTTTGAAAGAAAACAGCTGTTCTTATAATGCGAAACTGTCAGAATAGTATCCGACACAATTAGTGCCTGGCTTCATTGCAATAAGTCCCTAATGTCCAAAATGCGATATTTACCGGGTCGACATAAAATCTTGGACTTAATGTATTTGTTAATAACTATTTCCTACGAGCGAGCGTGCGGAAAACACCTTTTCACGCCTTCATTTGCGTGCGAAAAGGTGAAACCTTACTGTTGAATTATATAAATTGGTAAAATTTTTTTTTTAAGTCACAAGCTTTTATAAAATGCACTAAAAATTAAAAAATAATTTTCTAACATTCTAATATTATCATAATAATAAAAGCGATGGCCGACTGATGGAAATTTTGACGATGTTAGCACGATAAGATATCCGTATCAATTAAATATCACTATTTGCAAGAATCAATCTAGCAGAAAAATGCAGAGGTACCAAACCCACCCAACCCGACCCAAGATACCCCAGCATTTCTCTGACATAGGTATGGTAGGTAAACATATCTTTGATGACCTGCTATGTTGAATATTCTTTAAGTGTTTAGATCACAAATTTAGATTAACTTATGCTTTGATTTGCGGCCATCGCTTTTATTATTATGATAATATTAGAATTTTAGAAAATTATTTTTAAATTTTTAGTGCATTTTATAAAAGCTTGTGACTTAAAAAAATTTTTTTACCAATTTATTTTCTACTTTTTAGTCTCAGCTATCTATTCTATTGAATGAAAATATTTAGGATATTTTTTTGTAATTGTTGTATTATCATCGGACAACTATGTGTATACCAAATTTTATCCAAATCGGATAGCGGGAAGTGTGTCAAAAACACATTTTTCTATAGAAGGGGTGGGGGTAGGGGTGGGAGGATATTTTTTTCTTAATGTTGTATTGTCATGGGACCACTATGTGTGTACCAAATTTCATCCAAATCGGATAATGGGAAGTGTGTCAAAAACGCTTCACAAGATTTGATAGATAGTTAGTTAGCTAGTTAGTTAGATAATTAGTTAGATAGTTAGTTAGATAGTTAGTTAGATAGTTAGTTAGATAGTTAGTTAGATAGTTAGTTAGATAGTTAGTTAGATAGTTAGTTAGATAGTTAGATAGTTAGACAGAACATCTGAAGTTAAATAAAAGCTTGTAAAAAGAAAGTCAGCCTACGCTGTGATGTCAACAAAAAGAGCGTTCGTTTCGATCAGCTGATCATCCAGCAAATAGAGCTTGAAATAATAAACGAACGACTTTCGGAGCGTGCGGAACTTATAAATAACATTTTGTAAAATATTTCCTTTTGTGTTCTGTGCTCTGTTGTGTGAATGAAATAAAAAGTTGCCCCATTTGGTAGAACTTCATAAAGTTGTACAATAGGCATTTTGTTGCACAAAAAACTAAAAAGCCCTGCTCTGATTGATGCAAAATTGTTTGAAACTTTGGCGAGATAAAAGAGTAACATAGTGAGAACAATAATGTTTGAACCGAAACACAAATAAAATACTCTGCCAATAGATGGGCCCCTAAGCTCACACTAGGTACTATAGTTATAGTGTACGTGTGAGCTAATATAACTAAAAACTGAAATATATTTTATTCAACTCCAGACTAAATTACCTTTTGTTTGATACCACACAAGCCATGTTTTGACTTAAACTCAAATTTTTGAAATCTACCCCCACCCTTACAAAAAAAACAAAAACTAAAATGTATTTTGTTAAAGTCCGGACTCAATTACCTTTCGTTTGATATCACACACGCCATATTTTCACTTAAACTCTAATTTTTAAAATATACCCCCACCCTTTTTTTTTAAATAAATGAAAATATATTTTGTTTAACTGCAGACTCAATTACCTTTCGTTTAATATCACACACGCCATATTTTCACATAAACTCTAATTTTTGAATTCTACCCCCACCCTTTTATTTGGTTTGTGTTCGGTGGATTTTGTTCATTTTTAAATGGGACCATCTCGACCCAAGACCCAGCCTAGGTACCAAATTTCATTAAAATCGGCCAAGCGGTTTTTGAGTTATGCGCGTTGGTCGTTACAGACAGACATACAGACACACAGACAGACAGACAGACAGACAGACAGACAGACAGACATACAGACAGACAGACAGACAGACGGCGCAACAAAAAAGTTTCAAAATCATCTGAAACGCAAAGATATATAAAATTTTTTGAAATCGGAGCAACTTTGTTTTTCTCGAAAAAATTAGGATCACCATAGCTCATAGTATAGTATATGTGTGAGCTAAAACACTGTGTTTATGAATCCGTTTTAACCTCGCTTTTTGTTTCAACCGCCTTAAAATTCAGAGGGCGCTGACAAAAGCTCCAAACTCTCGGTCGGTGAAAAAGCTCGAAGAGAAAAGAGCAGCTCTTTTCACTTGCTCCATGAATATACCAAATGCTTGATTGAGAATAAATTAACGGATTAAGGAAGGAACGGAGCGTACATATCGAATAAACGAACGCTCCTAAAGTTGTACATCGTGGCCCGTCCGTTTAGATAGCCCTGGCTATGCTAGTCGTTATTAAACACTAGTGCCCTCCCAAAAGTAGACAACAAAAAAAGTTAAATCTTCCCTTGCGATATGTCTGGTTCTTTTTTTTTAGTCTGTGTTTAACTGGGTAAACTTTTTTAGCGTAAATAATTACAAGCCGGCAGCACCGCGCGGACAAGATTTCCATTTCACCCGTTTTTCAGCGGTATATGGGTGGCTGTTCTCGCGCAGGGGCGAGAGGAATATTTGTTTTAGTTAACGTCGGCAATATTCATCGTGCCAAACCGTTCGTTGCCCTTCCACGTGTTGCCGGTTCTATACTTAGTGAAGACGTATTAGTTTGTTTTGATTTGGGGTACTTCAGGGTCAGTAGTTGAAAGCCTTACCGGTCGCGTATCCATTGTCCTTGGTTTGTGTTTGTTTTCAAAATGGAAAGAAATACCGTCGATTATATACAGTGAAACCTCTCCTTGCGGACACCTCTATTAAGCGGACACTCCCTTTAGGCGGACAAATCTGTTGGAACCAAGCTTTTGCCTATGTCTTTACATGTAAAATTCCCTCCTATAACCGGACACTAATAACCGGACAAGGACAATTTTTTTTGGGTAAACAATTCTGAAACCTCCCTTAACCGGACGCGAACCTCTGACAACGGGACAGAGCGCTGCACGACATGGGCATAAATATTATGTAGTATGTTGGCAACAATGCACTCTACAGCCGGGGAATTACCTCTTTCCGTTTTAATGCGAAGACTAAATACTTCTGTCGTATTTACAACATTATTTTATTTGGCGGGAATGATGTGTTTATTGTTCAGTTGGGTAATAATAGATCTCTTTGAAATGGCGCCTAGTAAAAAAATGTCTTAGTTTATGTGGAAAAATGGAAGTTGTTAACGTTTCGGAGAAGGAACATCTATCAGAACGAAAGATCGCCGAAAAATTTAATATCGGAAAATCTCAAGCAGCGGAAATTGTTAATAAATATATATCAAAATTTTGCAGTTCCCTCTCTTAAGCGGACAAAATCGACGAAACCGTGAGTGTCCGCTTATGGGAGGTTTCACTGTAATTAACTACAAATAAAATCTTTAGGGCCACATAGACCGGACCTAAAAATCCTAAAAATTAATCAAAATTTTAGTGCAAGTAATATCAAATTACACGATGCTGAAAACTGGTTGTGCGGTTGTGAAAAACGAAATGCTTTTTTTTGTTTTATTTGTATTATTATGAACATTGCACGAAGTGATCCTGCATGGGTGTCAAAGGGAATCTGTGCTTGTGGAATCAAGCACTTTAATGAAAAGTTAAAGACACAAAGTAAGTGTTGCTTATTTAAATAACCACATAGAATTTTGCTAGGCTAGGCAATACTGATATTAGATGCCAATTGAATAGTGTCTATAGGCAAAACATTACCGAACATAAGGGCCTGTCCTTAAATTACGTAACGATCTAGGGGGGGGGGGGAGGGGGAATGAAAATGTGGCAAAAAATAGACATATACTTAGTAGGTTAATAGACTGTTTAAAATTCTGTGGATTTTTTAAGGTTACTCTAGAGGGCCATGATTAGTCTGAAACTGGTGCTAATCCGAGCCCTTTGCGCATGTAACAGAAGGGCGAATAGACTTTATCTATAAACAAATAAACTAAAAACTACACCAAGTAGCTGCTTCTTTGTAAAATGCTAAAATAATATTGTTTGTTCAAAAAGACCCTATTTTAGTTTGGTATTATTCGATCCGCTCCTGCAATATCCAACCCACTCTTTTAAAATTTTCCTAGAAAAAAATATTTACTGCTGGACTCTAATGTGCGTGGTCGAAATATCATTTTCAAAAAGAAAATTTACAGCCCACCACTGGAAAAAGATTTTACCTTTACAGCATATTGGGACAGACATCATCCAGATTTATTTTGGTTATTTTCTCCTACAGGCTACCCCCGCTAAATTTTAGAGTCACAGATCCCAACTAAGGTAACTGATAAGTTTTTCACAGCACTAATTTACCAGTTACCTTAATCTCAACAATATAATAGCGGCGATTGAGCTGTCTCTCTATCTCTCATAGGATTTACGGTGACTATTTATATTACAATGCAATTTCTTGCAAGGTTTGTTTATACAGGGGACAATCACAAACTCATTTATACTACATGATGACCCAGTAGACCGGCTTGCTAAACACTCCCCGGTAGACAATTTTCTTTTCTCAAGAATGATTTAATTTTGCCTGATACCGTTTGTCGGATACAGCGATCTTTATCGTGCTAGCGCCATCTACGCTCTTAACACGGGATCATCCGCTTAACGTGACTTCCGAACCACGGCCTTGTATTGATCATAAACTTTGCCTACTTCGTTGATGTCCAAATTTCGCCCAATACAGGCTTTATCCCTACCTCCGGTGAATCTGTATATGAATGAAATGCGTAAAAGTTTGCCCATTTGGTAAAACTTCATATAATTGTACAAGAGGCATCGCGGTGTTTTGTTGCACAAAAAAATAAAAAGCCCTGCTCTGACTCTATTGATGCAAAATTATTGTATTAATCATCAACTTTGCCTATCTCGTTGATGCCCAAACTTTGCCCAAGACAGACTTTTCCCCTACCTCTTGTGAATCTGTATACACAAACGAATAGTAGGTTCGAGTTTGTACTAGCAGGCATGGGGATCAAACCCATTACCCTTTGTAGTTCTATTCTCGTACTTGAACGATGTGATCGTCCACATCACACGTTTTGGCCAATAACAAACTGAGTGTTCGCGCGTTGTGCAAAATGACTTGTCTCGACCAATGGCATAGTCGCCCGCTCCTCACAGTTAGTGAATTTTAACCGCTTGAAGTGAAATCTGTTCTCCTGAGGTGCGTTTGAAAATAAAAGGCGAGGGTAAAGTGATGGTAGCGTAAGGCCATATTGATGACGTCATCGAAAAAGCCAAATTACCCTGGGTAAATATCGCCTTATAAATTTTCGAACGCATGGTGATTAATAACACATGATTTGGATACAATTTTCAAACGCACTCCTGCTGCGTACCGCCTAAACGTTTATCGGTCGGATCGTCGGAGAAGCTTGCGCAATGGAGGTCTTTTCGCATAGCACACATGACGAATCGGAGCTAATTTAAAGCTTGCCATTGGCCAAAGCATGTGATGGGAACTATCACTTCGTTCAAGAACGAGAATAGCTAGCCAAGCCCAGCGATTGAGCTGTCAGCTTTTTGAAAGCTAAAACTAAAGTTTTGTGCAAGCGGTCATCCGTAATTAACCAATCTTATTTGGTAATTACCAACTGTATCCAAGCAGTCATGATTGAAGCATGTGACGTCATAAATGACTTCAATTACTTTTAACCGGAAAATAGCCAGGTCCTAAGCGCTTTCCTACTTGCGGCTATCCCCTCTACTGAAAGAAGTGTGGTTATATCTGTTGCGGTTGGCTTAATTATGACTGCTTTTTGGTGTACCACTATTTTACACTGATAATGGTAAATTTTACACTGATTGATGGTAAAAAAGTTTGAGCTTGATTTCATTAATGCAATACAGAAATCGACATCAAATAAATTCGCAGATTTCTTTATAGATTTATTCAGTGGCAGCTGGTGACGTTATAAATAGGGAGGGCAGAAATTTATATTGCATGGAAAAGGAGATAAAAAAACTTACCTAAACAATTTTATTTTAGCATTTTACAAACAAGCAGCTACTTGGTATAGTTTTTAGTTTATTTGTTTAGAGATAAAGTCTATTCGCCCTTCTTTTACATGTGCAAAGTGCTCGGATTAGCACCAGTTATAGACTCATCATGGCCCCGTAGAACAACCTAAAAAATCCCACAGAATTTTAAACAGTCTATTAACCTACTTAGTTATGTCTATTTTTTGCCACATTTTTATTATGTTCGGTAATATTTTGCCTATAGGTACTATTCAATTGGCACCTAATATCAGTCTTGCCTAGCATAGAAAATTCTATGTGGTTATTTAAATAACTAGCACTTACTTTAAACATTCCTCCCGCCCCGGCGCGAGAACAGCCACACATACACCGCTGAAAAACGGGTGAAATTGAAATCTTGTCCCGCGCGGTGCTGCCGACTTCTAATTATTTACGCTAAAAAAGTTTACCCAATTAATGGCCTTTTGTTAACCACAGACTAAAAAAAAGAGCTAGACATGGCGTACGGGAAGATTTAACTTTTTTTAAATAAATCAATTAAAAATACTGTTTTTTGTCCAATTTTGGGAGGGCACAGCCCCGTTGCCCTCCCTGTAGCAGCCGCCACTGGATTTATTCATACAATAATAACTGTTTTACATTGACTATTTGACGACATAGCAACGATACGTTTCCTACTGACAAAAATTCTCCCTGCCCATGATTTCTTAGCAACCCAATAATGACAGATCCGTCACGATGGTGTTTGTTCTTCTTCTATTGTTGCCAGCTTAAGAAACGCCATTGTAGCTTCTTCATAATTTTAAAAAACCAGACAAAAATTAAAACATTGGGTGCCAATCAGGCGAAGAAATCAAAAAATTGGTTTTGAAAAATGTACCCCTGAACACACAGAGGTCCAGAAGCTCTATTTGGACCCAATTCTCGTAGTTCCTACAGGTGGGAAATTTTACACTTGAAAAATGTACTACCATCACCGGACTAGCAAAAAATTCTCGAGGATTACGTCTTTAATATGAAAAAAGGCAATGGCGAAGACTATAAAGAATCGTCTGTAAAGTGAATGTGAAATACAACAGCAAAAATGGTACAAGAAAATTTATTTTACGGCATAAAAATCGACCCTTTCACGGATATATTTTTCAAATATGCAAGATTGCCCAGAGATACCAAGCAAAGACAGCTTCAAAGTTGTCGAGAAAAAGAAAACTCAGTTCAAAAGCATTATCCACTGAAGAACTATTGCTAGTTTGAAATTGCTTGGGGAGGCAATAAGGCGAAAACTACAAGATTCACTTTTTCCAGAAGGAATTTAATAATGTGGGAGAATTTACGGGCTGAATTGGATACATAAGCATTTTTGGAAAACAACTCAAGGTGGGTCGAAAAGTTTGGCAAGCAGCAAATGGTTGGTAAGAAATTCATCAAACGAAGATTTATGCCCAGTTACATTATTCTTGAAATTAATTGAAAAACAAGGACCAAAGATTTTATCAGACACTCTTTCCTACCGTTCACCTCAAATGAAAGAATGGATCTTTGTTATCGATCTTCAGCTTTGTCAGCCCTGTTCAAGCAAGGTGTTGCTGAACATGAGAGAATGAAATAAACGGGTCACTCAAATGCAAGCTCCCTAAAACCATATCTGCAGCTGGATTCCACTCACCACCAGAATTTGATCGAAAATCTCAGAACAACAAATGAAGCTGGACCTACGAGTTCCCAAATCCTACAGGTCTTTCGTAGAAAAGAAGAGGCAAACTGCTGGATGGATGCGAAAATGCTTACTACAGTTTTTGACTTATTTTTCTTGTGAAGACCTGAAGGACCTTTTAATTCGCCGCAGTTGTTCCAGGCGGCATTTTTATACGACTATTTCACTAAACTATTTTTAACTGGTAAAACGTCATAGCAACGGCACGTTTCCTACTGACAAAACTCCTTCCTGCCCGTGATTTCTTAGCGACAAAATTATGACAGATCTATTACGAAGGTGTCTGGTACTTCTATTGTTGTCAGGTCTTCATAATTTTAAAAAGCAATAATGAATCCAGATGAAAATTCAAGATTTGGATGCCAATCGGGCGAAAAAATCAAAAAATTGGTTTCGAAAAATGTCTCATTGAACACGCAGAAGTCCAGAAGCTCTATCTGGGCTCAATTCTTTGGAGTTCCTACGGGTAGGAAATTTTACACTTGAAAAATGTACTACCGTAACGGAACTAGTTAAAATTCTTGAGGATTACGCCTTTAATAAGAAAAAGGGCAATGGCGAAGACTATAAAGAATCGTCTGAAAATCAATGTGGAATACAACACCAAAAATGGTACAAGAAACTTTTTTTACAGAATACGGCATCAAAATCGACCCTTTCACAGATATATCTTTCAAATATGCAATCTTAGAACAACAAATGATGCTGGACCTTCGAGTTCTCAAATGGTACAGGTCAATAAAACACAAAAACATGCTTTGGTAGAAAAGAATGGGCAATCTTATATAACTTATAATAATTGTACATTTAATATTGTTAACAAATAAATAAATATTATTTTTCGTTGATATGGTGCATTAATTGACTTGTTTTTATCGTGAAATAGTCTTGTCGAATATCGTTCCTTAAATAACTTCTGAAAAGCAAGTTTCAAGTTTGGCTGGGATGGCCCAAAAATAAGAGAAATCATTCGTAATAGGTCAAAATATACATTTTGTATTTTTGTTTTTTTTTAGAACTTGAATTAGAACTATTAAAAAATTGAAATGCGCTGTTAAATAATAAAGTTAAAGAATTGTTGAAAATAATATTTTTTTAAAATTTATCCGTATAAGATAGACAAGGAATTGCAAAGATATAAATAAATAATTTTTAAGCATTTAAATAAAAACAGTAACTTTTTCTTATAAATATTTATTTCCTTAAATATCTCTATTTATGATGTTCGTAAAATACCTTGTTAATTTATAGTTAACCTGGCTTAAAATTCCGACAGGTGATTATATCTATATCAGATAGGGTGGCCCCCGGTAATCCTGGATGGATATTTTCAGCTTGTAAAGCTCTGGAAAATCAATTTTACTAGAAAGGAGAAGGGCCCTTGGTAATGCAGGGCCGCCTGTCTCTGGGCACATAGCAGACCTAAGGCAAAACATTTTTCCCGCTTGTTACCTTCATAGTTCGCAGAGCAAAGGCTAGAGAAGGTATTTTTTTTGAACAACTATAAACGACAAGTGAAATTAAAGAAAGAAAAATAAGAAAAAAGTTTTTTGTCTTCGGCCGGGACTCAAACCAGGAATCTCTTGCTCTGTACGCAAACGCTCTTTACATTAAGCCTTCTTTCTTTAATTTCACTTGTCGTTTATAGTTTTTGATCCTTGCATTATTTGCAATTTGGTATTTGAGAATTATATTGGCAATCGCCCATTGCGATCAGAAATTTTATCACACGAAAAGGTGATCTCATGTTTTCAGACGTTGATACTTTACGTCTAATTTGAGTTTTCATACCTTTGACAGTGGGAAGGAAGAATTATAGAGATCAGTTGGGTGGCTTGGTCGAGTTAATACCCTGAGAGTTTCTCGTTCGTGTATTGAGACACCGCAGACATGCATAGATGGAAGTTTTTCGAAAATTTATGTATGGTCTTCGGTGGCTTAATGTAAAGAGCGTTTGCATCCAGAGCAAGAGATTCCGGGTGCAAGTCCCAGCCGAAGACAAAAAACTTTTTTCTTATTTTTCTTTAATTTCACTTGTTGTTTATAGTTTTAGGTCCTTGCATTATTTGCAATTTAAGATTTAACTAACATTTTTTGTTGAGATGACGGTTCTTATGCAAATCGCCCGCGGAACCTTCCCATGGTTCGGGGCAGTAAATGGGATTTCGCTGCAAAAGCATAATATCATAACAAAAACATTTCATGTAAAAAAAGCCAAGTATTGAAGTTTGGCTGTAATAGCCAAGTTTAGAAAACATTTCCAAACTAATAAGAACCTTTCATTTTGAAATTTGTATTAGAGAACTTGGCTTTACTTTTATCTCATTTTTTTTAACGGAATGCCATTTTCGCGTACTTGATATGATGATATGTATTAAATTTTTGCAATGCGTTATTAAAAAATTCGAGGTTCTTTTCATTTTTTCCTATGGTTTTATCATAGTTCCTATCAGATTCTCAAAGATCAGCTCTCTAGCGTTTCTGGAAGTGGACAATGTTCCTTTTACATAATTTTACGTTTATAGGGGGGGGGGCAGTAAATTAAAATTTTGGTATTTTTAAAATTTTTCCTATAGTTTTATCATAGGTCCTATCAGTCTTCCAAAGCTCAGCTCTCTAGCGTTTCTGGAAGTGTTGTGTTTTTTAAATTTTTTCTATAGTGTTATGCTAGTTCCTATCGGCCTTCCAAAGTACAGTTCTCTAGCATTTCTGAAAGTGTGCAATGTTACTTTCACATAACTTTACATTTATAGAGGAGGGAAGCAAATTAAAATTTTGGGGTTTTTTAATTTTCTCCTATAGTTTTATAATATTTTCAGTCACCAAAGCTCAGCTCTTTAGCGCTTCTGGAGTGGGCAATGTTACTTTTACATAACTTTACATGTATAGGGGAGGGGAGCAAATTAGAGTTTTGGGTTTTTTTCCAAGGGTTTGGTCATAGTTTCTATCAGTCTGCCAACTTTCAGCTTTGTAACATATCTGGAAGTACAGTAGAATTTTGATGATCTATACATGAGTGAGTGAGAAGTGGTAATTTCGTTTTGTGAAATTTCGTAACGACTTTACTACTTTATGGAAGTCCATGAAACTTGGAAGGGCTGGTAACTCTATGAAGATCTACGACTGTGCAAATTTGAGGGTCGTAGCTCATTTCGAAGTAGAGTTTTAGATAGGTCAAATATGGGCTGAAATGTTTCAAGAAAAAATGGTATAGCAGTTTACGTCGCGAATTGGCCGGGCACCGCCGGGCCCTCAGATTAACTATCTGTGAACAGCGCAAAATTTGCACAACACGTGAGATGATTCAAGGCTTGCTATTGGCCAAAGACAACTTCTTTCGGTATAATCGATCCTAACTTTTAGATTCTATAGATGGCGCTTCTACATCTTGCCCGAGTTTAAAAAAAGTTGCAAGACATCCCTGTTTACCCAAAAGCACAACATAGCTTAATTAGAAATATCCTACAGCAAATCCGAATTTAATTTCGACTTTTTTGACGTTCGTATTTCTCGTGTTACAACTTTATTAAAACATATATAATGGAAAATCTAGCTTTAACGGGAAAAAGGATCAAAAGCCTTTTCTCAAGGAGCGCGCCTTGACGTCTAATTTAGCAAAATAAATACTGAAAGCCGATCTTAAATAGACACTTAAAGCCGATTTACGACAACGAACGTCTCAGCCGCTAACGTACACTCGGTCTCAAAAATCATGCGATGCAGATTTTCCTAGAAAAAAAAAATTCAAAGAAAATGCAAAATCATAACGGTTAGTAAGTGTCTCTAACCGTTTTCAAGTGTAAACTAAACAACCTAGTCTCTAGGCTACTATTTATACTACTTGGTGTGCAGTCAGGTGTGGCGGCCCGCCCCCTTTTTAATCCTAACACGCCTGTTTTCCTTAAGGAGTGGTTTTCATATGTTTGGTATGTCCGTGCTTGGTTGACTAAAAACTTCTTTATTCTGCATTATAAACGCAGCTTCAATAAACTTTCGTTTTCGCCAATGCGACACCTTATGCAAAACTTTAGCTTCTGACTTTAGCTTCTTCGTTTCGTTTCACCTACATATGATTTACCACACTCACACGGGATTTGGTAAATACATTCCTTATTAAACAACAAATGAAATTAAAGAAAGAAAAATAAGAAAAAAAGTTTTCTGCTTCGGCCGGGGATCGAACACGGGATGTATTTGATAACATTCCTTATTATTTAAGGAATTTTCTGGTTTTGTTTTAGTTACAAAACTCCTTATTGTATTTCCCGATTAAAATACTGTTTTTATATTATAGTGCTTGGCTATTCGTCTTATGTTTTCTGAAATCTCTTAAACATATGGAATGTTAATAACACCCAACGGATTATTACTTTGAAAATTTGCTTCATTTGGTTTGTTTTTAATTTTAGAGATCGTTGTTAATTTTTGTGGTTAATTCTTCATTATTACTACAAATATTTACGGCTCTTAAATGCAAACTTCTTATAACTCCTTGTTTTGTAGCAACAGAATGATAAGACCTAAAATTTAGGTACTGTCACGTGTGTGCAGGTTTCCTATATACAGTGATTTGAATGTTTCTGTCTAATCGTTTGACAAGAACATCCAAAAAAGGTAAGGCCCAATCTTTTTCAATTTCCATGGTGCATTTGATTATTAGTCAAAATTCTATAGTTCGTGATCATTTTTCGGCCATATAATAAATGTGTCATCCATGTATCGTAGCCATAGTTTTGGTTTGACTCTAGCTGTGTGCATGGCCCTCGAACCACTCCATCTAGATGTTTGCTACCACTGGCGAAAGAGACGAACCCATTGTGAAACGGTTGTAGACATGTATCCAAAAATGACTAAAAATTAGATAATCTAGGCACTTTTTTGAGAGTTAAAGTTATTTTTTTTACTGAGGATTTAAAAGTAATTCTTTTCTTTACTAATTGTCAAAAGTTTTATCAAAAATTATTAAATACTTTTTCCACAAAAGTTTTATTTCAAAACCCTTACACGCTCATTATATGCCATACGCAGAGCTCTTTCTTAAAAAGCAGTAATTTACTTTATTTGTTGTAAAAATTCTAAAAAAGATTTACTGCTTTCTGGAAAAACTAACCCTTACCTAACTAAAGTCGATCGACGACAAATGCGCTAATTTGCAGATTACACCTTTCTTTATAGTTGGCATAATTTATTTTAACCAAGTAACTCACACGCATGCATGGCACACGATCAAGAAGACAGGCGAACAAACCACGCGAGGCCACCTTGTTCTGTCTTACCCATTGTTACAGCGTCAGCGGTCTGTACAATACAACAACTTACTTTCGAGAATCGAAATGGCGCAGCCTTTAAAATCCCACTAACGATAATAAAAACTGAATCATACCACCTTCGCGAAAATCATATCTCATGGCCTCTGGCAATGAGCATATGACCGATATAGAGTGGCAACCGGCGAGCCTTGCAACATTGAGGGGCAGATGGCGCTGAAATAAATTCGTCTAGTACGCAATATTCAGAGACAACTACTATGATCTAATGGCATTTATATGATACGCATGAACCTCGGAACTCGCATGCACATGCAACTAAATCGTACTAGTCTGCCCCTAAATGTTGCAAAGCTCGCCGGTTGCCACTCTATTTGGGTCATATACTCATTGCGTCTGGCTAGGATGGTTTAGTAAGTCGGTGCAAAATTCTAGCGATGGCGTTACTGTAGCCTAGTTGTTAGCGTATTGACTAGCCACAACCTGTAGTAGATCATACACCAATTTCGAAGTGTCGTATCAGGTAGTGATGTGCAACGATTACTTTTCCAAGTATCGAGTCGATACTGATTCTTCCTATTCGAGTATCAGATATTTTGTATTCGGTACTAAGTAATCATTATATTATCGGTGAATTCAATAAATACTGAGATTTTCTATATTGTCAATCGTATAGGTAAACGCAATAGTTCATTTAATAATTTAAGGAAATAAATATCGGTCCAAATGATTACAAGTACTCCAAACTCGTTACTCATAAAATGGAAACTGTCGATATGAATTTAATAAGAAAATCAATGAGAATATCTGGAACAGATCATATGAGAAATGAGATCATAAAAGAAAGAATGGGATCGAGGGAAGCACAACGGATGAACGACGAAATATTACCAAAGCAGGTCCTAGAATGGCAACCAATAGGGCGCTGGAAAAGGAGGCGTTCTAAACTAGAGTGGCAACAGTCAATCCAAAGATCAATGAGTCAAAAAAACTTGACACAAGATGAGTGTCAGGATCGAAGGAGGTGGAGAATAGGCTTTAGACAGCGTAGAAAAACGTTCTAAACCGACATAGTCTAGCAAATTTCTCGGCAATTGTTATGACAAAATTAATGGAGTTAGGATACGAAATCATTTGCCATCCCCACGTGTTCTTCAGATCTGGCTCTCTCAGATTATTATTTGCTTCGGAACCTAAAAAATGTCTCGCAGCCGGGAAATTTGGATCAAATTGGGAACTGATCAAGGAAACAGATACCTGTTTTGCAAAGCTTGAGACTGGGTGGTCTAAATGTATCGATGTTAAGGGAGATTATGTAGAAGTGTTTTCAAAAAAATTTCGTTTTTATTTTTTTTGCACCGATTTATCAACCAGCCCTCGTATATTATGCAATTAATGGACATATATATTTAAAATAAAAATTATTAAGAAATGCATATTTTTGTTGGATATGTCAAAAGTTTTTGGATTTTATTAAGAGTAGGCAACGCCTTTCTACCACTGCTTAAATCTTACTTTGGGATCCCAATAAAAATTATTCTAATTTTTATTTTATCTTATTGTTAGTATAAACAAATAGTAAATAAGTTAGTTCAAGATATCGTTATAAAAAATCACCCGAATACTGTGATATTCTTTAGCTAACACTCTATATAAATTTCAATATCTTAGTTCAATGAACCCATTTCCAACAGGTAGTGTACGCCATTACGTCACCAAAAAAAGTATATTTCATCCTTTACTATTTCTTGGATTTTGGATTTTTAGTTAATTCTTGAGACCTAAATATTTTAAATTCCTTAAATCAATAAGTTGATTTTCTTTTGTCTTAAGACAAAAAATGTTCTGTTTAAAAATCTCTTACCCCAAACACTATTAGATAAAAAAAGCGGGATGTATTAAAAATTATTCTTTTTTACACACTAGCAAGAAAACTAATATTATAATCCATTTAAACATCCTTTTTATGACCACCGTTTCCTATTTTAGATTAGAAATAATAAAATTTTAATAAAAATAAGTATGTCAAACCTGATTTCCGGTATTCGGCAGCCTTGCTATCCAGCGTTGGTTTTTCTTAAACACTAAACTGGTCAAAAATGGAAGCATGTCCAAAAAAGTCTGTTGAAAAGGAGCGAAATGTAGATTTCAAGAGCATTAATGATAAAATAAAAAACGCCGGTAGCCGAATATTATTTTGGTTTGTTTTGAGGCTTCACGTTTTATGCAGAGCATCTCCACGTTTCTTGATAGAGGGAGCTATGTTCCAGGGAGGCACGTTTACGAGAGTTTTCGTCCAAGGGATAACTACTCTTTTGCAAACCTTAAACCAATATCTGAATATAACTTTTTCAGCACAAACTCCATACCTAAAATACAAGGTTGTTCTCATGTTTGGTTCGGTCACTTGTGATGGTATGTTCCAGGGTACGAGTTTGTAGCATGTTCAGATAGCCACGATAGAGATTGTTGTGGCTGTTTTAAGTCAGTTTACAGTCCAGTGTAACCCTTATTTACTTTACTTCCTTGAAAAAGGATAGCTGTATTTTGTTTAAAAGGAGTGCTTGTATATCGTTCTGCTTTTAAACAGAATGATTGATTTGCTTTGATTGAATGATAATCCCTAACAATCTGGTTCTTTATTATATTTAGGGCTTTTTTTAATTCAGTTTGATATTATGGCTTTGCTCTTGCCTTTCACTAGCAACACCAGAAACCAGATCATCCACGTAGCTAAAATAGCTCCACTGACTAGGAATCTGTCGACCACCCGTGTCCAAAGCAGAGGCGAATAGACTCTGCCTTAGGGGCAGCTTTTTTCTCTCGTAATGATCGAAGTGACTTTCTTTAGTTTAGCAGTTTCTATTTTTGTTTGAGTATAGCTTCCGTTCATTTTTCGATTAAGCCTAATTTCCCAATCTCTCTTTAAATGGGCCAACGTAAGGTATTAAAAGCACCCTTAATATCGATAAAGGCTTCCTTAATTTGGAACTGTTGGTTATGGTTTTGAGAAAACCTTGCATTATTGCACGTTGGAATTTGAAAATTTATTTGGTTTGTTGCAGTATTTTCTGTTTCCTTTTTCAGAACACCAATTTTGTTTATGCTTGCCGCCTTGTGCTGGGGTCGACTCGTCTATATTTTTACAGAACTGTCTTCTCCTCTTTGACTTTTGTGTTTTTTCTTTTCTTTACTGTAACAAAGCTAATCTTAATTCCGCTTCATGTTCTTTGTTATTTTTTACCTTATAGTTTTCTGGTCGCTCAGTTGAATGTTCTGTTCTCGTAAGAGAGATTAATTACATTGATGGGGCAGTTTGGGGCTACTTTTAGTTCCTCTACCGCAGTTGGGCAATTTTTCTACACTCAAGCAGAATCTCTTTATTTGGGAATTCTATTCTATATCCTCCGATTCGAACCTAATGATTTGGGAAAGAAGATAAACAATCGATCATATATGTTACTAATCTGCCATTATGAAAAACAAGATGTACTGTTAGGTGTTGTTACCTCTTTGTAAACCTGGTTTCCTGACTAAATCATGGCGTTTCTTCATTAGGTCGACGCTTAATCCGAAAAACTCCGCTTTCAATATTTACCGCGATCTCTCAATCTATTAACGTGCTTCCGGCTGCTCTAAAAATCTCGAGAGGGTTGCAACTCTGGATCAATAAACACTACAACAATAATTAGTCTGGAAGCAGAAAGCTATGACTTTATTTAAATTAAATTGTAAAACATTTCTGACTGACACTGTTATGTATAGACCGTTTTTTTTCTAAGAACATCAATAAATTGTGCCCAAAGATATTTAGAGAAGGGCATAACAAAGCTCCTTTTTGATATAATTTTTTAGTATTTTTTTAATAGATATAAGTTCCTGAGTTGTAGGACTTGACAAAAATAAACTATCGAGTTTTGCAACGTTTAGGTTATTTATTTAACTATTATCAAGCCTGAATTATCGTTCCCATTATCCTTTAGGGATTTTATTAGTGATCTTGTCTATAATTTTAGATAAATTAATGTTATTAAATTGCTTCTTAGTAGGATATGGGCATGACAGTTTACAGGTTCAATAATCCCGGTTATTGGACTAAAAGTTTTATTTTAAGAACTTTCAGAATTAAAGAGTAAAGATTGAAACACTGCATTGCGTGGAACCAGCGGCGTTACCTAAAAGCTTATAGTCAGTTTTTAAATGATTTGTTGCTTGCCTATTTGTGATACAATATTGTGTGGTACATGAAAATTTTCGGAAAAAATTGTGGAATACGAATTTTGATGGTGGAGATCTGGCATATGGTGCAGAAACACTCTGCACCCCCTACAAAGGGGAGGAAGTTTCTTTAAAATATTTAAACTCTGGCTAGCTTCATTTTGGTGTTTTTAATTCACTATTTTTCAGCACAAAAAAATCTGGATTTTATTAAAAGTAACCCAACTTTTGTAAGTATTTATAAAAAGTTACAATTTGATATTTAAAATTCAAGATGGCGGCCGAAGTTTAGATAAAAAATTAATTTTCTCATTCTTGTTTGACAGAACTGTTGCCGTGCAGTATATCAACTTATACTAAATAGGAGTCGCTGATTTAAAAAAAATCCATATACCTAATATATTCATATATGCCAGAAATGTAATTTTATATTACTCTATTAAGGTAAAACACGTGGGATCTCTTATTTTTTTATAAACATTATTGATACCCTGAGCCACACAAAACTTAAGTTTTTGTCAGATCATTTTTATTTTTTAGGCTTGCAACAAGCGTGGCCCTAAAAAAATTTGCCATATTTCGGGTTCAATCTAAAAAAATATTCATTAAAAATCTTAGTGGACTTTTTTTTGGATATTTTTCAAAAACAGCATTTTAATCTGTTTAAATTTTAACCGTAATTATTTACTCAGATCTTGCTCTAAATGATTTTTGTTGTGAAAGGGTGGTAAAATAAGGCAACAAGGATTATAACTCTAAATTTTTTATTTAATGCTCACAACAGCAGTTACAGTTTCTTTGATCAACATTCTTGCACACTGTGTTTGATTATTATTAATATATCTATTATCATTTATTTTTGTCTTTTTTGCGTTTATTAAGTATTTTAAATCTACGTTTTCGGAGTACCTACTACCTAGTTTTTGTTGCAACAAGCTCTATACAGAGTTCCCCATTCAGGATGGCAGCCCGAATTATCTCAAAAACTACTATCTCTAAGACTTTGGGAAAAATATTGTTATAACCAAATCGAATTCGAAGGTGAATTCGCGAGGCCCGATTTTGTTATAACAATTTTTTTTTATCGTAGCGTCAGTAATTTCGGAGATAAATCCGGCTGCCATCCTTAATTGGACTCCCTGTATATTATTATATTTTCGTCTTCTGTATTTTCTGCTTAAAATTAGTTATGCATAACAAGTCTCAATAAGATGTCTTTATTGACGTCATGGAGTTAAACAGCCACGTGATTGAGACTAATTAATAAAAAAGCAATCCCTGAACATACTACTACTATACTGAATTATGTTCAGGCTGGGTACGATTTAAATTGGATTTTGATTTTGGCCATCAAGTGACCTTGCAAATAGTATACAATAGTAGTTAGAGCCAATAAATACAAACGATCCAAAGAACGAAGGTATTTCAAATAATCTTAGATTCAAGATTTTAAAATTTTAGTGTATTGTCGATGTAGATGACCTTCTGATTAAAAGCTTTTATGGGCCCAATACGTTCCTGTGTCTTTTTCGAGATACATGGGCAAGTTTTTTTAGAAGATTCTCTGTAAAAATGGTGTCACTCTGAGTTTCAAATGACTTCAAGTTCAACTATCTTGGCGTCCATAGATGCACTGACAAACTACTGTGATGCAGGAACAGGTTGCAGAAAAACCAAAGAATTCGTAGACTGACTCAAGTATGAGACAATATGAGACAACAGGCACTGAAGACACCTACCCTGAACGAGGAAGAGTTGCCCAATGAGCAACATGGACGTCGAGTTATGCAGAGAGAGTGGATTAAGGATAGACCCAGGGTGTACTTTGGCCTACTTCCTGGACCAGCGGTCACATTCCCTCACTACTACTACTGGTGCCCAATGTGAGATTGCAAATTGCCCATAAACACCTAAACAAAAAATCCGCTACCCAAAATTTAAACAAAGTAACTGACATTTTTGGAAAAAATTAGTTTTTTTTTAAATTCACTGTTCTTACGCACATTTTGATATAACCATTTTTAAAATCGGTTAAGAAATACCGAATGATTTAGACCAAATTACGCCATTTACTCCTATGCTTTTTAAAAACTTTAAATGTGTTTTTCTTGGTTTTAATAAATATGCACTTACTTTGTTTTAATTTTGAGTAGCCGAAATGTGTTTTCTACAATCACGTGACCTTAATTCTTGACGTCATATAAAAACGACTAATTGCAGTTTTACTGTTAGAGGCCCCGTTTCCTTTAGTTAAAAATAGTCCACAAATAGGGCCCTTTTTTAGTGACTAGCAGGCAAGAATCTAAAATTCTCTGATTAGCTTTTGAGGAGAATTTTTTCTGTTTGAAAACTCCTAGAAATTGGACTTAAAAAATTTGCACAGGCATTAAACTTTTTTGAACGTTTGATTGGAGGTGCCTAAGGCCGATTAGGGCTCCTGTTCGCTATTGGAGTTGGTGTGCATGCTAGCGGGATTTCGGGTATTGCCAGGGTTTGAAAAGCAAAAGCTGCACAGGGCAATGGTTTTGATCGTATTTTCAAGAGTTTTACACAAGAAAATGGTTAACCTTTTCATGATTTTTTAAAATTAAATACCACACTCGTACTCGCAACAACACATAAACCACCTTACGACACTTATTTTTGCTAACGCTGCAATACCACGTCTGTGTTGTATTATGGCATCGTATCTGGTGGCGTGGTTATAATAGTCAAATTCTTGTTTTGCCGTGAGGATGAGTAAGGGCTTATTACCAACCAAAAGCTACCATGCTGCTGGGAAGGACTCGAAAAGACGTTGGTCCGTTAATAGGTCTTCTCGTCGAAAACAACCTTCCCTGACAGCCTGTGGGCGGGAAGAAAAATAATAAAGACACCTCGTGGTAGAATGAGATGCCTACTCAAGGATGATACAACTTGGCACCGACCCTGAGCAAGGAAAAGCTGCACTTGCTCATGTGGGCTGACATACTTGACATTGTACTTGCCGGACCTGTGGACCCGACCTTCACTAATATTACTGTAGAAGGTGTAAAACTCTTAGAAATTTATTGGAAAAACTGCGCTGGCCTTAATTTTTTCCAAGCACTGGTTGGATTTAAAAAACTACGAGGTGCTTCAATGAGGGCTCTTGGTTGGCTTACATTGCTATCGCCATTCTAGCTATTTTCTTGGTTTGATATGCGGAAGCTATGCCCAACCATGAGCATTGCTATAATACCTAACCTAGCCCAATATTACCAGAAAACATGGGCATTGCCTTTTGGACACCTCTTGAAAAGCATTCAATTTAATTTACAAACTAGTCACACATTCTTTCTAGTGCGTGTTAAGTTTGATCCCATCTCCAAGAGTTTGACACAAGGGAATGATCGGATTTTGCATGTTTCTTTTAACCAACGACCATACTAGTACACGCAACAACACATACACCACATTACGACACTTATTTCTGCAGTATCGCGTCTATGTCATCGTAGTGCGTCGTATGTGGTGGTGTGATAATGGTTTTCAAAGACGTGTCTAACCGCCAACAAGAATTGTTAAAGTAAGAGCTAAGTATATACCGACCAAAGGCGATCAGACTTCTGTAGTTGATTGCTGGCTAGATGGACAAGAAAAGACGTTGGAGTGCTAACTATAGGTTATTTAACTGGACACAACACAACCGGTTAAGGAAGTACGTGACAGGTACGAAAGTCGAGCGACCCTACCTGCGCAGTCTATGAATAGGAGGTATATTATACCACACGTGGACCCCATTACGACACTTATTTCTGCTATTGTTGCAATATTGCGGCTGTGTAGTCGTAGTGCGTCGTATGAGGTAATGTGGTGATTGTAATCAAAGTTTTTTCTCACTCTAATGGTTCGCCTTTTTAGGGTTCTTTTATCAAGTGACCACACTACTACACGTAACAACATATACACCACATTACGACACTTATTTCTGCTAACACTGCAATATCGCGTCTGTGTCACAGTAGTGCGTAGTATGTGGGGGTATAATGTCTATTCTCCAAGTTGTGTGTCACCGGCACAACTAATTCTCAAAGTAAGGGATAAGTATATACCGGCCAAAAGCGATCAGCCTTACGTAGATGGTTGCTGGGACGGACAAGAAAAGACGTTGGACTGGTAATTACAGTTATTTTAACTAGACACAACCGGTGAAGGGAGCACATGACACGCATGGAAGTCGAACGACCCAATCGGTCCAGCCTATGGATAGGAAGAATATATAACACACAAACACCACATTACGACAATTATTTCTGCTAACTCTCCAATACCCTGTCTGCATCTGTGTCGTGGTAGTACGTCGTATGTCGTAATGTGGTGATCGTAATCGAATTCTTGTGGTCTCATTCAAATTGTTCGCCTTTTTATGTTTCTTTCAACCAACCGCACTACTACACTCAACAACACATACACCACATTACGACACTTATTTTTGCTACTGCTGCAATATCGTGTCCGACAACATAAATTCTCAAAGTAAGGGCTATAAGTATATACCGATTAAAGGCCCACTTATGTAGATGGTTGCCGGGATGAACAACCACACTACTACACTGAACAACACATACACCACATTACGACACTTATTTCTGGTAATACTGCAATATCGCATATGTAGTGCATCATATGTAGTAGTGTGATGATGGTTACTTAAAATCGTGTCTCACCGAAGTAAGGGCTAAGAATGTACCGACAAGAAAATTGGACACAACCGGTTAAGGCAGCACATGACAAGTACGAAAGTCGAATAGCCCTAGGTAGGAAAGGTGCCCAGTCTATAAACAGGAGAAATATATTCCACACGTAGACACCATTACGACACTTATTTCTGCTAAGGGTGCAATATCGCGTCTGTGTAGTCGTAGTGCGTCGTATGAGGTAATGTGGTGATGGTAATCAAAATCTTGTCTCACTGAAATGGTCCGTCTTTGTATGTTTTTTTAACTAACGACCACACTACTACACGTAACAACACATACACCACATTACGACACTTATTTCTGCTAATGTTGCGACATCGCGTCTGTGTCGTAGTACTACGTCGTACGTGGTGGTGTGATGTTGGTTATCCTAGTCGTGTCTTACCGACATAACTAATTCTCAAAGTATGGGATATACCGACCAAAAGCGATCAGCCTTACATAATATGTAGATGGGTGCTGGGACGGACAAGGAAAGACTTGGGACTGATAATGATAGTTATTTTAACTGGACATCACCCGTTCAGGAAGGACATGACATGCATGGGAGTCGAACGACTCTATCTGCCCAATCAATGGATAGGAAAAATACTCTTATATACCACACATTCACCACATTACGACACTTATTTCTGCTAACTCTTCAATACCTTGTCTGCATCTGTGTCGTGCATCGTATAAGGTAATGTGGTGATGGTAATCGAAGTCTCGTTCAAAGTGTTCGCCATTTTATGTTTCTTTTACCACACTACTACACTCAACAATACATACACCACATTACTACACTTATTTTTGCTACTGCCGCAAGATCACGATACCAAAAACATGAATTCACAAAGTAAGAGCTAAGTATATATACCGACCAAAAGCCATCAGAGTTATGTAGGTGGTTGCTGGGATGGACAAGAAAAGACACTGGAATGCTAATTCTAGGTATTTAAACTGGGCACAACCGGTTAAGGGAGCACATACGTAAGTGAGTCGAGAACGACCGTACTTGCCCGGTCTATGAAAAAGAAGAATATAAAACACCACCTTTACGACACTTATTTCTGTCTGGGTTGTGCTAGTGCGTCGTATGTGTGTGGCGATAGTTATCAAAGTTTTGTCTCACTTATAGTGTTTGCCTTTTTATGTTTCTTTTTATTAACAGCCACAATGCTCAACAACACATACACCACATCAGAGAACATAGTTATTTCTTCGATGACCACATTAAAACACTTATTTCTGCAAACGCTGCAATATCGCGTCTGTGTCATAGACAGACAACATGAATTCTCAAAGTAAGGGATAAGTATGTACCGATCACAAAGCGACTTATGTAGGTGGTTGCTGGGATGAACAAGAAAAGACGTTGAAGTGCTAATTATAGGTATTTTAACTGGACACAACCGGTTAAGGGAGCATATAACACGTATAGGAGGCGAGAACGACCCTACTTGCCCTGTCTGTGGACAGGGAGAAGTATCATCAAGACACCTTGTGGCAGAATATAAGGCACATATAGAAGATCGCACCAACTCTGACTAATGCAGAGCTGCACTTCCTCAAGTGGCCTGATATACTGGACTTTCTAAAGAGAAGAGAAAGCCCAATGAGCTACCTGGACATCAAATAAAACTGCAGAGTGTGAGAATCATAAATTTTGCTCGAGTTATCAAAAACCAAGCTTCTTGCGTAATTTTAGCTCATTATTATTACTAATCACTAAAAAAGGAGATCCTGTATTGCGACTGGCGAAATATTAGTAAATATTCATTTGATATAAAAAATATGCTAAAGAATTTTGGTAGAAAAAAAAAACATTTATTTCGTCAAAATAACATTTAGTGGTTGGTAGATTGGTGGAAAATACTTAATACCAACTCTTCTTCTTAATTATTTTTTTAACATAATCCTTCTATGAATTTTTTTCATACCACATGTCTACCAATATTTTACCGCCCTTGCATTGTGGACTATAGAACTGTAACCTTTCTAGATTATGTTATACAGTAATGTCGTAAACACTTTTTTCTAGCTTAGTTTCTTACATATTTTTTACATAGTATTATTAGTATAAAGTTTTCATTTTAAAAATAAACTTCATGGCATATAATATGTATAACAATTTTTCAACAAATTATTACAAAAAATTTTTGTGTTTTTTTTTAAATATTAAGGCGTGCCTCGTTTGGCGTAAAAAACTTCATGTCTTTTGGCTTAAGTATATTTTACTTCAGGCAAACATTTTCATGTAATTACATGATATTGGATTCCAGCATCCCGAGCTGAAAGTTTATATCATGTGATCATATGAATATAATCTAAAGCAGACTTAAGTTTAACACCGATTTTTACAATAATTTATATGTCTTATAAATTAGGCCAAGGTTCCCAAACGACAAAAAGAGGCAAATAATACAAAGGGGCAGACCATGCTGAAAAGCTGAAGGCTCGGTTTCTTCTTTTTTGTATCCATATTCGGGTGTCCTTTGCTGCCAATTTCATGGCAGCCCAAGAAATTCAATTTGGAATCCAAGAGAAAGAACTCCATCCATCAATTTTTTAAAGAGGTCCCAAATAAATAAAATTAATTTGGGTTTATACTACTTCTTAGGATCAGTGTCCTTTAGTTTTGTCACTTTTAACTTTCGGACTTCGAGCCAGTGCTAACAGTTTGATACTTGCAGCATATTTTTTTTGTGTTTACTTATAAATTAGAAAAAAATACGAAACTTTTTTAAAAAGAAATACGACATTCCTTCTACGAGTACCTAAAAAGGTCTATAACAAAGTTTATAATAGTCTTAACGAAAAATAGCAATGCTTACAGGTAATTTTCCCTTCTTTCATTCCGTTTAAAATAAAGACTCGAGGCGAGCTTTTAGTACACTCAGTCTTAAAAATAATGTCGTATCGATTTCTTCAAATTCAAAGAAATATTGGCATATTTTGGCAACAATGAGCGGCTTCCTGATCTCATTACACCGTCAATACTCTTACGTTTATGTGTGCTTATCGTCATAGATATTCAGATTTTCCGATATGAGAGCAATTTATATGAAACTACCGTTGGTTAGTCGTAACCTGAGTACTGTGTGGTTGAAGCGTGTAGAGTAACTATGAGGGTAGTAATCATCTTATGATAAATGCTTTAAAAAGTCAGCAGGGTTATATATTTGTTTTATGATCGATCTAATGATAGGGTTACCATAATTTTTTTGCCACGATTAAAAGAAAACAATTAATTAGGGAGTATTCGTATTTTTAATTTGTAACAACCCCCAGTTATTTATTTGAAGTTATTTTGACATTACAAATTCATGATTTTGCGGACATTTAGTTTTTTCCGTCAAACCACTTAATAAAAATCAATCAATAAATTCATTTGAAATTGAAATAAAATAAAATTGCGGTTTTCCTATAGTACTTTCTATAATTATCTAAAATCTCAGAATTGTTTGCTAGCAAACCTGAATTTTGTTTGGTTTGTTTTTTTTCTATTCCTATGATAAAATAAAATCTTTAAAAAAAGTTAGAGAACACATTTTTGATTGATTGGTTAAAAAAATGTCTTAGTTAAATCCCAAACTATTTGTTTAGGTATACAAAAATCTTACATCTCTTGACTAATGACACTTATTCTGGAACTTAACTGTTTACTGGAACTAAAAATGCCATTTATAAGGCGATATTATTGTTAAGACCGAGTTCACAGGTTGCAACTTATACGCGTGAAATCTAAATAATCCCCCTTTACGGGGCCGCACCGGTGGAATAAATTAAATTTTCAAACTTCCCGAGAGATCTTTCAAAAGCAAGTATATTTAAAATGTAAATTTTTCTAATTATCTCCTTTATCCCACGCCACGCAAGTGGAAATTTTACCCAAAACTGATTTTTATTTTACAGCTCGGCAACACTGCGGGGCAACATCACCTTTCGTTGCTTGGCGTATGAAAGTTGTCGAAACTCATACAAAGAGAATTATAGAACTCAATGAGCGTTAGACTCTTTACTTTAGTGGGATCTTTTAAAGATTATTTTCCTCTTGTTAATATCTTTAATTTTATTAACTTATATTAATAAAAAATAATTGGTAGGCTCAGTCAGGAAATACTCTTTATAAATACCATTTGGCTTTTAATTTTTTCTGTGGAATAGTCTAAAAAACTCGTTTTGAAGGTATTTGATTAATAAGAAGAACTCGCGTAGAAAACCCTGGTCTTCGGTTCGGGTTTTTGTTAAATCTTGTACGTTTTATTAAACAAATTAGCTCTCAATTAATTTTTTTAAATTTTTCCAAAATAATTAAAAGCACTTCTGATATTAACCCCAAAAAAAGTGCCTTTATTTTGACAATAAGTAAAAAATAACTGCATTTTGAATTGGTAATTTTTTTTACAGAAAAATGTCACTTGCTCATGATGAAAAAACTAAATGGCAACAATTGATTAGTTGGCAGTGTAGCATTTATTTTTAAAAAAATGCTAATTTTAACTAGTGCTTTTAATACATGTTTGTGTATTGTACTATATTGTAGCAGGGATTTTTTTGGTAACTTATTTGGAAGGAATTTACCAGCGGTGTTCGCTTAAGTTTTTTTACATATTGCAAATATTTTTTTTTTTTAGGTTAGCTAATTAGTTTTTAAAAAATATTGTTTTCAATACGTTGTTTTTATAAATCCAATCTGAGTTACACACTGTAATCTTTAAAACTTAAGAAAAAACTCGCTGATAAATTTTAGTTTTTATTTTGGTGAATATCTCGGTAACTGGGGATGGTAGGTAACAAAATTTATTTAAATAAAATTAATAGACTAACTATTATTAGTATTAACCAGTTAATAGGAGAACTGACACGTGATGTTAAACAAAATTCAAATTTGACCCTTCAACGCCACATTGTAAAACAAAAAAATAAAACTTTAACGATAATTTTTTGTTTTTTATTTCTTAACAAATCTGCTATTTTAAGTGAGCGCATACTACGGTAACTACTACGTTTATTACTTAACTATTTTTGAATCACTTGAGCCATCGATTTTCTTCTAACGTTACGACAAAAGCACTGTCTTTATTTTAAATATTTAGACAAATAAAGATACAGTTTTTAAAGACCCAAAATACTTAATCTAAAAAAAGCATATAACATAAATAAAATAGGCGGTTCTTTGCGAAAAAAATATTTACATAAAAAGAAAATAGTATTGGAAATAGGTATTTGTTGTCTCTTTTGTACCATTATCGTGTTTAGATTATAGATATAGGGTAAACCCAAGAAATACTCCAAGTATAGTATTCTACGGTCCCGGTTTATAGTGCTTGTTTGACTAATGTCTTGTTGCCGCATCTTTCGAAGAATATTAATGTTACAAGAAGACAGTCACGAAAAAGAACTACAAATCGGGCCCTACAGAATGAAAAAGGTAAAAGCGAAACAGACAAAATAAGTGTTTTTTAAAATAGAGAACATTACAAATTAAATAAAGTAGAAAATAGTAAAAAATAGTTGATTCAAGTACTAAGCTGAGAAATGTCTGTAAGGTAAAAGAAATGTTAAATAATAGTTAATGAAAAATACTAACCAGAAATAACGTCTCCTTTTTGTCCGTTACTTTAAAATAAGATAAAAATAAAATAATTTGAGCTTTTATCCTAACGTTAATAAAAAAATCAATAACTACACTCTTCAACCGAAAAAATAGACTATATAAACATAAAAACAATCAACAGTTATTCTACGAATATTTAACAAAGCTTCATAGCTGTCTTTTTGACAGTTTTGTTTTTCTTTAATGTTAAGACTTGAGTACAGAAAATATTCAGGGCATATAAAAAAAATAAGAACGATCAAAAGTTCTAATATAGAACGACAAAATTTGACCGCTCGAAGAAAGTGTGTATTTAAAAATTAATATTTTTGTATTTAAAATATTAATTTTTAAGATAATTAGGAGAGGAAATCGCGTAATCGCTATCACATCCAGCTTTCGTCTAAAAAGAAACTCAGTATTAATTCTTACCCAACTGTTTTTTTTTGCTTTTAACAAATTGCTCTGCATAATTTCTACATCAGCAAAGATTAGAACTGATTTCCACCAAATGTAACACCATAAAGCAAATCCAGTACTTACAGGTCTAATCTGCTTGGAGAACTACCGGCAACAACGGAGTGTTAATGTTACAACAGCGACGCGTAGCGGAGCTGGCCTGAAACAGATGCACCCGGTTGCAAATGGTGCATCTTTGTTTTAAAAGTCTTGCATTTGGCATACATTTATTAAAGTAAATCTTTATTCAACTTCTTTATTTATTAGAACAGTCATAAATGCATTTATTATTCGTTTCTTACAGTTGCAAAAAGCAAAAAAAAAAAACATCCATTTGATACATAACCAAAAAATAAAACTTATATTCTGTCTTTCCCAAATATTTTCTGGTAAATAATAAATCTTATGTTTTTAGGCCTGTTTCACAAACAACTGATGATCAGCGTATCAGGCATCTCTGTTGTATTCGTAGCGTTAAGAGAGACGACCGATAATTCTGCTTTGATGATCCGATTTTTGTAAAACTGGCCGTCGAAACAAACAAAGGTACGTTTTTCTATACGTATTCTACTAAAAAAATGAAATAATATTAACCACTACTATATGATGACTACCGAATGCGTAATGTTTATTTACAAATGTTTGGTTGTCTAAAATCAAACTCAAGGAACCATTTTTTGTGCACTACATTTTTTTCGAATGCTCTGTACGTAGGTACATATATTTCAAAGAAATCAAAGAGAGTTTTAGTCACGTGTATTCAATAAAAATTTCTGTTACGAAGAACTATTATTATTTTAAAAATTTTTCCCGGACTTTTAAATAATTTTTGAAAAAGTGACAACATTGCTTTGCACAGTTTATACCATGTGACACTGTACTTTTTTTTATAAAAAATTTTAATTTGCGAAAATTTTAATTTCTGACTTATATTTTTATCTTTACACTTTCTGATTAGCTGGCTTTAGGAGTCAAAATGCTTAAAACAGTGAATTTTTTTGCTTTTTTATTCATTAATTATTTGCGGGTGTTTGTTGATGGTGGAAAAATCTGAAAGCAGTCTTGTTTGTTGATGGTGGAAAAATCTGAAAGCAGTCTTATCATAAAACCATGTGACAAATAAAATATCCTAAACTTTCAATCGAAAAATATGTACTTACACAAAGCATCACCCTTCGAGCAAAAATTGCGCAAAATTCTAAAACAATAACTTATTTTGGGTTTTTTTCCTCTTAAAAAACTATATATTAGGAATAATTAAGCTCATAAAATACATACAAAACCTTATCCCTCGAAAGTTGAAAACTAGCGCTTTCGTTGATTTTTTTGATATATTACAGCTGCATTTATTAACTCAATAACATAAAATCAATCAAGCGAGCACACGATGTTGCCTTTGTCTCCTGAAGAAAATCCAGCGAGCTTGTCGAATTTCTAACCACAATATTTTGCCGGGTGGTTTTTTTTTAGATTTTGAGATTTTTAAATAAATAAAATTTTTTCCCACTCTTCTTTGAAAAAAAAATCATAAAAGCAAAATAAAAATATTAAGGCTATATACGTCATCTGTCCAAATCGCTAATAGATGATCTAACTTTATATGCACTTTCTAGGCGAATTATACACGCAGCGTAAAATTCACTATGTCATCACCTTGTTGCCATATTTTTACCTTAGCGTTTCAAAAGTCGTCTGATATTTTAAATCAATCGATACTTTACCAGCTTCTATGGATAAGACTACGGTTATGTACTGAAATATTACTTAATTTTCCTATTTTCTACCCAACTTTGGCTCGCCCATGCAGTGGAAGCTAGGGTCACTTTATCAGAAAATAAAATATATATTTTTTCTGTTGTAGTGACCCTAGCCAAGGCCAAGATCATCGGCGATTGTTGATAAAAAACTCAAAAAGAAAAGAGAATGATAATTTACGTTAAAGTTCCTAAAGCGTTATTCTTCTAGACGTCTTCATACTTTGCCAATTTGTTCTGTAACATGAGGTTTTCTTTTTTCAGTCGTTCTAGCTCTTGGCGGAGTCCAATATTCTAAAACACAAATCACTTAATTGATATAGAGCTTTTCGGAATCCTTATTCCTTTCCCTCAAATTATTTAATACCGACTAGAAGCCCTTACTAAATTCTGATAATTATTTTAAACCAGAGGTGAGCAATTCTCTTTGACAGTTGTTAGAAAATTGTGTACCTGCAGGTTGCTCATATCCCAGAATATTTATACTCAAACAGGTTGCCTACAGAATTTGGAAGGTCATTGCACCCAACTGGCCAGCTGTAATGTCATAGGAATCAGATTTGATATCTACGTCACAGCCTTGCCTCAAGCCAGGCCACGCGATGACGTATGTACAGTCGTCTAGTTAAGTTCACATGACTTGCCAAATTCTGTAGGTAAAAAACACATGAATACAACCGGACAATTAAGAACTTATAGACGTATACAGCATGGCTAAAAGCTATGGGATTTATAGGCTGCTTGTTGTACATAAGAGAGAAGCAAATTAGAGAAAAATATATTTTGGGCGGTGTCTTAAAATAATTTTCGCTGTTTTAGACCTGTATTCGGGCTGGTAGTATGAAAAGTAGGGGAATATATCGTGACCTCTCGTCTTGACGAAGTTTTTTGTCATTCCGTCATGTCTAGCGAAACAGGTGAGAAGTGGGTATTTGTACATTTAACGTTCACGAAAAAGGAAGGATGGTTCAATGGTATTTCGGGGGAAATAGCTGTGAAGATGTGGTAAAATAAATAATTGACGAAATTATTTGGCTCTGTTGCAGGACCATTCCTGCGATTCGGCAGATGCCAAATGTTGATTTATTGATTGGTTTATGCAAGATGCTTGCCCAGCTCATGATACTTTGCCTGTGAGAGTCTTTTTAAATAAAACGTTTTCAAGGTGGCTTATTACAAGCAGGCAAGGTACTATCAGCTGGCCTCCGAGATCACCAGATTTGACACCCAATGATTTCTTTTTATGGGGATATGCAAGAAGCCAAATTTATTCGCATGGCTATTAAGAGCTACCACTTTGGATAAACTTCGGGCAAAAATAATCACCACCCTACAATCAGTGGCACCTGAAATGCTAAGTAATGTCTGTACTGAATTTTATCACAGGCTCAATATTGTTTAGGCCAGAGCAGTGGTAATTTTTGAGAATTTAATTCGTTATGTAGTTCTTAAATCAATATGATATAATTTGCTTTTGAAACAGACCCCTCTTTTATTTGTTTTGCTGGGAAAGCCATAAACATTACTTTGTGGTAGATGCGGCATTAAATATTAGAAAAAAGAGCAAGCTTGAAAAAAAAGCATTATACATACATATCGTCTAAATGTCTAATATTTTATGAACAAATACCCTCGATCGATTTTCTTTACGAACTATGGAAAGGAAAGATCGCCGCGCTAAGGGAAACAGTCGGTGTCATAAATTTCCTCACTCTACTTTACCGAAGCGCACAGAGGACCGTTATTGGCTGTGGGTCTGGCTATCCTAAAACAATGGGCGTACCCACGTGTAAACTTCTATCCTTTTTTCTTACATACTACATATTTTATGCATATGCAGTTGTTCTTATCTTACCTACAGTAATAATTTCTCATGAATCCTATAGCATTTAACCATGCTGTAAACAACGTTAATGGCCAAAATACAATTCGGCGTCTAGCGTGACTCAATGCGCAGAGATGTAGAATTTAGCCTTTTGCCGTGTTGTGAGTATCATGTGTTGTAGTTAGTGTTGTAAAATTTTCAGAAATATATTTTCGGAAATATATGGAAGTATTGGAAATATATGAAATATTAAAAAAATAAGATAAAAGGAAATATTTATTTATAAACTGATAACAAAACACCGGAAAGCATAGAAGGCTTATACATGAACACAAATCAGGAATTATTCTTCAAACAAATATACAGAAATAAGGTCAAATTTGTACAATCTATCTAAAATCTAATTCTTGAAATACTTCACTATTCACTGGTTGAGCAAGAGGCATATCTTCATCGCTGTCATCAGCATCACACTCAATAACATCGTCTTGCCAGTCTACTTCCTCAAAATCTTCAATAGTATCGGAAATAAAAGTTGTTCTATAGTAAGTTTAATGCTTATAAGAGCCTATCCTTAAATTACGTAATACTGAAGGGGGGGTTTTGGCCTTGCGGTACACTCCCCACATAGCACAAATCAAAACAACGTTAAAAACTCACACTTTTTTAAGTTTAATAGGTCGCTTTTTAACGTTATTTTTAAAACCCCGTTAAAATGACACCGAAATACTGTGGTTTTAAAAATAATGTTAAAAAGCAACCTATTAAATTAGAAAAAGTGTGTATTGTTAACGTTGTTTTTATTTGTGCTATATGGGTCAATGTTATTTTAATGTATTTTTGCTTGAAAATGCGTTAAGAGGGGAATGGGGTTCAAAAATCCTGAATATTTGCGTTGCTTAATTAAGGAACGCTTCCTAAGGTTACAAAATATAAAAGATAATATTTTTTTAAATATTTCCTATATTTCCGAGACACCTCTGGAAATTTCCAATATTTCCATTTCCATGGAAATATTTCCATTTACATAACTTGCTGTAGTACTTTACCTCTTTTTCTAGAAATCCCGCCCGTATCGCGATCTGGTTCTCCTTCATGCGGCGCGCGTCCCTCGACCTTTTGGCAGCGAGGTTGTTCTTCCTCCTCCTCGCCCAGTATTTGTCGTCTTTAAGGCTGTCGGGCACGAACTGTTTTCTCGACTTTTTGATGATCGGTTGCGGCTTGAGGTCCTCATCTGAAAATGCCCTCGTGCGTGGGTCGAAGTCGCGACAACTCGAAGCCATCGATAACGCTTCAGAAAAAACTGCGTTCCAGACACAAACAAACACTGCATTAGTATTTTGTGAATGATTGGAGTTTTCCGCAGGGTGTACCATTTTAAAAGTACACTCGGATCCATAAATGATATCGCAAATCAAATTTTTGAGGAGGCAAATTTAAATTAAGTTGACAACAGTGCTTCAGTTAGTAAATAAAACCAATAACAGAAGCCATGAAAAAGCCTCTGCCTTTCTTGTGGTGTATACCCACTCGCCATTTTTAAGAATAAGAATTTACTACTTTTAAGGAATAAAACGTTTTAGGGCGGGTAGATCCCAAGTTATTGAATCTGCTTTACGTAAATTTGCAGAAGGCATATGATAGTGTACGACTAAATCTACTTTGGAAAGCGTTATACTGCAATAGTAAGGCAAAATTTAAAATAAAAGCAAAACTAACCAAAGGCTTTCAAGGAAATAAAGGTCTTACACAAGGTTGCTGTATCTCGCCTCTTCAAGATATATTTGGAACAGGTCCTTAAAGTCTGGAAGAGAAAATGCCAAAACATGGGAATTCCGTTGTATGAAACCACCTTGTATACTTTATGTTTCGCCGATGATCAGATAGTGGTGGCTCAGGATTATGACGACCTCGAATATATGACACGAAAACTAATAGAAGAGTACAATAAGTGGGGACTAGAGGTTAATCTCAATAAGACAGAGTATATGTGTATCGGTGGCATGAAACAGGATCTAATCTTAAATGCCGGGCAGCGAATTCAGTCCTGTGATGAGTATAAATACTTAGGTCTAAAAATTACAGCTGACGGAACACTAGACAAAGCTATAAAAGATAGGGTTCTACAGGTATTATCACGGAAAATGCTCTGAAGAGTTGGCACGTATGATCCCCCCGGGAGTAGCACCTACTAGGCGAACACGTCAAACAGACGGTAACCATCAATTTATTGTCAAAATAGAGGCACCAAGAACCTCATTATATCAGAATTCATATCTCTGGAGAACAGCATCGCTGTGGAATAAACTCTCTGCGACAGTTTACCCTGCAGGTTACAACCTCAACCGTTTCAAAACCAACACACACGAACATTTCCGCGCACTTGCCGCTTCTCGAGCTTGATAGGGATCTCCTTGCGAGTGCGCATACCCGTAAAAAAAAAGAAACGTACAAGAAAGAAAAGCAACAACTTTATTAAATGGAATAATTTGGGACCAAAGTATATCAAAACTTAACAAAAAGCTTATATATAACACCATTGTAAAAAGTATTATTACATACGGCTCAGAAGTATGGCCAATCAAAGATAGAACAGAAAAAATGCTTTCCGCTACGGAGATGGACTATTGGAGAAGAGCAGCAGGGAAATCAAAAAGAGAAAGGGTTACAAATCAATCAAACTGGTGTGGTACGGACATGTACAAAGAATGGATGATGGAAGACTACCTAAACAAATATTACAATGGAAACCAACTGGCCGAAGAAAACGAGGAAGGCCGAGGAGAAGCTGGAGAGAAGGAATAGACAGTGAAATAAGAATAAAATGATGATGATGAATTAGGGGCAAACAGAAACGAGTGGATATTGGGTATCGGAAGACGTAGAACGTTGTGAAGCCGATAAATATATAAGGAATAAAACGAATTTGGAAAAAAACTATTGGCGTATTTTTCTCTTATGGGTCTCATAATCTTAATATATCGATATGTTTATTTAGAGATGAAGCAAATTATTGTGATTAACAAATAAATTTTGGTGAGATAGCACCATCTGGTTTGCTGTGTAAAGCATAACAACCTTAGAACGACAGCTGTCGCATGTGCTATAATATGGAGAAATATATATAAATTTACATTATATAATAAAATTATTTATTATAAGATGGGTAACGAACCTGCCTTGTTGCCAAATTGTTCAAAATGCGTCAAATCTAGGGAAAATTTTGCGACATTTTTATGAATCCAAGTGTACCACCAAATATACCAACCAGAATTTTTTAAAAATGACTGAAAACAACCCCGCAGTTTTCCTTCTGTGTAAAGTGTACTTAAAGCACTTGACATTTTATAATTCCCCTATAGAAGTTAAAGCAAGTTTTTTTCCGTGACCTTGTTGATAACTTTTAAAAACATCATGTTTCTGCGGTTTATTATTTTCTCGTTCTAATATTAGGCAAGTATGTGTTCAAGCGTTTTTTCTAAACATCTCCTAATACATAAAAAATATACCCATGTCAAACGGAATATGATTTTTTAATTATTATTAAATTCTGATTTTGAGCATTTTTATCCGTATTTTTTGGGCTCTTGTGGATATAAGTAAAAAAGTTTTTGAGTAATATATGTTGGTCTTAGTTAAAAAACTCATTAATGTGGGTTTAATAGTTCTGTTTTATTAAAGCAGTTTGATTAATGTAAAGAACAGCAATTTTTAAACTTTGTTGTCGATTTTTGCCTTATCCTGTAGTAGTTTAGGAAAGTAGCTATGTGAAAAATGTTGTTTTAAATCCTTCTATAACATATTAAAATTATTTAAAAAAAGTCGCCGTTATACAAGCGCTAATTGGAAACTGCGGGGCTTTTTAGAAAAAAATCTCGACACATGTTGATTTGGGCGTTTTCTGTATTTCCAGCAATTCTTAACAAACTCTAGGTGATACATTCTAAATGGGACGCACTGCATCACAGAAGCCAGCAGCGCAACACAGAGGCGTGTAGATCTGTTGGAGCGTATTCATTTGCGCAAGGAACCATTTGGACGCACGAAAATTCGTTCACAAAATGGTTTTTATAAACATTAAGTTTAGTACCCGTGAATAAAGAAAACAACAATTTTTTGTGGCTAAGCAGGCATAAAAAGATTTGTTTCTCTTGTATTTTTCCGCGGGCAGCTCAAAAGCTGTACATCCACGGGGGTCCAAGATCTAATGGACACCTAGTGTTGACAGTAAACTGTTTCGTCCTTAATCTTATCTTATGATATTGTTAAGAAAAATTAAAAAATAATGCCTGCGATACCGTATGCTTTTACACAAGTGGCGACATCTACAATTATAAAAGAAACTACTAGAGTAAACAGTTAACAGAAACAGTTAACGGTAAACATTTAATAGATGTCCATTAAATCTTGGACCCCCGTGGATCTACAGCTTTCTAGCTGCCGACGGAAGAATACAAGAGAAACCTTTCTATGTCGGCTTAGCCACGAAAAATTGATGGTTTTTATTATAATTGATGCGCAAAAATCTGCTTCTATTATTGTCGTTCGAAATGATCATTTAAGCCCCTCTTGTTCACACATGCAAGAATTACAAGACGGAAGACAGATGAATTACACAGAATTTATAGCGAATTCTTTTAAGAAAATTACGGCGCCACCCGTGATTCAGTCCTCCAAAATGAAATAATATGCTGATCAAAACAATTTATTAGCATCTACAGCGGCTGTAGATAATCCAAATAATTTAATTAAAGTGACAGGTAGTAGAAACTTCAAAACTACGCCGTCTTTTTATCCAGCAGGTCCGACTACAACCATTAATACGGACGATTTGATACCATACAATCAGCAAACGTTACAGGTAAAACTTACGATAAGCATGCGTGGCTATGGGGGCCTTTACACCAAATGCACGCATTTTTTTGTAATGGAGCGAAGCGCACTTTATTGTTGCTAAAGCCCTTCATCGACGTCTTGCATATGTGTTTTAAGTAGGCCTTAAGATCTGTTTATAATACGACTTTACTTCGTACACAACCAAGCGTTTTTGTTCGTTTGAAGCGTTTTTGTGCACAAATTGTTCGTTTGCGCAAATTGTTGTGCTAATGGATACCCATACACATTTGTTGGAAAAAAAAGTTGCGCTGATGACTTCCTTTAATGTTTTGTGTTGTTTTCTGGAAATCGCGATTTTTATTAAGAAAACTACTTAGATAGATACCTATACAATTGGTCAAATATGCTTCGCAATTCCGGTATATACAGGATAAATTTATTTAACATTTCTTATTTCCATTAAGAAAGAATTTTTTTTGAAAGATTTTTTGTGTTTTTTGAATATTTACACCAAACGCTTTTAAAATCAGTAAAAAAAGTCGATGTTTGAAATTTCCACGAATTATAAACCTTAAATGCAGTTTTTTTTTGTCGCGAAATTGCTCATAACAGCCTAGTCTATTTATTTACCAGAAATTAAAGATTTATATTAGTTTTAAATCGGTCAAAGATATTTAAAAAATAAACTAAATGTCGAAATAAAGAACACCGTACCTGCTTACACAGGTTATATGGGAAATTTTTTGTCTCCGTGGAGTAGGCTATAATTTTAATATATTATAGTAGGATACGTGACTAAAAAAAAATTAAGTAAAGTTAAGTTTTTCTATGTATAGTTTTTGAGATTTAAACGGTCAAAGTTTTGTGTATGTTTTAATAATAAAAACTCTTACATCTTGATAAAAAAAAACTAAGTTAGCATAAAAGTAACTTGTAATTTTGTTAGATAATATAATATATATAAAACATTTTTTTATATCTGCACTATTACCTACCGATTTTTAAAACTACCACATTTTATTTTGGCACGAATTAATAGTTGATTAATTAATTTTTGATTTTTTATTGCCCCTTTTTTATTAATTTTGGTATTGCAGATTTTTTTTTACGAAATAAAATTGGCTTCAGCAGTTTTAAGCTATTTTTTGTATGACAGAAATGAATTTATAACATATTTTGTATATAGCATAAAAGGTATTTTAAATATATAAAAAGTCAGAGGGTCTATTAAAAAAAAAACTTTTTTTTGCTTTTAAATGATTTTTAAGTGTTTGTGGAAAACGGCTTAATATAATTTAATAAAAATTTACCTGCTTATTTTCGTAACTTAGTGTTATACTAGGAAATATAATTATTTTTTTTATAATATAGGAACTTGTACCAGACGACAACATAAAAAAAATATATTTCACCTCCAATTTTTGCTGCACATACCGAAACTATGAACAAATAAGAGCTTTAATAGACCCTTTGACAAAACCAAAAGCAATGTATTTTTTGTACATATTTAAAATATTTTTTAAGCTGTGTTTCAACACAAAATATTTAGTAAATTAATTCTTGTTATACGGAGAGTAGCTTAAAAAAGTCAATTTTATTTAGTAAGAAAAAATCCGCAATAAAAAAAATAATATCTATAAAAGTCAAACAACAAACTTAACTTTACCTTAACTACTTTTTTTTGCCACATATCCTACTATAACAGTAAAATTATAGCCAATTCCACCGAGACAATACTTCCTATATAACCTGTGTAAACTAAGGTCACTCATCGTAAAGCAAGCGTTACAGGTAGCTGACTTTGATTTTCTAATTTTCGGTTATAATTTTTGACATGTTTTCTAGTCTAAAGATGCATTTAACAATAATAGAGTTTCAAGATAGTTTGCAGCATAACTTTTTAATTCTAATTACATAAATATATATAGTTTCGGTACCTTCATATTGTGTAAAACAACATATTTAAAATAAAATCGATCCGCCAACGCGAAACCGAGGAAAACATGTCAAAAATGATAACCAAAAAATAGAAAATCAACGTCAGGCTTCGCTTCCTATAAGGCTTGCCTTTACGATAAGTGTCCTTGGGGTAAACGGGTGCGGTGTTCATTAAAAAAACTGGAATCATCCGTTTTTACAGGTTAAGTCTTTCTTGCTAACAGAAATAATGCTTGTTAAGTAAATTCTCAAACCTCTGTATATAGCTAATTGATTTGACGTTTGACCGCGACTTACAGTACTCGGACTCACTTGAATCAGCGGGTGAGGGGGGGCTGATAGTGTCCGGACTCATGCAGTCTATCGGACTCGGAGATCGTTCCCGTTTCGGGAGGGGGTGGTTGCCGTTGAGGTTTCCCATGGATCCGTGCGTACCGAGGCCGTCCATCGAAACGCCGTTCTCTGACAGGAATTCATCTAGGTCCACGTACTAAAAAATAAATAAGAAAATATATTTTTTTGGAAGACTCGAAATATTTTACAAACACAACTTTATCTGGGTATTACACCACTATTAATAGTCTATGGACAAATCAAGTTTCGTGTGCAAGTCGTGCCAACTTTCTGCCGATAAGCTAACTTTGTTAAGGGCGTTTCATATATCAGGTTTTGACTTGTTGTCATTCTGGTAAATGCGTTTTTTGAAAGATATGGCCGATTCAAAATGGCGGAAAGGCGTATCTTTAAAAAAATTGTAACTTCTTTATTTCTTATCCGATTTTCATGGAACAAAGTTCAAAATACTTGCTTTGTAATTTACTTAAAAATGTATTGGTCAGAAAATATGTATTTTTTTCTATTTGTCAAAAAAATTCAAAGAAAAGGTAAAATTTTTTTATTTTTTTTTATTTCTAAAACTATTGGAGCTAGAAAAAAAAGTTTATATAAAAAAGATAGCTATTTTGATTCTTTATTCAAATCTGGTTGAAGTGTTCCAATGCGTTAATTAGTTATTAAGTTATTTCCAAATAACTGGAAAAAAATAGGGGTCTTTGGGGTATATTTAAAAATTTAGCTTTTAATGAGAACCATAAGAACCTTTTGAAAGTAACTTAAATTTGTTTAACATACGTAGCAGATTAGGTTTTGACTTATTGTCATTGTGATAATCGCGCCTTTTTTTAAATATGGTTATTCAATATGGCGGAAAAGCATATGTAAAAACAAATTGTATCTTTTTTATTTTTTATCCGATTTTAATACAACAAAGGTTAAATTACTTGATTTAAAATATATTAAAAAAATACTTTTTAAAAAATGTATTTTTTTTAATATTCGAAAAAAATAAATCGGGTGAAACATGTGACCAAAATGATTTTATTTATTTTATTTTTTAATTGACCCCCATATACGGAAGTCGCTGAAGGGTTTGTCATTAATTAAACCCCACTGACTTACACATTGTTAAAAATAAAATTTTATTTCCTACAATAAAGGATAAAACACATTTTTGTCAATTGAGCTTAGTTTTTGAAAAAATTTGAAAAAACTTGTAACAGAATTAATTTGTTTGGTGATTTGTAAAAATTGATTTTAGTTGCACAGGCCTGTAAAGTTTTAATCTGAAGACAAATTTTACACTATTATACACGTTTAAAAGGAAATTTTATTGTCTACAATCGACTATAGGTCACAATTTTTGATAGAGAGCTTGGTTTTTAAGATAATCGGGTAAAACCTATGTGGTTTCTTTAATTTTTTTATATTTTCTTATTAAATGGACGCCGCTGGAGAGTTTGTCATTAGCCTAACCCCACTGACTAGTACATTGTTAAAAAGGAAATTTTATTTTCTACAATAAACGGTAAAATATTTTTTTTTCCAAAAAACTTAATTTTTGAGAAAATTGGATAAAACTTGCAAAAAATTGATAAATTTAGTGATTTTTCAAAATTGATTTTATTTATGGACGCCCCTAAATTGTTATAGATAAAACTACCATTACCTTGTTATACATCATTCAAAAGGCAATTTTATTATCTATAACAAAGTGTGTATTTAATTTTTTGATATAAAGTTCGGTTTTTAAGAAAATCGGGTCAAACCTGTAATAAGCATGTTTCTTTTTTAAATTTATTTACACTACCTCAATAAACGGACGCCGCTGGAGAGTTTGTCATTAGTCGTACCCCACTCTAAGCTTAGTTTTTAAGAAAATTTGAAAAAAATCTAAAAATTTCAGGATTTGGGGAGTCTGAGGGGTTTTGGGTCCGCGTACGGTAAGACACCTTCGGTAGTCGTTTTGGTGACAACAAATGTTTTTTTTATTGAAATAAATATAAAATATACATCTATATAAGACTTATACACCAAATTAAAGAAAAATGTTTATTCTATAACTTTTATTTAAACTTTTTTCAAAAATTTTGCTTTGGTGTTATTAAGAATGTAGGTTAAACTTTACTATCTATACAAAAAAAAAGTAAAAATTCAGTTATTTTATTTTTTATAAAAAACGAAGCAAAATTTTGAAAAATATAGTAGAAAGTTATTTTATTGCGGGTGTTTACTGATTCATTTGCAACCTTCTACGACTATTTCTAAGAAAGATACATCGTTTTAAAAAGTATCGTGCAAAAAAAAGTGGTGGGGGCCATATCTTTAAAAAAACGCATTTACCAGAATGACAACAACTCAAAACCTGATCTATGGAGTGCCCTTAAGAAACTTGGCTTATCGGCAAAAAGTTGGCACGACTTGCACACGAAAGCCCCTTTTAGGCCGATTTGTCCATAGACTATAAGAGACATTTTTTAATTTAAGAAACCACTGCGTTTTTCCTAGAAAAAAAAATTGTCTAACAAAATTTGAAAAACTTATTTTTTTAACAAAAAACACAAGTGCGACGATTGTTCCGATTGTTCTTGTACGGTCGGGGACTCTTTAAATTGCCGCTACCAATTTGGGATGAGAATCTCGGTCTCTTTATTTAGTCCTTGTAATCTAAAATCATGAATGGATCCATTATGCCACTGGACAGCCTAAAAATATTGGTCATTTTGCATTTAGCAATGAAAGTTGAGGGCTCTGCGATCAAGAATTAGTCTATCGGTTATATCTAATATCTTCTTCTTTATTTGTTTCACAAAGTTAAATATTCAGTGGTCTGCCTGAGACAATTTTTTTTTCTAGCTACTGTTACACTCGTATTCAAGCTCTTAAAATATTTGATTTTTTTAATGATTATTTTTCCAATAATATTTTGCTCTGATTTTATATTCATTTTTTTACTATTTTTTTTAACATCTGAACAAGTGAATAGTCTGGTAACGACCAGATAAAGTTTTGCTTGTAAAATAAATCCGCCAAGTTCGCGTAAACTGATGTACCATCTTTTCTTGAAACACTTCAGCCCATCTACTTCGGAATGAGCTACGAAACTCAAACTTTGCACAGTCGCAGATCTTCATAGAGTTAACAACCCCTCCCAGTTTCATGGACTTCCATAAAGTAGTAAAGGGGTTTCAATTTCAAAAAACGTTGAAATTGCCACTCACTCACTCACTCATGTATAGATCATCAAAATTCTACTGTACTTCCAGACGTGCTACAAAGCTGAAATTTGGCAGACTGATAGGAATTATGACAAAACCCCTGGAAAAAAACCCCAAAATTCTAATTTACTCCCCTCCCCTATACATGCAAGGTTATGTAAAAGTAACATTGACCACTTCCAGAAATGCTAGAGAGCTGAGCTTTGGAAGACCGATTGGAACTATGAAAAAACCCTAGGAAAAAATTTAAAAACCTCAAAATTTTTAAGAAGGCATTGCAAAAGTTTTGAACAATATTCCACATATTTTACTAAAAAAGCCAAATATGCAAAAACGGTATTCCGTAAAAAGAATTGAGATAAAAGTAAAACCAAGTTCTCCTATACAAATTTCAACATGATAGGTTCTAACTAGTTTGGAACTGTTTTGATGATAATTTTATTTCCGCCATATTTTGGTATGGGGTTGGATTAGTTTTGGTTAGGTCCTAGTAACATTATTAGTCTATTTGCAGGAATTTTTCTATAGCAAGAGTTCTCTAGGTTAGTAATTATTTGAAGTTATTCTGGGAAAAATAGAAAAACTAACCCTCTCTGGTACAAAATAGCGCAGTACAAAATACCGCGGGATAAAATTGTGCTTAAATAAAACGCACTATTTTTAGAAAAATGCCCCCCTGATGAACCGCTCCAAAATGTGAAACTAAATCCTGAAAAAGGGAAAGGGAGTCAAAAACAAAAATAAAAACCATACTTACCTTGAGATCAGTTTCGTACGCCTTATCCCAAATATTGTTTCCTAGGAAGGCGGTTTGCGCCTCGACGGTGCTCCACAGTTCGCCGTCGTCTTTGTTTTTGTCGTCCAAAAGGCTCCCCGCCAAATCTTTGATGGTCGCATGGCCATTTTGGTGGTGGTTTGGTTTGCTGTTTCCTGAAAAAAACATTATAATATTACTGATTGAACAAAATCTAAAAAAAAACATTTGAAAAAATTCTAAAGAGTGTATTGTAGTGATTAAATTTGAAACCCGTGTATTAATACACGGTAAAAAAAATTGTCTTAAATCATAGCAAATTGCTTTGAATTAAAATAATTTGTGCTTTCCTATTTACCAAGAGAATATTTTCTTGATAAAGCACAAAAAATGTCTTGCCTCCTTATTTTATTGTCAAATAAAAACTGTTTTATTATAAATTGGAACTGAATTAATCTAGGCACCGTTTTCTCTGGAAGCAAAATATTACTTATATGAAGACAATTTGCTTTGTTCCAAATGGAGTATACTGAAACAAAACAATTAAAAAAGAAAAATAAAGTCTCATTTCAAGATTAAACGCTGCATTGAACTAAAAAGAAATATTTTAATTAAAATAAAATTGTTTTAAGGTAAAACAATTTATTCAAGAAAATAATCTTAAGATAAGAATCTGTGGATTTTCCCTTACAGTGATCTTTTTTTGAGCTCCTAAAAATGGTGATCAGATTTTTGTCGTACCTTGTATTTTTTATTACACCGGGGGTTTTTGAAAAGATTATAAATTCAACAAATTTTGCTTATTTTCCGAGATTTTTTAATTATGTTAAAAGATGTTCATTACAAGTTGCTTTGAGGAAAAAATTGGCGCTGCCAAATTTTTTACAACAGGTGTAGTTTTTGACATAAGTCATTGAAAATAAAACAGTTAAATACAGATAGTTTTTTCCATAATAAAAATTGCTCTAAATTGATAAGTATGCCAAAATAATAAAATTAAAAAAATAAATTTTTTTGACAGAAAAATAACTTTTTCTTTCTTAATAGGGGCTGTTAAAAACAAAATGTTATGTCAAAATTTTGGCGTCATTTTTGCAATTAAAATGTTTATATATCTTTATTATTTTGCGTGATATTTTAATTCCGTATTTTAAACTTCGTAGCAAATTTATTTATGCATAAAATGACATTGGCAAAATCTTGACATACACTTTTGTTTTTTAAACCCCTTTTAAAAACCGACAAACAGCATTTTTTTAGAATTTTATTATTTTGGCATATTCATCAGTTTAAAACAGTTTTTATTATGGAAAAAATTGTTCAGGTCCGTACTTAACTTTTTTATCTTTAGTGACTTATGTCACATATTACTTTTTAAAATATTAGATTCCTGTAACATTGATACATATATTTTTTTCGGTGTAGGGACTAAAGTGAAACTTTTAACCCTTATTGATTAAAAACAAGAAAACCCAGATTTTTTGTTAAATCACAGAAAATCACGAGACTAAAGTGCTTTTTATTCCCTCAGTAAATTGATTTAACTTTTCGTTCCGGGAATAAAGTAGGTTTGAATGTTTTTGGTAGGGACCAACTACTTTTTAGTCCTCAAGTTTATAATCTACTATTAACCATATTTTTAAGCGGCCTTTTTATCCCTAGACAATTTGTAGCCCTTGCTTCGCTCGGTATACAAACTTTTTTTCTCGAAGTAGAAAGTGCCACTTTAGTCCCCATAGGTTTATAATGTACGGTTTTACACTCTAGGTGTAAAAAGTGGACTTTTTATCTCCTATTTCAGGGATAAAAGGGCACTTTTTTTCCACTTTTTATCTCTCATTTTAATGATAAGAGGCATTGTTTTTTTCCCAGGATAAGAAATGAGGTATAAAAAGTGAAAGACCCTAAAAACCTAAAAATTAAAAAACAAAAACATACTCGGAAAGAAACTCCAAAAGTGCCAAAAATAGCATATAAAAACGTCGTTACGATGTAACGTCTATTTATCCATCGGTTTACTGTATATAATATGCTACTGTTTATTTTTTTTTTGTTTCAGATATAAATTTTAATTTACTTGCATTTAGGGGAAAGTCGCACATTGGATTATTATTTTTATATATTAATTTTTCTACGGCAGTTGCTAAGGTTCGGTTCGGTTCATTTACATCTATTTTTCTCGTTTGAAAAAGAGAGAGAGACAAAAAAAAATTAAAACTAGCAGGAAAAAAGCCAGGTTTTGTATACCTTTCTGGATTATTTTTCTTCTATTCTAAAGCAAAATTAAATATTTAGACAGAAATTTTACCCATTAACAAAGACTCATGAGCCGTAAAAAAACGGGAAAAGGTAAACTGTTTAAAAAAGATAAGAAAATAATGAGCTTTTATAACTTTTTATATTACATATTTATTTTAAGTAATCACCGCAAAAAACACTTCGCCCCTTTCAGTCAAAGTCCCAAAATCATTTTGTTTAAATATTTTTTTTTATGGTTAATAGATATTTAAAAATAACCATAATAATAAAAATACTGAAAAACATCGAAATAATAATAATAAAATCATAAAAATGTAGGTTATAAAATATCTTACCACTAAAGCCACTTACGGCCGTACCAGACCTGCCTGCAGGGTTTTGATACCGCCAATAATTGTTATACATTTGCACTAGTGCATTATAGTAATTTATGTAACTAGTTGGGAACATATTGTTTCCGTATATTTTAAACAGTTCTTTTTAAATAAAAAAATTGTGACCTATTATCAAGAAAACCGTTGAAACACTAAATGAGTTACGGCTAAACACAATTTTATAAAACGCTTATAATTTTTTTATTTTTGACAAAAAATTAGTTATGATAAAGATAAAAGGATCGCAGAAATCAGTTCTAAAACTGCTTGCGAGTTTTTTTTCTTTTTTTCTAAAAAAACACTGGGTTATGATAAAGATAACAAAACGTTTCGAGATGCGAAGTTGCATACAAAACAATTTTTTGTTGCCATATTTTTATTATCCATATCTTTTTGTACCGTTTGTCCTAAATTCGATGTTTAGAGGGACGCGGGTATTTTTAAAAGATATAAAAAATACCGCCCCACTTGCGAGCCGTGATTTTTAAGAAAAACTTAAAGTTGAATCTCACATCTGAATAGAGCAAGTCATTTTGCATTTTGAGAGGGGATATAACTTTTTGTTATTAAGCAAGCCATTTTGCATTTTAAGAGGGGATCTAACTTTTTTGTTATTAAGTATATTATTTGTGAAAAGGTTATTTTGGCGTAAGTTTTTAATGCAACTGTCAAACTAAAATTTTACATTTAAAATTAAGAAATTAATCAAAAATAGGTAGTAAAAAAATTAAAATATAAACAAAATGTATATATAGGAAATTATTATTTTTGAAAATTTATTTTGTTGCAAATTATCTTTTTATAGGTTTTTTGTATAAATTATTCAACTTTCAAACTAAATTATATCTGCTAAATAATCAAATTAATTAAAATAAATAGTAAAACATGAATGAAATATCAAACAAGTTTTAACTTCGCAGAGGTGTTACATTGACCAAGCAGTGTTCCGAGGAGTCCCATAAGGACGAAACAGTTAACTGTCAACACTTATTAGGTGTCCATTAGATCTTGGACCCCCGTGAGGTTAAGCTTTCAAGCTACCCACGGAAAAATATGAGAGAAACAAAAACTTATTTTTTCCCGATTACTTACGACAACTTGTTTGATTTTTAAATTTACGGGCACTAAAATTTACGTTTATAAATGAAATAGTTAAAAAAAATTTAAGTGCGAAACTTCATTTTAAAGGAGATTTGATGCTGATTTTTATAAAAAAATATAGAAACCTTGTAAAGTGGCACCTTTTTAAAATGTTTTTTTTTTAACTGGTTTGCCTAATTGAGATATTTACCTTTAAAATATTATGATTTTATTTTTTATAATAATATATAAAGCCTTATTCAAAACATTGATATAAACAACATATTTACTTTTTTTTCGAATTAAACAATTTGAATAAATAAATGCTGTGTAAAGAGTTTCAGAGTGTTTAAAATGTAAAAGGTAAGTCAATGTCATACACTTTTTTAGTTTTTTTGCAATTTGAATGAATGAATAGGTAAATAACATTAATTACACGTCTGTAAAGCTACCTTTATTGTCATTTGTAGTATAAACTTGTTATTAAATTATTTCTGGGATTGTCCTGTCGTAGGTACCTACTAGTTTACTATCCCATAAATTTATTATCACTTTTATTAATATTTGTCAAAAACGAGTAAAAAAAAGTGTTTTTCAGGCATTTATAAAAAGAATTTTAACACAAAATGATAATTTTCATAAGAAAACTTCTATTTCTATCATTGTTGACTTTTCATGTGTTTTTTTTTTCTATTGAGGCACTTTTGGGCGTTGCGGTTATGTTAAGGGAACATAGAAAAAAAAACACTGTACCTGACAATGCTCAAATTTAAGGCAACAATAATGGCAAAAACTTTATTTTGATAAGCTGACCTTTTTCCAAATTACGGTGATTTTGTGAAAATTTCATTTTCAAATAAATTACTTTGTATAGATTTTTCTAAAAACAATCCAACTCTTATCGAATTTTATCTCATATAATTTTTGATATACATCATAAGTAGATATATTTTTTAGAATGACCCTAGTTTTATTCGATTTTTAAATTCAGTCTAAAGTTTTCTTTAAATTGACATGCCTAAAATTGTATTTTTTAAATATGTGTACTTTTTTATAACTTTTTATATTAATATAAAATAAAAACAAACAATATAAAAAATACAAAGAAAATAAAGAAACAAAATGTTCATTCCATAAAAAATATGTAATGATATATTTAATAAACGTAAAATTTAGTAGCCGTAAACAAAAATCAAACAACTTTTCGTAGCAAGCGGGTAAAAATAAGGGTTTTTTTTCTCTTGTAGTTTGCCGTGGGTAGCTCGAAAGCTTAGCCTCACGGGGGTCCAAGATCTAATGGACAGGTTTTTTAGTATTTGGCTTTAAACTTAAACGTAATCAGCGTTAATCTGACCTAAAAGACAATGTGTGTCGTAATAATTAATCAAATATTTTGACAATCTAGTATAAACAAACAACACATTTTGATTGGAATTGGAACTGACGTTAATTTTTGCCAAAAAACACCAGCGAGCTAGTTTTCTAATAGCAACAGGAAAAATAAAAGAATATAGTAAATAACAAAGCCTAGTTTTTCGTCAAAAGCCAGGGGGTAACGTTTCGTCTTATAAATAAAATTATAAAAAAATGTTTGCTGTGATAAAAAATACCGATAATTTCCAAGAAGATTTAGCTACAATAAAGGATGGAGCACATAATGCTACTATGAGCCTACCACCAAATACATCCGGAATAAAGATATTAAAGTCCTCATAACTTTGATCCAGAATATGAAAACGAACATCTCCTGATCCAAAGATGCTGTTAAGATAAGAAGTAAAGTTTTCGGCCATCATTGTAAATTAAATATAATAAATGAGTTATTTGTATTGTTGTGCTTTATTTTTGTTTCCACAACCTCGTAGAAAAAATATTGTACATAATATATACCTAATCCCGTAATTTTGTTTGGTAGGTCATGGCCAGTAGTTCCCGAAAAACTTTTTGTAAAAAAGCAAAATTGTATTTTTTTAAATTTCTATCAAAGTGTACAAATTATAGTTCATTTTTACTACTCATAATAAATTATAATATAATATATATTTTTTATGTAAAGAAATATATAGAAATAAAGGAAAGAGAATCTGCAGAAGTCATGTTGGACATGTACGCAGTCTTTGTCATGTCATGTCTTATATCAAGCAACATTTTATTTGTTCAAAACAACTGAAAATAATCTGCAAATCCGGGTCAGGTGATCTTAATTAAATTTTCTTAATCGAATTGACTCGCCCCCCGTATATGGTGGTGGCGCTTCAGTCAGGAGGTTGATGGCTCTTGTCTGATTTGGTGTCCTGCAGCAAATATAAAATTTACCACGCTTTTGTAAATCCTAATAGATCTCGTTTATAAAAAAACTAATTGAAACATTTTTTCTGTTCCTATTAGGGATTTTTTTAAAATTGTCAAACGTATCTTGTTAGATTTTTAATTTTTTTTGTATGTTTCCAAAAATATAAAAAAAAAACGAAACAATTTCGCTACAGTTTTCTATAACACAACAAGGCTACTGAGATGCCAAACATTGTTTTGAAATATTCGTTGTGTTTTAGCCATAACTTTTTTAAAACTTTTTAAATAAAATTAATTACCGAAAAACTGCTAAGATTCGTTTGTTAGAATGCTTTAAAAAATCACCCTGCAAAATTTCGACGCATTCCGCTTTCTCGTTTTCTGTTTCAATTAGGGCAAAAATTTGGCTAAAAAATGGGATATCAGTGTTGTCAGATGGTAAGTTTTCGGGCGAAGTTTGCCTTCTTAAAGAGTACTATTTTCATCCGGAATATTTTACACCATTTTCATAATAGGCCCCTTAAGGTCTCTACCCGATGGGCCCTTGCGGTGCCAGTCCGACGCTGCCTAAAACTTTCCATAAAAGGGTGGAGTAGACACGTTTCCGAGGGTGTTAATTAAAAAATGTCTTTGTTTTCATTGTCTCCTTCGATTCTTTTTCAAACCTTGAAAGGTAATAAATTGGAAAAAAATATTAATTGACAAGGTGAGTATATTTAAATAAGTACCTGAGTAGTGTAACGCATGCCACAAATTTCTATTAAAAATAGATCTAGATCAACTTGACATTAGAATTAGTAGATATTTATATTTAAACGAACTTATCGTTTGTCGACTGCAATATTTTAGAAAATTTATTAGAATATATTTTCTCACGTCTAACGTGTCAGGCCAAAAAATAATACCAAACTTATGAATTCTTTCTCAATTTTACTGAATAACTAAATGTCCAATATGCTTGCTTTTACAAATAAAAATCATTCATAAAAGAAGGTAAAATCTGATAAAAAAACGTAAACAAAACATAAAAATTGTTGGTCGAAGCTCTGAGATAAAAAAGCATTTTTGGTTTATTTTAATAATGCCACAATTAAGTCTAGGCCCCTAAAGTTAAGGTTCTATATAACGAAGTTAGAAGGAACTTTGTTTTACAGTGACCTTACCTAAAGTCTGTCTAAAATGTATTGCAGGAAGACTTATGCCAATAAAAAATATTTGAAAAAAACCTGAAAAGCTAAAAATGTCTAAGGCTCTTGGCGTTTTATGAGGTATCAGGCCAGGTTTTATCAGTAAACTTGTCTTCCTAATAAAATTTCAGGGGAAAGATCTGCCAAAGTCCAATTTATACAACATACCTATCTACTACTTGCTAGTAGATTTATTATCATTTCTATTGTAATTGATCAAAAAAGTGCATTTTCAAAATAAAAAGTTGCTCTTTTGTAGGTTTTTAGAATAGAGCTATTTTTGCTATAAAACACTTTTCCTTATGCTTTTGTGACATGTTAGCTTCCCTAATGTTTTGAAATTATTTAAAGAATATTGGGGCAACAGAAATAAAAAGCAATATTGTTAGTTATATGTTGTCCCAATGTTGGGGCAGCTGTTGAGCAATACCTTGTGTTACTTTGGTTGTTGATTTCCTAACATTTTGTACTTTAACATATAAAAAATTTTGGAAAATTCACGAGAAAATCAATATAAAAACATAAGTCAAACTAAATCGGTGCAAGTGCTCCATAAGAAAAGTTAGACAATCAAAATAGACAATCAATATTCAGAGGATTTAATATCGTTGTGATATTATTTAAAATATATTTTAAACAACACGAACAAAAAATGTGGGTAACAAAGTGTGAAATTGATAAAAACAGAATACCAAATAAATACATCAGTAATGACAACTGGACAACGAACTGGATACCGTCAAAAGAGCAAAACCACGGAGGCTCAAACTAAACTGGAGACAAAAAATAACTTGGGAAGAAAACCAATATAAGCATAAGTCAAGTCGAACCGATGCAACACGACGAGCCAGATAGAAAAAAGGCAATTAATATCTAAAGGATTCAATATCAGAATATCAAGACCTTCTATAGTATTGTCATCAATAACATTATATAATATATACTTGGAATTCGAAGAACAACAAATATAGAAAAGAAATAGTAAAATGGATGAAAACAGAATACCAAAGAAATTTACCGATACTGCGTATGAAGGAAGAGAACGAGAAAGGCTCAAGTTAAACTGGAGGTAAATTTTGTAAAGCTCTCGAGAGAATTAATATAAAAACCAAAGTTAAATTAGGTGCAAGTGCTCCATAAGAAGAAGTCGAGCCAGCCAGTTAGAAAAAAGAATCAGTATTCAGAGGATTTAATATCATGGCCTTAGGCAGTGTTTTGTTTTAATTTAAAATATATTTTAAACAACAAGAACAAAAAATGAGGGTACAAAGTGTGAAATGGATAAAAAGAGAATAACAAATAAATATATCAGTACTGACGATTTGACAACCAACTGCAAACCGTCAAAAATAAACTAGGGAGCGAGAAAATAACTTTGGAAAACTCTCAAGAAAGCCAATATAAGCCAAGTCAAACCGATGCAAGTGCTCGAAGTGTTAGAAAAACAACCATATAGGAAAGAAATGTTAAAATGGATGAAAACAGAATACCAAATAAATTTAGCAATACTGAACTGGACACCGAAAGGAAGAAAAAAACGAGAAAACTCAAACTAAACTGAAAATATGAAATAGTTAAAGATATCAAAGCAAGAAGAATAATCAAAAACCTCTAAGTGGACTAAGTAAGATCAAAGGTGCATGAAATTACCTCTTTGGTAAGACTAAAATTGACCAAAATCAGAAAAGAGCGAAAAAGACGAATAGGTTTATCTATAAACAATAAAAACTGCAGAAATATAGTAAATTTAAATTAAATCAATTGTCTATTTTTTTTTAAATAAACAAACTTTTTTTAGAGACCAAACTAGGGGAGACCTTGAATAATAACGGCTATACAATTGGTTAAACTTGACCTTCACGCAACGAATTTTATTTTCGCTGTTTAATTTTAAAACGTCCATAAAACAAGTTTTATGTCTCCAGGTGATGATTTGGGGCCATTTCCCGAACGCGTTTTAAGCCATCAAAACTAAAATTAAATAGATGACTCTCTAAAAAAATATAGGGTCTTCCAACACTCCCTTAATATCTCTTATAAAGTAAAAAATATTTCTAAAAAAACCTAACTGATCATCCTTTAATGTAAGAAGATATGGGAACCGAATACTTAGAATCGTTTGGTTACACTAAGGTCCTAAAGAACACATCGTTGTGGCTAAAAAAAAAGAAGAAAGTTACAATAATAACTATTCTAGCAAGAATAATGCCAAGAACTACAGGTCCACAAGCTATATAGTTTTATTATATGTGAAGGGAGAACTTCATGACATTTTTTGCAACCTATCTCTACCCAATCCTAAACACATTAAATATAAAGATAGGTTACATAGAGCCATATCCACATTCCAAAAGACATAATTGTCTTAAAAATGCTGCAAATATTAACGTTTTTACATTGTCGCTATGTTTAATTTAAAAAACAATACCTGTTTGATAAAACTAAAAAAAACTTGAAGCACCTTAAAAAATCTCAGTGCGTAATAGCAGTGGCAAGTCAGTTCCGTCCAACTTACCTGATCCAAATAAAATTAATCAATATTTTGCCAGGTTTTTTAAGATTAACAATAATTGTGATGACCTAAGTAATTTTTATTATTCTGCTATTAGCCATAGTAATAAATTTAATTTTCAAATTACAAAATTTGAGAAAGTTTATAAAATTTTTGAATATTTTAAATATGAATCGATAGGGTGCGACAAATCTTCTCTTTTGATGGTAGAATATTATTGATATTTAGTTAGTTCATAATAAAAATTTATCTCCCATAGATTGAGCACATTTGGAAACAAGCAATTGTGTCTCCCGATGCTCAAAAAATCAAATCGAGAAACCATTTCTTATTTACGTACAATAAATATTCTTTATGTTGCATTAAAAATTATGAAAAAATTCTATTAGATTTTTCAAAAGCGTTCGACACTATAAATCAGAAACTTCTATTGTTAAACTTAAAATACACAGATTTTAAGCTTAATCCTGTTACAAAATTATACCTACCAAAGTGTAAAATATAATCAAACACAGTAATTGACCTTGATATATAGGGCATATAGGGTCTGATGCACATTTTGACCAACCAGTGTTCTGAAGAGTCCCTTAAGGACGAAACAGTTAACTGTAAACACTTACTAGGTGTCCATTGGGTCTTGGACCTCCGTGGGGGTTACAGCTTTCGAGCTGCCCACTGAAAAATACAAGAAAAACAAAATCTTTCTATGCCTGCTTAGCTACGAAAAATTGTTGTTGAATACGTTTAATATGGCGTTTATAAACCTTTTCACTCAAAAAGAAAAAATTATTTCTGAAAAAAATTTACAAAATATTTTTTTTTAATTCATTTAATTTTTATATAATCTCCAGTTATTGCTTTTGATGTATTTCGAAAGTATTCGTACCGTTTACACTATTTAGGTTAAGTATTTTATGATGTTCTGCAGGGTTCTGTACTGGGCTCGCTTTATTTATTATTAATTCAGCATGTAGCCCTCAGGATTACCCTTATGGTTTTCTATTTCATTTTAAAATTATTCAACAAAATGTATAACAACATTGTTAAGACTGAGGTTTTTAGACCATAAGTGTTATCAGTTAAATCTAATACTAAATCGCTCTAAGTTGTTCTTTTTAAATTTAAAGGTGTCTAAAGAGTTATACGATTATCTGGTTTTCTCTAACTTTTATTGGTACTTTTCTCTTGTTTGTTAGTCATAAAAAAACGAATCCAAAATACATAATTCTTAATTAATATATTGTGCTGCTTATATATGCCAAACTAAACAACTGTTATATCTGTGACTTTTGGCATAAGCTCTTCTCCCTTCCACATAACACATAATAAAAAACAGATAGCAAGAACTAGGATGCTTGATTTCAATATTCGTAATAAATAGAAAAAATTTCTTGTCATCGTACTATATATAAAAAAATTTTTTTTTGACTAAAACGTTGCTAACTTGGTTTAGCTATTGCTTTGCGGCCTATAAATAAAAACTAACAAACTTATTTTAGTAGCTGTGAATTTAAAAATTAAACAAGTTTTCGGGCTAATCGGGTAAAAAGTTGTTAGTATTATTTGACCTAAACATTCCGCTGATTGACGGTAATAGTAATAGTAATAGTAATGTTTATTTGCAACAATAATCGATATTACAGGTATAAATTACAAAATTTTCATAAATATGTGCAAAAAGGAGCTGGGAACAACTCAAGGAAGATCAAAGCCCAGCCCCTAGAAATAGGAAAAATAAACTTATATATAATATTAAATAAAAATAGAGGTATTAAAAATTAGTACTAAGTAAATTAGTTCTACATAACATATTTTTTGTCTGACTTATTCGATCTCTATAAAGCCAAAAGTTTTTTAATAATTTCTTTCCTGAATTTCAGTGCGGTTAAATGTTTTACGTCATAAGGGATATCATTGTACATGCGATAGATTGTGTATGTAAAGCTTCTCTCAAACATGACGGATACATGAAATGGAGGAGTTATCAGCCCCTTAAATCTTAAGTTGAGGTTATGAATGTCTGTTCTGTATGTTATTTTATTAACAAGATATGGAGGACATTTTTTGTTTATAATATTATAGAAAAACATTAAAGAATGTAGATGTCTTCTTTTCTCCATACTAAGCCATTTTGCGTCGCGCAGCCTGTAAGAAATCGACTGGAACTTCCTGATTCCATAAGCGAAACGTAAGCAGGACTTTTGCACTCTTTGTATTCGTAGCTGATCTCTATGATCTATACAAGGTCCATAGATGATATCACAGTAATTAAAGTAAGTAAGAATTAACGTGTTTGTGAGATGTAGTTTCTGTCCCACCGTGAGAATGTGCCTATGCGGATAGAGGGTCTTAACGATGCATAGGCTCTTTTAATATTCATATTAACATGTTCTCTAAATCGCAGTTCCGTATCTAGCATTAAACCCAAGTTTTTTGTACAGTGCGAGAAATTTAATTGATGGTTTTGGAGAGTTAATTGCATTTCTTTTTCAACCACGTAGTTATCTTTTCCAAAGAACATAACCTTTGATTTGTTTGCATTTATTTTTAAACTGTGCCTTTCTGAAAACTCAACCAATTTATTTAAGTCTTCTTCTATGCGATATTTTGTCATATTGCATCTTACGTCTACGGTTACGTCTTAAGGTGGGTAAAAACGCTAATCAGCGTTGTTCTCGCCTGAAAAATAGATGTGCTGTCGTAGGTTATGGATGGTTTCTTTTTCTTTGCAATCGATCAAGTTTATACTCGCCTGCTCTTGTTCTAGTTTCTCTCGTATCTCGGTAGATGGCTCTTCTTGCAAGAGTTTTCTCACTATAGACGTAGGATGAGAGACAAAACGGTCTGATTAACTTCGCAAGGGTGTCACATTGACCAAGCAGTGTTCTGAAGAGTCCCATAAGGACGAAACAGTTAACTGGCAACACTTATTAGGTGTCCATTAGATTTTGGGCCCCCGTGAGGTTAAGCTTTCGAGCTACCCACGGAAAAATATGAGAGAAACAAAAACTTCTTTTTACCCGATTAGCCACGAAAACTTGTTTGATATAAAAAAGTGGCAATGTGGTTCCGTCTATAGGCAATAAACATTATTTGCTTCTTTCTACGGTTCTCTCCCATACTAAACCGTATTAACCTAAATGCAGGTGAACAGAAGTGGATTCCAATCTATGCCGTAATAGAAAGTAATAGCTTCCTTATAAATGTCCCAGAAAATCTCTGCAAATTCGTTGTTTGTTTTGTTTATTCGAATGAATCAAATAACCAATTTTATTTTGTTACATAACTGTGCGAATTTATTATTATTAGCAATTCAAATTTTTGCTTAGATTTTGTTTGAAATAAATCAGTTCAGTAAGCACTGAAAGTGGAAGGCTTCCGTAAAATATACCCGGTGAACAAATTACAAAGAAGACGCATTGAAACTAAAATATACAGGGTTTCAAAATGGGTAAAAAAAACCCTATAATTATGGTTCAAAATTCAAATTATGTATCAAAGAGCCACACGGAATATTGTACATTGGATTTGACGAAAGTTAAAGTAGCAAATCCAAAATGTTTTTGTTTAAAAATGTCAGTCCTTGTCAACCGTACGTTTTTGTTTTTAAAACCATCGTAGGAACCTGGAGCAATCGCCTCTACGCGGCCCTCATCAATGCGGCCAGTACACAACTGTCGAAATACTGTTCAGCGTCTTCAAAGTCTAATTAGGCCTAAAACTCAATTTGAAATTTAGCATGCGTAAAAGTATTTTTCACGCACGGCGTGCGTAAAAGTAATTACTTTTGCGCATGCTAATTTATATTTAAAGTTTTATATAAATTGCAGTCACTCTATATATTGCTTTTATGTGACTTGATATACTAGATGACACTGACAAGTTTATTTGATATTAGATAGTTTAAGTTGTGCTACGTATTTTTACGTAAAACTGCACGTTAAGCGCTCTACGTTTTGTTCCAAATTTGAGTTTAAGTTGAATGTTTTTACGTTACCATAACAAGTCTACTAATAGCAGAGAATATGGAATTCGGCACTGTGTTTTCTTGATGTTACAATTTTGTTTTTTGTCTCTTCAACTACAGTAGGAATATATTTGCAAATAATCGCTTGTACTGGAAGCGGAGATTATCGTCTAGGCCTCATTTTTCGATCGGTCAATCAACCAGTTCTATTCTTTGGTAACGTTAAGGTCCCGCAGACTGCCGTAAGCTAACGTACATACGTAAGCTCCTAACGTGACCTTGACGACGGTGTGACGAAGTGCGCTTGCGTAACTGTCAAATCTTATGCTTACGTAAAAATACGTAGCACAACTTAAACTATCTATTTACCGTCAGGCGTCAGGTCTTTAGTTTGATTTGTCGGCGTCAAAATGGATTTTGGAATTTGTGCTGAAATTGAAGATTTTGAACTGCCAACGTTAATATTTGTTATTTTTACTAAATAAAATTATAATTATATACTGTTATAAGACCAAAAAATTTGGCTCGAATTTATACCGATTTTAAAAATGTAATATTTTATTGTTATTATAAGTTCTATTTGGTCCAAATAGTATCATTTTTTACAAAAAAACAGCGTGCGTAAAAAAAATTTTCAGGCACGCCTACCAGTTTTTTACGCATGCCGTGCGTGAAAAAATGTTTTTACCCACGACATGCGGGAAGTTGAACTTTCCACATGAAAATTGGTGCGGAAAAACGCGTTTTACGCTCGCAATTAGGAAAAGAGATTTTCTCCTATCAAAGTCTTTTTTCCAACAGAACAAAAAAAATCACAAAGTCAGTGTCGATAATGTTCTGGCCGAGAGGGCGTAGCCTTTACGGGTTCATATGGGCCTTCTTACCTTAAAACCCTGCCGGTATTCCCATCTTCTTTGGGGTACTGGGCCCCTTTCACACCATAATTTGTCATTTGGCTCTATCGACTCTGAATTTCGAGGCCTCCACTAAAGCGGCTCTGTCGGCCCGGTCTTTCGCGTAAGATTCTCTGCTTATGAGCCACCTTGAAAAGAAGATTTGCCCCGAATGTTTACGTTTTTCTTGAACCACAATAAAAATAAAACCTCTCTTTAAAAGTCAGAAACAACTGATCTGATTGAGGTTGGCCACTAGAGTTTTATTTTGCGAGAAACCACCATTTTGATAAGGCCAAGATAAAATCAAAGTAATTATAGTGACGTGAAAATTTAAAATTTTTTATCTCGTCACTTGTTAGACAGTCCTAACGAATATATTTTTTAAAAATTCACATAAGCTTTAATATTGTCCTCTGTTTATCTTTAATGTTTAATTTTAACAATTTTATCGTTTCTAACTTTTTTAACCACTGTATTATTGACAGGTCTAAAAAAGTTAAGATTTTTTACTTTACATATTTATATACGGGAAACTTTTTTGCTTTTAATGTTCGTTTGTTTTTAATAATTGAATATCTTTCCAAATAGATTTGGTAAGCTTCTTTATATACATTTTAGAAATAAATACTACTCCTACTTCTACAGCTAATGTTTCAGTTTCCTCAAATTTTTTAATGGTAATGTCAAACGTACTTGGTACCCACTCTTTTGTCCTTTAGTTAGTTGTGAAGCTAATCTCTAGTTAGTCCAGAATCTCCACTATAAGAGCGTAGAATTAGAAAAATATTTATAATATCTCAGTAGCAAGAGTGGGGGTTAACAGTGAACGTGGACAAGACACAGTACTTATGTATGTATTAGAAACGAATCAAGTAAGTTAGAACTAGACAATGGACAAACAATATCTACATACAATGTATATATATATTGTTGGGTGTCACATTTGATAAGACAGGAACAGACTGTAAAGAATTGGAAAACAAATAGTAAAAGCAAAAAAGGTTATTGGATGTCTTAACAGTATTTTATGGAGCAGAGAGATAAAAAAGATTGTAAAATTTAACATATATGAGACAAAACCACGTTGTTGTATGGGATAGAGACTTGTCGCGTAACAGAAAAATGCAAAATAAAAATATTGTCGAAATGAATGCAATAAGTTCAATTAAAATTTCGAAATCAGGTCATATATAAGAAATGAGAGCTAAAAGAAAGAATGGAAATCGAGGGAAGCATAACGAATAACATTACTAAAAGACAACTGATATGGTACGGCCATGTACAATGGATGAATGACGAAAGATTAGCAAAGCAGATTCTAGAATAGCAACCAATAAGGCGCGGTAAAAGAAGGCGTCCTAAACTGGAATCAGTCAATCCAAAGATCGATAAGTCAGAAAAACCTAACAGAGGCTGATTATCAGAATCGAAGGAGGTGAAGAATAGGCGTTGGACATTGTAGAAAAACATTCTAAACCGACATAGTAGTAGTAGCTATCTTAGTTTGCAAGCTGGCCTGTTCCGGAAAAAATATAGGCATTTTTTTAGATGTGTTGCTAATTTAATTATCTTTGGAAACAGATGGTTTTTCATCGATCTTCGTCAAAAGCAAGCTGTTTGTTTGTTACATAACTTTTTTCGCGATAAACATCGGAAGAAAAATTACCCATTCTTGGATCAGATGTCGCTATGGTTCTTTCTTCTTGGTGAACCATCATCAGCAATGTTTCTCTTCAGGGTTATTAAAGTCCCGGTGTTTCTAGAGAACCTTATTATTATTTTATAATTTTGCTTTTAATTTAAAATTGCTCCAGTTTGACCAATAAGCATAGGCACGCAAGTCTAGTAATTATAACTCTTTCTGTTTATGGATAATGTTTTTATTTGGCAAACTATTTAGTTTAATGTGGGGAATTTAAGGAACATTTAATTTTGTAGGAAACTTTTGTTTTGCTGTTACAATGTTGTCTTTACATTTTAGCTATATAATAATTATTTAACATCAAAGCTAGCAGTTTGTAAACTACACTTGTAAAAAATGTGTTGTTATGCATTTAGAATGATTTTTTTTAAATTAATTTGTACGATTTAAGGTATACATCATTATTAAAAAATAATCCTAGATGTTACTTATAAATAACGAAATGTTTGATTTCAAATTTCACTTTCACAAAATTTTGCGTCGTTTTTACGACATGATAGGTATTCTTAATACCTGGGTATTATAGAATTGCTGCAAGACATATGACAGATCTGATTTGCATCAAGCTTGTAGCAATTTTGAGATAATATAAAATTATACTATTTTTAAATGCGTCTTAGGGATTTTAAATTTCTTCTAGATGCAAAATATTTCCTTTAGTCCACCAGATGGAGTATACAATTAAAACTTACTTATGTCAGTTAAAAATTTATAGTATATGGGGCTTTCCATGTCAACCCGTCCACCTTTTGCACTTATTTATTTTTTGGTTCCTCTATAGATATCACTTACACCAAGATAAAAAATTTGAAAAAATGTTGCGATTTCTTAAGTCTACAGGGTGTTTTATCTTCTTAATTGGCCAAAGCATATGTATGGTTTATGATTTTTCCTGAAAAATATGAACTTTTCAAAAAATAAATTACTGCTGTTTAGAAATAAGAACAAGAGGCTTTAAGAAAAAATATTGAAAACAAATAATCGCATCAGTGTCCTTAATACAAGATAATAAATTAAAAAACCGCCATTTTGAAAATGTGACCCCTTCGATTTTTTATATTTTTCTGAAAAACGATGCTCCAATATTTTGTCTATTGCCTTTAAATATTTTAGAGTGGGCCGAGAAGTATAAATGCCAAAAAGGAAAATTCTTGTGTAAGTGCACGGAGGCCTTGGCCGTACTTATATGTATATGGGCAAGCGAGCAGTCCTATTGAGGCGCCCAAAGTGTGAATCAATATACATTTTATTTAAAAAAGTTGGCGATTTTTTAAATTTATTGTCTTGTACGAAGCTCACTGATGCGATTATTTGTCATTTTCAATTATTTTTCTTAAAGCCTCTTGTTCTTATTTCTAAACAGTAGTAAAAAAAATTTTGCAAAGTTTGTATTTTTTTCAGGCAAAATCATAAACCACAGATATGTTTTGGCCAATTAAGAAGATAAAACACCCTGTAGATTTAAGGAGTCGCAACATTAAAAAATATATATATTTTGGTATAATCGGTATCTATAGAGGAACCAAAAAATAAATTTTTAATAAAATCCAAATTTTTAAGTGCAAAAGGCTCATATATCTTTATTTAAGTCTTACCTTCATTTTTATTTATTATCATCAACTTTATCCGATTTCAATCAGAAATTACTAATGCTTTAACTAATTATTTTTTGTTTAACATCTGTGCATCATTATCAACGTCGTGGATACTTCTTCAGCATTAATTTCGGTTTTCTAAAATGCCTGATCCGAAATACGGAATGTTATAGAATCCAGATTACCGGGTATACGAATAATTGAGTCACCATTGATTTATTATGATTTTGTTCCATTTTGAACTATTTTACTTCCTTAGTTAATGTAGACTAGAAGGTTACGCCTTGCTTTTTCTAGAAGGTGTAAGAACGCGCTAATTATCTTAACATTCTTCAGTACCGCCTATGTTGGTACCACCAAACAAGAAAGACCAGCTCCAACAGAAAACACGCCGAGAACGCAGTCAAGCACAAGGAAGTTTATATATTATGAAATTTCTGTAATTTCACTTTCTTCTGCGAAGTAATTTTGCGTAGAACAAGAGTTGGCAGCGTGATTTAAGTATAAACCAAAAAAAAACTTTTTGCAAACGTAAAGTTTGTCATTCTCGCTACAACTCTGAACAGATTCTTTTTGTATTCTACTTTTGATATTGGCGTTTGTTTCTCATATTTCCGAAATTCGCAGATTATTAAAGATCCCCTTGTTTTGTCACTTGATATTAAAAGAGTTGGGGTTCTGTGCAATTGATTGATTTTTCGATGCTAATGACCAGTCCATATTTTCCTGCTTTATTTCAGATAATTCGCAGTGGTCACATATATGTCATCGCTAGTAGATCTCTGTCGAATGCATCTTGACCGACTGACCTTTTTATTTCATCCACGGCAATATTAGACAGTAGTTATCACAGTACCTATGCATTCTTACCTTACACATTTTTTTTTAAATGAATAGTTTACGGGTTGTACTTCTAGGTATCCCAAATACGTTAGAGGATAAATATGGGGCATACCCATGCATTCTCACATGCGATACTTGAAGCCATTTAATTCTTAATGTTCCTTTTTCGGGTACACAGGATTTCGGTTACTGCGTTAGTTTTGATGGTTAAGTAGAAATAGAAATAGAAATACAAGAATAGGTTTTGGAACATACTCCGATACGTCACTACATTAGTTTAGAATTGTCAAAAGTTTAGGGTTATGTTAATTATTTTTTTCTAAAAACTAGTTGATTTGGTGAAAATTTATCAAATTGTGGATTCAAATTGTAGTTTTCCTAGAACTAATTGTGCAGATTTATTATGGACATCATGAAGAGTGTTTAGTGGCATCTATAAACCACTCTTAACTTTATTATTTCCTTCTATATAAAACAACAAACAACAAATAAAGCTACAAGTCTTGTTCCACGAATTATTCTATAATTAGTTTCAAAATGTTTACATGGTCAACATACATGATCTGTTAATAATTATTTGTAGTGGAATTACTTGTTTGTCTCCGTTGTTCATCTTCATCTAGTCATTCGCTTAACATTTCTTTTAAAAGCTACTTAAAGCTCGATATAAATTAATAGAAGCAGCTTTTGCCAATGACATGTCCCTTGTTGGATTCTTAATAAAATTGAACTCGTTGGAATTCTCATGGACTACTTGTTAATCGTGCTGACCCACTGTCGAGGCCGACTCTCCTACTTCCATCATGGTATATCGACAATTTTACTTTTATTTTTGTTGTTCCTTTATTGGGCAAGAATCGCTAAGTATGACTGGGCAACTTTCGATTTCCATTTGAATCAACAACGTTTTAAACGTTCATTTTTTTGCAGAGTTACAAATAGTTCATATCAAGAAGTCTGCTCTCTTAACCTTAATATATGGTACGAAGTAGATATTAGGTAATTTTAATTAGTAATTAAATGTGTTTAATCTAAAGTGGAAGTTGACAGGAACCCAAAAACTAGAATTCATATAGAGGCTCAAAAATTTTGGTTTTAGAAACTTCTATAACCCTTGAAAGTGGCTTGTAAAGCCAAAACGCGTCAAGTTGATGGATTTTAGAAATAAATTAAACATAATTTAATCCAAACTACGCCTTTTATTTCTCAACCTATCAGAAACTTGTGGAGTGAGAACGTTTTTCCTTAACATTCATTTTCGAGTAGACAGGATTTCGGTTACTGCGCATGCGTGAATTTTTGTGGTTTTGGAACATACTCCGTTACATCACTACATTATTTGACAATTGTCAAAAATTTAGGGTTATGTCTGTTGTTTTTTTCTGAAAACTAGTTCATTGGGTAAAAATGTATTAAATTGTGGATTAAAATTGTTGTTTTTTTTAAATGAATTGAGCAGATTTATTATGGATACCATCAAGACTGTTTAATGGCATCTATAAAGCACTCTTACCTTTATTAACAAATTATAAAGAAATATACAAGTACTGACATATGGTATACTTCTTTCGGATATTTTTTCACAGACCACACATGTTTTATGTGAACTATTTCCCATTGTTCACAGAAACCAACATAATTTTCGACGAAAAACGCAAAACACTGCAAAATGTAGATCGACAATAAATGTGACGTCCATCCACCCAGCAGCTGTGTGTCTTGTTACAAAACACACGCATGCGCACTTGAAAATTTACGTCTGCGAATTGAAGTTTGCCCTTGTTTTCAAAGCAAGCCAAGATTGCTTCACCTTTCGATTTTTTGAAGTAGTATTTATGCTCTAAGGTTTTGGTTTAAAGACACACCACAGGCATGAAGATTTTCCAAACGTCTAAACTCCAGTAACTTAATCAGGAACAACACCTATTCTATACATCACATGAAGAATACAGAGCTGTAAGATCGTTTTCCAAAGATTACAACAATAGCCGGCTATGGCGTTATGAGAACAGTATTTGTTAGCGAAAGTAAGCATTGGCAAACTACTGTTTTCAATAGCTGACAAATGTCTTTACATTTAAACAAAAATCAATCATTTTAAAAGACAGAATATGACTCTCTGGCAAAAAATAACAAAACAATTATTAAGTCATTAATAAATCTGACCAGGGCTATCAAAACGGAAGGGCCACCACTCCACTTTGTTGACGTCACATCGGGGGCTGATTTTTTTTGATGATCCCGGCACAACACAGCTGATTGTCTTTAAATTCTTGAAGTTGGAATGACGGTTCATGAATATTTGATTTTTTTTTAAATAAAGCCGGATTTGAGATTGTTTTTACTATATTCTTGCAGAACATTTTTTTTAAATCTATAGTTATCCTTAATTTTTCAGAACCTCTTTATTAGCTCAGACAAAAATTAAATTTAAAGCAGAAGCGAATGTGATAAACACAGATAACAAAGTCAAATACATGTCAAATATAACAGTTGGCATATGGTACATGGCGGGTAATTTGAATTCAAAATAAGGAATGCTAAATCTTGAAGATTTTAACCATTTACCACCAGTTTGGTGGAATATCGGGATGGTGTCTGAGAATATTTTACTGAAATTTTGCGGAGATCTGTAAAATATCATAAAAAAAAGTCTGACCTCCCATAAGATCCAATGTAAAATTCAGCCCTCCTAGAACAGCTGATTTTTTCAGGGTCGTGACTTCTATTTTTGTGTTGACCTTGATCTGACTTAATCAATCATAACTAAGAAAATCAAGCTTCTTATTCCTCAGTATCCGAGTATGTTGACCACCCGTACAGTAGAAAATATCTTTGGTAAATTTAACACCTAAAATTTGTATAGCTGTTTCTGTTGATATCGTTCCTAATATATATTATAATTTATAATTTTCAGAAAGAAGAGCTCTTGAGTATATTACAAAGTTCCATCAAATGGCCCGAATCATTGGGTTTCAAAATCCAATGAGCGGAATGACCTTCAATTACCCTTCACCATTCTAGACTTATTTTTACTATTCTTACTACTGACCATGGTTGTTTTCTTAGTTTTCTGTCTTTTCTGTTGTTTGGTTGCTTACCTGAAATAAAAAAACCACATTATTAGCTTTAAACAAAAAAACAGGCTTTTGCGTCTTAACAAAATTTAGGTGACTGGATAATTTAATTGGCACCTAATTAAAAAACACTGTAAAGAGAATCTAGAAAATGATTTATCCGATTATTTATAAATTTATTCTTTAATAGTGACTCTGCTTGCATAAATGAAATATTAGGGACTTATTGCAATAAAGCCAGGCACTAATTATACCGGGCACTATTCTGACAGTTTCGCATTATAAGAACAGCTGTCTTCTTTTAAAATTAGGCCTAAACGACTGGATTTATAAATTCGACTTTGGTATGTCAGTTTTGAAAGATCAACTGTCAGTTTTCAATGGAAAACTGTCAGAATAGTGCCCGGCACTATTATTGCCTGTCTATATTGCAATAAGTCCCTAACATGACAGAAACCAGGTAACTTTTAATTTGTCCCTTGGCCATTGTATAAGATTATTTTATTGTGTTCTTGGGTTTATATAGCAGAAATAACCGCACAACTGGACTAATTTCGGGAGCATAGGATTTTCTTTAAAATTTAATATGTTGTAGGCATGTGTAGGTCCTTTAAAAATTATAGATTAGAAACTATTGTTTGTTTTTTTTAATATGTATTTTCTTAGAAATAAAATTTCGGACTCCCATTGTCTTTAATTATTTTAAAATAAAGATATAGATAAGGACAATGGAAGTCCGAAATTTTATTTCTACACAATCATTGTCTACCAGTTTCAAACAAACATGTATTTTCTTCCCTACACAGAAAAAAAAATTCTGGATTAACGGGATATATATTTTATAAAAATAAATACGTGTTGAAAGTTTGTTAAAAAAGAAACATATTTAAAATTAATAAATATTTGTTTAATTTATTACGACTGCCTTTTTCACTTCTTTGGCATCTGCCCTTGGTGCCCTGTGTGCATTTATAACAGCCACAAGTCATACTGGCAAAATTAAAATGGAAATTTGCCAGTCATAATATCAGACATAAAGACGATCGATGGAACAAATGTATTGTAAACTGGAGACCTTGGGAAAAGAAAAGAAGTAGAGGAAGATCCCAAATGAGATGGGCGAACGATTTAAAGAAACATGCGGCAACTAGATGGATAAACACGGCGACAGACAGAGAAGAATGGAAGATATTGGGGGAGGCCTATGTCCAAAGATGGATTGAAGAAGGCTAAATAGATAGATAGAGATAACGAAACAAAATAAAAAACAAACAACTAGTTAGTAGGCCTAAGTTTTTTTCTGTGTGGCTTATTGCAATAAATCCTGTTGAAATTTATTATAATAAAAATGACTATGAAATTTAGAGGTTTTGAGAAGCACTTGATTTTTTGCACTATTGTCATTTTAGAGAAAAGAAAATCAAAATGAGAGAAATAAATTTAATTCTTTGTATTTTACTCCATAAATTTGCGCATATTTAGGTTATTGGTCAACATGAGTGGAGAAACATATAAAGTTTCAGAAAAATTAAACTAAAACTTAGAAAAAGTTAAATGATTGGGAAAAAGGGCCGATATCCTAAGAACTGTTATTATTTCTATAAGGGTACATTCGGTTTCATAGATCTTTCATTCATCTCTTAAAATATTTCCATTAATAAACCAAATACCCTGTAGATATATTTCGTTGAATTTTTGAATTTTGTGGAATTCGTCACTAGATTATTAGCTCACACATATACTATACTATAGTAGTGTGAGCTATGGTGATCCTAATTTTTTCGAAAAAAAAAAGTTGCTCCGATTTCAAAGTTTTTATATATCTTTGAGTTTCAGATGATTTTGAAACTTTTTTGTTGCGCCGTCTGTCTGTCTGTCTGTCTGTATGTCTGTCTGTCTGTCTGTAACGACCAACGCGCATAACTCAAAAACCGCTTGCCCGATTTCAATGAAATTTGGTACCTATGCTGGGTCTTGGGTCGAGATGGTCCCATTTAAAAATGAACAAAATCCACCAAACACAAGCCAAATAAAAGGGTGGGGGTAGATTTTAAAAATTAGAGTTTACGTAAAAATATGGCGTGTGTGATATCAAACGAAAGGTAATTGAGTCCGGAGTTAAACAAAATATATTTTAGTTTTTGTTTTTTTAAGGGTGGGGGTAGATTTCAAAAATTTGAGTTTTAGTCAAAACATGGCTTGTGTGGTATCAAACGAAAGGTAATTTAGTCTGGGGTTGAATAAAATTTATTTTAGTTTCTAGTTATATCAGCTCACACGTACGCTATAACTAAGGTAGATACCTAGTGTGAGCTTAGGGGCCCATATATTGGCAGAGTATTTTTGAGTCCACATGTATAATATGTTCGCTAGACTAGACAATGCTCACTTATAAAACCACTAACTATCCACTAGAAAAAGTTGTTGTCCCTGAGATGAGATGCTAAAAAAGAATTTACATATTATTATAAAATATCTTCTAGCTTGGTGGAACGAGTTTCAGGTTGTGGTAGATGAGATGGTATTGTCTTCGTTCTAAGAAAAAAATAAGATTTGTTTTCGAATATTGATGGTACAAAAATCAATGATGATTTATGAGTTACAATATTGTGCATTATTAAAATGAAATTTAAATTCTATAATTAAAATTAAACCTGAAAAGGCTATGGAAGATTTTATAATTGGTTTAGTTTTGAGCATTGTTCTGTATCGACATATCTATCTATTTAGCTTTCTTCGAGCCATCTTTGAACATAGGCCTCCCCCAATATCTTCCACTCTTTCCTGTCTGTCGCAGTTTTCATCCATCTAGTTCCCTCATGTTTGTGTAAATCGTCCGCCCATCTCATTTGGGGTCTTCCCCTACTTCTTTTATTTCCCCAAGGTCTCCAGTTTACAATACATTTGTTCCATCGATCATCTTTTTGTCTGCTATTACGACCGGCAAATTTCCATTTTAATTTTGCTACTTCTCATCTGACATCCCTTTTTTGTTTTGTTCCTTATTCATTCATTCATTTTTGTCTTCTGTTAGCTTTACATGTAACATTTATCTTTCCATTGATCTTTGGACTTTTGTTACCTTATCCATGTTTAATTTTGTAAGTGTCCAGGTCTGGGATCCATTGGTGAGTACAGGAAGAATACATTGTTTATACACTTTCGTTTTGAGGTACTGAGGATATTTTTTAATATGTAGCTTAATTTACCGAATGCTGCCTAGGACAACCTTGATTTTATTCTTCTACTTGTTCTATTTTTTCTTGGTTTATTCTGATCGTAATATTTTTATCTGTGTTTGTTATGATTTTAGTTTTAGTGTAGTTCATAATTAAGTTTATATTTTTAGCTGCTGTTCTTCCATCATTTTTATTAGTTCTTCTTTCTTATCTAATATTAAGGCGATACTGTCTTTACCTACAATTTTGAGACTTTGACAGCTGGTTTATAAAAGTCTATTTCCGTGGCTCATATGGACTGTTTTTTAATTAATTTTTCTTTCCGCATTTAGCCAGGGTACCCTCGAGTCTAAGGCAAAATTCCAACTTTTCCACAGACAGCTGACGTAATTCCCATAAGGCCAGGTTCAATAATATTTAAGCAAATTTTTGAGCCACCTCCTTCAAACGCGAGATCTAATCTAATTTTTTTAGGTTTTCACTGCGTCTCCAAGTATTCTTTGATAATAATGTAGAAAGACCTCGCTTTTTGGTTTCTCTTCCATACAAAGTTATTATTTTCCATCTAGCTATAAGAGTTTTAATAAAAGTTTTTTCTATTTCTATTGTAAATACTAACAATCTTGTCTCAGCTTAATCTCAAAAACTTGTTAAAGCTTGTACAAGAGACAAAACTAATGGAGTGATTATCCTAGGAAAGGTAGAGTGCACAATAAGTGCAGTGACCTAGCATCACCCAGGTAGGATGAAGTCATTATCGCAGTACCTTTAGGCGACAGGAACCTTTTCATTTTTCATATGTCTTCTTGAGATGTCTGTTCAAGATTGTGCCTTGACAGCCTCAAGAAAAGCAATTCCCTAAAATTGTATTCTAATTTAATGCTGTACGAAACGTAACAAAAAGACACCACTTGTAGATGCTTTTATGGAGAAACCTGCCGAAACACGTGAACTTAATAATTGATTGGAGTTTCCAAATGCAACACTTGTTCTTGGATGGATATTATAGGATCAGCTATTGATACAATTTTAGGAAGTTGCTTTAATTTTGGGTTTGACCATAGAGTTTTCTTGCGCATTTGATCTTTCTCAATAACGTTTAAAATTTTATTTATAAACTTATCTGCTACCGAAGCATTGCTACTTCTTAAAGGATTGATGCATAAATAACTTGTTGACTTGTTTGTTGCAAGTTAATTAGTAATTATAAAATCAGTTTAATTGTGTAGAATTTTATGACAGACAACAGTATCATTAGCAGTTTGAATAAAACGCCAACAAGTATTTTCCTCTCACGATGTCCCACTGAACCAGTCAGTAGCAGCAGTGAGTGAAAATGAAAGTGCTTTCTTGTTAATTTTACTGTCGGGCTGTGATTTCCTGTTTTGCCGGTTTTCACGCACTTACTGCTAACTATTACTTCATCGTTGGCATGTTTACTTTTTTCTTAAGATAAAAGAAAATAAATTGACCCAGATGAAAACCAGAACTTTATCGAATTTCTCAGTTAAGGAATTAAAGTGTCAGTTTTTATCTCTGTTTGGATAATGATAATTATGATTTAGTTGTAATTTGGTTGCTATTTGTTCAGTAGCTCAGTTCCTTTAAGTTATCTAAGGTTTTCCACTGAAATTTTGAGACAAAAAGACTTCTCTTTCGTTTCTACTCAAACTGTTTTCCTTTCTTTCCCTCTCATGCAACTCGGTATCATGGATGTTTGGCGGTAAATTTAACTCGGGAATAAATATTGTTGTTTAAAAACCTAAAAATAAATTTTAAAAAAATCGTAGATTTTTACTTCTCTGACCTTTAACCCGAAAAAAAAAAGATTTCCAAACAATAGTTTTTCTAAAAGATGTTTTTAAAAAAATCGTTTTTTCAAATAAATATGTGTGTGTTATAGGTCGATAGTTTTGTAGGTCTGCTGTATCGCCTTTCTTGTGTAGAATAATGGTTATGGATTGCTTCCAGTTGTTTGGGATTATTTTTTCTTTTAGTATTTTATTCAGGAGATTATGGAGGGTATTAACTACAGCCTTACCAGCGTATTTGAGCATTTCTGCCCTTACTACGTCTTTTCCAGGTGATTCCATTTTCTTTAATGCTCTCTTTATTTCCGCTTTGCTTATTTCAGGTTGTAGCTCTAAGCTTATGTTCTTTATATTTTTTTGGAGTTTCGTCACAGTTTCTCGCGATGGTTCCCTTTTCGTTTGGTATAATTCTGTATAGAATAGTTGTGTGATATGTATAATATCCTCTTTAGCGTTAGTTTTATATTTCTGTTATTTTCTATAACTCAACTTTTATTTCTGGGCTCCTTCTTGTGCTTTCTTTATCATTTTCTTATAGTTTTATTTATTTCTGTGTATTCTATCGATGTTCTTTTTCCTTCTTTCTCCAGGTTCCGCCTTTTTTCTATCAGTTTCTTTATTTCTTCTGATATAAATTTTCTCTTCTTATCTTTTTGTGCGATATCTTTTCCTATTTTGGTCAAAGCTTTTGTCAGCGTATCATTTATTTCATCTATATTTTCATTTTCGCATCTTCGGTTTTGGGTTAGCTCTTCCTTTAGCATTTCTTTGTATATAGCTTTATTTTGTGTAAGTTTATTCATGTCAATCAACTTCGATATATTTAATAAATATAAAGGGATGGCAAGCTGCTACTGCGCAGCCTAAGTAGTAACCACAACAATAACGAAATGTCAAATAAGCATTTGAAAATGCCCCTAATATAGATAGGTTACTTTATTGCCATAGCTACAAAGACACAGACTGTGCAGTGTGTATTGTAAAAAGATCGTGCACGGTAGACTGATCGATGGTTCCACATTATGAGTCGCGATTGCGGCGGTACCACTTTCTCCGACGGTACTGTACCGCGCCGAGCAGTTTTCTTCCGGGATTGAGACATATTATAGGTACTCGAAAATCGTGCCGATCGGCTGCCATTTGCCATTTTGATTTAATAAATTAATTATACATTTATGGTATCTTTTTAAATATATATTGCGATTTTAAGTAGCTTCATAAGTGATTTTGTTGTTTAACAAAAGTTTCACTGAGATATTAGGTTGAAAGTCTGCCAATTTTACATAGACCTTCTCTTTTTGAGGTCATATGAGGAACAAGGAGACCTTTAAATCAGCCACAGGTGTGTTCTGCAGTCTTTCTAGATGTAGCACAAATATTTGACAAAAAGTGGCATACAGGCCTTAATTTTAAACTAAAACGGTTTATGCCAAAACAATATTCGAATATTTTGGATTCATAGATAGATAGATAGATAGATAGATAGAAATAGTCTCTATTTTGATATGCAAAATTACATAGAAAGTGAGTCATACATATCTGATAGATATTTCAGAGTAAAACAGGAAGACTCATACTCAAATTAAAGAGAAATTCAAGCAGGCGTGTCCTAAGGTAGTGTAATTGGCCCTTATATATACTTATTGTTTACTTGCGATATTCCAAAGCCAGAAAATTGTCAGTTAGGAATTAGGAACAAAGTGGCGAATAAAATTAAATGAAACCAAATCAATGTTGTACCATTTTCAAATCAGGCAAAGTATCTCGGTATGACACTCGATGCTAAATTGCGCTGGAAAGCAAATGTTAACAAAAAAAAAGAAGAACTTGAGATAAGGCATAGAAAAATGAACTGGCTAATTGGAAGGAAGTCCAATTTAACAATTCATAATAAGTTGCTGCTTTATAGACAAATACTGAAAAAAGTATGAACATATGGTATTCAACTATGGGGTTGTGTTAAAGAGAGTAACATTCTAGTTTTACAGAGATTTCAAAAGAAAGTAGTAAGAATCATTGTGAATGCACCTTGGTACGTTCGAAATAGTGACCTTCATCGAAACTGTAGCAGAGACTATAAAAAAGTATGCAAAAAGCTATGAAGATAGACTCCATCGACATGTGAATGTGGAAGCAATTCAGCTTCTAAACAATACTATGCTAGTTCGAAGACCAAAAAGAGTGAAGCCGCTTGAGCTAGTAAACTAAGTGAATTACGCAAAACAAAATAATGCTATAAACACAACACAATTGTGAGTTAAAGACGAAACAAAGCGGGGAGAATTGTTGGCTGAACCCTAAGTTTAAATCTGACTTTTCTAGTAAAACAAAATTGCTAATTAGTCTTCCTGACTAGATTGTAATACAATAAACAGTGTGTTTGTCAAATAAAAAAAAAGTCATAGATGCTGTTAAATAGAGCGACCACGCCGAACTTCAATTTTCGTGTTCTTCTAAATCTTGAAGAAGTATAGAAGTACAAGAGCAATACATCTCGTCCTAGCAAGGCCATCGCATTCACACAACCGATGTGTTATGCTCTCAGGTTCCTCCTCGTTCCTGCAACTTTGGCAGTAGTCCACTGAGAGAGATGAATGAATGAAAGTATGGTCTCGCTAATTCTATGCAAATGTTAATCATTTTCTCAAGATAGTTGACATTTGTGAGCTGTAATCATACTATGATTCGTCTTCTTCAGGTTCACATATTTAAAACAACAAACAAAAGTAAAATGATCTTCTCAAAAAAAATTACCATAAGGTCTTTTATAAATCATAATCAGAGCTAGTTGGGCTAGAAATACCGCATATGATCCTGAAGTTTAAATCAAAATCCATTGTTGTAAGGACTACCTACCAGGAATTAGACGGTCAATTTACCAAGTACAAGACTGAAAGGAAGGTCCATAAAAAGATTCCCATCGTAAACCCCTGTCTGAGATTCAGAGGTGTGAGCTGACTGGGAAGAGTACGATTGTTTGCGTTGAGAAGAACGACATTGGAAGCAGCTACTTCCTAGCTAGAAAGTTACGTAACAATTTTCGCTATAAGAGCTGCGGTTGAAGACGAAAGAATAAAAGGTAAGATACTGTGCATGATTCTCCCTAAATCTGTAATTTTACTTGCATACACCGCTGGGTGCTCCTTGAAGCCTCTTAAAAAGCAGAAGCTTCTCTAAAATGTGAGAAGATCCCTGGTTGTGCCCAGTGGCGGATCCAGGATTTCCAGCATAGACAAACTGGTATCGTCTGTATAAGTGATGTCAGAGGAGGTCTTAGCCTAAAATGTTTACACTAAAACAATTTTGCTATAAGGTAGATAATTATAAAATCCAATAATAATATTATTTTAAGTGCGAGTTTGTTGATTTGAGTGCACCTACTGATATACTAGATTATTGTTTCACGTGTTATATTAAGCTATAGTTATTGCTTAGTTTTTGTTTTATGGTTTCAAAATCAAAAGTGATTTTATATTTATTTTAAACCGGGAGATACAGACAAGGATTTTGTTTTTTAGTAATGAGGCAAAACTAGCAAGTCCAGCGAGGTGTAAGCAATTAATTAACTGGACATGGAGCCCATGCAGAAAATCTAAATGGTGACTGGATAATAATAGAATATTTTAACATTGAAGGAACTTATTGGGCATGTTAATGAACATCGAATGCAAGCGCAAAGAGTAGGTGAAGGGATAGACCTGTGGCATGAGAGAAAGAACCTACTCTGGCATACTTCTTGGACCTACGGTCACCCCCACTACCACTACCACCACTACTACTATTAAGGCAATTCTTAATAAGAGAAACCCTGACGCCCTCGTGCATTTAAAAATTTTCAAGAAGTAAATAAATAGATTTTAAAAATAGTTTTTCAAACAGAAACAATCAATATAATAATCTTATAATAGCTATTGATTGCGAAATAATTGGGGTCTGAGTGAAAGAAGGCTGCTATCCATTCTCGAATAGTGCGAACTCTGACTTTTATCGTAAGAATTTAGTATTTTAGGTTATATACTTTTGTAAAATGTATTAATCTCTTTACACTAAAGAATTAAGAATTAATAATATTTTTATTAAAGTTAAAAAATGTCTTAAACAAGTAATTGAACAAAGGAATGGCAAAACTATAGAGACTTATGTTACCTTTGTGGTCCTACAAAAAGCATATAATACCATTCCAGTAGAAAAATTATGGACAGTGTTAGAGCAAACTAATATCAATCATACATACATAAAAGCGGTAAAAGAACTATACAAATGCTCAAAATCCAAAATTAAAATAAAAAATTGACTTTCAAAATAATTCCTGGTAACGAAAAGCTTAAAACTGGGATGTTGTATCTTTTGAACACTTTAAAAAATATATATAGCAGTAGTTCTAAAAAATTTGAAACGTGAAGTACACGACATGGTAATACAGCTTAACGACCGATACAAACTACAGTTTGCAGACGGCCAAGTAATTGTAGCTAATGATAAAGAAGACATGGAGTAGATTATGAGAAAGTTAACGGAAGAATACCAAAAGTGGGGGTCAACAGTTAACGTGGAGAAGACACAGTACTTATGTATTGGAAACGAATCAAGTGAGTTAGAACTAGATAATGGACAAAGAATCTCTCCATGCAATGAGTATGTATAATTGGGTGTCACATTTGATAAGAAAGAAACAAACTGTAAAGAACTGGAAAAAATAAGAGTTAAAGCAAAAAAGGTTATTGGATCTCTGAACGGTATTTAATGGAGCAGAGAGATGTAAAATTTAACATATGAAACAATGGTGAAAACCACGCTGCTGTATGGAATACAGACTTGTCGCGTAACAGAAAAATACAAAACAAAAATGGAAAATGTCGAAATGATCACAATAAGAAGATGAATGAGAATATGTAGAACAGATATAAGAAATAAGACCAGAAAAGAAAGAATGGGAATCGAGGGAAGCATAACAGATGACATCACCGAAATATTACCAAATCAGGTCCTAGAATGGGAGAAAAAGAGAGCGTCCTAAACTGGAAGGCAACAGTCAATCCAAAGATAAATGAGTCAATAAAACCTGACAGAAGATGATTGTCAGGTTCAAAGGAGGTGGAGAATACGCATCGGACAACTTGAAAAATGTTCCAAACTATGTCAATAGTAGTTCTTTTTAAAGTATGTGTTTTGTTTTATTTTTAATATAGCCTAGGAAGTAGAAAAAATATTGTTTGACACATTCAGTGTTACCACACCACACTATCCTGTTTTAAAAGAATTTCACTGTTTCCAAAAGAAATTGTCTCGCCATGGCGGATCTCCATCCAACAGTTATTTTTAGATGCAATTCTCATGTCTGGCAATCCTTTTTCTTTTTAAGAAATCCGTGGTTTTACTAGGAAAAGCACCTTTAATTTGTCATAAATAATTAGAATATTCATTTGACAATTTTTGTTGAACTAAATTGACAAGTAGGTATAACGAATTAATCATTCCTAATTTGGTTAGTCATAAATATTTAAAATATTGGTTTGACAATTAGATTAATAATATAATATTCTCGTATAATATTAATAAATAATTTTGGTTAGGCAGTGAAAAAAGTGTAAAAACCAAGGATTGTTTTATAGTCAATACCTAACTAAACTAAGCTGTTTAAAGTCACGTGGCCATACCCATGGTTTAGATAAAGTAATAAAACAAAGAAAGCATGTATAGTAGTTATGTCTAAACATTTACGACGTGTGGGTTGTGGACTTTAATCGTAAAGAGGTTTCTTTGGGTTTGTTGTGGTTGCAAGTATTTTTAAGCGTAACCTACCAACGCAGGAATACGCGTACCTACTTTCTATATTAGTTTATTATCATAATAAACATATTTTTACCAGAATAGGTTTATGTGTTTATTTGTTTATGTTCGTATTACGTAAAAGTATGGTCGATTTAATTTGTTTTGGAACCTCTTTTAAAAATTGGCGGCTCGACTATTACAAATAAAAATCTCTTCAAAATTAACTTTAAATTAATTAAATGAGACCAGATAATTTAGTAAGTGTGATTTTAAAAGGTATAAACTAAAGAAAAACTAGAGTTGAAAAAAGCTATAAAACCCACAAAAGATGGGTCAAAATAAAGTTATTGTAGTTATAATAGGGTAATATTATCACTAACAACTGGCACGCGCGAAAAATTTTCATTGTACTGGGACTAACAATTTTTTTAAAATTTTTTAAGCACACTGTTTTTTTATTACAGTTTTTTATTACAGTCTAGTCCATGACTAAATAGCAATTTTGTTTTAACTTAATTTACTAGAAAATCTAGATTTAAACTTAGGGTTCAATCAAGAGTTCTCCCTGCTTTGTTTCGTCTTGTAACTTATTTGTGTGGTTACTAGCTCAAACGGCTTAATAGTTAATTTATTTTCATGGCTTTTTGCGTACTTTTTTATAGTCTCTGCTACAGTTTCGATTTTAGGTCCAAGGTGCCAAGGTGACTTCACAACGTTTCTTAATACTTTGTTTTAAAATCTCTGTAAAACTAGAATGTTACTCTCTTTGGTACAACCCCATAGTTGAATATCATATGTCCATACTAATTTCAGGATTTGTCTATAAACCATTAACTTATTATGAATTGTTAAATTAGACTTCCTTCCAATTAGCCAGTTCATTTTTCTATACATTATCTCAAGTTCTTCTTTTTTCTGTGTGTGCTTTTCAGCGTAATTTGGCATCAAGTGTCATACCGAGATATTTTGCTTATGGAATTATCATTTATTTTTACTCGCCACTTTGTGGTCCAACTGTGAACTTCGGTGATTGCATTCTGAAGTTTTTCTATGCATTCTTCAATAGATTTTCCTACCGTCAATAAACCAGTATCATCGGCAAGTGATCATTTTCTGGCTTTGGGATATCGCAACCCTGGGGCACGCCTGCTTGAATTTCTCTTAAATTTTAATTTGAGAAAAATCTTCCTGTTTTACTCTGAAATGTCTATCAGATATTTATGATTCCAAAATATCCGAATATTGTTTTGGCAGAAAACGTTTTAGTTTAAGGGGGCAAACTTCGTCCGAAAACTTACCATTTGACAACACTGATATCGCGTTTTTTGGCCAAATCTTTGTTCTAATAGAAATAGAAAACGAGAAAGCAGAACGCGTCGAAATTTTGAGGGGTAGTTTTTTAAAGCATTTTTAACAACCGTATCTTAGCAGTTTTTCGCAAAATCATTTTATTCAAAAAATTTAAAAAAAGTTATGGTTAAAACACAACAAATATTTCAAAACAATGTTTGGCATTTCAGTAGCCTAATTGTGTTATAGAAAACTGTAGCGAAATTGTTTCGATTTTTGTATTTTTTGGAAATGTTCAAAGGAAAATCAAAAATCTAACAAGATACGTTTAAAGATTTTTAAAAAATCTTGCATATGAACAGAAATAATGTTTTAACTACTTTTTTATAGAAGAGATCTATTAGGATTTACAAACGCGTGCTCAATTTTATATTTGATGCAGGACACCAAATCAGACAAGAGCCATCAACCTCCTGACGGCAGCGCCACCCCCATATACCGGGGGCAAGTCAATTCGATTGAGAAAATTTAACTAAGATCACGTGTTGTTTAATATGAGTTAATATAAGTTAAATGATTATAAGTATGTATTTATAGACATACAATTTTTTTTATTTACATAACGTTTTTTTAAGGGCTGGCCATTACGAACCAATTTATAAGATAGTTTTTGATAATTAGTATATTGCTCAGTTAACAGAAGCTTGTGCTTAACTTCGCTGAGTTGAAAATAAAGCCCTTTTCATTTATTTATTTATTTATTTATTTATTTATTTATTTATTTATTTATTTATTTATTTATTTATTTATTTATTTATTTATTTATTTATTTATTTATTTATTTATTTATTTATTTATTTATTTATTTATTTATTTATTTATTTATTTATTTATTTATTTATTTATTTATTTATTTATTTATTTATTTATTTATTTATTTATTTATTTATTTATTTATTTATTTATTTATTTATTTATTTATTTATTTATTTATTTATTTATTTATTACATAACAAGAGAAGAAAGTGACAAATTTCACACGAGCGTGAAAAAGTTACTTTCTGTCGAGTTATGGACGCTAATTTTCCTACGAACACTGTTGAACTATACTGCTGCACTTTAGGTGACATTGTCTGTTGGTAAAAAACGGTATATACTTTTTTAAGCAGCATTTTATTGAATTAGTCTGTGGTTGTAATTTTGATGATTATAACAATAGACACTTTCATGCGCCGTAAGCAAAAATTTTGAATTTTTATTAGCAAAAACATTACTTTTTACTAGTTTTTTGTATATTCAAAAAATTCTCGGGGGGGGGGGGCAAGTGTCCCTAGTGCCCCCCCCTGGATCCGCCACTGCATGTGCCGAAGTACTGAAAGTACTTGTAACACATGTGCGAAAAAATTTCTGCACACGGATGAAATTTAATGTTTTCTGAGGATGCAAATCGTGTAAAATCCAACAATTTCATATGTGGTCGCAGGAAATAGTAATTTACCTAACCAGTGCGGAAGACTCACACACATTCGTTAAGTATGTAGGTAAAATATTTTTTCTACGAGGTTGTGGAAACAAAAATAAAGTACTACAATAAAAACAACTCATTTGTTATATTTAATTTACAATGATTGCCGAAAACTTTACATCTTATCCTGTGCAGCATCTGTGGATTAGGAGATTTTCGTTTTCATATTCTGGATCAATGATATCGGAAGGTCTTTAAATATATTTTGCTCTGGATGTATTTGGAGGCAGGCTCATAGTAACATTATGTGTTCCATCCTATTGTGGCTATGTCTTCTTCGGGATTATCGGTATTTTCTATTACAGTAAATAAACACTTTTTTTCTATTTTTATTTATAAGATGAAATGTCATCCCCTGGTTTTTGACAAAAAAATAGGCTTTGTTATTTACTCTATTCTTTTATTTTTTCTGTTGCTATTGGAAAACTAGCCGCCCACTTGTGTTTTTAAGCAAAAATTAACGTCAGTGTCAAACTCAAAATGTGTTGTTTTTTTGTCATCCCTAAAATTTTAGTAAGGCCCACAATTTAGAAACCGAATAGGTGTCCCTAGGACTCTAATATGTAGTGCCACCTATTGACTGATATTTAAATATTTTGCCTTGTTGTCGTTTGCTTAAAAAATTGGCTGAATCGAATTTGTCGCCTTAAAATGAAAGCCTTTATGCCACAATTCAATGTCAAATGTTTGTGCTATATCTGGAAAGACTGCAGAAAAAACTTTTCTCTCTTCTAGTGTTTTTCTATTATATTAGTATTTCTGTGTACTTTGTCTATCGTGGAATGCTTATCTCAAAAACCGAATTGATGAGATGAAATAATTTCTTGGGACTAATAATGAGTTTAAGCATTGAACAGTCTTCTTTGACAAACCTGGCAATTGTCGCTCTTTTGAATGTCGCTGTTTTGATTTGTCACTCTTTTGAATGTCGTTCTTTTGAATGCTGCTTGTTGTTTTAATATGTCGCTGTTTTCATTATCTTCATTCATTCTGATATGTTGCGCTTTTAAATATCGCCGTTTAAAATATCGATCTTTTGAACCGGTGCCATTCTACACAACTTATAGATAAAAGTGTTTTTTTACGAGCGATGTTCTAATGCAGCGAGACATATAATCATACGCCTCGTTACTGTTACTACGACGAATCGTTAAAAGATATAGCGCCACAAAATTGTTAATTTTAGACCAAATTTATATCTGTGACCAAAAAAGTGATTTTTGTTTTCAAAATTTCATCGAGGTATAAAATAACTCTTTTATGACGAGGTTTATACGCTATTTTTCGCACTTTTGTACATTGCTCCCGAGTTTTTTTTATAGTTTGTGTGTTAGGTTTTTTACTTTTTATCCCGGATTTATATTTTGGAGATAACCGGGACACTTTTAACCCTAATATAGGAAGATAGAGGGCGGTGCTTTAGAGCCGAAGCCAACTTTTAAACTATTGCACCTATTTTAATAGAAAAACCTTCACTTTGTAAAGAATTGATCAACTTTTTCTTCAAGGGTCTCAAGGAAAATCTTGCATAAGACACCCGTACTACTTTTCTGCCAGTCATTTCTCCTCTACCGAGACATCGGGTAGTGTCGCATTCCTACCGACTAAAACCCCCCTGTACTGCATACATTACTGGCTTGTTGTGCACCTTGTGACGGTCCTGGTTTTCGTAACGCAGGTCCATCACAAAGTCAATTCTAAACTAAGACTAAATTACCTTTTGTTTGATACCACACAAGCCATGTTTTGACTTAAACCCAAATTTTTTAAATCTACACCCACCCTTAAAAAAAACAAAAACTAAAATGTATTTTGTTAAACTCCTGACTCAATTACCTTTCGTTTGATATCATACACGCCATATTTTCAACTCTAATTTTTTAAATATACCCCACGCTTTTTTTTTAAATAAATTAAAATGTATTTTGTTTAACTGCAGACTCAATTACCTTTCGTTTGATATCATACACGCCATATTTTCACTTAAACTCTAATTTTTTAAATATACCCCCACGCTTTTTTTTTAAATAAATTCAAATGTATTTTGTTTAACTGCAGACTCAATTACCTTTCGTTTGATATCACACACGCCATATTTTCACATAAACTCTAATTTTTCAAATCTACCCCCACCCTTTTATTTGGTTTGTGTTCGGTGGATTTTGTTCATTTTTAAATGGGACCATCTTGACCTAAGACCCAGCCTAGGTACCAAATTTCATTAAAATCGGCCAAGCGGTTTTTGAAGTATGCGCGTTGGTCTTTACAGACAGACATACAGACAGACATACAGACATACAGACAGATAGACAGACAGACAGACAGACATACAGACAGACAGACAGACGGCGCAACAAAAAAGTTTCAAAATCATCTGAAACGCAAAGATATATAAAAATTTTTGAAATCGGAGCAACTTTTTTTTTCTCGAAAAAATTAGGATCACCATAGCTCACACTACTATAGTATAGTATATGTGTGAGCTAATATAACCTCTCTCTAAAACTCAGAAACAGCTGATGTGATTTTTATTTGGTTATTTATAGTTCAATGAATAGAGGCCAAAATAAAGGGGTTACCCTTCAAAAGGTCCGGTAGTTCTGAATTTTATATGAATATGTTGTTAAGCTCAGGAGGGTAGTTAAAAATCTTTAATAATCCAAAATTCAGAACTACCGGACCTTTTGTAGGGTAAAACTCCTCTATTCATTGTACTATTACGACTTTTGGCCTTGAGCGAGACTTGATTGAAGTTGGCCAGTAGAGTTTTCTTTGGTTCATCACGGCTTGTCGCGTTTATGACGGACTTTGGTGGCTGTTGGCTGCACTGAACGCATGCGCAGTTGGAGAAGTGAGATTTGGGTTTGGCTTTTACCTTTTTACCGCCGAGTGGTTGACCGTTTCTTTCTGGCATAAAACTTCAACATGGAAACTGGGTTTTAAATAAAAAGATGACATACCAAATTTACCACTTTCTTAAAATGCAAGATGGAGGAGGGAATCAAACTTGATTGAAAGAGGCTTCTTGTTTTAGGAAACTTTTATATAATTTTTAATTTCTAGAAAATTCTGATCTCTCCGCGCACAATGGAGTAAAATAAAATTAAAATCGGTATAGTTTTCTTTTTTATCGGCCCCCTCCCCCAATAATAGATCTTTGAGACGTTGCGGCCGATATGTTTTTAAATTGCTAATAGTGCGTAAAATGATATTTTTCAACGTATAAAAAAGTGTTTTTTACTCCATGGAATCCAAGCAAATATAATAATTTAAAACCAAAGATTCACAGCACACGGCCTATTCACACATTTAAAAACATTTTTCTTCCGGTGTTATTTTTTCTCATTCTTGTTTTAGAGTAATAGCGGGCAATTATTATTGTTTAATAGTGAATTGTTGTAATTATTGTTGTCATTGTTGATTGTGATTCACGGTAACCTGATTGTAGGCTTTTTTCGAGCAAATATATTTTTTAGAAAAAATATTTGTGTTGTTAGAACCAAACATCATTTATAAATTATTTAGTGATTGTAATTTTGTTGGGTTGTACAGTCGCCCACTTTTTTAATGTCACATTGTTTTTTCAACATTTGTAGAATACAAAGAAACAATGTGTTGTTTGGCAAACGATTTTCGTAAGCACTTTTTAAATTCTGCTGAAATTTCTGCCTTTCCAGAAGAGTCAAAGCAATTTTTAAATGACATTAAAAAAGTGGGCGATTGTAAGTACTAGACCTTGAATTAATTGGTACTAGTTAAATCCTTCAGTAAATAATATTAAACATAAAAACAAAGTTCTGAATTTTTCCCCTCTACAACTACTCCCTACCACCGTTATTTTTTCATGAAATTATATTGTCTCCGCATTAAATCATAAATCTGAAAACCGAATTTTCTTATCTGTTTTGATTCCAAAGTTGTGAATTTACACCCTTTACACCCGAAAAATTCTAAAATTTAAACACTTCTTTTTTTAATAAAATTATTGTCTTCACATCAAATCATAAATCTGAAAACCACATATCTTACCTAATATGATTCCAAAGTTATGAATTTATCCCCTTTACACCCCTCAAATTTAATTTAAATCATTTCACCGGAAGTGTGTCAAAAATAAATCGCAAAATTTGATAGACAGTCAGACAGACGGACAGACAATCAGGCACTGTAAAGTTAAATAAAATCGTTCAAAAAGAACTTATCTGAAGAATTACACTGACAAAGAGAAACTAATGAAAGGTTGTTCCATTATTGCAGCAGCCCTCGAAAAATTGTAGTTTGTTTAAGAAGTCTTTAGGAAACTTAAAGAAAAAGAAGAAATTGCAGGCATAAAAAAGAGGTTTCATTTTTAATATTTTTTTTCTCATTTGATAACCGTGACTCTTTTGCCGACACTATAACGCCGCCATTCCGGAACGCCTAATTGCACGGGGCATCGGCCACCTTTGGAACCCCAGACCGGGTATTTTTTTATCCGGTCCTTTTGTCCCTTAGAGTGGCCTACCGACTGAAGGAGTGTATAACAAAGTCTGCCTTAACGAGATATCTGACCTCATAAAGGGGTAGGAGAATATTACATTTTACACTCTCCAGGAATCCTATAAATGTCTGTCGCACCCGACCTTGGCAATCGACGGGGATCGAACCCGCCTCTATAGCAAGCGAGGTTCCTTAACTCACTTGTGTTCGATGCGCGAGCACCGTGCCACCAAAAGATATTTAGGGTTAAGTTTTTATATTAATGCAAGACCCTGTACAACAAATATCCATAGAGTACCTTTTTTAGCAAAAGGAGGCTTTGTGTTTGTTTCTATGTTGGTATGTGTAGGTTTTCAACCTTCAATTTTTTTTATTTGATTTTTCCAACAATACGAGTATATTGGGTTTGGTCAAGTCAATGAATGGGCTAGGCTAGGCAATGAATAAATTTAAATAAACCAACTAGTTTTTGCCAATTTTTGCTAAAATTGGTTTTGTGTGTAGGTGTTTTACGCTGACATTTGTATGTTTTTTTTTATAATTATGATTAGGACCCTGAAATTTTAAATTTTTTAAAAATACTTTGAATTTTGTATTTCCTTAACTGCACATTTTAAATTTGGGAGAAAACACAAAATCTTATCTGTATAAAAAAAATTCTAAAATTCCTCCAAAAAATTTTGGACAAACTGGCCGACGTAGTTTATGATGGTGGAATTACTGAGATACGTTCTTCAATAAGTGCAACGACAATGTTTCAACCTTTTTTCTGAGGGTAGATAAAGTAGTCCACAACACAGGTTTATTGTTTAAATGATAAATATTTTCATATTTTGCCGAGTCGTGAAACATTTTCCTGTGCGAAAATTCTTGAAACTGGCTGACTAAGCCAAGCACCACACAGTTGCAGAAGCATTCTGGCCCATAAGTCTTGTCTCCTTTGTGCTAAAAACCCTTAAGAACTGTTAGATTGTCATATAAGGGATGACATTATGGAAGAAGACCTTTTCACGAATTTCAGCTTGGAAGGAGGAAGATTGACGGAAACAGCACTCTATCAACTAGTCAAGCTGGCAGATAAAACGATCGAGAGCACGGAGGTTCTTCTGGGGGCTTTCCTGGCCTGGACATACAGGGAACCCTCGACAATACCTCCTTTGGCCTGGAGAAAACATGCTGCATGCTTGAGTCCAGGATTGTATTTTTTGAACTGCTTGGTGAAACTGTAGCAGTCCGGGTTACACGGGGCGTTCTCTCCCCTCTGCTCTGAAACCTTCTCATGGATGGACTTCCAAGGACACTTAAATAGTTGGGTTTCAATGTAATAGGATACGCAGATGACCTAGTCATTCTGGTTCTTCTAAAATTCTTCACGGCCGTAAGGGATCGAATGCAGCAGGCCCCAAGGACTTTGGAACAATAAGCTGATATATAAAAATTAAACAGCTCCCAGAAGACAGTTAGAGGGACTTCTAAGTCTGGGAAACGAGGAAGTTTATTAGGGATGTTAAATACTTTGGGGCAATACTAGACTCCAAGCTAACATGGACTAGACATGTCGAGAACATAACAAGGAAAGCAGACATCACCCTGGCGAAAATAAGATGCCCCATGGGAAACAGTGGGGACTCGGGTCACACATGGTGCACCGTCTGTACAAAAAGTGAGACCATCCACTACAGACGCATCTTTGGTTTGGTGGGCATAGGTGGGGAGTAGTTCAACAGATTGTGATGCTTAGCTAAGCAAGGTTCAACTACTTGCTTGCATCAGCATTACAGGTGCAATGAGGTCTACTCCGACAACGGCAATGAAGGTGCTCTTGGACATTCTCCTACTTCACTTAGTGATACTGCAAGAGGCAAAGATCGGACTCTATCGTCTTTAGAACATTATGCACTTAGGTACCATCACGAATGCATAATAGAGAGGAAAGGTTTCTGGACATACCAATCCTACACTTGAAATCAGACCAAATGTCCCCAAAGTAACTATATGGACCACCTCTGCATGGTCTAGCTAAAACAACCTGCTTCCACATGAAGGATTCATCTGGCACACAGACGGATCAAAAACTGATGAATGCAGTGCGGCAGTAGTGTTCTGGGAAAGGCGCAGGAGAGATCTGCACTTCTCTTTGGGACGTCAGTCTTTTAAAACGGAAATCTTTGCCATCCTAGAATGCGCCGGGGAGAACAATAGAATGGGACACTTTGGTCAAACCATATCTATATACTTTGATAGCAGGACGGCCTTCAGGGCACTCATGCGCCCGAAGGTTACCTCAAAGCTCGTATGGGAAGGTCTTGATGAACTAGTGAAACTGGCGGCACATAATGGAATAAAACTATTATGGGTGCTAGAACACAGAGGTATGCAAGGCAATGGAAAAGTTGATGAACTAGCAAGACAAGGATCGTCAGACAAGTATATTGGACCAGAACCAGCCCTGGGTGCACCAAAGCGTACTATAAGGTCCTAGGTCATGCTCTGGGAACAGGACTAAGACACAGCAAAGCCTTTATCAAAGGCATGGATGCTAAACTCCCAAAAGACCTGCTAAGTTGCAGTAGGATGCAAGTGAGAATGGGCCTGTATCAAGGAGACTTGAGCTGCAGACTATACAATCAGGAACTGGAAACAGAAGAACATGTAAAAATGCCAATGCGAGGCCCTGTATCGCAAAAGGCACTATATTTGAGGAAGTTGAACTAGACCCAATGGCAACTGGGGATTGCTCTATTAAGGACTCGTACAAACCTGTACAGCAAAACAAAAATAGTCCATATTTTACCAATTTTGGGAGGCTATTGACCAATTTAGATTTGACAAAAGTATAACCTAACTAAGATGTTCCTTCCCCCTATTTGGAAGTAGCTTCTTTTTAAGCCACTTGTCGTGAGAAAAAATAATTACATTCTTATTTTTCGTTATCAAATAGTCTCCCAAAGTTACGCCACTGGCACAAAAAAATTAAATATAAAATGGCTAAAATTGGTTCTTTTTTTATAATGATACAGGAAGCAAAACTGCCTATAACCACATAAAAAGTTAATAGTCAGTCTGAAAAGTGAAAGTGGGCTTCAAATTATAGGTATAGATAGATGTTGCACTAAACATTGCTGGTTTATCTTTATTTAAACGAAGATGAGCAGGAAAACGAAGAAAAGAAGATAAAGGTTAAATTTGTAACGACTTCCTGGCTTAGAACCTTTTTCAAGAAGACGCACGCGAAGCTAGCTAACGAGAAGTTACCTCCAAATATGGCAGAGAAACTCCTCTTTAACCCCAATGTGAATGTTTTTTAAGATTGAAATCCGCGGCAAAACTATAATAGGGTAATTTGAGTTTTGGTAAGATTAGGTTTGGGGCCCCCATAGAACTTGCTGTGTTTCTGGTGCCTATTGGCTTCTTTTTATTAATTTTCTGAAACTATTTTATCGAACTTAACAATTGATTGATTCGTGTTTACAGCAAGTTGAGGTTTTGGAAACTCTGAAACTGCAGCTGCTTAGCCTATTATTATATATCCTGCTCCGTGGTTTTTTTTTAATTCAGGAGGTTTGAGGACCTCGCAAGGTGCGACAGTCCCTTTATTAGGTTTTTATGACGTCGACTTCTTTAGAGGGAATTTTTTTCTAGGAAGTTTCTTATTTTGTAGAATGTTAATGCTGGGCAGTCAGACAGGGTGACACAATATACCCAAAACTATTTAGCCAGGCCCTGAAAAATTAATATCACCTTAATTACAAATAAGAAAGAGGAACTGATAAAATGCTGGAAGATTTGGATACAGCAGCAAAAAATATAGGCTTAAGTATGAACTACACTAAAACTAAAATCATAACAAACACCGATGAGAATATCACGATCATCCATATCAAATTATTACACCTAAAACAAAGAAAACCAGACAGCTGAAATCAAGTGACGAGTAAGATTGGCCTCGGTAAAGCTACATATTAAGTAATTAAAAATATCCACAGTACCTCAAAACAAAAGTGTATAACCAGTGTATCCTTCCTATACTTACCTATAGATCTCAGACCTGGACACTTAAAATTAAACATGGATAAGGTAACAAAATCCCAAAGACCAATGGAAAGACAAATGTTACATGTTAGGCTAACAGATAGAATAAAACAAAAGTAAAGTATGTCAGAGGAGAAGTAGCAAAATTAAAATGAAAATTTGCCGGTCATAATATCAGACAGATAGGCGATTGATGGAAGAAATGTATTGTAAACTGGAGATGTATTGTAAACTTGCGAAAATAAAAGAAGTAGGGAAGACCCCAAATGAGATGAGCGGATGATTTGAAAACACGCGGGAACTATTTAAATGAACGCGGCGACAGACAAAGAAGAGTGGAAGATATTAGAGGAGGCCTATGTCCAAAGATGGATTGAAGAAGACTAAATAGATGGATAGATAGCAGATATAGAAATGGGCATCGAGTAAGAGGGACAAAAACTTCAAAATCGAAGCGCACATGTTTCTTTCCACCTGCAATTAAATCAAGAAAAAAATCTCACTAGAAACAGCAGAATTTTCAATGTGTTTTTAAAATGTAGTAATTGATTGAGGATTCTTTTGTAATTAATTAAAATACATGTATGCAGATGATCGTTTAACGGTCACTTATGCTGGTAATTGCTGTATCTTTTAACATAATTCCCCTATTAAAATTAAAATTCCCATGTCCTTACAATATACCATACTATATTAAAAGTATTAGCAAAAATCTTGAACTTGTGTATAGACAATTTGTTATTTCTAATACACTTGTTTTATTAAGTGAGCAAGAACCTTGAACAATTTCTTATTTTATGTCGAAATTTAGTTCTACGCGGTTCTGGTATTAAATGTCCTTTCAAATACCTTGGACCTGAACTAGAGCTTTTTCTTTTTTAGCAAGACGTCCTTTGTCTCGTTTATTTCTTAAATTTTAAGGGTTTTTACAAAGGTATCAGTGGCGTGCTGAAGAAAGGCAACACTGTCACTTCGATTTTAGTTCAAATTCTTTTTATAAAAATTAAAAATTGCTGAAATAAATGTTTTGTTACAGTGAGGTATCTGTTTAGAATAGGTTTGGTTTGGTTTTAGTGGACGGCTATTAATCGTTAATCTTTACACTTAATGGCCGTCATACAAAACTCAGTGGATATATATTCCGGCATATCTAAGGATGCAAGAAAGGACATCGTCAATTTGTCACTAGAACTTGGGAGTGCTATGTACTTGATTTGATTTGCTATAAAAATGAGGCTAGGTAATGTGATATTTTTGAACTTTTTTATGGATCATTTTTTAAAAATTAAGTTAAATATTTGTGGCTATATTATTTAAAAATTGATCACAATTCTTCTACGCCAAATCAGGTTATAAAATCCATGTCTATAGGCTTGCAAACACAAGACTAGAATGCTGTGTTATCATTCGTAGAATTTTAATACTCCCTGCCGTAATGAAGAACCAGCTTCACCTGTCCATCACTGAAAAACTTGAAACAAAATTGCTTAGTTGATTTCTAAAAACCATTTGACAAGGTTTAACACAAAAAACTATTAAAGATACTTTAAGATAATCACATTGATGGCTACATTAGCTAATGATAATGAAGACATGTATATGATAAAAAAGTTAACGGAAGAATACCAAAAGTGGGGGTTAAGAGTGAACGTGGACAAGACAGTAATTATGTATTGGAAACAAATCAAGTCAGTTACAACCAGATAATGGACAAACAATATCTCCATGCAATAAGTATGTATACTTTGGTGTCACATTTGATATGACAGACATAGGCTGTAAAGAACTGGAAAAAGGAATACTAAAAGCAAAAAAGGTTATTGGATGTCTGAAGAGTATTTTATGGAGCAGAGAGGTCATAAATAATGTAAAATTTAACATATATGACACAATAGTAAAAAGCAAAAATACAGAACAAAAATGGAAAGTGTCGAAATGGATGCAATAAGAAAATCAATGAAATATATCTAAAACAGATCATATGAGAAATGAGATCATAAAAGAAAGAATAGGAATCGAGCGAAGCATAACGGATGACATCAGTAAAAGACAACTGATATGGTACGGCCATGTACAATGGATGAACGATGCAAGATTACCAAAGCAGGTCCTAGAGAGGCAACCAATAGGGTGCAGAAAAAGAGGGCATTCTAAACTGGAATGGCAACAGTTAATCCAGTGATCAATGAGTTAGGAAAACCTGACAGAAGATTATTGTCAGGATCGAGCTAGGTGGAGAATAGGGGGAAATCAGGGCTTCGTATTTTCCGCCGTCCTTTTCAATATCCACAGTGGAGCAGTTTTTATTAACAATTTGGATGATTGCAAAGAGAATATGAATATTGAAGTTTTAAACAAACTACGATATGCCGATAATACTTTCGTTACAACTGATCATTAATAAGATCTGCAAATGTTATTTATTAAGAAGTATGGTACAAAATTTCTAGACACGTTGATAAACTCTGGAAAAATAGAATTCGAATTGCTATCATTATTTCCAACCTTCGCTAAAAGATGAAAGTTTTAAACGAAGATAAGCAGGAGTGTGCATCAAAAATTGGTTAAGGATTGGAAACACAATCTTTAAAGCCAATTCTACTCATTCTCGATAATTACTAGAATTTTCTTTTTCTGCTGTGCACGCTTAGCACTGTTTCCTTTGATGTTCTCAAGATATGATTTAGCCAAGGTGTGTCTGCACATAGCATCCCAAATAAGACTCTTCCACATAACTAATAAAAGGTCATCAACCCTCTTTCCTTCAGCTCCACAAATTCCGGATGGCTCTAGTTCTGAAGGAATCCCTGCAGAACCTAGAATTCGTTTTATTGAGATTATTGATCATCCGGTGCCTCAATATTGGAAACACAATCTGATTATTTTATTTTTAGAGTAAAAAAAAAAATAATTGAAAAATCCCTTGTTTGTTGTGAGAGGCTATAATAATTATATTCCCAAAAATGAGAAAAAGCAATAAAATCCGATTCAAAGATTTTAACTCAAGCGGATCACCTTGACAAAAGACCACATGGGCCATCCGATACCGGTGTTTTTTAAAGAAATAGTCAAGGCCAAAAAACCACGCTGCTGTTATGGTTTCATAGTTTATCGGCAACTTATTGCAAGAACCAAGAAATGCGATTGACTAGTGGAATAATACCAATGGTTGAAGTTTATTCATTTAATTAAGTTTTGGATCCGGTGTCCCAAAATGGCCAAATAATAATTAAAGGAATATGTAACACCAGACCTACACACCAGTATTTACTAAAGGGGGTCTACAGTGCTAAGTGCTACAATCCTAGGTTTAAAAGTCTACATTTTGGTTGAAAGTTTAACTTATTTTTCCCGTGAATGCAATAGTTTTTAATATTTATATAAATTGTTCATAAATACCTTGCGATATGGGTCATCTTTTTTCGTTGTAACAAAGAAATTATTTCCACACAAAGGTTATAAATAAATAAAAATAATAAAATATTTTGGTTTAAAAATGGTAGCCATATTTAAACCTCCAAACCACTAGGAAATGTCGAATAAAACGGTGTAAGTCAGTGTCAGTTGTCCGCTATATTTTACATGTTAATTTTTTAGACCAGTTAGCGACGATTAAACCGATGGCCGATTGTTTTCGTGAATGTGTAATTAAAAAGGGATTCTAATATATCTTGTGCTTTTTAGAGTATTTAAATATTGATACGTATTTAATACGGTAATGCATCTACAGATATAGTTTTAAGATATTTACGTATTAGTTAGCTTTGAATATTCTTCTATATAAGTTTTTTTGTCAATCATGGATTATTTCTATTGTTTTTCGAACTTTAAACCACCCCTTAGGGGTGGTACTACAGTTTGAGACTATTTTTAACGGGAATCCTACGACTGCACGGACTAAATTTCCAAAAAATGACATTTTGTTACAAAATTTTTATGTGGTTTTTCTTTATATCTAAAGTATTTTTGAATTTATAGGAGATGAAACTCACTGAGAAATGCTTATATATTGCATATTAGGGTGAACCAAATCTTTGCAGTTATTTGACCTGTGAGTATTAAAAAAATACATCTATAGACTTGATACTTAAACCCAGTCTAAAATGCTAAGTTTTAAGGTCTTAGTAAATACTGGTGTTAATGTTCACTTTGCATTGTTGTCAAGTGGACTAAAATTTGTATCTCTAAAAACTTGCGGCATTATTGGTGAAACTGTACCTACATATGTATATGATTTCGTACCGTTTATATAGATATGTTGCCTCCAGAACTGTTGATATTGCTGCGTCCATCGTTGTCCATCCTGTTGATTTTCCTGAGGTCCGGCGACTTGCACGTGGGTGAGGGTGCCTTGCATCACACCCACTGCTACCGGGTGACCGGGCATCGTGGCACCCACAACCGGCGAGGCCGGTTGCAGGAGTTGCTGCTGCTGTGGCGGTAGTTGGTACTCCATTTTGGGGGTCAATCCTTGCGCGGGCACCTGCGTAGGGTGGTCGGAGGGTGTGAAAAGATCCTGCTAGGGGATTCATTACAATTAGAATTCAATAGTTAAATGTTATAACTTTAAAATGTAGACCTTTATGTACGAAAAAGTGCAGTAGTGTGGGAATTAAAAAATATTTTTATAAAAAACTATGTAAATTCAAAATCTTTTAGATAAACTTAAATAATTAGTGAATAATCCTATAATCTTTATCAGCTTTATTACGGTACGTGTTAATGTTTCAAAAATTAGAATTTTGAATTTTTTTATTTGATCTTGATTGACTGTGAACTTATCCTATTATCCTGAACTAATTACACCTTCTGAATTTGAAAAAACTCTTATCTTGTCTAACCTTACCCGACCAAAATTCGAAATAAAAATAGTTTAAAATAGAAAATTCTATATGTTTATTTCCTAAATACAGTGAATCCTCTTATTAGCGGACACTCACGGTTTCGTCGATTTTGTCCGCTTATTGGAGGTGTCCGCTATGAGAGAAAACTGCGAAATTTTAATATATATTTATTAACAATTTCCACTGCTCGAGTTTTTCCGATATTAAGTTTTTCAGAGATCCTTCGTGCTGATAGACCCCAACTCTTATTTTGTCTAACCTAACCCGACCAAAATTCGAAAAAAAAAAGTTTAAAATAAAAAATTCTATATGTTTATTTTGTAAATACAGTGAAACCTCTTATTAGCGGACACTCACGGTTTCGTCGATTTTGTCCGCTTATTGGAGGTGTCCGCTTATGAGAGAGAACTGCGAAATTTTAATATATATTTATTAACAATTTCCGCTGCTCGAGTTTTTCCAATATTAAATTTTTCAACGATCCTTCTTGCTGATAGATGTACCTTCTCCGAAACGTTAACAAGTTCCATTTTTTCACGTAAACTAAGAAGTTTTTTACTAGGCGCCATTTAAAGGAGAGCTATTACCCTATTACTACCCAACTGAATAATAAAAATAAAACACAGCAGTCCCACCGAATAAAATATGTTGTAAATACGAAAGAAGTTATTAGTCTCAGACGGCTGCAGAGTGCGTTGTACCAACATACTAAATAATATTTATGCCCATGTCGTGCAGCGCTCCGTCCCGTTGTCAGAGGTTCGCGTCCGGTTAAGGGAGGTTTAAGAATTTTTTAACAAAAAAAAAATTGTCCGCGTCCGATTATTAGGGTCCGAATTTTATATGTAAAGAAATAGGGAAAAGCTTGGTTCCAACAAATTTGTCCGCCTAAAGGGAGTGTCCGCTTAATAGAGGTGTCCGCAAGGAGAGGTTTCACTGCATTATTAAACACGTTTTGGGTTGTATTTTTAGAGTATGGGTTGTAAAAAGTGGTGGCTTGCGACAATCATGCTTTTCACATCTTTTTTTAATTAGATCACTTAACACCATGTAGTTTTTTTTTTCATAAAGAAAGTGTGAAAAAAAATAGATAAAAAATTCTGAAATGGTAAGACAGGAAGTAGTATTTGCCAAAATTAAACAAAATGCTATAGAAAGTCTGTATCGGGATTTAGAACCTCTAGAAGTCATCTCTGTATTGAAATAATGGTTTTAAATAATATTTGCAAAAGTTAATCGTTTATTAGGCTACAAAGTAGTAGTCTTAAAAATATGTTTTTTTTAGATATGACTTCCTGTCTTTTTGTGATCTGTCTGTCCATGTATACGGGTGTTCCAAGGTAATTCTTAAAAAACAAAGTTTTACCCCGCTTTTAATAGATTCTATTGGATACAAAGCCCCGCTACGTTCCACCCCTAACAGTAAAGCAAGCAAATGGGACTTTCTGTAAGTCACGCAGCTGCGATAGCAATCACTCAGGGAGAAGTTGGTATAGATTTTTTCATCGCGGGGTCTTTGAAGGTGATGCGCGACGATGCAAACCATCCCCGGTTTCGACGACTTTTGGTAGGGATAATAGAGGCCAATTTAAAAGGCGGGGTCACGAAAAAAAAGAAAAGTCAGGCTATCTTTGTTGGATACATTTATATTTCGGATTCCTTTCTCGCACTTTAATAGAAGAAGCTTTTAAGAATCACTTTGGGACAGGCGGTATATCTGTATCCATGTAATAGACTTTCAATCCAGAATAGCCAAAAATATACCGGCAAAAAATTTCCGGTTTAGCAAAATAAGTTTTTATTCACAACAATTTAGGTATTATTTAATGATATTTTTAGCTTTAATTAACATAGAATTAAAATAAAAAGATTAAAAAAATCAAATTTACTATACTGCCGGCGAGACAGCGTGTTAATTCAATAATATGTCACTTTTAAAACTTTTTGGTGTTGCCAGTAAGAAGAGTTTAAGTTTTCTGTGCAATACATGATTGGTTGTGTTTTAATTATCTGTCTAATTTATAAATATGATTGGTTATAAGATTAAGTACTTTAAAAAATGATTTAAAGAAATGTTGTTCATGCTAATAGGCAGATATCAAAAATACCAAATGAAGCTAGAGATCCCAATTACTGTCAGAGAGTTTGATAGTAAAGCTTAAATTTAAAAAAAAACGCATACCTACCCATAACTTTTAAAAATTATGTTTTGGTGTCACCCTAAATAATAACTTAAGTTTTTTAATTTCAATTAAATGTTGATGTTGCTGCCAAAAGCTTAATTTTGATTTATCTCCCTAATTGAAATTTTTTTGACGAAATTTGTAGTGAAAATTAGTATTTTTGAGATATAGAATTTAAAAAGCACCATGTTTTGGCTATTAAGCTTACTCGGCTATTAAAAAAGGTAAAAAAAAGGATAAATGATACCAGTGGTGGTCCCAGGGGGGGCAGTGCCTCTAAACAACAAATACAAGTTGCACATTTTGGTGTATTACACTCCTGAGCAAAAAAAAATTGTTTCAACCATATATGCTCAAAAAATTTCAGCCACCCCCCTTTTTAAAGGTCTATGACTGCCCCAAATCTTAATAGACGAATCACCCTGTACGTTTCCACCTATTACAATATCAATAAAGAGAGGGTAGGTGAGCTGTTATAACTGAAAATTTTAAAAAGTTTAATAATTATTAAATTTGGATTAAATAAAGAATAATTTTTCACCAGTAATTCAATTTAAATAAAAAAATATTTAAAATTTTGTATTAAACAAAATTTTTTTTTCAGGTGGTCAAAACGACATAATGTAAGTAGTCAGGCTTTTAGCGGTCATAGCAATTCAATCAAAAATGTATTTCTTCGCATCTGCACACTCGACATAACACCATAATTGACAAAAGATTTTAGCCAAAATTTTTGAGCAGTTAAAATGACATAATGTTGGGCCTACTATTTTTTTTTTATAAATTTGACATTTTTCCCAATTATGACAGTCTTCACAAAATAACTTCTCATAATTTTTTTTCCTATTTATTATGTCTCTGTATTAGATGAAACCACAAAGGTAAAATACAACATATTTTTAATTTTTATAAATAATTATATCAGGGAAATTTGCTGTTATCAAAAAAACATAGATATGTCATTTTGACCGACTGTGTCATTTTGTACATGTTACCCCTACCTATTTTTTTTGGTGTCTGTTAGGTTATCTTTAAAATTGCAAAAAAAACTGATAAGATTACAAGGTACTCCTTATTATTTACTAAAAACAAATACACTCAGTATCTTTTCACAAAACCTCGAAGAATACTTACCACAGAACTCATGCGTCTGGCATGCTAAGAGCTGGCCTCCACAAAACTCCTTCGGATAATCCGAAAACAAGAGGCTCTTCACTTTCTTCAGTACCACTAACACCACCAACCAATGCACTGATGATAAAGTCAATTCAGTCCTTTTGCAATTGAACTTCCGAAAGTTCGTTAAAAAGAACTGGTTAAAGTAAAGTTAAAAGTCCTCAAAAAGAAGTAGTAACAACTCAACACAACAAACAATTGGTGAGTTAAATAGGTTAATGAATTTTGGGGGTCGATTCCGCTGCGCTACTGACTAGGAGCTAGCCAATCAGAGACGCAGATATAAGGGCCGTACTGAGTAGTATCGCGGACTACTAATCCGGTACTGAAATTAGTACCCGAAACCGGAGTTCTTCGGGTTCTGGCCAGTCGGAAGAGCGACTGAATGCGGAACGCGAAAATCTAAAAAGTGAGCGGTGGACCCCGGCGCGGCGTGACGTTGCGGTCGCTGTTTGTGCGACGTCGCGGGGGGAACGGCGCGCGGTGGGGCGATCGGAGGCGTGCGGCGACCAAAAACACTCTCGTTTTTGTAAAATGCCGGAAATTCGCACAGGTTTTAGACCTAGAGGTAACAGATAAAAAGTAAAATTTATAAAAACATCTGTTATACCTGCAATAGAAATTTTACCCATATTTTCAACTAACTTTCTAAAATTGATATTTTTAGTCTAGACGACAAAATGATATACTTCTTTATTTTGAATAAATATCCAAATTAACTTATCAAGAACACTCGGTATAACATAAACAATTAATCGCAAGACCGCACGGGGGGTTAGAGGTGTCAAAATCTTCCACTCCCACAAACTACTAAGTAAATAACACCAAAACAAGAAAATCATAGCCTCAGGCTACCCGTCCCCACCAAAAAGCAGAAACCACACCTTCCGGAAAGAACATTCTAGGCACGGCCCTGATTGGCCGTACTTTTAAATCATCACCTAACGTCTAGGGTGTCAAAATGCTTACTCCATTTGAAGGGGGATCCCGGATTTCGACAAAGAAATAAAAAATAAATTAACTAAAATAAAGGAACTACGAAGATAAAATGAAAACAGCCAAATTTCTCAGGATCACATCATTTTATTAGAAAAGTTTGCGACAGTAAAACTAATGCACCAGTATTTACTAAGACCTTAACCGGGTTTAAGTATCAAATCTATAGACTTGATACCGACCGGTTTAAGTGTATTTTTTTAATACACTCAGGTCAAATAACTTCAAAAATTTAGTTCACCCTAATGTGCAATATGATCATCAGTAATCATTTCTCAGTGAGTTTCATCTCATGTAAATTCAAACTTTAGAAATAAAGAAAAACCACATAAAAATTTTGTAACCAAATGTCATTTTTTGGAAACTTAGTCCGTGCAGTCGTAGGATTCCCGTTAAAAATTGTCTCAAATTGTAGTACCACCCCTGAGGGGTAGTTTAAAGTTCGAAAAACAATAGAAATAATCCATGATTGACAAAAAAACTTACATACAAAAATACTCAAAGCTAAATAATAGGACATAAATAACTTAAAACTATATCTGTAGATGACCCATATCCCAAGGTATTTATGAACAATTTATATAAATATTAAAAACTATTGCATTCACGGGAAAAATAAGTTAAACCTTCAACCAAAATGTAGACTTTTAAACCTAGGATTGTAGCACTTAGCATTGTAGACCCTTTAGTAAATACTGGTGATGAACTTCAGAAAATTTTTTGCAAGTAAAGAATATTTATGTATAGTTTCAATGTAATTGGTCGAATCATGGTCTACAAGAAAACGTTTTGGTGCCTGTGGTGTTAGTACCCACTGATGCTGTCGTCTGTTTTTGTTCTTTCTCTGTCTCGTTGGTACCTATCGGTCTCGGCTTTGCTTGAGCAATTCCGCTTGCACAGAATTTACAAACTGGTAGAAAAAAAAACTGGAGAAACAAAAATAAATCTAACAGTATATCATCATTACCACTAACTCACTCATTCTTCGCCTGATTTGTCGAAGAATCTGGAGGGACATTAAGTATCGTGAGGATGACAAATAAAATAAAATCAATTTCAGATATCTTTCGTCCCATGGCAAGCGGGTAATTATCTTTTGTGGTATGACACTTGTAGAGATACGTTGGCGGAGTCTTACATATCCAAAACTTCTAAAAAAGCTGACAAAGCTTCCTTATAGGGTCAAAATGTAAAATTTAAAAAATATTTGGAACTACAAGATCGATTTAAATTTGTCTCATTCAGTGCTTAGACCTTAAGTCCTTGGGGTAACGAGGCAAATAAATTAATATTAGAAAGATGCCACAGAATACCATCAAAAAAGGCTAAAAGCTTCGTCACCCAGAGGATCAGCTTCGCCATCCAATAAGGAAACGCCGCCGCCTGCATACTAGAAACTATTCCGAAAAACCAGTGTATGGAGGACAATTTCGATTTTTTGTGGGTGTGAGTGTGAGTTATGCTTTTTTTAGTATTCATTTCATTTGATCTAATATTTTAAAGCATTTAAAAAAAATGCATCACATTAAAGTATTAACTAAGTGTTAAAATGAAGTAAAATAAAATTTTTAAAAAAATCAGAAGAACTGTTCAATCCAAAAAGTTATATAATTGATTATGTCTCTAAGCTACACTCTGTATTTTAAAAAAGGGTTAAACTTTAGTAAATTGATATGATATTTTTTCATCATTGATCCAATGGGTTTGAGTTGAAAAAAATGCTTATATTGACAAGAACTTAAAACAACAACATTCCTTTAAACTATACTAAGCACGACTTGTACCCTAGCATATCCAAAAGGGATTGTTCATTATTCCTGAGAATCTTTTATAAATCCATTAGTTACAGTCTAAATTTATATAAAAAAAATATATACAAACAAAATAAATAAGCAACAATCTAATCTGTCCAATCGTCTTCGAGTACCAGTATTGTTTAAAATTAAAAAAAATATATTTATAACAAAGAATGTGTATGGTACTCTCCTTGATGAAGCATCTTTAATTGTATATGATGGGAGATAGGATTCTTTTTGCTCTACACTGTTGAAAATATATAAAAAAACACGTAGGGCAGAATTATATACAAGAATTTTTATTAAAAAAATGTTAATTCATTTTCAAGATTGTGGAGCAAAAAGGATTCTATCCCCCACTATAACAAAGGAAGAAGAAGATGAGAAAGGAAAAATCAAGAAAACATAAGATAATTAAGGAGAATAATAATGATTGTAAGAAAATAATAAAGCAAACTTAAAAAAAAAGAAGAACGAATAATTACTAAACCCACTAATTGGCCGTTATAAAATAGAAAAAAAAAATCCAGAAAAAGTTGAATTCCAAAAAATAACGAATCTTGAATTACCAGTGACACGAAATGTATCCTGCTTTTGTAGATAATTTTGTATCCTTTGGTAATATTAGACTAGGAAGAAGCCAAGACAAATTAAAAGAGAAAGTACACATTTATTTACGAATAAGACTATCCAGACCAATGATTTATAATAGCAATGTAGTTGTTCCTGAATTAAATAAAGGTGGTGTATGACAAGTTAATTCTTAATCGGAGCTTTTGTTTAATTTAACGCTTCATGCAGAACTGTCTAAGCCGGAGATTTGTGAAACCGTGGTTGCTATAAACAGATAATTATTAGGTAACGCAGCCGCTATATGTGTAACAAGAAGCCGAGTAAGGGATGTTCAGAAGACTTTAAGTGAAGAAATTAAATGGGGCATTAGGAACGGAATACTAGAGTTCACATCCGAATGTCAGATCTATAAAAGCTAAATATTAATAGTGGTCACAAATGACTGCAATACATAGAACGTGCTCAAAAAAAATATATATATTCAAGAAAATTCAAGCGAAAAAAAGATAATTTTACAAAAATAAATACAGAAACATTGAAAGAGGACCGCGAACTAGACAAATATATAAGAATCATAGAAGATAATTGCAGGGACTAAAAGCAGATAGACCAAGGTAGTCATAAATTTTACTTAGGTTTCTTGACCACTGCAACCGGATTAAAAAATTTTAGAATCAGTCTTGGAGATTGGTTTGTAGCTTTGGTTACAATCATACTCTTATTCGTTTTGTATTACAACCCCTGGTGATTGATTTGAGACAGTTTTTTTGCTGTTGTGTGGGTTTTTTAATGAAATGGAAGCATAAAACAAGATTTATTATAAATACAAAAAATTACAATAATAAAACAAATATTCGAGAAATGAAATTACAAATAATGTCAATAAAGGACCGTGATCTAACTAGAAAGTCCCTAGAGAGGATGCGGTTCTAAAGGAAGAAAATAAATTATGAGACAAACTGTATACCAAGTGAGTTAAAGAAATACATTTTATAATATTTATATTTAAAAAAATATATTTAAAACCACGTCTATAGGAATCAATAAAATATGAGTTGTTTTTATTAAAAACTTTATTGATAAACATTAATAAAAAATTAGTTTTACTTGTTTCTAGTAAAAAAAATAATTAATAATTTTAAAGTTTAGCCTTAAAATATCTGCAAACCTGACAAATACATCAAAGTGAAGGTGACGCTTAAATAAGAAGTCTTAAAACTATAAACAACAAGTGAAATTAAAAAAGAAAAATAAGAAAAAAGTTTTCTGCTTCGGCCGGGGGGATCGAACCCGGGATCTCGGGTTCAATCCCCGGCCGAAGCAGAAAACTATTTTCTTTTTTTTCTTTCTTTAATTTCACTTGTTGTTTATAGTTTTAGGTCCTTGCATTATTTGCAATTTGGTATTCGATAAGTCTTAAAACTCTCATTAAAAACAATTTTTGACAAACATTTTGAGCAACTGCCCGCAAACCTGTTTCTATTCAGTCTTCTGACTATTTCCTCGCAATATTTATTGTATATTTCTGGGCTAGGATATTTACTGAGACTGATTATATCTGTCTCCGTAGAGACGTCAAATCATGTCTGCGCTTAGTGGTCGATTGTGACTAAAGCTTCAATTGACATTTGATCTTTTTTAGTAAATGTTCGCATTTCATGACTTCTTTTCAGATATAACGATTTATTTCATCTCCATCCTATATGGTTACGCTCAGGCTGATGTGTCCCAATGAGGACAAAACACCGGTGTCCTCGAGCTATCCTTTGAGGAACTGCCCGCAAACCTGTGTTTGTTAAATCTTTTGACTATTTCCTTGCAATATTCCTATAATTTTAGTATTTATATTTAATAAAATATTTAGAAGTTCCGATATGATATTCTAAAATGATTTTGTTATTCTTAGTACCAGCAGAACCATTTACCATCATAGCGTTAAGGTAAGCAATATTTTGGCTTCCTTGTACGGCTTACTCGCTTCGGCATGCGGTTCTCTTGCGGCAGGAGAAAGTTGTTGCAAAATCAAATGAAAATGTCAAATAATACAAATCTATAGCTTTATAAACGATATGTTGTATAGCGACCGATTTAGCCAAAAGGCAGCATTTAGAATTTTAAATTATAAACAAAAACAACCAATATCTAGAGATATGTAGATAATCGATAGATTTAGATTCCTGTACGTTTTTGGAAAAGTGTGGTGAAATCATGCCATAATCACAGCTAGGCAGTATTCTTCCCAAAGAGGGGATGATTCTGGGAGAACTTTCTAAGCATTTTTTCGTAAGCTTTTAAGATATTTATTACAGATTATCTACTTTCCAATTTCCTTATTCCTTTTATTTTTTATTCATTAGGGGTATTTTCTTCATTTAGTCATTTTTGAGAAAGATTGGTTAATTCTTGTAATGTTTCTCTATTTCATATATCAATTTCTGTTTTTCAGTCCTTGACATATAAATTTCAATTCTTTGCTGCTGACTCCAAGAAGAAATGACAAGATCCATATTTCAATGTTTGATTCGGGGTTGCTTGCATTCTGCTTTTTCGTTTGGTAAAAGTTTTGCGAACTAGTCATCCCACTCATTCAAGATGGGTGGATGACGTGATATCTTTTGCCCTTCTTTGGTGAACAGATCTTAGAATAAGCCAGCCTCCACTGGGGCACTGCATAGGCCGAATGGCATCACATTAAACTGGTAAAGGCCACTGCGTACTTGTTACTACCCACTTTTTACGTCAGGAGTAGAAAACCAATATGATCCTGCCAATGTTGTTAATGTGTCGTCTATACTTGTTAGTGGGTAACTACCTTTCTTGGTCACGTTAAGTTTCCGGTAGTCGACACAAACTAGTACTTTCACCCTTTTTATTCACCAACATCACAGAAGATGACCAAGGGCTTAATGACTTTTCACTAACGCCGTCACTGAGCATTTTATTGATAAAATTGTGAACTTCTTCTTGTGTGGCCATTGGTAGTCTTCTTGGAGGTTGTCTTATAGGTTGAGCATCGCCAGTGGTAATAACATGTTGAATAAGGATTGTGCGTCCAGAATTATTCTTAGTTTCACATATATGACGTCTTCTATAAACTCTCTCACTTTACGAAATTCTTCTCGTGTGAGCCAAGTTGACTGAAATTGCTGAAGTACGTCTGTTGGTAACTTGCTTTTATCTATGGAAGTTGGTTCTTCACATCTTCACTTTCTGAACTGGTTTAGATAATGCTACTACCTCGCCCTTATGTACTTCTGCTACCTTCGAAATTTGAGTTAGATCAGATATGATTTATTTTCCAATGTATATTATTTTTTGCGTTATTGTTGCGTTACGTGCTTTTTGGGCTTCTCTAATAGATTTCCTGTCAGACTTTTAATGTTAATCGAAGTTTTTTTTAAAGAGAAATCTCTTTGTCTATAAAATAAATAGCTACCAAAACAAAAACAAAATTATTTTTATTTTGATACACTTCGGGGTGTACATTTTTCTATAGCGCACGAACCTATTAAATCTAAAAACCAAATTTAATCATTTTGAAACTTCTATCTAATACACTTTCCTATCTTGTCGTTTTTATAGCAGGTGAATACGAATATAAAGCGACTATAAGCATATTAAAGTATATCCCGTGGGAAAACTTATAGTTACAAATATAAAATGATATAAATGCATGCAGGTCCTGGGGGAGTTTGAGTCGTAGCGGTCGCCAAATGTATACTGGATTTTTTATAAAAAAAAGTTTGCATGGAATTATTCTGGGTTGGGCAGTGTATAATTAATAAAGATGCAAAAGCTGCTATAGTATATTTAGATAATTATTTTCCAAGAAAACGCATTGGGAGTTTCAGCAAAAATTTTTACACACAATGTTTGATACCTCCTATCAAATTCCGACTTTGACATTAATCATTCAGAAGCTATTAATAAAAAATATTATTATTTTTTATCTAAGTGTCGGTAACAGTAGTCGGTTCAAAGAAATCTTGCCTTTTTAAATAAAACCCCGAACTACGCACGAGGCGTGCCCCTCCACAGTCCAGGGCCTTAATACGCCACTAAGGCCCTTAGTTATTTTTCACGTCCGATTCTCTACGGTCGGAATATTAGGTCCCATTTCTATGACCGATAAGATTGATTCTCTATGGCCGATAAGGTCAATTCTCACGGCCGATAAGGCCCATTCTCTACAGTAAACTCTCCTGTATCATTTGATAATATTATGGTGATATCCTTCTGGATTCTTCAATACCATTTTAATATTCCCTACAAACCCTCAGGGCAAGAGCACTAATAATACACCCTTAAGGCAAATTGGTGCAGCTGCCAAGAAAATTTCCATTTTAACATCAAAAGAATGGTAAAATCCCCTTTTTTAATATTAATCCCCTGTGTATTAATTTTTTAACTGGGTGAGAATGGACATCTCGCCATGTCAGGTCTAATAAAGATGAGGAAATCTTGTTTTCACTCGATTTTGAGGCAGTACTACTTCTAACCCATTCAAGAATTCATACAGTGTAAAATCCTTAAGCCAGGCTAAATAAGAAACAAATCAGTTGATGGGAATCACCAGTCACTGCAAACTGAGGGAACACCTATACAGAATAGAAATTACGAACCCACTCGCAGACTATCTGATGAAGCTGAAGAATCAGCCGTATCCGAGTGCCCAGCACTAACAAACCTTTTAAAGAACGAGAAATCTCCTAAAGGAGGATCCCCCTAAGGAAGTCGCCTGTCAGAAAAACCTAATAGAGGAGCTATTGCACTATGCGAAATCTTTAAATTTCCTAAATTCGGAGAAAACACAGCAAGAGATATAAGTATAATAAGTGAAGCAACTGCAGTGTGAGGTTATCCAAAACCTAACCTTGCTGAAGAAACTAATCAATTAATCAATGTTTCATTTAGAGATGCCGTCCCTTACCTCTTTAAGTCCTTAAATAGCTATAGCTTAACTAAAGAATGCCACTAAAGAACCGTTTGAAAAATCCAGGGTTTCCCTGATGATCAAATCCATCTTTTTTGTCATTATATAACTGTTTTTCTTAAAATTTGTATTGATTTACAAAAAAACGTCCATCCCCGTCATCAAACAATACTTCAAGGGTCTTCATTATAAAGCTGTTTTTGCAATTTTAACCAAAAAGGGAGTCGATTGATACTACTGCTGAATACTAATTGGCCGAAAAAAGCCAGAGATCAGGGTCGCTTGATATACCACGTGTTATAAAGGAGTAGGCATCGTGTTATATCACATAATGTCATAGTTGTGGCTGACTGATGAGTTATAAACCTTTTTACAAAATCAATAGGCTACATAGGTATACACGCTGGCCCATTTAATGATTTATTCGAATGATCAGCCTACTGAATCCATTCAGAGAGTGACTAGATTAACGCACCCCCTTTACCATGGATATTATCTGTTATGATCCTAAAGGTTTGCAGTTTTTAGTTATTTTTTGCTAACATGTTCTGGTTAACTCTACTTATGTTGTCTCTTATAACAGACCCAGGTGTTACCCTGGTACTACTCTTCTCTTATCTGCGGACATCATACAGATCTAGTTTGTTTATTAGTATCCCCTTTAGACGGAAGCCGTCCCTTACCTCTTTTCCTCTTTAGGACCTCATAACTATGGCTTACCTAAATTTGAATGACGACCACCAAAGAACCCTCCACAATATCCATGTTGTTTCAAGGGTCCCCATTGCTGACTATATCCATTTTCATTTTCATTATAAAGCTGTTTTTGCAAAAACTCCTGTTGATTCACGGCAAAATGTCCATAGCTTCCATAATTATGGTTTTCCCGAGGCCAACATTGGCCCGCGATTTTAACCAGAAAAGAACTCGATTGATACCTTGTGAAACCTGCTTAAAACTAATGGGCAGAAAGAAGCCAGAGATCAGAATCGTTTTATTTTATATTGTAGCGACTTTAAATGAAACGCTGGTTCTAGCGAGTTAAAGTTTGGTTTTAGGAAAGAACAAAAATACGTTAACTGACTTTTTTTGCTGACGGTATATTTTTTTGACCCAGAGGTCAATTACAATCTAAAAAATCAATTTTTTGAAAACATTAAATTAAAACTTTTGATTTTTGATGAAAAAATTAGTTCTTCTTGTTTTATAATCTTTCGAAAGAGGTACCACAAGTAAAAATTGAAAAAGTAATTTTTTAACACCCTCTTGTAAAAAAATTATTCCGTAGTCTTCCTTTCTTCATAATCTTTCCACTGAGACATCGCAAATAGTGTTATCCCATCCGAATAAAAAAGTTGTAAGTAGATACCTTTTCGGGGGTCGAAGGAACGTCAGGAAGAAAAATCGCAAAAAAAAACAAGTGGGGGTATTGCGTTAGGAAGAAAGTTAGTAAAAAATCATTTGACGTGTTTTTGTTTTTTTCCAAAAAATTAAATATATACCCGCTAGAGTCAGTGTTGTATTTAAGTTGCCATCCTGTTTTGACATACTTTTTAGATTTTTTTTCAATTTGTATTTAGAAACTTAAAACTTGTTTCTTGACTCTGTATATTCATGCATATACATACAAGGGGGGTATATTTTTGCCCTAAAAAAAGAAAGTCTGTTAAGTAATACCTTGTTAAAAAAAAATTATACTTTTATAGTGGAAGGATTATTATAATTGAATATGTCGAAAACAGATCAATAAAAATTTAAAATAAAATACAGTAGTTAAATTCCCTCTCCGGGGCAACGTTTTTCTGATATTGATAAATCACCATTTTGAAAAAAGATTTTACAGATCGGTAAAAATTTAAAAAGTAAAGTGGGCTTGAAATAAGGCACATTAAAGTCCATTTTCGGGGTAACTTGACCCTGAAATTAAAGTATACCAATGTTGAAATGAGATTTATTGACCTTTCGACTACTATCTTGTTTTTATTTCTACTGATCTGTTTTCTTCTTTTTAAGTTTTTAAGGGTCCATCTCACCGACTTTTTTTTCGTTACTTAGCTTAAAGCGTTTCTTAATATAATCATAATATGACGTAATAAGGAACACTTAAGGCTAAGTAACGAAAAAAAAGTCGGTGCGATGGGCTATAAATGCAATTTTAAAAGGCTAACTTATTTGTAAAGGATCCCGCACGAAATACATCGGTAATGGACCTCAATCAAATTTAATAAAATTTGAGTAGGTTATAGTATTAAAAACTTAAAAAAAAAAAATTCATTACTAGTTTCTGAGATAGCGGTCCCTCCTAAAAAACATCTAAAGATTTAAATTTTTTAAAACTTTGACGCTGTTTCAAAACTGAAAAATTATTTTTTTTACTCTGAAAGAACCGCCACCATCACGCTTTGTAACATTTTTGCGTTTATTTTAGGAAAATAAATAGATAAGTATATAATATATAGTTTTATTTTTGCTCAAAGTAAGTAAGTAGGTAAGTGTTAGTAGTAAAACTTATTAGCAGTATGCTCTTTTGTTTACTTATGAATAAGCTTATTCATATGACGAAATTACCCATATAACGCGATTTGTAAAGCTTGTAATAAAAGTTGCAGTTTTTTAATCTTATGGACTTATTGGAATAAAACCTTACTTTATTTTAGAGTCGGCTTTATTCTGACAGATTTACAAAGAAAACTGACGGCCGACCTCTTAAAATTGACATACCAAAATCAAGTTTAAAAATAAAGTAGCTGCTTTTTATATGTAAAACTGTCACAATACTGCCGATTCAAAAATAAGGTCAGGTTTTATTCCAATAAGTCCATCTCCCATATCCCATGTCTAATGGATGTTGTATTTCGTGCGAGGTTCTTTCTGAAGGTATTACTCGAAACACTATCTTTATTTAAAATCAGTGGAAAAATCCACCCTGGCTAGGGATTAATGGATAATAATGCTATCTTCCCATATAGCACAATCACGTGTTTAACCCGTAAAAAACGCGTGAAAAAAAAACGTTGTATGGAAAAAGCTGCTAGAATAAAACGTTTATTTCATTAACTTTATAAAAAATAACGTTGCTAAAAACGGCACTGTAATAACGCCATTATCAAATCATAACAGCAATGTTTTTACGTTATTTTTAGGTGAATTCTAAGTAAATTTTCATCAGCGTCAAAATCACATTAGGTTCGAGCCTTTTCTATACCAATTTTAAAACGCGACTGGCATGGCTTTTCTACCAAATATTTTTGAGATTTTGCTAGAAGCAGCGCCACCTATTGGCGACATTTTTCACTTTGACTAAATCTATCCGGGAGTGCTTTCGCCTCTAGACTCCAAAACCAGTTAATGAACTGATCCCTGATCCTTCACGATCACGACGCATCAGTTATTAACCTGATAAAAACACATTAATATTGTGTGAAAGTGTTTACTGTTGAAAAAACTTGTTTAGCTTTTAAAGAAAACATTATAGAGATTTTGTCTTGCTTTGAGCGTCATCTTTTAAAATTCCCTTGAAGTGTTGTAGTCTTAAACTAGTGAACTTTTAGAACTTCCTTGCGCGTCGCTTTTAAGTTAAAAAAAGTTATTAGTAAAAAAACGTGACAAAAAAGACGCAGAAAGTTATTACTTTTAACAAGTCGTTATCTAAAGGGCTCTTAGAACAGGCTTTCGCTCCTTTTTTTTATTAAAAAACATATAAAGAAAAAACGTGACAAAATAATACGCGAAAAGTTAGTAGGTTTGAGAAGTCTTAATCTAGTGGCGTTGTAGAACATGTTGTGTAGGACCTTTTTAAGTGTGAATTTGGCACATGAAAATAACGAAAGTAAAAAAGACGTTATATAAACAGCACCAGAAACTTCAGCAAAAATTACATTTTTCTAACTTGGTTCCTCCTTGTTTTTTAAGTTAGCTTTAAGCATGTAGATTTAATAAAAAAAATATTACGGTATGAGGTTGTTTCCCAGTAACGTTGATGTGATTTTTGTGCTATGTGGGTTAATAGGATTTTTTAATTTTTTTAGCAATTCCCGAAAAATTATGGATGCACATGTTGAGGGACACAATGTAAGTATTAAAACATAAAAGGCTACGACCCAGGCTAATAGATCTTTCTGCCAAATTTATAATCACTATATAAGCTATTTCTTCTTCCAAAATCTAGTAGTAATCCCGTACTTTTTAACACGTCAAAAAACTCTCCAACACAATATTCTTTTTTTATTTTAAATTAATTGATTTCAGTTTAACAAATAACGACAATTTCTATATTATCCGAAAATGTTAATATTTTTAAACTTTAAACTTGTATTTGTGTATATTTAAATGTCTATTAACGTCTATTTAAATAAGTTATAAAACAGGTTTAAGCAATGCGATATCTCAAAAACTGTTTGAGTTAAACTTTTTGCGCCTGATGATAAAGAAGGTAGGCGAAGGACTGATAATCATCCCGTAGGCGAATCGGGATGTCCTACTTTAACCTCATAGTTGCGTAGTTCTATGCATTTCGGTACGCACGGCCTAATATTGCATAGTTTTATACAAAACTGAATAAATCTAAAAATATATATTTTTTGTTAATTTTATTAAAAGTCATTCAGAACATAGTGTCGTAATATTTTGAGTTTAATTTAGGGTTATGATAACATTTTTTTGTTAATATTTCGTATTGTAAACCAAAATTTGCTGGGAGCTTTAGTTTCTCAGTTATTAAAACATATTTCTATGGGTTTATAAAGTGCATGCATACATCTTACGTGTAGACAATAATATAGGAGGCTAATTTTTTAATAAATGTTTTAAAAATTACTTTTTTTTTCAAAAATCAAAAAAATTCAATTTTTTAGTTATCAAAAATCATTTATAAGGTGGTTGCCGAGTTGATTTGTGTTTTCGGTAATAAAGCACCACATCAGTCGACAGTTTTTCGTTGGTATAGATAATTCAAGCATGGACGGATTAGCCTTAGTGACGATCCAAGGCCAGGTCCACCAAAAACAGCTGTCACCTATGAAAACATCGATGATGTGCGCATGCTCATCAAGGAAGATGGACGTGTGACATATCGCGACATTTTAAAGACCTTAATTCAAAAAAATTTGCATGAAGAATAAGGAGTAAGAAAATTAGTTTCCCGCTGGATACCACATCTGTTAACCGAAGAACAGAAAGAAGCTAGGGTCAATTGGTGTCTGAAAACTCTAGACATCTTTGAGACAGAAAACTCTAAAAACGTCTACAGCATTTGTCAGTGTTAATGAATCGTGAGTAGTCTGTTTGGGTGGAGTTCGAAGATGAAGAAAAGCCAAGTCGTTCTCGAAGTGTATCGAAAAAGATGGTTACGACATTTGTCTTAAAAGCAAGTCATGTAGCAACAATTAATCTGGAAGATCAAAGGACTGCATCGCTGAGATTCGGAAGACGAACCCCGAACGACGAATCATCCTCCACCAAGACAATGCAAGTTCGCTCAAAGCACAAAAAACCATTGAATTTTTAACCCAACAAAACGTCGAATTGTTGGACCTTCCTCTATACAGTGCCGATCCAAGATTTCTATACTTTTCTGAAAATTAAGAATGGAGTTCGTGGTGAAAGATTTCAGTCGCTAGAGGAAGTAGTTGATGCCTTCAGGAAAGTAATTTTGACAGTACCAACAAACGAGTAGAAATACAGCTACATTAATTTTCGTGGAGAATAGGGTGTTTGACAGTAGTAGAAAATAAATATATGTTTATTTTTAGATATCTCTTTAGGTCTTGGGAATGCTAAAAACAAATTTTTTGTTTAATTTTTTCTCAAATTCATAGTTCTTTTAATTATATAAATTCATTGAATTAAAACAATTAGCCACGTGATTCAAAACAGGTGGTCTACCAATCAGCTGCGAGTGATGTCACAAAACAGTAAACGCCTCGAACGAACCTATTTTCTGTGTTATTTTCTTATGGATGGTAATGTTTGCTTTGGTTTAAAGTGCGAATTATCGTCCTAAATTAGATTTTATTTTGTGTTTTTGCTTATAAAAAACATTTTCAATGGAAAACGGATTCTCCAAAGCCGATAGCTCCAACTTGCCAATGCTGAATTCCTTTATGGTGACAGGCTTCTTTGCCAACAACAGTGATTTTTGTTCTGCGGAATTAAGAAACGTTAAAATGTTGATGTAATTATTTGATAAGTTGTTTTGTAAATAACTGAAAGTCTTTTTGCGATAATCTTCGCCTACTTTTACTCATTTAGATTTTGAGGTTAGGTTATATGTTTTGCTTTTTTGTTTACTATACCACTTACAATAGATTCAATTAAATACCCAATCATTATTATTTTAAGCATTAAAACAATCAAAAATTGCTTTTTTGAAACAAAATTTTCTAAATACATTTTGCATAGGTTACACTGCATAGTCCTGCGTAGATACTGCCTAGTCCTGCCTATGCACTGCCTAGTCTTGCATATGCACTGCTCAATCCTACATTTAGCCTGCATGTGCACTGCCTAATCCTGCATTTAGAGGTACTCCCTAGTTCTGCCTAATTCCTGCTTAGCACCGCCTAAAAATTTGTACACCTTTCTGCCTATTATAGTTGTTCACCCCCTGTAATAAACATAACCTCAAAAATTTTATCGTCATTTACGGAATAGTTATATGTATTATAGACAACGTGAGAAAAATTAATAGAAACAATTTAGTTATACTCACATCAAAGTGATCTTCACAAATGTAAAGTGAAGATGTATTAGATAAGGCCCTTGGGTCTCTTCGAGCAAGTTCTAGCCACTTTTATTCGTTCTTTTACTGCTGTAGGCACATGAATAAATAGTTTTTCAGGTGTTTTTATGCTAGGATTCGAACACTGGGGCACTACACACCACTTATAGTACATTTTTTTAAATTAAAAACAGTAAAAATACAGACCAAAAACAAATAAACACTTGAATGCCGTGTATCTGTCCGCGAGTTTACTGCGCTCTGACGTCATTGCAACGCCATGCTAGAAATGAGCGTTTTAGCGGAAAATTCAAATCGGAAATTAGAAAACTTGATTTTAAATGTGGCCATGATAAAATATACTATTTTAATAATTTTGCGTAGCAAATTAGGGATCTATGTATCATTCTAAACTCTATACTACTGTTTTATTCCAGCTTTATATGCTAAATATAAAATAGAACCCTCTCTGGTATCATTATTATTATTATTATTATTATATTTCAGAAAAAAATGTAGAAGCGTGTGTCAGTTGTAGTATAAATCGGGATAGGCCAGGAGCACACCGGCCTTCACGTGCCCAGGAATAGTCACGTTGTTGTTAACGTGCCGAATAAACGGAGGCAGCAACACAACAGCAATACAACACCCATACATTAGGGGAAAGTTTACGTTTTGTACACGTACTTTAGTAAGTTATCGTAAGTAACTAAGCCTATCACTCTTCACCTGTCTCTCTCTAACTGTGTAACCTTATCAAGGACTATAATAAGTCGAGTACAATACATAAAACTAATAGTATATGGTAAAGTAGCTATTTAACAAGGCCCTGGAAGATCACTTTAATAACAGACAAGAAAGAAGAACTGATAAAAATGCTGGAAGAACTGGATACAGCAGCTAAAATTATAAGCTTGAGTATGAACTACACTAAAACTAGAATCATTACAAACACAGATGAAGATATCACGATCAGAATAGACCACAAAAAAATACTCTGCCAATCTATGGGCACCTAAGCTCACACTAGGTACTATAGTTATAGTGTAAGCTAATATAATCAAAAACTGAAATATATTTTATTCAACTCCAGACTCAATTACCTTTCGTTTGATACCACACAAGCCATGTTTTGACTTAAACTCAAATTTTTTAAATCTACCCCCACCCTTTTAAAAAACTAAAATGTATTTTGTTTAACTCCAGACTCAATTACCTTTCGTTTGATATCACACACGCCATATTTTCACTTAAACTCTAATTTTTTACATCTACCCCCACCCTTTTTTTTAAATAAACTAAAATTCATTTTGTTTAACTCCAGACTTAATTACCTTTCGTTTGATATCACACACGCCATATTTTCACATAAACTCTAATTTTTGGAATCTACCCCCACCATTTTATTTGGCTTGCGTTCGGTGGAGTTTGTTCATTTTTAAATCGGCGGCCCAAGACCCAACTTAGGTACCAAATTTCATTAAAATCGGACAAGCGGTTTTTGAGTTATGCGGGTTGGTCGTTACAGACAGACAGACAGACAGACATACAGACAGCAAAACAAAAAAGTTTCAAAATCATCTGAAACGCAAAGATATATAAAGCAACTTTTTTTTTCTCGAAAAAATTAGGATCACCATAGCTCACACTACTTATATAGTAGTAGTGTGAGCTAATAGAACAAGTAGAGGAATATATATACCTGGGACAAATTATTAAAGTACAATACATACAACTAATAATATATGGTAAAGTAGCTATTTAACAAGGCCCTGGAAGATGTTTTTAAAAACTTAGATTGGGAATAAATAGGCATCAAAGTAAGCGGACAATACTTAAACCACCTAAGATATGCTGATGATATCGCTTTAATAACAGACAAGAAAGAGGAACTGACAAAAATGCTGGGAAAACTGGATACAGCACCTAAAAATATAAGCTTGAGTATGAACTACACTAAAATTAAAATCACAACAAACACAATTATTAAACTAAAAATAGGAAACCAAATAGCTGAAATCAAGAGACGACTAAGATTGGCCTGGGCAGCATTTGTAAATTATACTGCATATTAAAATATTAAAAAATATCCTTAGTACCTCAAAACGAAAGTGTATAACCAATGTATCCTTCCTGTTTGGATCCCAGACTTGGACAATTACAAACTCAAACATGGATAAGGTAACAAAAGCCCAAAGATCAACGGAAAGACAAATATTACATGTAAAGCTAACAGATAGAAAAAGGAATGAATGGATTAGAAATTATATAAAAGTAAGGGATGTCAGAGGAGTAGCAAAATTAAACTCGAAATTTGCTGGCCATGATATTAGACAGAAAGACAATCGATGGAACAAATGCATTGTAAACTGGAAAATAAAAGAAGTAGAGGAAGACCCCAAATGAGATGGCGGACGATTTAAAGAAACACGCGAAAACTAGATGGATGAACACCGCGACACACAGAGACGTTTAGTTAAATTGGCAAAAGTATTTTTTTAGAAACTAACCTATTTGTAGCAAGGGCTCAAAATTTTTGAAAACTTGAATTTTGTTATACTAAATCCTATTTAGGTATTCCTCGCGAAGAAACTTGACTTAATGGATCTAACTTTACCATTACAAATAATAGTTAACAAAGCTAAATCTCAGGAAAATTTAAATAATTTATTAAAAATATTTCTGTATCCTCAGTAGAGGGATATTAGTATCTTGTATACTACCCGGGTGTTTCGACCTTGTTGGGCACTCTTTCGTAAAAGCGTAACCAGTCTTAAGGGACGATGAATGGTCATGGTGTCTGAAAAGGAAATATGAAACGTGGACATTTACTAAAAACAGACCAATTGCCGAATTACATCAGTCATGTTAGCCTTAGGTTTGCGTCAAAATTTGACGTCACTACAAAGACAGATATAATCAGTCTTAAGGCCGCTTGACATTAATCAATACACTTGAAGTTGCATGCAAGATTAGTGTCCATAGATGAGACATATTTGTTTGTTTATACAACCGATGTCATGTGAGGGTCCCTCATTTTGCTTGCAACTGCAAGTTCGTTGCTCCATGTCAAGCGGCCTTTAGAAATTCAGACTGATACTGCAATTCGACAGTTGGTCTGTTTTCAGGAAATGTCCACGTTTCACATTTTATTTTCAGAAATCATCATCAACACTGATTAAGTATTCTCTAACTAGTTACGCTCTAACCGAAGAGTTCCCAGCTCCCTGGTAGTATACTAGGTACTAATATCCCCCTATTGAGGATTCGCCCTCAAATTTAAATCTTCTTTTAACTATGTCCTCGTAATTTTCTTTTATAACTCTGGGCTTGAGATATTTACTGAGACTGATTATATCTGTCTTCGTAGTGACAAATTTTGCCTCAAACCCAAGGCTACCGTGACTGATACTGCAATTTGGCAGTTGGTTTTAAGTAAATGTTCACGTTTTATATTTCCTTTTCAGAGATCATCAACATTTTCTAATTTCTACCATAGGGTGAGAATTTTCTTCTTGAGGAATCGGCCACAAACTTATTTTTTCTTTTGGTATTTTGACAAAACGAAAGTGTATAACCAATGTATCCTTCCTGTTTGGATCCCAGACTTGGACAATTACAAACTCAAACATGGATAAGGTAACAAAAGCCCAAAGATCAACGGAAAGACAAATATTACATGTAAAGCTAACAGATAGAAAAAGGAATGAATGGATTAGAAATTATATAAAAGTAAGGGATGTCAGAGGAGTAGCAAAATTAAACTCGAAATTTGCTGGCCATGATATTAGACAGAAAGACAATCGATGGAACAAATGCATTGTAAACTGGAAAATAAAAGAAGTAGAGGAAGACCCCAAATGAGATGGCGGACGATTTAAAGAAACACGCGAAAACTAGATGGATGAACACCGCGACACACAGAGACGTTTAGTTAAATTGGCAAAAGTATTTTTTTAGAAACTAACCTATTTGTAGCAAGGGCTCAAAATTTTTGAAAACTTGAATTTTGTTATACTAAATCCTATTTAGGTATTCCTCGCGAACAAACTTGACTTAATGGATCTAACTTTACCATTACAAATAATAGTTAACAAAGCTAAATCTCAGGAAAATTTAAATATTTTATTAAAAATATTTCTGTATCCTCAGTAGAGGGATATTAGTATCTTGTATACTACCCGGGTGTTTCGACCTTGTTGGGCACTCTTTCGTAAAAGCGTAACCAGTCTTAAGGGACGATGAATGGTCATGGTGTCTGAAAAGGAAATATGAAACGTGGACATTTACTAAAAACAGACCAATTGCCGAATTACATCAGTCATGTTAGCCTTAGGTTTGCGTCAAAATTTGACGTCACTACAAAGACAGATATAATCAGTCTTAAGGCCGCTTGACATTAATCAATACACTTGAAGTTGCATGCAAGATTAGTGTCCATAGATGAGACATATTTGTTTGTTTATACAACCGATGTCATGTGAGGGTCCCTCATTTTGCTTGCAACTGCAAGTTCGTTGCTCCATGTCAAGCGGCCTTTAGAAATTCAGACTGATACTGCAATTCGACAGTTGGTCTGTTTTCAGGAAATGTCCACGTTTCACATTTTATTTTCAGAAATCATCATCAACACTGATTAAGTATTCTCTAACTAGTTACGCTCTAACCGAAGAGTTCCCAGCTCCCTGGTAGTATACTAGGTACTAATATCCCCCTATTGAGGATTCGCCCTCAAATTTAAATCTTCTTTTAACTATGTCCTCGTAATTTTCTTTTATAACTCTGGGCTTGAGATATTTACTGAGACTGATTATATCTGTCTTCGTAGTGACAAATTTTGCCTCAAACCCAAGGCTACCGTGACTGATACTGCAATTTGGCAGTTGGTTTTAAGTAAATGTTCACGTTTTATATTTCCTTTTCAGAGATCATCAACATTTTCTAATTTCTACCATAGGGTGAGAATTTTCTTCTTGAGGAATCGGCCACAAACTTATTTTTTCTTTTGGTATTTTGACAAAACGAAAGTGTATAACCAATGTATCCTTCCTGTTTGGATCCCAGACTTGGACAATTACAAACTCAAACATGGATAAGGTAACAAAAGCCCAAAGATCAACGGAAAGACAAATATTACATGTAAAGCTAACAGATAGAAAAAGGAATGAATGGATTAGAAATTATATAAAAGTAAGGGATGTCAGAGGAGTAGCAAAATTAAACTCGAAATTTGCTGGCCATGATATTAGACAGAAAGACAATCGATGGAACAAATGCATTGTAAACTGGAAAATAAAAGAAGTAGAGGAAGACCCCAAATGAGATGGCGGACGATTTAAAGAAACACGCGAAAACTAGATGGATGAACACCGCGACACACAGAGACGTTTAGTTAAATTGGCAAAAGTATTTTTTTAGAAACTAACCTATTTGTAGCAAGGGCTCAAAATTTTTGAAAACTTGAATTTTGTTATGCTAAATCCTATTTAGGTATTCCTCGCGAAGAAACTTGACTTAATGGATCTAACTTTACCATTACAAATAATAGTTAACAAAGCTAAATCTCAGGAAAATTTAAATAATTTATTAAAAATATTTCTGTATCCTCAGTAGAGGGATATTAGTATCTTGTATACTACCCGGGTGTTTCGACCTTGTTGGGCACTCTTTCGTAAAAGCGTAACCAGTCTTAAGGGACGATGAATGGTCATGGTGTCTGAAAAGGAAATATGAAACGTGGACATTTACTAAAAACAGACCAATTGCCGAATTACATCAGTCATGTTAGCCTTAGGTTTGCGTCAAAATTTGACGTCACTACAAAGACAGATATAATCAGTCTTAAGGCCGCTTGACATTAATCAATACACTTGAAGTTGCATTCAAGATTAGTGTCCATAGATGAGACATATTTGTTTGTTTATACAACCGATGTCATGTGAGGGTCCCTCATTTTGCTTGCAACTGCAAGTTCGTTGCTCCATGTCAAGCGGCCTTTAGAAATTCAGACTGATACTGCAATTCGACAGTTGGTCTGTTTTCAGGAAATGTCCACGTTTCACATTTTATTTTCAGAAATCATCATCAACACTGATTAAGTATTCTCTAACTAGTTACGCTCTAACCGAAGAGTTCCCAGCTCCCTGGTAGTATACTAGGTACTAATATCCCCCTATTGAGGATTCGCCCTCAAATTTAAATCTTCTTTTAACTATGTCCTCGTAATTTTCTTTTATAACTCTGGGCTTGAGATATTTACTGAGACTGATTATATCTGTCTTCGTAGTGACAAATTTTGCCTCAAACCCAAGGCTACCGTGACTGATACTGCAATTTGGCAGTTGGTTTTAAGTAAATGTTCACGTTTTATATTTCTACGCCTTGTATGTTTATATTAATTTCTATATTCATTTTGCTGAATATGGTAAACCTCGTATAACAAATACGTGATTTTGTATGACCAAAGCCCCTTTCTAATATAGGCCAGTTGTATATTTCCAACTCTACTCAGCAATCAAAAATGTTTCATTTTAGAGTAATACCGAAGCATAATCTAACCAACAAATTTAACCTAACCTAACTTATCTTTGTTTATAACTAAATAAGCAATGAGGCATTTTATGCCAATGTTAAGATACAGTGGCGTACGCAAGGGGGGGGGGGGGGGCTTGGGGCTAAAGCTCCCCTGAGAGCCAGTAAATATTAACCCATAAAACATGATTTTTCCCCAATGTATCGATCTGCGTCAAGCGCCCCCCCCCCCTCGGGATCAATCTCTTTGTATCAATCCGCGCTCAAGCCCCCCCAGGAGTAATTTCTGCATACGCCATTGCAAGATAAACTGTATAATAACAGCTGGACTACCATTAAAGACCAATTTTCAAATAGCATAGGTATAATAATAATAATAACCTTTGGGTCTAGCACAATTCAGCGCGGCCGACTTGCCGCTGACCCAACTTTCCTCCCGACCAACTCGCCGCCAAACCAGCTTAAAAAAATTTTTTTGAAAGATTACTTACTAATATTATGTTTACTACTATAATATAGTTTTTTCAAAAAACGACTACGAAATAAACAAAAGCACCGGCGGCGAATTATGCCAGCGAGTTGGGTCGGCGGTGAGTTGCGGCCGTTATCCCATGCCCTAATCTTTACCCTAAGGTGACAATTTTTAAACGCACCTCAGTTCCAGAGTATGTATTAAGGCGCGTATTCACTTACGCACAAATCCGCATACATATCCGCTAGGCCAAACGTTCTCTAAAAGTTTTGTTGGCAAGGCAAGCTTCCCATGGCAACGATCGAAGCAGCGATCCACCCGTAAAGTATTCGCTTGAGTACGAAAACGCATGCCTCGCTGCGAGGCTAAACGAATACTTCGCTCTCATTCATACTTAAGTAAATACCGCATTGAGACCAACAAATTCCGTCCATATCCGATACGATCCGATCGGATGGCGTCGCATGCCTCGGGTCCGAACTGAATCCTGTTTGCCGCGCCTCTAAGGCATGCGAATTTTGCCTCTAATGAGTACGCGCCTTAATGACGCCGCAAAACAAGGCAACTGAATTTTCCTGTGAAGTACCCACTGTTTGTCGTGCCTCAAATCTTCGTACAGATACATATGCTTGTTCTGCCTCGCACCAAGGCATGCGTATTCATGCTCAAATGAATACACGCCTTTACATTTGGTGTCGCTTTCAATGCACAATTTTCCGCAGAACGAAAATAGTGAGTTTGACCAAGTATAGCCAAAAAATTAAGGCTTTGGCAAGAATAATAGTGAAAGTTAAATCGTAGGTGTTTATTGGATTTTAACAACAAAGAACAGGTTAAAACTTTAAAAGATAAAATTTATAATGCCTCAGGTCTATAAAATTTTAAAACCAATGGTTATGTCTAAGTAGCCAAAATATATAAAAATCTTTATCTGTTTTCAACTTTGTGTTTTTGTTACTGAAATCTATGTATGATTTTTTAAAACTTGGCCATATTCTAAATTTATAGTTCAAATTTTTCGCATCTTTAGGGATACGTAAAATTTAAAGCTTTTCCGCATAGGCATTTTAATCCTGCAATTTAGCGATTTATTTTCTTACCCATATGTATGATATCGTTTTAGAGTGGGTCATTGTTCGGGTTAGTCACTCACCTAAAACAAAATAAAAAATGATTACAAACACTTGCCAAAAACGGTAATGACATTAAATAGTATATTACATAACAAGAGAAGATAGTGGTAAATTTTATACGAGCGTGAATGTTGTGAACAAAGCGCTAGCCGAGTAAAACAACACGCGAGTGTGAGAAAGTTACTTTCTATCAAGTTGTGTACGCTATTTTTCCTACGAACACTGTTGAACTATACTAATTTTTGTAAAAATTGGTCTAATTTTGCACAACTCAAATGAAACTGCTTTTCCGCACATATGTGGATAATTACCTTGCAACATATGTGCGAAAAAGTATGGTGGCAGTTAACGTCATCGTACACTTTTCCATACATGTGCGGAAAAGTGTTTTTCCACATATGTGCGAAAAAACGTCTGCGCAGGGGTGAAATTTAACGTTTTCTGAGGATGCGAATCGTGTGAAATCTATCACTTTCATATGTGGTCGTAGGAAAATCCATTTAATAGTTATATAATTCAAACGAGTTGATTTTCCACATATTGAAAACTTCAGAACCAACTATTCAATGTTCTCAATCGCTTATTTTTATTTAGCTAAAATCAATTTTAAAAATTGGTGCAAGCTAACATTGCAGGACTGCTCGATATTGCAAAATATTTTTTTTAAATTAGTGTATTTTTCGAGTTTGGCGGCATATTACCATCCGCCTTCTAGAACACCACTATAAATCTCGCTGCTTTAATTTCTGCTTTTCGCTAATTTCCTCGGTAATTATGTTGATTGGCTTTATTTGGCTGTTCAAGTAGAAAATCTTAATTTAACTTCCTAGAAAACCGAAATATTTGACATTTTGATATGGTTTTTCGATTCTTTTAAAAGATCCTCTCTCTTTCTAAAAAATTAACCGATGCAGAATATTTAATTAGAGACAAAACCGTCTGATTAACTTCGCAAGATTTGTCACTTGACCAGCAGTGTTCTGAGGAGTCCCATAAGGACGAAACGGTTAACTGTCAACACTTATTAGGTGTCCATTAGATCTTGGACCCCCGTGAGTTTAAGCTTTCAAGCTACCCACGAAAAAATATAAGGGAAACAAAAAACTCCTTTTTGCCCGATTAGCCATGAAACTTGTTTGATTTTTAAATTCACGGGTACGAAATTTCACGTTTGTCAGTTTTTTTCATGCGCAGAAAAAAAATACAAAAATAGGCCTACTAAATATTTGTTTGTTTTTTATTTTGTTTTATTAAAATAGCATAAAATATTTTAAATGAAGCAAAGCCATTTGGTTAGATATTTTGAAATATTTAGTTGTCGTTATTTTTGTTAAATGTTTTTAATATTTTGTTTGTAGTACAGTAATAACATTAAATACTTAATCTACAGCTCCTTAAGATAAACATTGGGCATTTAACTTGGCTAAGCGGGCATAGAAAGATTTTGTTTCTCTTGTATTTTTCCGTGGACAGCTTGTAAAGCTATAGAGACGGTATATGAATTTCATCTTACGATATCGGTAAGAGAAGTGAATAAGTGGGGACATCTATAAATACAAAACAAACTACCGGAGTGACTATGACCGTGACATAATTTGTCCCTCAGGTCGGGTCAATGCATATTGCATTTTTTCCGCCTTTGCAACTTTTTATGTCAAGTCAGCGAAGTGTGAGACAAAAATACTACAAACGTTAAGTTTAATACTCGTGAATAAATAAAACAACAATTTTTCGTGGCTAAGCGGGCATAGGAAGATTTTGTTTCTCTTGTATTTTTCCGTGGGCAGCTCGAAAGCTGCAGTTAACTGTTTCGTCCTTAAGGGACTCTTCAGAACACTGCATGGTCAATGTGACACTTTCGTAACGCTATAGAGACGATACATTAATCTCATCTTACTAATTGGTAAGAGGAATATGCTTTCACAAATGTGGCGACATCTACAAATACAAAAGAAACTACCAGGAAAAAAATGTTGTTTTTTTTATTCACGGGTATTAAACTTTATGTAGTATTTTTGGCTCAACTTTTTTAGTTTGTTTTTCTTGTAACTCAACTAAATAGGAGCAGCAAGGAATTAAATGTGCTGTTCCCAAACATTCCACGACATACATTGCTTAATAAAGATAAAAGTAGATGGCGTATCAATCTAAATTGCTAGTTTTTGAAGAAAAACCTCGAGAATTCGAGGTATAGATAGGACAATTCAGTCTATAAAAAAAAGATGTGCCGAAATGTGTACTTCTTGGCCAAATATGGCTCACGCCTGTTCCAAGTGCACACAGGACATCAATGGCAGGTGCAAGTGCAGGAAAAATACCTTTTTACATTTTACATCCAATTTTGGTCCTGTAGACCAAACAAATAGAAAAAGAGAATTGATCTTGAACCAAATATTTATGTCAGTGGAGTCCTAATAAATAAATAACGTAACAAATTAAACAAATATTTATTTATAGATGATGCAGCTGCGTCTCAGACAAGACGATGCCAGTCTGCTTCAACATTCGAGTGCTTGAGCCAGATCGCTAGATGGCGCCACACCTTTGAGTTAACTGGTATTCCACGGATGCGTGTAATTCATATGTAGGAGTTGGTTTTGGTTCAAACAGGCTTACCTCGGTATGCTGTTCTTCACTGATGACGTGAAACACACAGAAAAGTACTTCTGGAGATACTACCTTGTGTAAGTTGGAAAGTAACCAAAACCAACTCTTCCTTCTCTTTCTAACACTCGCGAGTTAAGCACCTTTGTGTGAAGTATAAAATTCGTTTTGATAAATATTTGTTTATTTTGAATATGTTTTTAAACAAATATACATTTTTTATCAAACAAATAATTATTTGTCCACTATCAACCACGTGTTTATACGGATAAAAGATATATTATATTTAATATCTTTTTTTTCTGTGTGGACTTTTGATGGAGGACTGAGCTTGGCACCCGGATCACCAAACATTTTGTGATAAAGTGCGTTTATCAATTTTAACGGAATCGGAATGATTTTTAAATGGTTCAAATATTTTAAAAATTACTCATACATTTACCTAGATTTTCTATTGATTACATCAAAAACAAACCCGTCAACGAATATTACCATTGTAGCTATCAAAACCAACCCTCCAAGTTTCGTACGTTGATTGACATTTATACAATATTAAATTTATACAGTTTCTATAAATAAACTAAAATCTTATTTTTTATATGTATAATAAGCACCTTAACAAAGTCTTTGGACAATAATCTATAAAATCCATAGGGGAAATACTTTATTATTTTTTTAAACCGTTATTAATTAACTTAATTTTCTCCCTAATTAACACTTGTGCATAAACAAAAGTTTTTCCGAGCATGTGGAAAATGTGATTTTCCATACTACTTTTATTGCAGAAAATTTTACTTCGCCGAATTAGTGTAAAAAAAAATTTCGCACAGAAATGTCAAATTTAAAAAAAAAACCTGGCTAGATTGTTTTTTAAAAGAAATAACGTGTTGTGATGTAGTTGTGTTTTGATTTACTTTTCTTGTAATTTTATTTTTTTATGTTTTCCTAGCACACATAGTGTCCTTTATACACATTTTATATTTCTGGTGAAGATATCGTGGGTATTATTTAATTGTCCAAATGTGGGCAAAAGTAGACCAAAGGATACTAAAACAGTTTTAAATAAATTTAAAATATTTAATTTGATCTTGAAAATAAAATCATTTAGGGTAAATTTTCGAAGCCTAAATTGTCGAAATTTGAGTAATTAGAACGTAATTGCTTGCTTTTAGGAAAAATTACAGGCATATTAACCAAATATCACCTTAGTAGGGTGCACTCAAAGGGGGGGCCTTGAGGCCCGCCCCCTCAAACCTAAGATTTTTTTAGATATTTTCCACATATTGCATTTAAAAATCAAAAAATAGCATGAAATATGACATTATGGGGTCTCGGGCTCCCCCTAGACCAATTCCTGGGTGCGCTACTGCCTTAGATTATTTTTTTTGTTTTCTTAATTAATTTTTGTCAAATCAAAATATTGCAGAACGTAATGTAATTTAGTGCCAGTCCAGTAAGACTTTATATATAGCAGAATATTTTTTTTGTAATTATTTTCTTTGGATGCTGCAGCGACTTCTCATGTTAAGGCGCGTATTTATGTGAGGCAGAATTTACATGCCTCGCTGCGAGGCCGAACGAGCATACGTATATGTACGCTGAAGGCGTGGCCAACAACAATCTATTTTGTGACGCATGGACCCGCGGTATACGACGTCATCCGATCGTAATGGCTACTTCAAACGAACATTCATATATGTTTGTTTAAAGGCGCGTTTTCATTTGAGCATAAATACGAACGAGACAATCGTTGGCTTCGCAACGAGGCATGGGAATTCTGCCTCAATGAATACGCGGCTTTATATATGCACAGAAAAAAAATGTCTTCAGTCAATGAAAATTGCTTTGATTCAAAAAAAAAAATCTGCTTTCCTATGCACGAAGACGATATTTTCTTAACAAAAAAAAACTATTCTCTTGAACTGCTGGTTTCCGTTGAAAATAAAAGTTGCCTTTATCCAAGAAAATTGATTTGTTTTAAATGGAAGCGGCAACCTTCTTGTTTTGTGTTTTCTAGTATTATGGAATAAATCGCCATTTTCGTTTTGAGATGCCGGATATTTTGCGTTAAAAAATTAAAAGTCTACATGCAAAGTAAAGCTTTATTTGTGTTAAGAAGATATTAGTAAGACATTTTATATCTTGCTTCAAAACCACTTTTTCTTCGCGAAAGGCTGTTTGTTTTTTCAAGAAAACTACTTTTCTTAACTGAAGAACTTCTTTTCTTCTGTGTGTATATGACACATTTTGACGTTTTGAAAAATATTGTTGAAAATTTAAATATTCCCAATCTAAATTGGAAAACGACATTTTGTGAGCTGCTGTGGTTTTCGCATTATGATTTTTTAAAATATTTTAACTCCTTCACCTAGTAACCCCCCTCCACTACCAAAAAATAATGGCCTTATTCACTGGTATCGCAAAATTTTTGTTCTAAATGTGGTTAAAATCGATTTATCAGTTTTTTAAGTTATCGGGTTAGAGACAGACGAAAATCATTATAAAATTTTTTTGACTTAACTTATATTAAATAAAAATAAAAAAAAAGTTTTTTTTACGATACCACACCTGCTGTGGAATGAACGGCTAAAAATTGCTACCCCTATCTCAAATTTCACTGAGTGTATCCATCTTCATTTGAATACTCAGCTAGCTACAAAAAATTTTCGGTTTGTAATTTTATGTAAATTGGTAAAATTTAAGTAAGACGGATACCTGAGACTAAACAATGATGTATTTCCGACTTCCCATAGCAGATAAACATTATTAATTTCGACCTAGTAGATATGTCTATATTACAACATAGTGTAAGTAAGCTTAAAAAGTAAAAGTGTTGTGCTCATTAAGAGTGATGTCGAATCGCGCGCTTGACAGTTGTTTTTATGACACCGTATCTGACAAAAAATTAATTTTTAATAGTGTTACTACTTCTAAGAGATGTTTTTGTTTTAAAGGGGAAACGTACTACTATGTCGGTGTAGAACGTTTTTCTACGTTGCCGATGCCCATTTTCCACCTCCTTCCATTCTGACAATCATCTTCTGTCAGGTACTTTTGACTCATTCATCTTTGGACTGACTGTTGCCATTCCAGTTTAGGACACCCTCTTTTCCTGCGCTCTATTGGTTGCCATTTTAGGACCTGTTTTGGTAATCTTTCGTTGTTCATCCGTTGTACATGGCCGTACCATATCAGTTGTCTTTTAGTGATGTCATCCGTTATGCTTCCTTCGATTCCCATTCTTTTCACGATATATTCATTCACGTTTATACAGGGTGTCCCATAAGGGGCCATAGGCCAACAGATGATAGAGGAGGTCATGTCTGATAAAAAAGTTCCTATAATGCATAGGTCTTTCTTTGTCGAGATACAGAGCATCAAAGTTGGCGATTTTTTAAACTGTTTTGATAATAAATTTTTAAAAAAATGCAGTAAAAATATGAAATTGGGTGAAGTCTAGAGCAATAATTTGAAATAAAAATAATCAATCAATTTTTGTTAGAAAAAACTATTTTTTTAAAATATTTTTTAATAAAATTAAGTCTCTAGCGAGACATAGTAATAAAATATTATTGATAATTTTTAAAATAATCAGCAAAAATTATTATTTTTTTTTTAATTATTATTTTTTATACATTTCTCGCGATTATTTTGACAGCCTGTATCTTCTCAACTTGTAATTTTATCAAAATAAAAGAATACCACATTTTTGAATCACAATTAGCTGAGTATTCAGCTCGCTGTGACAGATTTTCTTTTTTTCTAAAACCTCTTTTTCCCCCCACTCCTCTAACTTTAAAAATCCTATTTCTTAAAAACAGATGTGTGTTGACCCCCATGTTATAAAAACTTTTTTTTTCGAAAATAACCTCCTCTATCACCTGCTGCTGGCCCCTAAGTTATGCGACACCCTGTATAAAGCAGTAACTTATTATAAATAGTTAAATTGGACTTCCTTCCAATTAGCCAGTTTTTTTTACTTTATCTTTATCCCATACCGAGATAGTTTGTCTGATTTGATAAAACTACTTCTGAGGCAAAAAAATGCAATATTTTAGTAATCTTAAACAAAGATTTTACGTGTGTAACTAATAAAGCTAAGGCGAGACATTGAATTCTCTTTGTCTTTGAATTTGTAGCCACAAATCCATCTAGTTTAAATATTTTATTTTTTTTTCTAATATTTTTCTTAAATTTGTTGGATACGGTATTTTGGCAATAAATTAAGACAACGTGCTGTGTTCTATTCAGACCGTTAATTAAATTATTACATTTTTCACGCACTTTCTATTTCTTTGGTCGGCGTCACATAAATGGTTTTGCCAAAAAAATAATTAATATTATTCATATTTTTATTACACTTTAACAGCACAAGAGTGGAACGAAAAGCCTTTTAGCTCACACATATACTATACTATAGTAGTGTGAGCTATGGTGATCCTAATTTTTTCGAGAAAAAAAAAGTTGCTCCGATTTCAAAAATTTTTATATATCTTTGCGTTTCAGATGATTTTGAAACTTTTTTGTTGCGCCGTCTGTCTGTCTGTATGTCTGTCTGTCTGTGTGTCTGTATGTCTGTCTGTAACGACCAACGCGCATAACTCAAAAACCGCTTGGCCGATTTTAATGAAATTTGGTACCTAGGCTGGGTCTTGGGTGGAGATGGTCCCATTTAAAAATGAACAAAATCCACCGAACACAAACCAAATAAAAGGGTGGGGGTAGATTTCAAAAATTAGAGTTTATGTGAAAATATGGCGTGTGTGATATTAAACGAAAGGTAATTGAGTCTGCAGTTAAACAAAATACATTTTAATTTATTTAAAAAAAAGGGTGGGGGTATATTTTAAAAATTAGAGTTTAAGTGAAAATATGGCGTGTGTGATATCAAACGAAAGGTAATTGAGTCCGGACTTTAACAAAATACATTTTAGTTTTTGTTTTTTTTGTAAGGGTGGGGGTAGATTTCAAAAATTTGAGTTTAAGTCAAAACATGGCTTGTGTGGTATCAAACAAAAGGTAATTTAGTCTGGAGTTCAATAAAATATATTTCAGTTTTTAGTTATATTAGCTCACACGTACACTATAACTATAGTACCTAGTGTGAGCTTAGGGGCCCATATATTGGCAGAGTATTTTTATTGCTACGAGTTTGTAGATATAGATGGGAAAATTAAAAAAGTTAATAAATAAAAAAACTGTCAGGGATTTTTAATTTGGTGTACAGCTTGATTTGTGGCTTTTTTCTACGTTGTCCGACGCCTATGCTCCACCTCCTTCGATCCTGACAGTCATCTTCCGTCAGGTTTTTTTGACTCATTGATTTTTGGATTGACTGTTGCCATTCCAGTTTAGGACGCCCTCTTTTTCTGCGCCCTATTGGTTGCCATTCTAGGAACTGCTTTAGTAATCTTTCATCGTTCGTCCGTTGTGCATGGCCGTTCCATATCAGTTGTATTTTAGTGATGTCATCCGTTATGCTTCCCTCGATTCCCATTCTTGCTTTTATGTTCTCAATTCTTATATGATCTGTTCTAGTTATTCGCATTGATCTTCTTATTGCATCCGTTTCGATACTTTCCATTTTTGTTTTGTATTTTTCTGTTACGCGACAAGTTTCTATTCCATACAACAGCGTCCCAACAAACAATTAAAGTTGTAACGACGAAACCCCAACTAGAAAGAATTTCTTAAAAGTAACCGCAACGTACTCCCGCTACGTCTCAGTATACCATACAGCGACGTTATAATTCCCTAAGTGGGGAACCAATTTCTGGTTATAACTACTTGGCCAAGTGTTTAAAGTCACTGTAGTAACAACTACACTACTACGTCGTAGCCAGGTATCTACTACGTCGTAGAGGCTGTTTTTTTTCCGTAATGGCATAAAAGTTGCGATGTAGTTGCAAATAATATAATCGTTTCTTTTTGGTAGAATTGTTACACAATATGGTGGACACAACAGTAAACAGACTCGCTTAGTTTTTTTGTTTGGTTATGGTTATAATATGAACTATGTTATCCAAAAGTGTGAGAATTTACGAGCAGAGGATCAAAATTTGAGTGCGACGCAAAGTTTTTTGTATAACATGCATTATATATATTGCAAAAAACCGGTGCGCCCGTAAAATTGAGCCGTTTTCTGGTAGCTGATGGAATTTTTGTGTTGTGATTTTGGAGGTTATGTTTTCATAATCGACAGTTAACTCCAACAAATGGTGCTTAAGAAGAGCATTTTTGGTAAGCTTGAACTAATTTGTTTATAAAATAGTATGGCTCTTTAATATGAGCTCATAAAACGACAACAAAAATATTAAATTTTCTTTCTTACATAAAAACATGGCGTCCCAAACTATATTCCCTGATAGTCGAAAAGGTTACTTGAAAGTAGTTGCGGCTTTAAAGTTGATCCAAAAAGTTATTTTGTCTACATTGTTACATCAGATGTTACTATGATGACACAAACTTTTGTGGTAAAAATTAAAGTTATAATGTAGGTAGGTGTCGGATACACTTGTTTGGGACTCCAATGAAGCTTAACTTTCTAGTGGTAATTAAGTAGGATATAAAAGTCAGGGCGACTACGAAATAACGACTAAAAAGAAAGTAAAACTTTAGCAACGTCCTATTGTGGTAGAGAAGACTATCAGAATCGACTATCAAGAAACAATCCTATGAAGTAGTTTAGAGGGTCGTTTTTACGAAACATCTACTATTTCCTGATACTAAATAGTAGTTAGAACTAAAAAGTAACAAATTTTGGTTGGGATCACCACATTTCTACTATAAGAAAGTAGCAAAGCCTTTAGAACATGTAGCCGCTACTATAAATGTTAGTTGGGGTGCTTTTCACCATTGTTTCATATATATTAAATTTTATATTCTTTTTTGTCTCTCTGCTCCATAAAATATTGTTAAGACATTCAATAACCTTTTTTGCTTTTACTATTCTTTTTTCAGTTCTTTACAGTCTGTCTTATCAAATGTGACCAAGTATACATACTCATTGCATGGAGATATAGTTTGTCCATTGGCTAGTTCTAACTCACTTAATTCGTTTCCAATACCTAAGTACTATTTCTTGTCCATGTTCACTGTTAACCCCCCACTTTTGGTATTCTTCCGGTAACTTTCTCATCATATACTCCATGTCTTGGTCATCAGCAAACTGTAGTGTGTATATGGTAAATCGGTCGTTAAGTTTAAGTTGTTTTGCCATGCCATGTACTTTACGTTCCAGTTTTTTAGAGCTACTGCGATATATATTATAAAAAGAGTTGGAGAGATACAACATTCTTGTCTTAAGCCTTTCGTTACCAGGAATTCTTTTGAAAGCCGATTTTAGATTTTTACCCTTTTTATAGCCAATTTTTATCGCTTTTATGTTATATGATTAATATTAGTTTGTTTTAAAACTGAAGCGGTATCATGCGCTTTTTGTAGGTCCACAAAGGTAACATGAGTTTCAAAAAGGGGTAAAGTCAAACACCGCTTTCCGTGGTTCTTCCTTTTATTACTTTGTTAACACTGTCTAGTATTATGATGACTATTAAAAAAAAATATTAAACACTGTTTTATCTCAAACTTTGCGGTGCTCACGGGCGGCGGTTCTACAGGTACCTAGGGGGGCAGAGCCGCAACAGATATATAAAGTACTTATACCTTATAGAAAAGATAAAATAAATACGTATATGTTTAAAATCTAACGATCATGAAAACAAAATGGTATTTTGGTTGACATTTCAAAATGTCAAAACCGAACCAAAATGGCGCTAAAAAGAGTTTAAGTTTGTTAAATCTCATTTTTGTGTCATTACTTTCTACTTTCTAGTTTTTAATACGGCTGAAAGTTTTTTTTACCTAATTAATATTTAAATATTTCGTGACATATCTTTTTAATATTCTAATATTTAATTGCAAATAGCTGTTTCCGAAAATGTAAATTAATATTACCTATTTCTGCACGTTTATTGATATAAAACAATAATTAAAACTGGGTATATGGGTAAGTGTGAGTATAAAAAATAAACAAAAAAAAGTCCTTGACAAGGAAAGTTTCGAATTGATCATACAATAATGTTCGCAGCTTCGTTTTTTCTTTCATTTCTCAGAAAGCAGGCTTGAAACTTGACATAAAAGCCAAGCCAAGTCACATGTTCGAAGGCGTGCAATGGGAAATATCAACGACACGTGTGCCGAGGTGTGTTAATTTAAAGAAGCTCTTTTAAAAGTGGCGAAAATAGCTTTTAAATTGTAAAACATCGTTTCTCTATTAATAGACAATTTTAATTAAAAAAACATACTAAATAAATAATGATAAAAAATTATCAGAGGAAAAGCACATTTATGCAATGAATTCGTTCTATGAAAAGAAACCGCAATGAAAGTGGACATGGCTCAGCCCTAATGGAATAACGAAAAACGAAATTGATAACATACTGACTACTGAGAAAAACATTGTTAGAGACAGCTTTACAACAGGCAGTGATCATAGGATGGTCAGAACAAAAATCTGCATTGACAACAACAATTTCGAAATAAAAGGAATAATTGATAATAACAATGAACAACTTGACATGAATAAACAAAATAAAGCTATATACAAAGAAACAGCGGCGTAGCGTGCCCCGAAAGGGCGGGGGGGGGGGCGACAGCTAAAAAGGGCGCCTCTGAAAACTGATGAAAAATCTTGTGGCAAAAAAAAACAAAAAGGTCAAAAAGGCGCCTCTCACAAATCTTGCGACCAAAAAAAAAAAGGTCATCATGTGTGAGGGGGCGGCCGATAAGTCACAAGGGCGCCTCTCACGGATCTTGCGACCAAAAAAAAAAAGGTCTTCATGTCGTTAGTTTCCTTTGGCACCCACTCAATTGGCTATTACCGGCCCGACTTAATACAGCTGAGGGCGCTTCGGCCACCAATGGGGCGCCACTATCCTCGGGGCGGGGGGGGGGGGGGCGACGAACCCCCCGCGCCCCCCCACGCTACGCCGCTGCAAAGAAATGCTAAAGGAGCAGCTAACCCAAAACTGCGAAAATGAAAATATAGATGAAATAAATGATACGCTGACAAGAGATACAACCAAAGTAGGAAAAGATATTACTAAAAATTTTTTACAAAAAGGTGCGCCGCAGACAAATACTTTTAAAAAATTAAGTACCTACCTTTCGGAAAAAATCGCGCCGCAGAAAAAAAATCAAGATTAAAAAAATATTGGAAAACTAAAACAAATGCCGCGCAGCCAAAAAATTTAAAAAACGGAACAAGAATGGCAAAAAGTTTCAAAGAAAATGTGCAAAATTTGTGTATTGAGCAATTTTTTTTCATATTGTCATTATTTTTCCCAAAAAAAGTTGCAATAAATAATATTTATGTGTATTTTATTTAAAATATTCTCTACAGAATGATATTTTTATAAAATATAATTCTACTGTAAGACCATAAAAATGAAAGTGAAAGTACCTATTTCTGTGGTAAACTCAACTGTAGGTATATCGGACTGTGTCAAAATGTTTCTCACATCTTAGAAAAATATTATATTCACTTTACCGAATTATAATTGCCAGAAAGAATAATTTATTTTCATTTAAGACATAAAATGATTTTAAAGATCACTGATTTTTATAAAGGAAATAAACGTAAGATATCACGCAATTGTTTGTGTATTTTATTTAAAATCTTTTTATAGCGTAACTATAGGAGCTGCTGTGTATCCGAGCGGCATTTTTCTATTTAGCATCTCTATCTATCTATCTATTTAGCCTTCTTCGATCCATCTTTGGACATACTCCTCCCACAATATCTGCCACGACTCTTCTCTGTCTGTCACCTTGTTTATCCATCTACTTCCCGCCTGTTTTTCCAAATCGTCCGCGTCACCAGTTTACAATATATTTGTTCCATCGATCGTCTTTCTGTCTTGATGACCGGCAAATTTCCATTTTAAGTTTGCTACTTCTCTGACATCCCTTACTTTTGTTTTATTTCTTATCCAATCATTCCTTTTTATATCTGTTGGCTTTACATGTAACATTTATCTTTCCATTGATCTTTGAGCTTTTGTTACCTTTGTTTTTTTTTAGTTTAATAATTTGTTCCAGATATATTCCTATACTTGTTCCATTTTTTCTTGGTTTATTCTAATCGTGATCTTTATCTGTGTTTGTTATGTTTTTAGTTTTAGTGTACTTCATACTCAAGCCTATATTTTTAGCTGCTGTATCCAGTCTTCCGTCATTTTTATCAGTTCTTCTTTCTTATCTGTTATTGAAACGATATCGTCAGCATATCTTAGGTGGTTCAAATATTGTCCGCATACTTTGATGCCTATTTCTTCTCAATCTAAGTTTTTAAAAACATCTTCTAGGGCCTCAAATAGTTTAGGGCATATTGTGTCACCCTGTCTGACACTTTTTTTTATGTGGATTGATCTGGTATCCAGGTAAGTAAAAGTGGTAAAATAATGGTTCAAAAAAAATCGATGATATAGTTCAAAAGTTATAAGAAGAACCTTTTGTCCAGTTTTTTTTAGCGCATCCGGTACTAAACTTTTCTATCAGGTCGTACGATTAGCCTACTATTAGAACTTATAACTTTTGCATTTCTATTTAGTTTTATGGTTTCTGTGTCAACATCTTTTTAAGTTTGTCTGGTCAGTATTAAAAGGAAAATTAGATTTATCTGGTTAAATACCTACATAAACAGATAATTTTCTGTTTACCAAACTTTTTGAATTTTTGTAGGATCAAAGTTTGAAATGAACTTTGAAAGAAAGTAATAAAAATATTAACTATATTAAATGTATGAATATGGTCAAAATACCTAAAAAGTCAAGATAATTATTTTGAATTAAAATCACTAATGATGGCACAGTTCAGTTTTCTTTATGATGCAGAGACTGGCGACCTTGTGCATCACCGGAGCTTTAAGGTCTAGTCCTAACATAGCCCTGAATACTATCCGAGGCCTCCCATCGCTGTCTATCTGGATAAAGAAGGAAGCGATGGCAGCATACATTAGGATAAGGGACGCGGGCGTCTGGAGAAGGAGCAGTGGACAAAAAGGACATTCGAAGACCGCGACGTGACGGAAAAGGAGATTCCTCTATCGACGTACAGGCTAGCGATGCCAGAGAAGCGGTTAAGGGAGAAAAGGAGATACCGTATAACCATACCGCTAAGGGATGCATGGAAAAAGGACTGGGTTTAATTATTTAGCGTCGCCACGGTCTGCTATACAGACGGATCAAGGCTGACAAACCGGAATTCGACCGATGCAGGAATGTTCGTGGAAAACAAGGGTATTTGAAAAAGCTACTCGCTGGGATCCAATGCAACAGTCTTCCAGGCGGAGGTTTGCGCTATACTGGCGGTAACATGGGAGGAAGAAATTACGAACGAAACAGGAAAGCGGCTCTGCATCTGTTCAAACAGTCAAGCTGCGCTGAAAGCACTGTGCAAACCAACCATGTCCACGGGTTTGGTGCAGGAGTGCGCGGATGCACTTCAGGAGTTGGCCGGAGTAAGAGAGGGGGAGCTTGTATGGGTCCCAGGCTATATGGGAGTCCCAGGAAACAAAAAAGCGGACGAACTCGCCAGGGTTGGATCCCGGCAGAAATTTGTCGGGGCCAGAGCCTTTTTTGGGCCTCACAAGAGGGCAAATCAAGTCGGCCCTAACACAGTCGACCCAGAAAGGAATAAAAAAAGAAATGGACTAACACAGGAAACGCCAGACAGGCGAAGGAGTATGTGACAGGATACAGCAACTCTCGTAGGGAATGGCTGCTTTGTGGAACACGAAGAGAGGTGGGAGTCCTAACCGGACACTGCGTCCTAGAAGGACACTTGGCGAAGATGAGAGTGAAGGAGGACGCGACTTGCGAGCAATGTTGGGCCGAGGACGAGACCTCTGCGCATTTCCTCTCATCATGTGAAGCATACAAGGAGGCAAGAAGAGAGGTATTCGAAGAGGAAGTCTTTGAGACAGAGGACCATCTGAATCCGAGGTGGCCCGATATTCTGGCTTTTGTATGGGCAGATTTCTTAGCAAAAGAAGGACGCAGTAGTGAGGATGCCCGGGGGTTGGCGAAAAGGGCGCTTCATGTGCCTAGTCGCCAGGCTTAGAGCCTACCCTACACTACTACTATTACTACTACTTATGATACAAGAAAAAAATATGTACAATTTATAAAAGTTATATTGCATTTGTAAAGTTTAGTATGAGCAAAAAAAAACAAAATCACAATTTTAATGTATCAAAAAAATTATAAAAATATTGGGTTAATAAAAATTTTTTTACTAAAAAGGTAGATTGTAGATAACATTCCAGTGACTTCCGTAAACTGGGTTCACTTAAAAAAAATAAAAACTCTTTATTAAATAATTTTTGCAATTTTCGTGAAGTCATATGTACGAGTCCGATCCTTTATTTAGGATTATAAAATTTTAATGATATATAACATCATAAATATAATTCATGATCAACATGTCGGTGGTGTCCATAAACTTAAATATTTATTAAAATTACAAAAAAAATTATTATATATTTTGTGTAATTTTCATATGGAAAAAATAATTTTGTTTCTGTCACCTATTGGCTTCAAAATGGGAGAGGTCTGGAGCAGGTGTGTACTGCAAAATCACAGGAGTGAGATATTATTTTTCCCTGCGCAAGCATGACACTGTTTTCAATGCAGAAGTATAGCCCAACTATTGGAAGGAACAATCATTCGTAACAAACGTAAATTTTAGTACCCGTGAATTTAAAAATCAAACAAGTTTTCGTGGGTAATCGGGTAAAAATAAGTTTTTGTTTCTCTCATATTTTTCCGTGGGTAGCTCGAAAGCTTAATCTCACGGGGGTCCAAGATCAAATGGACACCAACGTATTGTTTAAATAAAAATGAACTTAAATAATTAAGAAAAAGTAGAAATAGTACTAATTGTAGAAATTAATTATCAAACAACACGACAGGCTGCTGCAAAATTTAATCATAATGATCCCGAATTACCAAACATCTCCTATGTTGCTTCTGTTATGCACAATTTTAGAAATTGCAGTCCCAAATTTTCTAAACAACTTGAACAATTGAGAAGAGATGATGATAATTTTGATGAATAAGAGTTGAACATACTTCTGGCTATTCAAGAAAATCCCAAACAAAGCAGTAGACAAATATCCCGAACTTTGAATATAACCAACCCGTTTGCAAGAAAAATGCTAAAAAAGAACAAACTCAAATCATTTAAGCCAAAATTTATTCACACTTTAATGGAAAGAGACTTGATTAGCGCTTGGATTTTTGTGCATGGCTTCTAGGATATGTAGAAGATAAAGGAGGTATTTATAACAAACGGGATATTTAGCTCTCAAAATTCTCGGTATTGGAGCACTGAGAATGCACATTGGTCGGTAGAGTGTCGTAGTCAGTACTCTGAAAAGGTTAGTGCTTGGTGTGTGATAAAAGGCAACAGGTTACTTGGATCATTCTTTTTTGAGAACAACATCAATGGCAACAATTTTTTTTCTGTATACAAAATTTGAAAATGTTCTGGATGAGATGCCGCTTGAAGAAAGACACCAGACCAATTAGATGGCGCCTCTGCACATTTTCATGCAGTTGTAAGAGTTAGACTGAACAGCAATTTTCCTAATAAATAGATTGGTAGGGCTGGATAACATGACTCAAATATTTATTATTGTCCTCCAAGATCTCCTGACATTACACATTTTTCCTGTGGAGATTTCAAAAGAAAAAGGTGTACAAAACTCACCCGTGAAATGCGGATGAACTTAAACAAAGAATAAGAGAAGGCTGTCAATCTGTTACACCTGCTATACTGAGAAACGTTAGAGCAAATATGAGACATTTAACATCTTTATGAGAGGCTGATATTTTACATCTTAACATTACTAGCATACATTGTCAAACTGACAAAAAAATCATACTTGCTGATACGGGTGGAAGGCAAGAATACATTTGCAATATGTTTATTGTACAGAACAGAAAAATACTTGAAAAAAATCTGGAAAAATTTTAAAATTCCAATTTTTTCCTATCTCTTTAAATAAGGGTACTTATTTGGTGTTAAATGAGTTTTAGGACAAGCAAAACTTTTCTGCAGAAATAACTTTTTGGAAAACCTAGTATTAAAGAAAATCCCCATTTGTTAAGCAAATTTTCGCACACACTATATATTCCTTAGATTGGGTGACCTCATAATCTAATTTTTATAACGGTTTTTTACAGAAAAACTTTACACAGACTAGGCAGTCCTTATTAATTTTTGAATATCGTTAAGCTTAGTCAACGTATGGCCGATTAACTTGACCCCGACCTTAAGTGAAATAATTGTTATCAGTTTATTACCAAAACATTCAATTATTGTTATTATTTCATATATTTCAATGTTATTCACGCCTGGTGTAATTGACATTTATTTGTCCTACATTTTTTTTGGGTTCTTCTTATGTTAATTTCTTAAGAGAAATCTATCACGTAGAGTTGGTCCGTATGGTGTCCCGAGATAAGAATAACACCAGGGCAACCCCTAGACCTGTCGTAGGAGGCGACTAAAGGGGCCTCGACCCATGGGTAAAAGGGTATTCTGGTAATGGACGAGCATTGACCAGTATGTTAACAAAAAAAATAAAAACTGGTAACCTTTGGGATCACACCAGACAACATCTATGGTAAAGGGGGTGGCTTAATCTGGTGATTCTCTGAATGGATTCGGTGGCCTGGCCATTCAGGAAATCACCACATGGGACGGGGTATATGGATAGCCTATTTGGAGCTAGTAGCTAGTGCGGGCACATTGTGACTCTCTGTAACCTGTTGATTATGTCAAAAGGTTTATGACCCATCAGTGGTCTAAGGCTACAACCATGGCATTATGTGGTATATTATGATGACTAAGTTTCTGACCTAAAATATAATTTGAAGTCTACTGGGTTCTATAAACTAGATAGTATTTAAATTATTATCTGAGTCGAACACAGTAGGTATGTGGTGCAAAACGGGCCCAGAAAGGCGGCCTAGGTGCCAGGTTAGATCCTTAAAGGGTGTTAACCGCCACTACCGTACATTCATTGATCACATAGAGTTTGCGATCACGACAAGCGTGGATTTGAGGTGGGAGGTAACGTGGTAATTACCCCCCCCCCTAGAAAAAAATATACTATCTTTAAGTAAATAAATAAAGCGCTTAACTGATAATAGTCCCCTCCCCCCTAGAACAAAAATAAATGCACAAATGTTTTTTTCGTCGACAATTACCCCCTTCTAGATTTATGCCCAGATCCGCGTTTTGTGGGGCCATTCTGATGCGAAAAAACCATACCCTAAGTTAAGATTCGGAAAAACGTCATTTAGCGAGTTTTAGGGTAGGGAATCCCTTTAGGCCAAAATGGCCAAACTTTGAAAATTCATATTTCAAAAACTACAGTTTATCAACAAAAGCACCGAGTTGCAGTATTGTGGCGCCATAGAGATGCGAAAAAACCACACCCTGATTTAAGATTGGGAAAAACGTAATTTAGCGAATTTTAGGGTAGGGAATCCCATTAACCAAAATGGCCAAACTTTAAAAATTCATATTTCAAAAACTATACAGTTTATCAACAAAAGCACCGAGTTGCAGTATTATGGGGCCATAGAGATGCGAAAAAACCACACCCTGATTTAAGATTTGGAAAAACGTAATTCAGCGAATTTTAGGGTAGGCAATCACATAAGACCAAAATTGCCAAACTTTGAAAATTCGTATTTCAAAAACTACATAGTTTATCAACAAAAGCACCGAGTTGCAGTATTGTGGGGCCATAGAGATGCAAAAAAACCACATCCTGAGTTAAGATGCGAAAAAACGTCATTTAGCGAATTTTAGGGTTGGGAATCCCATTAGGCCAAAATGCCCAAACTTTGAAAATTCATATTTCAAAAACTATACAGTTTATCAACAAAAGCACCGAGTTGCAGTATTGTGGCGCCATAGAGATGCGAAAAAACCACACCCTGATTTAAGATTGGGAACAACGTAATTTAGCGAATTTTAGGGTAGGGAATCCCATTAGACCAAAATGGCCAAACTTTGAAAATTCATATTTCAAAAACTATACAGTTTATCAACAAAAGCACCGAGTTGCAGTATTGTGGGGCCATAGAGATGCGAAAAAAGCACACCCTGAGTTAAGATTCGAAAAAACGTCATTTAGCAAAATTTAGGGTAGGGAATCCCATAAGACCAAAATGGCCAAACTGAAAATTCATATTTCAAAAACTATATAGTTTATCAACAAAAGCACCGAGTTGCAGTATTGTGGGGCCATAAGGAGGCGAAAAAACCACACCCTGAGTTTAGATTCGAAAAAACGTCATTTAGCGAAGTTTAGGGTAGGGAATCCCATTAGACCAAAATGGCCAAACTGAAAATTCATATTTCAAAAACTATATAGTTTATCAACAAAAGCACCGAGTTGCAGTATTGTGGGGCCATAAGGAGGCGAAAAAACCACACCCTGAGTTTAGATTCGAAAAAACGTCATTTAGAAAATTTTAGGGTAGGGAATCCCATAAAACCAAAATGACCAAGCTTTAAAAATTCGTATTTTAAAAACTTATACAGCTTATCAACAAAAGCACCGAGTTGTAGTATGGTGGGGCCATAAAGATTCGAAATAACACCACAATCTGCGGATTACCCCGCACTGATAGCTCTTGAAATAATTGGTATCAAAAATATTTTAAATTTACATTACATTTTGACATAACGTTATATGCGCAACAACACTGTCTCTAAATAAATTAACTAGTAGCCTGCATTATTCGAACACAAGTAAGGTCAAACATTATTCTTTATTTAGGGATAAAGTTCAAACCAAGCAACTGCGCATGCCTCAAATAAAGGGTAAGTGAAAAATGGAACATGCAAAAAGTCCCTAATACAGTTCGATACTCTTTCTTGGCTGTAATTTATTTTTAAATAATTTAGGCAAAAAAACATGATTCTCACGTGAAACGAAGATTGATAACATTCATATGAATAAGAGTGTTCGTAGTATTGTCTGCTTATCTTATCAGTGATGGTATTATGTTGCATATGATTACAATGTTAAAGTTTCTTGGCGTCTTGAAAAAAGTAGGAAGAAAACATCTTTGTACACCTTTTAGAGTACAAAAGGTTGAACAACCTTTAAAATCCCACAAACAAGCATTTTCTTCGCCTAATGGTCTCGTTTATTGTCAGAGAAAACTTCTCCCAAAAACATACAATACTCTGCCAATAAATGGGCAACTAAGCTCACACTAGGTACTATCCCACATAGCACAATTACGTGTTGACCACGTAGAAAAGGCGTGAGAAAAAAAACGTTGATTTTAGAAGCTGCTAGAAAAAAACGTTTATTTCATATATGGAAACAAGCTTAATAGGTCATTCATTAATGTATAAAAAATAACGTTGCTGAAAACTGCGTTGTAATAACGCCAGTATAAAATTAAAACAGCAATGTTTTTACGTTAGTTTCAAGTGGTTTTACGTTAAATTCACATTAGATTCACGCCTTTTCTACACAAATTTTAAAACGTGACTTGCATGGCTCTTCTACTGAATTTTTGAGATTTTACTATTGTCGGGATTTTTCACTTTGACGAAATCTATCAGGCAGTGCTTTGGCCTCTAAAGTCCAAAAACCTTTTAAGGAACTGATCACTGATCCTTCACGATCACGACGCATCTGTTATTAACCTGATAAAGACACATTAATATTCTGTGAAAGTGTTTACTGTTAAAAAATCTTGTTTAGCTTAAAAAAAAACATAATGTATATAGATAGATATATAGATATTTTGTCTTGCCTTGAGCGCCATCTTGAAGTGTTGTAGTCTTAAACTAGTGAACTTTTATAACTTCCTTTTGCGTCTCTTTTAAGTTAAAAAAATGTTGTTAAAAAAACATGACTAAAAAAGACGCAGAACGTTAGTAGGTTTGAGAAGTCTTAATCTAGTGGCGTTTTAGAACATGTTGTGGAGGACTTTTCAAGTGTGAATTTGGTACATGAAAATAACGAGGGTAAAAAACACGTTATATACACAGAACCAGAAACTTCAGCAAAAGGTTCATTTTTCTATAGCTTGATTTCTCCTTGTTTTTCAAGTAAAAAAAAACTTTGTTATTTTTGTTCACGTTAATTTAACGTTGATGTGATTTTTGTGCTATGTGGGATAGTTATAGTCTACGTGTAAGCTAATAAAACTAAAAACTAAAATCTACCCCCACTTTTTGAAACGCAAAGATATATACAAATTTTCTCGAAAAAATCACCATAGCTCACACTACTATAGTATAGTAATAGTGTAAGCTAAAATATGATTTTGTGATGTTTTTTGGCTTGAATTTTCGATTTGGTTACGTGTAGGTGTGGGTGTCTGTTTGATGTGTGCGCCTGAACTGGGATAGCTCCTAAATTGGGGAACCGATTTTCATAAGAATAATTTAAGCGATTTCTCAAGATTTGGCTTTGTTAATAGTAAAGTTTAATTTAAAAACATGTGGAAAAATTTTAGAATATTTAAAAAATTTTAAACAATTTTAAACAAAATGGTATTTCTAAGTATTTAAACTTTGAGCCTGTTCTCTAAATTCTCCTTCTATAAGAATCGTCGTTTATTTTATTAAGTAAATATGTAGGTAATGCAGACAGATTTTTTATCAAATTTTTACAAGGATCATTTTACCTCCAGACTGCACACTGTAGGTCATTAGCACGCCCCCTACACATACAGACATTAACATCAGTTTTAAATGTTTTTTCAGGTTCTAATTTTTTTCAATACCTACCTAAATGTTTGGTTTCGCTTTCAGTTTGCTCTGTAGTTACGAAAAGGGCACATAGTTAAGGTAAAAACTTCCTAGAATCCAAGAGTTAAGTACCAATTTGCAGCTTCGATAAAAACCTCTCTGCATATTCTTTCAACTTGTGGATCTTGCCTTCGCTTCGGCTCAATGCATTCAATACATTCTTATTATAGGTTATACCAAGGCCAAAGCGTTAAACCCGTCCTCAACGGTGAGTCAATTTAACTCAAGGTTAAACCAAGAGTTAGAGCTAACCCGAGGTGGTAAAACGTTTAAACTCGAGTTATAATTAACCGCTAGGTGACTCGCTGATGAGAAACCGGCCCTAAGTTTAAGGTTTTTTTATTGTTCAAGACGCCTTTTTAAAAGACGCATAAGCTCGTTGGCGAGAAAACTAAATTAACATTCCGTCACCGACTTACTTTAAAATGTATTTTTGTTTTTAAAAATAATAATTTTTTCCTGCTGGAAACGAAAAGCGTAATTTAAATAAATTTGACTGCTGGTCTGGTCCAAGAGTTTGAACAGTCAATTTCTCATAGAGATTCGGCTGGAAACAACCGGACTGAGTAGGTAGCTTTTAAGTCACGTGAAATTCCTGAAATTTTGCCAATTTTTCCATGTTTTACATTCCTCTTCTTTTGTTGTAGAAAAGCATTCTAATACTACGTTTGAGAGGGTAGGACAATATTTACTCTATCTACAAGTGAAGGAAAATTTACGAATAGGTGCTGGAGATTAAGTTTCAACAAACAAAAATTATCCCGTTTACTCCTTTTAAACAACAGGTTAAAGGTTAGATTAGGTTTAAGTATGAGGGTTGTTGAAAGGCTTGGAAAAGATAATATATATATATATATATATTTATCGGTTTCACAACGTTCTACGTCTTCCGATACCCAATCTCCACTCGTTTCTGTTTGCCCATAATTCATCATCGAGGCCTCTTATTCTTATTTCACTATCTATTCCTTCTCTCCAGCTTCTCCTTGGTCTTTCTCGTTTTCTTCGGCCAGTTGGTTTCCATTGTAATATTTGTTTAGGTAGTCTTCCATCATCCATTCTTTGTACATGTCCGTACCACACCAGTTGTTTTGTTCTTATATCATCCACTAGAGTACGTTCACCCACTGTCATAATTTCTCTTATTCTTTGATTGGTAACTCTTTCTCTTTTTGATTTCCCTGCTGCTCTTCTCCAATAGTCCATCTCCGTAGCGGAAAGCATTTTTTCTGTTCTATCTTTGATTGGCCATACTTCTGAGCCATATGTAATAATACTTTTTACAATGGTGTTATATATAAGCTTTTTGTTATGTTTTGATATACTTTGGTCCCAAATTATTCCATTTAATAAAGTTATTGCTTTTCTTCCTTGTACGTTTCTATCTTTTATAGCTTTGTCTAGTGTTCCGTCAGCTGTAATTTTTAGACCCAAGTATTTATACTCATCACAGGACTGAATTCGCTGCCCAGTATTTAAGATTAGATCCTGTTTCGTTCCACCAATACACATATACTCTGTCTTATTGATATTAACCTCTAGTCCCCACTTATTGTACTCTTCTATTAGTTTTCGTGTCATATATTCGAGGTCGTCATAATCCTGAGCCACCACTATCTGATCATCGGCGAAACATAAAGTATACAAGGTGGTTTCATTCAACGAATTCCCATGTTTTGGCATTTTCTCTTCCAGACTTTAAGGACTTGTTCCAAGTATATCTTGAAGAGCGTAGGCGAAATACAGCAACCTTGTTTAAGACCTTTATTTACTTGAAAGCCTTTGGTTAGTTTTGCTTTTATTTTAACTTTTGCCTTACTATTGCGGTATAACTCTTTGATGGCCTTAATTAGTTGTACGCTTATGTTTGTCTTTTCCAACGCTTTCCAAAGTAGATTTAGTGGTATACTATCATATGCCTTCTTCAAATCTACGTAAAGCAGATGGAGCTCTTGTCCGTATGCCATTTTCTTTTCAATAACTTGGGTTATACAAAAGAGATGATCTGAAGTCGATCTACCCGCCCTGAAACCAGCTTGTTCTTCTGCCTCCATATCTTTATATTCGCTCTCCACTTTATTTCTTATTATTTTGCCATATATTCTGCTTAGCGTACTAGTTACCGATATACCTCTATAATTGTCACATATATCTTTCCTTATATATATGACGTTTTCCACTCAGTTGGTACTACAGCTCCATAAAAAGATAATAGACACACATATTAGAGGTGGCGCTTTAATGGCCCATCTACTTAATGCAAACCAATATGCATACCAAGCAGGCAAGTCAACATGAACCGAACTAGCTCTAAACAACCTTGTTGGAAAAATCAAAGATACCCTCAATACAAAAGGCGTCGCAGTGGGCATCTTTATTGATGTAGAAGAAGCATTTAAGAATGCACTACCCAATTCCCTCTTTGAATCAGCGTGCACCCAAGGAATTGAATCCACCATCACAGGGTTCATCAGGTGCACAAGAAGGAGTTCTGTCCACCCTCTTTTGGTCTCTTCTGGTCGATGATGGCAAGAACCATCTTAGAATCGCTGGATGTAGAGATATTGGGCTACGCGGATGACGTAGGAGCAATCATTAGAGACATTCCAGAGGAAGAATTCTCTGAAAAGATACAAGCAGTACTAAACACATTAAAAGACTGGTGTGATAGAGAACAGATGTCTGTTAATTCAAGCAAAACATTCCTTATAGCGTTCACCCGTAAAAGAAAGCTAGACTTCTTAGGGGTCACCCTAGATAAAACTCTCACCTGACATGCCCATTTGGTAACTCGTAAAGCCACACTGTCCTTATGGACGTGCAAAAGAATTTGCGGAAAAACCTGGGGCAGTAGGTCTAAACAAATGTGCTGGCTGTATATAACAGTCATTAAACCAATGATTGCGTACGGCGCAAAAGTCTGGTTTGAAAAGGGACATCAAAGAACCTCAAGGGCCAAACTAACCAGCTTACAACGACAGGCCAGTCTTGCAATATGTGGTGCAAAGTCAAGATTCAACATAGTCTCGGCCAATTGGCTACTATATTTCAGGCCGAACTCGTAGCCATTGAACTGTGTGCCCGGTGGATAACTGACCACGAATGGACCAACAGGACAATAAAAATCTTCTCCGACAGTCAAGCAACCTTAAGAGCGCTTGATCATCATCATCAGCAGTCATTAGTAAGGATACCAGGGCATTCTGGGCGCAAGGGAAATGAAGCCGCAGACCAGGCAGCGAGGGAAGCGGCATCTGACGAATTTTTTGATTCAGAAGATTTCAACAGTGTCTCACCCAAACTGATAGCTAACCTTTTTGGAGGATTAGGTATACAGCGGTGAGAAACCACTCACAAGTGAGCTACAATAGACCCACTAGTGGTCGCAGTGGAAGGGCTGCAAGGCCCACTCATATTTGAATCAAATCAAAAATCAAAATCAAGTATGAGAGCCGGTTTACCCAGGGTTGCCAAATTTTGAATTTTCAAATATGGGACGCTAAGTTTCACTAAAAGCAATATTTCTCGAGATTACTAATTTTTTTTTCAACAGACTGTTACACTGTCAATTTTACTTTTTAAGGTACATTAAAATGCATGTAATATTTGAATTCAATGGGACTATTTGCGAGAGAAGTTGTACATATCAATCATTTATTTTTAAGATTTTAAAATTTAAATAGATCAGTGAAGAATTGACAAAGCAACAGACATTTTGTAAAATATGCTTTACGGTTGACCATCAAAGTAAGCACATATATTATTTGAATTCAATGGGACGATTTAATGGCAAAGTTGCAAGTAAATTTTTTTATAGTGCACCTAGGTAATGGCTCACTGTTGGTCTTCGATTAATGACTTTTAAAATGGTCTTTAAAAATAAATAGTGCTAAATAAAAAAATGCTGACAAATAACTAAGCCATTAAATTTAAAACTACAACCATATAAAAACATTAAATAAATATAACATACATGTATTACAGGATATATTTATCATAACAAAAACATTTCATGTAAAAGCCAAGTATTCCGTAAAAAGAATTGAGATAAAAGTAAAGCCAAGTTCTCCCATATAAATTTCAAAATGAAATGTTCTTACTAGTTTGGAAATGTTTTTTTAAAACTTTGCTTTTACAATCAATCAAGTACCTTTAACTGAATTACTCCTCCCAATATCAGGTCTTGGATACGCCCTTGAATGGCTCTATCAAACCAAAAAAGTTTTCTTAAATTCGGTTTACTGATGTAGCAGTAATAAAACCTTAAATCTAAGTGAAAAAATTAGGTTCGAATAAGCAGGCACGTAGTTAAGGGGGGATACTCGGGGACAGTACCACCTCTTAGCAAGTTTGTATCATGAAATAATACTTAAGAACGTTGTTTGGACGAAAATTGATCGTGGCACCCCTTAAATCGTCCTGCAGCGAGTATTTCTGACTACCCTGTTAAAAACCTCATGGGCTATCATCACAGCACTTTCTATATGGGAGTACCCTCCGGCCCCAGAAAGAAACGCTAAAGTGGAAATTTAGGTGCATCAGTTACATTTGGCTGCCCAAAATTAAAACAAGGTAGGCGACCCTTTTGAAAAAATTGAGTTTACATTCATTCACAATAATTACCGTATCCTTGCGCATATTTTGGTATGGAATTTTTAAAATCGGTTAAGAAACACCGAAGTTATAATATGATTTAGACCAAATTATTCCATTTTTTAAGGGTATCTTGCATAAGACCCTACCCTACCCTACCCTACTGTCTTACCAGAGTCATTTCGCCTCTTGATTCCTAGGCTAACCACTCCATTAATTTCGTTTCCTGAACGAGTTTGTACAGGTCTTTTAACATCTTTCACAATGGCATATTGTTTCTGTTCCGGTTCTACTGTTTCCGGTTCCTGATTGCATAGTCTGTAGCTCAGGTCTCCCTGATATAGGACCATCCTGTTTAGGTGAACTTTGACCGCCATATGGCCGGTCATGATTCCTATTATGGTTCTCACTTTCATCCTACTGTAATTGAGCAGGTCTTTTGTGAGTTTGGCTTCCAGGCCTTTAATAAAGGCTGTGCTGTGTCTTAGCCCCTGTCTTTATAACAAGTGGCTTTCATGTTTTCCTCTTACCTAGAGTTTGACCTAGGAGCTTACTCTACACTTTGGTATCCCCGGGCTGGCTCTGGGCCATTATATTTTTCTGACGATCCTTGTCTGGGTAGTTCGTCTCCTTTTTCATTGCCTTGAATACCTCTGTGTCCTGGCATCCATAATAGTTTTATTCTATTGCGTTCCGCCAGTTTTACTAGTAGCAAGGTATTCCCACAGTGGCTTTGAGGTAACCTTTGGGCGAATGAGCGCCCTGATGGCAGCCTGGCTATCTGAGTATATAGATATTGTCTTATCGAAGTATTTCCATTCTCTTATTCTCTCTTGCGCATTCTAGAATGGCAAAGATTTATGTTTGAAAGTCTGTCGGGTAATGTCCTAGTGGAAAATGCCAATCTCTCCTAGGCCTTTCCCCGAATATTCCTGCCCCACTACCTTCGTCAGTCTTTGATCCGTCTGTGTGCCAGATCAGTCCTTCCTGTGGCAGTGGGTTGTTTTGTATAGATGATGCTGCTCTCTCCTGTATTTCTATTTCGAGAGTTGGTCCATATAGGTACTTCGGAAGTTATTATTATTCCATTTACTCCAATGTTTTTTAAAAACATTAAATTGATTTTTCTCGGTTTTGATAATTACTTAGGCATCCGCATTGTAGATCAGTTTAATTTCTCTGGAATAGGTAATAAATGACAAATTGACAATATAATAACAAACAAATCTTAACAACTTGTTTGTATGTATTTACATATATATTTTGATATTTAAACAACTGCTTAAAAAAATATTGAACCTTGAATGCAACAAACATGAAAATTTACTTATTTGATAGACAGACATGCACTAGCAATCAATTTATTGCTGAAACCTTAAGCTGCAAGATAATAGCAGAAGTATATTATTTTTTATTCTATTTTAATTTGCACAAAGTCTGTCGAATAAATTTAAGATCAATCAATATTCCTTGTAATGAAATTGTAATACTTTGAAATATTCAGATATGGACAATTCTTTTTTTTTTACCTTGTCTATGGACGCTTTTGGGCATCTACGTATATTCAGCTAGTTGTCCAAAAATCACGGAAGAATATAGTCTAAGGCAGGCTGAGCCAAATTGATTATTTACTTACATCGAACTTCTTTTTCCAAATATGTAACTAGTTTTTAAGAAATCGCTGCCCCGGCCAATCTTACTCTTCTCTTGATTTCAGCTGTTTGGCTTTCATTTTTTGGTTTATTACTCTACTTGTTTTATTTTTTCTTGGTTAATTCTAATCGTAATATCTTCATCTGTGTTTGTTATGCTTTTAGTTTTAGTGCAGTTTATACTCAAGCCAATATTTTAAGCTGCTGTATCCAGTTCTTCCAGCATTTTTTATCAATTTTCCTTTCTTATCTGTTATTAAGGCGATATTATCAGCATATCTTAGGTGCTTCAAGTATTGCCCGTTTACTGTCATGCCTATTTCTTCTCAATCTAAGATATTAAAAACATCTTCTAGGGCTTGCTTAAATAGTTAGAAATTTCAGGATCCTTTCCATAGCAATAGTGGAAAGAGAAAGAATAACTCTAAACAATCAAAGGAGTAAAACTTACCTTGATGGAGTTATTGGAAAAGTTGAGGAGCTAAGATAATTGAGTTGCCACCCTGCGAGTCTACTCTCAGAAATTCTTACGAAAACACAAATTAACGATGGTACTCTCAAATCGACAAAGAGTTAAAAAGAACTATCAAAAGAACTTTTCAACGACTAATTACATGTGGAGACGCGGAGGAAGATATAGAGGACGATTTAGACAGAGATGGGCTTCCGAGTGTCAAAAGAGAGAAAAGTAATTAAAGCAATGTAAAAGAAGAAGATAAAACTTATATAAAAGGTTGCATTGATAAAAATTGCGTAGATTAACAATTTTTCATTTTTAGAAATAGGTGAAAAACCCCATTCATTTTATGATTGTCAAGGCTTTACGATAGATAAAAAAAAAAGATTCATTCATTCAGTTCATACTCAAGCCTATATTTTTAGCTGCTGTATCCAGTTCTTCCAGCATTTTTATCAGTTCTTCTTTCCTATCTGTTATTAAGGCAATATCATCAGCCTCTTTTTATGGAATTGGCTTGGTTTCTTCACGGATTTAGATTGATGTTGTTGCTTAGCTATATATATGTTTGCCCGCAGTTAGAAAAACGATAACTGCAATGGACTGTATATATTTTAATTAATGAAAGCGCGAACAAACATAAATATATTGATATGAAATTACGAAATAATTAAAAAGGTCCATAGGTCAATTGTGGGCACCACACAACGGAAATCAGAAACAAAGCACTCACCAGTTTGCAGCCAATTTCTCCCTTCCAAGGGGCCCCTGTCTGGATCTAATGATGTCACCACGTAGCTGAAGGGCTGAAGTTTCTAGTTCTATGCTTCAGTACACCAAAATCGAGCACTTTCAAGTGTCGAAATTTGAAATAGTTGGAGAAAGTAAATTAACACGCCATTTCTCGAGGCGGTCGAAAAAGGATCTCATTGATTCTTGGTGCGCATGTCCAAAATGCGCGAAAATGCACTCTGTCCGTCATCCAATTGTGTGGTTTTAAAATTTACAAACACCGCGAAATTTAGCGGGAGCTAACATATATATATATATATATATATATATATATATATATATATATATATATATATATATATATATATATATATATATATATATATATATATATATATATATATATATATATATATATATATTTATATATATATTGGTTATTAAGTCTATGTATCTGTGATCTATTCGGCTAATTATTAAAGATGCTTTAATAAAAAATAAAGTTTTATGTTTAATAGGTGGTCAACTGTACTGAAATCTTTTCTGAAGGAAGCCTGTTTGTTCTTTTGATTGATATCCGTCAAATTTTGTTGTTGGTCTATCTGTTAATATTTTCATGAAAAGCTTATGGATACCTGGGCCAATATCTTGATTTTTAAAGTAATAGTTTTTGTTTTAAAATTTGTTTCAAATTCTGGTAACATTAGTTAAGTTATAAATGCTTTTTTTAAATACATACCTATATAAGTTTTAATTTTTTAAATTAAATCATTCATCATATCATTAAGGATAAGTTTAGGAGCAAAGAAAGAGAGCTGCTACTGTGCGAGTCTACTGTCAGAGAAAGAAAGAGTTGAAAATAACTAACAAGAGAACTTTTCAGCAACTAATTACATAGGAGACGCACCCAAAGACATAGAGGAAGATTTAGACAGATATGGGCTTCCGAATGTCAAAAGAGAGAAAAGTAGTTGAAACAATGTAAAAGGAGAAAACAAAACTCATAAAATGTGGTATTGATAAAAATTCGGTAGATTAACAATTTGTCATTTTTAGAAATAGGTTAAAAACCCCGTTCATTGTTTGACTGTCAAGGCTTTACGATAGTTAAAAAAAAGAGGAAGAAAAGGTTCAATCAAGGTGCGCATTCCTTGGCCGATAATCGCGGAAACTCAGACAGCGTTAAAAAGACGGCAATAAGTATCCGAGCGGCCTTTCTGGAACGCGTTCTTGTTCCAAAAATACCATAAAGCAATCAATCAAAAGCAACGGGAGAGCTTGCTATAGGAGACACTATTTCTTTGTTTTGTTGCAACTAAGAAAAGATAATTACTGAAATTTACTGCGTTTATCTCGACGATTCAATTGGGATCAAATAACGGGTCGATTAAAATCTTAATTTCAATTATTTATCTGAAAATTAGATTAAAATCAGCGGAAATTTTTGGATTTAGCAAACCCGAAATATCTGTACGGTACGTGTCACCCGAGGGGTGGCTCGGTATTTCCTATTGGTGTAAAGACAGGCTAGGGGAAATACAGGAAATACCAGGAAATACGTGGAAGTACTTGAAACATACTAGGAAATCTAAGGAAATACTAGGAAATATAAAATTTCCTTTTGGTGTACCAAAATTGACGATCGAGCCATCCCTCGGTGTCACCAGTAAATCACAATTTGTTGTGTTTAAGGCGTTATTGATTTATTTCATTTAGTTTACTAGCTCAAACGGCTTCACTTTTTTTATTTCTCGAACTAGCATAGTATTGTCTAGAAGCTCACTGGCTTTTACATTTGCATGTACATGGAGTGAATATTCATTCGCGTATTTTCTCCGCTAATAGAGAATTATTGAAATACAGCCAGGCTATAATTGTGCCAGGCACTATTTTGACACATTCACATTGAAAACTGACAGTTGATCCTTGAAAATTGACAGACCTAAGTCGAATTTAAAACTTTTCTCGTTTATTTTCAATTAATAAAAGAAGGCACTATTTATTCCGGTTCATATAGTAAACAAAGGCCGTGTGTTGAAAGATCACAGCTGATATTACAATGTGAAGGTGTCAAAATTGTGCTTGGCCCTATTATAGCCTGGCATTATTTCAATAATTAGTTTTTAGGTCCCGATGAAGGTTACTATTTCGAACGTACCAAGGTGCATTAACAATCAGGCGCGTAGCGCTGGGGGGGGGGGGTTAGGGGTTTAACCCCCCTATGAGGCAAAAAATTGTTGTTAAACTTCTTCGAAAATCTTTGTATAGGGTGGGGCACCCTGACACACGCAAATAATTTCAATATGGTTAAAATCATCTCGTTTGGTATACGAAATAAACGTAGTCATTTGCATCGGGCCAAAAGCATTGAAAAAAAATCAGAGCAAGAACGCAGGCAATAATTAGTGTCTGAAAAAATGACCCCCAATATAGAACATTATTTTAGAATATTTTTTAAGAATTATTCTTCATAAAAAAGTTTTGTTTTCGAAAAAAAAATATTTTCTTTAGAATATAGAAACGGACTTTCTGTCGGGGAAGGGGGCTCCCGACAGGCAGAAAAAAAGCACTTTTTTTCTTTGTCGTTTTTAATAGGCAAGTCTGGGCTTTGGAGTTGACTACCTTAATATGCAAATAAAATGATGTTTTAAAAAAAATTAAAAAGATGTAAAAAAAATGGTTTATGCAATTGATTTTTTTTACAAAAATCAAAAAATATAAGCTTAATGTCAGAAATGGAGAGGGGGCAGGCCCCCCTAGCCTCCCCTGGATCCGCTACTGATTATAAATCTGTATTTTCGTAGGGTCAAGTGGTGTAAAAGTGAGACACCCAAAATCCCGTTGAAAAATTAAACACTTAAATAAAAAATACTAGTAATTAAGTTCCGATAGATTTTCTGTTATAAACTGATAGCAGCAGTTGTAAGGACCTCCCACATAGCACAAAAATCACGTCAACGTTAAATTAACGTGAACAAAATTAATAAAGTTATTTTTTACTTGAAAACAACCTCATACAATGCAATATTTGTTTTGTTAAATATACATGGTTAAAGATAACTTAAAAAAGGAGGAATCAAGCTATAAAAATGTAATTTTTGCTGAAGTTTCTGGTGCTGTGTATATAACGTCCTTTTTACCCTCGTTATTGTCATGTGCCAAATTCACACTTGAAAAGTCCTCCATAACATATCCTAAAATGCCACTCGGTTAATACTTCTCAAACCTACTAACTTTTTGCCTATTATTTTGTCTATATGTTTTTTTAACTTAAAAGTGACGCGAAAGGACGTTCTAAAAGTTCACTAGTTTAAGACTACAACACTTCAAGAGAATTTTAAAGATGGCGCTGAAGGCAAGTTTTCTTTAAAAGCTAAACAAGATTTTTCAATTGTAAACACTTTCACACAATATTAATGTGTCTTTATCAGATTAATAACTGATGCGTCGTGATCGTCAAGGATCCGGGATCCGTTCATTAATTGGTGTTTGGAGTTTAGAGGCCAAGGCACTTCCGGATAGATTTCGTCGAAGTAAAAATTTTTCGCCAATAGGTGGCGGTGCTTCTACTAAAATCTCAAAAATATTTGGTTGAAAAGCCATGCAAGTCGCATTTAAAAACTAATGTAAAAAAGACGCGAACCTAATGTGATTTTGACGTTGATCAAAATCTACTTGGAATTCACTTAAAAATAACGTAAAAACATTGCTGTTTTGATTTGATAATGGCGTTATTACAACGCCGTTTTTAGCAACGTTATTTTTTATAACGGTAATAAATGACCTATTAAGTTTGTTTTCATATATGACGTGAATTTTACCACTGTCTCATATTTCGCCTGACCTGTCTCATTTTTGAACTTTTTCAAGGTAAAATATGAGACACAGTTTTCATTATTTTTCTTAAATTATAGGTCAAATTTCTATGTTTTTACGTTTGCAATATATTTTTGATTATTGCTTATATCCTAAAAAAAATTCGAGTCCTACAGAGGAGTCTAAAATCTTAAAAATATACTATACTATACTTGACAGTTAGTGTTTGACTCTGGTAGCGCCAGGTATTCTTCAAATTAGGAAAAACAAGAAATCGCTCTTGAATGGACACATCTGATTGTCTAGAAAAGTTTGTTTTTATTTCTCTTACTAAGAATCAATAGTACAAATTTTATCGAAAGAAATGTCACCTGTGTCAATAGGGAGAGGAATTAAATGCGTCATACAATCAGGTTTTTTTATTTATACAGGGACTTTCCATCCAATCAGGATCAATCGCCCAGTTTCGCAGAGTTCGAGCAAGGTTAAAGCATTTTTAAACAAACACAAACAACCAAGTACCTAGCCAGGAATCGAACTCGGACCGCCGGCGCCGGTGTGCGAAGTAAACATTCCTACGACGGCAATCAGGTGTGTGTTCTTATTCTTCAAGAGAGATATCGCTTTTTTCTCTACTTATATTTAATTTAAAAATGATACATAAATCAAAAAGGGATTTTTAAAAATTCCTCTTTGCTAGGGGTTGTTTAATATTGAACTTCGACTTGCGTCATATAAATATACGGAGCTTTAGTTTCTGATATAATTTTTAAAAAAATGTAAAAAGTATAAATTGCGCATAAATGGACGTGCTTGCCGCCAATAAGCCAGAAAAATAGTTTAACATTTAATAACTAACTTGTGTGCAGTTGCAAAGTATTTGTTTTTTAAGTAAAATTTTGTTCATATAGTAGCTTTTTACATCCATTTAAGATAAGATTAGATTGTTTTAAAAATAATCAACCATGTGATTTTGCGGTATTTTATGTTTTTACCGAGAATTCGTTGGTATTGTAATTAAGCATAATTCTAAAATATTCAAGGGCACACCTTTTTACAAGTATTAATGTGGAGCTTTTTTTCTTTTTAAAATTAAGAAAAATACTCTGCCAATATATGGGCACCTGAGCTCACACTGGATACTATAGTGTACGTGTAAGCTAATAACCTTCGAAAATTGATTTAATGTTCGAAGCTAATAACAGAAATATATTTTATTCAACTCCAGACTTAATTACCTTTCGTTTGACACAAGCCATGTTTTCACTTAAACTCTAATTTTGAAATCTACCTCCCTTTTTTTTAAAATAAACTAAAATGTATTTTGTTTAACTTCACCTTTCGTTTGATATCACACACGCCATATTTTCACATAAACTATAATTTTTGAAATCTACCCCTACCCTTTTATTTCGCTTGTGTTTAAAAAAACATTTCGAAACAAGTGAGAACCTTTTATTTTCAAATTTTGTATTGGAGAACTTGGCCTTACTTTTATCTCAATTCTTTTTACGGAATGCCATTCTCGCGTACTTGGCTTTTTTACATGCAATGTTTTTGTTATGATTCAGTTCTTCGGTACAGATTCTCAGATCGTCTACGACTCAGAATCAGCAGCCTGGTATATTCGTGTAAACTAAAATATCGGCTAACGACAAACCAGTCAAAAAAAGGTGTTTTAAATCATAGGTAATAACGATTATTATTTTTGGACGATACTTTTTAATCACGTGCCAAAACAACTGCTGTGTTTGTTCCCGCTGCAAGCTCAGCGACAAAAGCATTGCCAACTGTGATTGAATTACTGAATACTCATATATTTACAATATTACATAGTTACGGTTTTTAGTTTATGTAAAATTATAAATAAACATAACCTATCCTAACTTAGCCTAGAAGATGAACAAGCCAGGATTACTTATATGCTATTGCAGAAGAGATATAAAATGATGATGACTTGTACAAATATAATAATAAACTATCTCTAGAAGATGAAAATATTTTAAATAAGAATGTTAATATTCGCGATAAGGAAGGCTGGACGGAAAAAAAAGGTATAGACCAGCACAAATATAATAAACAATCTCTGAATATGAAGGAAAGTGCACAAGGACTTCAGAAAAATACTTCAGATATAAGATATGTTAGTGCAAAAATAAAGAAGAGATATAAAATGGTGAATAAAATAAAATTAGTGCAAAAATAAAGAAGAGATATAAAATGGTGAAGACTTGTACAAATATAATAATAAACTATCTCTAGAAAAAGAAAGTATTTTAAATAAGAATGGTAATATTCGCGATACGGAAGGCTGGACAGGAAAAAAAGGTATAGACCAGCACAAACATAATGAACGATCTCTAAATGAGGAAAGTGCACGAGGGCTTCAGAAAAATACTTAAGATAAGATATCAGATATCTACAATAGACAAGACGAAGAACAACAATACGATGAAATAGACCTACCCAAACATCAGTTCTGGAAGAAAACACGAAAACTCTTTAGATAGGTAACAGGGCGTATGATCAACATAACATCAGCAATAATTTAATTAACGATCTTTGGAAGAAAAAAACATTTTAGGGCATGCTGCTATTATCTAAGATAAAGCAAATAAATAACAAAAAGAAAATTGGATAGCTCTACATAAATATTTTAAATGATTTCTGGAAGAAAGTGCAATGCAAAAGTCCTTTAGTCAGAGATATGTATGAAGACAGGTAGAACAAAATATGAAACGTATTTGGAGTTACTTAGGGTAGGGAAATAATCCATATGCATTAGAATAGAATAGACCCACAAATTCCAGACGAAGTACGAAGTAAAATGCCCATCAGAACTGCATTTCTTTACCATTGGAAAACGTCTCAAAAGATTGCAGTGAGAGAATTTTTAAATAGCATAAACAATAACAATCTTAAATACTCATACGATACTGGGACCCAATTCTTGAAATAAATCCGTATACGGATTCGACGAAACGTATACGGATAATCACCATTCGAATTCTTGAAAGCTCGTATACGAGTTTTTCGTTCGGAAATGGAGTCGAGTGGTAAAGTCCACTCGAATCTCAATTTCCGTATACGAATCTGAGTGATCTAACCTAACATTTTTGTTTACTTTAATATATTTTTTGGTGTTTGCTTAATTTTTCTTTATTTAAAAAAAATTGGGAGGGTGGCTATAAAAGGGCTTGAGGACGCAAAGAGGTGGAAGGGGAATTTAGCCTCTTGTGACACTCAGTTTTTTTAATTTCTTTTTTTCTTGGAAATGCCTTACGACTAGGGGGGGGGGGAGTGAAAAATCCTGAATTTTTGCGTTAATAATTTATGAATTTTTTGGTGATTTTACTGTTTTTTTAACAGTTCTAAAAAAGAAAAATAATTTAAAAAAGTACCAACTTTGTAACACATTTTCAAGAAAAAATATATAAAAGGAGCGTTTTCGGGAGGGGCGGGGGGATTAAAAAGTTTCAATAAAAATTTGAGTATTGTGCAATTTTTTTGTCTTGTTTTTGTCTCTTTTAACACACTTTATCAACTATTTTGTGGGGCATTGATACCTCTTGATTCCCCCCTGGGTACAACGCCTTATCTTATTTTGCTTAATTTTTGGATAATATAAGGGCCCAACTGCTTCAAGACGAAAAATCCCCTGCATGTAAATAATAAACCTAATCTCATACTTTAACCAGTTTCACTATTTTTTCTGACTTTTTCTATGTTGGCCAAAAATAAATATAAAAACATAATTTTTCTTTATATACATTTCAAAGTACATAATAAGTATTTACTGTCAAGTGCATTAAAAAACGCTATGTAATATGACTACAGTGTGAGAACAAGCCAGTTGAAATACACTTGCTAGTCGGTTAAATTTAAGTTTTTTGAAAAAATCCAAACACATGTTAACTGAGATATTTAACCGGCAATATTTTTGCAGAATATTTTTTGGACAGACCCCCAGAAAGGGGTCCACTAGGATACAAGTTATTTTTTAAGATTGAATGACCCCACTTAAGGCACCTTGTTAGAAAGGGTATCAAATAATTTTTTTAAATTAACAAAAAGAAAATTGATTCTATTTTTTTGTAATTTTTAGAGAATATAAGTGTCATTTAAAGTAAAAACCTATAATTTTATTAAAATATAGGTGGTGGACCCCTGACAAGAGGTCCAGTAATACCAAAATTTTTTTGCAACTGGTAGACTCAACTTGTAGCACTTTGTTCAGAAACTAATAAAAAATATTTTTTTTTAATTTGACAGATTTCCAAAAAAAAGTGATCCATAATTTTTCTTTTTCAGTAGGCTTTCCAACAAGGTGCCACAAGTTTTATCTTGTTGGACCCCTTTCTGGGGTTCTATCCAAAAAAAATTCATCAAAAATATTGCTCATTAAAAATCTCAGTAGGCATGATTTTGGTTTATTCAAAAAAAATTTAATTTAACCTGCTAGAAAATGTACTCCAACTTGCTCGTTCTCACTGTATAAGCTTTTATGTAAGAAGTTGTATAATCTTTTTTACAATAAAACTACAATAAACTTTATTTTACATATTTCTATGTTGGCCAAAAATAAATATAAAATATAAAAACATTATTTTTATTTATTTACATTTCAAAGTACATAATAAGTACTTACTGTCAACTGCATTAAAAAACGCTACGCAATATGACTACAGTGTGAGAACAAGCCAGTTGGAATAAACTTGCTAGTCGGTTAAATTTAAGTTTTTTGAAAAAATCCAAACACATGTTAACTGAGATTTTTAACCGGCAATATTTTTACAGAATTTTTTTTTGGACAGACCCCCAGAAAGGGGTCCACTAGCATACAACTTATTTTTTAAGATGGAATGACCCCACTTAAGGCACCTTGTTAGAAAGGGTATCAAATAATTTTTTTAAATTAACAAAAAGAAAATTATTTCTATTTTTTTGTAATTTTTAGAGAATATAAGTGTCATTTAAAGTAAAACCTAGAATTTTATTAAAATATAGGTGGTGGACCCCTTACAAGAGGTCCAGTAATACCAAAATTTTTTTTGTAACTGGTAGACTCAACTTGTAGCACTTTGTTGAAAAACTAATAAAAAATTGTTTTTTTTTAATTTGACAGATTTCCAAAAAAAAGTGAACTATAATTTTTCTTTTTCAATAGGCTTTCCAACAAGGTGCCACAAGTTTTATCTTGTTGGACCCCTTTCTGGGGTTCTGTCCAAAAAAATTCATCAAAAATATTGCTCATTAAAAATCTCAGTAGGCATGATTTTGGTTTATTCAAAAAATTTTTAATTTAACCTGCTAGAAAATGTATTCCAACTTGCTCGTTCTCACTGTATAAGCTTTTATGTAAGAAGTTGTATAATCTTTTTTACAATAAAACTATAATAAACTTTATTTTACTTGTAATTTATTTAAAAAAGTTCTTTAAAAGTTAATAGATCACCAAATGCATCTGAGTATTTCTAGTAGGATCATCATTGCAACAGGACCGCTGGGCAAAAACTGCTTCACACCTCAAAAATGATCTTCATTATTGTCTTCTCTGAGAAACCTGTAACAAAAAGTTTTTTCATTGAGTGTACCACAGCAGACCTCACTGGAGCCGTATTACTGGCAAGATTTTTATATATGTCCTTGTTTAACTTTTGAAAAACAAAGACATCTACAAAAATAATGTACATATTCAAATCAAATCATACTGATCATATTAGGGCTGCTTTAGTCTATAACAGTTTTAAATTTAAACAAAAAAATGGGTTTTTTGAACAAAGGTTACTGATTTTGTCAACTTTTACTTGAAATGTTTATTATGCTTATCGGCCTAAAAGGCAAAACTTTTCTACTCAAAAAGAAACTGAGAAAAACACTGGGAGCAAAAAATTAAATTGTTTCTATACTACAGACAAAATGCAAACTCCAAATGTTTCAGTAAAAACCCCTATGTTACTTAACACTTGTACAATTTTTGTCAAAGCATGAAGTATGCAAGTTCGTCAAACACTGGCCACTCATTACAAACAAAGCCTCAAGTTCAAGACACCGTTAGAATACTTATGAAGTTTATTTGTTTTCTTTTAAGCAGTCTCAAAATTCAACTGCGAATTTTACCCCCAAATTTCCACACTTCAAAGAGGTTAGATGCCCCTAGGCCCCAAATTTCCATTACTATAATTTGGTACTTACCGTTACCAATGATTACACAATCATTGCTGTTACCAAAATAAAACACAGCTTCTTGTTCTAAAAAAAACATATCGTGAAAATAAATCTTTAAAAAAAAATTACAAAAACTAAAGATGTAATGTCAATCTACTGTCAACCTTACTTCATCACGGCAAGTTTAGGCGCACACACCGGCGTTAGTTTGGTCAAAATTATACGAAAGCAGCGTTGCCAAGTAGTGTAGTCGAAAAAAAAGTCGTACGCGGAATTGGCGTTCGAGTGGCATTCAAGAATAGCTATTTTTCCAAGCACTCGAAACTACCATTCGAATTTTACTCGTATACGACAAAAAATCCGAGTGGTTCAAGAATTGGGTCCCTGATATCCTCTGCTGATTCTCCGACAGATGATAACATTTTTCAATCAATCAATCAGTCAAACCATGCTTTATTGTCTGATAAAGTATTGTACAACTTTGTAGAGAAAGCAAATAAATAAATAAATAACTCTACTAAAAAAAACTGACGACTAATAATAGTGCAGAATTTAAACTACCAAGTAGTACAGATGCAAGCAGCATAATTGTGCGAAAAAGTGTAAAGCCACAAATCACAAACCAGATATGAGTGAGCAAAAGAAAACCCAACCAAACCGAACCCACAATTATTAGAAGTTTACAATAAATCACAGGGTAATTTTGGTGCCATCTCAATTCATAAACCATACCTAATTATATGCTGAAATAAGGCAAACCCATATTTAATGTTGTTGAAAGCTGTTAGATTTACAGTGATGGTAATAGTAGATCGAAATGTACTAAAACAGAAGAAGATTTCAGTTCATTCATGATATGATATGTATACCGAGGGTGGCAGGTAAAGTAATAACTGTCAAAATATGTTACATACCTGTTAAAGAAAACATCAGCAGTGCTTGCATCCACTCCTCTTTGTTTGCTTAAAATGGACTATAGAGATTGCAGTGAAGGACGCTTCAATCCAATAGCAGTATCAGAACCGCTTTTCTTTAGCTTAACAGTACACAAGCCAACACCTTTTTATGAGATTATCCTTTGTACTTTTGTCCAGTTTTGAGAAAAGACGTTATATAAAACTTCGATGCTGTGTTTGACCGCGGACTATTATGCTCATGTCTTGTTTTGTTAAATTATGTTGTGGTAAGGTCCGGTTATAGATAATTCCGTTTTTGAAACTGGACTATTCTCATTTAAGATCTTGGGCGATTTTTTGTTGTCCTTTATGATAAACTGTGGGGAGGAATAACCTGAATACTGAAAGAAAAGCTTACCGGGAAGGGCTATCAGCTTATCTTGGGCTTTCCTTATAAAGAAGCATCAATATGTACAGGGTCTAGTAGAAGTTCTAATTGCTCAACTGTATTTAGATTCATTAGTTATTTGTTTTCGGGTGTCTTTTCTGATAATTAAAAGCATTCATTAAAATACTTTTTTACATTTGAAACAATGTGTTTTCAGCACGAGATAAATAAGTATCACACCAAATGAAATAAACAAAAACACAGACTCACGTTGTTGCAAATATTTTCTGCCAATTCCTTGAGGCTCTTTCGGTAATATTAACCTTAAAAAACAAAGTTAAAAATAAACCAAAACAAAATATCTTAGCGAAGGTTAAGATTTTAAGAATCCGGAAGAATTCTAAGAAAACAAGTAGAATCGAAACTTTCAAGCCTAATTTCAACAGACGGAAAATCAGAATGATATACTGACAATACATCAAACTAACCTAACCTAAAGTGACACATCAAAAACGCATAAGTAATCTTTTTTCAAAAACATTGAGACAAAATGTTCTGACACTTTACCAAGTCTGAGGTTTGAATTAGTGTTCTAATGTCATATTTGTCAAACTAATAATTTTTTTGAAAATAAGGACTATTACAATCAGCCTGGAGTGTCTTTGTTATATTATAATCAAATTACGAATATAATTTGTCAAGAGTCTACAAATCAAAACAAGGAAAACCTAAATTCCGAACATTTTACCCAATAATCCCCGGGATGCTGGCAGACGCCAAAATTCAAATAAATAATAGAAAAGCGCCGAAAAAAATGTTATATCGGAGTATTTATATCTACTACAAGGCCGCCAAATGAGTGTAAAGGATAGAAACCTCACGTCAATTAATGGCAATAGTTCGGAAATCACACAGTTTTGTACTGGTAGTTACCTGGTATATTGTCAAATGAACATTTCTTGTATTGCTATCATATATCTTTATCTAAAAGCTTTTGTACCTATAGCTCTGTTGCGTTCTCTTTTTTGAGAGATAATTTATCATTATCTTTATGTACTCTATTGTAAATAATATCAACATTCATGTGTGAAACACTTTCCACTTCCCGAAATAGCTTTATAGTTGGTAAATCTATACCGCCTTCTCTTGTTCTACATCGTGAAAAACCACATGGTTGGCAGAAAAAAATTCTCGTTTCAGAGACCGTTGATCTAAAAGCTTTTGTACCTATAGCTCTGTGGCGTCCTTTTTTGTGTAGCGTTAATTTTCATCGTCTTTTTCTAACGCTCTTCTGCTGTAAATAATATCAAAATACAAATCTGAAACACTTTTCACTTCCCGAAATAGCTTTACAGTAGGTAAAACCACATGTTTGACAGAAAAAAAATTATTATTTTCAAGCCGTTTATCTAGAAGCTTTTATACCTATAGGTCTGTTGCGTTCTCCTTTTTCTACCTCCAGTAATGGCTTTATAGTAGGTGAATCTATGTTGTCCTGTCCTTGTTCTACATAGTGAAAAACCACATGGTATGGTAAAATTAGTAACCATCCTTCCCTGTTTAAAATATCATCGCATACAGCCGTTTCGGTTTAATGTATTCATTTTCCGCAGATTGTTTTTTGCAGGTCCATATGGTTTTTCGCTTGCACTTCCCTTTCTCTAAAGCGTTCTGGCATTTGCTTCTTTCAAATATTCTTTATTTCATTCGGGCGTATGGATGTCTTTTGCTTGTTTTAATTTAGATATGTGTAATTGTTCGTTCAATATTTCTTGGATTGATGATTCGAAGAATAAACTATAGATATTTTAAGTAAAAAAAATTAGGATCACTATAGCTCACACTACTATAGTATAGTAAGTAGTGTGAGCTAATATTGAGATTTTTCCAGATTAAGTCAAAAATTGTTATTAACCCTAATGTTCAAAAAAAATATTTTCTTATTTTCAATTAATTTCTTTGATAACCTATTTAAAAATCATTGTTTTGCAAAAAATTTTAAGACTGTTAGTTTTTTTTTTAATTTCTACAGGAGCTCTGTGATTGCTACCAATACATTAAAATAAATTAAACATTTTACTATTTTGTGTATATTTATGCAAGTGTATGTTATCTTATCTTGCTCTTGTCTAATGTAGATATAAATTTTCTTATGTGAAGTATTTTTGGGTAGCCATTGGTTCCTTTCCTGCTTTAAAGATTGCTTATTTTGTGCAGGTTTATGCCATCTTTGTCACGTTCACGGTTAACCCCCACTTTTGTTATTCTTTACACAATCTACTTAAAGTACTCGTTACTAAAATTCTTCTGTAATTGTTGCAATCCAGCTTGTTTCCCTTTTTATGTATTTATTTTATTTATTTTATTTTTATTTTTATTTACCATATCATTACGGGCGAACCCAATTACAATGACAGGAATAAATGAGAGTTACATAAATATACAATAAAAGTAGCATACAAGTAAAGGTAGTCTTAAGCATTAATTAGATGTACAAGAATAGGTTGGACTTTTAGGCATTATTTTGCAAGTGCGTGTTTTTGTATGTCGCACATTGTATAAAGCGGTAAATACTTTAAAACATTTAGTCTAGGCGTTGGCAGATAGAAAGTGGATAGTTGTCTCGATCCCTGGCGCGGGATTATGAAGTTTAGTTGGGCTAATAAGTCTGCACAGTCTATTTGATTGTTTAAAATTTTATGTAAGGTTGCCTGAGATGCGTACTGTCTTCTTAGAGATGGAATATCGAATCTGGCGAGAAGTTGGTTTTGAGGGATTCCTTGAGCGGGATAGGTTCCATCTACTTTAAAGGATAAATGTATTGAGGATATGAATGCTATTTTCCAATCATCATATACTGGATGTTAATATAAAATATGTGAGATTTTCTAGTAGTTTCTCTGATCCATATTTGAGCATTTCGGCGTATATTCCCATAAGTCCGCTAGCTTTTCCGGATTTAACCTTTTTATCATTTCTTTTTCGATGATAACTTCCTCTACATTTACTTCTGTGCTCTCCTCGGAGAGGCTTAGTCCCTTGTATTCTGTCCATTGTTCTGGTTTGATTATTTTAATGTTTTTCTTTGGTTTAATCTTTTAACTTAGAAATGAATTTCCATACTTCAGAACTCTGCCTACCTCCTACGTGTGTATTTATATCGTCGCATTTGCACCCGAACATTTAATTTTTCCGTGCGTATCAAATTTCTTAGCTGTCTTCTGGTTTCCCTATAGATTTCTAGGTTTCTCTCTTTGCTCTTTAGTACTGAGCCATTTCAAGTATGTGCGTTTTTTCTTCTTAACATGTGAAAAGTGGGAATCGAAACCAAGCATAGCAGCGACACATCCGATGTTTTGGTTACCATTGCATGCCACTGGCAAGACCAGGACCCTGTCCTTCCTAAAATCTTCGGTTCTTAAGAATACCACTAAAAATTTCACGGCGACAAATAAGAAACCTAGCATGTGGCAAATCCACATTCGCCTACAAACTATTGTACAAAAATACCATTTGTTCATTTGCCAGTCAAAAATAAACTCGTAGTCTTTAAAATAGGCATGTCATTAATTTTCCATAGTAAATTTTAAAAATGCATAGGTACAAACGAGTTTTATTTTAAGAAAAATTGTGATTTGTATAGTATAACGGAAACGACACTATTGTCAAACCAGTTACTGGACTGGAAGGGTTTTCTTGATATAGAGAAGTTTTTACTCTAATTTTGAGCCAAAATTGATCAAGCGGGAGCATTATTCATTTCATTTTGTGTTGCGTTATTCGATTTTATTTTAAATTAGCAATAAATATTTACGTTACCATGGGCCATATCTCTGCCAGTTTGTATATAAATTGGAGTGATAATTTAGAAATTATGATAGTTTAAAAATTACGAATGACCGTTATTTTGTTACGCTGTTGAAGTTTTTTGGAAAACTAATCAGATCTTCTTTTCTATCTATCTGATAAAGATCACTAGTCGAGTACTGTAACAACATTTTTTTTAATTCGGGTAAGGTCTAAGGTCACATGTTTTTCTGAGTTGACACAAAATTAATGGAACTGGAACATTCTGGAAAACTAAACTGCTCTTTTTAAATTTATTTTTCATGTCTTAAACTCGTCATTCATTGTTCAGTACCCACAAAACTTAGATTGGGAAGAAATAGGCATCAAAGTAAACGAACAATACTTGAACCATCCAAGATATGCGGATGATATCGCCTTAATAACAAATAAGAAAGAAGAACTGATAAAAATGCTGGAAGAACTGGATACAGCAGCTAAAAATATAGATTTGAGTATTAACTGAAGATATTACGATCAGAGTACAGCGTGTCCCATTTTCGATGGGATTAAATGGGAAACTCGGTTATAGTTAAAGATATCGATTTTCTGATTGCACCTTACCGTGCTCTTTTTTGGAGCCCTTAAAAATGGTGTAATCAGATTTTTGCAATACCCCGTGGTTTCGCTAATACAGGGAGTTTTTGAAAAAGTTGCATTTTAATTAGTTTCTTGTATCTCGCTTATTTTGCAAGGTATTTTTATTATGTAAAAACCTTTCTATGGCAATTTTTTTAGAGCAAAATAATGACGTTCTCAATTTTTTTAAATATTGTTTGGTTTTTGAGATATGGTATTTATCATAAAAAAAATAAATACGGACCTTGATTTTTTTTATTACTATTTTTATTGGTTCCATGCTATTATTACCTTAAAATGATAAAACTTTAATATTTTTTTGATTTAAGGTTAAAAAAACTATTTAATATTTAAAAAAAAATATAGTCCGAACCTGGAAATTTCCAACGTAATTGAACGATTTTTAGTTTATCTGTTTTGAAATGATAATTAAAAGATTTATAAATAAACTAAAAAACGTTAAAAAGTTACAAAAATAATATCATACTAATTATTTGATGGTAGCACAGCAGGTCGTGAAATTTACAAAACAAAAGCGTGGAATTGACATTGCCATTTTACTTGTCATTTTTGTGAATGGCTTACAATTATTTTAAACTTGCTAGAAATCGACCATATCCAGATTTTGAAAAATGTGATATTGACTGCTTCATTCAAGCAACAAAATCCCAATATTTAAATGGCAGAAATATTTTTATGCAAAATGCGTAAAGAAAAATTACTCATAAAAGCCAACAATGTCTTACACATAATGGTAATCAGAAAAATTAGTTATTTTTTATAATTTGTCTTTTTTTGTATTTTTCGTAGACTTTGTTTCAAATAAATCTTTAAATTAATGTAAAACCATTTTAATATGCTAAGTATCAAAACAGTTAAACTAAAGATTGTTTAACTAGCAATTTTTAATGTATATTTATGTTGGAAATATCCAGGTTCGAACTAATTTTTTTTTAAATATTAAATATTTTTTTTTACCTTAAACCAAAAATTTTTAAAATTTTTATTATGTTGTTATAATACTAGCATGAAACCAATCAAAATAGTAATAAAAAAAATCCAGGTCCGTATTTAATTTTTTTATGATAAATACCATATCTCAAAAACTAAACAATATTTTAAAAAGTTGACATCGTCATTATTTTCTTCTAAAAAAGTTGCCATAAAAAGGTTTTTACAGAATAAAAATATCTCGCAAAATAAGCGAGATATAAGGGATTATTAAAAATACAATTTTTTCTAAAACTCCCTGTATTAGCGAAACTACGCAAAAATCTGATTATACCATTTTTAAGGGCTCAAAAAAAGAGCACGGTAAGGTGCAATCGGAAAATCAATATCTTTAATAATAAGCGAGTTTCCCATTTAATCCCATCGAAAATGGGACACGCTGTACACCAAGATAAAATGGAACAAGTAGAGGAATAATATATACCTGGGACAAATTATTAAACTAAAAAAAGAAAACTAAACGGCTGAAATCAAGATACGAATAAGATTGACCTGGGCAGCATTCAGTAAATTAAGGTATATATTAAAAAATATCCTTAGTACCTTAAAACAAAAGTGTACAACCAATGTATCCTTCCTGTAGTTACATATGGATCCCAGACCTGGACACTTACAAAATCAAATATGGATAAGGTAATAAAAGCTTAAAGATCAATTTAAAGACAAATGTTACATGTAAAGCTAACAGATTGAAAAATAAATAAATGGATAAGAAATAAAAAAGTAAGGGATTTCACAGGAGAAGAAGCAAAATTAAAATAGAAATTGTCATAATATCAGAGAGAAACTTACCTATGGATTCCAGAACTGGACACGTACAAAATCAAATATGGATAAGCTAATAAAAGCTTAAAGATCAATTTTAAGACAAATGTTATTGTAAAGCTAACATTTTTGAAAAATAAATAAATGGATAAGAAATAAAAAAGTAAGGGATGTCAGAGGAGAAGGAGCAAAATTAAAATGGAAATTGCCGTAATATCAGAGAAAAAGACGATCGTTGAAAAAAATGTATTGTAAACTGGAGACTGGAAAAATAAAAGAAGTAGGGGAAGATCCCAAATGAGATGAGCAGACGATTTAAAGAAACATGCAGGAGCTAGATGGCTGAAGGCGGTGACAAACAGAGAAGAGTGAAAGATATGGGCGCAGGCCTATGTCCAAAGATGGATCGAAAAAGGCTAAAAGAGAGATAGACCCACGCAGCATACTTTGTCTTAGGGACATATTAACGGCAGATCGGCATTACAAGAGGCTTGAACATAATAAAAATAAATTATATATTAAATGAAGAAAAACTTTAAGGCATCAGTTCGAGGTAAAGGACTGTCCACTCCAAAGGAATAGGTTTTTATTATACCTGGTATGTACTTGTTCTAAGTGCGAACATATTCCAGGTATATATCCCTTTGAAAGTTCTTAGCTGCAGGAAGTTTTCCATATATCTAGACGCGTTTTTTGAGTTTTTAGAAAAAAAGTTATAAATACTTCACATCTCAGCAGTAGCAAAGAGAACTCTTAGACTAAAATACTTCATTACTAAGACGCCTTAAAATTACTTCATTTTGAGTGTGTCTATCAAACGACATAAAGACGTCATTTAGACCTCAGTTTATAGGTCATCAAAAATTACCTTGCTACCTGTGTAGATTTTTATAAGGAGAACATTATTGCTAGCTTTTTGTGTCATGAAAATAATGGGTTAAGAAATATCAAAATACATTTTATCGAAAATTAAAATTAAAATGTTTATATCGAAAATCTCGAATAATCAAAATTTCGAATAATTAAAAAATAGCAAATCAAAAGGTCGAAAATAAAAATCTCGCACAATCAAAATATCGAAAATGTTTGGTTGGTTTGTTAGGTTGGGTACTTGGCTTTTTAGGATGGTTGGCTGGTTAATTAGACGTCATAACTTCTTAGTTTTAGAGAAAGCATGTATTAGTTTGGTTGCTTAGGTTAGTTAGGCTGGTTGGTTAGGCTAGTTACTATCAAAATATTTTTTCTAAAATTGGTATTTTCGATATGTGGTAGTTTCGACATTTGAATTTTATGCAATTTCGACATTTTGACTTTCAATTTCTTTATTATTCAAAATTCTGATTATTCGAGATTTTGATTTTCGATATCATAAATAAATTAATTTCTATATTGTGAACGTCACTCAAAAATAATATCTTTGTAAAACCTTAACCACGTGTGTCATTAATTTTATGCCAACTTGATATCAATAGATAGTTAGGTATTAAAAAATTACACAAATTTAATATACATTACATTCTATTTGCATTTTTGGATTCATTATGACCTGAAACGCCGAAATTTAATGAAAAAAGTTTCGTTTAGGTAAATAAATTTTGGAATTATACTATCGTTTGTTTTAAAAATTACGATAAGACGCTTTCAATGACATGACGTCTTAATTTACAACACATTTGAACGCGTTGATTAAGAATCAGCATTAATCTTCATACATTAGATTATATTATTAAGTACACCCATTTACTTGTTTCGAGACTTATTTATCTATTTACTCTTTTTTATTTTAAGTAGCACCTATTTTGCAGTATAAAATATCGGACATTTTAGTGTAAAAACGGATTTTGATCAGATATTCTTTTTTAGATTTTTTGGAAGTTCCCAACGGTACTAACAATCATCTTTTGTCAGTTTTTTTTTGTCTCATTGATCTTTGGATTGACTGTTGTCATTCGCCCTCTTTTTCTGCGCCCTCATGGTTGCCATTCAAGGACCTGCTTTATGCTTCCCTCCATTCATTTCATTTCTTATGTGATCTGTTCTAGATATTCTCATTGATCTTCTTATTGCATACGTTTCGACATTTTTGTTTTGTATTTTTATGTTACGCGACAAGTCTCTTTTCAACTGTTTCTTATCGCTCTGCTCCATAAAATACTATTAAAACTGTTTTGCTTTTTCTATGATTTTTCCAGTTCTTTACAGTCTGTTCCTGTCTTATTAAATGTGACACCCAAGTATGCATACCCATTGCATTGAGATATTGTTTGTCCATTGTCTAGTTCTAACTCAGTTGATTCGTTTCCAATACATAAGTACTGTGTCTTGTCCACGTTCACTGTTAACCCCCACTTTTGGTATTCTTCCGTTAACTTTCTCATCATATAACCCATGTCTTCTTTAGTATAAGCTACAATTATTTGGTCGTCAGCAAAGTTAAGTTTTATTTCCATACCGTGTACTTTACGTTTTCAGTTTTTTAGAGCTACTGCGATATATATTTTAAAAAGGATGGGAGAGATACAACACCACTGTCTTAGGCCGTTCGTTACAGGAATTCTTTTGAAATTCGATTTTCAATTTTAATTTTGGATTTTGACCCTTTGTATAGTTCTTTTATCCCCTACACTGTCCATAATTTTTCTACCGGAACGGTATCATAATAATATGGTTTTTGTAGGTCCACAAAGGTATTATAAGTCTCCATATTTTTAGCACTCTTTTTCTCAATTACTTGTTTAAGACCAAAAACATCACTACAAGATCTGCTTGCATAAAACCCACTTTGCTCTTCTTCTTCTTGTTCATGAAAAGTATTCTCTACTAGATCTTTAAGAATCCTACCGTACAATCTACTTAGAGTACTGGTTACTGAAATTCCTCTGTAATTGTTGCAATCCAGCTTGTTTTCTTTTTTATGTATTGAGGATGTGAATGCTGTTTTCCAATCATCAGGTACGGGATGTTCGTTTATACATTGATTGATAATATATGCGAGATTTTCTAGTAGTAACTCTGATCCATATTTGAGCATATTATATTCCCCCAGTTCCGCTAGCTTTTCCGGATTTAAGCTTTTTAATACTATTCTTTATCATTTCTTTTTCGATTATTACCCAACGATACGAAGTAAATAAATAATTACGAATTTTGCCAGATTTTCTTAAAAATAAGGGTATTATATTTATTTATTTATTAGGTATTATTCAAAATATGTTTAATTTTAATGGCAAGATGCGCCTAAAATTCAATTTGGAAATCAGCTTGTTATAAAGGGCTTTGTTTAGACTTTCTAATTCTGTATTTTTTTTAAATTTTAACCAACCAGTTTTCAAGAAATTTGCATTTAAAATCATGTTACATTTTTTAAATGCAAATATCTCGAAAACTAATCAATACACCCTTAAAATAATATCAACCCTGTAAACGAATTTAAAAAACCTTTCGAGCGAGGTATCACTTGACCCACTGTCTCTATCTAAAATCAATTTTTTTTATGTAAAAGTAGTCGACATTGTCTCAAATAAATGTACTTTATAATCTAACAAAACTTATATTTTGCTCCAACCTCGTATATGACTTGGAAAATTATAATGGCTGATCTAAACAAAAAACAGTTGATAAAAAAGTTGCCCGCTGCGAAAATCCACACTGTATATTAGTATTTCACGTTTACAAAATTTTCCAGTTTCCTAGATAAAAAAACGCATTTTTTTTCTAAAATTTAAAACGCAATTAAATAGTCGATAACCGAGATAGCAAGAAAATCGGGAAGACCCTTGTCATAAGATATAAGAGTTAAAGAAGTTTCGTCAATATAAAACCCTATGTCATATTAAATATTTTTCATATTTGAGCCTCGTCTATCAGTCTTTAAAATATTGTGACATTAATATCGTTTACACCCTGTATTATAAACGTTTAAAAGTCTTACTTTCAAATAGCGCTTAAATTTCATTGAAAAAAATTAACACACATTTAACTAAAAATGTTTGTTTTTAGTTTTGAAAAGCAAAATTTATGTCGTTTTTCCATTTTCATTAAGCTAATAATATCTCGTCATCTTTTCATTTGCGCAATATGCGTTCGCATTCAAAACCTCGTGTCTAGCGTTATAAATAAACATTTCTAAAATTTACACGCCGATACTCCAGTAAATTTAGAAAACAAATGGAAAAAATTTTGGAATTTTTGGAATTTTTGGCATACAACTTCAGAAAACCTTTTCAAGCAACATACTAAAATTATCCTAAAATCCGCAGGAGACTAATTTTTTTATGTGTTCTATTATATTAAGGGCTTTAAGTTTTAAAAATAAAACCAGTAGCTATTTAGCTTATTTTATCTCTTGCTTTGTTTTTCCCTAATTTAGGATGTTTCAAGCCCTCGCAAGGTTTAATTTAACTTTATTAGGTTTTTCTGATAGTGTGCCTACTCGGAGGGGTCGTACTCCAGGAGGTTTCTAGTGTTGGGCGCTCGGATATGATGGGTGCGGATGATTTGTCGGCCTCATTACATTACATTGTCTGTAGCGAGTTTTTCTCTGTAGATTCCTAATCTGTGCAGATGTTTCCTCAGTGAGCTGTTATTGATCCAGTCACCTGTCTGATTTGTTTAGCTTAAGGACGTCAGAGGTGAGTAATATTGAGGGGGATCTCAACATTCTCTTACTGTGGTTTTTCCTCGGTGTTAAATGCCAGTGATTTCGATGTTGGTCATCCACCCATCTCTCAATAAAGACGCGAATCGAGGTTTATACAGTCTCTGGACGGTTTTTCAAATCCTTTTCTGGCTAGAGATCCTGCGTGTTTCTTGCCCGGTAAACCTGTGTGCCGCGACACTCACCGTAACCATGTTGTTGTTGGCCAGGGTTCGAATGGGTTGTAGGCAGTTTAGAGTCTATTTGTTGGCACGCTAGAGCTTTGATTGCTACTTGGCTATCTGAGAATATTATAATATCCTTATTAAAACATCTCCTTCTTAGGTTTTCCCGCAGACAGGTCTCTATAACATGTATTGCGTCTTGGAATACTGTAGTGTCTTTCCCCAGAGATGGAAACCAGTTTGCTCTAGGGGCTAGGCTATATACTTCTGCTCTTGATCCACTGTCTGTTCTGGATCCGTCGGTGTACCAAACCAACAATGTTGCAGAGTTAGTCATAACCAACCTTAGTGGATCACGAAAATAGGTTTTTCAAGTTTTAAGGTACCTCATGATATATCAATCTTTGGATCCCTTTAGACTTCTCTAGTCGCAGCTTTATGACAAACCTTGTAATGTTAATGGTCAATCGTCCACATAATTTTTCTCCAAACCGTGATTATGGGACAACAGATTTTAGAGAGAGCACTTTTACCCAGCTTGAGAAAAGGCATTAAAACATAATAATAATAAAAATATTTAATGCAAAATATAAAATAGAAATATAAAAAAAACACAATTTAATTACAGTTGCAAATCAACTAAGGAGTCATACACTAATTATTATGCATTGAAAATCACAATGTCGAGGTCGACTACAAGTACGAGTTAATAAGATTATTACTTCGCCTTCAAGAAAAAGAAGTATATGTTTTAGCCCCAACTGACTGCTTGATAGATTATAATGTTTATGAATCGATAGATACAGAGCAAGATAAATTTCAGGTCTAATGTCCAGCAACCCACCGCAGTAGATATTTTTTGTGTTAAACTTCACCTGGAGGATCATATTTCCTTAATGATCACGTCGGTTGGTCGTATTTTAATCTTCTAGGGGCTGCCCATTTCCACTATACTCGGCTTAAGGATTTAGATGAGACATAATTATAACTTAGCACCCGATAAAAGCCATCTAAGGACCAACCCCTTCTTGTTCTTCACAGTAGTATTCAGAAACTAATTAAACAGTCAAACAAATGTGGGTTTAAACTTTTGTTTAAATTTACTGGGGTAAAAGCAGTTGAATCGTCAAAGCTCGCTCGTACAGAAATTGACGATAACTCTGGCGCAGGCGTGCCCACACACACAACCATGTGACTTCTATTTTTCATACAGCAGGTTTTTTTTAAATGTTAAATCTCAGGATTTCCCTAAACACAACTACAAAAGTTTTAAATATACCTAATATTATAGACAACTAACTTAATATTTTAAAAAAATCCAGCCAACAAGAGAAACAAGAGTAGAGGTAATATTGAACTAACAGATTTGCAGGAAAATGCAACTCGGTAAAGCGCAAGTTCAGAAAATAAAAGGGCAAAGGGGAATGGAAATTCATCAAATGATCGACTATAATAACATTAAGAGCGAAACAATTTATACACACGCAATTTTCTTTAATTTCCCCACTTTATTGACCTTTAGCATTTTATCTCTGGGTCAATTAAATTATTCGGTGCGGGCTTTCAATATCTATCATTAATTTTAATAAGGATATTTTCTGCTTTTTCAGAAAAATGTATGGCTAAATGTCAACCGGAACACTGGGGTTGGGTATTTTTATTCACATTGTTGATAGTAGTGACCACGTCTTTAGCAATTTCAGCAAATTAATCATTGATTAAAATATGTCGAAAACACTTTAAACTTTTTCAGCCCTTGCGATTTCTGGATTATATAGATATTTACACTTTGGTTTTAGTAATTAACAAAGATATTTACGTAGCTCTGTAATGTTGTAATAGTATTTTTCGATGCAAATTGAAAGTATCTAAAGCGCTTGCAATTTTTGCAAACAAAAATTTACATATTATAAATCTTTGGTTGTTCAATTGTATTGGACTTTTCTACATTTAAACAAACCCCAATTTTTAATGTTTCTATTTAGTGACAAAAATTAATTGTCAATTTTCTTAACGAACCACAACTCATCAAAAACATTAACAATTCTTAAATAACCTATATAACCGCGGATGGAAAGTTATAAATAAAAAGAGACTTTTCTTAAAATCATCTTCTTCAGTAGTTTCTAGTTTTTTAACAATTTTATATTTAAAGTTTAGAAGATAATTCTTTATGGTTTGACAATGAGGACAATTCCTCACGATTTACAAGCTTTGACAATCGACTGTGTTTCTTGATTTTTGAATAATTTTTAACTAGGTACCTATAGATTGTTTCTTAGATTAGCTTCCAGTTTACCAAAAAGAAAATCTAATGCTTTAATTACCTACTCAATTTCATTAAATTTTCTGACATTAAAATAACTTAAAATTTAAATATTTGTTATCAAGGTCAATTTAAATTGATTAAATAGGTTAGGTTAGGTCAAACTTTAAAGTTCACTTTCTTTTATATTTCCTATTTCTTTAAGCAGCTGTGAATGTTTTATTTGTAATTTACACAGTCACCTGATCGATGTTATTGATAAAATCTTTGGATTCGTGTCTACTTCTTAATCAGTGTATTTTCTATATCTTTAAATAATTTAAAAATTTATTTGACAAAGTTGATTTATCAAACAGAATTTAACAGGATTAATTAAGTCTGTTTTTCTTATATGTTTCTAATGAGCCATGCTTGTTTTAATTGACATTTAGCACCTGATCAATGGGTTGAACAATTCTGGTTTCATTTACTTTCGGAAATAAATAAATTTCGACTATAGGTTTAAGTTTAGTTATTTCTGGAATAAAGAGGTTGTTGGCAGGATTAGAACTTAGTAGATTTAAAAAAACTTACCGTTTAAGAGGGGAAAACTGGCAGGGTGTCCTAGAAACGATTTAAGGCCGCTTTCTAACAAAATTGGTGAGCTACGATCCTTGTAGCTCATCTCACTATCACTATCACTAAAGTTGCTAAGGATTGAGCGCGGAATTTTGACAGATTCACTGTTGAGAGGTTTGCACCCCCCAAACCACTTGCATAGGTGAAAAAAACAGCGCGACGCGCGGATCGGTACTGACGAGAGGAAATTCTGTTGGTTTGTCTGTCGGTCGACGAGTGTTCGTGTTCGAAAAATTTTCCTCTATAGACTCACTAACGAAAAGCACCAACCACACAATCAATTTTAAAATAGTTTAGTGTGTCTGTGTGTGTATAACGTGCTGCTCTCTAGTGATGAGACAATAAAAATAATACCGGCGTATGACTCGCGGCATTGGGATCTCCATCAATCAGGTTACAGTCCAAGGCTGATAAAATTGCCGCTGATAAAAAGTCATCGTTTCGGCGGTGTGATGTTTGGTTCGCGTAATCGCTTAAATGACATAACCCTTAAATGGGACGACTTTAGCGAGCTTTTCACTCGCGAGTCAGGCGAGGAAATGAGCAGTGCGCCGGCGCCGCAGTATGTTTTCCTGCAATTGCATGTGATTCCGGCGCGCGTCGTTTTCCTTTGGCTTCGCGGGAGAATTTATACCCAAAGCGTTTCATGTAGTGATGGGTTCATTTTGATGTAAATGAATAACCAATTAAATAATTTCAAGTAATGCATAGTGTGTTATTTTTTCTCTCTCTCTTCTTTTGTTTTGGCATGTTATCATTGTTCGTTTATACGGTTGCCTGGTTTAAGAATTTGTTTTTGGGACCAGAGATTCAAATTTTTGGTTTCAAACTGGAGATATTTTTATTATGCAAACAAAATGTTATCATCTGAGGGCACGGCAGTGCTTTGCCAAGTTCGCACAACTAGTGTACCATCTTTTCTTGAAACATTTCAGGCAATATTTGACCTATCTAAAACTCTACTTCGGAATGAGCTATCAATCTCACACTTTTCACAGTCGTAGATCTTCATAGAGTTAGCAACCCCTCCAAGTTTTATGAACTTCCATAAAGTAGTAAAGTAGTTATGAAATTTCAAAAAACGTCGAAATTGCCACTCACTCACTCACTCATGTATAGATCATCAAAATTCAACTATACTTCCAGACATGCGTCAAAGCTGAAGTTTGGCACACTGATAGAAATTGTGACCAAACCCTTGGAAAAAATCAAAAACCCCCAAAATTCTAATTCACTCCCCTCCCCCATACATGTTATGTAAAAGTAACATTGCCCACTTCCAGAGGAGCTAGAGAGCTGATATTTGGCAGACTGATAGGAAGTATGATAAAACCCAAAAATTTTAATTTGCTTCCCTCTCCTATAAATGTAAAGTTATGTAAAAATAACATTGCCCACTTCCAGAAACGCTAGAGAGCTGAGCTTTGGAAGACCGATAGGAACTATGATAAAATTATAAAATAAAATTAAAAAACCCCAAATTTTAATTATCTTCCCTCTCCTATAAATGTAAAGTTATGTAAAAGTAACATTCTACACTTCCAGAAACGCTAGAGAGCTGAGCTTTGGAAGACTGATAGAAACTATGATAAAACTATACAAAAAAATTAAACACACCAAAATTTTAATTAACTTTCCTCCCCTATAAATGTAAAGTTATGTAAAATTAACATTGCCTACTTCCAGGAACATTAGAGAGTTGAGCTTTAGAAGACTGACAGGAACTATGATAAAACCATAGGAAAATATTAAAAAAACCTTAAAATTTTTAATAAGGCATTGCGAAAGTTTTCAACTATATTCCGCATATTTTACTACTTTAAAACTTAAAATCCTTTAAAAAAGTAAAGTAAAAAAAGCCAAGTACGCGAAAGTGGTATTCCGTAAAAAGAATTGAGATAAAAGTTTAGAGTAATAAAACTCTAAGGAAAAGAGTAAAGCCAAGTTCTCCAATACAAATTTTAAAATGAAAGGTTCTTACTAGTTTGGGAATATTTTTCTAAACTTGGCTATTACGGCTGCAAATGACTCTTAGGCACAGTGCTAAATTGAACATAAAGAAGTTTGGCTGTAATAGCAAAGTTAAAAAAACATTTCCAAACAAGTAAGAACCTTTCATTTTAAAATTTGTATTGGAGAACTTTACTTTTATCTCAATTCTTTTTACGGAATACCATTTTCGCGTACTTGACTTTTTTACATGGAAAGTTTTTGTTATGATAAATATATCTGTTCCGTTAATTTGTCATTCGATTTTCCTCATCCTTAATACTTTCGCAGGAGATCATAAGGCCTCCCGAAACTCCCGAAACAGCAGATGCATTAGGGGAGATAGTACGACTCTAATTTGCATTCATTTGAGACGCTTGTCGGGGATAGCTTCTAGCTTGTCTATATACAGCGCGTGCAAGTACAGGGTGATTTAAATTGAGCACTTTTAAGTGGGAAAGGGTACTTTTAGGGGAGACAGAGAAACCCCACTTTGCGAGCCCCAAATTTCAATATAAGATTTTGGGAAAAAACCGCAAAAGTGTGCTTTTTGGATTTAGTAGAAAAGCGCTACTTTTCCCTGCACGACGAGGTAGGATCGGTGTGGTGGTTCTCAAAAAATCTATTTTTGTTTCAGCCATTGTTTTACAGATTATACGATTGCCTTGCCAATCCTGTCTGCATTCATTTCCTTATAAACTCATTAATACTGAACCGATCTTAGTGAAATAAAAAAAATCATGGTAAAAATTGAACGTTCTTTAAAGAATATACTCGAAATTTGCCGCCATCTTAAAAGTTAAGATGTCCGACAGAATCATACTTGACCCTTTAAGAGGCACGTTTTCGAAAATATTTTAGTTTTTTTTTAATTTATAGAAAAGCACTTAATTAATTAATTAATTTGTACCTCTTTGTGTGGTGAAAGTAGTGTTTTTCTATAAATTAAAAAAAACAAACATTTTCGGAAAATAAGAATAAGCACGCCATTTTGAAGAATCAATTATGATTCTATCCGACATCTTAAATTCTAAGATGGCGGCAAATTTCGATTACAATCTTTAAAGAGCAATCAATTCTCAACATGTTTTTTTATACTTTACTAAAATCGGTTTAGCAGTAACGAATCTATAAGGAAATTAATCTAGACAGGATTGGCAACGCATTCGTATAATCTGAAAACAATGGTGGAAACAAAAATAGATTTTTTGAGAACCACTACACCGATTTTACCAATTTGTACCTCGTTGTGTAGGGGAAAAGTAGTGCTTTTTTATAAATTAAACAAAAAACTAAAACATTTTCGGTTCGGTTCGGTTCATTCATTCGAAAATAAGAATAAACGCCATTTTAAAGAATCAAGTATGATTCCGTCCGCCAGCTTAAATTTTAAGATGGCGATAAATTTTTGTTGATTTTTAAAAAGCCATCAATTCTCACCAGGATGTATTTTATTTCATTAAAATCGGTTTAGTAGTAATGAATTTATAAGGAAATAAATGCAGACATGATTGGCAAGGCAATCGTACAATATGAAAAACAATGGTTGAAACAAAGATATTCTTTTTTGAACCACTGAACCGATTTTGCTGATTCGTACTTTATTGTGTGTGGCAAGAATGCAGCGTATTTACTAATTTAAAAAAATAATTAAAACACCAGAATAAACGAGCATCTTTGAAGTGTACATTTTAATTTTATTCGCCATCTTGGATTTTAAGTTGGCGGACAAAAAGATACATTTAGCCAAAATTTTGATTAATTCTCTACCAAGTGCAGTTTGTCCCATTAAAATCGATTGTATATTTCAAAAGTTATAATGAAAAAAAAAATTGACCGGTTTTTTTGGCCCATCCGGTATAGTCGCTGCCCTCATGCCTCAGCGTTCGTAAAAAACACTTGTTTAATTGTTAATGTATTATCATATGATTCGATTCGTCTGTCATTTGCATTTATCATGATCCAAGCAGACCAAACAAAATTAAAATAAAGGCTTGTAAACGGTAAGCCTTGCCAAATTCTTGCTAATTATGACAGTCCCAGTCCAACATTATTATTTGTAAGAATAGAATTTGTCGTTTTAAATGCAACTGAAAAAAACGAGTCCCCCTCAAAATATAGGAAATTTAAATTGTAAAAAGTTTGTGGAAGAAATTTCAAACACAGTCTAAAGATCCATTTAATAATATTAGTTTCAAGACACCTGTAGTTTGCAGCATAACTATTTAGTTCTTAATACATAAATATATAGTTTAGGTACCTTCAGACTGTATAAAACAACATCTTTAAAATAAAACGTAGCCGCCAGAAAAATTAAAAAAATAAACTAAGAAAAAATTGATGTTTCTCAAAATGTTGAACTTTATTTTGGAGTAAAAATCTTAATGTTCATAGATTTTTAAAAACATATATGATTTTAATCTTTTTTATTACGTATATTATTTTACTTTGGGGTTTCCAAGGAACTCTCTTTATATACAACATACAAATAAAATATGCTAATATAAATATTCAATTTTTATATAGTCTAAACAAAGGTTTTTTTCAATGTAGCAATGGTGAATTCAAGTCATACCCCTACAAAAAAGACCCCAAATCTCATAAACCAAAATCCTCAGAATTTACGACATTTATTAGAGATTTCATATCTATCGTTTGTATGTACTACTGTAAATTCTGAATACTTAATGCGCAATTATTTCTCGACATATCCCTTATAAAATTATATAATATTTTGTTAAATAACTTCTCACTTATAGTGCATCCAATCCCGCACCAATATATATATATATATATATATATATATATATGTATCGGTTTCACAACGTTCTACGTCTTCCGATACCCAATCTCCACTCGTTTCTGTTTTCTGTTTCACTGTCTATTCCTTCTCTCCAGCTTCTCCTTGGCCGTCCTCGTTTTCTTCGGCCAGTTGGTTTCCATTGTAGTATTTGTTTAGGTAGTCTCATCATTCATTCTTTGTACATGTCCGTACCACACCAGTTGTTTTGTTCTTATATCCTCCACTAAAGTACGTTCACCCACTGTCATAATTTCTCTTATTCTTTGATTTGTAACTCTTTTTCTTTTTGATTTCCCTGCTGCTCTTCTCCAATGGTCCATCTCCGTAGCGGAAAGCATTTTTTCTGTTCTATCCTTGATTGGCCATACTTCTGAGCCGTATATAATAATACTTTTTATAATGGTGTTATATATAAGCTTTTTGTTATGTTTTGATATACTTTGGTCCCAAATTATTCCATTTAATAAAGTTAGTGCTTTTCTTCCTTGTATTAGATCCTGTTTCATTCCACCGATATACATATACTCTGTCTTATTGAGATTAGCCTCTAGTAACTTATTGTACTCTTCTATTAGTTTTCGTGTCATATATTCGAGGTCGTCATAATCCTGAGCCACTACTGTCTGATCATCGGCGAAACATAAAGTATACAAGGTGGTTTCGTCCAACGGAATTCCCATGTTTTGGCATTTTCTCTTCCATACTTTAAGGACTTGTTCCAAGTATATCTTGAAGAGCGTAGGCGAGATACAGCAACCTTGTTTAAGACCTTTATTTACTTGAAAGCCTTTGGTTAGTTTTGCTTTGATTTTAACTTTTGCCTTACTATTGCGATATAACTCTTTGATGGCCTTAATTAGCATCCAATCCCGTACCAAAACCTTAATCCCGCAAATCTGCGGGATTATAGCCATCAATCCCGCGGATCCGCGAAATTGCGGGATTGCAAAAAATAGTAATATTCTTTGTACTCAGCCTACTAAATATACTAATAAAAGTTTTTATGCAATAAAAAACAGAGTAAGTATAGTAACAAGAAAATATTTATCGCATACAGATACAATACAAGACAAAATACAATGGTCAGAATAGCTTAAAAGATACATTTTACATTGATTTTGAAATTATTTCCGGAGGAAAGCCAACATATCTATGAAATAAGAATAAGAATGTGTCATCTTTTAAACTGGATCTAATTTTATTGCAAATTATAACCTGCGGCTGAAAACGCACGCTCAGCTTCGACACTTGTCGGAGGAATCGACTTAAGACAGTTGATGATGATGATTCATATGTGAGTGGGCCTTGCAGCCTTTCCACTGCGACCACCAGTAGGTCTATTGTGGCTGACTTTTGAGTGGTTTCTCACCAGTGTATGCCTAATCCTCCAAAAAGGCCGACTATCAGGTTGAGTGAGACACTGTTCAGATCTTCTGAGTCGATCTGAGGTTTACCGAAAGTATTCTGACGTAAACGTGCAATAGCCGGACATTCGCACAGTACATGTCTGACTGTTTCGTCATCCTCCAAACAGAGTCTACATTTGGTCTCTTCTGTTAGTCCCATTCTGTGCATGGGTACTCTCAGTCGACAGTGACTCGTAAAAAGACCAGTCACTATACGCATCTCCTGTCTGATAAGTCCAATAAAGTTCCTGGCTTTGTTTCTACAAGGTCCTTTAATAAACTCTTTAGAGTGAGCCAGTTCTGGTATATTTATCCGAAAAATTCGGCAGATGCCGCTTCCCTCGCTGCTAGGTCTGCGGCCTCATTTCCCTCGTGTCCAGAATGCCCTGATATCCATACTAATGATACATTGTTAGCGCTACCAAGCGCATTCAGCGAATCTTTACAGCTCCTCACGGTTCTCGATGAGACCGTATAGGAATCAAGCGCTCTTAAGGCCGCTTGACTGTCGGAGAAGATTTTTATTGTCCTGTTGGTCCATTCGTGGTCAGTAATCCACCGGGAACACAGTTCAATGGCTACGAGTTTGGCCTGAGATATAGTAGCCAATTGGCCGAGACTATGTTTAATCTCGACTTTTTCTTGAATACTAACAACTCCAGATCCAACGCCCGAAGGCATTTTGGATCCGTCGGTATACCAGAAGCTATCGTTATTTGAAAAATTGGTCCTGTTCTTTAACCAGTCTTCCCTCTCCGGGAGGATAATGTTGTATAGCTTTCTGCTGTACAACGTGTTGGGCATGACGTGGCACTTAAGACAGTTATACGTAGCGTCCAAGTATGCCCCTATTCCCTCCGCATTCAAAAAGGATCATTTTATGTTTATCTAGCTGGCATCTGATGCTCGGGATCGGGTTGGTAGAGCCATAGAAGAAGACTCTGATACTGATACCCATGCAGTACGAAGGCTTCGATCTAATTCTTTTTCCAAATTCCAAGGTGATGGTTGGCGTCTTATCAGATGAGATAAAGGTCCTGTACCTGTATACCAGGGTCCCGCACGGATAATCGTGCAACGTTAATCCCGCGAAATTCCTGCGGGATTGGATTCCCTACTCGACGAGATCCTTCCATACAACGTTAAATGGGACAAATCTTACGATGGGCTTTAGGAGCTTTGTAATTTTCATTCAAAGTTGCAACTTGACAACGTTCTATAGGATGATCTCGTCTTAACATACTTAAAGCACTAAAATAGGTGGCACCTCATCTATCGAGGATTTTAGGAGTTTTCCTAATGATTAGAAACGTTTTTTGGTTGAGATCCATCATTTATAAGTTTGCACCCATGCCGTTCTCGTTTCCTGACTATAGGGACACACGCGCAAATTTATTTCATCGAGCATCTGGCTACTGCATTCCGTTTCTGGAAAATCAATCCAAACATTCGGACTACAGTAAATTTTTTGAGAGCGATTATAGAATTTCCATGCGTCCATCAGTGTCTTGATCTTATTCTTACCTCCATTTCTGCATCTGCAGCTCGGGGACGGGAAAGTTGGCCACTATTTTACATAAAGAAATATATGTCATTTGAACGTGCAGTTATAATAACCTAGAACTGCCCTAGTCGAGAAAATATATGATCAGTGTGACAATCTATGCTACTGAATGGGCCAAAGGAACCTTCACACTCACACAGTATAACAAGGTTTAATTCTTGACGACACAGTGGCAACTAAATGGCTAGACAAGATCATTAACTGATAACCAAGTGGGCCAAGACCCATATTAAACATCGCGGTATGTCTGGTCGTGGGCGCTATGGACAGACACGGAAGGAATGAGGTAAGCAATGCGATGTCTTTTTTCACACTTGAGATTGGCGACAGATATTTTAACAGGACACTATCGCACTCGGAATGTCGATGGTATATGGAGGATGAAGAAGCTCCTTTATACTTTTTAAGAGGGTGCCCTGCGCTCGTCGCGATAAAACAGTTGCTTCTGGGAAGCTGTGTGCTTAGCCCTAGCAGTTTTAACCCAGAGAAGTCGGCTTTGCTAAGGCGGCGGGTTTTCATTGTTGAAACAATGGATAGTGGGGTACAACGGGCCCAACAAGTTGGTAACGGCGCATGAGACTTTTCCCGCCCACTAAAGTTCATTGATTTATTTATTGAAGGACCCTATAATGTAACAATAAACTTAAACTCCTTGCTGGGAAACTAAATGTCTCAACATGGAAATATTTTCTTAGGATTGGGAAGAAGTCAATATATCAGAGAGAAGGTTTTAGCTGAATAAAACACTGCTTTTTTGCTTAAGCCACGGGTTTCCAAGACTAAAACATTGGTGAGGTTGGAACCACAAACCTAGCAAGGTCTCTCAGCTGCTCTGAACTTGTTTTTTGCTTTGTTGATATGCAAAGATAGGGAAATAGGGAAATTACTTTTAAAATATTCTGTTCATTTATAAAGTACAATCCATGCTACCATCTGATATGACATCTAGCCACTATGTTAATATCAAAACTTTGTGGAGACTATATGAATACCTACACATAGTATGGGTATGCCTTAGGTACGTACTTTTTAGTTATTGTAAGTATTAACACTTAGGTGCGAAAAAATACCTAGACAAATAAAATGCAATGTACTAACTAGAATAAACTACATTATAGGTATAGCAAGAGATTTCATAGGTTGTGCTATTTTTTTCTTTATGTTTCAATAAGTCTTTTAAAGGCTGCAATTTTATCAGTATTTGTTTTAGTTCTTTAAGCATACTTTATAGCTTCTTCTTTGCATTTTTTTCTTTTTTATTAATTTATTTCCAAATTCATTTACAAGAAAATCCCAGCTGCCAATACACAGGCCTGTGTAGTGCAGATGTTTTAAAAAAGGTTCAGAAGGTGTTTTCTGCTTTTCACTTTTTCTCTTGAACTTAAGGTGCAATGAAGTACAGAGCCACCAAATAACTGAACATTTTTGGTTTATATTTTTTAATGTTTTAATTTAGCTGCATAAAATTTCAGAATAATGCTTGAACCTACATTGAGCTAAAAGTTTTTTGAAAATTCTTATTTGTAAAGTATGTCCAATAATTGTAAATTACAATTGTACTTGTTGTATTGTAATAAAAAATAAAATTAACAAAACGCATTAAAAATTGTTGAACCTGCCCTTTGTGAAAGATAGCCTGAAGAAACTAATTTTTTTGGCAACAAAGCATTATCTTTATAAAAGAATACATCCTTAATTTTGTTTACAATTTTACATTCTGTATTTATACTTCTTGGCTACTAGAACCTGGAGTACCTATATGTTGACATATTTTTAAAAATATGTCATCTATACAAGGCCTCTACCAGAAGCATGTCTGTCATTGTGTGTTACATGATCCTGCCATCCAAGGGCACCAAAACTAAGATCACTAGATCACGAAGTTCGTGATGTTGACATATTTTTAAAAATATGTCATCTATACAAGGTCTCTACCAGAAGCATGTCTGTCATTGTGTGTTACATGATCCTGCCATCCAAGGACACCAAAACTAAGATCACTAGATCACGAAGTTCGTGATCGAGTGACCTTAACTCAAATAAGTATTCAAGACGAAAAATCGAGTCGTCAACTTTAAATAAATAATAATAAATTCTTAATTATTAAAGTTGAGCCAGAAGAAACTAACTTAAATTTGAATGATTAATCATTTTTATGACAAGCTAAGTATTCGGACTGTTTTATAGTTATTACACCCATAAAACCTTTCCATTAGGTTTAGGTGGACCCTGATGAATCGGCGTAGACTGAGATCTCTTATGCTGACTTGCAGAAGAAGAACTTCGCCTTAAAGTGTTTTCTTCTTTTGTTTCTCCGTTAGAGTATGGATAAAATGCTTCTGAAAAAGGTCTACGACTGTTTCCGTTTGCCTCATCCTTATTATTTCGATTGAAACCCCTTAAAGTTCCTTCTTGTGCTTCTTCATTGTTGAAGTTTAATGAAAAACCTTCTGAAAAATATCTGCTGGCTTGTTCAGAGGTCTCTAAACCAATGTTGTGACTGGAGTTTGGACCAATTCTTTCCCTACATGCTTGATACCTAAATGACTCGCTTTTTCGGCTACTACTACTACTACGTGATAGAGTCCTGTTCGATATATCAGAACTTTGACTTTCAAAATTTGACTTCCTAGTAGAATTATCCGAGGAGTTGTGTAACATACTTTTGAGTAGAGCGTTTCTTGTAGAAACCTAAAAATAAATATTTTGTTTAATTAAAAATGGGTAAATCCTTGCAATAGTATCTCCTCTTGAAGTTGTTGCCATACGAATTCCACCAGAGAGGGAAAGTCTTACCTCCTCAGTAGTCGTAGAATTAACCAATGGCAGACCAATTTCTTGAAATGACGTTAACGAAGAAAAACCACTTTCGTCTTCTCCAGAACTAATGCTAGGACTGGATTTTTGCTTGGATTTTTCTCGCTCCTCCAGGTTTATCAAATCGGGTGTTTGATGGCTGTTTGAAGACTTTAGATCTAAAAAGAATTAGCTGTATTAACTCTTAAGATAAATACTAACTAAGATAATGGGTTAATCTACATATATCTAAAGTGTCTGTTTTGTCGGTTTCTCTTTGTCATCAGCTTTGAGAGTTTGTATGTTCTGTCCCTAAAATATTACAAAAATCTTAAATTTAATATTTGTCTCTCTCTTTTAGCTTATCACTGCATTATTCCTCCTTACCTTTATTAACTTCCTCTCCACTCTCCTCCTTGCAACTTCCATCTTTACTTCTGACATCCCCCAGTTGCAAAGACAGCTTTCTGTTAAAAGCTGTTGATATTCGGACTTCACTTTCCAAACTGTAAGTGATTTTTGACGAATTCTGAGTAAAAGACGTGGATCTTTTGGGCCAGTTACCGTGTTCAGGGGGGGAGGGAAACTCTTTGGCAAGTTGGGCTAGAAATTCCGAGTCGGAACCTAAAAACCCATTTTATCAATTACCCGATTATCAATTCACCTAAGAAGGTTTTGGTACAAAATGAAAATAAAATTTATTTTTTTAAATAAGAATTATTATTCTTTTTTAAACTTGGTGCAGACATTTTATTTCTACACTCACTCGAACTACTACCCCCGTACCAGTAGAGAAAGTAAGTTAAAAACTCCTTTAAACAGGAATTGTGTTATCAATAATGATAATAATAATAATAATAATAATTTGTAACATATTCTGGTATAAAATCTAAATTTGTATGAGACAAAAGACTAACTTTCCCATAAGCCACATGGGGCTCAAGAAACTTGGTCTCAAGAAAAATTTATTTTAATGTGATAAAATAAATAAATGATTCTAAAGAAATGATTCTAAAATATCCAGTATTAATGTTAGTAAAATGGATTCCTAAATATTTAGTTATAACAGTAATAATATTTAATCGTTTATTTATGCAAAAGGATTCAAATTTACAAACTTATCCACTAAAAGTTAAATTTTCCTCGACACTCTTGGCAATCTCTTTCTGTGTTCCTTTACGAACTCTGTAATATTTTGGTTTTTAATTTGGGCTTCTAATTCTTACCAATTCTGATACTTGTAATTTCTTTAGATCTTCTTCATTTTTACCTTCCAGCCCACGCAGCGAAGGCTAGAGAATCTTCGATGAAAAAAAAATGTTTTGAGATAACATCAAAAATGTGTTATTTAGGTGTATTTAGACCTATTTTAGCATTATCGTCATGACGTCTGTCTGCGTGTCTGTCTCTTCGTAACACGATAGCTCCTAAACAGTACAGCAAATTTTTGTTGGCGAAATAGGATCTGTTTCCCTTCTAATTCGCATTTGAATTTTTTCACAACCAAAAAAGGTCAAGGATATTACTCATTTATATTCGTAGTGTTCTTCTACAAAGGTGTATTCTTTTGTTTATTGAAATATGTCTTATCGCATTTTAATTCTAATGTTCTATTTCGTTGGCATCTATCTGTGCTGAGATGTGGGAGAGTCTCTTGAACATCCCTTGTGTGTCTTCCATTAACACATTGGTCGTTTGCGTAATCTTTTATTTTTAGTTTTGGTAGCCATGGTTCCAGGAATAACAAGCTTCGACAATACTGTGTGGTAGTAGTAGTATTAGTAGTGGTGGGGAGACCATTTTTGATCTAGCGACTAGGCACACGGCGCGCCCTTTTCGAAAACCCCGATTTGTCCGTACATCATATATCAAACTGATGCACGTGCCCCTTAGGATGCAAGTTTTCTTTCTCTAAGAGGACTTAATTTTGCCTGAGGTAGGGATCTTTATACTGCGTAGCAAGTATACACAGTGGACCCACGCTTTTACAACCCCTTCCGAAAGGTGTTCCTGCTACATGTTAGACTTGAATCTATCTAACACCGCTATCGTCTCAGCAGAACTTGCTTATAGACGATAAACTTGCTTCCTTTTCAGCGCAACAGTCGTGGTCGTCGTGAGTTGACTGTAGGAGATTTTATGCTGGCGCCATCCTATTTCCGACTATATAGCACTTATAGCAGGCTCCTGGGTTATTATCCCTGGTTCCTCGGCTGGCTGCGTGTCGGCTCCTGGACTACACCTGCGTATATTATCGATGTTCATGAATCTATATTTTTGCGAATATCGTATCGCATGCTTATTCGAGAACGGCTGTTGAACGCTGAAAGGGAAGTAAGCGACAAGTTGACGGATTTTTTTTTTGTTTTTGCATCGTTTAAGACGCGAGCCCGGTACTTTCTGCATGTGAAGCCGACGACCATACCACGGCACCACCCTGCCGCCCTTGTTACTGATGGTGCGTCTAATGCTTACTAGCTTTGTTTTGATGGTTCGGTTCGGTTCTCAAAATCATGTTAACACGAATTTTCTAAATATATTATTTACTGTACTACCTGAAGTATTAATTAAGTGGTAAAATGTAATGGGTCGGCTAAGCAGGTTAGGTTAGGTTTAATTATGAGTGGTACGAATGTAGCTCCTCCACTGCGACTCAAGTGGTTCATTGTGGCTTATCTCAACTTAATTATCACCAATACCTATCTCCTTTAGGAAACAGATCAGTTTGTTTGGTGATATGTCCTCCAGTTTCTGAGGCTGTATCTGTCCAGGTCCGAATAGTTTCGCCCTAGTTCTCTGTTAGATTAAATGAAGTGGCGTTTCCTCCTCAACACCACAGGACATACAGCCTGGTGTGTTACTTACTCCCAGTCTATTTATGTGTTTGTTGAGCATTGGCCTGTGTATAGCCCTGTGATTATTCTTAGGGTATTCCTATTTATTTCCAGGAGTTGGTTTGTTCTGTGTTTGTCTGGCTTGTTTAGAAAGGCTTTGAAGTGTTGTTGTCCAGGAGTTGCCCGCCAGTTTTGAGTCCCTTCTATAACAAGCCACTCTCCTATTTCTTTCGCGACTGTGGCTTTAGGTAAGCCAAAGTAAGGCTCCATTCCAACCAGCGCGGATTCTGCTCCCCTGGTTAGTGCGTCTGCTTTTTCATTCTCCTCAACTCCCGTGTCGCTTGGCCCTCAGACAAGACTGATCTTGTTGGTTCTGCTGACCTGCCTCAGGGTTTGAAGGTAATTCCAGACCAGTCTGGATTGAACTTTGTATGAGCTTAATGCTTTTAGAGCTGATAAGCTATCTGAGACGATTTTAATGCTTTTGTTTGAGAGGCCCTTGCGGGTAATCTCTCTACCGCATACTTTTATTGCATGTAGTTATGCTTGGAATATGGTTGCTGAGTTTCCAAGTCTCATTGATATTTCAGTCTGTGGTCCCGTTACACCCGCACTCACCCCATTTTTTGTTTTAGATCCGTCTGTATGTCATACGTGGTCGGCCTTTAGCAGTTGAACAGGTCTCTCCCGCCATTCCTCCCTCGTTGGTATGCTAAGTATTCGGTTATTCCGAAATACCTCAACTAGTCCTGCAAAGTTACCCTTAGCTTGTCCAGGTTGCTTTTGATTTAGGCTCTTGAACCTTGCCACCGCTGCCCTGGCCTCCTTCTCTACCCAAATGTGTAGGGAGGGAAGTTTCCGGATCACTCTCCATTCCCTCCACAGGTCAGCTGAGTATAAATCAGTCGTGAAAAGAAATGTTTGGCGGGGTGAACATGCAGCAATGGAGGCTAGTTCAATAAATGTTGGTAGAATTAGACTGTGATGAACCTTCATCCCTTTAGAACCTATTTTTTCAGATAATTGCTAAGAGACAGCGGCTCTTATATTTTACTTACATTCAGACACACCCTGCGACAACTTTGGTTCTTTAGTCTCGAGCAACGACTGTGACATTCTCAATAATCTAAACGCCTCCTGAGATAGTTTATCGGGAGGTATAACTTTGTCCGAGATATATGGTTCCTTTTTTGTAACATTCCTAAAATAAAAATTTTTGTTAGAAGTAATAGTTGTCTTAAATCTATGGAAAGAGTTAAGTCTGGTTGGCGAAAAAAGTAATCACGAGATGCAATAATGATTTTTAGCAAAATTCCAAATTGAAATGGTCTTTGGAATTTTGGATTTAATTAAAGAATGCGTAAAATAAATTGGCCGTTTGATTTTGGTGACGGTGAATAATATTGTCAATAATATTTTTAATAGTACTTGTTATTGCATTGACAATTGATTGACGGAGTTTAATATGTAACTAAATTGAAGTAGGTACATTAACGTGAACCATTGGGACATCCCAAATGATCATGTAATTTTAAAATTGGTAATTGTTGATTGATTGATCTCTAACAATTGCAACTTTATTGACAATATTATTGACTGTCTCCGGGCTACGTTAATTAGTACCGTTGACAATATTATCGACCATCTGTGGGCCATTTATCACTTTAAATGATATCCAAATTCGCTAACAGATGACAAATTCTCCTTCCTTGAGTTCCATATTCTTGTCCGCACATTGGGCTCATTATGTCCGTGTCTTCATCGCACTAATCAAAGCCAGCCATTAACCAATAATTGTTATGGTTAATGACGGGTTTACTTTATGAATCTCAATGGTTATGCTATATCGAATGTGCCCTCCATCTTGGGATATTTGTTCCAGATCCCTGCCGACTGGTTTGTTTTTCTTTAGAGTAAGTTTCAGGATTGAGAATCTGTCATTTGTATATGGTTTTCCTTTGTTTTAGGATAGTCTTTTAGATTGTCTTTCGGTGCCTACTCTATCATTTGTGACATACTCCACAATTGCTTTATTGTTATTTACCATTTTTGCTCTTATAGACCAAGTTTCGGCGTCATAGTTACAGGTAAGTCCCCATGCAGTAGGAATGTAATGTATCCTAAATATTGTTTTGAATACATCAATCCGTCTTTTATCTTCTTTATCACACTTTCATGTATAATTAATTACAGAACCTAGTTCTTTGAGATACTCCCATCGTGATAACTTACCAAGAAAAATTTTGTTGACTATTGCTGTTTTCACTTAAACTTTGCTTGTCTCCACTGGAGTTTAAAGTGATGTGATGTTCGCTTTTTGATCTGGGAACGGTGAGGTTTTTCTGCTTCTGACCTAATTGTTCCAAACTGTGATGCGCCTTTTCCAGAAAAGTTACCACTTGTTTCATCACTGCTCTGTACATCTCTCTACTCTTCTCTACCTGTAAGAATAATTTGAGATCATTGAATTAGTATATTTAATTATTACTTGGTACTACCAGCGTATAGGTGTTCTTTATCGCTGGTACTACTTAGTAAATGGAAAAAGCAAAAACTTTAAACTCAAATTAAGATCACCAGGTACAAGGTGTTTTTTGGGGGGTGTCAGGTATATCTAGGGGAGATGGTTGAGCTACGGGGAATTGTTAAGCTACCGGGATTTTTTTTTATAGTATTTATTCTGGGAGGAATTTTGGATTTTTTTTTCTTTGTTTTTAATTTTAGAAATCGAGGTGACTATGTAGAAGTCAGTTTTACTCCTTTAAAAATACCAGAAACCCCCAAAAAAAAACGTCGAATTTGGGACACTTCATACAAATTCGTTGACGCAAAAATAGAAAAACCAGTAAGTGGGTTAACTTGCCCCAGAGTCTCCCATATTTTTTAATTATACTTATTATCTTTATGTTACCTCTTTCAACTGCCACTGCAAGGTCTCCACTTTATTCTGATGCACCATATTCTCTATGGGTATCTCAGAGATTCTTTGAGCGTACAATGGGTTTTGTCTCATCGCTGACATGGCTCCGCAAGAATATCTTCGACCATCCTCCAAGCATGTCCTCCGAGGACTCTAAAAAAAACACACGATTTATTTACGATAAAGAGTTACTCGTGGTTTCATTAAATATAAAGGCACCGAATTTTCCACATTGGTGACCTCATCAACCATGTAATATTTAGGTTAAATTAATTTAATTTTAATTTTAAATATTTACAAATTTTAATTACTGTAGTTGCTGCTCGTTTTATACTGTAATTTATGTAAAAAAATCCATTAAAAATATAATTAGTTACAAAATATAACCAAAAAATAATCCGAACGTTAAATTAACGTAAACAAATATTTTTTACTAGAAAACAACCTTAAACCATGTGATATATGTTTTGTTAATTCTACATGCTTAAAGATAACTTAAAAACAAGGAGGAAATATATATATATAAATTCACACTTAAAAAGCCTCTACAACATGTTCTAAAACGCTACTAGATTAAGACTTCTCAAACCTACTAACTTTTTGTGTATTATTTTGTCACGTTTGTTATCTATATATGTTTTAATAAAAAAGAAGCGCGAAAGCCTGTTCGTAAAGCCCTCTAGATAAATATTTGTTAAAAGTAATAACTTTCTGCGTCTTTTATTGTCACGTTTTTTTTAATAACTTTTTTTAACTTTAAAGTGACGCGAAAGTTCACTAGTTCAAGACTACAACACTTCAAGACAATTTTAACAGATGGCGCTCAAGGCAAAACAAAATCTCTATACATACATTATGTTTTCTGTAAAAGCTAAACAAGAGTTTTCAACAGTAAACATTTTCATACAATATTAATGTGCCTTTATCAAGATACTAACTGATGCGTCGTGATCGTGAAGGATCAGGGATCAGTTCATTAACTGGTTTTTGAAGTTTAACTATTGTTGAAGTGAAAAATGTCGCCAATAGGTGGCGCTGCTTCTAGTATAATTTATAATTCGTTTAGAAAAGGCACGAACCTAATGTGATTCTGACGTTGATAAAAATCTACTTAGGATCCATTGGTATAGTTTTTGCAAAGTCAGTTGAACGAAGATAAAAGCCGACCATCGGCATATCCTTTACAGAAAGTGACATGGGCGGCGGTAGATATATTCATGAAAATTATTTCATTTAATTATGGCGTAAACTAAAGAAATAAAAATAGATAATAAAACTTTATATTCCTACACCTACAGGAACGACACTGATTTATTTTCTAACTCTGCATACTGCCGACTAAAGGGGTCCCGAAAAGCACACCCGAAAGCAATTAAAAGCGCATCTCAAAAAAATCTGCCAATCAGGTTCCGTTCTTCCACCTGGGCTCGGTCGGTGGGAAAACAAATACTTTGTGGTCGGGCCGCAAAGAGCCGCGCCTCTTCTTTGTCGGTAGGGTTGAAATTATACCAGGAAGATTTTATATGAATTTGGATAACTTTTGAACGGCAGAATGAAGCAAAATTTAATTAAATCGATAGAACCCCGTGTTAGGATTTCTTCAAGTGACTTTGCAAAAACTATACTAAAAACTTGGCGTATATAAGGGGGGAATATCGCCTAATTGGGTACTTTTTAGATGTTTATTTACCCTAACTTAAAGAGGGCCTTTCATTTCACCGACATATGATTTACTTTATTGTTAACCTTGTTTATCTAAATTTAACTTGTTAAAGATGAATATTTCTAAGTAAAGTATCTTGAAACTTTTGGATTGTTCTGTATAATGTGATTCAAAAACCAAGTAGCGAATTAAATAGTGCAGAACAAAAAATAATGAAATAAGACTCGTTTTAGAAGTAGGTGGGCAAGGTAGGATGAAATTAAAAACCAAATTCTGAACGCAGTAATTCTACGACTTATTTATAAATAATAAAACTGTACTATTTATTTTTAATTGCAGAAACTTTATAATTCCTTCGTGAGAAAAATTTTAAGCAGTATAGCTCTAGTTCAATGAATAGAGGCCTAAATAGGGGGGTTACCCTACAAAAGGTCCGGTAGTTCTGAATTGGATATGTTGTTAAGCTAGGGAGGGTAGTTAAAAATCTGAGTTTTCGTCATCCCCACCCCTGTGCTCACTCCGCTATCTTAAAAAAACCATCAAAAATTGTCACTTTTTTTAGTTTTTTGCCTTTAATTTCGTTCCAGTACACTAAATCGCAAAAAGAGTTATATGAACTTTTTTAGAGGATATAATTATCTACAATTGGGTGGTACCATGGTTGTTCTGCGAGCAGTAGTAACGGAGCTAGGTAATTTCTAAAAATGACTAAAATCACGTGCTTGGGCACATTTTCAGATTTTTTTCTACTTTAGACGGCATAAGCTCCGAAATACTTTGTTCTAGTGTAAAAGTTCTAAGAACATATCTTGTAGAGAATTTTATCAGGTACAAAATCCATTCTTTAAATGTATTTTGAAATATTGTAATGGAGTGGGAGTAACCTTTAACTTAAAGTAAGTAAGTTAGAAAATAATCATTTTTTTTAAATTTAGTGCTTTAAACGGCACGTTTTTTATTTATTTTTATTTTTTTTGTGTAAATTTAGTGACGTACAAAAAGGTAATAGAGCTTAGGGGTCAAACACCTCCTTAAACTAAACACCTCTTCAAAAACCCCCCCAGACCCCCCAAAATCTAACATATTTAGGTTTCCTCAAATTTTCTCAAAAAATACGCTTCTAAGAGAAAAATGTGTAATATACTTTATTGTAGACAATGAAATTTCCTTTTGAAAGAGGTACAACTCGATGGGGGTCAACTATTTATAAACTCTTCAGCGGCGTCCGTTAATTGAAGTAATTTAAAAAAGTAAAAAAATATCCATGTTTTTTCCATGATTTATTCGATTTTTTTTTAAACTAAGGTTTGTAGAACAAAATGTGTTATACATTATTGTAGCAAATAAAATTTCCTTTAAAATGCTGTACAAGAAAGTCAGATTGGTTCATGGTTATAAATTCAGAGGCGCCCGTAAATTTAACCAATTTTAAAAAATCACAAATTAAAATATTTTTATTTCAAGTTTTATCTAATTTTTTTAAAAACTAAGCCTAATTTAAAAAAATGCTATGATGCACTTTATTGACAGTAAAATTCTCTTTTCAACGGTGTATAACTCGATGGGGTTTGACTTACAACGAACCCGCCAGCGACGTCCGTAAATGGGAGCCATTTAATTAATTTTTTTTAAAAATTATGTTTTGCACAGGTTTTATTTGATTTTCTGAAAACCATACCCTTTATCAAAAAAATTACTTCATTGTAGATAATAAAATTTCCTTTTAAACGTTGTGTAACATGGTAAAAAATATTTCATATTTACCGCTGCAGTGGTGTGCTTAATTTAAAACAATTTTTTTTAAATCACCAAAAAAATTATATATAAAAATAAATTATATAAATAATAATAAACGTGAAATTCACGGGTACTAAATTTTACGTTTGTTAGTATTATTTGGCTTAAAAATTCCGCTGATCGACGACCGCGTCTGATGGTGGGTAAAAACGCTAATCAGCGTTGCTCTGGCCTGACAGACAGAAGAGCTGTCGTAGATCACGGATGGTTTCTTTTTCTTTGCAATCGATCTTCTCATCGATCGATATATGTAGCAGTTTATTTTCGCCTGCTCTTGTTCTAGTTTCTCTCGTATCTCGGTAGATGGCGCTTCTTGCGAGGGTTTTCTTACTATAGACATAGGATTAGAGACAAAGTCTTATTAACTTCGAAAGGGTGTCACATGGACCAAGCAGTGTTCTGAGAAATCCCATAAGGACGAAACAGTTAACTGTCAACACTTATTAGGTGTCCATTAGATCTTGGACCCTCGTGAGGTTAAGCTTTCGAGCTACCCACGGAAAAATATGAGAGAAACAAAATTTATTTTTACCCGATTAGCCACGAAAACTTGTTTGATAAATAATGTTTAAATTTTCAAACTTTATCTATAATGGATAGTTCGGTCTAAGCATTGTCATCATAGGGCCGTCAGTCTCTAATGGAAAGAATAAAGGTAGGAAACTGTAGTCCTTGGTGCAAGCGCGGATTTGAGGGTGGGATGGGGGCAACGGGGTAATTACCCCCCTTAGAAAAAAAATGCACTTTTTCCTAATAAAATAAGGGAAAACAGGAGAATTACCCCCCTAGAAAAAAAAATTATATTAGAAAAAAAAATTCGTTGACTATTACCCCCCCCCTAGATTTTGACCCAGATCCGCGCTTGCCTTGGTGCGGGTCCTTTTTGACTAAATGCATTGCAAAACTATTAATAAAGTATTGGTGTTTTTTCTACCACTAATTTCGTAATAACTAGCCAGAGTTTCCTCACATAGCACAAAAATCACACCAACGTTCAGTTAACGTGAACAAAAATAATACAGCTATTTTTTACTAGAAAACAACCTCATACCATGTAATATTTGTTTTGTTAAATCTACATGCTTAAAGACCACTTAAGAACAAGCTATAAAAATGTAATTTTTGCTGAAGTTTCTGGTGCTGTGTATATAACGTCTTTTTTACCGTCGTTATTTTCATGTGCAAAATTCACACTTGCAAAGTCCTCCACAACATGTAAAACGCCACTAGATTAAGACACGTTTTTTCACTATATGTTTTTTTATCAAAAAAAGGCGCGAAAGCCTGTTCTAATAGTCCTCTAGATAAAGACTTGTTAAAAGTAATAACTTTCTGCGTCTTTTTTCGTGACGTTTTTGTAAATTACTTTTTTTTAACTTAATAGTAACGCGAAAGGAAGTTCTAAAAGTTTACTTATTTAAGACTACAACACTTCAAGACAATTTTAAAAGATGGCGCTCAAGGCACGACAAAATCTCTATAAATACATTATGTTTTTTTTAAAGCTAACCAAGATTTTTCAACAGTAAACACTTTTACACAATATGAATGTGTCTTTATCAGGTTAATAACTGACGCGTCGTGATCGTGAAGGATCAGGGATCAGTTCATTAACTGGTTTTTGGAGTTTAGAGGCCAAAGCACTACTGAATAGATTTTGTCGAAGCGACAAATGTCGCCCATAGGTGGCGCTGCTTCTAGTAAAATCACACAAATATTTGATAGAAAAGCCATGCAAGTCGCGTTTAAAAATTCGTGTAGAAAAGGCTAATGTGATTTTGACATTGATAAAAATCTACTCAGAATTCGCTTGAAAATAACGTAAAAACATTGCTGTTTTGATTTGATAATGGCATTATTATAACGCCGTTTTTAGCAACGTTATTTTTTATAACGTTAATGAATGACCTATTAAGTTTGTTTTTTTTTATATGAAATAAACGTTTTTTTCTAGCAGCTTTTAAAATCAACGTTTTTTTTTTCTCCCACGTTTTTTACGTGTTAAACACGTGATTGTGCTATGTGGGTCGATTTTCAAAATAGATCAGAAAAAGCAATAATTTAAATTTAATAATTTTTAAACAATTATTATCTACTTTTTTTTTTAATACTGGCTGCTAGGTTAGGTTGACTTGAAATAGTTATCTAATTAACTCAAGAAAAAAATAAAGAATAATTCTTATATTTATAAATTAAAGAGTACATCGTATTGGTGGCCTTTTAAATTGAAATTTAATTTAAATGCGGGATTAAATGTCCGTAAGAGATACCTCACTATTACTAATTTGTATTTTTTCATGGTATTTAATGCTTTTTACCGGATATTATACTGTCTAAACAGCTAGGTCATCATACACGCTTAAATAAAAGAAACTAGAATTTAGAAGTAATTTTTTTCTCGAAAAAAATTTTATATTTAATAGAATATTACATAATAAACTTTACAGGATTCCTAAAGTGAAATAAAGGAGTAGGACACAATGGAGTAGGATCAATCATGGCGCTTTTCCGGTTTTTACAAACAAAAGCTTAGGGGGTTTTGTAATTTTTTATCTCTTTTTCTGTAAAACTTCTATTACAATGTTTTTGCATTAATCGACTTGTTATATTACTTTGAACTTGAAGTTTGTCGGAATAGTTATGAAACACCCTGTATTAATAACTAGGAAACAGTAAAAACACTATAAAAAAAGTATGTAACAAAATAAGACAAGTTTCTCAATATCGGGTTCAATGTTTGAAAGTTGTATGCGCATATCTGCTTCGGGATTTAGTTTATTTCTTAAGTCGGTTTTTGTAAGAGCATACTTTGAAAACACTACTTCATTGTAAATACTAGCAGTATTTCCCCTTTTAATAGAATAATGGCGGTAGCTAATGAGATTTTTGGTGAGGTCCAGACAGATATCTTCCATACGAACCTAAAACAGCTGAAAGCTGTAATTTAGCAATCATAGCATTGTGATATTGCATCTCTTTTTTTTTTGTCTCTTGTAGGTAGGCTGTAGGTTAAGTTTTACTTTTTTCATTAAAGTTTTCTTTACATGTAATTACCATAAGTGGTGTTTGTAAAGTATCCAATAAATAAATAAATAAATAAATAAATAAATAAATAAATAACGGTAAGTTGTAGCAAAAGGCAACAACTTTTTAACAGCAAAATAAGCTTATTCTGGATATTCACTTCTAAGCTGGGCCCAAAACTCCAACAAAGTAGCCGAATTAAAAAAAATTTGAGGTTTCCATCAGCTGCAACATCAATTAGCTGTTCAGTTTGATTTACAGTTAGAGTTTGATGAGCTTTTTCAAGAATGAAAACGGATTGCGATCCCAATCAATATCCTCTTCTTGCCTTGTAAAATATTCTTTGATTGAAACTTGCAGGTTCTGAAGATGGTTGGTTATCTCAGAATAATTTTTGCTGATAATGGGCTCTTTGAATGGGATACAATATCATGCAGTGTAGAAAAGTACTCAGTCACTACTCTATTTAGATAAGATTCCCATAACTGTATTTTATTTAACATAGCCTGGATTTTGTCATGTAGTGAGATAACTGTGACAGAAGTTATCATTATCAGTTATTCTTGATGACAATTAAAATTAAAAGTCATCAAGACATACCATACTATACTCTGCAAAATGAGGTGTTATTTTGCAGAGTAAGCAGGTGACTTTTCCAATTCCCAAACCAACTTTACTCTACTAAGAATATTTATTTTATTTACATGACACTATTGACTATTTCATTTTTGTGTGATACCACATTTTTTTTATTAACTTCTTGCGGAACCCCAATTAATCGCTGGCCTAGAGGATACTGACTAGAAACTTCTTAATCTGTTCATACACGTCTTCTGACCTATTTCGACAAAAAAAATTATCTATCCAAACCTAACCCGGCAAAACTCGTACACCAGTATTTACTAAAGGGTTTACAGTGCTAAGTGCTACAAGCCTAGGTTTAAGTCTACATTTTGGTTGAAGGTTTAACTTATTTTTCCCGTGAATGCAATAGTTTTTAATATTTATATAAATTGTTCATAAATACTGTCAAATAGGTAAAATTTTATGAAAATCTGATTTTAATGCTGATGAGGCAGTACCTATAAAATAATAAATTTTATGAAAATCTGATTTTAATATTTTACCTATTTGACAATACCTTGCGATATAGGTCATCTTTTTTCATTGTTAAAAAAAAACATTATTTCCACACAAAGGTTATAAATAAATAAAAAGAAAAAATATTTTGGTTTAAAAATGGTAGCCATATTTAAACCTCCAAACGTCACTAGAAAATGTCCAATAAAAACGATGTAAGTTAGTGTCAGCTGTCCGCTATATTTTACATGTTAATTTTTCAGACAAGTTAGCGACGATTAAGCCGATGGTCGATTGTTTTGGTGAATGTGTAATTGAAAAGGGATTCTAATATATCTTGTGTTTTTTACAGTATTTAAATATTGATACGTAGTTTATACGGTAATGCATCTACAGATATAGTTTTAAGTTATTTATGTATTATTTAGCTTTGAATATTTTTTTATATAAGTTTTTTTGTCAATCATGGATTACTTCTATTGTTTTTCGAACTTTAAACCATCCCTCAGAGGTGGTACTACAATTTGAGACTATTTTTAACAAGAATCCCACGACTGCACGGACTAAATTTCCAAAAAATGACATTTCGTTACAAAATTTGTATGTGGTTTTTCTTTATTTCTAAAGTTAATTTGAATTTATATGAGATGAAACTCACTGAGAAATGCTTACTATGATATTGCACATTAGGGTGAACCAAATCTGTGCAGTTATTTGATCTGTGAGTTTAAAAAGATACACTTAAACCGGTCGGTATCAAGTTTATTGACTTGATATTTAAACCCGGTCTACAATGCTTAGTCTTAAGGTCTTAGGGCCGGTTTATCAATGGAGGGGTAATTCGTCGTGTTAGCTAGCCCAGGGCCAACTCTAACCTTGGGGTAACCCTCGAGCTAAAGAGAAAAGTGTTTATCCACACCATTTTAACCCAGAACTCCGAAACTCGTAGGTTGGCAATGCTGATAACAATCGACCATCTAAGTTTTCCCTTCTTATTTGATAGTCTATGGTATTTTTGACATTTTGTGGTTATCATATGTTTTTGTTTTTTTGGTTTTGGGTGTTTTGTTATAAAAAATGATTTGAAAAAATTTTATTCACCCAGGGCTATCAAAACGGATATATTTTTGATTCACTTTCTTCAGTTATTGTACTCTAGCCAGTAAGTATTTACTATGTATGATGAAAATAGATTAGCTCCATAAAAATTAGCATGTAGCTCCAAATTTGTAAATTGTTTCTGTTGTACTTGTACCTACTTGTACTTAAAATAAAAATGCATCTATAGGTACCTATCCACCTATTAAAGCTAGATTTATACATTACATAATTGAAGAGATAAAATTAGTTAAAAGCAAATGGATTAATGTCCATATTGGATCATAATGCTGCATTTTTTAACTTTATTTTTAAACTACTACACCTATTTTATTTTTGTTACAGATCATGTATTTGCAAGGAAACAAATAAACTTCTCTAAACTTGGGCATTCTAATGAAGAAATATTAACAAGGTACATCAACAAGAAATAATGGTACTAGTTTCTGGCACATGAAACTGTTATCCCGGAATGACTGATTTACAAACACCCTGTGCAGAGCAAGAGGTTTCCTGGCTGACCAGAAGTTGTTTCAAAACCTTCACTTTATATATTATTTATTCTGTAGCATATATTTTTAATTATAAAAGTGCTCTTTCAGTATTTTATTTTGATCTTACTCTATAAGTTAATTGTTGATTATTTGTGATTCCTAAAACACTGTTGTATAACAAAAGAAATTAGTCATTTTTCAGGGGCTCCCAAATAAACATTTGAAAACTCAGTGTTTGAAGTACATGCACTTGTTATTTTGCATTTTTAAATAAATATAAAAAGTTTTAAAACTTTATACATAAATTAGAATTATAATAAAACTGGTACACATATTGATGATGATTCATATGTGAATGGGCCTTGCAGCCCTCTCACTGTGACCACCAGAGGGTCTGTATTGTGGCTCGGTACAAATAGTAGGTATAGCTCTGTTGGCGGGTGGGATATTTATTGGGTTATTCATGGAGTGCTTTTCTATTAAACCTTGCTCATAGAAAAAATATTTGAGGCTTGCTTGGTAGACTGCTCCCATTGCAAAAATCTCCATGTCTGTGGGGAATTCCATCATCTCAGCCTCACACCATATGAAGTATCGCCACTGCTGTGAGAACATCGTATTTAACACTTATAAAATTAAGTACACAATTTATATGTTATGCTTTTGAGAAAAATCAACCAAAATAAAAAAAAACACTTTAAAATAATTCAATATTCTGGTTAACCCAGAGCTAAATACGTTACCCTGCCGTCCGAGCGCGGGTCAAGTTAGCCTAGGGTTAACCCTCGAGTTTGCAGTTAACCTTGGATGGATAAACACTTTTGACAACTTTAGCCCCGGGCTATCTCTAACTCGAGGGGTATCCCTCCATTGATAAACCGGCCCTTAGTAATTACTGGTGGTAATGTTAGTTTGAATAAATTGAGTTCAAACAAACAAAAATCAAACAAAAGTTAATATGAACAAAAAGCTTTTAAAACGAAATTCTTATTTACGAAATATCACCTGGATTTTTTTACAGAGCTTGTTTCAGTAATTTTTGATTTGCAAAAGAAGATAGTTTTGACCTTATAATCAGAAAATCGTCTTATTATATGTGGTCTATTGTTTCAACGAAAAACAAGGGTATGTAATATGCAAATAAGTATAGAGGAAATGTGTGAAATAATACGATGGCTTACATCTTTTACAATGTACAACGTTTTTATTGTTAAACGGATATACCCGGTACCGAAGAACAATCGCGGATGCCTTATATGAATACGTTATTAGGAAAATAACAAAATATTATTGAAATTAAGTACTCTATAGCATCATTCCTAGCTACGATCGTAGACCCAGCACTAGCATTAACTTAATAGGTAGTGTTGCCGCCAAGGCGAGAGATTCTCGCCTCTCGTCTCGTCTCGTCAAGAGAGGGCGAGACTATATAACTTCAAAATCGGTTCAGCGGTTTAGGAGCTATCGTGTTACGGACAAAAAAAAATACACACACACACACAGACATCACGACGATATTGATAGGATAGGTCAAAATACACCCAAATGACACATTTTCGACGTTATCTGAAAAAAAAAATTTTTGTCGAAAACAATACCTTCTCTAGCCATTGCTGCGCGGGCTAGGAAGGTAAAAATCTCAAAAATTTCAAATTTATAAAATTGTTAGTTCCCAAGTTACTATCAAATCAAAATTGCTATCTATACTTAGGTACCATTATAGAAGAAAACGATCATACAGAAGCATACGAACTCTCTATTGCAAAGTAATGTGCTATAATAACTTAAAGATATTTGTTTCCTTCTACAATGTGGGTATTGCTATAGGTATTTTAATGGGAATCTAAGATCTAAGTAATAATTCTTAAATAATTACCAATATAGTTACCGTCTAGATAATGGAGTCTTTTATCGATATCTCTAATTATATTTTATATTAAGAATTTACCCCTTTATTTCATTGCGTTTGGTTTGCGGTTGAATAGTCGGCAGGAAACCGACTATAGTTTATGCAGCAAAATTATTATTTAATTCTTACTTAATGGTTGTAAAATTGAAAATTTTCTAAATCTCATCAGAAGCGTGTCTAATTTAATTGATTAAGTAACCTTTGATTCGCATAATTTGGGATCACGATTACTTCTTTATAAGTAGACAAATCTATCTATTTATCTACTTAGCCTACTTCGATCCATCTTTGGACATATAGGCCTCCCCCAATATCTTCCACTCTTCACTGTCTGTCGTCGTATTTATTCATCTAGTTCCCGCAGGTTTCTTCAAATCTCGTTTGGGGTCTTCCCCTACTTTTTTATTTTCCCACGGTGTCCAGTTTACAATACATTTGTTCCATCGATCGTCTTTCTGTCTGATATTATGACCGGCAAGTTTCCATTTTAATTTTGCTACTTCTCCTCTGACATCCCTAACTTTTGTTTTATTTCTTATCCATTCATTCCTTTTTCTATCTGTTAGCTTTACATGTAACATTTGTCTTTCCATTGATCTTTGGGCTTTTGATACCTTATCCATGGTTGATAACCCGTGAGGTTAAGCTTTTGAGCTACCCACGGAAAAATATGAGAGAAACAAAAACTTCTTTTTACCCGAGCCACGAAAACTTGTTTGATTCTTATACAATAATATTTTTGAGACGTATAGTATTTTTTTTAGCCCGCTTCATTTTTCTTTACACCAAAATTAAAATTCGAAGAAAATAATGTGTTTGTTTCAGCATCAAAAGTAATCCGCAAACCTACAGTAGTTTTTTTTAACTTCTCAAGTCCTCGGTTTACCTTTGATACTAAACGATCACGCTCAGTTTGACTTGTATTTTAAGTTTTGTGTAAAGAAAAATGAAGCGGGCTAATTTATTTTATAAGGATATGCCAAAAAACAGTTGAAAAATGGCCTTGGTTTTTAAAAATTTCCAAAAATATTAGTTGTTCATTAAAGAGATATCATATCCAACTTTTGTTTACAAACATCAGTTGGATCAAGGGTGACGAAAACAATTGACATCTATAAATAAGATAGAGATAGACATAGACCCGTCTATTCTAGGGCCGTGGGCCTGTGTGATGTCATAAATCCAAGATGGCGGCTTTTTTATATTAACCTTTGGCTTATAACTTTCATTAAATTAGTTTTAAAGAAAACCTATTTATATGTTTTTTGTTTGCAAGAGAACAACAATTACGATAGTAAAGAAGTTAGCTTTATATCTCAAAAACTAATAAAGCTTTAAAAAAAATTAAATACTTAAAAATACCAACTTAATTTTACCAAAGAACAATTGAAATGGGAAGTTTTAGACTACGTCAAATCGATTGGCTATGGATCACTTCATTTCAAGTCAATGGGTGTTTGCTTTAAATTTGAGTAAGAGCGTCTGTGTGACGTCATAAATCCAAGATGGTGGCTATTTTCATGTTTTTTCACAAACTTTGGCTTATAACTAAGCCAAATTAGTTTTAAGGGTCAATATTCAGTGGCTGTGGGAGGATCTTTGGCCCATAAGTCCCCTCCCCCTGCGTATGTCACTGGATGGTAGCCGAAGACTATTAAGATGATAACCCGACTACCATCGCACCGTTCTGAGGACGATCTGAAAAATGAATTGCTGTAATACAATTAAGAATACCTAAGCGTTTAAAAAAACTAAACCATGTACACCGAATTAGTAATTCAGTTGAAAAATCTGTTTGCTTTAATTTGTACTGTTAAAGATTCTTAACCTATAATTACCTCTTTTTTTGTGATTCAAGCATTGTTTTAAAACTTTGTACAGTTATGTAGCAGGCTTGTAAGATTTATAATTTTGTCTAGCCGATCTGGCAACAAACTTGGATAGTTACAAGGTGATGTGAACTACCAGACAAAACGCCGACAAATAGACTCAAAAGTAGGATTGCCCACAAAATCTTCTATCCCTCGAAAAACACAAGGGCACCCGTGCGCAAATGCCTGGGAACAATGGTGTAACCTCTAACAGGCAACGAACCTGCAGATTATCTAGAAAGAAAATGATTAGAAAAACCATTTATCCGAGGCATGACAATAAAATTATAAGACTTTTGTAAAAAATCTATTTCATTTAAATACTACTAAAACTTAATAATTTCCCCCATCAATGTGGTCCCCTTCTCTATCAACGCAGCGTTGCATGCGTTTTTTTTTTCAACGTTGGGAGCAATTTTGGAAATCATAAGAAGAGGGGTTGTTAAGAAGTCTTGCCCATTTTTCCTTGACGTGTTCTAATATATCAAAACGGGTTCCTTTTAACGATTTGTTCACTATTGGAAACAGGTAGAAGTCGCAAGGGGACAAGTCTGGTGAATATGGTGGGTGGTTAACGATGCGATGGGGATCTTCTTATTAGCTAAAAACTGCTTAATGGAAAGGGCATTGTGGGCCGGTGCATTGTCCTGGTAGAGCAGCCACGCGTTGTTCTTTCACAAATCTGGAAGTTTTTTCTTTACACGTTCCCTTAGCTACATCAATATCTCCAAATATAAAGGTTGGTTGACTGTTTGACCGTCACGCGCCCATTCGATAAGAATAACACCCCTAATAATTATCGAAAAAAAAACAATGACCATTGCTGTTTTGGATGTGCTGGAGCGCCTTTCTCGTTCATGATATTTAACTTCTTTACGACCCTCGAAAAAGCTTTTATTCCACACAAAAATCACTACCAAGACATACACTGCTCTCCGTAGACATTTTTAAGCATTTGAAAGCATTCAGTAGCCATTTTTTTTTAGTTTTACTTTAAATTAATATGTTTCTCAATTTTTTGTTTGTCATAATTACCGGCAAATGAGCTATGCACGGTCCGCTTCAAACCACTGCGTAAGCCAAACTAGTAGAGGAAACGCGACAAGATTGAGCGCGGTAGTAGAACGCACGTCAAAGTGTCTCGTATGTCGGCAACCTGTATTTGGAATTTTAAAAACCCTGATACGTAGGTGTATATCAGGCGTTGGCCCTGCACACAAACAGAACACCTGCACATGATGAAGCTGATGAATCAGCCGCTCATCTCATATTCAGCACCATATGAATAAGGTAGTTAACAGAAGTACCGATCGAGGGCGTTCACAGGCTCGAGCGTTAGGGTCACTGCATCACGAAGACGTAGTGTCTTCTTTGGGTAGCGACACGACAGCTAAATATTTTTGGTTATATGACGAATCTGACACTGTCACGAGCGTAGCTTTTTTTGTTTTTAAAAAAATAAAATGGTTTACAAATGTTACGTAAATAACTGTCCGTCACACTCGGTATATATATTTAGACTGTCCAAATAAACAATAAAAGTAATTTCTTAAAAACTATAAAGGAAAAATTATAGGTTTTTTGGATCATTTTATTTTATTAATATACAAAACACAAAAAGCTATCATAATACACTATAACGGTTATTCTGTTGCTTCCAGCTTGGCAGAAGATACTGTACTTTGCTGATGACTTGGTTGGTTTCGATTATTATTGTGTCCTTTGGTATAGCCTTCATATAAAGGAAGCATTTAACTTTCTAGACTTCTCCAAGATTAAAAACAGGAATACCTTTTCGGTGAAATTTTTGACATTCTTTTTATTGCATCATTTTCGGTACTCTGAAAGCTGCTTTCTTTGGCGGCCTTTTCAATGTCCATCTCAATGTAGGAATTATTCTTTGGTCCCTCGTTTGTTCAATCTTTAAGAAATTTAATTCAAACTTGTTCTTATTTAGTTTGTTATGAAATAAATATTATTTTTTGCACATTTTTTTCTATGTTTGTTAGCGTCTGACTGACTTTTGTTTAATATCTACCATAGCAACGCGCCCAAAGCTCACCAAAAAAATGAAAACTATCACTGCCCGCTGTATTATTATATACCGGGGGTTGACATGCTAAAACTAGAGTACCGGAGTAAGTGGTTTAATATTTATTTATTTTATGATTATTGTTATTTTTAGTATATAAACATTGGCATTAAAGTCCCTTTTAATCACTTAACAAATTATAGCCGTCCTTCCGGTCGGGCTTAAAAAATCTTGCCGCGGAATTAAAACTAAACACAGCATATACCTATTATTTTATTACGGTGTCCAAACAAAAGCGGGCGGCGAAGAAAACGTCGAAAGAACAAAATATCAAAGACGCGAAAGGTCGAAAGTATAAAAGGTCGAAAACATAAGGTCGAAAATACAAAAGGTCGAAAGTACAAAAGGTCGAAAAACAAAAGGCCAAAACTTCAAAAGGTCAAAAATACACAAGGTTGAAAGTACAAAAGATCGAAAATAGAAAAGGTCAAAAGTACAAAAGGTCGAAAGTACAAAAGGTCGAAAATACAAAAGATCGAAAAACAAAAGATTGAAAAACAAAAAGTCGAAAATCGAAAGTAGCTATACTGTAATGATTGCAAATAAATTGGTAAAAAATTTTTTTTAAGTCACAAGCTTTTATAAAATGCACCAAAAATTTAAAAATAATTTTCTAACATTCTAATATTATCATAATAATAAAAGCGATGGCCGACTGATGGAAATTTTGACGATGTTAGCACGATAAGATATCCGTATCAATTAAATATCACTATTTGCAAGAATCAATCTGCAGAAAAATGCAGAGGTACCAAACCCACCCAACCCGACCCAAGATACCCTAGAATTTCTCTGACATAGGTATAGCAATGGCATAACATTGCGGCACATCAAACATATCTTTGATGACCTGCTATGTTGAATATTCTTTAAGTGTTTAGATCACAAATTTAGATTAACTTATGCTTTGATTTCCGGCCATCGCTTTTATTATTATGATAATATTAGAATGTTAGAAAATTATTTTTTAATTTTTAGTGCATTTTATAAAAGCTTGTGACTTAAAAAAAAAATTTACCAATTTATTTTCTACTTTTTAGTCTATCTACTCTATTAAATAAAAATATTTGTTCAATAACAGAATAGAAGAGTTTATTCTAGATTATTATGAAATCGCTGATCGTGAGTTGTTTGGAAACTCATTTTTCTATTGGGGGAAGGAGAGGGTGGGGGTAGAGGTAGAAATATATTTTTTGTTTGGGCTGTATTGTCATCGGACCTTTATGCATATACCAAATTTTATAAAAGTCATTTGAAGTGAAGTGTGTCAAAAACGCATTTTCTATGGAAGGGGGTGGGAGTAGGGGTAGGAGGATATTTTTTTAAATGTTGTATTGTGAGACGGACCACTATGTGAATACCAAATTTCATCCAAATCGGATAATGGGAAGTGTGTCAAAAACTCATTTTTCTATGAAAGGGGGTGCGAGTAGGGGTGGGAGGATATTTTTTTCTTAATATTGTATTGTCATCGGATCACTATATGTATACCAAATTTCATCCAAATCGGATAACGGGATGTGTGTCAAAAACAAATTTTTCTATATAAGGGGGTGGGGGTAGGGGTGGGAGGATATTTTTTTCTTATTGTTGTATTATCATCGGACCACTATGTGTATACCAAATTTTATTCAAATCGGATAACGGGAAGTGTGTCAAAAACATATTTTTCTATAGAAGGGATGGGGGTAGGGGTGGGAGGACATTTTTTTCTTAATGTTGTATTGTCATGGGACCACTATGTGTGTACCAAATTTCATCCAAATTGGATAATGGGAAGTGTGTCAAAAACGCTTCACAAGATTTGATAGATAGTTAGATAGTTAGACAGAACATCTGAAGCTAAATAAAAGCTTGTAAAAAAGGCTTTACTATAGACACAGAGGCACACACACACACACCTAACGCACACACACACAAACACATACACGCACACACACAGACGTCACCACGATATTGCGAAGATAAGTCAAAATACACCCAAATAAACACATTTTCGGCGTCATCTCAGAAACATTTTTTTTCTTCGAAAGCAATACCTTTTCTAGCCATTATTGCACGGGCTAGGACGGTAAAAAAAATTCAACAATCTAAAAATTCAAGGTCTAAAAATGTTTTTTGTACCATCTCTAGGTATTTTTTGGGTAGCCACACGACGGGTCGCGGAACTTTGTTCGATAACATTTTCCTCAAACGGAAAATTGTCAAGAACGGTTTTTTCGAACGGAAATTTCTTTGAAACAAAAATTTGCGATCAATCGGTGTTTTCCTAACCTTTCTCAATTGATCGCAAACGTATTGTAACCGGTACAGACACTCTCTGACCTTTTTCGACCAAAACACTGTCTTCAAATCACAGGTTTGCTATCAATTGAGAAAGGTTAGAATAATAGAATAATAGAAAATATGTTTCGGTTGGTTCGGTTTGGTTTCGCACTCTCTACCCAGACAGCACAAGTACGTACTATGTACGTAAAAATTCGTACTAGGTACGACATGGTACATCGAATTAAACGTAAAATGTACGTACTCTAGACGTACATGGTACTAACATGGGACATCAAATTAAAATAACAAAAGTGTAGAATTAAGACTAGGTACCATTAAAAACTATTCTGGCTTCCTGAACATTCCTACTTTAGAGTGGTCGTCCAGGTTTACCTTAAGGCTCGAAGTCTCGATAGTTTTGAAGTTTGTTTTACTTGATTTAATATTTAAGTAATGTATCTGTAACAATGCCGTTAAATGTTATAATTTAAAGACACTGTATGTTATTTTAAAAACAAATAAAGACTTACTGATCGATGTAAAATACAAAAATAAACGTTTTGGAATATTTTTCAAAAAATCATGTTTTTGCACAAAGTCAACATGATTGGAAGCACGGCAGAACCACAGTAATGGCTTTAGAAACTATAAGAAATTTACAAAAGGAGCAAAATTTAGGGTAACCCCACAGAAATGATATTTTTTATGATTGTAGTTAAGTACTATAACTACTATTATATCTAATAGTAAAAGTGTATGCATTAAATTGTTGTAGTATTTTTTGTATTAATTTATATTATAAAAATAAAAAGTTGGTCAAAAACTTAAAATATAAGTATGGTCTTTAATTTTTTAAAAAATATTTTACATACTGTAGGTACTCTAAAAATTCTGAGATCGCTTTACAAACTTCTACAAAAATTGTAGGTACTCTAAAAATTCCGAGGTTAATTTACAATATTGTATAGAAATTGCGTGTAGGTACTCTAATTATTCCGAGGTAAGTTGACGAGTCGCCCATGGAAATTCCGAGGCAGGTCACGTGGGCGTGTCGCTACCCATGGAGACGCCAGGCTTCCAGGATGCAGTGACCCTATCGAGCGTTTGATTTGACGCCCGAAGCGCTCGGAAGATCTTCGTCTTGTTTTAATAGCCATTGAAAAAGGTTCTAACAAAAGCAAATCACACACTAAGTACAGTTATTTTTGTTTTTATTTGAATTTTTGGGAAAACCTAACCTTAAAGTTTGTTTTGATATTTTTGGGCTTTTTAGCCAAACCTTTAAAAAAGAAACTCCTTGTTTGGGAAAATTCTGATCAAGTGATAATTTTTCTCTTTGTTGAAAGTTATTTTCTCTTTGAACACCTGATCATTTTGGAAAAAATCATGCGCGCTTTGCACACGCTGGGAGTTTGAAGCGCCCCCCTGTATTTGACAGGGGAATGAAGAACCACTTACGCAAAAACCACCGAAGAAGTCACACGTGTTTTAATTAAGACCAAAATTCCAACCACAAGAAAGTCTGCGGTGCCGCAAGTGAAACTGTGGAACTGCTGTTAAATGAAAGAAGGTAAGCTTCTAGCGTGTTGCCGATTTTTTTCCTTTGTTTTAGTTCAATAAACGTCTGTTTTCCCAGACGGGGTGAATTTAACGTTGGGGTAATTTTTTTATGAACTCTCTAGTTTTCTCTCCTTCAGGGCACAGCCGTCTAGACCTGTATCAAGTTGTGCCATTCGATTATTCCATAAAAACAAAATTACCAAACTGTCACCAAGCAAATTTAAGTTGACTTTTAGAATAAATCGGGACCACCTTGTATACTTGCTTTGTCTAACAACTTCTACTACATGCGTTAATTAATAATAATGTCAAAGACCTTAAAATATACAACTGTGTACATAATGACGCTATAATTGGCATCCCAAAAATAGATTTTAAAAAGTAGAATGTCCATCATCTAAGGAGTTAGTGGACGTCAAAGAAGAAAAATGTAATTAGTCACAATTTTCGTTATTAGAGACGGAAAATAAAACACAAAAACAAAGCATCTTAATTATTATTCTTAATCTAAAGTTTTACGCATAATTATTATGCCTATGCCATACCAGATCTAATTCTTTTGCAGTTCTTATATTCTTTATATAGGGTGTAACACCGAAAATGAAACAACCGTTTTCGTGAAAACGTCTAAAATGTGATATTTTTGGAAAAATACTGAGACACCCACGTCGATTTCTAATTAAAGGGGTAGCTTTTGGAATTATTAAAATGTTGTAGTAGTGCGTTTCAGTGGCGTATATAGGGGGGGGGCCAAAGCTAAGATTTTTTTTTCCACACATTTCATGAATACATCATAAAATAGCATAAAATACGGCCTCATGGCGTCTCGGGCCCCCCCGAAACTATCTCGCCCCCCCCCCGAAACTGTTCCCCCCCCCCCCCCCCCCGAAACTGTCTCGCCCCCCCCCCCCCCCCGAATCTGTCTCGGGTCCCCCCCTCGAAACTTTTTTCTATATACGCCACTGGTGCGTTTAATGATAATTATTTAAATATGGAAGGTGGATCAAGTGATATCTTTTTTTAACTCCCTTGAAATGTATTGGACAACATGTATTCATTCAGATTAACGCTGTAAAAATCCTGTTTAAAAGGTACATAAATACTATAATAGTAGTTAAGTTATAGAAACAAAATTTCGGACTTCCATTGTCTTTATTTATTTTAAACACGACGTTTCGGTTAGTAAGTATCTTTAACCGTTTTCAAGGGTAAACTAAACAATCTAGTCTATAGGCTACTTATACTACTTAGTGTGCCGTCAGATGTGACGGCCTGCCCTCTTTTTAAGACGTCTGTTTTTCTTAAGGAGTGGGGGGATTATTTGAGGGATTTTCTGGTTTTGTTTTAGTTACAAAACTCCTTATATGTATATAGTGCTTGGCTATTCGTCTTTTATTTTCTGAAATCCCTTGAACATATAGAATGTTAGTAACACCCAATGGATTATGATTTTGAAAATTTGCTATATTTGGTTTATTTTTAATTTTAGAGATCGTTGAGTTTAATAATTTCTCGAAATAACCATTCTGTTGTAAGTCATTTTTAATGTTGTTAATTTCTGTGGTTAATTCTTCATACTACTACTACTACTATGTCGGTTTAGAACATTTTTCTACATTGTCCGACGCCTATTCTCCACCTCCTTCGATCCTGACAATCATCTTCTGTCAGATTTATTTGACTCATTGATCTTTGGATTGACTGTTGCCATTCTTGTTTAGGACGTCCTCTTTTCCTGCGCCCTATTGGTTGCCATTCTACGACCTGTTTTGGTAATCTTTCGTCGTTCATCCGTTGTACATGGCCGTACCATATCAGTTGCCTTTTAGTGATGTCATCCGTTATGCTTTCCTCGATTCCCATTCTTTCTTTTATGATCTCATTTCTTATGTGATCTAATCTAGATATTCTCATTGGTCTTCTTATTGCATCCATTTCGACACTTTCCAAATTTTACATTCTTTTTTATCTCTCTGCTCCATAAAATACTGTTAAGACATCCAATAACCTTTTTTTCTTTTACTATTATTTTTTCCAATTCTTTACAGTCTGTTCCTGTCTTATCAAATGTGACACCCAAGTATACATAGTCATTGCATGGAGATATTATTTGTCCATTGTCTAGTTCTAACTCACTGGATTCGTTTCCAATACATAAGTAAGTCTTGTCCACGTTCACTGTTAATCCCTACTTTTGGTATTCTTCCATTAACTTTCTCATCATATACTCCATGTCTTCTTTATCACTAGCTACAATTACTTGTTCGTCAGCAAACTGTAGTGTGTATATGGTAAATCGGTCGTTAAGTTGTATTCCCATGCCGTGAATTTTACGTTTCCAGTTTTTTAGAGCCACTGCGATGCATATTTTAAAAAGAGTTGGAGAGATACAACATCAACAAAATGTTTCGTAGCCACAGTAAACTAATTTCGTCTATGATCGTAGCCATAGTTTTGGTTTGACTCTTGCTGTGTTGAAAGACTTTCTACATCAAAACTTAAAAATTTATCGTCGGAATCTAATAGTTAAGCTGTGTTCATGAGGTTTTTTTAGAATTTTGAAATATTTGATCTGAGATAGATGTGTTGGGACGGAATCCAATTGACATTCTCCGATAGCCAGCTCAGAATACTCCAATAATAGTCTGTTATAGTGGGTTTACACATGCATGAATTTAGTGGCGCCAGTGTTCGCGCCAGTTCTATTGGCACGCCAGTAAAGGTTTACACTATTGTGCGAAAATTAAAAAGACTGGCACGCCAGTTTCATTTTTAAAGTGTACACGATACGCGATATGTCGGCTGAACTCTCGGAAGCCTGCAAAATAGTCGCTAAACTTTTATTGAAAAAAAAATAAAAGAGATTCAGGAAAAGGAACAACGAAAAGGCCGTATCTGCATCGGTTAAAGCATGGATTGCTAGTCGATCTACTTTGGGTGCTTCCGAAAAACTTTTAGGAGAACTTGCAGCAGAAGATCCTGCGAGCTATAAAAACCATCTTCGAATGACAAAGCAACATTTTGATATTCTTCCATGGTACTTTTGGGGTGTATACTTCATTTGCACCGGCTCCGGAACGTTAGCTTTTTTTAATTTTTGTCAATTCCAAAGCATATGTGTTTCTTATGGATCATATTTTTGCTTTTACTTCTGCAACTTCAAAGCCTTCAATAGTCATTATTTTACTAATTTTTTGGGAAGCATTATCTCGACTATCTTTGTTTTTATACGAACTACTGTGTACATCCCATAAACAAGGAAAACATTCATAGCCTTCAAGAAACTGTATGGTCAGTTCTGCTGACCACTTTTTTTAGCCATATTAAGCTATAAAAACAAAAATAAACAAAATTTTTAAGCTCAAACACAATGAAAATAAAAAATAATGTAAAATAATGAACTTAAAACTGGCGAGCCGACGTGCAAGCACTTGTTTACACCTGAAAATTTTCCTTTTCTGCGCGCATGCGTCACCACTGGCGCCAGCAAATTCAGTCAGCTGCAGACTTTTTTGATACATGCATGCAAAAAAATAACTTGTGTGCAAGTCGGTGTGTACACTTGCAAATTTAACTTACTGGCGCGCCAGTTTTTATTGGCGCTAGCAAATCCATGCATGTGTAAACTCTCCTTTATAAAAAGCTACTGACAATACCTTTTTAAATAAGTTTAGCAGTGTTATGCGGGGTAGTTTTGACAGTTATCACCTTTTTTGTAAGTTGGCTGTATAATACCCAGGGTCCATCCCTCAGGAATTGTCTCTTGTGTTCTGTTATTGGGTCATACATCGCTATAAATTTTCACCGCCGTTTTTATTAGCTCAGCGGGTACGTTGTCAATTCCAGAAGCTTGTGAGTTTTTCAGACATTTAACTGAAGTAACAACCTCTTCATAACCTATTGGTTCAATACTTGGTTTTGCAGTGTAGTACAGTATAGGTTCGGTTCGGTTCGGTTCGGTTCATTCATTCATACACTGTCCTTGCTGTTCGTTGTCTGCAGATCTCATCACAAATCTGGTTGGTTCAATACTTGGTTTTGCAGTGTAGTACAGTATAGGTTCGGTTCGGTTCATTCATTCATACACTGTCCTTGCTGTTCGTTGTCTTCAGATCTCATCACAAATCTTAAATTTTTTAGGGAACACCCTATATATTATTGTATTTTTGAACCTGCCTTTTCCTTCGGAGTTTAAAAATGTCTGTTAAGTCTAAACTGCGATAAGTATTTTTTGAGATAAAGGTCGCACATTTACATTTTCAATTCTTACTGAAAATATTTGACAAAATATGGAAAACCCTATTTGATGTTTTCTTATTTTTTTTTCTTTAGAGGTCAATGCTCTTCCCAAAGAGTTAGTCATTCTTCCTGCCCGTCGAAGATACAATAAAAAGCGTTTTTAAGTAAGGCTCGAAAGAACAAAGTATTCGAGGAAAAAAATAATAGCACTTACCCGTACCATATCACGGGACATGGCGAACCGTATGCATAGGTACCCAACCGGAATCACGGTTGTCGGGTTACGCCGACAAAATTTTGTTTTATATACGAGTGGTGCTGGCGATGGCGTAGAAGCCTTTAAATAACATGGACTGTTGTACAGCCATCGAAAAAAGACATGCCTACATAATTAACAATAATTTTGAATGGATATAAAGGACATTTTGACAGCCGTTAATGTTATTTTACCCATCCGCAGCACGGCGAAAGGAAGGGTAATGTTTTTCGATTGGGATATGTTTAAGTATGTAAATATGTATGTTTTTGTCACGCTAGAGGCTAAACGGCTGAACCGATTTTGACAAGGAGCCGTTGAATGGTTACTGATCCCGAGGTGCTATAGACTATATTTTTTTAAACAAGAGTCAACATGGTGGTCTTCAGACGCCATTTTGTCACATGATGTAGGCTTTAAGAAGGCATACAAATTATCTAAATTTCAGGGGATTTAATTGAAATTCCTTTCATCACCCATTGCAAATGTCCTCTAATTTGCTGTAGTTACTTTGTAGTCCTCCCTGCTCCCACCCATCTTTCCTTCTGTCATTCCTCCCACCTTATTCACAAACCATATTAGCATAATTTTATCAAATAGAGGGCGATTTCAAAAATTCTTTCTTCATACGCTTTCAGAATTTTTTCCAATACCATTCTACTAGTCCCCCCCGTCTCTCCCTCTCTCCTCCCCGCCCTCCTTATTAGTAATAGTTATAGCTATACCTTTCACAAATATAGAGCGATTTCAAAGATTCTTTCTGCGCACGTTTTGAGACTTTTTTGCAAACATCATTTTACTAGTTTCCCCCTCCCTCTCCCTCTCTTCTCCCCACCGTCCTTATTAGTAATAGTTGTAGCTATATTTTTCACAAATATAGAGCGATTTCAAAAATTCTTTCTACACACGCATTAAGATTTTTTCGACACAATTTTACTAGTTCTCTCCTCCCTCTCTTCCTTTTATGAAAATACAAAACTGTATAATTTCGTAAGTACGCGTTGGGCATCATAATTAAAAGTTGAAGCATGTCGTACATTATTATAGGTATACCTATCAATTTTGTACTCAACTGCGACTAGTATTTACATGTAAATTTAGCAGTTGGGTGTTTTTTTATTAATTTTTTTTTAATTAAAATTATTGTCACCTTTTGACTTTCGTTTCATAATGCTCCGATAAAGGTTAAGATGGTACCTACTTACATGGGGTTTGACAAACAAAAAAGTGACATTATTTTTTCTTATACTGTACAATTCATTCTACAATCGCGAGTCTTTTTTACCATGGTAATGTAAGTACTATTATGTATATGCGTTTTGATAAAAGAAAAACCGTTGCCATTAGGCTATCCAAAATTTCAATTGTTTAAGAGAAGCGAGCGCGTATGAAGAATCGCGGCCCGCCAGAAGAATGGTTTGGGTCGGATTTCCCTTAGATTTTGGAATGTTATTTAGCAAAAATTACTAAAATCAGCCAAATTTTAGTTACAAAAATCATAAAAAAATAATGTATAAATTTATGAGCACCTAGCTTACAGGATTCTACCCCCACCCTTTTTGTTTTGCTTATGTCCAGTGGATTTATCAATTTGTAAATGGACCAACAGCCAAAAAGACAAATCAAAAGGGGGAGGGGGGTAAAAATCGACAAAAAAATTATTTGTAATATATTTTTTTTTCTAGGGGGGGTAATTCTCCTATTTTCCCCTTTCATTACTCACAAAAAGGGCTTTTTTTCTAGGGGGGGGGGGTTAATTACCACGTTACCCCCCTCAAATCCGCGCTTAAATAAGTGGAAAATGTCTTGGCCACCGCCCCCCTTCCTGGGTGCACCAATGCCTCGCTAAATGTGAAGGTTTTAAGACCTCTAAAGATTATTTAGTATTGCGCTACTCGCTCGCTGCTCCCTTATTTTACATTATAAAAGTGTTGAATTCCGGTTACCTTAAGGTCGATAAAAGAAAGAAAGATAGGGTAGGTGGCAATTGTGAAGTTTTCCAGGTGGAAAAATGACATCCGGTCACCGGCATGAAGGACTTTTTTGTTTGTTTTAGAATTCTGATTAAACCTGCATACATTAACATTGATATTATTGTGTGTTTGTGATGATTAAATCCCTTTAATTATTTATAGAAAAAAAAACTATTTTAAAGCTGCATATTTTAATTAGAATGGTATGTTTACTATCATCTACCTACCACAATAAATTTTACCAATCATCGCTAGCGCGAAAATATACAGAGTGTTATATAAAACATGCCATGAGGAAAAAATAAAAAAGTTAAACAGCAAACAGCCATTTTCTGTCCAACAGTACCAAATTTATATCTACACTACCCTTTGTTTAATTGTTTTATAATTTTTACAAGGTTTATTATGTTTTATCCCTTTTGCCAACGGTACTTACCTATATTACCCACTGTAAAAGTTTATGAAGAACATCGTCAAAATACGGGAACCGATAAATGGATTCAAGTATTTAATTTTTTATAGTTGGTGCAGCATCAGATCAGTGAAATCAGATTTTGAACAATTTAGAAATGTTGCTATACCTATTTTTGGCTATGTTTATAATGTCTTCTTAAATTGTTCTTTGAGAAATATTATTTTATTTAAACCTAGATTGAATTTGTTAATTTTTGTAAATAGTACTTTTTCTGGTTTATAATGTACGATGTATAAAAAAACTGCTATCTACAAAATTTGTAGCGTCCATTACGCCAAATTTTCTTTATTTTTGCATAACAGGCATTAACAAATTGTTATTGTCTCTTGTTATTTAATATAATATTTTGTTACAGGTTTCTCAGTAAAGGCATGAAGATCATTTTTGTGATGTGAAGCACGTTGTGACAAGCAATCCTGTTCAGGATGCAAATAGTGATATGTTAACTTTTACAGAACTTCTTTAAATAAAATAAAAATAAGGATACTGTTGTTCTTATTGTAAAAAAGAAGAGTTTACAATTTCTTACATAAAAGCTTATAGCCATATTGCATATCATTTTTTAATGTTCTTGACAGTTCACTTTCTGCTTCAGAGAATGTAGGCAACACAAGACTTTTTTATTCAGACAAATTGTTTTGTTAACAAACTAATTCATATACAGTGAAGTTCGCATATCGCGAACCCCTTTATCATGAACATTCGTTTAAAGCAAACCACGTTCAAAATGCCCAAACAAAATTTACTTATGTATACAATAGTCTAAATGTATTTTTATAGTAAACCTCGGATATATCGAACCAGTTTCCGTGCAATCTTCGAGTTCACTATATCCGGACTTAACTGTATTATCATTATGTACTTCTATTCCATCTCATCAATTTGGTTTTCGAGACAAGCATTCCACGATAGATCAAGTACACAGAATTACTAATATAATAGAAAAAGCACTAGAAGAGGGAAAAGTTTGTTCTGCAGTTTTTCTAGATGTAGCACAAGCATTTGACAAAGTGTGACATGAAGGCCTTAATTTTAAACTAAAAAGGTTTCTGCCAAAACAATATTCGGATATTTTGGAATCATACATATCTGATAGACATTTTAGAGTAAAACAGGAAGACTCATACTCAAATTTAAGAGAAATTCAAGCAGGCGTGCCCCAGGGTAGCGTACTAGGCCCTTATCTATACTTATTATTCACTTGTGATATCCCAAAGCCAGAAAATTGTCACTTAGCAACATTTGCCGATGATACTGGTTTATTGACGGTAGAAAAATCTATTGAAAAATGCATAGAAAAACTTCAGGATGCAGTCACCCAAATTCACAGTTGGACCACAAAGTGGCGAATAAAATTAAATGAAACCAAATCAATTCATGTTGATTTTACAAACAAAAATATAAATCACATACAAATAACAATTAACAACATTCCAGTACCATATTCGAATCAGGCAAAATATCTAGGTATGACACTTGATGCCAAATTGCGCTGGAAAGCACATGTTAAGAAAAAAAAGAAGAACTTGAGATAAGGTATAGAAAAATGAACTGGCTAATTGGAAGGAAGTCCAATTTAACAATTCATAATAAGTTACTGCTTTATAGACAAATACTGAAACCAGTATGGACATATGGTATTCAACTATGGGGTTGTGCTAAAGAGAGTAACATTCTAGTTGTACAGAGATTTCAAAATAAAGTATTAAGAAACATTGTGAATGCACCTTGGTACGTTCGAAATAGTGACCTTCATCGAGATCTAAAAATCGAAACTGTAGCAGAGACTATAAAAAAGTACGCAAAAAGCCATGAAGATAGACTCCATCGGCATGTGAATGTGGAAGCAATTCAGCTTCTAGACAATACTATGCTAGTTCGACGACTAAAAAGAGTGAAGCCGTTTGAGCTAGTAAACTAAGTGAATTACACATAAAACAAAATAATGCTATAAACACAACACAATTGTGAGTTACAGACTAAACAAAGCGGGGAGAACTGTTGAGTGAACCCTAAGTTTAAATCTGACTTTTCTAGTAAATTAAGTTAAAACAAAATTGCTAATTAGTCTTACTGACTAGATTGTAATAAAAAAAACACAGTGTGTTTGACAAATAAAAAAAAAATTATGTGCTTTCAAATGTGAATAAAGAAAAATACTGTTTTCATATGCTATATTTATTTTTGACCAAAAAAGTAAATAAAAATACGGAAACTGGTTGCAGTATAGATATTAGGTAAGCTTGTATATTTATATGCAGGGGATTTATAATTTTCCAACACTTGTCCTCATATAAGTATATACACAAATTGTAGTGTCCGCTAGGATACCTTTTTGGGTTATATAATTATATGAGGACAAGTTGTGGAAAATTATAAAATTAATCTACTTACCTTAAGGTAATTAATTTTAATTTTCCTTACTTGTCCGAATTTAATTACATATTTTTTTAATTTTGCTCACCCAAACGGAATGAGATCTAGTGATGTGACTGAGTGGGTGTATGGTTTTTGTTATTTATTTATGACGTGCATGCCAAAAAGGTATCCTAGCGGACACTACAATTTGTTTATGTAATTACATTAACGTATTAACCGGACGAGATCAGGAACCGCGGCAAAAATTCATTCATCAAAACAATTCAATTTGACCCCTAGATGCTTCAATAAGTTGGAAAAGAAGAGAAATGTTTTTTGGAAAGACGATGGCAACCCTGTGCGACACACAGCAGACTTATGTTTATTCTTTATACAGTGACAGAGGCAAAATATTTATTTATGGACAGAAAATACCTAACATATTAAAACAAGCAATTTAATTTAGTTTACAGCTGAATAGATACCTATTGACAATAAAAATTAACATTAATAGCATTGTTGAGGTTATGTTCTCAAATATAGAAATCGCACATTAAAAATCGGTCAGGCTTTTTCCTAGACAATTAGATCACCCCCATTATTACAAGTTTATTTTAGATATGTGTAGTGCCACTTTTCTTTTGTATATAAAAAAAAATATATTTTTAGTTCCTTTTTTTTATGAAAAATTGGCAGCGATAATGTAAAAAATTAACAGAGTTCTATTTAGATAAGGATATTTCCGACTTTTTTTGAAAAAGCTCTCGATTTATTGCTTTGATGGGGACACAATTTGCTTACTTTGTGGATTTATTAAGATGCACCTCATACGAGGGGTTAATTTCATCCATTTGTTTTAATTAGGATAGTAACCATGGCCCGAAGTAAACTAGTATTTTTGACCACCAAACAAAAATAGTCGAGGGCTTCTTTACTGCAGAAGTACGTTTTTTAAAACAAATTGTTTATCTAGGCGGCCGATTTTTTTGTTTATTTCCTAGTCTCCTCCGGTTAATACGAATACGTTAATTTAATACGTTAATGTGTAATTATATTCGGACAAGTTACAAAAATTAAAATTAATTATTAAAATTAATTACGTTAAGGTAAGTAGATTAATTTTATAATTTTCCTACATGAAGCAGTTGTGCCCTTATATTATCCAAAAATTAGACAAAATAAGATAAGGCCGTACCCAGGGAAGGATCAATCTTGGGGTCGATAAAGTGTGTCAAAAGAGACACGAACAAGACAAGATATTGTAAATTTTACAAAATTTTATTGAAAGTTTTTAACCCCCCCCCCCATCCCGAACTTTTTTCCTTTGTATGGCCCAAAAATAAAATAAAATTTAATAAAACAATAACATGAAACAAAAAAGATAAGGGGCCATTCTTAAATTACTTAAGGCTCTTGGAGGGGGTACGTCTTGCTTTGAACTCAATGATTCTTTATGTATTTTTTCTTGAAAATGTGTTACGAGGTTGGGTCAAAAATCTTTAATTTTTGTGTTACATAATTTAAGAATATGTCCAAAAAACTGCATGAAAGAATCCGAAATCTAGCTTTATTTTTTGTATTTTTTTTTAAATTTATGTATATATTAATTGAAGGAGCTGTTAAGAAACAGTAAAATCACCAAAAAATTCATAAATTACTAACTCAAAATATTTGGGTTTTTTTACTCCCCCCCCCCCCCAGTTGTAACGCATTTCCAAGAAAAAAAATTGACATTGAGTGTCACAAGGCTAAATCCTTTTATGGCCATGAGGCGTGCCAAATCGCGTCACTTCTAAGAAACTCTTCCAATCCTTTTAATAAGGCAAAATTAAGCAGACACCAAAAAATATATTAAAGTAAAGAAAAATGTTAGGTTAGATTACTTAGATTCGTATGGGGAAATTGGGATCCGAGTGGGCTTTACCACTCGACTCTAATTCCGAACGAAAAAGTCGTATGAGCTTCAAGAATTCGAATGTTAAATATCTGTATACCTTTCGGCTAAATGGGTAAACGGTTTATTTTTTCAAGAATTGGGTTCCAGAACGTTACGTAAATAATAAATTCTTGTCGATATTCCCAATAAAAACAATAGAACTAAAGCTTTATTTTATAAGCATTACATGAATTACCAAATTTTCTTGACAAATTTTAAGACAATGGGTACATGAAACTTTCGCAAATTTTTCTCAAACTTAGTTCGCGAGATCATGGGAAGTGAAAGCAAAATATGTTTTTTAGTGTGATGGTCTTTTTGTTAATTGTGCAAATTTAAATAGAGTTGTACAGAGTGTATAAAATTTAATAGTTCAAAACAACACTAAGTCAAATTAAATTGACTTGACGGTTATTTCCGAATCTTAACTCAAAGTGTGGTTTTTTCGCATCACTATGGCTCCACCATACTGCAGCCGGTGCTTTTTTTGATGAACTGTATAGTTTTTAAAAAATGAATTTTCAAAGTTTGGCCATTTTGTTCTTATGGGATTTTTTTTTTACGGGTATGCGCACTCGCAAGGAAATCCCTATCACGCTCGAGAAGCGGCAAGTGCGCGGAAATGTTGGTGTGTGTTGGTTTTGAAACGGTTCAGGTTGTAACCTGCAGGGAAAACTGTCGCAGGGAGTTTATTCCACAGCGATGCTGTTCTCCAGAGATATGAATTCTGATATAGTCTAAGGTAATGGAATTCACGTGCGGAGAGACATGTGGGTGGTATGACTGAGGAGACTACATTGCCATCATCTGCAAGGCAATAAAGCGGATTTACTGTTTTATCTATGAGGTCATTTATGTAAATCAGAAAAAGTGTTGGCGAAAGGATTGCTCCCTGTGGCACACCAGCATTTATTTGGTAAGAGTTGGAGTTCCGGCCATCCAGTGCAACATAAATGGATCTATCCTTAAGGTAACTTTCAAACCAAGTGCAAAGTCTCGGCGACAATCCCGTTGCTTTGAGCTTGTTGAGCAGATTTTCATGCCAGACTTTATCGAATGCTTTAGATATATCTAAGGCAATTGTTCTTGTTTCACCTCGCAACTCAATCGCTTTTTGCCATAAGTGAGTGACGTATGTAAGTAAATCGCCAGTTGACCTATATTTTGTACTTTTGATATCACCGGAAGTAGAGAAATTGGTCTATAGTTTAACGGATCTGTCTTTTTTCCTTTCTTTGGAATGGGCTGTACTGCGGCAGACTTCCATGATGATGGATATACTCCTTGCCTATAAGATAAATTGAATAATTTTGCGAAAGTTGGGGTGAGTTCGCTAGCAAAATTTTTGAGTACTATCGCGGGAATGCCATCTGGACCCATTGCTTTGTTTGTATTAAACTTTTTAAGGGTTTTTCGTATTTCTCTGTGACAAAAGGGTACCTCTGGCATACTGTGGGAAACCCTTTCAATGAACGGTGGAGTTTTTCCATTTGGCACTGTTAGGTTTGAGTTGGAGGAAGAGATTTTGGCCAGCATATTGGCTTTTTCCTCTGATGTGGCTAAGTGAGTATTTTTATCTGTAAGTGGTGGTATGGATGACTTGGTGAAGTTTGATCCAACGGCTTTTGCAAGAAACCAAAAGGACCTAGAACTACTTGGACAATTCAGCAACATGTTTTTTATTCTTTGATTGTATGTTTCTTTGGCGGTGTCAATAGTAATTTTGCCACTATTTCTGGCTTCTATAAATTCTGTGTGGTTTTGAGCGGTTTGTTGTCGTTTCCAAGGTTATATGCTCTGTGTTTTTTCTGTACAGCCGTTTGACACTGGCTGTTGAACCAAGGTCTTGCATTAGCTCTGCGTTTTATTGTATGTGGGATATATGCATCCATTCCAGATAAGATTACTTTTGTTATTTTATTACAGCAAATAGTGGTAAGGTAAAACTGTTTAAGGTCATTCCATTTTGCCGATTTATAGTGCCACATTTTACGAGGAAGTGATTGTTGGCTTGGCGGTATGAACATTTCGCACTTTGTTCTTATAAGTTTATGATCGGATGAACCAAGTGGGGGATCTACTTGAATTGTGTACAAGTCAGGATTTGTAGTTAGGAACAAGTCTAAAAGCGCTGCAAATTCACCCGTTTCTGAGATACGGGTAGGTTCATCGACAAGCTGCGTTAGACCACAACTTATGGCAAAAGCTTCTGCTTCCCTGCCTTCATTATCTGTTTTGTTGTGGTGTTTTAGCCAGGGTATATTGTGGACGTTGAAATCGCCTAAAAAAACAATTTCCGCATGTGGATAGTTAGACTGTATACTATCACAGTTTTCGGATAATGTCGCAAAAAAGTTTTGATACTCGGTGTTACTTGGCGGTCGGTAGAGGCAGCAAATGAACTTGGTCGATGACTTTGAGGTGAATTTCAGCCATGTGATATCGAGGTTCGCTGGTTCTAGCTTCTCCTCTCGATGACATGAAAGGTCATTTTTAATGTACACACAGATCCCAAAATATGTCGAAATCGTTGGTGTAGGTCATAGCCGGGATAAAGATAGTTCACAATAGGTGTTGCAGAACTGATTTTAGTTTCAGTGAGAACAAGGATGTGTCATGTTGGTACTTAATCCTCTTATATTGCTAAAATCGATTCTGAGTTGAGTTTTTGGTCTTCTTTTAATATCTTTGCATGAAGGACCCCCAGGATCACCCGACGCCCGGAGATCCGAGTGGTCGGGTATTTTACCTCCGGAATATTTTGATCCTGGAGGCGCCGTCATGCTATCTGTTACTCATTGTTGGAACCGGACTGCCAGCGCAGTAGCGGAGCGTGGTGATACCACTTAGCGCTACTCACTTCTGGCATGGTGGTATCTCACCGGTCGACGCCCAATGAGTAAAAAGCGTCTACCACCTACCCTAAAATTCGCTAAATGGCGTTTTTCCGAATCTTAACTTAGGGTGTGGTTTACTCGCATCTCTATGACCCAACCATATTGCGATTCGGTGCTTTTGTTTATAAACTGTATAGTTTTTAAAATATGAATTTTCAAAGTTTGGCCATTTTCGTTTTATGGGATTCCCTACCCTAAAATTCGCTAAATAACGTTTTAACGAATCTTAATTTAGGGTGTGGTTTTTACGCATCTCTATGACCCCACCATACTGCAACTCAATGCTTTTGTTGATATGCTGTATAGTTTTTAAAATATGAATTTTCAAAGTTTAGCCATTTTGGTCTTATGGGATTCCCTACCCTAAAATTCGCTAAATAACGTTTTTTCGAATCTTAACTTTGGGTGTGGTTTTTACGCATCTCTATGACCCCACCATACTGCAACTCAATGCTTTTGTTGATAAGCTGTATAGTTTTTGAAATATGAATTTTCAAAATTTGGCCATTTTGGTCTTATGGGATTCCCTACCCTAAAATTCGCTAAATGACGTTTTTTCGAATCTTATTTCAGGGTGTTGTTTTTTCGCATCATTATAGCCCCATCATACTGCAGCTCGGTGCTTTTGTTGATAAACTGTATACATAGTTTTAGAAATATGAATTTTCAAAATTTTGGTCTTATGGGATTTCCTACCCTAAAATTCACTAAATGACGTTTTTTTGAATCTCTCCACCATACCGCAACTAGGTGCTTTTATTAATAAACTGTATACTTAGTTTTTAAAATATGAGATTTCAAAGTTTGGCCAATTTGTTCTTATGGGATTTCCTACCCTAAAATTCGCTAAATGACGTTTTTCCGAATCTGTGTGGTTTGTTCGCATCTCTATGGTCCCACCATATTACAATTCAGTGCGTTTGTTGATAAACTGTATGGTTTTTGAAATATGAATTTCCAAACTATGGCCATTTTCGTCTTATGGGATTCCCTACCCTAAAATGCGCTAAATGCGACGTTTTTCCGAATCTCATTTCAGGTTGTTGATAAACTGTATAGTTTTCGAAATATGAATTTTCAAAGTTTTGGTCTCGTGGGATTCCCTACCCTAAGATTCACTAAATGACGTTTTTTTGAATCTTAACTCAGAGTGTGATTTTTTCGCATCTCTATGGCCCCACCATACTGTATTTTGGAGCTTTTGTTGATAAACTGTATAGTTTTTAAAATATGAATTTTCAAAGTTTGGGAATGTTGGTCTTATGGGATTCTCTCCCTTAAGAAACCGTGAGCGTTCCCCGCCGCGGATTCTGTACTGCCGAATTCCTTAGCGATATGTCGTCCTCTCTATTTGTCTTTTGCAATTAGCAGGCATCAAAAAATATCGCTATGGAATTCTACAGTGCACAGAATGCGGGCCCAGCGTACAGACAAGCATTGTTGAAGCGATTTTTGAAGGCCTCCGTTAGTTGTTATGACAAAGTCGCATGCTTTGGCAGGGCAAAGAATCAGCTGTCAACCCTGCGTACATTATTGAAATATAAAGATACTTATACCATCTTATAATAAAAAATTGAGTTTTAAATATCTTTATATTATTTTTTAATATAACAAAAATAATATTAAAATTTGTTTCATTACTATTTGTTTTGTTACTTATTTTCCGTTCGTACACAAAAATCTTGTTTGAACCACTGCACTGGCACAGGCGTGAAGAACACTTTTACCGTCTTGGTACAAAAATTAACTATTATTTCAAAAAAAAACTATACGTAAACCTTAAGGTGTACACATAAAAATATGTATGAAATCAAAGTAGTGTGTTACAATATATTCTTTCAATTTTGAATGATTTAAGCATGCAAAATAAAATTCGGCACGCATATCGGCCTTCAAGTAAATAATGATTCTTTGACTGTCATAAAAAATTACGTGTGTGGCTTGAAGGGGGCGCAAAAGGGAAAACGTTCTTATATTATTCCTATTCTCTTCTACATCTCGAATATATGACACGAAAACTAATAGAAGAGTACAATAAGTGGGGACTAGAGGTTAATATCAATAAGACAGAGTATATTTGTATTGGTGGAACGAAACAGGATCTAATCTTAAATAGTGGGCAGCGAATTCAGTCCTGTGATGAGTATAAATACTTAGGTCTAAAAATTACAGCTGACGGAACACTAGACAAAGCTATAAAAGATAGAAACGTACAAGGAAGAAAAGCAATAACTTTATTAAATGGAATAATTTGGGACCAAAGTATATCAAAACATAACAAAAAGCTTATATATAACACCATTGTAAAAGGTATTATTACATACGGCTCAGAAGTATGGCCAATCAAAGATAGAACAGCTTTCCGCTACGTGGATGGACTATTGGAGAAGAGCAGCAGGGAAATCAAAAAGAGAAAGAGTTACAAATCAAAGAATAACAAAAATTATGACAGTGGGTGAACGTACTTTAGTGGATGATATAAGAATAAAACAACTGGTGTGGTACGGACTTGTACAAAGAATGGATGATGGAAGACTACCTAAACAAATATTACAATGGAAACCAACTGGCCTTTCTTCGGGACGAGGAAGGCCGAGGAGAAGCTGGAGAGAAGGAATAGACAGTGAAATAAGAATAAGAGGCCTAGATGATGAATTCTGGGCAAACAGAAACGTGTGGAGATTGGGTATCGGAAGACGTAGAACGTTGTGACACCGATAAATATATATATATATATATATATATATATATATCTTCTACACACGTATGTATATACTAGGCTTACGAAACTTCGAACAAGACTGAGTTGTGCCATGGCAATAGTAACACAAGTACTTGGGGACGCAGATCGTTTCGCCCTGTGTAATCGGTTTAAACTAGGTTCGTCTGGGTCATGGGTCTCAAGGACCTTACGTCACCACCGGAGGGACAAATAGTAGAGGACCATAGCATTAAAGCCGAGTTTCCACCTATGCGTGTCTACCCTAATTCACAAAACGCATCACGTGATGACATATCTATACTCCATATCATAATTTTTGAGATAACTTTTTAACAGTTATCAGTTGTTTGCCATAGCAAATAGCATAGGCCAACGAAAAAAAGTTGTAAAAAGTTGTTTTGCACCTATTTTAAATGCAACGTCACCTGATGCGTTTTTTGAATGAGATTTTATAAAAACTCTTGATTTTATTACTAGTGAATATAATACCAACACCGCTGAACCTGTTAACAGACATAAAAATACTGGTGTTCTAAAAAGGTGTGGCTAGGGCTTTAAAATATTATTTGCTACAAGCGTTGGTTTACTTTGATGTAATTAAAAATTGTAAATACTGAACGGTGTAAGCTAAAGTAATGAGATTTGGCATACATATTGGACTTCGAAAAATGATTATTTTGCTGGTATTATAAATATATAGATGGCCGCTAGCGGGACGTAAAGTGGCAAAAGTGTGTTTAGACAGATCTCTTACATTTTCTACACTACTGCACCTGTACATCTAGATCTCACTAAATTGATAGTCCATATTAAACTTTACTATTAAGGGGGCAAACTTCGCCCGAAAACTTACCATTTGACAACACTGATATCGCATTTTTTGGCCAAATCTTTGTTCTAATAGAAATAGAAAACGAGAAAGCGGAACGCGTCGAAATTTTGAGGGGTAGTTTTTTAAAGCCTTTTTAACAAACGTATCTTAGCAGCTTTTCGCGAAATCATTTTATTCAAAAAATAAAAAAAAGTTATGGCTAAAACACAACAAATATTTCAAAACAATGTTTGGCATTTCAGTAGCCTAGTTGTGTTATAGAAAACTGTAGTGAAATTGTTTCGATTTTTGTATTTTTTGAAAATGTACAAAAGAAAATCAAAAATCTAACAAGATACGTTTGAAGATTTTAAAAAAATCTTGCATATGAACAGAAATAATGTTTCAACTAGTTTTTTATAGAAGAGATCTATTAGGATTTACAACGGCGTGTTCAACTTTATATTTGCTGCAGGACACCAAATCAGACAAGAGCCATCAACCTTCTGACTGAAGCGCCACCCCCATATACCGGGGGCAAGTCAATTTGATTGAGAAAATTTAACTAAGATCACGTGACCCGGATTTTCACATTCTTTTCAGATATTTTGAATAAATAAAATGTCGTATAATATAAGTTAAATGATTATAAGAAGGTATTTAAAGACATACAATTTTTTCTATTTACAAAACGTTTTTTAAGGGCTGGCCATAGCGTTACAATCAAAATAACGGGATTACGAACCAATTCATAAGATAGTTTTTGATAATTAGTATATTGCTCAGTTAACAGAAGCTTGTGCTTAACTTCTCTAAAAATAAAGCCCTTTTCATTTATTTATTTATTACATAGCAAGAGAAGAAAGTGACAAATTTCACACGAGCGTGAGAAAGTTACTTTCTGTCGAGTTATGGACGCTATTTTTCCTACGGACACTGTTGAACTATACTAATTTTTGTAAAAATTGGTGTTTAATTTTGCGTAAATCAAGTGAAACTGCTTTTCCGCACATGTGTGGGAAAGTAGTCTGTAACACATGTGCAAAAAAGTTTTGTGACAGTTAAATGCTTTCCATACATGTGCCGAAGTTCTGAAAGTACTTGTCACACATGTGCGAGAAAATTTCTGCACACGGGTGTGTTTTTGAGGATGCAAAATAGTAATTTACCCAACAAGTGCGGAAGACGCACTAAACACATTCGTTAAGTATGTAGGTACAATATTTTTTCTACGAGGTTGTGGAAACAAAAATAAAGTACTACTAAGTTAAGTTAAGTAACTTTTTCACCCTTGAGGGCTTGACCGAACGACACGTAGCGTGCGGAAAAATACCACTTTCCGCACTTGTTAGATAAATAAATACAAACTTTGCCCGAGTCCGGCCGGGCCCCCAGGGTCAGTCGGGCCAAACATCTCTTCACAGCATTTCTTTTTTACCTCAATTTAGATTCACCCTGTAAGAATGAGTGTAGGTATTTATTTTATATTATTATTAGGAATGGGAATATTGTTTATTTACAATACGAATTATAATTGTTGATTAGTTTTGTTTATAATAATACATGGTGTAATATGAAGAGCATGAACCAATGTTAATTGGAATGAATTAATAGCTTATTACAATTTTTCATAATTTACATTTTTTGTATAATTTACACTGTGGGAAACATTCTTTCAAGAAATGCTTGTAAGTCGGCAATTCATTATGAGATCAACATCATTCCATAGATTTTTTACTTCATACTTACATTTATTGAATACAGGGTGTATGTATTTTTAAAATACCTAACGGTGTTAAAAAAAAAAAAAAATTATTCTATATTTCTGAAGGTGAGTTTGGATTTTTTTTTCTGTTTTCCATTTTTTGTTCATTTGTCCATGTTAGACTGAGAACAAGGAGCAGCGGCTTTCACAGATTACTATTTTTAGGACACTCTAATACCCTATCAAGTTTCATTGTGTAACTATGTGAGTTTTAAAATTTTTCTTGTTCTCCGTTTTTTGTCCATGTTAGACCGGGAATGACGAGCAGCGGCTTGCAGTTTTCCAATGCGTAACTATATTTTTAAAAGTGAATATTAAATTCTCTTCTGTTCATTTGTCCATGGTAGACTACCCTAATACCCTACCAAATTTCATTGGGTTACTATATTTTTAAAGATAGGTTTTGATTTTTTTTCTGTCTATATATATTTTTTGTCCATGTCTCCATGTTATGCCGGAAAAAAAGAGCAGCGAACGAACCGAACCGAACCCCCCCTTCTCCGTAACGAATTTTTAAGAAAAAATATTTTATTTGATTTTACTTATTTCTTGTCCTAGTCTTTTCTTTTTGAGAATATTGTAATGGTTTCGGAGAATATTTTACTCAAGTTTCGTAAAAATCCATACACAACTTTTCCTACCTGTGCCTGTAGATTTATAGTTTAAAAATAATCATTGCCATTTATAAATAATCCTTTTCTTAGAAAAAATTTACCTAAGAACTTTTATTGAAAAATAATTAGGTGTCTACTTATATTATAATCTGATCCGCCACCTTTTTAATGTACCTGTCAATTTACACTTTTATCTTAAGGGGGTGTTAAAGCAAGTGATAACCCACACTTTGACTATAGGTACACTCGGATTCAGAAATGATATCGCAACATTTTCCCAAGATTTGACATATTTTTAACAATTTGGCACCAAGGCAGGTTCATTGCCCATTTTGTATTAAATAATTTAAAGAAAATTGTATTATTTGACCTGTTTATCCGTCTGGTAGCGCATTCGTCAGCTGCTTTTTTAAGATTTTTATGGTTTACGTTAGCATGGGGCAACTTTGTTTGAAAAACCCAATTCTTTTTCGTCGGACAATAATCGAGATTGTGCTCTCTGTCAACAAAATTAGTTTCGTACTGTCGCTTACTTTTTTTAATATCATTTACTAAACTCCTCTGGAAAGCACGGGATTTCAGCAGGCTTTAAAACTGCTAAAGAAAATCGTTTAATAAATCATGATACTTATTTTAAGCATTGTTGTCCAACAACATACTATTTCTGTGTATTCTACAATTGTAGGAAAAATAAGGTGACATTAAAAAAGTAAGCGATTGTACTTCCAATAGGTAATCCGCTTTATCCGTTGACAAACAGATGGACCCATTATGAAAGCCATAAAAGAATAATAAACTGATACCAGTTCACCTTCCTTACAAAATCCCTTTCATCCCTTAGAAAGTACTAAAATTTCTAAGATGTTGAATATCGTACGAGCCATATAAAGAGTGCCCAACCTTTGAAATTTTGTTTAATAAAAGATGCAATATTGTATAGTTTTTGTAAAATATGCCTCCCTAAAAATTCGAATTGTGACATTATTTTTGAATCCAAGTGTACCTATAATGACTTGGTACCTTTTAAATTTTTACTTGTATTTACATGATCCTACATAGCACAAAAATCACATTAAATTAACGTGAACAAAAATAATAAAGCTATTTTTTAATAGAAAACAACCTCATACCATGTAATATTTGTTTTGTTAAATCTACATGCTTAAAGATAGCTTAAAAACAAGGATGAATCAACCTATAAAAATGTAATTTTTGCTAAAGTTTCTGGTGCTGTGTATACATAACGTCTTTTTTACCCTCGTTATTTTCATGTGTCAAATTCACTCTTGAAAACTCCTCCACAACATGTTCTAAAACGCCACTAGATTAAGACTTCTCAAAGCTACCAACTTTTTGCGTATTATTTTGTCACGTTTTTCTTTATATGTTTTTTAATCAAATAAAGGCGCGAAAGCCTGTCCTAAAAGCCCTCTAGATAAAGACTTGTTAAAAGTAATCACTTTCGGCTTCTTTTTTTGTCACGTTTTTTTTTATTTAACTATTTTTTAAATTAAAATTGACGCGAAAGGAAGTTATAAAAGTTCAGTAGTTTAAGACTACAATACTTCAAGACAATTTTAAAAGATGGCGCTCAAGACAAGACAAAATCTCAATACATACATTATGTTTCCTTTAAAAGCTTAACAAGATTTTTCAACAGTAAACACTTTCACACAATATTAATGTGTCTTTATCAGGTTAATAACTAATGAGTCGTGATCGTGAAGGATCAGGGATCAGTTCATTAACTAGTTTTTGGAGTTTAGAGGCCTAAGTACTCCCGGATAGATTTCGTCGAAATGAAAAATGTTGCCAATAGGTGGCGCTGCTTCTAGTAAAATCTCAAAAATATTTTAAAATTCGTGTAGAAAAGGCGTAAACCTAATGTGACTTTGACGTTGATAAAAATCTACTTAGAATTCACTTGAAAATAAAGTCAAAACATTGCTGTTTTGATTTGATAATTATTTTTTATAACGTTAATGAATGACCTACCTATTAAGCTTGTTTTCATACAGTGTGCCCACGGATTGATTGCGGGTAAGGTATAAATGACAACAAATTTTCGATTTAGATTCTGGTTTTTTGGGAATCGCTCCTGCTCGGTCTTAAACTAACATGTTAAGAAAATAAGCCAAATCAGTCAATATACAGGGCAGTTTAGTAGGTTGATTCAATAAAATGTGTGAAAAGTAAAGTACCTTTGTTTTAAGAAATATCGGAAAAGGTTATTAGGAGAAGTTGTTTAGCATTAAAAGTTACAACTGATTCTTAATTTTCAGAAAAATTAGGTAAAAATTTTCTAAAGAAAAATTTTCATAACCAACTTAGAAAATCAAAGTTGGCTGATTTTTTTGAAAATTGAGAATCTGCCGTAACTTTTGGTTCTAAACAACTCTTTTTAATAACCTTTTTCGATATCTTTTAAAACAAAGGTACTTTACATTTAACACTTTTTAACTTTTTATTAAATCTGCCTACCAAACTTCCCTGTATATCAATTGATTTGGCTAATTTTTTGCTAATCTTAGTTTGCAACCAAGCAGGAGCGATTCCTAGAAAATCAGAATCTAAATTGAAATTTTTTGTCGTTTATACCTTACAACATTAAATCACCCTACTAAACCACCCTGTATATTATTTGATTTGGCTCATTTTCTTAATATCTTAGTTTGAGACCAAGCAGGAGCAATTCCCAAAAAATCAGAATCTAAATCCAAAATTCGTTGTCATTTATACCTTACCCGCACTCAATCCGTGGACACACTGTATATGAAATAAACGTTTTTTTCTAGCAGCTTTTAAAATCAACTTTTTATTTCACGCGTTTTTTACGTGACTCAAACAAAAACAAAATTTGATATTTTCGAATAAAAATTCAAAAAATGTTTAAAAAATATCCAATAATCAGAAAAAAATCATTATAATTATTGAGGCTTTTTTATTGATTTTATAATTATGAATTGACCCTAAACTGTTGTTTACTAACCTTCTTAATCCTCAGCAAAGTGGTATATTCCGGCCGATATCTGGAAAACGTCCCGACATTTTCATTTCTTTCCTCATCCTGCTGGCACTTTTCTTCACTCACATTAATCGGACCAGCGGTTCGCGAGTGATCGTACTGCGAGGTAACAGCCACTGAACGCGCAAAATAACTCTTGTAATCCTGCTTCTCCTCTTGTAAATCTTCAGAGTTTTCAAGATTTTGACAGCCATTCATTTTTTCTTAATTGTTTTAGTCTATTTTAGATGATTACAATTTGCTCACAGTTTTTTTGACAATTATTTTCTTTCTCATTCCCCCTAAATTCATTTATTTTGTTTTTTAGGACTGCGCTGGCCTTAATACAAAAAATCTTATTTAAAGGGGTAAAATGTTTTTAAAGTTTTACTTAATATAAGTTTTTTGTTTCTATTTTATTTTTATTATTTAAAGTTTATTTAAATAATAATAGAAATATTTTTTACATTTTGTTATTTTTTTGTTAGAAAAATCTGTAGAATGCCGGAAATATTCGAAGTATTGAATTTATTACAACCGACAGTGATGACGTACAGTCGTCTAAACAGAAATAGCGAACTTCATTCATAATACAAACACACCAACTAAAGTACAGCTGCCGCCGGTTCTTTACAATAATACACAAATGCACTTGATGCCTTTCCCATGTTTTAGACCCAGAGATTACCATTATAAATTTACACGACCATTGTCGTGTATACCCTTACGGACTCGACAGGGAAAGAAACAGAAGCAGGGGTCGGTCGCCTCAAAAACATCGAAAAAAGTTTTGTGGAAACCTAAAATTTGTATTTTTTTTATTTGTCAAACACACTGTGTTTATTGTATTACAATCTAAAAAAAAAAGTTAGATTTAAACTTCAGGTTCACTGAACAGTTCTCCCCGCGTTATTTCATTTGTAACTCACAATTGTGTTGTGTTTATAGCATTATTTTGTTTTATGTAATTCACTTAGTTTACTAGCTCAGACGGCTTCACTCTTTTTAGTCTTCGAACTAGCATAGTATAATCTAGAAGCTGAATTGCTTCCACATTCACATGTCGATGAATATCTTCATGGCTTTTTGCATATTTTTTATATTCTCTGCTATAATTTCGATTTTTAGATCCCGATGAATTTCGAACGATCCTATTTCGAACGTACCAAGGTGCATTCACAATGTTTCTTAATACTTTATTTTGAAATCTCTGTAAAACTAGAATATTACTGGTTTTAGTACAACCCCATAGTTGAATACGATATGTAGATACTGTTTTCAGTATTTGTCTATAAAGCAGTAGCTTATTCTGAATTGTTAAATTCGACTTATTTCGAATTAGCCAGTTCATTTTTCTATAGCTTATCTCAAGTTCTTCTTTTTTTTTCTGAACATGTTCTTTCCAGCGCAATTTGGCAACAAGGGCCTTACCGAGATATTTTGCTTGATTTGAATATGGTAGGGGAATATTGTTAATTGTTATTTGTATGTGATTAATATTTTTGTTTGTAAAATCAACATGAATTGATTTGGTTTCATTTAATTTTATTCGCCACTTTGTGGTCCAACTGTGAACTTCGATGACTGCACCCTGAAGTTTTTCTATGCATTCTTCAATAGTTTTTTCTAGCGTCAATTAACCAGTTTCGTCGGCAAATGTTGCTAATTTTCTGGCTTCGGGATATCGCAAGTGAATAATAAGTATAGATAAGGGCCTAGTACGCAACTCTGGGATAGGCCTGCTTCCTGTTTTACTCTGAAATGTCTATCAGATATTTATGATTCCAAAATATCAGAATATTATTTTGGCAGAAAACATTTTAGTTTAAAATTAAGGCCTTTATGTCAAACCTTGTCAAATGCTTGTCCTACATCTAGAAAGACTGTAGAACAAACTTTTCCCTCTTCTAGTGCTTTTTCTGTTATATTAGTAATTCTGTGTATTTGGTTTATCGTGGAATGCTTGTCTAGAAAACCAAATTAATGAGATGGATGTAAGATGACAACTTTCTACAGTTTAGGTACATACCTAATCCCAAAGGACGCATTAATTAGAAACCTAAAATGGTAAAAAAAAGGCGAACCGTAATTTGGTCGAGAAAAAAAACAATCGAAGGTAAAATAGATGAAAATAATTTAAACGAAACATAGTTTTGTCGATCAGTAAAAATGTCGAAAATAATATAGTAGAAAATAATTTAGGCAAAGACAAGTAATTACGTCGATCCGTAAAAATGTCGAAACGTAAAATCATGGAAACGTAATATCATCGAAAAGTCGATTTGCAGAATAATTGTACCGTAAAAAAATAGAATCATAAAAAAAGTAGAACCGTAAAAAAGCCCAAAAATAAAAGAAATTAAAGCAATTTAAGTGAAACGTATTTTTGCCAATCCGTAAAATTGTCCAAAATAATATAACTATTGCCACTAGCTCTCAGACTAATGTGGCTTTGCTTTGTCTCATTTTAAAAACAGATTTTATACGCGCCAGTAATTCTTATACAATGCGCATGCTTAGCATAGCTTAAGTTCTTATTGCGTCCTTTATTCTTTTTTTAATTTATTATATTCTACGTCTGTATATGTTTACAGGGAGTTAAATTAACAACATTCTTAGGAGACACCGACAAAAATTTAACTTTTAGTTTAAAAGAAACATATTTTATCTTGAATCTATAATTTTAGCAGGGTTATCTATGCTTTCTAAACGGAGAGGCAACCCCTTCAAAAATATTAAATAAGAATCGAGGTGTCACACCTTGTCTGTCTGTCTGTCTTCGTCAAAAAAGCTCCGAAACTATTGAACCAATTTTGAAGGTTTTTACTACGGTTAATAAGAAAAACAATACACATGTTATGAAGAAGGGTATTCACCTCCACATTAGTGATGGAAAGGTGGTTCCCACTCCTACTTCCCACGGGTACTAAATTTCACGTTTGTTAGTATTATTTGGCTTAAAAATTCCGCTGATTGCCGCTCACGTGTCTGATGGCGGATAAAAACGCAATAAGCGTTGATCTGGCCTAAAAGGCAGAAGAGCTGTCGTAGGTCACGGATTAGTTTGTTTCTTTTTATTTTGTAATCGATCTTTTCATTGACCGATATCTATAACAGTTTATTTTCGCCTGCTCTTGTTTCTCTCGTATCTCGGTAGATGGTGCTTCTTGCGAGAGCTTTCTCACTATTTACATAGTATTAGAGACCAAGCCGTCTAATTAACTTCGCAAGAGTGTCACATTGAACAAGCAGTGTTCTGAGGAGTCCCATAAGGACGAAACAGTTAACTGTTAACACTTATTAGGTGTCCATTTGATCTTGGACCCCCGTGAGGTTAAGCTTTCAAGCTACCCAGAGAAAAATATGAGAGAAACAAAAACTCCTTTTTACCCGATTAGCTACGAAACTTGTTTGATTTTTAAATTCACGAGTACTAAATTCCACGTTTGCTTGTAATAGTAATGTTCCAACATGGTTGTCTTGAATAAAGATTATATGTTATGCCCATGCAAGATTAAGGGGGTAGTTGGAAAGGACATGTAGGACAATGGAATTCAAGAAAATAAAATAATCATTCATGGTATAACAACACTTGTCTTGTTGTATCATGATAATCATTTTTGTCACACCTATCATTTATTTAAACGCCTATAAAAGGTGCGCCACTGATTATACATTATTAGGTCAGCCTCAAAAGTTATTTCTTAATTTTTTTCCCGTCAATTTAAAAGTTACAGTTTACCAATAATTAGGACAACACTGTCAGAAGGACTTTGAAGGAGACTCAGTGGGGTTGGCCCCCACTAGCACATTAAATAAGGTCAACTCAAAAAATTGTGAAGTCTTATCGGTTAAGAATCCCCAAATAAATAATTTTTTAAGCATCTAATTTGCATACAAAGAAATCATTTTTGTTTGATGTCTATTTGCATTTTAATCTAGATAGGTTGTAATTCGACCTTATTCCTAAAATTCCTGTTCGGACCGATATACAATAGTTGGAGTTTAGTTAAAAATAATTTCAAAATCATGTACTCTGCAAGATTTTCATATTGACCAAGCAGGGTGTCAAATTGACCAAGCAGTGTTCTGAGGAGTCCCATAAAGACGAAACAGTTAACTGTCATAATATAACACTTATTAGGTGTCCATCAGATCGTGGACACTCGTCAGGTTACGACGCTAACCACGGAAACTTGTTCTATTTTTAATTTACGATCCTAAAATTCACGCAATTTTTAATGTGTGCAAAACACTTTTTACTTCAAAGCAATTTTCACTATCAATATCTACAAAAAAAAATAATCTGCTTATTGATGGGCTTAACCTCTACAAAGACGGATGAAAACGTAATTTTGTTGAAGAAAAACATTTACTCTTCAGACGTGATCCAAATAATTTTTTACATATTAGAAAACAGTCCAAACAATGCATAAACGATAGACCAGATCCAAAAAAAGGCAAACGCACTATCGTCTGCTAAAAAGATCATGGACACTAGGTATTTCAAAAGCTGTGAAAGCTATCCGCCCGATCGATGGTGCCGTGTTTACTCACGCTGGCATAAGAGCAAAGCTCACTTATATGACCATTTTAGAGGCAAATGCAGCATCGTCTGCTGGAAAGGCCACTCGTGTGGAAAGGTCATGATAACTATAGCGATTTATTGGAGCAGCCAAAGCAGAACACTAAGCAGAAACGATCGGGTTTGGTAAAAAGAATTTTTTTTATCAAGACAATGCACCACACAAGTCTGTTCTTGTCATGGGTGAGATATTATCTGGTCTAGGCATTCAATTGCTGATTCAAGCCAGACCTCGCCTGTAAAACTTCTATTTGTTTCCAAACCTAACCGATTTTTTCTGTTCCTTAGCCTAAAGAATATTAGAATTACATTAAGGAAGCCTTCACGCTAATCAACAAAAACATACATTAGAGAATAGTCCAAACAATGCATAATAAAGGACAGACTACATCCAAAAAAGGCAAACGCAAGATTGTCTGCTGAAAAGGTCATGGACAGTAGGTATATCAAAAACCGCGAAACCTATCCGCTCGACCGATGGGTGCCATATTTTCTCACACTGGTATCAGATAAAATCTCATTCATATGACCATTCTAGAGGCAAACGCGGCATCGTCTGCTGGAAAGATCATTCGTGTGGAAAGGTCATGATAACGGTTTTACTATAGTGACTTATTGGACCAGCTAAAGCAGAACATTAAGCAGAAACGATCGGATTTAATAAAGTCCTTTCTTGCCACGGGCACGGATGAGTTCTCTCGTGTAGGCGATTTTTTTTTCTGTTCTTTAGCCCAAAAGATCATATTATTATAACAGTAAGGAAACCCTAAGCAACGAAAATGACAATTTTAGAAGAGTGCGTCTGATCAGAATTGATCCAAGTGATTTTTTACATGTTGGAAAACAGTACAGACAATGAATAACAGAATAACAAAGGACACACCACATTTTGAAAATGTTGTTAGTTCAAAGCCCGATCGATGGTGCCGTGTTTACTCACGCTGGCATAAGAGTAAAGCTCACTTATATGACCATTTTAGAGGCAAATGCAGCATCGTCTGCTGGAAAGGTCACACGTGTGGAACGGTAATGATAACTATAGCGATTTAATGGAGCAGCCAAAGCAGAGCACTAAGCAGAAACGATGGGGTTTGGTAAAAAGAAAAAATTATTTTATCAAGACAATGCACCACGCAAGTCCGTTCTTGTCATGGGTGACATATTATCTCGTCTAGGCATTCAATTGCTGATTCAAGCCAGACCTCGCCTGTAAAACTTCTATTTGTTTCCAAACCTAACCGATTTTTTCTGTTCCTTAGCCTAAAGGATATTAGAATTACATTAAGGAAGCCTTCACGCTAATCAACAAAAACATATATTAGAGAATAGTCCAAACAATGCATAACAAAGGACATACTACATCCAAAAAAGGCAAACGCAATATTGTCTGCTGAAATGGTCATGGACAGTAGGTATATCAAAAGCCGCGAAACCTATCCGCCCGATCGATGGGTGCCATGTTTACTTATACTGGTATCAGATAAAATCTCATTCATATGACCATTCTAGAGGCAAACGCGGTATCCTCTGCTGGAAAGATCATTCGTGTGGAAAGGTCATGATAACGGTTTTACTATAGTGACTTATTACCAGCTAAAGCAGAATATTAAGCAGAAACGATCGGATTTAATAAAAAGTCCTTTCTTGCCACGGGTGAGATTTTTTGTGTAGGCGATTTTTTTTCTGTTCTTTAGCCCAAAAGATCATATTATTATAACAGTAAGGAAACCCTAAGCAACGAAAATGACAATTTTAGAAGAGTGCTTCTGATCAGAATTGATCCAAGTGATTTTTTACATGTTGGAAAACAGTACAGACAATGAATAACCAAGGACACACCATATTTTATTGGATTTGTCAAAAAGAAAATGTTGTTAGTTCAAAGCCTATATGTTCATATTTAAAGGTATATACTATTTGGATCAGATGTGTATTGGGAAAAAACGGGACTATGTAGAGAAATAAATTATACTTTTGCTAGGAGTCAGTGTCAGATAGATTTAATAATGTCTCTGACTCAACTATCATATTTGCTAAATATTTTCTAGAATTACTAAATTGAATAAAGAACAACCATCTTTTCCGAGACTAAATATTTTTGGGTTTAAATAAGAATTTTGTTTTAAGTGCATGATTTGATTTTGTTTGTTCCAATCAATTGATACCACTTTGATTTCTGATACTTGATAGTATCAGTAAACAATAACTTTCCCCTAGCTTATCAAAAGCACTCCTAACAATAAAATTATGTAAAACAAATAAGTTAAGAAAGTATGAACAGTATTGTTTAAAATCTTGTGGTAGGTACAAAATAAGTTAAAAAAATGAAAATTCTGTGGTTCACGTTACTTTCTGTTCTGGCAAACCAGGTTATTTCATACAAAATTCTAACGAAAGAAAATCACAATTTAAAATTAACAAATAATATTGACTTGAATTGTGTAAAATGTCATCAAACAGATTCTAAAAAGTTGAATGTGCATTTGGTACATCATTCTCACGATGACGTTGGTTGGCTAAAGACTATGGATCAATATTTTTACGGATGTAAGTACAAGACATATTTTCTATATCAATATACCGTGTAGCATCTTGATCTAAAATTCCTGTGCTAAGAAAAGACAATGGATGTTATCATATCATCTTATACATTCACTTAGATAAATGAGACGAACATTTTGCAAAAAATGATTTTTCTTGATATTTGTCTCATAAAAAAAGGAAGGACAAAACCGTGGTTATAAAAAAGAAGTCAATTTTGTTATTCAATTTCGTTAAAGAAACTGGAAGCAGAGGAGGTGACCCTTAAACTTACAATCAATTAACAGTCGTGAAAAGAAAGAAAGAAAGTCCATCTTGCTTCACAAATTATTTTATTAATTGTTTTTTTATTGTGGTCTATAGGATAAACAACAACAATATTTATCAATTTCTAGAGGTAATAAATACAAAATTTATAATGGTATTGCCAAAAGAAGGAAAGTTACGACGTGAGGGATGCTCGCTAAAAGACCAAACACTATGAAATTTTAAATACACAAAAATTGATTTTTGAACAATAGCTGCCACGAAGTCAGAACTAAAAAAAGCCCAAAACAAGAGGAATCTAGGCAACATCAGGTACAAATAATGGATTAAATTTGGATACTAAAGAAATTAGCAGCTGAACGGAAAACCATATGAAAAAAGAGAAAGAGGAAGTTTAGACTAAGCTGAAACTAGGGAATAGAGCAAGAGTAGGCAACAAGACGGGTCTAGACCAATGAAAAACACCGTAAAACGATACTAACAAACTTTAATATTTTCAGTAAATAACAGTTACGCAAACGCAGGGGTACAGTATATCATCACTTCAGTTGTAGATGCATTATGGGACTATCCAGAAAGAAAGTAAGTAGTTGAGTTAAAACAAAAATCTTGGTTATTTTAATACTTGAAATAATAATCAATAAAAAATATTTGGTAGCAGTGAAAATCTACGTTTTGAATGGTGAAGCTTATGTAATATCATTTGGTAGCAGTAAAAATATTTCTAAATAAAATCTTTAGGTATATCCAACTGGAATCTGCCTTTTTTCTGAAAATGGTAAAAAGAGGAAAACGATATATTGAGGAACAAATTCAAAACTTTGGTAGATCGCGGTTAGATTTAGATCATCATTGAGTGTTACGTATTGAACGAAGAAGATTGTGTAATACCATTTGGTAGCAGTAAAAATAAAACCTTTATAAATAAAATGGCGAAAAGAGCAAAACGATAAAATCAGGAACAAATTCAATACCTCGGTATACCGTGGTCAGATTCAGATTATCAATCTATAAACGACAAACGCTTGAGTAATACCATTTGGTAAAAGTGAAAATCTTTAGGTATATACAAGTGGAAACTGCCTTTTTCTGGAAATGGTGGAAAGAGCAAAACGATATAATGAGGAACAAATTCAAAACTTTGGTAGACCGCGGTCAAATTGAGATCATCAATGGGGGTTATGTTATGAACGACGAAGCTTGCGTTAATTACCAGTCTACTATTGATCAGTTCACTGTGGGATTCAGGTAAGTCCATAATATCCCTTTCTTTATTTCTGAAATAGAAAGAAACCTATCTTTAAAAACAAATTTCAAACATACAAATATTAAAATTACAATGAAAATTTTGCCTTAGAATCTTTTAAATTTCTATGAATTTCGGCAGGTCAAAAATATTTTTTACCTGGTCAAACCAATAAAATTGTCTATCTGTCTCTGGTTTTTTGTAAGCTTTAGATTTTTGGCAAAGATTCGACGAACTTTTTGATAGGTTCTGCAGTTTGGTATTACTTTATGCCCGTTCACAACCGGGTGGTTCATTGGATTGTTTAGATACTCCTCTTACATATCAATTTCATTGCAAATTTGATCTTGACAATGACAAGTAGCGAAACCAGTGTTGATCATTTAAAAAGGTACTATAAGATACAAAACAAAAATCTAAAAAAATATATGCAATTTATTGCTAAACCCAAATGGTATCCGCTTAAACTAAAACAAACGAAAGGTTTGTCACTGTATTAATGCAAAAAAAGCATAACAAAGCCCAGAAATTTTAAAAACCTTCCAATTAAAAAACCGATTACACCAAACCTCTTGGTCTGGAGATAAATAGTAACACATTTATGATATCTCTCTCCCTCTTAAATTTAAGAAAAACAGGAATTTTAAAAGTGTTTTGCCGAATACTCTGATAGTTTTAATATTATTTAAATAAAATTGTTATTTTTAGGATTCTTAATGAAACCCTCGGCCAATGTGGTCTACCTAGAATCGGATGGCAGATCGACCCGTTCGGTCACAGCAGAGAGCATGCCTCCCTTATATCTCAAATGGGATTTGAAGCTGTGTTCTTTGCTCGTTTGGACTTCCAAGACAGAGCCAGAAGGAAGAAGGTCCAAGCTATGGACTTTTTGTGGAAAGTCAGTTCCAATCTTAGTAAGTACACGAACTGGAATGCATTCGTCTACTACTACTAATACCACTGACGCTTGTGTTTGATAGATGTGTTGAACTTCTTTCAGTTTCAGTCTGCACTTTTTAATATTACTTACCGGATCTGTAGCGTTTTGTTGTTATTTTGTTATACCCTCGGGCTCTGTTCAATTGTAGACGTTTACCGAACCCTTTTCTTTCTCTCTGTGTATATTTAAAAGGAGTTGGTGTATCTTATCGCAATTGATGCAGCCGTCCTCCCTCCGACGGTTGAATTCTGCTGAAGATCGACCATTTTCCTTTCCCAATACTAGGTTTAAAACTCTCTGTCTGACTTATTCTAGATTAGAATAAATATTTGGTGATAAAATGGTAAAAAACGCGACACAGTTACGTGAATTGTTTAACATGAATTTGTTGATAATAAGCGTACTTTGTAATTGGTAGATTATGAAAATATTTCTCAATGGCTGACTACACCAGTGTGTATTATAGTTTTGTTTTAGATAATACAATTTATGGAGGAATTTTCGGAACAGATAATATCTACTTCCCTCCAAGTGGATTTTGTTCTGACATAATGTGCACAGACGATAGCATAAATGATGATCCGGAAAGCCCAGAGTATAATTTGGATGCTAAGGTGAAAAAAATAGGAATAATGTTAAAACTGTTTGGTTTTGGTTTTCACACAGGAATAATGTTATTAACAAAGGAAGTTTTTTTTAATTTCTTATAAATTTTTTCTCTGGAAATTGGGTTGTTGTTGGGGTTTTTGCCGTTTAACAAAAATTTCTTGATTCGATTTCTTTTAGATCGCTTCGTTTTTAAGTAGCGTTAAAGAAGTTGCAACCTACTTCAAGACTAACAATATCCTTATCACAATGGGAGGGGATTTTCAATATCAGGCAGCTCAAAGGAATTTCATGAACACTGAAAAATTAATCAAGTAAGCTTATAATATGGTAACAATTTGTAAATGCCTTTCAGGTATTGTTTTATTCTTTATTTAAAATAAAAACAACTGGAAGGTACACATAAAAAAATCGTCAAAGGTTAAGAGTGACCTTTTTCCAAATAAGTTAGGACATGAGGACTCATTTTCTAGATCTACACTACCATCATACGACTCAGGATCCACTATGAAAAAATCATGTGGTTACAGAGTATAGTGAGACCACTCAAGCCAGGAAACTTGGAAGCATACAAAGACTGACCTTCAGATGAATAATAGAAGCTTCAGGCGAAACACTTGAACGCGCTTGAACAACACTTTCGTTTGGATAAAAAAAAAGAGAGCGTTGTATCCTCCCTCAGTAGAAATGCAGAAATTTGGGTACAAGTAGGGTCAAACTTTAGAAACAAGAATTAGAACAGATAAAGGAGCGTAAGGTACCACAAAGATATGAAACAATCATCGTGTATAGGTCTACTGATACTGGGAGGAATGCGACAGGTGAAGGTTGATGGCCCCACTTACTCCCCAGGAAGACCCGCAGCAGCCATGCAATAGTAAAGAAACTGTGTCTGTCCTCTCTTAGATCTAGGGTAATTTAGGAATGCTCAGACAGTAGTGACCTTCAAAAACTAGCTAAGCTAAAAAATCGTCAAGCTTCTATGGGTACCTTATGACATAAACCGGTATGAGATCCGAGAAAAGGTGTAACTTTTTTCTAGCGCTGACCATGAATAATAGCGTAAACAAAACCGAAAGAGACTGGCTACTAGGATATAAAGTAAAATAAGAAAAATAAATCTCCCTCTTAAAGTGTTCCCGTGACACTGTGCATTCCCTGGACAATTGGCTATGAAGTAAGAGGAATGTTAAAGGGGAAGAAAAGAGAGGTAATATGTATATGTTTTTAGGGCTTTAAATAATGCTTCCTCTGAAGTAAACCTAATCTATTCCACGCCATCTTGCTACCTCAAAGCAGTATATGAGGCCGCTCCAAATTTGACGCTGGAAGTAAAGGAGGATGACTTCTTCCCTTACTCAGAGAACAACCACACCAACTGGGTGGGGTATTTTTCTTCCAGGCCTAACTGGAAAAGATATGAGAGGCTAAGTCACAATATTTTGCAGGTGAGTGAGTCTTTAACACCAATTTTTTCAGGTACCATCTAAAGATTCTACTGGAAAGTTTAACACTTTTAACCATCATAGTTTTTTTAATCTTAACATGACTTGACTTGGTTTGTACTTACTTGAAACATGGGTGTCACTCATGAACATTTTTGTGTTATTTGAGACGACTTTTGACGTAGATTATCAAGACTAGAGGTCCTCTCGATATATTTTGACAGTTGTTTAGAAACACATCAGTCAAATATATCTAGGGCTTCTAATAAAGACAAGAGTGCATCAACCCAATTATTCTTACTTTTGGCGTTAAAGCTATATCATATTGAAAGCAATAAGCGGATTCTGAACGGCATATTATTGATTTTTTATTATTAGGACTAAATATAAAGTCCTTCGTATAACAAAAAAGGGAGGATTTTTATAAAATTGCGAAAATCGATTTTAAAGAAAATTACAATGAAGAACAATTTAAAAATTGTACAAATCAAATTAAACTTTTAGTGACAGCCCATTAGCAGAGCTGTAGAATCTAGAAAAATATAAGGTGACGGAGATGTTGATTTAAATTGTAGGTTTCTAAGCAGCTCTACTGCATATCTGCAGCAAAAAATCTTGATGTAAACGTTACGAAATTGGTGTACCTCAAGGAAGCGATGGGTGTGGCTCAGCACCACGACGCCATTACTGGCACGGAAAAACAACACGTGACGTACGATTATTCTAGACAACTGTCAAAGGGTATCAATGAAGCTGAGGCACAGTTATCTGGTCTTATAAGGTAATTTCATAACAAAGGAGTAGGCCTGCGGCAATATGAGTTATTTGTTTGATGACCAGGTAACAGAATTTCGAAAACTGTGGGATCTTTATTAAATTTCTTTTAGAGTTTACGCTTTCCTCAGCTTTTTCCGAAAAATATTGTTTATAACTAGGCCAAATAGGGTATATATATAGCAGGTTTGCGTAAAAAATATGTCTAAGTCAAACTCTAAATAAAAAAAGGCTGCCAATATTCGGAGCAAAACGACAAGCTAAGAAATAAGAATAATGAAAAGCAAACCAAAATCATATTGGAAATATTTTTTTTGTTTTTAGTTCGTTAATTGCCAAACCCAATCAAACCATAAATCTGGGTCTTAATTCTTGCCATCTGTCCAACTTGAGCATTTGTGACGTATCCAAAGACTCCAGTAAATTAGTAGTGACGCTTTATAATCCGTTGACAAGATCTGTCAACTATACTGTGCATCTGCCAGTGAACTCAAAAAGTTTGACAGTTACTGGGCCTAGAGGTAAACTGTGTTCTATTTTAAGAGTCAGATATGTATTTGGTAAAGCAGTTTTTACTAGCAAAATAAAAAATAAAAAATCTGAAACCGAACCGAACCGAACCAAACCCAATCAAACCATAAATCTGGGTCTTAATTCTTGCCATCTGTCCAACTTGAGCATTTGTGACGTATCCAAAGACTCCAGTAAATTAGTAGTGACGCTTTATAATCCGTTGACAAGATCTGTCAACTATACTGTGCATCTGCCAGTGAACTCAAAAAGTTTGACAGTTACTGGGCCTAGAGGTAAACCGTTTTAAGAGTCAGATATGTATTTGGTAAAGCAGTTTTTACTAGCAAAATAAAAAATAAAAAATCTGAAACAGTTTTAAGATCTTTATGAATGTTCAAAAATTTATTTTTAAGAATAAAGCTAAAAGTTTTAAGAATTATTTTTTTTAATTTTTGTTTTAAAAATCCAGGCCAGCAAATATTTTGTAATATTTTATTTTAGGTATTGTTAAACATGACCTTCTTCAACCAATATCAACATTTTCCTACGTCAAGCTTCAAAAAAGTCCAGCCAACTCTGATTTGACATTTGTGGCGTCCGATATTCCGCCACTGGGCACCCAAGTTTATTTTGTTGAAAAGATCCAAAGTAATGAGATAGAAATGAAAAAAGACCAAGAGGATTCAGCAACACAGCTTTGTAAATTTGGAAATGAGGTATTAATCTTAACATCAATTAAATAAAAATTTTAAAATTTGAGTAAATAGGGCATATAATAAATCGCTGAATCACATTATATCCAAAGTTAAGCATAATGAATCTTGATACTCCATAAGTTTAATGATCTTTTTCGAAATCATAACTTAGAATTAACGTTTTTTCAGTTAATAGGATTTGACATTGACAATTCCACCAACTTGCTCAAATCAGTTACAATGAACGGCGTAACCTTAAATGTCATACAGGAATTCTTATATTACATTAGCTCGAATGGAACCGAAGATAGTGACCCATCAGGTAAATAGAACAAATTAAGAAGAAATGTGGACAATTAGATTAGCTTGTTAGAGTTGACATTCAAAATTTTAAAAAGTTTTTAACGTTATTGGGCTACTATTTATCCATTCTCTTTGACAAAGAAGGTCAATAAACTCAATTCTATAAATTCTTTGACAGTGTGATAGCTCATATTTTATGAAATCACCCAAAACGTAAGCTGTTAATTGTAAATATTTCATTAAATATATTTTAAGATAACATTTTTATTTCCTTGTCAATTTGAAATGTACTTAACTCGACACAATTTATATTGTTACCCAATCCAACATTGCATCACGTTTGAGTAAAGAAAAATCTCTAAAACCGGTATATCTATTATCTCTATCATTGCATCAAAATCCTTTTAGTATTTCGATGCAGCATATGTTACATCGAAGTGACTTGCGGACACATAGAGAAACATCTTTTTTTTTTGTATTCGTTTCAGGGGTTTAAAATGTGGCTGATCAAATAAAAATTAGAAGAAATGTTCATCTTAAAACTTTTCAAGGCATTGTTTAAAAACTATTTGTTTCTATTTTAGGCGCTTACATATTTCGACCGAACAAAACTGCACAGTCTTTTGATAAACCAGAAATAACTTTAAGAAAAGTCGGAGATGTAGTTGAAGAAGTTCACCAAAAAATCAACGAATGGATTACTCAAGTCATCAGAGTTAATAAGGGATCTGGAAATTATGTAGAATTTGATTGGCTAGTGGGACCAATTGACATGTAAGAAATTAATATACTCTTATAAGGTTAAGAAATGAATATTTGTTAAAATCTTACTTTTGTAATTTCATATGTTTATTTCAGCTCAAAAAAACTAGGCACAGAAGTAATAACTAGGTTCACTGTTAAAGATTTTGACAACAATAAAACTTTCTATACAGACTCAAATGGTAGGGAAATGATCAAGAGACAACTAAACGTCAGACCTGGTAAGACATTCTATTTTTTACCTCTGAGGCTCAATATTGGGTTTTAGTCCAACCCCCACGTGAATACGATAACAATGCTTAATCAAAAAACTCTACTAACAAACTAACTAAACACTTGATGGTTGTTGGGACTGACTGACTAAGTATACATCACCGGTTAAGGGCGTACATGATACGTATATGAATCGATGATGTCTGTGGACAGAGAGAAAACACATCAAGGCACCTCGTGGTAGAATGTGAGGCAACAGACACTCAGGACACCAGCCCAAAGGCTCCAGTTGCTTAAATGGGTTGACATATATTCGACTTTGCAAAGAGAACAGAAAGGGCCATTAAGTTACATTAAATGGAAGTTCAGAGTGTTTTAAAAGATAAACCTGGGACATGGCAAAAACGGCCTACTCAAACCTACTTGCCGGACGGAAGGGCGAAAAAATATCAAAACACAAAATATCGAAAACACAAAATATCGAAAATACAAAATATCGAAAACATACAAAATATCGAAACTACAAAATATCGAAACCACAAAATATCGAAACTACATTTTATCGAATTACAAAATATCGAAACTACAAAATATCGAAACCACAAAATATCGAAACTACAAAATCGAAAATACAAAATATCGAAAATACAAAATATCGAAAATACAAAATATCGAAAATACAAAATATCGAAAATACAAAGTATCGAATCACAAAATATCGAACATAAAAAATATCGAAATTAACAAATCAAAAATAGAAAATTTCGAAACCTTAACCTAACCCGACTTTGACGTAACCTAACCTAATCTAACTAAACCTATTCTGACCTAACCTCATAAAAATAGAAAATTTCAAAAATCTAACCTGACAAAACCTAATCAAATCTAGCCAAAACAAATCGAACCAAAGCAAACTGAACCAACAATTTTTTTCAAAAAAAAAACTCTCCTGACTTCTTTCCTGGGATCCTAGAGGGTGTGAATCCGAACCGAACCTAACCGAACCGAACTGAATCGTACCGAACCGAACCGAACCTAACCTAATCAAACTAAACTACAACACTGCTAATTAGGTTTGGTTTGGTATGGTTAGGTATGGTTAGGTATGGTTAGGTATGGTTAGGTTTGGATAGGTTCGGTTCGGTTCTGTTCGGTTCGGTTCGGTTCTAATTCACACCTTCTAGGATCCCGGGAAAAAAGTCAGGAAAGTTTTTTTTTGTTAAAAATTGTTGGTTCAGTTTGCTTTGGTTCGGTTTGATTCGGTTCGGTTAGATTTGATTAGGTTTTGTTAGGTTAGGTTTTTGTTATATCAGATTAGGTTAAGTTAGATTAGGTCAGGGTCAGGTTAGGTGTAGGTTCCGAAATTTTCTGTTTTTGATTTTCGATATTTTGTTGTTTCGATAAATTGTATTTTCGATATTTTGTGTTTTCGATATTTTGGTTTCGATATTTTGTTGTTTCGATATTTTGTATTTTCGATATTTTGTATTTTCGATATTTTGTGTTTTCGATATTTTGTGTTTTCGATATTTTGTATTTTCGATATTTTGTTGTTTCGATATTTTGTTGTTTCGATATTTTGTATTTTCGATATTTTGTAGTTTCGATATTTTGTTATTCGATATTTTGTAGTTTCGATATTTTGTAGTTTCGATATTTTGTAGTTTCGATATTATGTACTTTCGATATTTTAATTCGATATTTTGTTTTTCGATATTTTGTGTTTCGATATTTTTTCGCCCTTCCACTCTCACGAAATCTGAAATGTGACTACTATTTTGTATTGCGAACATGAACTTATCTTCAATATCGCAAACAAACTACACAATGACAACTTTTCAAATTTTACAGGATATTCCTACAACAACACTTACGAACCAGTGGCGAGTAACTACTACCCGATCACCTCAAAAATCAGCATCAAAGATTCAAATAAGAAACTGCAAGTTTCACTCTTAAATGACAGATCACAAGGAGGAACAAGCTTAGGAAATGGTCAAATGGAACTAATGGTAACAGGAAGCCAATTTTTTATAAATATTTTAGTAGATTTCTAAAAAGTTGATCAGTTTAAAAAAGGAAAAATATTTTTGCGCTCCTGTAGTACTTATTAGTAAACTATTATAAAACTAACATAACAAAACTTGAAACTAGTTACACTTATCAGAAGCAGCGTATCAATCCTAATCACTTTCAGTAAAGAGAGAAAGAGGGCAAAGAAACTGATACAATCTTGTTCTCTTTTTTGGCCCAAGATATTTTAAAGATGCACAACCTTGATTTTGAGCTGTTATGAAATCATGTTTATCTACTTCAGAACGTAAAAATGGAACTTCTTATAGTTGATAGTTTAACATTCCCTAAATGTTAAAAAAGCTTTCGGTATAAATCACAATAATATCACTTGTTACGCAGACGACACTATATCATCAATAAAGTAACACAGATTGGGATTTACTAATCATTTTTGGCTGTATAATTAAGTGGGGCCTTGGACTGTTCTGGGACTTCCTTCTCATTCTTTGATTTGGTTCTTATTTCCGACTCCTAGCATTTGGAGATTTTCTTCTACTCGGATATTCTGTTACTATGTCCATCAATTTGACCTTCGCCGAAAATATTTTCTAGTAGTACCATCTGCTCTCATCTGTTCTTAAATCTTTTCCATCCATTACAAAGTTGAATAATTTTTTCCAAAACTGAAACTTTTTATAGTTTATCGTTATTTTAGCATTTTCTGATAATAAAAAAATCTTTTGTATTATATCACAATAAGGAGTAATAATATCACTTGTTACGCAGATGATATCATCAATAAAGCAAAACAGATTAGGATCTAATATAGGTTTTATTCCTATGCTAATTAATTTACCTTCGCCTGAAAATTATTACCTAGACCAAATAGAAAACCCCTATATTCAAATAAACATTTTCTTATGCACTTCAGTGGCTCTTTTAGGCTTAGAATCCTCAATAAAAGGTATCTGATAAAACGTTTGTTTTAAATCACTTAAATCTAGCATTTTTAAATAATGCGCTATTCTAGTAATCCACCATCAATAATGGGTGAATAAATAGAACTGTATTCTTCACTTTGCACATTTTAAGATCAACTTTACTCATTATAAGCACACGCTTTGGCCAAGATATTCTAAAAATGTAGAAAATTGACTTTCGGCAGTTTTTAAACCTTTTTCACTGACTGGATAGCCGAAAAAATTAAGTTTTTCTACAAAACTGATACTTCTTATAGTTGATGGTTAGGTTAGCAATTTTAGATGTTGAAAAAGCTTTTTTAATAATCACAATAAGTCTCAATATAGCTTGGTACGCAGATGATCTGATCATCGATAAAACAAAACAGAGTTTAGGACCTAATGTAGGTTGTATTATGTTAATTTTTCTACCGTCGCGTCGCCTGAAAATTTCCTAGACCAAATGGTAAACCCTTCTATTGATAATAACTTTTTCCTTATATTTAAACAACCCCAGTGAGATCAGCAAGTTATCAAATAAATATTCAGTAACGTCTAAAAAGAATCTGATTTTGTAATTGTATAATTTTTTTTAGGTACATAGAAGAACAGTAAAAGACGACAACAAAGGTGTAGACGAAGCATTAAACGAAACGGAATTCGGACAAGGAATGGTTGCTAGGGGACAAGTTTATCTCATCTTCGGATCTACAAATAATTCCCAAAGTAGGTAATTTTAAACCAAGGAAATATCTTAAATATTGGAAAATCAAAAACAGTTTTTACTTTTAATGAAGATTAAATACGGAACTAACGCTTATTTTGAAGGTAACTGATAATGAGGAGAATAAGGTGCGCAGCACTAGTTGCCTTTGTTATTTCCACCAAACAAGTAAAACTGCGGATAATAAAACTTGGAAATTTCATAATTTAGCAGTAATTAGGACTCCCTTGGCTACTATATGATACGTTTACTCATTAGTTCTTACGTTTTGAACAGCCAGACTATTTCAATTTTGCAGCTCCATCTATCAGCGCACAGGAGCGTTTACTGGCAGAAGAACTTTTGCTAAGACCATGGTTGGGAGTAGCGGACGCTGGCAACTTAACTCTGGACCAGTTAAACAGTACAATAAGTTTTAATGTGAGTAGCTGACTTTAACACAGGGTTTCATTTAACCGTTTTTGAACGTGTTAACACTAATGTAAGCTTGTTTATCTGGTGAAAGTAAAACGGTTAGAGTAGATTCGATAAAATATTTTTTTTCGGAAAAAATCTTGGATACATTGCTATATAAAGAACAATAACTTTTAAGTTGCGTTGCAAAACAATTTAGTAGAGCAAAAAATATTTTGTTAATATTTATTAGCAATTTATTTGGTATCAATTCGAACTGAAACCGTTTTATTTTACTTCATTTTATAAATAATGAAATAAAATGAAATAATACTCGGGATCCAAACGATAATACCGAAATTTTCTGTAATAAATTATAATAATCTGCCAATATATGGGCCCCTAAGCTCACACTAGGTACTATAGTTATAGTGTACGTGTGAGCTAATATAACTAAAAACTGAAATATATTTTATTTAACTCCAGACTAAATTACCTTTTGTTTGATACCACACAAGCCATGTTTTGACTTAAACTCAAATTTTTGAAATCTACCCCCACCCTTAAAAAAAACAAAAAACTAAAATGTATTTTGTTAAACTCCGGACTCAATTACCTTTCGTTTGATATCACACACGCCATATTTTCACTTAAACTCTAATTTTTAAAATATACCCCCACCCTTTTTTTTTAAATAAATTAAAATGTATTTTGTTTAACTGCAGGCTCAATTACCTTTTGTTTGATATCACACACGCCATATTTTCACATAAACTCTAATTTTTGAAATCTACCCCCACCCTTTTATTTGGTTTCTGTTCGGTGGATTTTGTTCATTTTTAAATGGGACCATCTCGACCTAAGACCCAGCCTAGGTACCAAATTTCATTAAAATCGGCCAAGCGGTTTTTAAATTATGCGCGTTGGTCGTTACAGACATACAGACAGACAAACAGACAGACGGCGCAACAAAAAAGTTTCAAAATCATCTGAAACGCAAAGATATATAAAAATTTTTGAAATCGGAGCAATTTTTTTTTCTCGAAAAAATTAGGATCACCATAGCTCACACTACTATAGTATAGTATATGTGTGAGCTAAAATGGCTTTTTTTACCTCACTTGCAAATGATGAATTGGAATTATAAATTATCCTTATTTTTTAGACTTCCTTGCTGCAAGCAAGTCTTCCTGACAACGTTAACTTGCTAACTTTGGAACCGTGGAGTGGAAACACGCATCTACTTAGACTGGAACATATTCTTGAGAAGACAGAGGATCCTAATCTTTCTCAAAGCGCAAGTGTAAACTTACGGGTAAGTTTTCCAAATTTTACAGCGTTTTCTTTCTACGCTTGAAGACTTTTAAAACGGGACAATGACTTTGCCAGGATTAGCTTTTTGTTTGGGTCATTGCCTTAAAATTAAATACATTACAACCCCATTAAAGGAAGTTATTAATAAATCTGAAATCCATCCAAAAATTATACAGTGTGTCCACGTAAGTTGGCGGCATATGGGAAACTTTTTTATAATTAGCTTTACGAAAAAAAGTTATTCTTCATAAAAAGTTCTGCATGGTCCAAAACCTAAAATGCAATCATCAGATGTTAAATTTTTTCAGTCATATTACGAGGTTTGTCAAAAAATGTGATTTTTGCTCTAGAGTAAAGTACCTTTCTTTTTGACAATATCGAAAATTGTTATAAAGAAAAGATGTTTAGAATTAAAAATAGCTTTTAAATATTCAACATTGTTTATTTACATTAAAAAAATATTTTTTTCTACATTTTCTCTGCGATTATGTTGGAAATTTAAGTTTGCACATTAATGCATTGCATTTATTAATTATAAATTTGATAAGTATTTATACCGTGGCACTTTTTGAAATACGATTGTTGACGTTTCTTCGAATTTTCGATATTTAGACAGTTCGCAAAGCCTACTTTAATTATCAGTTTTAAAAAATGCCAGTGCATCCTAGATTAATTATGCATTAATGTGCAAACTTAAATGTCCAACGTAATCGCAGAGAAAATGTAGAAAAAAATATTTTTTTAATGTAAATAAACAATGTTGAATATTTGAAAGCTATTTTTAATTCTAAACATCTTTTCTTTACAACAATTTTCGATATTGTCAAAAAGAAAGGTACTTTTCACATCCCATTTTTTGACAAACCTCGTAATATGACTGAAAAAATTTAACATCTGATGGTTGCATTTTAGGTTTTGGATGATGCAGAACTTTTTATGAAGAATAACTTTTTTTCGTAAAGCTAATAATAAAAAAGTTTCCCATATGCCGCCAACTTACGTGGACACACTGTATAATGTATTTGAAATAGGATAATGGGAAATAGGTACATTGATCGAATCTTGGTGCAATACTGCTTCCAGGACAGTAAAAACGAATACGGCTTCATTCTTTTGTTTTTTGTTTTTTAGGATTTACTAGACGGTTTCAAAATAAATATTTTGGAAGAAAAGACGCTAGGAGGTATAACACCAGTTCATACGTCAAACTCTGAACTTAATTCCACGAAAATAATCTTGTCACCTATGCAAATTAGAACTTTTATTGTGGAAATCGGAAAAGACACTTCCACTTTTTCTTATTAGGTGGAACATCGGTATGATTATCTTTGCTGTACTAATTGCTGTTTTAAACGTTCATACATTATAGCAACAAACATAAAACATTTATAGAATTATTCAGATCAAGTCGGTTAAATTTAAGTAAAATGTTACATTTTGCTTAGTTTTTTACGCAGCACCGTCAGATTCACGTTGAAAGCAATGTGAATCTACGCAACCGATGCTATACGAAATAGAACTGTTTTTCTAATTTTTAGATTATTAATTATATTAAGGAAACAAAAATAAATTATTTAAATTTTACTGCTACATCTCTAGGTTTGAGGATTAAAAAATTTTCTTTGTATTTAACTTTTTATTAAGAAAATATAGTCTTTTAACCAAAAAGACATTGTATTTTATTTTGCTCATAACACATTTAAATTAAACATCTAAAAAAATAACAAAACATCAACAAAATACATTTTTTCTACTTACAAAAAACACTTGACAACAAAATTAATATTTTAAAAACTAATGTTAAAAAACACAAACAGTTTATGGGTTTAGATCCGTTGTTGATATACAGGGTGTTACTGAATAATATACTAATAATAAAGGCTGTAAAAGCTTAGGTCCATTTTGAGAACAAGCTTTATATAAACATACAATTAGGGTAATAGCTCTAGTTACCATGAAGATTCTGCTACGAACTTAGCAGGCGTTTAGATAAAAATAAAAACATAAAGGGTGTAACCCGATCTCAGCAAAACGCGAGATGACTAGGGATATCTGGGGAGATCCAACGAGGTCGCGTTACGAGATCGAGATTGTCTTTTCTTTTAAATCTGCGAAGCGAAGAAGAAGAATTGCGTTTTTGTAAACCTTGCTAATTTCTTTCTCTTTCTCTCTCGAAGAAAAGGTTCAAATGTTAAAATGGTATTTTGCAGGAAACTCCGATCGGGATGTAATAAATTTGTTTATTGCTAAGTATGAGGACGGTGAGATTCCTTGCAAAACTACGATTTTGAATATAATTAACCAATTTCTATAAATTTGGGTGCGCTAAGCTCTGCAGAAAATGTAGCAACAATAAAGAGGTGGATAAGGGCCCAACACCCATGTTGAAACAAAGGCAACAGCGAGAAACTGCCGTTTGTGGTGCGGCTGAAGTACTCCCCCCTTGTTCAGCCATTGCTAAAGAGATACCTGATGATATTTTAGCTCACACATATACTATACTATAGTAGTGTGAGCTATGGTGATCCTAATTTTTTCGAGAAAAAAAAAGTTGCTCCGATTTGAAAATTTTTTATATATCTTTGCGTTTCAGATGATTTTGAAACTTTTTTGTTGCGCCGTCTGTCTGTCTGTCTGTCTGTATGTCTGTCTTTAACGACCAACGCGCATAACTCAAACACCGCTTGGCCGATTTTAATGAAATTTGATACCTAGGCTGGGTCTTGGGTCGAGATGGTCCCATTTAAAAATGAACAAAATCCACCGAACACAAACCAAATAAAAGGGTGGGGGTAGATTTCAAAAATTAGAGTTTATGTGAAAATATGGCGTGTGTGATATCAAACGAAAGATAATTGAGTCTGCAGTTAAACAAAATACATTTTAATTTATTTAAAAAAAAGGTGGGGGTATATTTTAAAAATTAGAGTTTAAGTGAAAATATGGCGTGTGTGATATCAAACGAAAGGTAATTGAGTCCGGAGTTTAACAAAATACATTTTAGTTTTTTGTTTTTTTTTAAGGGTGGGGGTAGATTTCAAAAATTTGAGTTTAAGTCAAAACATGGCTTGTGTTGGTATCAAACAAAAGGTAATTTAGTCTGGAGTTGAATAAAATATATTTCAGTTTTTAGTTATATTAGCTCACACGTACACTATAACTAGAGTACCTAGTGTGAGCTTAGGTGCCCATATATTGGCAGAGTATTTAATATCCCTTAGTTGGGGATATCTTTAGGGCGAATATTCGCTCCCGTTAATTAATAAAATGCTGTTAATTACTTACACGATGTAAACGCTGCGTTACTAAAAGGGAAGAGAGGGATTCAACATGGCTGCTAGCATCAATTGTCATAATTTGAATGTTCGCGGGTTATTACAATATTCCTCCGAGAACCATTTGAAACATTTTAAGAAGACATAAATACAAAGCCTACAAGTTAAAAAAATCTCAGGATGGAATTTTGTGAAAAAATGATGGATCGTGCAAATCAGGATAAGAATTTTTTCAGTAATATTTTATATACTCACGAAATCCATCAATTACTCGCTACTTGGCAAAAGAAAAAACTCTGCCAATCTATTGGCACCTAAGCTCACACTAGGTACTATAGTTATAGTGTGAGCTAATATAATCAAAAACTGAAATATATTTTATTCAACTCCAGAATCAATTACCTTTCGTTTGATACCACACAAGCCATGTTTTGACTTAAACTCAAATTTTTTTAATCTACCCCCCACCCTTTTAAAAAAAAACTAAAATGTATTTTGTTTAACTCCAGACTCAATTACCTTTCGTTTGATATCACACACGCCATATTTTCACTTAAACTCTAATTTTTGACATCTACCCCACCCCCACCCTTTTTTTAAAAATAAACTAAAATTCATTTTTTTTAAACTCCAGACTTAATTACCTTTCGTTTGATATCACACACGCCATATTTTCACATAAACTCTAATTTTTGGAATCTACCCCCACCCTTTTATTTGGCTTGCGTTCGGTGGATTTTGTTCATTTTTAAATGGGACCATCACGGCCCAAGACCCAACTTAGGTACCAAATTTCATTAAAATCGGACAAACGGTTTTTGAGTTATGCGGGTTGGTCGTTACAGACAGACATACAGACAGACATACAGACAGACAGACAGACAGACAGACAGACAGAAAAACAAAAAAGTTTCAAAATCATCTGAAACGCAAAGATATATAAAAAATTTTGAAATCGGAGCAACTTTTTTTTTCTCGAAAAAATTAGGATCACCATAGCTCACACTACTTATAGTAGTAGTGTGAGCTAATAAGCATTTGACGGTAAATGTGCGAACACAATACCCTCAAAAATTAAATTTTTGGTCAGGGGTTCTTGGAGATAATATCATCGGGCCATTTTTTATTAATGATAACTTGAATGGGGCCGCGTATTTAAACTTGTTGTAAAATCAAGTGATTCCTGCTATTCGTTGATTTTCAGCAAGTTTGGTTTGCGTAGGGTGAGTGTTCGGCACATGACGTTTTACCCGCCAGCGAATATTTAGACGAAACTTTTCCCCGACGAGTTATTAGCAGACGCATTATTACACAAGACGCTAGGCGCTACCAAGTCCACTTCCAATCCCTGGCTTCGCATGCGTAGATCTACTAATATTATTTACCTCATGAATTAGAATCGATGTACAGGGTGATTTTCACTTGAATGATTCTAACCACATGAAAATAGAAAGTTTCAAAAACCTAACGAAACCTAATCAGATCTAACCGAACCGAACCAAAGCAAACTAAACCAATATTAAAAAAAAAAAAAAACTTTCCTGACTTCCTACCTGGGATGCTAGAGGATGTGAATCCGAACCGGACCGTACCGAACCGAACCTATCCAAACCTAACCCTACCCAACTAAACCTAATTAGCAGTACGTGTTGTAGTTTAGTTTGGTTAGGTTAGGTTTGGTTCAGTTTAGTTAGGTTCGGTTTGGTTCGGTTCGGATTCACATCCTCTAGGATCCCGGGCAGGAAGTCAGGAAAGTTTTTTTTTTTTTTTAAATTATTGGTTCAGTTTCCTTCGGTTCGGTTAGATTTGATTAGGTTTTGTTAGGTTAGGTTTTTGAAACTTTCTATTTTCATGTGGTTAGAATCATTCAAGTGAAAATCACCCTGTATGTATCTATTCTAAGACATGAGGTAAATAACATTGGTAGATCAGCGCTTGCGAAGCCAGGGATTGAAAGTGGACTTGGTAGCGCTAGCGTCTTGTGCATTATTACCAGATGACCCCCTAGGTTGTCTGACCTGACTGTATGTGATTTTTTTATTTGGTCTTATGTCAAAAATAATATATTTACATTTGAGCGCATAATTTAGCCGAACTTCGAATTAAAAAAGGCTTAAAATTGATTCGATCAAACCTGAGATGCCAAGCAATCTACGGCAGGGATTTTATAACCATTTATGTTATTGTTTAGCACAATAAGGTGGCAAGTTTAAGCATTTAATTTGATTAATTTGGTAGCTCCTGAAAGGACTTTGTAAGGTTTTTTACATATTCTTATTTAAGTTGTTAAATCGCGACAACAGCGGTGTAAAAAATCAATTTTATTCGAAGGATATGGCGGCCTGATTAACGCGATATTTAGAGACAATAATAAACGAAAAATGGGTACGTTGCTCTTCAAAAATCTTCGAGTCACTGAATCATAGGCCACACCCAAACTAGAGAGGGATGAAGAGGGGAAGTTGTTTCTATTTGTATCTAAACATTTGCTAAATTAGTTTTTCTCGTTTTAAGCAGAATCTTCGTGGTCACTATAGCTTTTACTCTAATGGTACGTCCTAAACGTCTTAACTTTTGACATAAAAGTTAAAACGTTTAGGACATATGTTCATATGAAGTTCTTTTCTCAAAATGGACTCGACGATTTTTTAATCTCAAATATTTTAATTTTTTTTATGCATATCTAATAAACCTTGCTTGAATTTAATGGTTTGTCATACTACTGTTAGTATGATAAAACAAAAATTACCTTATAATAATTTAGAGGTTAATCACTTAGGACTCTAATTTGCTAATGCACTCCAGTAAAGCCATATCAGTCATTGTCATTTGTGAACAGTCCATCCCATCATCATGACACCAACTTTTTTCAATTGACACTCCGTTTTGAACCAATGACTTTTTCTCAATTTCATTGATTTTTCGTTTCACCGATTGTATGAAACACGAAATATTCTAAAAAATACAAATGAAAACATTTTAATGGAAGATCACAATCAAGGAGACAACTAAAAAAAAGACACATGGTTATTTAATATTGAACTAATTGATCTATTTAGTTTTTTAACCAAAAAGGTTTACCATCTGCTACGACTAGGTGGGGTAATATATAAATAAAAACAAAAAAGTTATAAGGATGTCTTACGGACTTCAAAGAGTAATACCACTAGGACCTTGCGAAAAAGATTTATTATTAGATTGTTTTCAAAATAATAAAACTTGACACAAGTCGCAGCATTATTACGAGATAACAAGAAACCAAAGTGCCGGACTGTAATTGAAGCAATTAATTGATTAACTTACAGTGTTTTCTAACTGTCGACTGACGATAGTCGCTTCTTCTTGTAATATACTATATTTTGAATATCTAGAAATACTTGAATAATAGTCAGCCACAGCAGCTACGTAATCTTCTTTTACTGCTTTAAAAATTATATTGCTAGCGATGACTACGTCTCCCTCTTTAAGACCTTCTAGGAGAAGAACGTTTTGGGAAGACTCGTATATTCTGATTAATAATAACCTACAACAAAGTTGATGCCAGGAAAAACATAGTTCACCATATCATGTATTTATAATATTTTTGACTATTTTAACAGACCCCCGGTAAGAGGTCTAGTCACAAACTTTTCTTTGATTGTTGGTAGCTTATTGAAAAATAAAAAAAGCTAAAACATTTTTAAAACTAAGTAGTTAGATTATATTATATAGTGAGTTAGTACTAGAAAATGGACAAACAATATCTCCATGCAAATACTTGGGTGTCACATTTGATAAGACAGGAACAGACTGTAAAGAATTGGAAAAAAGAATAGTAAAAGCAAAAAAAGTTATTGGATGTCTTAACAGTATTTTATGGAGCAGAGAAAAAGAATGTAAAATTTAACATATATGAAACAATGGTCAAAAGCACGCTGTTGTATGGAATAGAGACTTGTCGCGTAACAGAAAAATACAAAAAAAAATGGAAAGTGTCGAAATGGATGCAATAAGATCAATGAGAATATCTAGAATAGATCACATAAGAAATGAGATCATAAAAGAAAGAATGGGAATCGAGGGAATCATAACGGATGACATCACTAAAAGGCAACTGATATGGTACGGCCATGTACAACGGATGAACGACGAAAGATTACCAAAGCAGGTCCTAGAATGGCAACCAATAGGGCGCAGAAAAAGAGGACGTCCTAAACTAGAATGGCAACAGTCAATCCAAAGTTCAATGAGTCAAAAGAATCTGACACAGGATGATTGACAGGATCGAAGGAGGTGGAGAATAGGCGTCGGACAACGTAGAAAAACGTTCTAAACCGACATAGTAGTAGTTAGATTATAAACAATTTATTATAAAATAAAAAGGTCCTACCAAAGGTGTGACTCCTTGTTCGATAGCTTTTTTTAAAGTCTATTGTTTTTTGACACAAGAAATGTTTTCAGTGAATTATAATGCATCATAGGGATTTAAATGTTGAACTTTTGTTCTGCAATGATTTGAGGGGTCATAACTTTTATTACAGATAGAGATGAGTTCTAGCTACATGCTTAATGATTATTTTTGTTAGCAAAACTCTGTTTACACCGTATTTTTTTTAAAGAGGGCTTGTGTTTATTTTTGTTAGCATTGATCTATCTGACATGTTCAGGCACGTTTTGGTTATGCAATGTCAATATTTTTGTTTACGAGCACTATTGAAAAATTATTATTTTAAAATTATTAATTTTTAAACAAACGTGGAATTTCGTACCCGTGAATTTAAAATAAATAAAAAAAAACTCCTTTTTGCCCGATTAGCCACGAAACTTGTTTGATTTTTAAATTTACGGGTACGAAATTCCACGTTTGTTAGTATTATTTGGCTTAAAAATTCCGTTGATTGACGCTCACTGTCTTGAAGACGGGTAAAAATGCAATCTGTGTTGATCCGGCCTGAAAGACAAAGAGCTGTCGTAGGTCACGGACTATAGTTGTTTTCTTTTATTTGCATTCGATCTTTTCATTGATCGATATTGTATAGCAGTGTTTTCGCCTGCTTTTAGTTTTTTGTTTCTCTCGTATCTCGGTAGATGGCGCCTCTTGCTATAGTTCGCTCACTAATTACATTTAATTAGAGACAAAACCGTCTGATTAACTTCGCAAGATTTGTCACATTGACCAGCAGTGTTCTGAGGAGTCCCATAAGGACGAAACGGTTAACTGTCAACACTTATTAGGTGTCCATTAGATCTTGGACCCCCGTGAGGTTAAGCTTTCAGGCTACCCACGGAAAAATATAAGGGAAACAAAAAAACTCCTTTTTGCCCGATTAGCCACGAAACTTGTTTGATTAATTTTTAAATTTTACAGGTTCATAGATTAATTTAGATGCAGAACAAAAGTTGATATAGGGTCAAAATTTTAACGCGTGAAAGCCTATGATACATTATAAAAAAATTTACTGTAAGTATTAGACATTTGCAAACGTCAACATTTAAATTAACAAAATTTTGGGATTAGCAGTAAGTAAATTTTGGGATTAGCAGTAAGTAATTTAGTAATACTTTAATTTCAAAATAATATAGTCTTTTAAAAAACAGTTGTGATAAAACTGCTTTTGAACTAATTTTTCTAAAAAATTCAGCAAAATCGGTCAGGTAGTTTCGGAGTTTTTTCGGTACAAACAAAACCCCTCTCGCACCTCATGTCGGGCAGTTAAATTTTTATGAATTCCCAAGCGGGCGTTGTCAAAGTAAAAAAGAGGAAAAATACCATACCTTCGTGATATACTGCTCAACCATAACTCCTGTGAATAACTACTATTTACTTTGATAACAATGCCAACGGTATCAAACTCTTGAAATTGAAACGTTTTATCATTTCCACTAATGCCATCTATCCTGTTAAGTTTTCTGCGAACTTTTTGAAATTTTTCTAAATCTAACTTTGGTTCCTCCTTGATTTTCGTATTTTTGTTTGCTGAAAGCCCCCAGTTTGTACTAAAAACATTGATCAGATCTATCTATCTCTGTTATTCTGTCGATATTATTGCAATATAAAACTAATGTATTTTCATTAAGGGCAGGCTGCTTCTTTCCATATTTATTTGTAATTCAGGGTGAAAGTGGCAAAAACTGCTGCTACAGGCACCACACTATACTGCGACGTTGTTACATAAGAAAAATATTTGAAATATCTTAAAGTCAGAATTGCTAAAATCAGTGTCATCCACCAAATCATGTAACTTTGATTCTGGTAAATAAATATTGTCCCGCAAGTAATGAAAAAGCAAACTACCTATATTTATCACGTAATGAACCACCGTGAAAACTTTCGACTAACCCCGCTTTTTCATTTTCGTGTTTTTACCAGACAATTAGTCTCCAAGTAGTACAAGAAGACATATACAGGGTTCGTCAACAATCGTTTGGCCATTGAAAAATATGTGAATAGTTTCAGCTCTGTGTTCAGCTCTGTTGTCAAGTTGGAAAATGGTTTTCTTTTCGCGATCTAATGACGTTACTCTTACCGGCTGAGTAGGCCAAAGACGGCGATGCATAAAATCCTTAACACCCCTTGATTTTAATTGCTGTAGCGCCATCTCTTAGATTTGATTTGAACATTTGACATCATTTGAACTGTATGACTAATAATCAATACTGTGAATCTCTAATTAAGTGTACCGGTAGAGCTTTCTAACATGGCAAAAATGTTAAAGGAGGTTACTACACGCACAAACAAAATATTCCACAAATTCAACTTTATGGATAACAAATTTCTTGGTCTTTATGTGTCAAACCGAACCGATTTATTCTCAACCAGAGTTAAAAACCAATACTTTAAAAAGTAAGTTACTTTACAGGAATGTACTTAGAAAACTGTGTAATTAATTACAACAAAAAAATAACTTAATTATAAATATCCTACTTGCAAAATAAAAAATACTCTGCCAATATATGGGCCCCTAAGCTCACACTAGGTACTATAGTTATAGTGTACATGTGAGCTAATATAACTAAAAACTGAAATATATTTTATTTAACTCCAGGCTAAATTACCTTTTGTTTGATACCACACAAGCCATGTTTTGACATAAACTCAAATTTTTGAAATCTACCCCCACCCTTAAAAAAAACAAAAAACTAAAATGTGTTTTGTTAAACTCCGGACTCAATTACCTTTCGTTTGATATCACACACGCCATATTTTCACTTAAACTCTAATTTTTAAAATATACCCCCACCCTTTTTTTAAAAATAAATTAAAATGTATTTTGTTTAACTGCAGACTCAATTACCTTTCGTTTGATATCACACACGCCATATTTTCACATAAACTCTAATTTTTGAAATCTACCCCCACCCTTTTATTTGGTTTCTGTTCGGTGGATTTTGTTCATTTTTAAATGGGACCATCTCGACCCAAGACCCAGCCTAGGTACCAAATTTCATTAAAATCGGCCAAGCGGTTTTTGAGTTATGCGCGTTGGTCGTTACAGACATACAGACAGACAGACAGACAGACAGACAGACAGACAGACATACAGACAGACAGACAGACAGACGGCGCAACAAAAAAGTTTCAAAATCATCTGAAACGCAAAGATATATAAAAATTTTTGAAATCGGAGAAACTTTTTTTTTCTCGAAAAAATTAGGATCACCAAAGCTCACACTACTATAGTATAGTATATGTGTGAGCTAAAAGTAGTTGACAATTATATTTTTATTTATTTCACTTTTTCATAATTTACAAAATGTGAAAATGCTTAATCTAGGAGCCCTTTTCCTTCGTAATACATTCCGAACTTACCCCTTAAATTCAGTACGAAACGTGGATAATAAAAGCAAACTAGCTTTTTACAAATAATAACAATCACTTTAGTAATTCAATTGCATTTTTTTAATTTCATTATAATTTTTAAATTATTTTAAAAACGTAAAGAATTGCAATTACCCTAACACCGCATTTCAAATTATTGTTTTTTTTAAAAGAGGAATGGCCCCTCCATTTAAGGGGCAAAAATAAAATTTTAAAAGGAGTAGTAAAACGTGACGAACATTTTTTTTCTGCAGACTGAAACCAGTAGAGGGGCAAGAGGTTTAGAGCTGTCGTACATCCCTACTCCCAAAAATGTTGTCCCCTATTCTGTTTCCTGGATAGTGTATGGTGACTTTTAGCAACTTGATTTCGTGAGCCGCCGCCATGACACTTGAGCGGCATTTAAGCTCGACTTTAATAAAAGAGCAAGGCTATTGTGTAACAAGAAATTATTAAAAAATTAAATTTTTCTCGATTTAATGTTTCCTGATTAAAGCTAAAATAACGAAATAAATAATATTGACTATTTCTTCGTCTTTTAAAAGTATTTTATTAAATCTTACTTTGATTGCTCCTGTTTAGTAATAAAAAACTATTAATGAATTTTGAGTCACAGCGGCAAACGCTCCTGAATATGCGCGTCTTTGGTCTCTCACTGACTTCTTACTTTCCATAAGTTCATCCTTTTTTATACGGTTTTCATAAAGGCTAAACGTTCAAAGTCGAGCCCTGTATTTGTGTCCAAAAAATTGACGATCAGAACTTTTTTAAATATATTTTACACATACCTGCATCCTACATTATAAGCACTCACAACCTCTCCCTCCTTGAGGACTGTCAAATGGTACTCTTCGGGATTCCACACATAAAAATTATGATCTTCGATTGTTTCACCCTCAGCGTCCAATATTCGCAGCCTTAACAGAGGAGTTACGTTCCGTTTTTCTGTAGTCCCTGCCTTTTTTTGAATTTCATTTATTAATCTAGACTGTTTTTTGCTTGATTTCGACACTTGGTATGCCAGCAAAGAGGCACGTTGAGAGGAGCTTAGCATTTCCTAATAAGTGAAGAAACATGAATAAGGATAATATTTTTAAAATTTTTATCATTTTAAAAAAGACAAAAGGTCATGAATATTTGGTCAAAGGTTTTGACCAATATGACCTCAACCATTTTTAATCGAATTGCATATTTTAAAGGCGAACGGACAACCTTGAAGGAAAAACCCCCACAAAAAATTTAAGTTGTGAGAAATCTGGTGACCAAAGATTCTCAAATGACCAATGGTGAAATCCAGGAGTTTTTAAACTGGATCAGCAGGCGTACTCATTGCTGTGTCTCGGCGTTTTTCTAAATGTTCAGCTGTTCTCGGTAAATTTTGGGTGGTATTGACGTCTAGGACTAGACTTGGAATAATCCATAAAGAGATTCAGAATACCTTTTGTTTTGATTTTATGTTTTGGCAACGTCGCGTTTTTGCTTTCTTACGTATGTTTATATATATATTTATCGGTTTCACAACGTTCTACGTCTTCCGATACCCAATCTCCACTTGTTTCCGTTTGCCCATAATTCATCATCTAGGCCTCTTATTCTTATTTCACTGTCTATTCCTTCTCTCCAGCTTCTCCTTGGCCGTCCTCGTTTTCTTCGGCCAGTTGGTTTCCATTGTAGTATTTGTTTAGGTAGTCTTTCATCATTCATTCTTTGTACATGTCCGTACCACACCAGTTGTTTTGTTCTTATATCATCCACTAAAGTACGTTCAGCCACTGTCATAATTTATCTTATTCTTTGATTTGTAACTCTTTCTCTTTTTGATTTCCCTGCTGCTCTTCTCCAATAGTCCATCTCCGTAGCGGAAAGCATTTTTTCTGTTCTATCCTTGATTGGCCATACTTCTGAGCCGAGTGTAATAATACTTTTTACAATGGTGTTATATATAAGCTTTTTGTTATGTTTTGATATACTTTGGTCCCAAATTATTCCATTTAATAAAGTTATTGCTTTAAGAAATAATTTATTTACTAATTAAAACTCAAACTTACGTTAACTCGTTCGGGATCTTTGCTTTCTTTCAAGATGTTGTCCAATATTGCAGGATCTTCGACATTACCAACATTTTCAAAAAATACCGGACTATTTTGAGTTTCTTCGATTTTTTCGTTCAGTTGCTTTGCGAGTTTTTCAAGTCTAGAAAACTGTTCAATTTCCCACTGTTGAACTTTTCTTTCTTCAGCTTTGTAGTTTCGCCACACTAAAATTTACCACGTATGTAAAAGAAGCACAATTCCAAACTTTATAACTTTTGGCATGCATATTAGGAAAAATATGGCCTATTCAAGATAGTGATCAAGCATTTTGCAGTAATTTTTTGACAAATCGCAGAAATTTTATAGTTTGAACAAAACTACTTTCCTAATGACATTCTTCATTTTTAGGGGAAGGTTTTGAGTTTTTTTGGGATTAGAAAAAATAACGTTGTACGGATATATAAAAGCTATTTTTGAAATTAATAACAGCTCCCGTGGTTTTTAAATTGTGACAAAAAACTTCGAAAAACAAATTTTAGGTACAATACGTTCTTTCCTTTGTCATGACTCTTTTGTATCAAAATAAAGCAATTGCTACGCTCTAGAAATCGGTTATTTCTCAACAGTGTTGTGAAAACATTCAGTTTGAGGGCGGAAAATATTACTTCTAAACCTATCTTATGGACTTAAATAATTTCCTTGGTTGTGTTACACATGTAAGTGCTTAGAAAACTTATTTAATTTTAGAGGCTAGTAATTGCCTTACACAGAGTCTATTACCGTGCTAAAAATATCGCTAAAAACCGCTAGATATTAACCACGCAAGTTGAAAAACCGCAAAACAAAAACTAAAAAATCGCCTAAGCACCTGACAGAATTGCAGTGTGTATTCTTTGTAAACGGTTTTTTGGTCCCTCGAGCCGGATAAATATAAATTGAATTTAATTAATTTTATTTAAGCCAAAAATAGCGTATATTGTAATATACAATAATAGAGAAGTACTCTGCAAGATAATTATACTTAATATGTTAAAAGGACAGAGCAAAAATTAAAAGCTGCGATTTATTAGGCCTTGTTTATTGACAATAGGTTCGGTTCGGTTCATTCTTTCTTTTAGGTTGGCTCTGCGTGGTTAATATTAAAAAATGAGAGCTCAAGTGCGAAATCGGACCAGGATACTTATTCTTGAATTTTTGGGAGGAGAATGTGAGTAATCCTCACCATAAAAAGGTGAATGCTCTATTCTCGAAAGAACGCTCCCGTGAATTCAAGTTCACCACCTCTTACCCGGGAGAAACAGAGTAAACGGGAAAGTTTCTAACCTCACTTTTTTGTTTTTCTCTATATTGTCAAAGTAATTTGTTTTTTTTGCCAAACTAAAAATAGGGTTTTTAGGTAAAGCCCTATTTAGATATATGTATATGCATTGAATTGAAACTAAATTGCTATACTGCGGTGCCTAATATAAATGAGTACCTATACAACACGTTATATTACATTTTAGAAGTGCGAAAGGCCGCGTGTTTATTAATTTGACACTACAGAGAAACGTTTATCTGAGCCTAAAGGCGGTTTAAAATAAATGATTCTAAACCTTGCACTCACAAACAGCTTCAAACGTTCAAGAATACGACATTTTCATTCCCGGGAGAAAAAGTGAGTTTGATTTCCCGAGAACGTTCCCGGAATCACTCCCTTCACGAACTTTGAAGAATACGGCTCCAGAGATACTTAGTCAATATAGGACCAATCTCCCCGATTATTTATCGTGTTTCTTAGCGTAAACAGTTTAATCGAAATCTGGAATTCTTTATGATAAGAAAGCCGCAAAATAGTCGTTGAAATCGACCCTTACACTTTTTAGTGAAAGTCGTGACAGTATCTAAAATCCCAAAATTGATTTATTCCATATCGATTCGGCCATTACACTTTTTGGTGAATGCCGTGACAGTATCTAAAATCCCAAAATTGATTTATTCCATATCGATTCGGCCATTACACTTTTTAGTGAATGCCGTGACAGTATCTAAAATCCCAAAATTGATTTATTCCATATCGATTCGGCCATTACACTTTTTAGTGAATGCCGTGACAGTATCTAAAATCCCAAAATTGATTTATTCCATATCGATTCGGCCATTACACTTTTTAGTGAAACTCGTGACAGTATCTAAAATCCCAAAATTGATTTATTTTATTTCGATGCGGCCATATTTGACACAATAATAATATAAATCCATATAGATTTATTCCATATCGATTCGGCCATTACACTTTTTAAAGAAAGTCGTGACAGTATCTAAAATCCCAAAATTGATTTATTCAATATCGATTCGCCCATATTTGATACAATATTAATATAAATCCATATGGAATCAATCAATTTGAAATCTATTGTGACGTACGTTTGTATGTTATTTTTGTTTGTTTCTTACCATTTTGATCCTGAATCTTCTCCATATATTTAATAGGATACACTCTAGCCACGTAAAACTTAATACACCCAATTCTTCCACCTTCTATATCGACGCTTGACAATGGTATTCTGAAGGACGTAGGATCAGCTTGGTATCCCAATTTAGCCCACCACCTTACCCTTCGGGTTGAGTTGTAGGAGATTTTTAGGCAGATGTGGTTCGAAGCCTTAAACATATGTATATGTTCGCATGAACATTTTAAGCGGTGATTTTGATCTTTAAAAGATATACACCGACGGATTTGCACGTGAATAAATGTAAGCGCGAACATAACTCAATGAAATAACTTTGTGCTTATTGCCCTAGTAAACTGGAATTCAGACGTAAAGTTAGTAGGGGTAACATTTCTAGACGTTAACAGGGTTCCGACGGAAATTCTACTGTTATCTTCTAGGTGTTTTACGGGACAAATCCAGGATATTCTTCAACTGATCCAGGACACCTTCTTTTTGCTTTTAAAATTCAAAAATAGAAAGAACCACATATTGAAAAGTGTCGGCTTCCACCTTCCTTACAACTAAGTCTTAAACCCTTTCTTTAAAATTTAATAAAATTCAATATAGTTAGTTTTGAAGAAAAAACCAATGTGCAACATTATAGCCTGGATTTTTTTAATTTTTAGCTTTTTTTAATGATGTGTAATTACCGCTATCTTCTTCTTCTTAACACCTAAAACCTTTCATCACTACTATAATTAACCTACCTAAACTGCTAGGCACAAAATTTCACAATGTTTACTTAGGTGCTAGTATTCCACCTTATCTTTGGAAATAGGTCAATTACCACTCTAATCCACCTACCAGGATAATATTCACATAAATAACTATTATACTCTTATTTATGCTAAAAATTATTGTTTCCACCCATCCGTTTCCCTAGATTTTTTATCATATCGGAAGAGCTGAAAAATTACACTTTACAAAATTGCAAAAACATAATCTTTTTACAAAATTCCACCTGAATTTTAGGTCTGGAATTTTATTTTGAGAAATTGCAGGACGCATTGGAACCTTGGTTTATCTGATTTAAACCCCCCGACATACATTTTTACTTGTTTGGAGCAGTGTTTATAGAATACTGGCAATTCTTGGTTGTAAAAAAAATGCTTGTTCTTCTCCTTCTACTGAGCGTTGAAATGTTGAGATTTTTTTAGCTTTTTCTTTAAAGCTTTCTTTTAAGATAATAAGCTTAAGTTTAAACAAGCTAAATAATTGTAAGAATATACAAGGGAATATTTTTCAAGGTTTATGTCCCCTTAACTTTTCTGGTAGAAAAAAAACCAAAACAAATACCTCTAAAGGACTTAGTTTATCTGATTTAAACCCCCCGACATACATTTTTACTTGTTTGGAGCAGTGTTTATAGAATACTGGCAATTCTTGGTTGTAAAAAAATGCTTGTTCTTCTCCTTCTACTGAGCGTTGAAATGTTGAGATTTTTTTAGCTTTTTCTTTAAAGCTTTCTTTTAAGATAATAAGCTTAAGTTTAAACAAACCAAATAATTGTAAAAATATACAAGGAGATATTTTTCAAGGTTTATGTCCCCCTTAGTACTCTTTAACTTTTTTCTGGTAGAAAAAAAAACAAATAAAACAAATACCTCTAAAGGAGTGCATCCATCACTATTGTTCAACATTTCCGCACCACAAATCATGAGCTTTGTTCCTATTTTTAACTTTCCCCTTAATATTTGTTTTGATAAGGGTCTATCAATTATTGCTCTTATTGGGTACCAGCCATCTGTTAATTCTAGTTCATAGTCTTTATCAACCTAGGAATTAAAAAAAAACAAAGTAATAAATAGTCGGATAGAAATACAGTAGAACGCCGATTATCTGTGCTCCACGGGACCGGACGAGGCACGGATAATCCGAACATTCATTTATTACATGTTATGACAGAAAAATAAAGATCCCATAAGTTCAAACTAAGTTTATGTGTATGTATTGCATAAAAGGATAACAGAACAAAAAATATAATTCTACATAAGGTTTTGGTAGAGTGATTTCCGGTAACGCTATTTCGATAGAACTTCAAAAACACAATTTCGATTATGGGAAATCATAGCACGGATAATCCGGAGCCCGGATAATCCGCGCACGGATAATCGGGGTTCTACTGTACCTTTTCACCGCAAACAATTTCAACAAGAGGTTTCATAAAATAAGTCAGCAGCGTCAAGAACATAGCTTGAAGCCATTTTTAGCTTACAGGTGTATACCATGGCTCCGGTTCAAAAGAGCGATATTTAAAACGGTGACATTCAAAACAGCGGTCTCATTTGAGCGACATATTAAAACAGCGATATTTAAAATAGCGACATTTAAAACAGCGACATATCAAAACAGCGATATTCAAAAGAGCGACATCTAGTAATTAAAACAGCGACATTAAAAAAGCGTCTTAAAAAATAGCAACAGTTTGACTAAGGGGTCTCTTTCCTAACATATTTTTTCAAACAAAAACTTTCCTGACTTCTTTCTCGGGATCCTAGAGGGTGTGAACCGAACCGAACTGAATGGAACCGAACCGAACATATAGCCCTCATGGTATAGAATCGGTTTGTCCTTTTGCGAAGAACTTTCCATTTTAACGTTGATTAAGTGACTGGCAGTGGCTTAATTTGACGATTTTTGGTGTTTTAGTGTACCGTGGTTACTATAAGGGTTACTGAAATACCGGGTGTGGTCAGTCATAAGTGTTGCTTAATATGGATTTTTGAATTGTCGATTTTTTAAATGTCGCTGTTTTGATATGTCGCAGTTTTGAATGTCGCTGTTTTAAATTGTCGCTGTTTTGATATGTCGCTGTTTTTATTAGAGGTCGCTCTTTTGAATATCGCTGTTTTGATATGTCGCCCTTTTGAATGTCCCCGTTTTGATATGTCGCTTTTTTGAATGTCGCCGTTTTAAATATCGCTCTTTTGAACCGGTGCCATATACCATAACAACTGTGCGTTCCAGCGAATATTAAACACAGACGCTTTAGCATCGATAAGATTTTATTCTGGGGAGATGGATAGTGTTTGGCTGTCTTAAAATGTTAGTACATCAGACTAAACCCCTTCAAGGTGTAAACTTTGCCTCAATATTTTGGGTCAAGTAATTTAACCTTATTTTGAAGATCTCTTAAAGGTCTTTGCATCCACCCCTGTAAAAATTTGCCTCCAAAATTACCATGGAGTGTCTTTCAGAAATAATTGTCACTGCAAAATGTTCTTTCTGTAAAAAATTAATTCCCTCGAGATTTAATAATTAAATTATTCTCAGATAGAATCAAATGAAATAAAATTGAGGTTTTAGGGTTTTTTAAGCTAAATGTTTAAATGTGTTTGTTTATCAAAAATATCTAAAAACGAGCTATTATTCAAACTAGAATTAAATAAGTAAGAGAACGGTTCAATTGTATGCTTTTTATTATTTTTTTCTCACATAGCATCAAATCTCATCATCAAATTAAGGTTTTGGGGTTTATAAGCTAAATTTATGCGCCTAAAATGTGTTTTTTTTACAAAAAAAAACCAAAAAAAAATTTATATATAGGATTGGTTTCATTGTATACCTTTTTAATATTTGAAACACATAAAACCAGTCGCTTTTGAGGGCAATCATCTTTCTCAAATATTTTTTGGAGAGCTGATCTTTCTACCTTGTCAATTTCTCTGTCGTATCTAAAACAATCACATCTGTGCAATTAATATTATTATTATTATTTATTTAATAATTTTTATAAGTAAAATAAAAAACACTCTAAAAGGTTTTTACACAAACCAGTTAGTTGTAGGGTTTGTAATACCATTTATATTTTTGTTTAAAAAAAAATTATTTATATGTGTGGCACAACTTCAAATTCTGTAAGAGTATTGACAAGCTTTTAAAAAAGTTAAACAATTAAAATGTTTTGACTGAATTAAAATTATATAAACAAACATCACAAAAGTACAAAATCTTTTCTATAACAATTCAATTTCAACGTTTTACACATTCACATCATTCATTACCTATATTTCAACTGCTGTATCACATTTTCCAACGAAAACAGTCCCTTAAAACGTTCGGGATACATTCTTTCATAGCTGGCTAATTTCCAAATAATCCACCTGTAGTGATTTTTAACCCATCCTAAAATGAATCGAAAATGCAATGAACGGACCTACAAAGTATCTAGTTTGTTAACTTATAAAATTAGTTTTTTCTAAATGTCTCAGAAACTACAGCTCTGGCTGAATTTTTAATCATAACCTAAATTTTTGATTATAATCAGAAATATGTTTCATAATCCCAAAACCTCCGTGTACAATTTCGGATTTTTAAAATTGTGGTTTGATGTATTTGTCAAGCAAACATAACATTTACTGCGCAGAAATCAAGTTTTTTTATTTTTCAACAACTGCTTATAGCCTAAAAAAATTTCAAGTGATATAAGTTTATTAACAATAAAATAATTATTAAAACTATCAATTTTTAGTAATTTACTCACTTGCCAGAATTTATAAACAAACAAAATTTTGTGCATGTTCTAAGCTGTTATATGCGGAAAAAAATCACAGTGAATTCTGCCCTATTTATAAAAAAAACAAATGATCACTAGAAATTTTTTTACCTTCAGGTACGAGTTTGAAATCAACATTTGGCATGAATGAAAAACCATGTTCAACTTCCGAAACACCTAGCCGGCCTTTAGAGTTTGAAACAAGTTCGGCACCATCTGATGTTTGTACATAGGCTTGCCTAAAAAGAATTATCCATTCAGTTTATTAAAAACAAATGTCAATCAGTATTTTTTTTTGGTGCCCTTGTTCTAATTTGTTTACAAAAATATTGCCTTACCCGTGATCTATTCCAAAATGAACCAAAACAGCATTCTGAGGATTAATCATGTTTAAAAACTTCTGGCTTACACTCATATTTTCTGTCGCGCCTGGTAGACCGATAGATTTTAATGACAGTCTGTTGTGCTGTAATTTCGAAGTGTATAAACTTCCTGGTTGTCCTCTAAAAGATTGCATAGCTTTTATACTTGAACTATAGACCACTCACTTAAATAACACAAACAAAAGCATAAGTTAACAGGAATAAAAATTCACAAATAGCCGACTATGATTAAACATAGCGAGAGATCCTAAATTCCAGGTAACGAAAAAAAATTAAAGAACTTTGTCCAGAATATAAACTAATCTTCTATAAAAAGACCAGTCCAGAAAATATTCATGTTAGGAAAGGAAACCAAAGGCTGAAATACGTGTCCTAATGAAATTCATGTCAAACTTAGTGACAGGACCGTTACTTCAAATACCAAATTGCAGTTAATGATATGGACGAAATACACAAAAGTGATGATAGTGATGATCGTGCAGAAACTCAGCTAAACTTATCCAAAGAGCCAAGTCCAGAAATTATCAAACATGGAAAGGCGTGTGGCCCTGATGAAATATCTGACGAATTTCTCAAACTCAATAACAAGAAAAATATTGGAATTCTGGTAGAGTTGTTGCCTAAAAGTCTTAGTGGTGCTCCAATCACCGTAAATAGCATGGGCACCAGATAAACTTTGTTTAGCGCAAACGTTGGAATTTTAAGATTGCCTGATATGAACGAAGACGTGCGTGCTATTTGCTTTATTGGTTTCGAGGAAGCATTTGATAAGATTCAACACAAAAGATATATAAAAAAAACTCAAAGACAATGACATAGATATCAGGGATATCAAAATCATAGTAAATGTTTATTCGAATCGAACAGATAGAACTAAAATTGAAGAACAGGTTTCAGAGGAAGTAGAAACACTAAGTGCTGAATACATTCCACACTGCTTTTCAATATCTGCAGCGAAACAGCCTTTAATAAAGCTTTAAGTAGCTGCAACGAAGACATTACTATCTTGAACCTCCTATGATATGCCAATGATAACATTACAAATAACAATCTACAAGATCCCCAATGTTACTAAAAATACTAGACGCGGCACACCAGAATGATACGGATATGATTCTTAAGCAAATCAAATATATAATCACAACAAAGCATCAAAAAGTCGGTCGCTGGAAATTTGAACTATTGATATCATACACCAATAATAGAAAAAGTACACTGTAATATCAAAGCAATATCCAAAGATAAACATAACATTTGATAATGTCCTTCCTACATAAAATTTATAACAGCATTTTCAAATCCATCGTTACTTGCAGAAGTGAGATGCTTATTAAAAGAAAAACTAAACATTTTTTCGAAGCGACAGAAATGGATTTCAAAGACAAACTGCCAGAAAATTAAAACTAGACACAGACCAAAATGAGGGAATATAGTATGGACATGTATTTACAAAGAATGGATGACAACACACTACCCAAAAAAGAACCGTACTGGATACCAGAGCAAAAGGAGCAAACAAAGGACAGTCTCCAGAGAAACAGAGAGGAAGTCCAATAAAAACAGGAAATCAGAAAACAGCGAAGAACTTTATAGATCGATTAATATGGGATATACAGGCAAACAAATTATCTGGTAACTTTTTGACAAATAATAATTTAAAGATGTATCACAACTCGTACTTACCTTACTAAACGTCTACCAACCACAATTTTCTGCTGATTTTCTAAAACATTTTGCTTCTCGCAAATTACTCTCAATCTTTGCTCAACTATTTTCCTTTCAACCTCCAAACTCTCCAACCAAGCCTGAGCATCGCCCTCAGTCGGTTTGTTTAAACTAAATGACTTCGAAACCAATGTCCTGTCTGTGAAACTAATGTTTCGACTATCATTCTCGAAGAATAATCTTGTAGAAACATTGGTACCATTCACTAGACTTCTATTATCATTCTCTTTGATAGGAGTCAAATTAGGATGGAATTTCATAGGTGTAAAGGTTGTTCCGAATTTTGAGAATATTGGAGTGCTAGTTTCTAATGGTCTGACACTGAGGTCATCCCTAAAGAAACTTTGGGCGTTTTCTAAGTTTGTGGAGGACATGGTTATAGAGGGCTTAAAGTGGGCTCCTAGTCGTTTCTTAGCTGGTTTTCGAAGAAAAGATTGATTTTCATTTGAGTCTTTTTCAAATGTTGTATCCGGTGATTTATTTTCATTAAAACCACTCCTATATTTTTTAAAAGATGGTTGTTCATTGTCCTTATCTCTGTCTAATAACTTTCTTTTATTAGACTTTATTTCGCACAATTCTTCATATTTTGTTTTAGTAAATTCATCTGATAGACCGCTTTGCTGACAAAAACGCATTCCTAGTTTTAGACACATTAATTGATCAGAATTGGAGAAGCCTTTAAAATCTAAAAACAATATTTTTTGTCGTTTTTTAAATTTATGCTTTTGCAACAAAATAGGAAATGGATGCCTGAATATATATGTCTAGTTGGAATGACAACACATAAAATATTAATTTTATCAAAAATATATATTTTTTATAAAAAATAGTCTTACATCAAAATTTTCAATAGGTATACGATGTATGCCAGTCAAAAGTTTTTTGGTCATTTTCAAAATTATTAGGAACCGAACCTAGTTTTTAATTCTGATCAAACACTGACGAATTTTAGGTTTTAGGATATGCAGAAAGTTTTATGAAGATGAGATGACATAATTTAAGGAAAAACTGAAGCAGATTTGACAATATTGCGGTGTTGAATACCTATTAAATAGAATATTTAACCATATTACTAAATAACATTACTAAATAGTTATATGTAAATGTATAGTATTATTATAACTCCCTGTGTTATGTTAAATTACATGTATTGAAATGTGTAAAAAGAAAGGTCAAAAATATAAAAATTTCAAATAACTTCTGGCCAAAATATCATGTTTTAAAACAAACCCAGTGTTCAAGTAACATTTTAATTTTTTTTAGAGTTTTCGTCATAACTTGGAGATTGAAATTTTGTAGAGTTAAAACAAAAATAAAAATTTATTGTTGTAGATATAATAATGTTATACTTAAATGCAACAAAACTAAATAATTTCAAATTGTGTTCTTATTGTAGGGGTTACTTGAAAAACGAATAGAACAATTTTTGTTTACATATACAATAAAACTTAAAAAAATAAACTTATTAAAGCTATTTTTCTGGCCTAAACCTCCTCTATTATCTACCCATTTCAATATGACACATTATTTCTATAAAAGCTTTTTTCCTAAAATGTTTTTCTTTCTCATAAAAGGATAGCAAAATTAAAAGAAAACAAATATGTCTTTTTAAACCAATACTTCAGTTTTAATGACAACAATATGAAAATAAAAAATATATTTTAAACAACTAATAACTATTAACTCAACTCATATCTTATTATCAGAATAAAAATCAACCTTACCATCAACCTTTTTAAAATTAGGAATCCACATCACATTTTCTGGAGCATTGGCTTCATCTTCAATTGTATCAATTTTAGTGTTGTTTGTAGAAAAATCATTACTTCTTAAAACGGCTTCATTGTTGGCTAGGCTATTAGCATGAGGACTAATTTTTGAAAATCCTGGTTTTGAGATATTGATTGCATTTTTATCCAAAGGCATGATATCACCGAGATCAAAATCTTTAAATATGTCAGCTGCGTTTTTGCTACTAGTAGAATGGAGTCCTGAATGGCCTGCATTTGTTTTTAGAGCTTTAAAATTAGAAGGACCTGGTAAAGGCATTACATCACTAAGATCAAAATCTTTAAAAATGTCAGCAGGATTTTTCTTTATAATATGTTTCTTACTTTTGTTACTAAATACAGAATTGCCTTTTGAATTTGTAGTTACAGCCCTAACATTAGAAGCATCTGGTAAAGGCATAACATCACTAAGATCAAAATCCTTAAAAATTGCAACAGAATTCTTCTTTCCATTTCCGGAATTATCATGACTTGTAGAAAGAATTACGGGTTTGCCAATTAAATTTGTATTAAAGCCTCCAACGGTAGAGGGACCTGGTAAAGATGTTATATCACTAAGATCAAAATCCTTAAAAATATCAGCAGAGTTTTTCTTCTTAATATTTTTATTACTTTCTGGTAAAGACATTACGTCGCTAAGGTCAAAATCTTTAAAAATCTCAACAGGATTTTTCTTTCCAGAATTTTGATTACTTTTAGAAATGATTACGGGTCTGTCAATTGCATTTTTATTTAAAGCTCTAATATTAGAAGGGCCTGGTAAAGACTTTACATCACTAAAATCAAAATCCTTAAAAATTTCAGCAGGATTTTTCTTCTTTTCTGTATTAGTATGAAAAGTGTTGCCTTTTGATGGGCCTGGTAAATCACTAAGATCAAAATCCTTAAATATGTCAGAAGGATTTTTCCTTAAAACAATTTTGTTCCTTGTATTTGAAGCAGGTTTGACAGTATCATTTGAGTTTCCTTTCAAAGACACATTATCACTAAGACTAAAATCTATATTTACGTCAGCAATATTATTATTTTTAACTATTTTGTTATTGCTATCTTGGCTTGTAGATGGAATTAATGTATTGTCAACTTCTACAGAAGTAGACTTAATATTTTTAATAGTATTCGAAACTTTTTGAAACCCGAAATATTTATCTTCTATTTTCAGATCGCTAAAATGTTCGTCCTTAAAAATATCTATATTTTTCAAGGATCCCGATTCTGATTGAAGTTGTTCAAAATCTCTGCCTTTAACAGTGGTGCTAGGTTTAATTCCCATGGAACTAGTTTTAGCATTGTGTAAACTAATAGAAGCTTTTTCGAAGCCACCACGTTTATTATCGGATAATTTCAAATCACTAAGATCTTCACTAAATATATTTTTTATATCTTTTGACGTACCAGCTTTTGAATAAATTAGTTTATCGTGTTCAGTAAACTTATCAACATTTTCGTTTTCAATAACAATAGAAGCTTTCTGAAAACCAACATCAAGTTGATTTAGATCACTTAAGTCCTCATCATCAAAAACATTACAACCTAAATCATTTTGTTTAACTACTTTTTGAGAAAAATCATCTTTCCTTAACTTGTTAAAAATATTTGTAGGTTTCGCAAGCCCACTTGGTCCTGCGATTTGCAAATCATAAAAATTTTCGCCCATAAAAATGTTAATATCAGAAGTTTTGTCTTTTGTTTTACTAACAACTTCCTCTTTTTCATAATCTCCCTTACTATTAACAGAAGTTGAAGCCTTTTGAAAAATATTTAAATCATAATCATCTACTTTTGGATCGGAACACTTTTCATCTTTGAAAATATTTGAACTCAAATCATTTTTCTGCAAAAATTCTTGTTGATCGTCGGATTTACGATTACAAACTGTAACTTTGTTGTCTAGGTAACTGACTCCTTTCGCAAAATAAGGCACTGTATTTTGATGAATGTCACTCTGAACGGAGAAATGATCTTCTGTACAAGAAACTTTTTTGGAAAAACTAATCCGATTAGTTATGGATTTTCTTTGCTCTTCAAGCTTAAAAAGGGAATCTAATTGATTTGCCAACGTATTGTTAGTTCCCCTGGAAGTATCTTCATTTTCAATTGTATCTGAAAAAGTCCTTTTGTTAATGAAATATGTTGAAAGGTTTAATAATGTTCCTAATTTAAAGGAACAAGCAAAATTGTAAATAAGTGGGGTGTTCACTTATAAGCTTGACGTTACTGTTTCTGTTCAACGTTGGTAAATATCTATCTCTTTCGTTCATAGCAAAAGAGAAAGTGACAGTGATGTTCCAACGTCGATCGAACTAAAATGGTTATAAATGAAGTATAACTTTCTCAAAATTAATATAGTATAATATATTAAAATAGGATATAGAACAGGTTAAAAGAAGAAATAGTTTTTGGTCAGTACTTTTTTCTAGGTCATTTACAGAGTATATGTCATGTGTGTCTGATTTTTTTTAAATAAAACCTACAACAAACATGTTTCTAGAAATAAAATTTCGGACTTCCGTTGTCTTTATTTATTTTAAACATAACGTTTCGGTTAGTAAGAATCTCTAACCGTTTTCAAGTGTAAACTAAACAATCTTGTCTCTAGGCTACTAATTATACTACTTGGTGTGCAGTCAGGTGTGATGGTTCGCCCCCTTTTTAATCCTAAGATGCTTATTTTCCTTAGGGAGTGGTTTCCATATGTTTGGTATATCTGTGCTTGGTTGACTAAAAACTTTTTTATTCTGCATTATAAATGCAGGTTCAATAAACTTTCGTTTTCGCCAATGCGACTCCTTATACAAAACTTTCTGACTACTGAATCCTATGATCATTTGACCATGCATGCGGTTTCGCGGATCATGCATGGTCAAATGGTCTCAAGCTAAAGTTTTGCATAAGGAGTCGCATTGGCGAAAACTAAAGTTTATTGAAGCTGCGCTTATAATGCAGAATAAAGAAGTTTTTAGTCAGCCAAGCACGGACATACCAAACATATGAAAACCACTCCTTAAGGACAACAGGGGTCTTAGGATTCAAAAGGTGGCGGGCCGTCACACCTGACTGTACACCAAGTAGTAAAAGTAGTAGCGTAGAGACTATATTGTTTAGTTTACACTTGAAAGTGGTTAGAGATACTTACTAACCAAAACGTCGTGTTCGGTTCGGTTCGGTATATAAATAAAGACAATCTACTCAATCATTGTTGTCTAAATATTCCAATTTACACATGCCACTGATGAGCTACTTTCTTCTCCTAACCTTATCGACCATTATATTGCGGGAAAGGAAATTTTGTTCTCTACAAAAACATGTTTTAGAAACCTAAAAAATTCAGGGTTTGGGAGATTTCTCAGGCCCTGTCGATATTTTAAGGGGAGGGATAAATTACCATTTGCCCAAAAGTTATGTGAAAAATACTTGTAGACAAAGAACGGAGAGGAGAGCCTTTTCAGATTTGTTACCTTCACTATCAATTAGCCTTCCATGCACTTACCACTTTTCACTGGACTTGGCGGTTGTTGAAAATGTTGGACACCTTTTTTGCAACCAGCTTCTTTTTGAAATTGACAGGGTGTTCTGGTTCTTCGCTTTAATTTCTGCCTAAATGATCTGCTCACACTTAGTTCAGGAGATAGTGGAGGATTGGAAATGTTGCTGTGAACAGGGGAGTCCTCCATTTTCTAAACATGTTTATTAATCAAAATGAAAATCACATGCTCAAACTTACTTTGGGTCAGTGGATTAATTTAAGAATGTTTTAATATCCAGGTCATATCTAGATTTTTTTAAATTTTGCCCCTTCACAAGTTTACTTTCTACAATACAGTACCTAAGTACCTATCAATTCAATTTATTTTATATCTTGAAAATAGGTTTACCTCCCAAACTATACAAATGCTTGCTTAACAAAAAATAATAATGATTTAATGAATTTTAGCAGAGGGATTTAATTCTTAGAGCTGCTTAACTTGGCCATCATCTACATATGATAATATCAATTATGCTATGTTATGCTACTATTCTAAGTAGAAAAAAAGACAGAGAGCTACCAAAAATACACACTAGGTTTGTTCAATGTGTATTATGCTGCTAGGTAGAGGCAGGGTTGCCAGACGTCGAAACGTAAGGGGGGACGGTCCCGCTTTTTCTAGCTCGGTCCCGCTTTTTTTATTCCCATTAAAGTCCCGCTTTTTAAGCAAATTGTCCCGATTTTCCCGCTTTTTTTCATTTCTGTCCTATTTTTTTACCTGTCTGTATATTCTTATATATAACTTTTATAAATAAATATAAATAAATAATATAAAAATATAATAATAAAATAAATATAATAAATTTTATTTAAAAAAAAAAACAATTAAAGGGGAATGTTTTGCTTTTTCGTTTAAGTTATTTTCTCATTCTAGGCCGGATATTTCTTATCAGTACATACTTATCTTATGTGCTGGTTCATATTTGTTTATTTTAAATAAAATTCACAAATCACTTTAAAAAAAGTTACAGATCATATATTTTCTTAGCTATATTTGTTTATTTTAAACAAAATTCACAAAACTTAAAATTAAAAATAAATTATTAGCTATGCATGGAATTTTGCTCATCGAAATATAATGAAGACAATGGAAGTTAACACAACTTAATTTAAAAGTTTTTCACCTCTTCAATTAAAACAAAAAAATTGGAAATGTAAATAAATAAACACACCATCTGGTTCCTAAAACACTCCAACTTATTAGAATTGATGTAAATTTTTAGTATCTATTTTAAATTTTTGTGTTTACACATTTACTTAATTTGTCCCGCTTTTTAATTTGAAAAATCTGGCAACCCTGGGTAGAGATAAAATATGTAAGGACACTCATTGTAAAGGCAAGCTTTATAGGAAGCGAAGCTAACATCAGGCTTTCTATTTTTTGGTTATTATTTTTGACATGTTTTCCTCGGTTTCGCATTGGCAGTTCTGTTTTATTTTGAAGATTTTGTTTTACACAGTATGAAGGTACCTAAACGATATATATTTATGTAATTAGAATTAAAAAGTTATGCTGCAAACTATCTTGAAACATTATCATTATTAAATAGATCTTTAGACTGTGTTAAAACCACATTTTTAAAATAACAACGAGCCGCCAATGTGAATCCGAAGAAAACATGTCAAAAATTATAACCAAAAAATAGAAAATCAGAGTTAGACAATGAGTGACCTTAATACTAGGATTAAAAGTCAATGATGCCTGACATTCTCTTGCTGCCTTTTTTTCCATTCGGTTTAAACTACATGAATACATAAATAAATAATGAAGTAAAAGTAAATAATAGGGAAGTAATGTGGTTTAAACATTATTAGATACATAGATAGCGAGGGGTGAACAGCTCTCACAATCGGTGTACAAATTTCTTACAATCTTTACACAATCCCTCCCAATCACTTACAATCTGTCACAATCTTACCACAATCCTTCACAATCCCTCACAATCTTACCACAATCCTTCACAATCCCTCACAATCTTTACACAATCCATCCTATTCACTCACAATCTTTCACAATCCTTCATCCCACAATTCTTCACAATCTTTACACAGTCTGTCCCAACGACTCACAATCTTATCACAACCTGTCACAATCTTTCATCTTTCACAATCTTACCACAGTCCTTCACAATCCCTTGCAAAGGAAACGATCAACATGATAACCTTTTTTGTTATTTTTTTTTTTGGTCGCAAGAATTTTTGATGGGCTTTCTCCCCCCCCGCCCCTTCAGGCATGCTACACCGCTGCACAGTCATCCACAATCCCTCACAATCTTTACACAATCTTAGCAAAAGATTGTGGATTTTCACAATCGGTGTACACACACATTTTGGGTTAGCTGTTCACCCCTTGATAGATAGATAAATAGATATTTAGACTTTTAGACCCTAATATATAATCACAAAACTTTGAGCTACTTATACTATAACAAAAGCATATAATTTTATCATAATTAGGAGTTCATATTGTATAGGGTATCCTACAGAAAACCTACTAACAAACTTTTGAGTGTTTCCTAAAATATTAATAAGTAACTTTCCAAATTTCAATTCACTTAATAATATTTTTTTTATAAACATAAGTATATACCTATATAGAGAATACTTACACTGGGTTTATACAGACAAAAAATCAAAATAAAAATTAAATTAAAAATATTTTGTTGTTTATACAGTCAACTCAAAATAAAAATAAATTTATAACACTTTTTTTGATAAAAAGTCACCATGAAACTTGACCAACTATTTATTCTTATCTGTACCTACATCGTTTCCCATAGAGTAAACTTTTAATAGTATTTATATTTTAATATTTATTTTTATCTGTACAAACCCAGCATATTACTTTATATATTATTGCAACAAATCACACACTGTACTTTGTTGTCTGGTAATTTAGTTAGTATTAAATAAGTACTAGCCTCTGTACTAACAGTTTACTTAACTTTCTTTGGTACAAACTAAATAGGCCAATAAATAGCCCTTAATTAAAGTTTTTTAAAAGTGATATGAAAAAATGCATAGTATCATTTATTTAAGCTAAACGATTTTTTTATTAGTTTTTTACCTGTTCTAGCTCTAAATTGACTAAATATCCATTTCACAGATTAGGTAAATAAGTATAATCCATTTATCTAACAAAAAACAAAACTTTTGCACTAGAAACAAATTATAAACAAAAAAGTTGGGTTAGATATGGAAACGGTTTTGGGCAACGATGTTGAATTAGTCTCGTTGGTTTTGGGTCAGCAAATTTAACCGTGTAGTTCATTCGCAATCAGACAAAGGAGCAATTCGCGGCGTTGCCGTTTACTCGCTATAAAACAACATAACCAAATTTTTTTGTTTACATTTTGTGCCATGTGTTTTTATTTACAATTTACCTTTTTATAATATTTTTAAAATTTTTAACAGATTGCAACGCTTTATCGACGAATCGTCGAGATAACAATGCTCCTAATAAAACATCGTAATGTTTGTATAAATACTTATTTAAGTATGGTGAGAGTTTTTTCATTACCAAGAAACTAAAGTCCCATTCATAAGTTTTGAGATTGTCAGCCAGTTTTGAGAAACTTATAAATCATCTGCAAACCACCAAACTAATGCTAATGATGTTTTTTACAAATTTAATTATGGATATTATATTGGTAAATAATGAATAAATGGTGATGGACACCACATAATCACAGAAACTAAAAGTTTATACATCATTTACATATCTTTTAATCAAAAATTTAGTGTTAAACTTTATATCTGTCTTATTTTTGCAGTTTTGATACTCAGAATTAACAGTAAATTTGTGCTTAAAAGATAAAAAAATTAGGTATTAGTCTTATTTGTTGAGATCCTGGTTAGGATCCTATGATCAAAACTGAATCATTTGATCCATGCTACAATTAAAGAGAAGGACTTACATGGAAACCATATTTTTAACAACTGAATCTTCCAACAGTGCTTTCTCTATACTTTAGCCAATTAGTTATTTTACAAGAAACAGAGAAAAATTTCAATCTTATCATGATAACTATTTCAACAATTTCCATATTCATACCAGAAAAATACCTACACACTTTGGCTTTACCCACTCACAGATCTATATTCTTTGAAAAGTCACCTAATTATATGGCAATAAAAGCATTTGAAAAACTTCCTAATTCCATCAAGCAAATCTCCAACAGTTTAAGACATCAGTAACAGCCTTGCCTCTTGAAAAATGTTATTATGATTTTATATTTCTAGAATATAATTAATATAAAAATTCTATGTTATGTTTTTTTAATTTTATTTCCAATTTATTAAGTAGGTACTAAATTTAAAGGTATTTAAATACTATGTATTTTACTTTATTTCAAAAATCAGGGATGATAAGTCACAGTTCAGGGATAAACAGTAAAAAATGCTAAAAACCTGAAATGGTATGTAATATGCTAGTTTTATGGTTGATTTGATATGGTCTGACTTAACAATTACATTTTAGGGCGGAAAATAGTTACTTGCCGAATTAATACTTGATTATTTTGATTTGGTTGACACTTAAGATGTTTAATAATTTCACTACTGATGGGGCTTCCCCCTCTTTAGGTAAGTACAATTTTTTTAAATTTCTGATCACATCATGTTGTCCAATTAGTCACAATTTGAAGCGGGAATAACCAAGCAATTACCCCCCTCTTTGTTATCAGTTAAGTTATCAGATCAGACAACTATTCACAATAAGTTCTGGGTTATAAAAAAGTAGATTGTGTTTTTTAAATGAAATAATTAAATTAAAAGGAAAAAGATTCTGAAATTTTCAATGTTAACATACTTCTTTTAACAAAAGCTGTATAAAAGTGTTTCAAATTTTATTTGAAGCATCCAAACTGGCATTCTTCAAGTCAACAGGGACAATTTAAACATCTTTTTTTAAATAAGTAGTTTTTTTAACTTTGTAATTTGTTATATCTTTTTTGTTGGATGTAACCAGAAATTTGTAACTCAACTTGTGGTTTTGTTAATTATTTATACGTATATTTACATTTACTTCTAAGAAAAGTAAGGAAACCTTAACCTCTGTTGGCATTGAATGGCTATAAAATATATTTTATCTAGGTACCTATTTTCCTTTTATTTTTTAGGCCCAGAAATCTTCAGTAATCAAGCTGGTACGCAAGAAGATGATGGACCGCCCAGTGAATGGGCCCTTAAAATGATGGTTAGAACTTTTCTGCAAATCTTTAAAAGCCCATTAGCACACTTCAACTATCTCCACAATATATATCAGCCTTAAAAACAGTTTTTGTAAGAATCTTAGAAACAAAAGCGTCCACGAATTTCTTGCTAAACCAAAAATAGTTGAGAGAAATGTGTTCTACTATATTTTTAAAACCTCATATTGATGCTATCCTCCATTAAAAAGTTACCACCATACCACCAAGATAGGTCTAGGTACCTTCTCTAGCCATTGTTGTGTGGGCTAGGAAGGTAAAACTAGTTGTCTTATACTTATATATGTCTAGTAGGTTTTATTGCTAGATACACAACTAACAAGATCCCTTAAATTGTATTTTTATTTTTTCTTCTCCCTGCCAACATGTTTTGTTAAAAGCAGGTACACGGTGACAAATCTAATATAAATATAAGAGTAAAACTTGGCGGGGGCCTTGGAGAGTCTGGCTTAAATGGAAGTCTATACGATTTCTCTAAGGCTGTTGGCAAACTGATCATGACATTTTATTTTATTCAAACCTTGTTTGCTTGGTCCGAAAGTTACCTATTAAAAAAAAAACAGTCTGTAACAATTAAGAATGACATGTCTACAGAAATCGTAATAAACTCATGTTTTCTACAAGGTGGACATCTGTCAAAACTTCAATTCAATTTGTTTTTTGTGTGATGTAATGAAAACAAATTATACTTTAATATAAGTAAGTATAAGATAATAAATAACTTTTTCAAAAACAAAAATTCCTAATCCCTTTAATTATTCTTTAAATAACTGTCAAACATCTCGTGAGAGACTCATCAAGGATTTACGAGTGTTTGTTGCTCAAGCTTACTAGATTTTTTAACTGGACAAAGAAAACTATCAAACGTCAAAAAACACAATATAAAACCGAACCGAACCCTTAAACGAGGGTAATAGATCTCTTGTGTGTATAAAAAAATATAAAATAGTTTTTAAAAACCTTACAAACTTTAATGAATACAAAATAAAACTGTGTTGCAATTTACTGTTCTTTTTTTTCTTATGACATATATAACTATAAAACAATCAAGACCCGAAATAATAAAATAAAAACTTTAACTTACCAAAATAACTAACTGCAAAATATTATACAAATAGAAAAATCTTATGTTTCTTTACTGATAATTAATTTAGAGGTATTAGTGTAAGTTCAACAAAACTTAGAATGTGACTACCGACTGGTCTCCCCAAAGTTTGGGTTTTTAGTAACGGTAGGTTGGACCTAAGTGACCCATCACTCCCTCTTTGAAGAGCTTGGAGGAACCAAGTCAGTGCCGTTGCTGATAATCCTAAAGTTTACTTCACATTGTAGCTAATGAGCAAGACAAGAAAACCTACATGAAAACAGAGATAAAACCCTCTATCTATTTGATGTATCCCCACGTTTAACCATTACAACTCCCACTCTTAACTTTTCAGTAGTTTTTCACGCATCAACCACCTGCTGTGTGGTAGGCGGCAACCAAATATTTACCATTTTGGAGGGAGGCGAAACCACTTTCTTGTCTCTGCAAAACCAGGTTTTGCGCTTTTCGTTTTTCTAAGCTGATTTTGCACAGTGGCACAGTCAAGGGTAATTTACATTTCTGACAATATTTCAATGTATTTCTACAACTCAATTCACAATAACGGCACTTAAACCCACTAATAACTCACTACTCAAATCGGCTTATTAACGTCGTGTTAATAACCCTCGATATCTACAGCTCGTTATTTCTGACCCGCGATGTCCGGCCGTTTGTATATGGGCTTCGATCTTTCGCGAACTATCTATCCTTTTTCGGCGCTAGTGAGTCATAGATAACGCAACTAAAACTAGACTAATAATACAATCATAAGATAAACCAACCTAATACTACGCTAAACCTAAATAAATTCTAACTATAAAATTTAAACAAGTAAAATTTGTAACAATATTTTAAGTATTGTTGTAGTAATTTCTTTTCAGCAAAAAATGGGCTACCAACTAGGGTCTGGATTGGGCAAAAACAAACAAGGCATCACATCAGTAATTGATGTCAAAACCCATTTGGGACGCAGAGGTTTGTAAAAAAATTGTTTAAAATATTTTTTGTTCTGTAAACTCAAAAAGTAACACAAGTACAACTTAGGCGGAAAAATTAGCTATGAAAGTAAATGACAAAATTGTCTTCAAAATCCCATGCTTGGTTTAGTCAGTCATCTCTGTGTGGTAAAAAATTGAAAATTGAACTATTATCATATTTGCACAAATATATAACCTACATAGGTTTATGTCAACTGTCAGAATGACAGTGTTACAGTTTACTGTAGCTGCAGAATTCTTACTTTGAAGAAGCTGATTATCTTAGTTTCGCGTATAATAATTACAATAATTTTGTTTTGGACCGCAGAACTTCCCATTTAAAAACCAAAGAACACTAAACGGAACTGCACTGCAGCGGAACTGCATTGCGGCGGAACTGCACTGCAGCGGAACTGCACTGCAGCGGAACTGCACTGCAGCGGAATCTATAATGTCGTGCCGTGTAGCGCAGCTTATTGTGGGATACTTCATTCAAATTCCATGAAATATTTGGCTGTGTCGTGTCACGGTGGATAGAATGGACCGGTGTTCGTCTCTTATATATATATATATATATATATATGTCGAATTTTCCACGTCACTGGTGGTCCAGCTGATTTTTGTAAACAAAAGTTAGATCTTATATGAACAACGGAACAACTAATATTTTTTGAAATTTTTGAAAACTAAGGACATTTTCCTACTGTTTTCTAGTACATCCTTATAAAATGTAATTTTCTAGACGTATTGACGGTATTTTTTTTAGTCCGCTTTATTTTTTATTACACAAAACTTAAACTACAAGTCAAACTGAATGTGATCGTTTCGTATCAAAGGTGAACCGAGGACTATTGAGTAGTAAACAAAGAGGTAGGTCAGCGGATGATTTTTGACGCTGAAACGAATACATTATTTTCTTCGAATTTTAATTTTTGTGTAAAGAGAAATGAAGCGGGCTAAAAAAAATAACGACTGGTATGTCGGAAAAAATATTATTTTATAAGAATATACTAAAAAATAGTAGGAAAATTGCCTTAGTTTACAAAAAAATCAAAAAATATTAGTTGTTCATATCATATCTAACTTTTGTTTCTAAACATCAGCTGGACCACCAGTGACGTGAAAATTCGACATATATTTATAAGATCCGAACACCGGTCTATTCTATCCACCGTGGTGTCGTGTCGCCTAGTTTCGCTTACTGCGGTCTTAAAGTTAAGAACTGACTTCGAAAAACTGTTATTTCAACTTTTAGGGCTCGGATTAGAGTTGTGTCAGCTCAACTTATCAGATGAAACTTGGGATTTTAGTGTCGAAGATGTTACAGTTGAGGAAAAGGTCAACTGGCTAGAAAGCCCGGGTCACTTAGGAGAGTTGACAGACGAAATTCTTGACAGTTGGCTTGTAGAAGGCCCGCCCAGTCACGATATAGGAAGAGAGTTTTGCGACTCGCATATTGCTGATAGTGTGTTTCAGGCCAAGGTAGGTTAGAAGACGAGGCGCTGCACAGTGTTTTAGAAGCACAATCTTGGTTGAACATATTCGAAAAAGTCGAAACTTGTTTGATTTTTAAATTTACGGGTACGAAATTCCACGTTTGTTAGTATTTGGCTTAAAAATTCCGTTGATTGACGCTCACGTGTCTTGATGACGGGTAAAAATGCAATATGCGTTGATCCTGCCTGAAAGACAAAGAGCTGTCCTAGGTCACGGACTATAGTTTGTTTTCTTTTATTTGTATTCGATCTTTTCATTGATCGATATGCATAGCAGTTTTTCGCCTGCTTTTGTTTTTTGTTTCTCTCGTATCTCGGTGGATGGCGCTTCTTGCGATAGTTTTCTCACTAATTACTTATGCTTAGAGACAAAACCGTCTAATTAACTTCGCAATTGTCACATTGACCAGCAGTGTTCTGAGGAGTCCCATAAGGACGAAACAGTTAACTGTTAACACTTATTAGGTGTCCATTAGATCTTGGACCCCCGTGAGGTTAAGCTTTCAAGCTACCCACGAAAAAATATGAGAGAAACAAAAAACTCCTTTTTTGCCCGATTAGCCACGAAACTTGTTTGATTTCATATTCAGATATTTCAAGATATACAGAGTGTTATTTAATGAGGTAATTATTGGGTTCATTTTAAGAAAAAAGCTTTGTATGAACATATGTCCTAAAGTTCTTATATATTTATATATTTATTTTAAATGTTTCCAAACTTTTGTGTTCCGAACCAGAACAGTGATAAAAAAATGTATATAATAATGATTTATAGCTTATTTTTGTAGAATCAACTTCTATTCCTTCATGTTCTTTTAATTGTTATTTCTGTAAAACGTTAGTGTTTGAATCAATAGTTTTTAGCTCACACATACTATAGTAGTGTGAGCTATGGTGATCCTAATTTTTTCGAGAAAAAAAAAGTTGCTCCGATTTCAAAAATTTTTATATATCTTTGCGTTTCAGATGATTTTGAAACTTTTTTGTTGCGCCGTCTGTCTGTCTGTCTGTCTGTCTGTCTGTATGTCTGTCTGTCTGTCTGTCTGTCTGTGTGTCTGTATGTCTGTCTGTAACGACCAACGCGCATAACTCAAAAACCGCTTGCCCGATTTTAATGAAATTTGGTACCCAGGCTGGGTTTTGGGTCGAGATGGTCCCATTTAAAAATGAACAAAATCCACCGAACACAAGCCAAATAAAAGGGTGGGGGTAGATTTCAAAAATTAGAGTTTATGAAAAAATATGGCGTGTGTGATATCAAACGAAAGGTAATTGAGTCTGGAGTTAAATAAAATACATTTTAGTTTATTTAAAAAAAAGGGGGGGGTAAATTTCAAAAATTAGTGTTTAAGTGGAAATATGGCGTGTGTGATATCAAACGAAAGGTAATTGAGTCTGGAGTTAAACAAAATACATTTTAGTTTAAAAAAAAGGGTGGGGGTAGATTTAAAAAATTAGAGTTTAAGTCAAACATGGCTTGTGTGGTATCAAACGAAAGGTAATTGAGTCTGGAGTTCAATAAAACATACTTCAGTTTTTAGTTATATTAGCTTTCACGTAGATACACTATAACTATAGTACCCAGTGTGAGCTTAGGTGCCCATAGATTGGCAGAGTATTTTATTTGTAATGAAATTATTTTTAGGAAATTTTTAACGAACTGGACCCGATTGAACTAAATCGCGCCCGAACAAGAGCAAATCCGTTTGAAACTGTAAAATCTGTATTTTTTATGAATCGGGCTGCTTTAAAAATGGCGAACATCGATGCCGCTACAGATTTTTCTTTCACAAACATTGAAGAAAATGTAAGTAAAAGGACCTCCATCACTCATCTCACTTTTCTAAATTTCCTATAGAAGCGGGGACGTCAGTAGATATTTAAAAAAAAAATACTAAAAATTGTGATTCCCCCCACTAGAGGAACATAGTCAAAATGACGCCGCCATCTTGAATTTTCTTTTAAAATCTGGCTTTTTGTTCATAATCTACTACTCATTTTTTAAGAAAAGGTGTGGAAATAAAAATAAAATCTAAGAGCGATTATTTTCCTGCTATCTTAAACCAATTATAACCACCCATTTTAACGTAAAAAATTGTGTTTAAACGTGAGGTCAAGTAGATCTACCAGGCGGTGCCCTAGAACCTCTCTATCTTTCTTTAATGCACCACATTCAAAAGAGAGGAAGAGTTTCCAAGCACGACAGGGCGCCGGCGCCGGCGTCTACTCAAACTCATGGCAAGTGGAAAAATTAAATCACACCAAATCGGTCATGAATTTTTAAGCAAAAATTGTTTATAGATGCTGTCAAAATCAATAAATTGTTCATTTTCCATGTAGCTAGAGTTAAGGACACTCATCAAGTAAGCTTTATAGGAAGCGAAGCCTGACATTGATTTTGTATTTTTTGGTTATTATTTTTGACATTTTTTATGTTGTTTTACACAGTCTGAAGGTACCTAAACTATATAAGTTTATGTATTTAGAAATAAAGTTTTGCTTCAACAAAGTATCTTGAAACTTCATTATTATTAAATATATCTTAATACTGTGTTTAAACCACATTTTTAAAATAAGAACAGGCCGCCAATGCGAAACCGAGGAAAACATGTCAAGAATTATAACCTAAAAATAGAAAATCAAAGTCATGCTTCGCTACCTGTAAAGTTTGCTTATGTGACCTTAGCTAGAGTTCCGGGTTTCCCCATATTTGGATATCATATTATATCCAAATATAATGTCAAAATACAGGGATCCTAGTAGCTAGCGAGTAAGGTAATTGATTCATTGGTTAATTTAACAACAAAAACGGAACAGAGCCGTAAAGATCAAAATAGTTATGAATATAAATAAAATAAGATAACAGTTTTATATTAGTTAAAATAAATGACAAATTTTACCATTACTAGTTAAAAAAATCCCCCTTAAATCAAACGAAGTGAAGCGTACAAAAACCAACTAAAGAATGCTCTTTCGCTAACGATTTTTTTGTCTCAGCGAAAACAATTCTGCTTGTAACTTGCCGTTGATTGACTTTGCCGAGAAAGAGATAGACTGTGCTTTTAACGCTCAAAACAAAGAGACAAAATACCAGCGCAAGCCAGAGACGCGTCGACTTAGAAAATGGTTACAGATCAAAATTAGACAGTGTTTTTTAAAATTCAAAATAGTTTGTTAAATTTGTTTCAAGTTACAACATATAAATTACTGTGATGTTAGTGGCCCAAAGGACAGATTAGCCGAATACAACTTTTATTCAAATACCGCGATCCTGAAAATATGCCCAAAAACAAGTCGCTGGTGTTTTTAATTAAATTTTACTTATTGATTTTGGCTCCCTTTATAGATTTTTAAATCAACTTCGCTGCTATACTCGTACTCTTACTAACTAAACAACGCAGATGATCGTCAATATTCCAAGGGAATATGGGCTTTAACAATAAACTATTTTTTTAGGATCATTTTAAATACGATAAGGGTCCAATCTATTTTACTGACGTGTGTGCAGGGCCAGGTGGTTTCACAGAGTATATTTTTTGGAGGAAACAGTGGAAGTATAAAGGGTTTGGACTAACCCTTAAGGAAGGTAAGAAGTTATTTGAATAAATATCAGATTTAATTGTAAGATTGATTTTATTCTTTACCCCAAAAAAAACGCTAATCAGCGTTGCTCTAGCCTGAAAGACAGAAGAGCTCTCGTAGGTCACGGATGGTTTTTTTGCAATTGATCTTTTCATTAATCGATATATATAGCAGTTTATAATCGCCTTGTTCTATTTTCTCTCGTATCTCGGTAGATGGCGCTTCTTGCAAGGGTTTTCCCACTATAGACATAGGATTAGAAACAAAACCGTCTAATTAACTTCGAAAGGGTGTCACATGGACCAAGCAGTGTTCTGAGGACTTCCTTAAGGACGAAACAGTTAACTGTCAACACTTATTAGGTTTCCATTAGATCGTAGACCCCCGTGAGGTTAAGCTTTTGAGCTACCCACGGAAAAATATGAGAGAAACAAAAGCTTCTTTTTACCCGATTAGCCACGAAAACATGTTTGATTTTTAAAATTTTATATATTATCAAATTTTGCATATTACAATAATTTGTTTAAATTTTACCCATATTTACTTAAGATGGCTTCAATTTTAAGAAAATTTTATTTAATTTTTTTCTTCTGATAAATTTTTTTTGTTGTAGGACAAAATGATTTTAGACTGTACGAATCCTGTTGTACTTCGTCAGCCGCATTTCAAGCCCTCTACGGAAAGCAGGAAGATGGCGACGTTTGTAATCCTGAGAATTTGGTAGACTTTGTGGGAAAAGTTAAAAACGAATCGGACGGGAAAGGGGTTCATTTTATGATGTCAGATGGGGTAAGTAAGAATATTTTCATATTATATCTTAAAACATTATCTATCTCTCTCATTCCGTCTACGAGATAAAGGTTGGCAATCGTCATAGCGAATCTAATATTGTATAAGTATAAGTTCTATCAAGAAACTTCGTCTACGAAATAAAGGTTGGCAATCATCATAGTTAACCTAATATGACGTCAAAATTATGAAAAAAGTAACTAACTATAAGAGTAATGGACCAACAAATAGTTTTTTCTTTTAGGCAAAAACCTAATATTATTTTTTTTCAGGGGTTTTCTGTAGAAGGAAACGAAGGCCTACAAGAAATCCTGTCAAAAAACATTTATATCTGCCAATGTTTTCTGGCGTTAAAGATATTAAGACCCCACGGTCTGTTCGTCACCAAGTTGTTTGATGTTTTTACACCATTCAGTGTGGGTTTGATGTTTTTAGTGTATCTCTGCTTTAAAAAAGGTAAGAATTACAGTGAAATCTCTTCTTGCGGTCACCTCTATTAAGCGGACACTCCCTTTAGGCGGACAAATTTGTTAGAACCAAGCTTTTCCGTATTTCTTTACATGTAAAATTCGCTCCTATAACCAAACACTCTAATAACTGGACGCGGACAATTTTTTTTTATAAAAAAATTCTGAAACCTTCCTAAACCGGACGCGAACCTCTGACAATGGGACGGAGCGCTGCACGACATGGGCATAAATAATTTGTAGTATGTTGGTAACAACGCACTTTGCAGCCGGAGAATTGTCTTTTTCCGTTTTAATGCGGAAACTAAATACTTCTGTCTTATTTACATCATATTTTATTCGGCAGGACTGCTGTGTTTTATTTTTATTGTTCAGTTGGGTAGGTCTCTTTGAAATGGCGCCTAGTAAAAAACCTCTTAGTTTATGTGAAAAAATGGAAGATGTTAACGTTTCGAAAAAGGAACATCTATCAGCACAAAAGATCGCTGAAAAATTTAATATCGGAAAAACTCAAGCAGCGGAAATTGTTAATTTATATTTATCGGTTTCACAACGTTCTACGTCTCCACTCGTTTCTGTTTGCCCATAATTCATCATCTAGGCCTCTTATTCTTATTTCACTGTCTATTCCTTCTCTCCAGCTTCTCCTTGGCCGTCCTCGTTTTCTTCGGCCAGTTGGTTTCCATTGTAGTATTTGTTTAGGTAGTCTTTCATCATTCATTCTTTGTACATGTCCGTACCACACCAGTTGTTTTGTTCTAATATCATCCACTAAAGTACGTTCACCCACTGTCATAATTTCTCTTATTCTTTGATTTGTAACTCTTTCTCTTTTTGATTTCCCTGCCGGTCTTCTCCAATAGTCCATCTCCGTAGCGGAAATCATTTTTTCTGTTTATCCTTGATTGGCCATACTTCTGAGCCGTATGTAATAATACTTTTTACAGTGGTGTTATATATACGCTTTTTGTTATGTTTTGACATACTTTGGTCCCAAATTATTCCATTTAATAAAGTTATTGCTTTTCTTCCTTGTACGTTTCGATCTTTTATAGCTTTGCTGAAACAGTACTGAATTCGCTGCCCGGTATTTAAGATTAGATCCTGTTTCATTCCACCGATACACATATACTCTGTCTTATTGAGATTAACCTCTAGTCCCCACTTATTGTACTCTTCTATTAGTTTTCGTGTCATATATTCCAGGTCGTCATAATCCTGAGCCACTACTATCTGATAATCGGCGAAACAAAGTATACAAGGTGGTTTCGTCCAACGGAATTCCCATGTTTTGGCATTTTCTCTTCCATACTTTAAGGACTTGTTCCAAGTATATCTTGAAGAGCGTAGGCGACATTCAGCAACCTTGTTTAAGACCTTTATTTACTTGAAAGCCTTTGGTTAGTTTTACTTTTATTTTAACTTTTGCCTTACTATTGCGGTATAACTCTTTGATCGCCTTAATTAGTTGTACGCTTATGTTTGTGTTTTCCAACGCTTTCCAAAGTAGATTTAGTGGTATACTATCATATGCCTTTTGCAAATCCACGTAAAGCAGATGCAGCTCTTGTCCGTATGCCATTTTCTTTTCAATAACTTGGGTTATACAAAAGAAATGATCTGAAGTCGATCTACCCGCCCTGAAACCAGCTTGTTCTTCTGCCTCCATGTCTTTATATTCGCTCTCTACTTTATTTCTTATTATTTTACCGTATATTCTGCTTAGCGTACTAGTCACAGATATACCTCTATAATTGTCACATATATCTTTCCTTCCTTTTTTGTGTATTGTGGATATATATGACGTTTTCCACTCAGTTGGGACTACAGTTCCATTTAAATATTTTTGGAAAAGATTCCGTAATCTCCAAAACAGTTCTTCAGTGCCATATTTAATAAGTTCGGCTGGGGTATTTCCGGGTCCGGCAGATTTAACGCTTTTTAAGGTTGTGCACACGTTTTTGATCTCAGAGATTGTAGGGGTACTGGAGATCCCATTGAAATTGTTAATAAATATATATTAAAATTTCGCAGTTCCCTCTGATAACCGTGACTGTCCGCTTATAGGAGGTTTCACTGTACTGTACTACCTTCTAGAAATATCGCGTTAGTATCTTTCCCATAGAGCAGTATATATTAAACGATTTTTTTTCTTCTGCCAACTTAAAGGGCATTAGCATCCACTGAGTATTTTAATCCTAAAATGTAACTTTTAGCCCTTTCTTTTTAGTTAGTATATTAAAACCAAAATCTTCACGACCCGCGAATTCCGAAAGGTACTTTATCTGCTATGATTTGCAAGATACGCCTCTGACTGAGAGTGTTCGAAATTACTTGTGGCGGGCAATCAATAAACTGTGGAGCTACAAAGACATTATCGATCTTGACATTTTGGAATTGGTACCTTTGGACGTTTTAATTAGGGAGCATTTGTTTTATTCGTATGTCAAAGACACGAGCAATAGGTAGGTAATAAAAGAAATACATTAAACATAAAGCACAATGTCCAATGTTGCCAGATGTAAAAAATAAAATTCGTGCAGCCATGTAACAATTTTTTTCCTCAAAGTTATGGTGAAAAGATTTTTTTTCTAATATTGGCAGTGAAGTGTATTGTTTAAACAAAAATGCTTTTAAAATATAATTTTTATACATCATGAAGTGATTTTTAGGATAGGCACTAATCAAATCATAGCCCTGAAAAAACTGACCAGTTTTTGTCGCAACCCTAATTTACAAGATTTTCGACAAAATGTGTTAAGGGATAGATGTCTTAGGTATTGGAATATTCCCGATTTATCCAAAAAGCATTTTATTCACTTGTCTCAAACTGTGGATTATTTAGAAGATTTCAATGTGTCTTCTGGTAAGGCCGGGATATTTTTCTGCCGAGTTGTGCTGCCCCCTAAGTTAATTTTAATAAATACTATGTTTTCATATACAGTTAATAGTTTTTCAGATATTAAAATTTGTCCATTGTATCCAAATGGTAGACCTTAACACCAGTATTTACTAAGTCCTTAAAACTAAGCATTTTAGACCTGGTTTAAGTATCAAGTCTTTAGACTTGATACCGATCGGTTTAAGTGTATTTTAGCTCACACTACTACTATACTATAGTAGTGTGAGCTATAGTGATCCTAATTTTTTCAAGAAAAAAAAAGTTGCTCCGATTTCAAAATTTCTTATATATCTTTGCGTTTCAGATGATTTTGTAACTTTTTTGTTGCGCCGTCTGTCTGTCTGTCTGTATGTCTGTCTGTCTGTAACGACCAACGCGCATAACTCAAAAACCGCTTGCCCGATTTTAATGAAATTTGGTACCTACGCTGGGTTTTGGGTCGAGATGGTCCCATTTAAAAATGAACAAAATCCACCAAACACAAGCCAAATAAAAGGGTGGGGGTATATTTCAAAAATTAGAGTTTATGTAAAAATATGGCGTGTGTGATATCAAACGAAAGGTAATTGCGTCTGGAGTTAAATAAAATATATTTTACTTTTAAAAAAAGGGTGGGGGTAAATTAAAAAAATTAGTGTTTATGTGGAAATATGTCGTGTGTGATATCAAACGAAAGGTAATTGAGTCTGGAGTTAAACAAAATACATTTTAGTTTAAAAAAAAAGGTGGGGGTAGATTTGAAAAGTTAAAGTTTAAGTCAAAACATGGCTTGTGTGGTATCAAACGAAAGGTAATTGAGTCTGGAGTTTAATAAAATATATTTCAGTTTTTAGTTATATTAGCTCACTATAACTATAGTACCTAGTGTGAGCTTAGGTGCTCATAGATTGGCAGAGTATTTTTAATACTCACAGGTCAAATAATGCAAAGATTTGGTTCACCCTAATGTGCAATATGATAGTAAGCATTTCTCAGTGAGTTTCATCTGATACAAATTCAAATTAACTTTAAAAATAAAGAAAAACCACATAAAAAATTTGTAACGAAATGTCATTTTATGGAAATTAAATCCGTGTACTCGTGGGATTCCCCTTAAAAATAGTCTCAAATTGTAGTACCACCGTTACGGGTTCGAAAGACAATAGAAAGCTTAATAATACATAAATAACTTAAAACTATATCTGTAGATGCATTACCCTATTAAATACATATTAATATTTAAATATTGTAAAAGGCACTAGATATATTAGAATCCGTTTTCAAGTACATATCCACGAAAACAATTCAACATAGGTTTAATCGTCGCTAACTTGTGTCTATAAAATTAACATGTAAAATATAGCGGACAACTGACACTGACTTACACCGTTTTTATTGGACATCTTTTTTGGAGGTTTAAATAAGGCTACCATTTTTAAACCAAAATATTATATTTTTGTTATTTATTTCTAACCTTTGTGTGGAAATAATATCTTTGTTACAACGAAAAAAGATGACCCATATCGCAAGGTATTTATGAACAATTTATATAAATATTAAAAACTATTGCATTCACGGGAAAAATAAGTTAAACCTTCAACCAAAATCTAGACTTGTGGACCAAGGATTGTAGCACTTAGCTCTGTAGACCCTTTAGTAAATAGAAAATACTGGTGTAAGGGCTTAAAACTTATTTTTACGAAAATCTACTGTAGTTTTTTAAATGTATGGAGAGGTTGACCGAAAACCTAACCAAACACACGCTTTTATAAAAAGGTTTCCATATTTTTCCATTCAATACATTACTTAGTTTACTTTTAGATGTCTTAGGTATCCAACCTAGAGAAATTCAATCCCTGCAAAGTTTGGATACTACCTTAATTGACCCAAATGACTGGGTATTTTGCTTAATGACTAGTGAAAAGGCCATTAATCGCAGTGCGATTTATGTCGGTAGGTACAGGATATTCTATCATAGAAGGTCACCTTATGTCCGGTAATTTGCATGATATAAAAGAAGTTTAGACAGGGTGTTTTAACGTAACTACCGTTACGAGGACCTTTTAACAGTTTTCCGTGCTAATTTTAAGAAATCCTCCAACACGTCGATTTTGTTTGTCCCTATATTTTGATTAGAGAAAGTGGGTCGAGTGAAACCCTCAAAAAGTTCAGAGGGATATAAAAAATTAACACCTAGTAGATCGGCATCGTGGTGTTTACATTTGAATAAAAATACATAATGAAATTACCCGGCACCTCCACCAACTTGTCGGGTAAGATTTTGATTTAAATCAAACCCTTAAACGAGGGTACCGTAGTAGATAAATAATATAAAACAGTTTTAAAAACGTTACACACTTTAATGAATACAAAATAAAACTCTGTTGCAATTTACAAATTGTTACAAGACTTCTCTTTAGACCTATAAAACAAACAAGGCCTAAAATATTAAAATTAAAAGTTGAACTTACCATAATAGCAAACTGCAAAATATTATTCAAATAGAATAATCTTATATTTCTTTACTGACAATTGAGGAGCAGAAGTAACAAAGGGGCTAAGATCCACTTTCCCTAAAAACGAGATTTTTATATAGAAAGGTTCTATGGGCCATCGACTATATCCTATCAAACGTGCAAAGTCGCAGGACTACTAATTTCGTAAGCAATCGGGCAAATAGACGGCACTTCCGGCAAGTGATCGGTCATTTTCGTCATCAATTTTTTTAAATATCTCCGTTTAACAGTTTTGGCACCTAGCCCCTTTGTTACTTCTGCTCCTTAATTACTTTAGAGCTTGTAGTTTAAATTCAACAAAACTTAGAATGTGACTACACACTTGTCTCCTCAAAGTTTGAGTTTTTATTAACGGTAGGTTAGACCTAAGTAATTCATTATCCCCTCTTTGAAGAGCTTCGAGGAACCAGTAGTAGTAGTAGTAGTAGTAGTGGGGGGTTGACCCGCAGGTCTGACAAGTAGGCCCTTTTTGCCATGCCCCAAGTCTGTCCCTTAACCCACTCTCTGCACTTCCCTTTGATGGTCGGGTAACTCATTGGGCCTTCCTGTTCTCTTTACAAAGTCCAGTAAGTCTGCCCATTTGAGCATGTGCAGTTCTTCCTCGCTCAGAGTTGGCGCTCCGAGTGCCTGTTGTCTCATCCTTGCGTAGGCCTCGCATTCTGCCACGAGGTGTCTTGATGTCTCTTCTTCCTGTCCACAGGCTGGGCAGGAAGGGGTCATTCTCGACACCTATACGTGTCATGTGCTTCCTCAACCGGTTATGTCCGGTTAGAGTACCTATCAGCAGTCCGAGGTCTTTTCGTGTCCGTCCCAGCATCCATCTAATTCTGGTCGCTTTTGGACCGTCTACGAATTCTCTGGTCTGTCTGCAACCCGTTCCTGTTTCCCAGGAGTTTTTGGAGGAACCAAGTCAGTGGCGTTTCTAATTATCTTAAAGTTTACTTTACATTCTAGCTAATGAGCTTATCAAGTACACACAACACTTTCTAATCTCACAGTTTTTCCTTAGCCAATCACCTTGAAGGGAAAAACCCTCTCTCTACTTGATGTATCCCCACGCTTAACCATTACAACTCCCTTTCTTCACTTTTCAGTAGTTTTTCTCGAATCAACTATCTGCTGTGTGGTAGGCGGCATACAAATGTTTACCATTTTGGAGGGAGGCGGAACCAGTTTCTTATCTCTGCAAAACCATGTTTTGCGCTTTCCGTTTTTCTAAGCTGGTTTCGTACAGTGGCACAGTCAAGGGTAATTTACATTCCTGACAATATAAACAATTTTGAAAACGATAATTGTCCAGACGGCATGGCAGATGCCCGGATTCGGGTTCGGCCCTGCTTGTTTAAGAAGTTGTTTAAGTAATGTTTTTAAATTTTTAGGTGTGACAGATAGCAAAGTATGCAGGTTTCAGAACGGTAAATGGGTGAAGGTGCGCAATATTGAGTTGTGGCCCGGCACACTAGTTTTTGGAGAATTTGTCAAAGAATACGTGAATTTAAAAGAAGAAAAAGTATATCGGTTTAGTTTACACGTTATTGACGCGCTGTATTTGGGGGGATACAGTTTAGAGAAAATGAATTTTTATGAAAGGTAATTATAAAACAAAATTAAGCCACAAATTCAAGTGAGGTTATAATTTGACGGCTGATGTTTTAAAATAGCATTATATCACCGCCCAACTTTTTTTAAAACACATAATTGGAATTTAATAGTCGATTTATAAGTGTTGAAATCATAGAATACAAAAAATATTTAGTTGGTCTTAAACCTTGAGTGACCTTCCAGATATTTCCTCAGAGGTAAAAAAGAAACGTATTTTTTGTATGTATTTCGAACAACTACCACGCTTAGCACTTAAATTAAGGACACTCATCGTAAAGCAATTGCTTTCCTTAGGTTGAAGCTTGGCTTCATTCTAGTAGGTCATTCAGGCATTTTAATCATCACAATACATTTTGAAAAGTAGAATCGCGGTGTTTTTATTATTGTTTAAATTTACAGATCTCAACTAATTGCCACCTACTGTAAATCGGTAGACAGGGAGTCCGAGACAAATAAGTACGGTTTGAGGATACGTCACAAACCAATTTGGCAGTTACGTGACCTCGGTGCGAACTGCCATATTCAAAAAGGATCTCAAAATGGCCGGATGGCGTCATTACCTACGCTAGGCTACGGAGCTGTATCGGAGAGTTTTGAGGTTAACTCTGTTTTGCTCATAAAGATCAACCAAGGTAAGTAGTAAGTTCTTTTCTTTTCCATAAAATGAAAAGCGTTTAAACAGTTATTTATACACAGGAAACAAATGGTACTTTGGGTTAGTCCTAAATTTCGGGTAACAATTTAACCATAGTTTAAATTGTTGCTATCCCTAAATGCAATTATTTTTAAAATAGTAGACTATTGTTTTTACCGACCTCCCTTTCAATTTAATACATACATTTAATAATGCAAAAGCAGTATTAATCTTAAAACCCTTAACATAAAAACTATGACAAGTTTTTAAATCACTGACAAAATAGCGTATCGCAATTAACTATTTTTACCAGGCTTGACCAGGTTATGTAGATGTGAGTACCTTAAATGTAACACGCTAGGACCGTCTAGTGTCCTAAAAAAAGAATAGCCCTAGGGTCATCTTTAAGCCCTTCGCAAGAGAATTAATAATTTCCCACTGGCAACTATCGTTTCTGTGTAGACTATAGAAAACTGAATTCTGTGAGAGAACGTGTTGTGTACGTTTATCACAACCTTGCTGTCACCTGACAACTTCCTATTAATACTACTTTATGTGTGCTGACCAAGAACAAATTTTTCTTGATCTTATATAAGGGTATCCATCAGCTTTGAACAAGGTGTTCTAAAGACTTCGTAACTCTACCATTACAATAGGTTGATCGAAATGTTAGTTCTGTCGCCCTTAAGAGACTAGTAATAAGTTAACAAGAGCAAGTATCGTTTTTGTATGGACTATAGAAAACTGAATTCCGTGACAGAACTTGTTCGAAGAAAAAATAGCGACACTATCGCATATAAGCTATTTATACCGGACTTGGCCGGGTTATATAGATGTAAGTACCTTAAATGTAACACGTTAGGGCAGTCTGGTGTCCTAAGGAAATAATAGCCCTAGGGTAACCTTTATGCCGGTCGCAAAAGGCAAGTACTTACATGGGAAACAATCGTTTCTCTGTAGACTATAGAAAACTGAATTATGTGAGAGAACATACTGTTTATGGTTACATTTAGTGTCTGAGCGTTGGACAAACTTAAAGACAGTAACACCAGTATTTGCTAAGATCTTAAAACCTACTAGTCAAGACCAGGCGGATGCTGTTTGGCTTTCACGACCCTCCTCTGACCTGGCAACTTCTCATTAATACTTCTTTATATGTGCTGAGCAAGATCTCTTTTTTTTAATCTTGACGATATAGTTGTATTGACATATTCGTTTAAAGGGTATCCATCAGCTTTGAACCAAGTGTTCTAAAGACTTCGTTCTACTATTACAATAAGTTGGTCGAAATGTCAGTCCTGTCGGTCCCCAAAAATGTTCTATTTCGGTTACGTTGTTAATTGCCGCGGTCAAAAAATTGTTTTTGAAAAAGCTACGGCTATAAAGATGTTAAATGTAATACGCTGAGGTCGTCTGGTCTTCTAAGGAAAGAATAGCGTTAGGGTTACCTTTAAGACCTACGCAAGAGGCAAGTAATAATTTAGCACTGGCAATTATCGTTTCTGTGTAGACTGAAGAAAACTGAACTCTGTGACAGAACGTGTTGTTCGAAGAAAAAATTGCCTATAGCATAAAAGCTATTTTTACCCGGCTGGACTAGATTATGTACATGTAAGTACCTTAAATTTAACACTACGACTGTCTCGTCTCCTGCAGAAGGAATAGCTCTAGGGTAACCTTTAGGCCCTTCGCAAGAGTAATAAGTAAACACTGGCAAGTATCGTTTCTGTATAGACTATAGAAAACTGAATTCTTTGAGAGAACGTGTTATTTACGGTTACTTCTAATATCTGAGCGTTGGACAGGCTTAAAGGCAGCAGCAACAATATTTTGTTTATCTATCACAACCCTGCTGTCAACTGACAACTTCCTATTAACACTGCTTTATATGTGCTGACCAAGAGCTAATAGATAATTTTTGGGCGACAGAACTGACATTTATTGTTATGGTGAACTTACGAAGTCTGCAGAATACCTTGTTCAAAGCTGATGGTTACTCTTCAAACGTTTCTGTCATTACAAATATGTCGTCAAGATAAAAAAAAAAGAGCTCTTGGTCAGCACATATAAAGCAGTATTATTAGGAAGTTTACAGGTCACTAAAGCCTTGTAAAAGTCAAACGGCATCCGCCTGGTCTTGAATACCAGGTTTGAAGATCTTAAAATACTGATATTACCGTCTTTAAGCTTGTTGTCCAAAATTCACTCGCCTTTGTAAATATACTTTTGGGTATAAGAATTTTGTTTTATTTTAATATTTTTCTCGCGTTTATACGTTCGTATTTGTCTTTAAGAATTTTGGCGAATGCGATTGAAAACTTTATTTTATTTTACTTTCTGGGCATGTTCAATTGCATCTTCGCGCACTCAACCAGTTGAATTTGTACATTGGGGGTGTGCGCGCTTCGATATATGACAATTGCTGTCGAAAAATCACTTCTGTGTGAAAGACGTCACGAACAACACGCTGCAAAAACAGGGGTAAGTGCATCTTCAACTGTTCGTAATTATTTTCAGTTCAGATTTCATAATTAATTAAATTATTCGCAGGTGATTGGTAAACTAATTTTATGAACCAGCAATCTAATTAATTTTTCGCTTTATACCAATCATTTTTGGCCCTACGAGCCGAACGCGTTTGAAAGTTTTTATTCGCTTCGCTAATAATAAAAAGTATAATAGGTTTTTTTCATTTTTCAACGTGTTTTGGTTTTCCGTCTTTGACGATTTATAAATAGGTAATTTGTTTCGGAGAAATAAATTCAAGGTCATTGAATATGAGCTTATCATTCCAGTTTTTTTCTTTAACATTCTTTCCTAAAATGAGTAGTAGGTTTTAGGCAGGTTACATATACATAAACAATTGCACGTAATTTATCGGCATATGATATAGGCTTACCAGTAGGTCCTATCTGCATTTTATTTTATTACTGCTGCTTTAGTTTAGAACTTTTATTGCAGCTTTATGGGTGCCATAGTATTATTTATTGTGTAAAGAGGTTTATAATTTAAGCTTCTTACTTGCCTATATTTACAAATTATTGGGATCGCTAGTAGATAACTCGCTATTGCATGTCGCTAAGTTAATTAATTATCGCTCATTCGCACCGCGCAATTCCCCTTAACTATTAAAAAAAATATTTCGCTTTTATTTATTAGTAAATATAAATAAATAGTTCGTTTTCGCTCTTATTAACTAACAAAGGTAAATAAATAATTCGCTATTTTCACCGTTACTTAATTTATAAAAATTTATTAATTCGCTAAAATAATATGGTTAAATTCAATTAAAAATTATATTATTAATAATTCGCTTTCCCTTTTATTTATTAGTATCACTAAATAAATTGACAATTTTACCAATAATTGATTTTAATAAATTGATTTTATTTGGCTAAATTGTTAAAAATACCGCGTAATATCCCTAAATTGCTAAAAATAATTAAAAATTTAGTTTTGCTTTTCTTTATTATACCCATCTGCATTAAATAAAGGATCATCATGTCCGCGGCTAAGATTAAATCGTATAAGACCCTTCGCACAATGTGTCATAATCAAATGAAAGAATTAAAAACTTTTGCTGACTCGGCTTCTGATGCTGACGAGACGGCTAAACTTCAGTTTAAAATTATGTACGCTCAAATTGATCAAGTGGTTAACGATTTTGCTAAATATCATCAAAATCTTATATCTTTAATGTCAGCGACCGACGATTTTGAAATTGATACCGAAGAAGGAGTGAGAAAAGACTTTGAATACTTACGATCTTACAATTACGCTAAGTATACCGCGCTGTTTGAAAAGCCAACACTGAAGGTTGAAACCGACGCATCCTCTGCTTCGGGACTATCTAGTGGTAATCGACCGCCAAACTTGACTAATTTGAAAGTTCCAAAATTTTCCGGCGATATTAGACAATTTAGAAATTTTATGGACATGTTTAATGCGCTAGTTGACAACACAAATATTTCGAATATAGAGAAATTTAACCATCTTTTAAACTCCCTAGAGGGACCCCCGCTAGCACTGGTGCAATGCACACCTTTAGCCGCCGCTAATTATTCAATTGCTCTCGAATCGCTAAAAAACCGCTACGATAACAAACGGCTTATTGCTTTTTCACATTTAAAAACAATGGATAATGTTCCTTACGTAACAAATTCTAAAAATTCAAAACAATTGCGCACACTAGTTGACGTATATAGTGAAAATCTCTCCGCCCTTAAGGTACTTGGTTTTCCCACAGATGATTGGTCTTTTTTGCTATACTATAATTTCAGTAAACATTTAGATCAGGAGACCATGACGCGATTTGAACTTGAACTTAATGATCCATCTCAAGTTCCTACTTTTGACGATTTAAAGAATTTTGTACTAAAACGATATAACGCTATAGAAGCGGTAGAATTTTCAACTAAACCTGATTTTTCTTCACCTTTAAAAACAGACACAAAAAATAGATTTTCTTCTAATCAGTCAAAACCTAGACAAACTTCTGCATTTTTTGGTAATGCAAGTCGAAATAATAATACAAAGTTAAATAATTCAAATCAATCTTGTCTTTTATGTCAATCAGGTGACCATAATATTTACAGATGCTTAGAATTTAAAAATAAAAATTCCTCTGAACGTTTTCAGTTAGCTAAAGACAACAACTGGTGTCCTAATTGTTTAAGTGGGCAACATAACCTAGCTTTATGTCAATCGCAGTCTGTTTGTCGTTACTGTCAATCTAATAGACATCACTCTCTTTTACATATTTTTAAAAATAACAACAATTACAGTCCACATACTTCTAACCGCACGAATCTTGAAAATAATTACAATTCTAATGTACGACCCCCCTTTTATAATTCGCATTACAATAACCCGCAAAGTTCTTCACAAAATAATTCGCCTGCTTTTAATGGTAATATCTCGCCTCAGCAAAATAATTCGCCAACCTCTCGCGCTTTTCAGCAACCGCCACAAACAGGTATGGAAAATTTACCTCAAAATTCGCAAAATACCTTAAATTACTTCTCCAATTCGCACGCTCAGAATACAATTTTATCTACCGCTATTATCGAGGTTATGGATTCTCGTGGCATTTTTCAAAAAGCTAGGGTTATTCTTGATTCTGGCTCAGAATGCAGTTACGTCTCTTTGAAGTTTTTCAAAAAACTTTCACTTCCACGCTATAGTTTATCCCTTTCTATTCAAGGATTAGGATCTATGAATGAAGTTACCTCTCAGGGAGGAGTAACTTGTATTATCAAACCGTATAATCAAACGGAACCACGCATGTCAGTCGACGCTGTGATCTTACCCAAGTTGTGTTCGGAAATTCCTAGCACTTATTTAGGTAATATAGATACTTCTGATTTTCAAAATGTACCCCTCGCGGACCCTACGTTCCAAGAACCCGCTAATATTGATTTTCTTTTGGTATATAATAATATAATGGCCCCAACAAACCAATTCTTCTTAATAGTATTTTTGGCTATATTATTATGGGAAAAAATAAAAATAATAAAATTAAATCGCAATCACATTCAACCGCTTTATTTTGCTCTGTAAATGAAACCGATTCACTATCGCTAGACCACGCTTTAAAACGCTTTTGGGAATTAGAAGAGCTACCTAAAGCAAATTTTTGCTCGCCCTCCGATATTCTTGCCGAGAAAAGCTTTGTTGAGACTCACTGTAGAGACGAAACAGGGCGATACATGGTAGAACCACGGAACTGTAACATGTTACAGTTCCGTGGGTAGAACTACCTTTCCAAGATAATACGCCTCCGCAATTTGATTTTCATGCAACGCGCTCATTTGCTTTAAGAAGATTTTTTTCGCTTGAAAAACGCTTAATTTTAAATCCTAATATTTATAAAAAATATTCAGATACTATTCAAGAATATATTAACAATGATTATCTTGAAATTATTCCTGACGAAGAAATAAATAAAAACTCTTTTTACTTACCCCATCATTGCGTAGCCAAGGGTGACAATATTCGAATTGTTTTCGACGGATCGTCTCGTCCAAATCAAAATTCACCCTCGCTAAATGACACCCTTCTTACGGGGCCAAAACTTCAAAAAGAAGTTTTTGCTCTACTTCTCAGTTTTCGTATTTCTTCTGTGGTCTTTACTTGTGATCTTAAAGGCATGTTTACACAAGTTTTAATTGCCCCTATTCATAGGGATTTTCAAAGAATAATATGGAGATTCACTCCCAACGAGCCCATAAAAGACATGCGTTTTAAACGGGTCACTTTTGGTCTGAGCTCTTCTCCATATCTCGCTAACCGCGTCATTGCTCAATTAGCACAGGATGAAGGAAACAAGTTTCCTCAAGCTCGTGAGGTACTCAAAACCTCAATTTACGTTGATGATTTAATTTGTAATGCAAATAACATCTCAGAAGCTAGAAATTTACGCGATCAACTTATAGAACTATTGGGAAACGGTGGGTTCGAACTTAGAAAATTTGCAAGCAACAATAAGTCATTTTTACAAGACCTTCCGGAGTCTTACTTGCACTCAAACTCGTTTAATTTCGATTCAGAATCTGAAACAATAAAAATTTTAGGCTTACAATGGATTCCTTGTAAAGATATTTTTACCTATCGCGTAGATCCATTGGAACGAGAATGTACAAAACGCACGATTCTGTCAGAAATTGCAAGATGCTTTGATCCACTAGGATGGCTCTCACCTCTGAGCCTGTTCTCCAAAGATCTATTGCAGCTTCTGTGGAAACAAAAATATGACTGGGACCAGGAAGTTTCCCCCTTTATACGCCAACGTTGGTTAAAATATAAATCTGAGTTAGGCCTTATTCAAAACTTTTCTTTACCGCGACGTTTTATTATTGATAATTTTACAGAATGTCAACTTCACGCTTTCTGTGATTCGTCAGAAAAGGCTTACGCTAGTATAGCCTATTTTCGCGTTTTACAAAATAATAAAATCTGCACTTTTCTCATTGCTGCTAAAGCAAAAATCGCTCCGGTAAAAACAATTTCAATCCCGAGATTAGAGCTAGTAGCCGCTGTTTTACTGGTTGATCTTGTTTCCGCAATTTTAAAAGTTCTAGGAGATAAAATTAAAATTTCTAAAATTTTCGCGTGGTCAGATTCCACAATCGCTCTTAGCTGGATTAAAAATCCCCCTTATAGATACAAAACATTTGTCGCCAACCGGGTTGCGAAAATTCAAAATAAACTACCAGCTGCAATATGGCAGCATGTACGCACAAATGATAATCCCGCAGACTGTGCAACAAGAACTTTGTTGCCGTCAGAATTGTTAAATACGCCCCTTTGGTGGTGCGGTCCAGATTGGCTTTCAATGCCTGATGAGCATTGGCCACCAAGCATTTATTCTGAACCATTGGATTCGGACGAAGTTCTTGGTGAAGAAAGGAAAATAACTTTGGTCGCATTTACAGAAAACACGTTTTTTGATATTCTTTTAAACAAATATTCTTCGCTTTCTAAAATTCAAAGGATAATCGCTATCTGGTATCGTTTTATCTGCTTTAAAAGAAATCTTGCTTATCGTACTGGACCCATAGTCCTGTCAGAACTTAATCTCGCTCTTATTTTTCTGATCAGGCATGTTCAAACAGTCACATTTTCTCAAGAAATCTCAAATATTAATGCGAAAAAACGCATTTCAAAGCCTTTTAGAAAGTTAGACGCTTTTCTTGATAATAAAAATATATTGCGGGTTGGAGGTCGCCTCCGATATTCTGATCTTTCATATGACCAGAAACACCCGATTCTTTTACCACGACAACATAGATTAACTACGCTCCTCATTGAACACTATCATAAATCTTATTTGCACCCAGGTTTGCAAACTTTACAGTTCTTAATTTTTCAAAATTTCTGGATATTATCTCCTAAGCGGGCGATAAGAACCGTTATCGCTAACTGTAAAAATTGTTGGCGACTTAATCCGAAACCTTTTGAACCAAAAATGGGAAACTTACCCAAATTACGCATATCTGCTGTCAAAAGTTTTACCGTAGTCGGTTGTGACTATGCGGGTCCAATATCCATATCATTAAGCAGAAAAGTTCGCGGAAATAAAACGCTTAAGGCTTGGATCTGCATATTCGTTTGCTTCTTTACCAAGGCTCTTCATATCGAATTAGTTTCGGATTATTCTAGCGAAGCTTTTCTGTGTGCTTTAAGGCGTTTTATGGCACGTCGAGGAAGGGTCTCAAAAATAATATCAGACCAAGGAACTACGTTTAAGGGTGCAAATAAGGAATTACAGATAATATTTAAACAAGCGGCAGCCGCGGAATCCATTGAGTGGTTTTTTCACCCCCCAGGGGCGCCACACTTTTCTGGATTAGCAGAAAGTGGAGTAAAGGCGGTAAAAACGCATTTGTATCGCGTTATCGGAAGCCAGATTTTAACGTACGAAGAGCTTTATACGGTCTTAGTACAAGTGGAAGCGCTATTAAATTCTAGACCATTGTCTCCTTTATCTAGCGACCCCAATGATTTGTCTGCGTTGACACCAAATCATTTTTTGACTCTAGAACCTGTTTGTAGTTTACCCGATCCTGATGTAACCAGTATCAAACTAAACCGCCTCTCTAGATGGCAGATGATCCAAAGATTACATCAGGATTTTTGGGCGCGTTATTCTAAGGAATATTTACATACACTGCAGCAGCGGTCCAAGTGGCTGGAACCCACTTGTCCCGCCCCTGCTATAGGTACTATGGTACACATAAAGTCGGATAATTTACCACCGACAAAATGGTCGCTTGGTAGAATTATTGCCCTTCACCCAGGTGAAGATCAAATCTCACGTGTTGCCACTGTGCGCACTGTCTCAGGAATATTTCAAAGACCTCTGGTAAAGCTATGTCCTTTACCGATGGACTTTGAACCTGAAAACATTTAAAAATTACATCAATGTAATTTTTAGGCGGGCAGAATGTCCAAAATTCACTCGCCTTTGTAAATATACTTTTGGGTATAAGAATTTTGTTTTATTTTAATATTTTTCTCGCGTTTATACGTTCGTATTTGTCTTTAAGAATTTTGGCGAATGCGATTGAAAACTTTATTTTATTTTACTTTCTGAGCATGTTCAATTGCATCTTCGCGCACTCAACCAGTTGAATTTGTACATTGGGGGTGTGCGCGCTTCGATATATGACAATTGCTGTCGAAAAATCACTTCTGTGTGAAAGACGTCACGAACAACACGCTGCAAAAACAGGGGTAAGTGCATCTTCAACTGTTCGTAATTATTTTCAGTTCAGATTTCATAATTAATTAAATTATTCGCAGGTGATTGGTAAACTAATTTTATGAACCAGCAATCTAATTAATTTTTCGCTTTATACCAATCACTTGTCCAATGCTCAGACGCTAAAAGTGACCACAAAAAATACGTTTTGTCACAGAATTCCGTTTTCTATACTCTACACAGGAACAATACTTGCGAGTTTTAGGTTACTACTTGCCTCTTGCGACACGATGGGCCTAAAGGCTACCCTAGGGCTATTCCTTCCTTAGAACTCCAGACCGCCCTAAAGTTTTACAGTTAAGATACTAACATCTACATAACCCGGTTAAGTCGAGGAAGAATAGCTTACATGTGAACGGGTTTTTTTTTCGAACATTAATTTCGGTCACAGAATTCAGTTTTCTATAGTCTACACAGAAACGATATTTGCCAGTGTTAAATTATTACTTGCCTCTTGCGAAGGGCTGAAAGATTACCCTAAGGCTAATCCTTTCTTAGGACACCACACGGCCTTTTGTGTTACATTTAAGGTATTCATTCACATTTAATACTAATCCGGGAATCAATAGTTTATATGCGATAGCCTATTTTTTCACACGTCACAGAATTTAGTTTTCTATTGTCTACACAGAAACGATACTTGCTAGTGTGAACTTATTACTTGCCTCTTGTGAAGGGCTTAAAGGTTACGCGAGGGCAATTCCTTCTTTAGGACACCAGACTGTCCTAGCGTGTTACATTTAAGGTACTCACATCTGCATAACCTGGTCCAGCCGGGTAAAGATAGTTTATTTGCGATAGGCTATCTTTTTAGCGATTTAAAAACTTAGTATACTTTTTATTTTAAAAATCTTAAATACCATATTTGTATTATATTGAAAGGGGGGTAGGAATAAACAATATCTCTCTGCTATTTAAATAGTGGTAAACTTACGAAGTCTGCAGAACACCTTGTTCAATGTTGATGGATACCCTTCAAACGTGTCTATCATTACAACTATGTCGTCAAGATAAAAAAAATAAGCTCTTGGTCAGCACATATAAAGCAGTATTATTATTAGGAAGTTGACAGGTCAGGCTTGTGAAACCGAAACCACATCCGCCTGGTCTTGAATACCAGGTTTTAAGATCTTAAAATACTGGTATTACTGTCTTTAAGCTTGCCCAACGCTCAAAGTGACTAAAAACAATACGTTCTGTCATAGAATTCCGTTTTCTATACTCTACACAGGAACGATACTTGCCAGTTTTAAGTTTGCCTCTTGCGACACCATAGACTTAAAGGCTACCCTAGAGCTATTCCTTCCTTAGGACACCAGACGGCCCTAACGTATTACAGTTTAGAGACTAACATCTACATGACCCAGTTAAGTCGAGGAAGAATAGCTTGATAGACTATTTTTGCTTCGAACATTACTTTCTGTCGCAGAATTCAGTTTTCTATAGTCTACACAGAAACGATACTTGCCAGTGTTAAATTATTACTTGCCTCTTGCGAAGGGCTGAAAGGTTACCCTAAGGCTATTCCTTTCTTAGGATACCACACGGCCCTAATGTGTTACATTTAAGGTATTCACATCTACATAACCCGCCCAAGCCGAGTATAAATAATTTATATGCGATAGCCTATTTTTTCACACGTTCTGTCACATAATTCAGTTTTCTATACTCTACACAGAAACGATACTTGCTAGTGTGAACTTATTACTTGCCTCTTGTGAAGGGCTTTTAGGTTACGCGAGGGCAATTCCTTCTTTAGGACACCAGACTGTCCTAGCGTGTTACATTTAAGGTACTCACATCTGCATAACCTGGTCAAGCCGGGTCAGGATAGTTTATTTACGAAAAAAAAACAGCACTGATACACAGGTTGTACACAGATAGACTACCAAACAAACTTAATAATAGCAACGGACAGATGGTTTTGCCGTGTCAGCATCTGTCCGCTGCTGTAATTAAGTTTGTTGGGTTGTCTATCTGTACAAGTTGTGTAGTCATTGAAAACAGTGAGCATTGATATTTTTTTAATATGAACTGTATTGTTTTGCATTTATATGTCCATCTCTTTCTGCAACTAACGGATCGTTTTGTCTTTTTAGGCCAGTCTTTTCAGTCGTCTTTAGTGCTTCGAGCCCAAATTTACATGGATTCGAAAGATGGCGTAGATGACGTTTATGGAGCGCTTTTACAAAAAGTGGGTTGACAATCCAATAAATTCTTGCTAAATGGATGGTAAAAAATCAGTCCTTCATTTTCCTATTTCGCAAAGCTGTCTATGACGGGTATGCTTTTCGTCGATTTGTTTTAAATACCGTAAATAAATGTGGTATAGTGTCTTTATTTGAAAATGTGAATGTGATTGAATAGACCAAGGTTTGGTTAACACCAAAAAAAAATGCGTTTTTCGATAGCAATTAGAAATATATATACTTATCCTATAATTCTGTACTAACACGTAGAACTGGCCACATAGTGCTGAGTTTCATTCCTCATAGAGCTTCGTATTTTTCGTGACTTTCACTCTCTTTGGAATTATGGATTATGGATGCATTTATTTACTTTTTATTTCAATTTTAACTTTGTGTAGCTGTAGGGAACATAAAGTATTTGCAAAGTGCAAAGTAATTTTTACAAACTGATAATAATAATAGTTTTTGTTTTTACATGTACGTATTATAAAAGTGACGCCTTTTAAAAGTACAACGTTATAAGATAAGCTTTATCATATAATTTTATTTTGTAATTTTCATTTTATTTATGACTTATATTTAGTTTTTAGTTTTTATATTATTTATGTAAAAATTAATTGAGTCGGTGAGTGAAAGAAGGGTTCAACTGAGTGGAAGAAGGGTCCAAAATTGTATTTTTTTGGCAAAAAGTCACATTTTCAGTTTGAGAATAAATCTTATTTTTCTATAAAACAACTCCAACTAGCATATGGAATAAGTTTCCTGTGCACAACAACGCTAAATTTGTCTTCCTTTTCGAAATAATAAATTTTTCGTTTCCTGTAAAATGTGTATTTCTGCGCTTGGACCCTTCTTCCATTCACCGATTCAATTGTATTTTATTAAGTTTTCTGTAATGCATGCTGCAAAGGTAAGGATCCAATTTTATTAGATTAAAATATACAGTAAGAATAAAAGCTATTGGATCCAAAGAAACGTTTGCATAAGACAAAGCAAAGCTATATAGAAAATATATATGCGAGCAAAAAGGAGAGACGGTTGCCAATAAATGTGCCCGGCAAGTACAGGAGTGAGAAAGTAACAGTCTACCAAATAATTTCCCCTAAATAAAAAAATGCTCATCGACCCTATAGCTTTTATTCAAAGTGTATATTAAGATAGACAGTCGAAAGCCTTTTTAAGAGCTCCTCACAAAGTGGACTCAACGAAACATCGTTTTTAGATTTAATTACTTGAATGTTTTTTGTTTCCTTCTTCTTGTGTTTTTGTAATTTGTGAAGCTTTAAAGTGTTATTTATTGCTAAGTAATATTCTAAGGGTAAATAAATTAATTTACTCCTACACTGGCGTCCATAAGAAGAATGCCGCATGTAGAAATTTAACGTTTTGAGAAAAACGGGTTTAAAGTTTTGTACTTTTTAATTGTTTTATAATTTTGAAATAAAATTGATGCGGTTTTATTTTTTTAAATTTTTATTTCAGAATTATAAGACAATAAAAAAGTATAAAACTCTGAATCCCTTTTTTTTCAAAACGTAAAATACCTAAACGCAGCTTTCTTTTTAGGGGCGACAGTACAGTACATTTCATAATTTTTGATATAACTTTTTGACAGTTATGATAAGCCAAGGCCAACACAAAAATAGAGGCCACGACCCTGAAAAAATCAGCTGTTCTCACGGGGCTGAATTTTACATTGGGTCTTATGGGAGGTCAGACGTTTTTTTATGATATTTTCAAAATGTCACTACAGATTTCCGCAAAATTTCAGTGAAATATTCTCAGACACCATCCCGATATTCCACCAAAGGTTTGTAAGGAAGCAACATGATTAAAAGGTTAAAATCTTCAATATTTAGCATTCCTTATTTTGAATTCAAATTACCCGCCATGTACCACATGCCAACTGTTATATTTGACATGTATTTGCCTTTGACATCTGTGATTGTCACATTCACTTCTGCTTTAAACTTAATTTTTGTGTGAGCTAATGAAGCGGCTATGAAAAATTAAGGATTACTATACATTAAAAAAAAATTGTTCTGCCAGAATAAAGTAAAAACAATCTCAAAAACGGCTTTATTTAAAAAAAAATCAAATATTCATGAACCGTAATTCCAACTTCAATATTTTAAAGACAATCAGCTGTGTCGTAACGTGACCATCAAACAAAAAATCAGCCCCGTATGTGACGTCAACAAAGTGGAGGATCGTGGCCCGTCCGTTTTGATAGCCCTGGATAATCATTATAGACCAGCGAAATAAACTTGTCATAAAAATTATGGAAACTCTATAGTAAAATTCTGAAAGGCGTTTGACTATTCATTTTAGTATACTATGTAATCTGACAGGGTATCATTACAAATGGATACCCTTCTTAAGATTTTATCAATTTTTAATAAAAATTTTAAAATAATGTTTTTAGTTTTCTCAACCCTTCGAACCTATTAAGCAGTGCAGAGATATCTTTAAAAAAAGGAAAAAAAATAACAAAAGGAAACTAAATTAGACTAGATCCGAGTTATTGGGGTAAAATGGGGTAAAGTTTGAGGGGATGATAATGGTTTTTCACGGTTTTCAGCGAAATTAAATCGAAAAAAGTTAAATACAAAAGTTATAGGTAATAAAAAAGTCTACGATTTTTGTACTTGACCTTTTTTTTTCACGTAATTTGGCGAAAACTTTCCTTTTAATGTCTTTAACACGTAATTTTTTAAATAAGAATATTTATTTTTATTTTAATCCTAGACAGCCCAAAAATGGTCAAGTTCTAAACGCAGTTTTTGTAAACCAAAATTTGTAAAAAAATAAATCAGTATGAAAAAATTTGTCAACAAATGTAAAAAAGTGACCGGTAAAAATCAATAATAGCACAAACAAGACGGAATTTGATTCTCGTAATATTTTACATTAAGTATAAAAATTATTTGTCACAGACCTGGACACTTGCAAAATTAAACAAGAATAAGGTAACAAAAGCCCAAAGATCAATGGAAAAATAAATGTTACATGTAAAGCTAACAGATGGAAAAAGGAATGAATGGATGAGAAATAAAACAAAAATAAGGGATGTCAGAGGAGAAGTAGCAAAATTAAAATGGAAATTTGCTGGTCATAATATCACACAGAAAGACAATCGATGGAACAAATGTATTGTAAACTGGAGACCTTGGGAAAATAAAAGAAGTAGAGGAAGACCCCAAATGAGATGGGCGAACGATTTAAAGAAACATGCCGGAGCTAGATGGATTAACGCAGAGAAGAGTGGAAGATATTAGGGGAGGCTTATGTCCAAAGATGGATCGAATAAGCAAATTTTAAAGCCTTTTATAACCTATAACTTTTGTATTTAACTTTTTTCGATAGCTCTAGTTTCGCTAAGAACCACTATCTACCCCTAAAATTTCACCCTAATAAGTCGGATCGAGTCTAATTTATTTTTCATGTGAGCCTCAAAATGTATTTTTTTATTTCCAATAGTTTTCAAGCTGTTTATTTTTTTTTCATTTTAAAGGTCTGTCTGTATTGGTCTTAAAAATCATAAGTATGACTACTAGAGCCCTCCTCAAGATGTTCATTTATAAAAAGAGGCGCTTTTTATTTCTGAGCCATTAAATCACAAAAAAAAAGATATAAAAAAATCAAGAATTATTTTTTTTAACTCATATATATTCTGGTTTCTTAAAGCAAGGTAAAAAGTACAAAAACCCAAATAAAAGTTCAGTGGTGGTTAGCATTATCGATATCGAACATAGTACATTTTCTAACTTCAGTACGGGATCTTGGAGAACAAAAGTATATATAGCGGTGGCGTACGTGACACATGTCATGAGGATAGCGAATACTGTCACCAACCCTAAAAACAAATAGTGTGGTATAGTCCAAATTATACGCATTTGTAATGACGTCATTTTTGTTTAGCTTTGTCTAGTATATTATAAACAGCGGTGACAATAAACTTTTAAAAAAAGTAATGTCTATGATTAATTCATTTTTTAAATAGGTAGGTAATTGGTTATGTGAAGTATCCGTCACTGTCAATCAATAACATAATAACAAATATTGAGTGGCAAAAATATTTGCACCATACTTTTTTTCTCACCTGGTGACGTTATTACAAATGCGTATAATTTAGACTATATAATATAGTCGGATCAGGTCTAAGTAAGGACGCTCTTCATATAGCGAGCTCCATAGAAAACAAAGCCTGACGTTGATTTTATATTTTTTTGCTTATAATTTTTGAATTGTTTTCCTCGGTTTGACATTGGCGGCTCATTCTTATTTTAAAGATGTTCTTTTTACATAGTCTGAAGCTATAGTTAATAATAATACAGATAGTTTTTATTGTATGTAACATTTTATTTCTAATTACATAAAATTACATAGGTGCTTTCAGACTGTGTAAAAACTACTCTTTAAAATAATAACGGGCAGTCAATGCCAAACCAAGAAAACCATGTTAAAAATTATAACCATAAAATAAAAAATCAATGTCAAGCTACAAATCCATTCATATCTTCCTTGTTTGATGATGAATTACCCCCCCTCTAGAAAAAAATAATAAATGCAAAAATATTTTTTTCGTCGACAATTACCTATCCCTCCCTAGTGATGCGAAGAAACCCTGAGTTAATATTCGGAAAAAGGTCATTAAGCGAATTTTAGGGTAGAGAATCCCATAAGACCAAAATCGCCAAACTTTGAAAATTAATATTTTAAAAACTATACAGTTTATTAACAAAAGCACCAAATTGCAGTATGATGGGGCCACACTGATGCGAAAAAACCACACCCTGAGTTAAGATTCGGAAAAACGTCATTTAGCGAATTTTAGGGTAGGGAATTCCATAGGACCAAAATGGTTAAACTTTGAAAATTCACATTTCAAAAAATATACAGTTTATTAACAAAAGCACCGAGTTTCAGAATTGTGGGCCATAGTGATGCGTAAAAACCACACCCTGAGTTAAGATTCGAAAAAACGTCATTTAGCGAATTTTAGGGTAGGTAATCCCATAAGACCAAAATGGCGAAATTTTAAAAATTCATATTTCAAAAACTATACAGTTTATCAACAAAATCACCGAGTTGTAGTATGGTCGGACCATAGAGATGCGAAAAAACACACACTGAGTTAAGATTCGAAAAAACGTCATTTAGCGAATTTTAGAGTAGGTAATCCCATAAGACCAAAATGGCCAAACTTTGAAAATTGATATTTTAAAAACTATACAGTCTATCAACAAAAGCACCGAGTTTCAGAATTGTGGGGCCATAGTGATGCGTAAAAACCACACCCTGAGCAAACCCTGAGTTAAGATTCGGAAAAACGTCATTTAGCAAATTTTAGGGTAGAGATCCCATAAGACCAAAATGGCCAAACTTTAAAAATTGATATTTTAAAAACTATACATTCTATCAACAAAAGCACCGAGTTTCAGAATTGTGGGGCCATAGAGATGCGAAAAACCCACACCCTGAGTTAAGATTCGGAAAAACGTCATTTAGCGAATTTCAGGGTAGGTAATCCCATAAGACCAAAATCGCCAAACTTTAAAAATTGATATTTTAAAAACTATACATTCTGTTAACAAAAGCACCGAGTTTCAAAACTGTGGAGCCATAGTGATGAGTAAAATCCACACCTTGAGTTAAGATTCGGAAAAACGTCATTTAGCAAATTTTACGGTAGGGAATCCCCTAAAGACCCTATACGTATGACATATTAAAGAAATAGAGACGCGTCAAACCCATCAAAGTCAAATTTATTTAAGTCAAAATCAAAGGAGAGAAATATTGGTTCTCTATATTCTAGCATTGTTTAGAGAGAGACGAACCTTCCATCTTTGTTAATTCATAAGCGTCAGACAATAAAAATAAGCTATTTTTGACAAAACATATACCGAGAGTGACGGAATAACATGTTACTTTATATGTTGCATGATGATTCTTGTCACTCACCTCTGACAACTTAAATTATTCTAGTGAAACGCCAATGAACTTGACAAGAAAATAAAATAACCAAAAAATGTGAGTTTCAGTGACTTTGATGGGTTTGTCGCATATCTATTTCTTTAAAATCCATGTCATACATACAGGGTCTCTAATTCTACCCAGTTTTTTTTTCAGTGTATTATAGTGAAATTATTTATAGAAGATAATAAAATGATAAAACATAATTCTTGACAGTGTCTTTTCTACTTACCTCGATGTTGCAGTCTCCATTTATAAAAAATCAGTAATTTTGAAGCTTCGGCGAACAATCTAGCAAAACATACAGCGCCATCAATCGGTAAATTAGGGGTGTATTTGAACTCACTTTTATATTTTGCCACCTAAAAGTTAAAGAAAAAACAACATAAAACTCACAGTATACTAATTTAAAAAATAGTAATGACATATCGGCTGTCCCGCCAAATATTTTTAGCGCCACACCCGGTACTATTGGTTCAGGACAACAGCTCCGCGATGGAGCTAGCCCTAAGGCCACTCATCGCCAAGCAAGCTTTACAGGTAGCGAAGCCTCAAGGACTGTACGCGAAGCCTAAAGGCCTTTACACACACAATTTACGTAATCCGTAGCATGGCGCATAGCGGGCTTTCAACCAATCAGCGATCGAATAGCAGCGGCCATATTGGATTTACGTAAGAAAAGTCCATAAGGTTGAACTTCTTACGCGTTATGTTTTTTTGTGTGTGATCGGCTGTAGCACTATCTTAACTCTGATTTTCTATTTTTTGGTTATAATTTTTGACATGTTTTCCTCGGTTTCGCATTGGCGGCTCGTTGTTATTTTAAAAATGTGGTTTTGACACAGTCTAAAGATCTATTTAATAATAATACAGTTTCAAGATAGTTTGCAGCATAACTTTTTAATTCTAATTATATAAATATATATAGTTTAGGTACCTTCATACTGTGTAAAACAACATCTTCAAAATAAAACAGAACCGCCAATGCGAAACCGAGGAAAACATGTCAAAAATAATAACCAAAAAATAGAAAGCCTGACGTTAGCTTCGCTTCCTATAAAGTCTTTACGATGAGTGTCCTTAGCTATCCCAGCAGAAAAGGCACCGTTAAGCCCTGTATCCTGCGTGTCATTAAATGTCTTTTGGAATTTGAATTTGTCACGCACTTGATGTGCACATCGATAAAACTTGTCAAATTTGTTTTTCGCGAAGTGAATTTTGTTCACATTTCTTTTGAGATAAAAATCAAAAAATAATCGGTGTGTTTGCGTTTTATAATGGGAAAGCGAATTCTAGCAGAGCAGAGTGATGATCTCTCTCAAAAAAGGTTTAGAATGAGAAGTGCTTGTTGTGTTACGGGGTGTAAGTGTAATAGTTTGATTTTTAATGTATTCATACTAATATAAATTATGATTAAAATAAATTGTTATTTTATTATGCAAAAAACCATTTTTTAGACATAATTTTGTTATTTTTCAAAAATCAATGAATGTCAACAAAAAAAATCAAAACTAACTGACCTGTGTAATAATATCGAGAATAATATACAAGGAACAGAGCGCAAAAATTAGTTCCAACAAACAGCTATGGGATGGCGCTGTTGGAATTTCATTAATAAGGCGCTGACTGTGACGTAGCACGGCACCCCGACACAAAATATGATTCCGGAACGTACCAACAACTAATCTAATCGTGTCATTGACTGAACTTACACATTATTATCCGATTATTTACCATCTCTTTTTAAACTAATGTATTAGTAAGGGCGCCTAATAATATTAAACACACATGAGTTTAATAACTAAACATTGGTCTACTCGTTTTATTTACTAAACTCACACATTGTCATCCAGCTACTTACTCTCTCTCTTTAACTCAAAGTAGTGGGACGGGCGTATCCAATCTAAAACAGTCATGCCATTTTGACAATCAACGTCAATGAATTTTCTGATGCACACAGTGGGCTCGCAGATCTAATTTTTGGCCAAAAAGGGTTAAATTAAAAACATACTGAAACTTCTTAATACCTTTACAAAAAAGAGTAAATAGTCCAGCAGGCCTTGAAAAAACTATGATTTAATTGACGTAACTTTCAGTTATTTTTTAGAAGTGTCATTTTTCCTTTCAAAGTAACGCGTTAAAGTACCATATTTGTATGGCGGTTTGATCCAGATTTTAAGCCATTTTACGACAATATTTTATGTTGTATAAAATTCGCATAATATAAATCTTGTAAAAAAAGGTAGGGGAAAGAGGGCAAAATGGGGTACACGGGTAAAACGTGATATCGCAGTTTTAAGTAAATTGCGCAAAAATAAAACCTTTTAATATCAGATGTTTCATCCTATAACTGGTTCAACTCTCTGCAATATGATTGGTGCCGGTCGGCTGAGCTTAAGTTGGTTTTTGCTCAACATGTGATGTTGTGCGCTGTTTATTGTAGAAATAGCTTGCGCATTTTGTGACAGTAAGTACATTTTTTACAGACTTTTTAAAATTTTGTTTACATTGAACGATTAGTCGGTTTATGTATTATTCATAATTAAACGCATCGCCCGTAAGATTAGTTCTTTACTATGTATGATTTTTGTTTGAATTTAACTGGTGGTTTGGGCCAATACGGGGTTTTTTTCATGGGGACAAAATGGGGTACCTTGTTATACCTAGTAACCTATACCCCCAAAAAAGATTTTGTTTTATGTTGTATGCAAAAAATTGACGCAAAACTCGTGTAGGAGAGTCGACAGCGATGCATGTGTCGCTGTAATTCTTTATAAATTTTGTAATTACTAAATTTAATTATTATAAATGTATTTACAATATATTACAACTTTTTATTTTTTAAATAAGTATTTTTAACTTGTTTAGTATTTTAATAAATAAGACTGGTCTTACAAAAATATTGATTCTAAATTACACAACCGCCCCGCCCGTTTCGCCACATAGGCACCCCATTTTACCAAAGGCAACTTTTTACAAAAATAAAAATAAAAGTGATGGAGTTCTAAATCGTTTAAACTGAAAACTAGAACATAAAGATAACGTATCTAGTCAACTTAATTTCAAATGACGAACGCACTGGTGACCATTTAATAGGAGAAAAGGGCCTATAAAATTAAGTATCCCATTTTGCTCCCCTTTCCCCTAATTAGACTTTCTACCTGTACATTTTGATTCCAATTTTCATGTGTAGACAAGTCAGACAATGGTTTTTGCTAGGCATTTCTGAAATTCTATAAAAATATAGATTTCTTATAAATGTTGGACAAAAATTTTGCTTCCCTCATCAACCATGTTTTTAAAATTTTTATTTATTTTTCAAGAAATTGTACTTTAAAATCTGCTGCTACAAAACTTTTTGTCTATTGTTTTTAAAGCACTTTAGGCTAAATTAAACAAATAAATATTGAAAAATATATATTAATAAAAAATATAAATACTGTATAAAAATACTAACTATATAGTAATTTCAAAAATCAAATAAAAATATGGTCACTCCATAATAAAAACCAACTGCAATATCTCAAAAACCAAAAATTACAGATAAAATTAACTTTTACAGGTGGATTGTTTATGAAAGACGAATTAGGTAAAAAAGCTTTTAATGTAAACGTTTCTATTTTAAATCATCAGCAGTTTACCAAACCTGACTTTTAACAAACTAGTTTAAAAAAGTGGACGCTTTAAAAATATTTATTTTGTTGCACTTAAAAACAAATTTTTCTAGAAAAATCATTCTTATTTGATTATGCAGTCATTAAACTTGCAGGTTCTTATCCGCTACAAAGTCAGGGTTAGCCAAAAAATAATACCGTTTAACTTTTTTAAATATTTTTAATTTTTAGTTTGATTTTTAGCTTATGTTAGTTAGTTATGTAAACTCCTCATCCTTTTCAACGCAGCTTTTTTCCACATTACACGGTGAGCTTTAACCTTAAATAATCTAAGTACTAGGTTCTACACAAATCGTTTTATAAATATAAGATAGTCTATAGGTTAAAGGTTTTGGGTCCGCCGTGAAAGTTTTGTTTTGTTTAAGTAAAAAATAATAATAAGCGACCTTAAACACCGCAGAGTTCCAGATTTAATACATATCGGTTCATAAATGTAAAATTTCTCCATTTCGGATCCCCCATAATATTTTTTCTAGGTTTGAGTGAGAAATCTATCGGCTTTATACACCCCAAAGTTCCAATTTTGATACATATCTTTTGTGAACCACAAATAGAACACTCTGCCCTTTTGGATTCGTCATGTAATTTTTAAGTTTAATTTCATAATTATACTCAACGACTTTAGACACGCCAAGGTTCCAAATTTGAAACCTACTGGTAAATAAGTTTTTTTTAAAATTTAGGTCAAAAATCACATTTAGCGAATATTAGCACTAAATTTCATACTTACCGGTTCATAAATAGGAAACTTCGCCATTTTAATTATTTCTTTCTCATTTCAAAACAAAATATTGTGACAAAACCTATTTTTCTAATTTTGGTCAAAAATCAGATCTGGGAGCCCACTGTGCAGCGCTATGAGTTGGACAGCAATAAAAAATAAGCTGTGCTTTAAAAAGAGATGCAAATGAGTTTGTTCCAAAATTACAATTTATGTCGGGGTGCTAATGTCAACCTACGTCACGAGTCAGCGCCTAATTAACAGTTTAACATGGGGGTGTCCTATCTTGTGTACTTCTTATTTTTTTACGCACTTCACAGAACATTGATGACTTTTGGTTAGTTGGTGAACACTGTTGCCAAACAACACATACCTACGAATTTTCAATAACTGGCATAAAATTAAATCTGCGGATTACCCCGCATTGGTAGCCCTTGAAATAATTGTTTGGTATCAGAAATATTTTAAATTTACATTACATTTTCACATAACGTTATATGCATGGCAACACTGTCTCTAAATAAAGGAACTAGTAGCCTGCGTTATTGGAACAAGTAAGGTCAAACAATATCCTTTAGTAAAGGAAAGCTCATAGAAAAAGTGCGTAAAGGATAAGGTTCAAACCAGGTAGATATGAAAGTAATTTTTCGAGGTTTGGTCAAAGACTAAATAAATAAATTTTCGGGCTGGTCCTTAGAACAAGGTAGTAGTAGCCGTATACATCGATGTTTCAGTCTCCTGAGACATCATCATTTCATCGCCTTTCCATCCACTTTGGTTGTGCCGTACTGATGATGTCTAAGGTAGACTGAAACATCGATGTATACAGCTACAACTACCTTTTTTCTGAGGAGCAGCCCGAAAATTAATTTATTTACTCCTTATAGAGTTTGTGCGAGTCAAAGAAAAACAGATGAATATTACCTTGAAACAGCCTGTAAAGTAATTTTTAATTAAATTTAGATAGCGCCTGTAAAAAAATTTTTTTTCCACAAAATAAAAAAGAGAAACGGTTTTACTCATACAACTTAATTTTACACCAAAATATTAAAAAATGCTAAAGACGAAAAAAAAAGACTTTGAACGGCAGACGGATTGAAGGAGTGTCAATAATGGATAAAAATTGTTTAGAAATAAAAAACATTTTTTAATAGGTATGGTTTTCATCATTTCAAGGAAACATCTATAACGTTAAACGTAAAAATACAAAATCAGAAAAAAAAGAATTTGGATAAACAGTGAGGTTTGTTGAGTTAAGATAGTTCAAAAAGAAAATTGTTTTTTAAATTCAATTTATTTTTTGTAAAATATTGATTACATAATATTCTACGGAATCACACAAAGGTTATATTCTGTTTTTTCGTAGAGAATCCATGCAATAAAAACTATACCATACTATTTATAACAAAGTTGACGTTGGAAAAGCTTGTCAAGGTCAAAAATAAATGCCATCATTCTTATCTCTCATTATAAATAAAAAAGCGATCTTGGTCTAGTAATTAAAAGTATACATTATCATTATAGATTTGGTGCAAGTTTTTTTTGGCTTCTCTTCTAAATATTAAAAATTTGAGTTAAAAAAATTACATTTACCCATTCATCCTAATTCTCTTACCACCATTATGACGTCTGAAGGGGCGAACATGGAATAATAGAAAGCGTTTAGATAGAGAAGGCACTCAAACATTAGTTCTGGATCGACGTCCATATCTAAAAGGCAAAATGAACACTGCAAAGGTGCCGCTTGTATTCATCACACGAGTGGTGACGTGGGGAACTGCATACGCAATTACTCTTGTAATACTTTTTATGTGAAATCCATTGTTTTAGAGATATTAAATGAAGAAGATAAAAATATTGCTAACCTGACGGCCATTTTGTGAAAAACATTCCCTGAAAAACTATAGGGTAACAAAACGGGATTTAAATATAAATGATCTTTTTCCATTTATAAGTTTTTAAATATTTTAAATTAAATATTGTTTTTGACATCAACAAGCATTAATTACATGCAAGACTAGGTTATAAACAAGTAAAATTTATGGCAACGCAGCAACTTGTTTTTTGGCATATGTTCAGGTTCACTGTATTTTAATAAAAGTTATATTCGGCTAATATGGTCCTTTGAGCCACTAAGATCACAATAATTTATATCCTGTAACTGGAAACAAATTTGCTAAACTATTTTCAATTTTTAAAAAACACACTGTGTAATTTTAGTTTCTAACGGGTTTCTAAGTCTGGCTCGCGTTGGTATTCTGTCTCTTAGCGGAGCGTTTAAAGCGCAGTCTATCTCTTTCTCGCCAAAGCGATAAGGAGGAGATTTCGAACCAATCAACGGCAAGCTATTTGTGCCAGCAAGCGCAGGGTGGCTTTGACTGAGACAAGAAACTTTCGAAAGTCGTTAGAGAAAACATTTTTTTAGTTGGGTTTGGTTTTGTTCACACCACTTCTTAAGGGGTTAATTATCCATAATTATTTTGGTCTTTTCTTTTAGTATTTATTTTAACTGTAACTTTAAAGCTTTTGATTTTATTACTGTTCCCTATGTTTTGAAATACTGTTTTTATCTATTTCTGGTTTTTTTGAACATCAAAATACAAACCATTCGTTGCCCTAAAATCGGCGTTTTTAATCACTATATAACATCCTAAACCAAAACAGAAGCATTAAGTAAATTAAAGTTGATTGAATAGCTTTGCCTATTCAATCAACGTTTAAAATGTTGCTAAATAAATATGTTTACAAGAAACATAAAAAAGGTTCCTAAAACCTAAAAGTTTCAAGATTTGAATACTTGCAAAAAAGCAAAATAGTTGAATAGAAACAAAATCAAATATATAATAAGAAGTGAAAATGTGAAGTTTCAAGAAGAAAATTAAAAAGGTATGTATGATTTTCCTACATTGTTTATAAAATTGAGAAAAACGTTTATTGCATAAACTTCCTCCAAGAACCATCAAATTCCCTTTCAAAATCAAATAGTAAATTTAATAACATAGTAACTTTTAATAATGTTATCAGTTATTTAAATAGTTGCACAAATTGGGAGCTCGCAACTTTTAAGCCTTGGCCACTTGAATTGACAGAACCACTGTCATACAAACTTCATGTCCCAGATTTTCAAAAAAATCAACTTATTTATTAATATCTATGTTTCCATGATTCCATTGCGACCACCAGATCATTTTTGAGTGGTTTCTCACCACTATATGCCTAATCCTCCAAAAAGGCCGGCTATCAGTTTGGGTGAAACACTGTTCAGATCTTCTGAAACAATCTGAGGTTTACCGAAAGTGTTATAGCCGGACATTGGCACAGTATGTTCATGTCTGACTGTTTCGTCATCCTCCATACAGAGTCCCATTCTGTGCATGGGGACTATCAGTTGACAGTGACCCGTAAAAAAACCATCATTTCCATCGTGCCCAGAATGCCCTGGGTATTTATTCTCTTTGCGGTCGGACAAATTATTAAACTTAAAAAAAAGAAAACCAAACAGCTGAAATCAAGAAACGAGTATGATTGGCCTGGGCATCATTCGGGAAATTAAGCTACATATTAAAAAATAAATAAATGGATCTATGTACATGGACACCTTCCTAACTAGCCTATTATCACACTTCAAGTGAAGCTATGATAATATATTAGCCTTGCAAACAGTTTTTTGTAAATATCTGAGAAACCAAAGCTCCTACGAAGTTTTTGGTTATAATACGAATTATTGAGCAAAATATAGTCTACTATATTCCGAAAACAGTGTCTTGATACGATGCTCCGTTAAAAAGCATTTTTTAAAGTTTTTGATTGTCAAAAAACTGTCATTAGCATTAATGGATTTTGACCAAAATCTAACCAGCGCGTAAGAGTGTCGAACACTATTTTATCTGAAAATTTTATGAAAATCGGTTTAGCGGTTTAGGAGCTATCGTGGAACGGACAGAAATAATATATACACACTAACACAGAAAAAAAAAATTCAGATATTTAGGTCTTGAGATACTCGATAAAACCGAAAAGAAAATGCTGCCGTCGCATCTCGAAAGATCTGAAACTACTGAACCGATATAATGAGATATTAACATATGATTTTTTATTAAGAAAAAATTATTAAATTAGAAAAAATATTTCCACTTACCTTTTGAAAAAGGCACGTATTTAATCTAAACAATAAATATATAACATAAGTAGGTAGATAGTTCAGACTAGACGCGAGAGATACTTGTTGCTGATTACAAGCTATAAATATTTGCACTACAACTCGGAGATTTGGCAGCATCATACTTGCATTAGTTAATTTTAGACCATGGATATTACAGCGTCGTCTTTAGTCAATCCAATTTAAAAATAACGCTTTTTAAACGAGTTTATTTAACTTTATTTTAAAGATTTTATTTAACTTCACAGAGCCTCGCTGTCTGGCTGAGTTTCTGTCTATCGAATCTTGCGATTCATTTTTGACACACTTCCCGTGAATCGATTTTAATGAAATTTGGCACAGTTATGTAGGTCTGATGATAATACAATATTATCAGAAAATTTGGGGGGTGGTTGTGGGGTATAAAGGGGATAAATTCATAACTTTGTAAATAAAACAGATACGAACAGGCGGATTTCGGATTTATGATTTGATGATGAGACAATATAATTTTATGAAAAAAAACGGGGGTAGGTGAGAGGTGTAAAGGGGGTAAATTTATAGCATTGAAATCAATACAGTGTGAAAAATGTTAACTTGGGAACCAAAACCAATAAGAACATACGGTTTTCAGATGTATGATTTGATGTAGAGATAATATAATTTTGTGAAACAAAACGATGGCAGGGGGTAGGTGAGGGGTGTAAAGAGGGTAAATTAATAACTTTTGAATTAAAACAGATATGAACATATGCGGTTTTCAGATTTATGATTTTATCTGGTGAAAATACAATTTTATGAACAAAAAGTGGGTGGGTGAGGCGTGTAATGGGGTTAAATTTAGAACTCTGTATTTCGTCATCTGGTGATAATATAATTTCATGTAAAAAAAATAGTGTTAGGACGAGTATTGAGATAGGGGGTAAGTAATTCTGTTCTGAACTTTGAAGTCCAAATAGAGACGAACATGCGGTTTTCAGATTTATGATTTGTTATAAATAATAATTATACATCCTGAATTTTCACTCTTTTTGATTATGACCAAAAAGTAAAAAATAAAATAAATATATATTTTTTTAAGTTAAACGATTTTATTAAAAAAATGCACTAAAAACTAAAATATAATTTAACAGAGTTCCTTTTATTAGAGTCTAGATTTAACAATAGCGTTAATGGCACATTATACAGGGTGTCCCAAATAAAAACAACTACATGGGGATTTCGGAAACGGTAAGAGATACGAGTTTGTTTAAATAAGAAAACAGTTGCACTATTCTAAGCCCAATCAGATGCCGTATCAAAATGAAAAATATCTACAGGGCTTTTCAAAGTATCGAGCAAAAACTAAAAATTGTGTTTTTTGAAAAATTGAAATATCGCCGCTATCTTGCAAACAAATTTAATGAAATTTGGTAGTTTTGTATAAGCAACTACAGCCAATTGAATGACGTTAACAATTTTTTTCTAGGCCTTCTAGTTTTTTTGAGACCATAGCCAACATTGTTATTTCTTACGACCGCCATATTGAATTTATACGTCAATAAATAGAGCATTAAAAAAACTTTTCAACCATGTATAATAAGCCTATCTGAATATTGATACAGCACCTGATTGGGCTTAGAATAGCGCAACTTTTTTCTCATTTAGACAAACTCATATATTTGTCTTAGGGGAGGGGGGGCGAGACCTTATTATGTTCTATTTCATGCTATTTTTTGCTTTTATTCATGAAATATATAAAAATAACAAAAACATTTTGGCCTTGGAGGGGGCCGGGCCCCGAGGCTCCCCTCCTGGGTGCGCCCTTGATAAATATATATATATATATATATATATATATATATATATATATATATATATATATATACAGTGTGTCCACGGATTGAGTGCGGGTAAGGTATAAATGACAACAAATTATCGATTTAGATTCTGATTTTCTGGGAATTGCTCCTGCTCGGTCTTAAACTAACATGTTAAGGAAATTAGAGTCCCTGTATGTTGATTCGATAAAATGTGTGAAAAGTAAAGTACCTTTGTTTTAAGAAATAACAGAAAAGGTAATTAAGAAAAGTTGTTTAGAATTAAAAGTTACAGCTAATTCTCAATTTTTGGAACAATCAGCTAAAAATTATTTTAAAAAAAAATTTCATAACCAACTTACAAAATCAAAATTGGCTGAATTTTCTGAAAATTAAGAATCTGCTGTAACTTTTGGTTCTTAACAACTCTTTTTAATAACCTTTTCCGATATCTTTAAAAAAAAATACTTAACAGACTTTACACACTTTTTATTAAATCTGCCTACCAAACTACCCTGTATATTAATTGATTTGACTCATTTTTTGAACATCTTAGTTTGCAACCAAGCAGGAGCGATTCCTAGAAAATCAGAATCTAAATCGACATTTTTTGTCGTTTATACATTACATTATTAAATCAGCCTACTAAACCACCCTGTATATTATTTGATTTGGTTCATTTTCTTAATATCCTAGTTTAAGACCAAGCAGGAGCAATTCCCAAAAAATCAGAATCTAAATCTAAAATTTGTTGTGATTTATACCTTACCCACACTCGATCCGTGGACACACTGTATATATATATATATATATATATATATATATATATATATATATATATATACCATCCATATTCCTGAAAAAAATAAAAATTTCTCGAAAAACGTCGATATATAATTTTTTTAGGCAAATATATTTTATTTTTTCAAGATAGCCAAAAAGTTCCCTTCTCGCAAACAAAAACGAAGTTTTCCTGGGTTTTTCCAAAAACTAACGAACAATACCCCAAAAAAGATGTATTAAGTTTAAAAAAACACCCTGTATGATGATTTTAATTAAAAAGAGGTGATATGCTACAAAGATTTCTTTTGAGGGTTCATAAGTGGTTGATCGATCTAACAAATAAAGGGACAATGCAGTTGTTAAGGCGTAATAAGTTTATTTGTTTCTTTAGACAATACAAACAATAATAAACCGCCCTGCTTGGTTATAGGTTTAATTGTGCCTACGAAAATCAGAAAATAGCTAAAAATACTGACTTGTGTGTGAAAAGAAAAGTTGGTAGGTTGGGTTTGGTTAATATACAGTAAGATCGAATTATATGGAAACTTTTTTAATAATAATTTTAGGAAAAAAAGTTATTTTTCATAAAAAGTTCTGCATATTGCGAAATTTAAAATATGATTTTTTTTAAGGTGGAGTACTCTTATTTATTAAGAAAGAAAAAATTTATGAAAATTTTTGTAAAAATAAAATAACATGGTTTTGCTTACAGTTTTTTGAAAATAAGTAAATTTTTTTGTTTTAGTAAACAGACTACTTAACATAAATTAAAACTGTTTTTTTAAGCAATAAAATGTGTCACTTTGGGTTATTTAAACATTTGGAAAAATATCATTATGTTTTCAAATAAAAATTTTGTACGCAACATGATTAGTTTTCTTACATGAAACACTCTGTATATTTGGTAAAAATGTAATACATTTTTCTTTCTGGTTGCAAAAATACCAAATATGCTTTCTTCATAAACAAATGAAAAAAAAGGTTTGGCATTTTACATGAAAACCATTAAAAATAAATAAGATATTTTGAAAACCAGAAAGAAGAAATCTACCCAATTTTTGAAGAATGTACAAAGTTATAACACTAGTTATGTAGCGCAAACTTTTAAAAATGTATTTTAGTATATCTTTTATTTTTACCCAAGGAATTTATAGCTTTACCCTAAATCTTTATTTTTCGAAACCCCTGGTATAGTCAATTTTCAAAAATGTACTTTTTTTTGGTTCATCAATCACCAGGCACAAAAACTGTAAGGTGTGGAGAAAGAAAAATCGCAGGAAAATTGACGTTGATTTGTCAATGTCATCTGAATACTTATTTTTTACACAAATGTCAAAAAGTAGGAGCAGTAACCAATTGGATAAATTAGACAGCGGTAGATGTAGCAGCAGTAGTGGGGGAGAGTTAAAGTTAAGTGGGGATAAGGTAAGCATTTATTAGTCATAATCAAAAATTTCTATAAAATTTTACTCGTAAATTTTTTGAAAATGAGAGATGTATCATTTTTCTGTGACAGTTAGGTATAGGGTGTGAATTTTACTTGCAGCCCTCGATTTGCAACGGTAAAAACGTATCTTTATATAGCAAGACGTTTGTTTGAAAAGTCTACCTGTCTATTTTATTAAGAATCCAATCATCAAACTAAATTTCATCAGTCACTTTTAGTTTTTACGACATTAAATAAAGTTAGTATTTTTATGGTATGAGCTTTTTTTATTGGATTATATTTTTAAGCTAGGACTATTTTATCATTGTCTCAAAATGTGGACAAAATTTAATCAACAATTGATATTATTTCTACATTCTTTTCTAAATTTTAAGAGCTTGTTAGACAACCACAAAGTTTAAATAAGGTAACTGATAATATCACTAAAACTCATTATCAGTTACCTTAAGTTTAAACCCTTGTAGATTTTAAATTCTTTTCTAACTGCTAGTTCTTTTTTACCTGATCAATTATTTTATTATATAGAGCTCTTATTGCAACCCTTATTTATAGTTATGCTGATATGGGTTTTCTCACAAGCTTCTTAAAATGTACTTCTTTGGTACATCGTGCGCTGTGAGATGCTTTTTTGAGATCCATATAGAGAAGGTGCAGAGACCCATTGAAAATGTATTTTGTACAAGTCCCCGCCAGACTAAACAACCCCTAAAGAGTATAAAACATTGCTTCAGCCAGCGAAAAACCCTTATTTGGGACATAGTATGCTTTTTTGTGGTGGCATGTAGGGCACACTTCTGGGCTCACTGGCAGCACTATCTTGTCCAGTAATTAATAGTAATTTAATTGACAGATTAACTTAGAACAGCGACCACCAAAATTGAAAACTGCCAGTTCAAAAAACTTTCAACTAATTTCAAGATGTTTCTCAAGACCGGTTTCAGCCTTGCCTACGTTAGACCTCAATTTTAAGGTGGGTTTGGTTTGGTTTATTATTTTATGTATGGTTTCAACTATTACTCAACCTTTGATTCGCTTGACGGGAGCTTTGGTGTAGAGTGTGGGTAACTTCAGAAAGCGACAAACTAAGATAAAAACTAATTCTTTTGTTCAAGAAGATTTTACAAACATTTTTCAATGTATTAATTTCCTCAAGGATGAAGAACCCGAAATAAGAAGACCATATTCGGCGGAAGAAAAACGATATTTAAAAAGAAACTATTCACCTGAATCCGATTTTAACAGTTTTGAGACTCTGGATGGTAAGTCTGGAGTAACCAACAAAATTTAAATTTTACTTGCTGAAATTAGGATTTTATTATAAAAAGCAATAAGTTCGATTTCTTTCGGCAAAATTATTGAGTCAATAATTAGGTGTTTTTTAATTTCACAACACAATGTTTTTCGAACAATTATTAGCTTTCCTAATCTACTTTGTTAACACAGTTTACAGTATAGTTAGATTTTTACTAAAGACAGTAAACATATTTTAGATTTTGCAACTGAAGACCGCTTCCCATCTTCAAAGTTATTGAAAAGCATGCTTGCTGATCCTTTAAAGTCCTGGAACAAACCCTCGCATAACATTAGAATATCAACTGCAAAGGATACCGAAAGCTTAGAAAGAAACACTGATAGTTCCGACGATAACGAGTTATCTCTAAAAGAGAAGAAAGTTAACAACAAGATTCCAAAGTCATCAGGTAATAAGCTATCTATGTCAATAATAAATGACCATCCGATTAAAATTTCAATTATCCTAAGAGTTTTTCTATTCTAGATGGGCTTCACTTGACTCCAGGTCTGGCCACCAAACCTCCGATTTCGAGAAAACCATCGGACACGTCCTTTTATCAAGAAACAGCAGCAGACACAACGTCAAAAAATGCCATTAATGATTATTTAGCGATTAAGTACAATACTGCCAACAAGAACACCTTAGATTTGGATATGCAAAAGAATGGTAATATAATAAGGACAAACAAAACATAAATTATAAAATAGCCTAAATATTCTTCTTTTTTAGACAGCGCTTAAATCAAAGCATCCTAAATAATAATAATCAAGTAGTAGAGGCTGTCCATCTTCTAACTGTAAATTTATTTTTGGCAGATAAAGAAGATACCAACATTGAAAAAGATCCAATTGACTCTTCATCAGATGAAGAAGTGCACAACCCAACAGATGGACCTACTACTGGTAACTGGCTAGATCAGGATGTATTCAAAAATGAATCAGAAACTGACAAAAACATTCAAGTTTTAAAAGCAGAACACTGCAACTTTACCGATAATACGAAGATGGTTGACAAGTACAACAAAATAGCGCATATGAACAACATGTCATCGGATATGACGAACATTGAAACAATTTTAAAGGATGAAACTGATGTCAAATTTGACAAATTTTTCGACATAGATTCCTTAGCTAGTGGCAGTATAAAGGATAAAGCAGTCAATAAACACAAGGCATTTTTGGTTAAAAAATATGAGAAACAGTTTGATAACTTTTTTGGTGTAAAAGATTTGGAACAACAGGTATAAAAATAGCAATTTTAAATCGTATTTTTAAAATTCAATAAAAATTTTGTTCACTTTTACTTTTTTAGAATTTGATTAAAGATAAGGAAAAGTCTAAAAATATGTCGACCTTGGATGAAGAAAAATCAAAATTAGGACAGAACAAAATTTTAGATGTTAAGGGCAAAGGGAAATTTGTTTCGAAACAAGTTAAAGGTGGTAAAGATTTTCCAGGTAGGGAGTTAAACGTACTATTGCTAAGAACTTAAATTTCTTTAAAAAAATCTGGATAATGAAACTTGAAACTCATCAAAAATTTTACTTAAAATAGTCAAGTAAAACTCATTTAATGACCTACTGAAATCCGCTAGTTAACATTTGACTTAGTTTTTATAATAAAAAAACATTTATATTTCTTTCTATAGTAGAAATTTCTAAGTAGTCAAATAAAAAATTAAATTGCAGCCTCATCTTCTGAACACACCGAAATTGATTCATGGATATCAAAAAAAAGACACGACACAAAAAAGCCAAATTATTCAGACTTGCTAAATAATATTTGTGAAATCGAAAAGTATAGTAGTAGCAAGTTGGGAGAAAGTCCTTTACCCAGAAGTGAGTCAGAGGAAAAACTTGTAGAAAATGCTGAAAGTCTGGAAGACATTGTATCTATTTTGGAAGCTTTAGAAAGTGAAGATAAAAAATCACGTAAGATATTTATTATAGTCAATACTTTACTTGGGGCGTTTACTTCCTATAAGGAACATAGAAACCAAGGAAAGCTTGTCAATTGGTTCGGCTTAGACACTAATGCTGCTAATGCTGCTAAGTTTAAACATGTCTTCCTCCTTGTAGATTATTTTTTAGAACTTTCAAGATGTTGCGTTCAGGGGTTATATGAAATATTTAGTACATATGTATATGCTATGTTAATGTCTTTGATATTTTGTCCGTCGATAGTAAAAGACTTGGAATTTTGGATGGAACTTCGCAATCATTAGTTTTCAGACATGTCACAGAATTCACACATCAGTCACTCAGTATATGAAAGTAAAAATGTATCATCAGTGTAGATAAAGTCCGGCAATTATATTTATATACTAAATTTTTTATTATTTCATTCACGACAATCTCATCAGTCAACACAGTGTAGTAGGGTGCAGCATTGCCCTACATCGTTCCTCCTGTTAGAAGCTTCACTGGTCTCAGTATCGTTCATTATACTTTACGCGAAATCAAGTAAAGCTCTTTTAAATGAATTAGACAAATATTAAATGATCTTTTCTGGAACTGATTTGATTTTTAGAGCTTTAAGTTTTAAATTGTGTCAAATATTATCGATTAAATAAATAAACCAAATTCAAGTCTCACAGCTTAAATATTTTTAGACAAGAGCATAGCTACTGTTAAAAAACTTGTAGACACCAGTCTTAACCAATATTACAGTGGAGATGAAATTAAATCAAGTGATGAAAATAACGATAATAATAAAAAAACAACAAAATCAGGAAGGCAAGAAAACGCAACTAACAAAACTTATGATCAAAGTGACAATGCAACAAGTCTTGAAACAGATGAGGTTCATAAACGCGATCCACAAGAGCGAAGTGTCACATTTTCACCAGTCGTCTCTCAAAGAAGCTATGAAATCGAAAATGACGGAGAGAACCGTTTTAATAATATGCAAAACGATGAGCTTTTGTCGAATATTTTAGAACAAAAGGATTCTTGTTCTTACGCTCAGTTGGCAGACAACAATGGCAATTATAGGTATGTTATTAAGTTTAACTATGAACTAATTTGGCAAAACCGATTAAAGTAAAGTTAAAATGTATCTTACATAATATTTTAGAGAGCTTTTGAGCTTCCTAGACGATGTTGATCAGAAATGTAGCCAGTCACTTAACGATGCTAAACAAAGCGCCATTTTAGCAAGTACCATGATGCATAATTCGATAAATATGGATACAATGCCTAGGTAAGATAGAGTTAAACAAACTATATAAAATTATAGTTTGGATTAGAGAACATTTATGTAATTTAAATATGTTAGAGACGCGAACTGTTACTACCGGTTACCAGGCGTTACAAGTCTAAAGGTACCTTTATATAAGCAAGTTCGCACGTTTAAATTTATTGCCAATGATCGTTTGATCGGAGTTTTAAAAACGCGCTTGGGACATCAGTATGGCTGCTGTATGTCCTTATTCTGAAGCCTGTACCGGACAAACACATTAATATCACTTTTGATTTTGCATGTAGTGATTCAAGCTGTTAGTAAGTCAGCTGATCTTCACCGATTTGATAAGTTCGATGGCATCAGTTTGATCTACTGCATCATCTTGGTGACGTCATCAGCTGCACATCGATTATTTTAGATGGCAAATCTATCTGCACGGATAAACTGGCTGCATAGCTAGTTTTTTTTTCTGCTATCGGTAACTTGGAGAGGGTTTTTCAGCTTAGCTAACTTTCTCGGATTTGATAAACTTGAATCGCAAACGACTACCCCTAAAATGGAATCTGATGTCGGCTGTATGGAATAAGAATGGTTTCAGTCGATCTATTTAACAAAATTTATTTTTAGAATGGAAGATTTACGAGCCCTTTGCAAAGAAGATCTTGCTCGACAAATAGTAGACCTAAATCTTCGGCTTAAAGACAAAGCGTCTTCAGTGACTCTTCTTCAAAAAGAGCTATCCACTCTTAGGTAAACAGTTTACTTAATAAGTTCGTTTTCAATAAAGTGAAGCCAATAAATATAAATTATTCTTTTAAATATTTAGTATTTTTGATATGGCTGAATTTGTCATGAATAAGTCGCAGAAGTATGTTGGATCTTATACTACTTATACTTTCCCAACTAAAACGCAATGATTTAAATTGGAATTAATTATTTAACGTGTTTTAAACATTTCAAAAACTAAAGATCTGCAATTTTTTGTTTTTATTGGAAAAAAGGATACCGAAAAACCATTACCGAAACTTGATAATAATTTTCGGTACCTATCTTTTGTAATTTCAAAGCTATAACAAATTTTTAAACCGAACCAATCTGGACTACAATTTCAAAATGGGTTAATTTGGGATGCAAAGTCAGCCTAATGAATTTTACATTTTCAAAAAATATCTTAAAAACTAAAGGTCTGACTGAGGCCCTGAAAATATTTTGGTTACAATAGTATTTGGCAAACAAAATTTTAAAATGTAGTTAACTATATTTGAATATTAGCTCACACATATACTATACTATAGTAGTGTGAGCTATGGTGATACCAATTTTTTCGAGGAAAAAAAAGTTGCTCCGATTTCAAAATTTTTTATATATCTTTGCGTTTCAGATGATTTTGAAACTTTTTTGTCGCGCCGTCTGTCTGTCTGTCTGTCTGTCTGTCGCGCATAACTCAAAAACCGCATGGCCGATTTTAATGAAATTTGGTACCTAGGCTGGGTCTTGGGTCGAGATGGTCCCATTTAAAAATGAACAAAATCCACCGAACACACGCCAAATAAAAGGGTGGGGGAAGATTTAAAAAATTAGAGTTTATGTGAAAATATGGCGTGTGTGATATCAAACGAAAGGTAATTGAGTATGGAGTTAAACAAAATACATTTTAGTTTTTTTTTCTTCAAAAAGGGTGGGGGTAGATTTCAATAATCAGAGTTTACGTGAAAATATGAGTTAAACAAAATACATTTTAGTTTTGGTGGCTTGTGTGGTATCAAACAAAAGGTAATTTAGTCTGGAGTTGAATAAGACATATTTCAGGTTTTAGTTTTATTAGCTCGCACGTACACTGTAACTATAGTACCTAGTGTGAGCTTAGGGGCCCATATATTGGCAGAGTATCTTTTATCGTTATAGTTTGTTGCAAAAAAAATATTTAGCTGGGAAAATGCTGTTGTATTTTATTTCTAGAGATCAAGTAATGAAACAAGGTAAAGAAACCGAAAATTTAATCAAAAATAAATTGAAGCAACAAAAAGATGAATACGAAGATATAGTAAAAAGACACCAGAGGTTCATTGATCAGTTGATCGCGGACAAAAAGGCATTGAATCATCAGTGTGAAGGATTGATACACGAAATGAAGGTATGGCACCTCTTAGCACTTCTTTTTTCAAAAATTAAAGTGAATAATGCACGGTTTAATAAAAACCACAGACGATTCCAAACTAAAGAAGGATTAAATTAAAAGAATATTTAAAATAAAAAAAATTGAATGCAATTTGGTAACTAGGCTGGGTCTTGGATCGAGATGGTCACATTTAAAAATTAACAAAATCCACCGAACACCAGCCAAATAAAAGGGTGGGGGTAGATTTCAAAAATTAGAGTTTATGTGAAAATATGACGGGTGTGAAGGTATTACAAAAGGTATTTGAGTCTGGAGTTAAACAAAATAGATTTTGGTTTATTTTAAAAAAAAGGGTGTGGGTAGATTTTAGAAATTAGAGTTTAAGTCAAAACATGGCTTGTGTGGTATCAAACGAAAGGTAATAGAGTCTGGAGTTGAACAAAATATATTTCAGTTTTTAGTTATATTAGCTCACACGTACACTATAACTATAGTGCCTAGTGTGAGGTGCCCGTATATTGGCAGAGTGTTTTCTAGGTGCTGGAAGATCGATACAATACGAACGTCCAAACTTTAGAACACAAGCATCAGTTAGAAATTAAAAAAGTAAAAGACATGCACATTGCAAGTGAAAAAATTAGGAGGGAAAGGTGGATGGAAGGAAAAGCTCAAAAGATTAAGGTAAACATTATCATTTGTAAATTACTAATACCTGTATCAAGCCCGGTCTAGACATAACATTTTACCTTACGTCTTGCCTGTCAGTCAAAAGGGTCAAGTTTGACGGTTGAAAGACTAGCGTACACACTTGATAGTTTTAGCGTACGTTTTTAGATCAGTTTTTGATACACCATGGAGGAAGCACTGCTTTTGTCAATAATGTTTTTTGTTTTAAATGTCTATGACTTAACCGTTTCAGTAGCTAAACATAGTTTTTAACCAGTTTTTCAAAATGTTGTGCTGATTTGGTTTGGTAATGTCCCCTGAAGATGTAAGTTTCTGCTTACGAAACATGTCGGGACTATTTGTTTAAAACAAATTAAAATTTAGTGGAGGAAGAGAATAGCCTGTTTGATTTCCTAAAAAATTATCTTACCTAATGTCGGATGTTTCGTATACCAACTTCTAAGTTGCACTCGAAAGGAATTAAAATTGTATGCACTACCACAAGAAATGCCGCTAAAACTGACGTTTTATCGGAAACAAAGCCTCTACCGATCAGTTCAACAGGTCCGACTTCGGTCCTGTTCAGTTCAGGCAAAACGTACGTTTTAATGTCTACACGAAAGGTTTTGCCTGATCCGTTTTACCTGATCAAGTAAAACGTCAGACAAAACGTTATGTGTAGACCCCGCTTAACAGTACATTTAAATGACTACCCTCAAATTACATGAACGTTGGGCTTCGTTGGAATGCTTTCAGCCTCACTTATATTTTAGACAAGATCCTCCTATACAATTTTTAAATAGGAAAAATCTTCCGAGAAGCTTTTCCATCAAAAGCTTGCCATTTGACAATATTTTTAGATTGGCAAAATCGTTGTGTTCGAGATTTTTTTTTAACAATGTACGATAAACACACGAAAAAGCCTTTGATACCTTTCAAAAAAATACCCTGTATAAAAAAGTAAGCTACGCTGCTGAATTCCTATAAAACGTTCTATTGGAGTAGCTTTTAAGATATTTAATAAGTTAAAAAATTGAGATACAAGAAGTAGCACGCTGTCGCAAAAACCGCAAAAATAAGCGAGATATCTCGCAAAAGTGCCAAAAATTAATATTAAAGAAAGCTAATGTATGTCCAGAAGAGATCTACAAAAAAAATTAAACTTTTCATGCAAAACTAAATACAATAGTATACTAATTTTTGCAGGAACTGACTGTAAAAAGTATCGAGCCCGAAATTAACAGCATGGAAAAACGTCATGAGCAAGAGTTAGCCGATCTACGATCAGTACACAAAAGAGAAATCGAAGATTTGGAACTAAAGATGGCCAGAAAGATGCAACAACAATGCGAAAATTTGAGGCAGCACTTGGTAGAGGAAAGAGAGAAAGCTCTGGCACATGAGCGGGAAGTAATGAGGCATAGGTAAACAAAAAATACCATTTTTGTAGCACTAAGAGTATAAGAGATATATATTAAAGAAAGTGTCAAGATTATTTTCGTATTTTTTCACCCCTACACATACTCCAGAAATTCTTTGAGTTGGTTTTAATACTAATATGTCGGTTTAGAAGGTTTTTCTACGCTGTCCGACGCCTATTCTCCACCTCCTTCGATCCTGACAATCATCTTCTATCAGGGTTTTTTGACCCATTGATCTTTGGAGTGACTGTTGCCATTCCAGTTTATTGGTTGCAAATCTAGGATTTGCTTTGGTGATCTTTCCTAGTTCATTCGCTGTTCATAGCTGTACCCTATCAGTTTGCTCTAGTGTCTACAATTACACATAAAAAACTCACTAATGTGCATTTCATAATTTCTTCGTATCTTATTTTTACTGCCGTCGTAAAGTATTGAATTTGTGCAAAGATTACATGTTCAAATTTTTTTAGATATGAAAGCATGGTAGAGAATGAAGAAAAAGGTTATCAAGAGCAACGAAAGAGACTGACAGCTGATCATGCCAACCGAATCAAAGAAATTGAAGAAAAGGAAGCTGCCATAGTGTTGGAAAAGGAAAAAGCTTTGAAACACGCTCAAGAAGAGTTTGATGACAGGATCCAGGTGATATAATATTATACTATATGTGAAAATTCTTCATTTAATTTGAAAATATTTAATGTCAATGATTAATTAAATTGTATGAAGTTCTAACTAATGGAATGTGATATTGACCTGGTCCTTTCTTTACGTTAAGTGTAGACACTTTTCAAAATTATCTCACGTGAATAATAATAAGATGTAATAAGTATATGGGTCCACCACCAGGCAACACTAAATGACCTGCATCATCTGCGGAGTCTATTGTAAATACCAACGTAAATTCTGTTGAGAATAGCTCCGCGATAGACTGACCATCTGAAGCCTTAGTATCTTCAAGAGAGAAATATCTTTAACTTTTGTTTTGCTCTTTATATACTTCTGCTGCGTCTTTCTAATAATATTTGAAGATCTTATTGTAAATATTATCAGTTGTAACGAAGATGTTATCAGCATATTAATAAATAATAAATAAACTGTAAATTGTGGACACCCCATTAGTAAGTGTACTTCCTTTGATATATGTTCTTCAATTTTAGACTACCTCTTTAGTTTAATAAAAATTTACCATAATTTAAGTCTTGATATTTAATTTAGCGTAACTTAAGGTTTAGATTCATCAAACCATTTTTTTAAATCTTAGAACTTCTTTATATTTACATTTTAATTTTAGTTGCTAATACGAAGACATTCGAACGAGCTTAAACTGCTCAGAGAATCTACCCAAATCGAAATGGAAACATGGCAGGCCAATTACCGTAAGCAACAGGCGGCCATTTTGGAAGAAAAGGAAAACATTCTTAAAGAAGAATGCAGGAAGGAGAAAGAAAAAGAATTAAGGGAGATTATAAATAGAATGGAACATGAAAATGTAGCCAATAAGGTTCAGTTGGAAGAAGGCACTGAGAATAGAATTAGGTAAAAGTTTCCTCAGCCTTTCTTCTTCTTGTAGTCTCTAGCTTCTCTGTTGGGAATATTGGCGATTGTTTCTTTAAAAATCTGCGCCAAGCTCTATGTCCCACAGATCTTTTAGAAGTAAAGAAGACGTGGAGCTGTAACGTTGTAATGTATTACAACAGTATTTTGTTATATTTTTCAGAAGACTCAAGGAGAAATACGAAAAAGAAATAGCTGACCTAGAATTATCTGAAAAGGAGTCGAATAACAAGTTTATGCAAACTAAGAAGCAGTTAGTCGAAAGCGAAGAAGTCATCGTGGGTCTTAAGTCGATGGTGAAGCATCTCGAAAACCAGATTATTGATCAAAATAAGGTAATACTTAACATTAAAGCATACAAAGCTGCAAGCGAAATTTACTACTTAACCAGCAAACTGCCTTTACGACAACGACAAAAATAACATAAAAGCTACTTATCCATAAACGGACCAAGCATTTTGAACCAAAGTCATTCGAGCTTTAAAAATGGAAAAAATACCGTGTTGTGTGAGAGTTAGGAGTTGTTCTGTTAGGAAACTATGAGGTCTTTACTTTCTCCAACGTCGATTACAAGGTTACGAATAATCCTTGTTTGGCAAAAAAAACTGGTTTTAGGCCATCCTGCAAATATTTTAAATGTAAAAAACCTAAACATTTTTGTAGAAAATTTCATAGAACCACGTTCGGATGATAGAAACATTAAAAGGACAACAAATGACTCACATTTTATTTTTTTAGGAAATTGAGACCTTTAACAATGAAAGGAAAAATCTAAAGGACGTACTGAAAGCAGATATGGATGAAGAGGTTGAGAACTTGCAGAAAGAAATTGCACACCTAAAGAATAACAGAGAGAAAGAGTTGCAGCAACTTTATTCCAGGTAACATTAAAAATATAATATGTTTAAGATTACACACTGATTAGACTTTATTTTAATACTCCAGCTATACCATCTTTACACAATTTAAGAAAAAAGTATTTTATATGAAGTTTAAAACTTTATCTAACATAAAATTAGTGCGTTGGAAAGAGATACAAAACACGTTTTCATTTGATTTCTTTTGGCTTTCCTACGTATGTTTCTTCACACAGTACACTCACAAACACCATTATAACGATTGAGAAAATATTTAAATACAGCCTTTTCTTTAAAAATAATTGTCTTTAATTAAAAAAAAACTTATGGAACAACGCACAGTAAAACTACTGAAAATGTCAAAACTAGCGAACAACATCGCATCACACACTTGAATCGACCTGTAACGGCAAAACTTCTATTGCCAGTTTAGTTTATCGGTCAGTCTGATATTAACAGAAGTTAATATCTTTTCTCAGCTTATTTTCTCTCATTTCCTTTCTAGCATACACTGATCTAAAGAGATGTTTTAAATCTAAAAGAACGTAATTGGCAATTTTTTTATTTTTTGCGTTGATTTACAACGAGAGAGATTACTAAGTCTATATTTAGGATATATTTTTTTTAATTTGACAGTTTCCGTTTTAGGATAAAAGTATCCGTGAGCAGAAAAGATGAGATCCTGAACGAGCTTCAGGTCGAACATAAGGCGTTGCAAGAGAAATGTATTTATTTGGAAAATATGCTGGAACAACAGAGAAAAGAATATTTGATTAAGTCTTAAGATTCTATTTTGCACCAGGCTGTACACAGAAAAAAACAAAATGTACGAGTTTCAGCCAATGAACAACATTTCATTGATTCAATCAGTGGCGTATATCTTGGGGGGGGCGGATCCCCCACTAAGCTAAGATTTTTTTAGATATTTTCCACACATTTCATGAATACAAACAAAAAATAACATGAAATACGGCCTCATGGGGTCTCGGCCCCCCCCCCCCCTCGAAACTGTCTCGGGCCCACCCCGAAACTTTTTTCTATATACGCCACTGGATTCAATTAAAGACCATTTCGTAATATTACTGTTTGTATACATTGAATCAATGTATTTCGTTTATTGACAGAACATTCATATTTAATTCATTGATTTTACGTACTTTTTTCTTCTGTGTACATAACTCATGGAAAGTGGGGGTAAAAGCACGGATTTGACACACATAATTTGTGAGAAAAAGCGAAATTTTTACCCATACCACCTTTAATTTATCTTAGTGTGTAAGGGGTGGACCAATATGGTCAAGGTTTTACTAGTTTTTGTATAATGACAGGGTATAAAAAAATCACGATTATTTGAAAAATAACTCTTTCGAATACTTTCAAAAAATCGACAAAATTTTATTAGTTCAAAAGATATTTTGCTTTGCTTCTCACAAACCTTTTCAAAAAAATTTTTTTGACAAACCTCATATATACTTAATATTATCTATATCTGATGTTTGGTTTTAGACAATTTTTATAAAATTTAAATTTGTTTTGAAAAGTTAATAAGAAAAAATGTTTTTAATATACTGCGAACTCAATAAGTAGATCCATTGTATATACACAGGGTGTACCAAATTCGTTCTTACGGGGTTTTAGGTTTTTCTAGGTGAGATAGAAAAAACTGTTTTTAAGCTACAGAGGTTTTTTAAAAAGTCTACTTAAACTTTTTTGTTTATGAAAATTTCGTTGTGGTGTAAATTACATTTTAATTTTTTTTTTTCAGGGATAATCCAACTATCACAGTCAATTTTATATGTCAGTTAGTTTTTAAGATATTTGATAGAGATTGTATTTTTCTTAAAGACTGCCTATCTTTTTATTCGATTTTTGACATCGGCATAAAATGCCCTTTGGAATAACGTATCATACCTAATTAATTATTTTTACTTTTTTGTTGTTTTTTAAGTTTTTATTATTTAATTACTTTTTGTGTTTTTCTTGATTTCTTAATTTTATCATTTTAAAATATTTAAATCCAAGTAAAAAAATTAACTTATAAAATACTCTGCCAATATATGGGCCCCTAAGCTCACACTAGGTAATATAGTTATAGTGTACGTGTGAGCTAATATAACTAAAAACTGAAATATATTTTATTTAACTCCAGACTAAATTACCTTTTGTTTGATACCACACAAGCCATGTTTTGACTTAAACTCAAATTTTTGAAATCTACCCCCACCCTTAAGAAAAACAAAAAACTAAAATGTATTTTGTTAAACTCCGGACTCAAGTACCTTTCGTTTGATATCACACACGCCATATTTTCGCTTAAACTCTAATTTTTAAAATATACCCCCACCCTTTTTTTTAAAATAAATTAAAATGTATTTTGTTCTACTGCAGACTCAATTACCTTTCGTTTGATATCACACACGCCATATTTTCACATAAACTCTAATTTTTGAAATCTACCCCCACCCTTTTATTTGGTTTCTGTTTGGTGGATTTTGTTCATTTTTAATGGGAACTGGGAAATGGGACCATCTCGAGCCAAGACCCAGCCTAGGTACCAAATTTCATTAAAATCGGCCAAGCGGTTTTTGAGTTATGCGCGTTGGTCGTTACAGACAGACATACAGACAGACAGACAGACAGACGGCGCAACAAAAAAGTTTCAAAATCATCTGAAACGCAAAGATATATAAAAATTTTTGAAATCGGAGCAACTTTTTTTTTCTCGAAAAAATTAGGATTACCATAGCTCACACTACTATAGTATAGTTTATGTGTGAGCTAATAAAAAAAAACAAGCAATATAAAAAGATACAAAGAAATTTTTGTAATATCTCAAAAACTAAAAGGGACAGATAAGATTTAATTTCACAATTAAATTCTGACTAATTCTCGAGAAACACCTGAAACATCGAATTTGAGACACCCTGTACATGGTGTTCTTTGCATATCTGTGGTTTCTTTTTTATAGAATAAGCCAGATTGAGTGCTTTTATCCCCATGTTACAGGATGTTTAGGAAAATAATTATTTAAGGCTTGGACTTTTATAATATATATATATTAAGTTGGCATTGTTTATTTATACTTATTTTACTAAGTTTCTTGTTTTTAGAAAGACGCCTGAATAAATGAACTACATATTTTCTTTATAATTTTTGAATAAAACTATAAACATTTGAAGTAGTTGTTTTTTAAACACCATATTTTTTTAACTCACTCGATACCTTTTACCATATTAATAAGCGGTGGGGTGGGGGTGTTTACAGACTCGAGTGTTTGATTTGACACCCCGAAGAGCTCCGAAGCGTTCCTCTTTTTAATTAAAAAAAAGAAAGAGCTACTGAGCGCTAACCGAACTATCGAACACTTTTTTCTTGAAAATCTCATGAAAATCGGTTCAGCGGTTTAGGAGCTATCGTGTTACGGACAGACAAACACGGACAGACTAGACGTCAAGACGAGATTGCTAAGAGAGGTCAAAATATACCCAAATAACAAATTTTCGGCGGAATCAGTCACAAAATTTTGAAGCTTTTTGGAACTTTAAGACCCTTAAAAATAACCAAGTAAAAATTCTGGTTACTAATGTACTGTTAGCCAAGATAACCAAAATTGGTAGCCATACGAAGATGGTCTAGTAGAAGAATACAAAAAAAAGTAATTTAATTTGTAAGGATTTCAAGATGGCGGCCGATTTGTCAAAATGGTGACATATCACTACGTTTTATTGTCTAAAACCTTTCTAAAACATTTTCGAAATAAAATTAATTACACTACTAATTTATTTTTAAAGAGTTGTGGTAAAAAAATATAAAAAAAAATTGTTTGGTTAACATCTGCCCTTGTATGCCTTTAAAACAACCGCACCGCCTCAAATTTAAAAAAATATAATGTAATAAAACCTTGGCAACTATGAATACGAATTATATTTTTTGACAAAGAAGAAACACACATAGGAATTTCAGTAACCAGTACTCTAAGTAGATTGTGCGGTAGGATTCTTAGAGATCTGATAGAGAATGATTTTCATGAACAAGAAGAAGAAGAGCAAAGTGGGTTTCGTGCAGGCAGATCTTGTAGTGATAATGTTTTTTGTCTTAAACAAAAAATTGAGAAAAGGAGCGCCAGAAATATAGACTCATGTTTAAGTAGCAAGTTTAAGAGCAAACTAATATCAATCATACATACATAAAAGCAATAAAAATACTATACAAAGGGTCAAAATCTAAAATTAAAATTGAAAATCGACTTTCAAAAGAATTCCTGGTAACGAAAGGCTTAAGAGAGGGATGTTGTATCACTCCAACTCTTTTTAAAATATTTATTGCAGTAAATTTAAAAAACTGGAAACGTAAAGTCCACGGCATGGGAATACAAATTAACGACCGATTTACCATATACACACTACAGTTTGCTTACGACCAAGTAATTGAGAAAGTTAACGGAAGAATACCAAAAGTGGGGATTAACAGTGAAAGTGGACAAGACGCAGTACTTGTGTATTGGAAACGAATCCAGTGAGTTAGAACTAGACAATGGACAAACAATATCTCCATGCAATGAGTATGTATACTTGGGTGTCACATTTGATAAGACAGGAACAGAGTGTAAACAACTGGAAAAAAGAATAGTAAAAGCAAAAAAGGGTATTGGATGTCTTAACAGTATTTTATGGAGCAGAGAGATAAAAAAGAATTTAAAATTTAACATATATGAAACAATGGTAAAAAGCACGCTGTTGTATGGAATAGAAACTTGTCGCGTAACAGAAAAATACAAAACAAAAATGGAAAGTGTCGGAATGGATGCAATAAGCAGATCAATAAGAATAAATAAATAAAGAAAGAATGGGAATCGAGGGAAGTATAACGGATGACATAACTAAAAGACAACTGATATGGTACGGCCACGTAAAACGGATGAACGACGAAAGATTATCAAAGCAGGTCCCAGAATGGCAACCAATAGGGCGCAGAGAAAGAGGGCGTCGTAAACTACAATGGCAACAGTCAATCCAAAAATCAATGAGTCAAAAAATCTGAAAGAAGATGATTATCTGGATCGAAGGAGGTGGAGAATAGGCGTCGGACAACGTAGAAAAACGTTCTAAACCGACATAGTAGTAGTGGAAACACACTAATAAGCCGGTCCACCTACGAAAATTTACACCCTTTAAGCCTATTTAAAAATTTACCACTGCCCCTATCACCCCTTAAAATAAATAAGTGTTTATTTACTTCCGGACCTACCCAAAACTATTTTAGATAGGCGAAAAATACTTGAGATAGGTAGCTATTTTAGAATCTGCGACAAGGCGCCTATTTAAGCAAGGATAAAATTTTGTTTTATGCTATCACCCAAAAGTAGTAGGAAGAGTATATTAGCTTATATCATACAGGTAATTTCTTTCAGTGTGTTACGCGAAAGTTTTCATTTTATACCGTCAAGAGGTTTTTTCGTGCAACAGGTACGTGAACGATACTGAACGCAGTTCTGTCCCCAGCTCTTGATTCGGGGGAAGGGAAAAATATAAAACATTTTTAGAAAAAAATAAATATTTTATCAATATTTTTTTTACCAATTGTTTTTTTTAATCTGTAAAAAAACTCTAAATATCACAAAACAAAGCCTTCGCAAATAGTGTATCCAAAAACTATAAATATAAATAAAATTAATATAAAAATCAATTTTGCAAAAATAAATAAAAAATATATTTACTTTAATACAAATAAATTTAGTGATTTTTAAAATTCAATATATGTATAGTGTACCAAAAAAGTTATTGTAAACAAGCAGTTTGCAAAAAAGATATAATTTCATTATATAAAGCAAGAAAATAAATTGTAAGAATTAAAAAATCATATTATGTCAACTTAATTTTTGACATTTGCAAATGTCAAAAAATAAAATAAACTTTTTAGACAAAAAATTACTCAGCAGACTTAAACCGTTTAAATAAATACATGTTGATTCTCTTCATTTTATTAGATTCTTTTTGTCAAATTTGGGTTTCTCCCCATTTTATTATATGATTACTTTCAAAAGAATGTTGACAAATTCTGGATCTCTCGTAATCACCTCTTCTAAGATTATACTTATGATCATTAGGTCTTACTTCAAGTGGTCTAGAAGTTTCACCAATATAAATTTTACCACATTCACAAGGTATTTTATAAATTACGTTTTTTGAATTTTGTTCTTCATTTATAGATTTTGTTTTTGTTAAAATAGATCCAAGATTTTCTGTCTTAAAAATGGTTTTTATATAACTATTTGCTATTCTCCTAATTTTACCTGATATACTAGGTATGAAAGGAATCAATAATTTTTTAGTATCTAAATTAATTGTTTTCACATTTTTAGTAGTTTTTGGAAATTCTATTGTATGAAAACAATTTTCTATAAAATTTTTAGGATATGAATTTTGTATTAAAACCTGTTTAATTAATTCTTTTTCTAATAAGAACTCGCTATTATCAGAACAAATTATTTTTGCTCTGTCATATAAACTTTTGACAACACCTCTTTTTTTATAGTAGAGTGATCTTAACAAAAATTTAAATTTATGTTATTAGGTTTTCTATATACAGATGTATGAAAAGGATTTAGTTTTTTAATTAGTATATCTGGAAATTAAATTCCTAATTAAAAATTGTCATTAAAAGTGGCGTAATACCCGAGAACAGCAAACACATCTTCTCGGGTAATACCCGTTTAGTATAAGTTAATAAGGTTAGGGTTTTAATAGTTGATAGAGTAGAGTATTTCTTTATTTGCATAAAATTTTAACATATTTAAGCAAATTGTGTTATATAACATTACATAAAAATTAGATAATAATTGTGAAGATGAAATCAAAATAAATACAAAACTCCGTCTTTTTTAACAAATTATTTTTAATAAAACAAAACATTAATTGTCTTGAAAGAAGAATCAAAATTTATCTTAATGTAAGCAAGTCTTTTTCTATGAAGAAGCCAATATGATTTCATGGAATGAAACAAAATGTATCTTATAACAAGAGATGTCTTTTTTGGTGTATAAAAAATTACCGCCTTTTGAATATTTTTGTTTAAACTTTATATGTTTAATAGTAAAAAAAGTTGTTTGGGTAACATTACTAGAAAAATTAAATCTACATAACTAAAATATATAACCCACTGCGGGTGTTCCCGTATATTTTTACACTTAAACTAAATAGTATATTTGTTAGATATTAAAATGTGCTTAATACGAAACATTTGTATCATCATATGAACAAGGTAATTGCTTCTGCTAAGTACCTTTTCATGGGTTCATGTTTTTTTAAAAAATTATAAAAGCTTTAAATAAATTCAAATTTTGATATGAAGACTATTATTTTAAACTACATGACATACACTGCTCCAAGAAATTAACGCACCACTCATAAATTACTAATAAATTTATTTACGAAATAAAATTAATAGATCATACATTATTGTCAATCAATTAAAATACTCCTAGATGAATATTTTTTATTTCATTATTAATTCCCTTTAGATGACAAGACTCCATTGGTATATCGACATTTTCGTCCAATATGCTTTCATCAGCAGTATCTGTTATGTTGTCGTCTTCGTGATTTTCTGTTGGATCAATATTAACGCTAGGATCTATATCAACGCTTGGATCTAAGTTGACGATTGGTTCATCTGTGGGTTCCACAAGGTTATCCCAGTCTCCATTTGCTCATCAACAACTTGCAAATCTGAGCAAGCGTCTACAAAATCTTCTTTTTCCTCATTAGACAATTGTTGACTTGTATTATCTGGTCTATCTATGACTTACTCTATTTCATATAAACTTTTAAACTCTCCAGTATCCCACGCATCCTCATATAACTTCTGGTTAAGTTCAGTGCCCATATGATTGTCCAGATTTTCATTTTCTGTGGAAATATTTGATTCTAAAGCTTCTTGATTAAACTCAGCATCTAAACAGTTGTCATTGTTTTCATTTTGAGGGCCATCATTTGATTCTAAACCAATGCCAGCTAAGGCAAGCAGCAACAAATTGTAAATTTGAAGAAAAAAAATTGCCAAAAAATTATCAGCCTGGAATAAATTATTCAGATACTTAAAATAATTGATATACACATAGCGGTAGCCAGGAAAAGAATTCAGGAGGGTTGAAAAAAAATCAAGTAATAATTTTCGTAGTGAGCAATTTTTTTTCTTCTATGTGTTCCTGAGAAATCCTTGACACACCTTGTCGACTATTTCGGGGGTAATTGATCTTCTTGATCCCTGAAATAGTCTAGAAAGTGTGTTAAAACACAAAAAAATTACATAGTGCGCAAATTTTCAATTGAATTTTTTAAGCCCTCCCGAAATTTTTTTCTTGATACGACCCTGTGTATATTATTTTTCTTAACTACCTAAGCAATTTATTCCATGCTGATAATTTGTTGCTATTGAATTTTTCCAAATATTTTATATTTACAATTTGTGTTTTTTTTTTGGTTATTTATTGATGCTTGTCTTAGCTGGGATTGATTGCATGTTTAAAACATGTTTATCTAAGGGTAGTTTAAAAACCGTTGATAACCAATAATTTATAATCTATTATTATGCAAATAAATTAATTGATTATTTTTGATCAAGTTCTTGGAGCAGTGTATATAATATACATATACATATTACTACACCAAAATGAGAGAAAGTTACACGAAGTAAATCAAAATGATTAGCATTTTGATTCAATATTTGGCGATATTTTTTCAACACATTGTAGAATACCTGTTTTTACCTTGCATCTTATAATGCCCGTATATATGACATAATAATACAAGAAGAAAAGTGAAAGTATTTCGTAATCTAAATGTACTCATTTAACGTGTACACACTGAACCTGATGCCCATGCATGGTCCATCAAAAATAATTAATTTTAAGATTTAGACTGAAATGTTCATGTCAATTGACTACTGATAGAATAATTGGGCTCAAAACAAAAAAGAAAGATACAACAGATAAAAAGTAAAAATCCTAACAAAACCATAGAAAACAAAAAATAGAAAAAATTTAGAAAATTTTTAAATAGTGCGAAAAATAGCGTTTACGCCTTGTGATACAAAGTATCTTTTTATCCCCCGACGAACAAACCTTTTAACCCGGAATAAAATACAAGGTGTTCCATTTAAAATGTTCCACCCGGGATTTCTCGAGAACTGCTGAAATTTTTAAAAAAGACCTCGATTTTGTTTGCGAGAGGGACACTTTTCTGCGATTTTGCGACATCAATATCTATCAAGCCCTAGCTGGGGCGCGTCTCACTCCTTGATTTTGAATAGGGAAAGTAGGTCGAGTGGTACCTTGTTGGAAAAGTCTTTAAATTCTTTATCCAAAACTGATTTTATTTTTCATATCGAATGACTAGTTTTTAAAATATATATCGCAGTAGCTCCAAAAAACTGGAAACCTAAAGTACACGGCATGGGAATACAACTTAACAACTGATTTACCATATTCACACTACAGTTTGCTGACGACCAAGTAATTGCAGCTATTGATAAAAAAGACAAGGAGTATAACGTGGACAAGACACAGTACTTATGTATTGGAAACGAATCAAGTGAGTTAGAACTAGACAATGGACAAACAATATCTCCATGCAGAGTATGTATACTTGGGTGGCATATTTGATAAGACAGGAACAGACTGTAAAGAACTGGAAAAAAGAATAGTAAAAGCAAAAAAGGTTATTGGATGTCTTAACAGTATTTTATGGAGCAGCAAAATAATAAAAAATTTAACCTAAATGAAACAATATTGAAAAGCACGCTGTTGTATGGAATAGAGACTTTTCGCAAAAAAATTCAAAACAAAAATGGAAAGTTTTGAAATGGATGCAATAAGAAGATCAATGAGAATATCTAGAACAGATCATATAAGAAATAAGATCATAAAAGAAAGAATGGGAATCGAGGGAAGCATAACGGATGACATCAGTAAAAGACAACTGATACGGTACGGCCATATTCAACGGATGAACGACGAAATATTACCAAAGCAGGTCCTAGAATAACAACCAATAGGTCGCAGAAAAAGAGGGCGTCCTAAACTGGAATGGCAACAGTCAATCCAAAGATTAATGAGTCAAAAAAACCTGACAGAAGATGATTGTCAGGATCGAAGGAGGTGGAGAACCGACATAGTAGTAGTAGTACGACTAGTTTTCGAGTTATTTGGTTTAGAATACCACAAAAAAGTAAATAATACATTTTTCATTGTATTATTTTAATCATTTTTGGGATGTTTAGGATTAGTCTTAAATTATCTCCTCTTTTAACTTTTTAAAGTTTTATTTTAATTTTCCCTTCACGAACAAATTGGGATTTTTACAAAGATTATGGTCAAATTTGAAGGCAAGAGGGGGAAAAGGGAATGATTTTATGAATTACAGAGTCCCAAATACGTTATAGTGTCAAATGAGTAAAATATTAAAATCAGATTTTCATAAAATTTATTTCCTCAACTTTCTCCTAAATGCTGATGAGGCAGTACCTATAAAATAATAACAGTTCGGTGAAGCGAATACATGTTCAAAGAATCGAAAAGCGAAGCCCTCATAGCAGGCTTTCGAAACCATGGTATATTTAAATTCGTGGACGCGAATTTTTAGATGCGCAGGCGTGTGTCTTGTCATGTAGACACACAGCTGCCGTGGGGGTGGAGGCCATCTTTGTTGCTTATTTACATTTTGCGGTGTTTTGCGTTTGTCGTATAAAATTATGTTTTTTTCTATGAAAAATGGAAAATAATTCACGTAAAACATGTGCGGATTGTGGAAAAATGTTCGGGAGAAGTAAGGGAGTGCCATTCCATAGGTAACTACTTGTATTTTTCTTCATAATTTGTTAATAAAGTTAAGAGTGGTTTATATTAAACACACTTCATGGTGTCCACAATAAATCTGCACAATTAGTTTTAAGTATTGTTCATACTCGTCTTAGTCTTTTGTTTTTGATTAGTCTTTGTCCTTTGATTAGTCTTAGCTGTCTTTAATAAAATCGGCTGTTCATACTCGTCTTTTGTTTTTGATTAGTTTTAGTCATAACCCACTGGAAAAAAAATTCAATTTCAATAAAAAGGCCCTCTTCAAAAGTCATTTTCTACACAAAACAATCTTATTTAACCTAATCTGTGCACAAAACATAGACACAAAAGAACAAAAGCGAAAAAGAAAAAAAAAACAAATAAAATTTTGAGGTTATGTTGAGATTTTCTGTTAAAAACATGATTAATGACGGTAAATTCAAAATTTCGGCCGCGCGCTTACGCTCTTCGGACGCCCTGTAAAAAAAAACAACAAATATCAGCTGATGTCTGTCACTCGTCTTAGTCGTTGTCCTAAGGATTGAAAGTTGGCAACTCTTAAGACAAAGACTAATCAAAAACAAAAGCAAAAACATTGTATGAACACTCCCATAAGAAACAGTGGTTTTAACTTTCTTATGACAAGACATATGACTAAACCAAGACAAAAGACTAGACAAAAGACGAGTATGAACGATGTATTAATCGACAATTTGATAAATTTTCACCCCATCAACTAGTCTTTAGAAAAAAATAATAGACATAACCCTAAACTTTTAACAATTGTCAAATATAGTAGTTACGTATCGGAGTATGTTCCAAAACCATCAAAACTAACGCATGCGCTGTAACCGAAATCCTGTCTACGCGAAAAAGGAACATTAATAATTAAATAGGGGTCCTGGCTTCAAGTATTCCGTGTAAGAATGCATGGGTATGCCCCATATTTATGCTCTAGCGTATTTGCGTAGTGCTGATAACGATAATAATGCAGGTATGCAGGTCTAAGTGAAATGCGGTTAGTTCAGATTGCTCATTCAATAAATTCTAAATCCTATAACTCGAAAACTTGTTCGATATGAAAAATAAAATAATTTCTGAATAAAGAATTGAAAGACCTTTCCAACGAGGTATCACTCGACTCCCCCTGCTGGGGGTTTGTAGATAGAAATGTCGCAAAATCGCGAAAAAGTGTCCCCCTCGCAAATAAATTCGACGTGTCTCGGCATTTTGAAAATTTTTTAGCCGTTCTCGAGAATCCTGTGTGATACAGATTATACATTTCAGATATGATGTGGTTAGCTGTCTTACTTATCACAGTAACACTGGGACTATTAGCATATCTGGACACGAGAAAACCAAAAAAATTCCCCCCTGGTCCTACATGGTACCCGCTGGTCGGGAGTGCGCCACAAGTCAAAAAGGCGCGGTTGAAAACTGGCTCCCTCTATGCTGCCACAGCCGAGATGTGCAGAAAGTACGGCCCTGTATTGGGGCTCAAGGTTAGTATAGAATTAGTGGGGCCGCGATACGGGACGAGACGAAAGAAGGCCGTCTCTTCTCTCATCTCGTCTCGTTATGCGACATAAAATGGGCCTCTCGTCTCGACGTTAGGACTCTTCTACGAGGTCTGGCTAGTAAATAACGAGACTGGTTACGAAAAAGGGTTTTATTATAAAAATTATTCTACATTCGAATGCTCCCCTTCAATATACTTCCCTCCCCTCGACACACACCTTTCCATACATTTTTTCCATTGATCGAAGCAGTGCTGAAAGTCTTCTTTGGTGAGGGCCTTTATAAGCCCTGCCGTTTTTTGCTTTACTGCTTCCATCGACTCAAATCGGGTCCCTTTTTAAAGCAGATTTTATCTTCGGAAACAAAAAAAGTCGCACGGTGCCAAATCTGGTGAGTACGGCGAGTGTTCGAGCACTGGAGTGCACTTAGCCAAATACTGCTTCACAGATAGTGCGTTATGGGCAGGTACGTTGTCCTGGTGCAAAATCCACGAGTTGTTCTTCCACAACTCGCGCCGTTTTTTGCGAACTCGTTCTCGCAGTGTTGCCAAAACTGACAAATAGTAAGTCTGGTTGACAGTCTGACCCAGGGTGGATAGAATAGACCAGGGTTCGGGTTTTCACGTCACTGGTGGTCCAGCTGATTTTTATGAACAAAAGTTAGATATGATATGAATAACTAATATTTTTTGAATTTCTTGAAAACTAAGGCAATTGTCCTACTATTTTTTAGTATATTCTTATAAAATACTATTTTCCAGACATACCAATCGTTATTTTTTTTAGACCGCTTTATTTCTCTTTACACAAAATTAAAATTCGAAGAAAATAATGTGTTCGTCTCATCTTCAAAAATCATCCGATGACCTACATCTTTGTTTACTACCCAAGTCCTCGGTTCACCTTTGATACTAAACGATCACATTCAGTTTGACTTGCAGTTTAAGATTTGTGTAATAAAAAATAAAGCGGGCTAAAAAAAATAACGACAATACGTCTAGAAAATTACATTTTATAAGGATGTACTAGAAAACAGTACGAAAATTGCCTTAGTTTTCAAAAAATTCAAAAAATATTAGTTGTTCCGTTGTTCATATCAGATCTAACTTTGTTTACAAAAATCAGCTGGACCACCAGTGACGTAGAAAATTCGACAAATATATATATATATATATATAAGATCCGAACACCGGTCTATTCTATCCACCGTGAGTCTGACCCTCTGGAACCCATTCAGTCATCACGATACCGTTAACTCCGTCACTGTTTCCAGAGTTGAAACAGTCACAGGGCGACCTGGGCGCTGGTCATCTCCAGTGGTCTCTCGGCCCTCACTAAAGCGCTTACACCACTAAAAAACACGCGCACGAGATAGAGAATTGTCCCCATAGGCCTCTTGCAGCAACTTGTAGTACTCAGTCGGACTTTTTGTCAATTTAACGAGAAATTTGAGATTGATACGTTGCTCCTGTTTTTCGGCACACATGGTTTTCGGCACGAGAAAAAAACACGTTCGTTTCAAACCGCTACTGCATAAATACTATAATAGTGACGGAAACGTGTTTTGAGACGTGCATAGACAAGATATCTAAACACCCAACACACTATTCGTTTTTTACCCCACCCGTCTAGGGCGCCATCTAGGCGCGCAGTCTCGTTATTTAATAGCCAGACCTCGTATCGCTCGAGAGAGCCTTTCTCTCATCTCGTCTCTCGTGTCTCGTGATTTATATCAGCTATAAAAGTTTTTGAGACACCCTGGGTAAACGTGTTTTTGTTACGTTGAAAAGTGTTAAGTCGATTCTGGGATTTACTCTGTATATGCATACATACAATAAATAAATAAGTAAATACAATACATGTACTAAAATACCTTGTTGATGTCGATAAAATAAAAGCTGTGGAAAAGTTTTGCATGGCTTTATTTATTTAAAACTGTACCTAAAATATGATGTTACTTCTAACGCAAATATTTAGAGTTTAAAATATAAGTAAAATTTCGTTTATTTAAAATGTGCCTTAAAATTTGTTTGGTTTTTATAGAGATCCTTGACTCTGACAACCAAGGATTTGGGTTTTCTTTGGAAAATAAAGACAACAAATCTATTATATAAAATACTTGGGTCTTGAAGATCGCTTTTCAAGATTTTGGAAAACAAAGATTTTCGTTGCGGAAATGTGATTTCCTTAAAACTAACCAAAACGTTTTCATAAAAATTTATAAATTCTCTCTCGTCTCTCGTCTCGTTTCGAGCTTTCATTCGAGAGAAAATATCTCCCTCTCTCGACAAGACGAGAATCTCTCGTCTCAGCGGCAACACTAGATAGAATTACTAGCAGTAAGAATCTTTAGAAGCACAGTCTTTGTCCTATCCGTTGTAATTGTATTTTTTTAATACTTGCCAGGTCAAATAAGTGTAGATTTGGGTTAAGCTAACGTGCATTAGCTTAAGCATTTCTTCGTAAGACACCCTGTATATGTAGTTTTTAAATTTTAGATTGGCAAAGACCCAATTGTAATAGTGTACCATCCCGCAGCCTTTAAGGAGTTTTCTTTATCTGAAGATCTCATTGGACGGCCAACGGGAGAGTATTTTGAGCTGAGGACATGGAAAAAGCGACGAGGTAATTTTTTACGAGCCTTATTTGACTTTAAATGCGCGTGTTTAAGCAATATCAAAAACGATATGTCAATTTATTTCGACAACACAATGTACAAAAACGCACTTAAACTCACCAATAACTCACTACTCAAATCGACTTATTAACTTCGTGTTAATATCTCGCGATTACTACACTACTCGTTATCTCTGACTGACTCGTCAAGTAATGTCCAAACTCGCTTATATACCCTTTTCGATTTTTCGCGAACTATCTATCCTTTTTCGACGCTAGAATATTCGCGTATGCAAGCCTGCTTGAATCATAGATAACGCAACTAAAACCTAGACTAATAATACAACCATAAGAGAAACTAACCTATAATTACACTAAACCTAAATAAATTCTAACTATAAAATTGATTTACACCAAAATTAAATTTGTAGTACGGTACTTTCCTCACATTACTTACATATAAGAGGAAAGTAAAGAGTGCAATTTGTTAATTGTTTGTAAACATTTATTTAGGTATTTTACTAACTGATGAAGGATTCTGGCTGGAACAAAAGAAGTTTTTAGTTCGTGAATTGAGAGAATTTGGATTTGGTACTAGGAACATGTCACTTCTCATAGAAGAGGAAATGGCCCATTTTTTGGAGTTTGTTAACAAAGCTTTGGTCACTGGTAATGGTATGTAAAGACTCAATAAACAGCATGATTTTTTTGAAAAGCTAATTTAAAATAAAAATGGGTAAATAAAACATTTAAGTTAAACGGTTTTATTTTTAATTATAATCAGCAGAATTTTTAAGCCAAATAAATACTTATTTGGCTTAAAAATTCCGCTGATTGACACTCACGTCTTGAAAGACGGGTAAAACGCTAATCAGTGTTGCTCTGACCTGAAAGACAAAAGTGCTGTCGAGGGTCACGGATGGATTCTTTTCTTTGCAATCGATCTGTTCATCGATTGATATATATAGCAGTTTATACTCACCTGCTCTTGTTCTAGTTTCTCTCGTATCTCGGTAGATGGCGCTTCTTGCGAAAGTTTTCTCACTATAGACGTAGAATAAGAGACAAAACGGTTGTTTAAGTTCGCAAGGGTGTCAGTTTGACCAAGCAGTGTTTTGAGGAGTCCCATAAGGACGAAACAGTTGGCTGTTAACACTTGTTGGATCTTGGACCCCCGTGAGGCTAAGCTTTCGAACTACCCACGGAAAAATATAAGAGAAACAAAAACTTCTTTTTACCCGATAAGCCACGAAAATGTGTTTGATTTAGTCCCACTAAACACAAAAACATTTTAATAACGTCGAAATAATGTATAAGTTAAAAACATAACGTTAGGTTGGATGTTAGTTCTAACGTCATATTCATAGTGAAAAAGAAGCTTAATAACCCGTTTTCTGACGTTAGAAAAATAATCTTATGTTTTTATAACGTTTTTTTAAAGTGTTTTTCGAACGTTAAAAAAATATTGACTTTTAACAGTGAAAAAGAAATGTTTTTCTAACATTGAAAAATAAATGTTTTTTTAACAATGAAAAAATATATTTTTTTCAAATATCTCTAAAGATAAGGTAACATAAACAATGTAAATAAAATTCTTCTATTTTGGAAACGAAGGGCAGCAACAGTCCGTTGAGGTTTTTGAGCAATTCGGCTCGTAGCTTCTGAAAATAAAATTTAAAATTCTATGTAAACAATAATTTTGTAGTAAGTGCCTCGCTACGAAGCCAAAGAATTCATGCTCAAGTGAATACAAGGCAATGCAAACGAAGCATTCGTTTGGTCCCGCTGCGAGGCTTGCGAAGTAGCAGTTTGCTAAACCTCGCCTATGTAACATTTATTTATCAATAAAGACGATTTAATATTATTATATAATTCTGCATCAAATGAATACGCGCCTTAAGGTCCGGCGGCTAATCGACCGCGGTGAATTGTCGCATTCCCTGTCTGATTACCTATAGGTATGCGATATTTCATACAAAACCATTTTTTTCTTTTGTTTACTTTTTCTTACCTGATTTTGTGGTGCTTCATTTAGATCACTGCACACCCATTTGTTGTTCTTTAACTATACCATCTTTGTCACACAACTGGAGTAATATTCCGATCCGAATATGTATTCACTATCAATATTAATAATTGTGCTTTAAATGTGCCATGTTTCTTTCTGCAAAATGCAAATATTTTAACGAAAATTACAAAAAGCGTCTTTGTTACCGACTCGTATAAACTCGCAGCGAAACGCAACTAATGGCGATGTTCAGGTAGTGGGACTGCTATACTATAGAGGGCGCTGCGCTATAGATATTTTTTTAATGTTTAAAAAACAAAACATTTATTAGCTTCATATATCTTAAATTCAACGTTAGAAGTGAGATCTAGGAAAAACATTATAATAATAACTATATATTGATGGTATTATTTTTAATGTTAGTGAAATTATGGTTTCTTTAATGCTGGTTTCTTAACGTTATTAAGAAATATATTTTTGGTAATGCTTTTACATGAAATTTTCGTTAGGATTTTCTACATGTTTTTTTAATGTCAAAAGTTGACTTAATTTTAACACAAATTTGTGTTAGAAAAAAAAAATTTTTTTCAACATTCGTTTAACGTTTTTTACGATTTTGTGCTTAGTGGGTAAGGACGAAACAGGTGGCTGTTAACACTTGATGAATCTTGGACCCCCGTGAGGTTAAGATTTCGAGCTACCCACGGAAAAATATGAGAGAAACAAAAACTTCTTTTTACACGATTAGCCATAAAAATGTGTTTGATTTATTTTCTTGTTAAAAGTCTTTACACATTAGAAAACTATATTATTCTGCCTATAAATGTGTTTCAGGTTCTGCCATGTTCAACATGGAGTCACTATTCAATGTGAGCGTACTAAACACTATCTGGAAGATGTATGCCGGAGTTCGGTACTCACCTGAAGATCGGGAAATGAAGGAACTGCTCCATATTCTGGGGAAGCTATTTCAGACTGTGCATATGGTCGGCGCGGCATTCAGGTAAAGTACCTACGAGAGATTTTGAACAAACATTATCGCACTTTAAAAAACAAGTGACTGCTAAATTACATAATAAGTATTTTTTTTCCAAAAGAATAATAACAAATATGATTAAAAATACTTTTATTTATTCTAAAACATCATAATTGTTAATATTTTTCATAGTTTTAAAATTTGTAACACGGTTAACATCGCCATTTTGACGTTTAGATTTTTTTTAGAGTAACACCGTTTAAAAAAAAACTTGTTTACTGAAACTCTCTAATATAACCCTTATAAGTTCCAACCCGAGAAGAGCCATGTGTTTGCTTTTATCGGGTTCCAACACCCTGCAAAGAGACGAAGAACACACTGGCAAGTGACGGCAAACATTTTCTTTGCGTTTGGCGTTGTATGTTTATAATGACATTCTTATATACATATATCTAAAACATAAGTTTTTATAAGGGGCCTTTTATAAAAACGTACTGTGGTTATACAGGGTGTTTCAACTAAAAGGTAACAGAGGTGTTTTTGGGTATTTTTCGTGCGAATTTGGAGAAACGCTCGGACACGTCGATTTTGTTTGCAAGGGGGACACCTTGTGGCTATCTTGAAATTTTTGTAGCACGAACCCCCTGCGAGGGGTATACTTGAATAGGGAAAGTAGATCTAGTGATACCTTGTTTTGAAGCCGTCTTGAATATCTTTACAACCGTGTAAAAATTTCGAAAATCCATTGATCAGTTTTTGAGATATTTGCTTTCAAATTTAACATGGAATGATAAAATAAAAATTAAATCCGAAAAATAATAAAATTCTAATTAAATTTTTATTTTATCAGTCCATGTTAAATTTGAAAATTTGAAAGCAAATATCTCAAAAACTAATCAATGGATTTTCGAAATTTTTACACGGTTGTAAAGATATTCAAGAGATCTTCAAAACTAGGTATCACTAGATCTACTTTCCCTATTCAAAATATAGGGGTAAAGTATACTCCTCGCAGGGGGTTCGTGCTACAAAAATGTCAAGATAGCCAAAAGGTGTCCCCCTTGCAAACAAACTCGACGTGTCCGAGCGTTTCTCCAAATTCGCACGAAAAATACCCAAAAACACCTCTGTTACCTTTTTTAGTTGAAACACCCTGTATACTACAGCTAAAGGGATCATGTTCTTCCGATTATATTACACCTCCTTTATAAAAGCACTTTTGGTAAGTTAATATAACTTTTGTTCCCAAGGTTCCACCAATAACCTTTATATAACTTACCGTAACTTTCAGGTATTTTATAAAAGAAGGAAAGCTTTTTATAAAATCTAAAGACCCTTATAGGAATAACCAAATTTATAAAACCTTGAGTAATTGAAAATGTTCATTGGGTCGCCACCGTCCTAAGCTTTACAAAGATAATATCAAATCATCGTAATTTTTGGCTTAAGAAGAAAATTGCACAGGAGCATTGTTGTCTAGAATTCAAAGATCTATTAGAAAATATTGTAATAATGCGGTTCATATTATAATAATATTATAATAATCCAATAAAACCATTCAAAAGTAGTTTATTCCAAATTTAAAATTTTGACATTTCAGTCACTTTCCAATCCTGAAGTACGTAGCACCTGACATGTCTGGCTACAAGTGCTACGTGGATACCCATCTGCAAATATGGGACTTTCTTCAAAAAGAAGTTGACAGACACATTAAAAGCCACAACTCTGGGGACCCACGTGATCTGATGGATGTCTATTTGAACGCCTTAAAAGCTGCAGATAGGTAAGTCAAAATCGAAGCTAGCGCCACCAATGTTTAAAAACTAGAAACATTACTAACAAAAAACTAATTTAAAACTTTTAAAAAGTCTTGAAAAGATTTTGAATTGGGTCTACCAGGCAAGTTTATATATAGGACATCCTATATAAGGAACTTAAAAACTACGTTATAATAAAAGAGGCCATTATTTTGAATAGTTTTTAAAAGGAACGCAGGATCGTTTTGGTTACAAAATTTATCAAAATCCCCGATTTTTGTATTTTTAGAGGAGATTCGTTCTCAGAAGAGCAACTGAAGGCAATTGGCTTGGATATGTTTATGGCAGGTTCAGAAACAACAAACAATACTTTGAGTTTTGGTTTTATGTACCTCATCTTAAACCCTAGAGTCCAGAAAAAAGCACAGGAAGAAATCGACCGGGTTCTGGGTAAAAAGATGCCCAGTTTGGATGATAGGCCAAGGTAGGATAAATTTTGACTTTAATTTATTATTATTTAATTGAGTGTGATTGCTTTAAATAAAATTTTATGCTGATTTTGAAAATTGATTAAAATGAAAGGGATTTCATAAAAAATATCTTTATGTAATCTCTCAAAACTAAGAGTGATAATTAAAACTTCAGTTTGGCCTTGGATTCTTGATAAAAAATTTTACCAAAATGAACATATTTGTTTTTTTTCTGGTATTTGTACTTTTTACAAAAACATACACTTCTTACTGTTATCAATATCATTAACTTAAAAGTTACAAAAATAGTTGACAAATATTCATTCAACAAAATGCTCTGTCCTGTTGGACTTGTGTGAAGTGTCATCATAACTTGTTTTATTTGTGTCTAAAAGTGTGTTGTATTTTTTTACATATTTCAGGTTGCCATACATGGAAGCAATTACTCTCGAGGCTTTGAGGATGTTTGCTGCCAGAGCTTTCACAGTTCCTCACAGATCGCTGAGAGATACATTTTTGTGTGGATATTTTATTCCAAAGGTAAGTATTACAAAGTCATGTAAACGCAAAAATAGTCGTTTGTTTTGTAGTAAATAAATCAGTGTTATTTCATGAGTGGTCTTTAACACACAATGGAGCGAGTGCTTTAGAAACGACTAGTAAAAAAATACAGTTGAGCCACTTTATTAAAACAAGAAAAATCCCCAAAAAAAAACAACAAAAAGTGATGAAAGTTTAGCTTCGTACTCAATCTCACTGGCAGGATAAATAACCATATAACAAATAATATAGAGCGAAGGATTTATAATAACAATTATTATAAACAGAAAAGGTAAAAAATACTATGTTATGCTCGGAGTTTCGACCTGTTAACATATGAGAGCTTCTAATAAAAAAATAAACTTTTAGAATTTTTTAATTTAATTGAAATCCTGGCTCCTGAGCAGTCAGGATTTTGAACATCTCATTTATGCGAAACTGCATTGCAGTTTGTACTGACAAACTGGAAAACGCAAATTAATCAAAAAAAGGTTGTCGGAGCGGTTTTTATAGATATTAGGCGAGCATTTGAATGTGTCAACATAAACTTGTTATTGCTTAAACTAAAAAATCTGGAATAAGTGAGTATGTCCTAAAACTTATGAATAGTTTTTTAATATCTAGAAAATAGCAGGTTAAATATAACAATACATATTCTGAGAAACTCCGAACAGAACATGGTGTTCCGCAAGGCTCTGTATTGGGTTGCATATTATTATATTATATTCATTAATGACAAATTAAAAACACGTCAACGTAATATTACGCTATTTGCTGATAATGGTGGTGGAATGAACCGAACCGAACCATTTTTTTACAATCGGCTAAGTACTCGATTTCGTCGTCAATTAAGCTCAAATACAACTTAAATTGTCTGGCTTAAATATTTAATTGCATAGATGGTGCCTTTAGATAATTTTTGAGCAACAGTCTGGAAAATTTAAACACAAATCGCCATCCTTTATATATGAGAAGACGGTGTCTTAAAAAAAATATTATTTTTTTTTTTAGAATGTTCTAATATGTGGTAACTTGCACGGAATTATGATGTCTGAAATTTCTGGATTTAAGAATCCCGAAGCATTCGAACCAGAAAGATTCATAAAAGATGGAAAAGTGTCTGTTCCGGATGGTTTTGCACCCTTCGGTCTTGGAAAAAGAAGGTGATTATTTAATTTAAAAATTCCTGGCTGGCAGTAATATAAGAGTCCCTTTAGGATATAAGAGTTAACTAAAAACACAGTTAGTCTTAAGGCATAAAACTTCGCCACCTACCTAGGGAAAGAGAAGGGAGGATAACCCAGACAAAAGTGGTCAAAATAAAAAACTCATTACAAAAACTTTAAATTACTTTTCTTTAAAAAATGTCACTCATAAAACTCGGTTCGTTAGATGGCGCAATATAAGCATTTCATTTCGGAAAAAGGGGAGCATAAGGTGCACCTTATGCTGGCCTTCGGTCTAGGAGCCCCTTCAGGGTAGCTATTCTTGGGTCTTGTGATATGTCCCATCACATGCTTTGGCCAATGGCAAACCTTAAATTAGCTCCGAGCCGTGACGCGCTATGCGAAAAGACCTCCATTGAGCAAGCTTCTCCTACGATCCGACCGAGAAACGTTCAGTCGGTACGGGGCAGGAAAACAGATTTCAGTTCAAAAGCGTAAAATTCACTAACTCTGAAGAGCGGCCGACTACGCCATTGGTCAAGACAAGTCATTTCGCACAATACGCGACCGCTCAGAGTCTGTTATTGGTCAAAGCGTGTGATGTGGATGATGATGATGATTCATATGTGAGTGGGCCGTCCAGCCCTTCCACTGCAACCACTAGTGCGTCTCTTGTGACTCACTTTTGAGTGGTTTTTCATCACTGTATGCATAATCCTTCAAAAAGGTTAGCTATCAGTTTGGGTAAGATACTGTTCAGATCTTCTGAGTCAATCTGAGGTTTACCGAAAGTGTTTTGACGTAAACGTGCCATAGCCTGACATTCGCAAAGTACATGTCTGACTGTTTCGTCATCCTCCATACAGAGTCTACATACGTTATTCCCAGTCTGTGCATGGGTACTCTTAGTCGACAGTGACCCGTAAAAAGTCCAGTCACTATACGGATCTCCTGTCTGGTAAGTCCAATGATATTCCTGGCTCTCTTTTGAAAAGGTCCTTTAATGAACTCTTTAGCGTGAGCCAGTTCTGGTATAATTAATTATTCAATATTGTTAATTATTCAAATTGTGAAAGGCTTTCGCGGCCATCGTCCAATGGTGGGTGTGCTTTCGGGCTGTTCGGCCGTCGTCGTTGGAAATTCGTTCTCGACGTTCCGCCATCTCGAGTGGATGGCATCTTCAGGAGATGTTGAGTGTTTCTCGGCTTCTCGAAGACTGGATCGGGTTCATCATTCAGTCTTCGAGAAGCCGACAAACAGTCAACATCTCCTGAAGATGCCATCCACTCGAGATGGCGAAACGTCGAGAACGAATTTCCAACGACGACGGCCGAACAGCCCGAAAGCACACCCACCATTGTCGGAAGCTATTCTCCTTCCATTTCAATATGGTTAATTTAGCAGCATTGTATGATATCCTCAGGGATGGTTCGGGGCCGAAAAATTCGGCAAATGCCGCTTCCCTCGCTGCTTGGTCTGCGGCCTCATTTCCCTCGTGCCCAGAATTGTTAGCGCTACCAAGCGTATTCAGCGAATACCTGCAGCTCCTCAGGGTTCTCGATAAGACCGTATAGGAATAAACCGCTCTTCAGGCTGCTTGACTGAGAAGATTTTTATTGTCCTGTTGGTCCATTCGTGGTCAGTAATCCACCGAGCACACAGTTCAATGGCTACGAGTTCGGCCTGAAATATAGTAGCCAATTGGCCGAGACTATGTTGAATCTCAACTTTTTCTTGAATACTAACAACTCCAGATCCAACGCCTGATCGCATCCTTATTTGAAAAACTTTAACCAGTCCTCCCTCTCTGGGAGTATAATATTTTATAGCTTTCTGCTGTACACCGTGTTGGGCAAGACGTCGGATATCATTCCTAGAGTTGCATCCAACTCTTGTTCCCTGTGTGATGTGGATGGTCACATCGTTCAACACCCAGAAGAGCTACCCTAATAAATTGGGAAAATGTCATTTTTATTTTAAAATCATAACCCTTAAATATCAATAATTTTTAAGTTTAGTTCTTGATTCAAAAGTAAAGATAAACCCAAAAGAAAGATAGTTCAAAAGTTCCCTTAATAAAAACCTTTAAAACATGCATAGTTATTACCCTTAATAAACCCAGACCAAAATACATGTCCAAAAAGCTTTTATAATTTTTTTATTAAAACAAAGTTTTTTATTTGAAAAAATAGTCTATTTCTAAAAAATTTCAATATTTTTTAGGTGCATGGGAGAAGGTTTAGCCAGAGCCAACGTGTTCCTTTTCACTACAATGTGCCTCCAGCACTTCGACTTTCACGTCGTTCCTGAACAGCCCCCCGACATGAAAATTTCGGATGGGGTCACACCGGCTCCTATGCACTACAAGGCCATAGTGACACCTAGAGAAAAAGTAGAATAACAAAAAGAAGACTGTCAAAGAAATAAATGCACATAAACTGAGGTCGAGTGGTTTGAAAACCATTAATGGAAAATGACTGCTACAAGCGTTCCGCCATATTGGATTGAATTGGACCCAAACCAAGGCCGACAAAAAAATAGAGGCCACGACCCTGAAAAAATTAGCTGCTCTTGGGGGACTGACTTTTACATTGGGTCTTATGGGAGGTCACACGTTTTTTTATGATATTTTCAAAATGGCACTACAGATTTCCGTGAAATTTCAGTGGAATATTCTCAGACACCATCCCGATATTCCACAAAACTTTTGTAAGGATGCAAGATGAGTAAAAGGTTAAAATCTTCAAGATTTAGAATTCCTTATTTTAAATTCAAATAACCCGCCATGTACCGCATGCCAACTGTTATACTTGACATGTATTTGACTTTGTCATCTGTGTTTGCCACATTCGCTTCTGTTTTAAATTTAATTTTTGTGTGAGCAGGGCTATCGAAACGGACGGGCCACGATCCTTCACCTTGTTGACGTCACATCCGGGTCTGATTTTTTTTTGATGATTGTCTTTAAAATATTGAAGTTGGGATGATGGTTCATGAATATTTGATTTTTTTTTAATAAAGCCGGTTTTGAGATTGTTTTTACTATATTCTTTCAGAACAACTTTTTTAAAATCTATAGTAATCCTTAATTTTTCAGAGCCGCTGCAATGGCTCACACAAAAATTAAGTTTAAAGCAGAAGCGAATGTGACAATCACAGATGACAAAGTCAAATACATGTCAAATATAACAGTTGGCATGTGGTACATGGCGGGTAATTTGAATTTAAAATAAGGAATGCTAAACCTTGAAGATTTTAACCTTTTAATCATGTTGCTTCCTTACAAAACTTTGGTGGAATATCTGGATGGTGTCTGAGAATATTTCACTGAAATTTTACGGAAATCTGTAGTGCCATTTTGAAAATATCAAAAAAAAAAACGTCTGACCTCCCTTAAGACCCAATGTAAAATTCAGCCCCCGGAGAACAGCTGATTTTTTCAGGGTCGTGGCCTGTATTTTTGTGTTGGCCTTGGTGTGAGCTAATTAATCCTGAAAAATTAAGGATTACTATACATTTAAAAAAAAATTGTTCTGCCAGAATATAGTAAAAACAATCTCAAAACCGGCTTTATTTAAAAAAAAATCAAATATTCATGAACCGTCATTTCAACTTCAATACTTTAAAGACAATCAGCTGTGTCGTGGCGTGACCATCAAAAAAAAATCAGCCTCAAAAAAAAATCCTCCGATGTGACGTCAAGAAAATGGTTTTCATAGCCCTGCCCAAACGTATGGCTTGGATTAAAAAAGCAAACGCTTTCAATAAAATCTGAAAGGGACTGCTTTTAAATGATATTGACAATTTGTCAATGCGGTGACCTGATGTTTTCAAAATTGGGGTTAATTTTATTTAAATTTAAGAAATTTTTTTGGATTTTGGAAGACAAAGATATTATCTTGAGTTGATGCAGCTACTTACTTGGCTTGTTTTTAAACAAATTAAAAAGTTTAAATGGGTGTTTTTAAGCTTAGAAAAGAGATGGCGCTAAGTGCGCGGCTCCCATTATCAGTAGCCTGAATTTATCCAAGCCATACGTTTGGGTTCAGTTGAAATTCAACATACCGGCACGCTTGTAGCAGTTATTTTTAGATACCCTTTCCCAGTACAGATATATTTAAGACATACGTGGTTGAAACACATTAATTTAAGTCGTTTGTTGTTTAGAAAAATCGCTCGTACAGGTGAATTTTTGTTTATAACTGTGAATTTTTTTATGGCAAAATTATAAACCAGCCGCGGCTCGCGCCGCAGGCGCGGTGAAGGGGTATAAACACCGGTACAAACGTTATTCTTTTTTAAATCTCTTTGCGTCCTACAAATCTTAGATCATGATACCTCAGTTGAAACAGAAAAACGACATTAAAAATTAAACTTTTTGTCTATAAATACACTTCATATCATAATTTTTGAGATAACTTTTTGACAGTTATCAGCTGTTTACCATAACAAATAGCATAGACCAACGAAAAAAAATTGTCTCAAAAATAATGATATGAACCTTCTGTTGTTGATCTCTTTTAACTGGTGTACCATGCTATAATAGGAGTTCTAGGATGCAACAAGTTTAAAAAAAGAATAACTTGTATACTGAATAATTAGTTACTTAACTAAGTATAACCCAAGTTATTTGTAAGGTACACACGTTTATTTTTATTCTCCCGAAAAAGTTTCAAAAAGACAAGAAAAAGTGAAAATTAATAGTAGAAAATTATACAGAGTATAGATAAAAGTGCGAACTTTCTCATTTTGATGTTAGTTTTTGTGAAAGTATTGCGTATATATCACAAGGTATGATTTAAAAATTAGTAACAAGTGCACAAAATATAAATACGAGCTAGGACAAAAAACAATCACAATTTATTTATTAAAGGCTGATAAAGAATCGCGGTGTTAGTATTTTTTGTTTGGAACCATAGATATGGTATGGAACAAGATATTTTATTAAATAAATAAACGCATAAAATGTATTAATATGGCTACAAGAAGTTCAAAGTCAAGCGAGAGCGAGGGACATGAGCTTGAAATATTTGAGGAGGAGGAAGAGGAGGAATTATGCATACATTGCAAAGAGACATTTGATGAAAATGAAAAAGATTTTTTATGTGACATCTGTTTTAGAAAAATACATAAAAAATGCGCAGACTTAGCACCATCGGAAATTAAATGTATGCCCTTGCTAAAACGCAAACTGACACTTATGTGCAAAAGTTGTAGGCGTACAGCCGCCAAATCAACAGAAATTTATCAACTTGTGCAATGTATGAGGGATGAAATTCAAGGATTAAGAAAGGAGATCACAGGTCTTAAAAAAGAACTACAAACTACGAAAAATATGGGGTGTACTTCCTCAACCTATGCCAGTGTAGCTTCTTCAACAAACTCAAAAAACGGGAATGTTGAAAACACTGTAAATCGGAATATACCTAACATAATAATTAAACCTAAAAAAGCGCAGCAAGTTGATGAAAGTAAACAAGAAATTATGCAGATTATTAAGCCAGCGCAATTAAACATAGCAGTACAAAAAATACAGACAACCAAGACAGGAAACATAGAAGTAAAATGCAATAGCTTACAAGATGCGCAAAAACTTAAAACAGCGGTACAAGAAAAGCTTCAAAATTCTTACGATGTAGAGGAGGCTAAGTTGAAGAATCCGCAAGTAAAAATTACTGGTTTTGATAAAAATATGTCTAATAAAGAAATAGAGGAATCTTTAAAACAACAAAATAATTTTATCGAAAACAATGAACTTTTTAAAATAGTCCACATTAAAACTATAAACAATACAAACAAAAAAACTATTTTTATCGAATGCTCACCACTAAACTTTCAGAGAATAATGAATAGTGGAAAAATCTTTATAGGTTGGGAAAGATATGCAGTCTATGAACATGTAAAACCACCTCAATGTTATCACTGTTGGGGATTTTACCATAAAAATACCAACTGCCCCAATACAGTGGTTTGTTCCTACTGTTCGAAAAATCACGTACGTCGTGAATGCCCCCATCTAGTTTCAGGACGTAACCAAACCTGCAAAAACTGTGTTATTGCTAACGAAAAATACAAAAAGGGTTATAGTACAAATCATGAAGCAAGCTCCACGGATTGCCCCACTTATTACTATCATACACAACTAATGAAAAGGCGAATTAACTACAGTCAGGCTATAAGTCGTTATGACTAACGACATAGCTGATCTCATTAATGTATTGAAAGATGATAAATTAGGTGAAGCAATTAATCCGGATGAAATTTTTGACAAAGTAATCGTGGAAAAATGTCTTAATATATTTCACATAAACATTAGCAGTGCGAGAAAAAATTTCGACAGCTTGGTTAGTTTCTTGGAAACTTATCACTTAAGTGTCTGTGACGTAATAGTTTTAACAGAGTGCTTTCAACTTGAGTCATATGATGAATTCTCAATAGAGGGATACAGAACATACTATAATCAGGGCGCCATTAATAAAAATGATGGTGTTTTGATATTGGTAAGAAATAGCCTGAATTCTGAAGTAGAAATACATACTTTACAACTAACAAAAATTAATGTAAGTAGAATAATCATAGACATTAATAGTGTAAGTTATAGTATTACGACAGCATACAGGTCACCAGCAACAAACAAAAACAATTTTATAAGCGATTTTAACATGTATTTAAAAAACATGCAGCAAAAACATATTGAAATTGTTGTTGGCGATCTTAATTTTAATCTACTAGCCAATCAGGATCCCTTAGTTATTAGTTATTATTCAACATTAACAGCTAACGGCTTTAAATCTTACATTAACTCCGTCACTCGGGAAAAAACAAGAAGCTGTCTAGATCATTTCTTTGTGAAACCAAATCTTAAATTAAATAGTATGTCTTTTCGGGCATTTATTATAAAAACTGACATAACCGATCATTACCCGATTTCATTGAATATAATAAACAACAATAACGATGTTACAGAGTGTATGAACGAGGTTAGGACAACTACCAAAATAGACTTTGGTAGGCTGGGTGAGTTCTTTAAAAGCGAACAGTGGACAGAAGTTTTAAATAGCAGTGACCCAGAATCAGGTTACCAAAATTTTATTACAATCTACCAAAATTATTTATCCCTCTCTAAAACAACAAAAACGTTTAGCAAAAAATATAAAAAAATTAAACCCTGGGTCTCCCTAGGTTTAATAAAATCTATTAAAAAACGAGATAAATTGAAAAAAGATCTTCAAAAAAACTTCACAGCCGAAAAAGAGTTAGAATATAGAAATTATAGAAATGCTCTTAAAAAACTTTTGAACACAGTAAAAAATGACTATTATAAAGGAAAATTTGAAAAAAATAAGAACGACATTAAAAAAACATACAAAATAATTGCTGAAATAACAAATTGTAAGAAAAAAGTTAAGAATAATATTAATATAGTCAATGATGCCAATAAAAAAATTGAAAATGATCTTGAAATGGCAAATTACTGTAATACATATTTTTCAAATATTGGTCTAGAAATGGCTAGCAAGATTTCAGAAGTTAAACAAAACTATGAAATAGATCATTTGAATAAATCAATTTTTTTAACCCCTGTAAGCAATGAAGAACTCATTCAGCATATTGGTACTTTAAAAACGGAAAGCAGTCCTGGCTATGACATGGTCACTGTTCAACAGATCAAAAATCTACATCAATATATAGTTGAACCACTCAAACATATTTACAACTTAATTTTTAAGACAGGAACTTTACCCTCCCACTTTAAAAAGTCTATTATAATCCCGATACATAAGTCAGGCAGAAGGAGTATAATATCAAACTATAGACCAATAAGTCTAATTAGTAACTTTGCGAAAATTTTTGAAAAATGTCTGAAAGCACGTTTAGTAAATTTTCTTAAAACAAATAATCTACTTTCAGAAAATCAGTATGGGTTTACAGAAGGGGTTAGTACTAGCGATGCTATGGCTGCTTTGCTTAGTGAAATATCTAACACCACCAATAGTGATAAGAAATGTATAGCTGTGTTTCTAGATTTGGCCAAGGCCTTTGATACGGTGTCTCATAAAATCTTGCTACGCATTCTAGAATCTAATGGCGTTAGAGGCACTGCATTGAAACTTTGTACAGACTACCTTTTGGAAAGAGAACAGCAAACCAAAATTAACAATACCCTGAGTGCACCTCAAAAGATTAATATAGGAGTACCTCAAGGGACCGTCCTGGGACCTATATTTTTTAATATTTACATAAAAGGATTAACTAATCAGGGAATTATTGCTAAAATAGTATCATATGCTGACGATACAGTTATAATTTTATGTGGTGTCACATGGGAAGAGGTCAAGGCTAAGGCTGTTGAGGGCCTTAAAAAAATAAAAACATGGTTAGATGTTCACAAATTGTCATTAAATCTACAAAAAACAAATTACATAGCTTTTACAAAAATCGATAGGGGACGTCCGGATTTCAGTTATATTGAAATAGATACTTTTGAAGAGAAAATAATGGAAGTACCATATACAAAATATCTTGGGATCTGTATTGACTCGAACTTAAAGTGGACAAATCAAGTTGAACATCTAACTAAAAAATTTAAATCTCTCATTTATAGATTTTATGTTTTAAGAAATATATTGTCAAAAAAATTACTAACATCTTTATATCAGTGCTTGGTGGAATCCTTGCTAAGGTATGGTATACTGGCTTGGGGTGCAATGTATGACAATACATTGAAACCATTGCAAATAATTCAAAACAAAATACTAAAAATTATTTTTAAACAAGATTATTTATATCCCACGCATCTTCTTTATAATTCTAGGATTAACAATATAAGAATATTATACCTCCATTCACTGGTATGTTTTATGCATAAAAGGGAAGACAAAAAAAGACTATCACATAAGCATTTAACTAGAAATTTAGCCAACAATATGCTCAGTATACCACACTGCCGCAGCGAATTTTTTAAGAGATCATTAGAATATTTGGGCCCAAAAGTGTACAACATGATGCCTATTAACATAAAAAGTAAACCTCAAAATAAGCATAAAAACAAACATTTTTCTAAATTAACAAAAATATATATATGGAACAACAGAACAACATTTCTGAGGCTGTTCAAAACCTAAATCTGATAAACTCTTTGTGCCTGTCTGTGTATGTGTGAGTGTGTGTTTTTTTTTTGTGTGATGGTGTTCTTTTGTTGTTTTTTTTTTTGTTTAGTTTTTAAAATATAAAACTCTAAAGTAGCATGTTATGAACTAACTTGAACAGATTTCAATATTACTATATTTAAGAAGTAAAAAAAAAAAGGGCATACAGGTGTTAAGTCATCTAGGCGCTTATATATTTAAGATTTAATATTAATCAAATAAGTATTATACTATCTGTAATATAAAGTATGTGAAATAAATAAACTTGAAACTTGAAACTGTAGGGTGCACCTCTTCTAAAGAAGGAAATTTAACGCCAACATTAAAATGGGGATCATGGGATATGGGCCCCCATAGTTTGTCATAAAGGACAAATAAAAAATCGTCGAAGATCATAAAGGAAAATGGCAACAGTAGTAGGTTAAAAACGGAATTATTAATAACCGGACATATCAAAAACGTCATTCTTTACAACAAGACAAGAGGAAAATCGAAGTTTCATATAACGTCTTTTATCAAAACCGGACAAAATCAAAAAGGACAAATTCAAAAAAAGGGGTTGTGCCTAGCTTGTGACATTCATATAAAGAAGAGCGGTTCTGATATTGCTATGCAATTGAAGCGTCCTTCACTGCAATTGCCTAAAGAAAACGCCGTATCTACATAAGGATTGCTATAGCACATACGGCATTTTCATTAGGCAAGACCATCCTTAAACACGGTCAGGTGTTGGTCTCTAGATTAGGATTCATCTGCAATTAATTGAGCAAAAGGTTCGGTTCGGTTAACACCGATTTCGACCCCTTAAAAGACAGGACAGATATTTCTATTTGTGTATGTATTGTTGGATCTAAAAACAATATTATTTGTTCCCGATTTAAATTTGCCGCCAAACTTCCATGAGACCGATTTGTATGAGAAAAAGAGAGATGGAACCAGTATACATGAAAAGAAAGGAGGGAGTTGCTGATGCTAGGCCCGGCCCCTTTATATGATTTTGTCCTTTTTGATTTTGTCCGGTTGTGATAAACGACTTTATACTAAACTTCGATATTGGTCTTGTCTTGTTTTGATGAATGACGTTTTTGTATATATAATCTTCGGTTATTAAGAATTCTGTTTTTGCCATTGGACTGTTATACCATTTTCATTTATGATCTTGGACGATTTCGTTTCTGTATACTAAATAATTAGTTACTTAACTGTAGAGTGCACCTCTTCTAAAGAAGGAAATTTAACGCCAACATTAAAATGGGGATCATGGGATATGGGCCCCCATAGTTTGTCATAAAGGACAAATAAAAAATCGTCGAAGATCATAAAGGAAAATGGCAACAGTCGTAGGTTAAAAACGGAATTATTAATAACCGGTCATATCAAAAACGTCATTCTTTACAACAAGACAAGAGCAAAATCGAAGTTCCATATAACGTCTTTTATCAAAAGGACAAAATCAAAAAGGACAAATTCAAAAAAAGGGGTTGTGCCTAGCTTGTGACATTCATGTAAAGAAGAGCGGTTCTGATATTGCTATGCAATTGAAGCGTCCTTCACTGCAATTGCCTAAAGAAAACGCCGTATCTACATAAGGATTGCTATAGCACATACGGTATTTTCATTAGGCAAGACCATCCTTAAACACGGTCAGGTGTTGGTCTCTAGATTAGGATTCATCTGCAATTAATTGAGCAAAAGGTTCGGTTCGATTAACACCGATTTCGACCCCTTAAAAGACAGGACAGATATTTCTATTTGTGTATGTATTGTTGGATCTAAAAACAACAATATTATTTGTTCCCGATTTAAATTTGCCGCCAAACTTCCATGAGACCGATTTGTATGAGAAAAAGAGAGATGGAACCAGTATACATGAAAAGAAAGGAGGGAGTTGCTGATGCTAGGCCCGGCCCCTTTATATGATTTTGTCCGGTTGTGATAAACGACTTTATACTAAACTTCGATATTGGTCTTGTCTTGTTTTGATGAATGACGTTTTTGTATATATAATCTTCGGTTATTAAGAATTCTGTTTTTGCCATTGGACTGTTATACCATTTTCATTTATGATCTTGGACGATTTCGTTTTTGTCATTTACAACGATGGATGATTCTGGGATATCTGTGGCACATATATATCTGTACACCAAAATATTTCTCAATCAATAAATTAATTGACGTGTTTTTGAATTTTTTTCAAAAAAATTCGAAAAATCTTGGGTGGGTTTTGCAATTAACTGTATGATGATGAGTGTTTTGTAAATCAAGTGAATTTAAATTTAATTTTTAAGAAATAAATAAATCTATGTTTGTATATTTTTATGTTTTATTGGACAAAAATGTCTTTTAATCCCTCGATTTTTCGCATCGGAATAAAAAATATACAGGGTCGCTGATAAGTATGAAAATAATCGATTATTTTGTACAATGTACAAAATAACGAAAATAGTTTTAAGTTTAATATAAAAGTTAAAGGGTTTTAAAATGTGTACCAAGTGGTGTTCGTTTTAAATTTACAGAGTTGGCCATAACAAACAAAATAAAATTGATTTTTTTTAGATAAAACACCCTGTATATTATGACATTTTAAATTATTTCGTCAATTCTAAGCAAATATCGTTGAAACATAAGGTACGTTATGTTTAACCAGAAATAAAAATAAAATTTCGGACTTCTATTGTCTTTATTTATTTTAAAAAGCATTTCTAACCGTTATCAAATGTAAACTGTCTACGAGTTTCAAACAAATAAGTTTAACCACTTCCACGTTATTAACCACCTGTAACAATACCATAACTAAAAAAATATCAAATTTCTTATACAACTATATTAATTCCAAAAAATAAGAGGGAGCTCTGCGTATGGCATATAATGAGCGTGTAAGGCTTTTGAAATTACACTTTTATAGGAAAAGTATTTAATAATTTTTGATAAAACTTTTGACAATTAGTAAAGAAAAGAAATCCTTAGTGCGCATTTAAATCCTTAATAACAAAAAATAAACCTCAACCCTCAAAAAATGTGCCAAGATTACCTAATTTTTTGATACATTATTTTGTCTTGAACCATTTCACTTATCGCAATGGAGTTTTCAATGCGCTTTGCATTTAAGTTTCTTCTTAAAAGCGCAAAAAACTTTTTTTTTTTAAATTTGCAAAACTGGTCAAAAAAGTATTATTTCAAAACCCTTACAATTAGATTTTTGCCTACAATATCCGCCTCCACAAACTTTTTTTTTTTTTATTTGTCAAACACACTGTGTTTTTTTTTATTACAATCTAGTCAGTAAGACTAATTTGCAATTTTGTTTTAACTTAATTTACTAGAAAAGTCAGATTTAAACTTAGGGTTCACTCAACAGTTCTCCCCGCTTTGTTTAGTCTGTAACTCACAATTGTGTTGTGTTTATAGCATTATTTTGTTTAATGTGTAATTCACTTAGTTTACTAGCTCAAACGGCTTCACTCTTTTTAGTCGTCGAACTAGCATAGTATTGTCTAGAAGCTGAATTGCTTCCACATTCACATGCCGATGGAGTCTATCTTCATGGCTTTTTGCGTACTTTTTTATAGTCTCTGCTACAGTTTCGATTTTTAGATCTCAATGAAGGTCACTATTTCGAACGTACCAAGGTGCATTCACAATGTTTCTTAATACTTTATTTTGAAATCTCTGTACAACTAGAATGTTACTCTCTTTAGCACAACCCCATAGTTGAATACCATATGTCCATACTGGTTTCAGTATTTGTCTATAAAGCAGTAACTTATTATGAATTGTTAAATTGGACTTCCTTCCAATTAGCCAGTTCATTTTTCTATACCTTATCTCAAGTTCTTCTTTTTTTTTCTTAACATGTGCTTTCCAGCGCAATTTGGCATCAAGTGTCATACCTAGATATTTTGCCTGATTCGAATATGGTACTGGAATGTTGTTAATTGTTATTTGTATGTGATTTATATTTTTGTTTGTAAAATCAACATGAATTGATTTGGTTTCATTTAATTTTATTCGCCACTTTGTGGTCCAACTGTGAATTTGGGTGACTGCATCCTGAAGTTTTTCTATGCATTTTTTAATAGATTTTTCTACCGTCAATAAACCAGTATCATCGGCAAATGTTGCTAAGTGACAATTTTCTGGCTTTGGGATATCACAAGTGAATAATAAGTATAGATAAGGGCCTAGTACGCTACCCTGGGGCACGCCTGCTTGAATTTCTCTTAAATTTGAGTATGAGTCTTCCTGTTTTACTCTAAAATGTCTATCAGATATGTATGATTCCAAAATATCCGAATATTGTTTTGGCAGAAACCTTTTTAGTTTAAAATTAAGGCCTTCATGCCACACTTTGTCAAATGCTTGTGCTACATCTAGAAAAACTGCAGAACAAACTTTTCCCTCTTCTAGTGCTTTTTCTATTATATTAGTAATTCTGTGCACCACAAACTTAACGGCTTAAGGAAATTTTATTATTTTATAGATGAACCCTTTATATTAAATACTTTTCCCATAAAATAGTTATTTCAAAACCCTTACGCGCTCATTATATGCCTCTTAATAACTCAGAAAATATTGACTCAAGATACACTTTGTTTTAAGAAACTTTGTTTCGAATAAGAAAAATAGAAATGTAAAATAATATGCAATTTTGTTGTGTCAGGGCTTTATGCACAACCCTGTGCAAATAAGATGCACTGCTTACTAGGGATTTTAAAACCTTACAACTTTTGTATTAAACTTTTTTTAATATCTTGTACAGTTTAATAAATAAGCGACTGGTTTCGTACTTATTAGCCTACCCTGTATAGCAATATACTCTAAAGACATTTTGAAAAAGATAATAGGAAAAAACAGAGTAGAAATAAAAATAAATGGTTCACAAAAGCTTACGCTGATGACACCGTGATTTTAGCAGAAATTATTTAATATATAGGGGGTTCCGTAAAAAACCTAAACACCCTGTACTAACATTTCTAAGAAAAATTCAAAAATTCCGAAACAGGTCTATTGTTTATCAAAAGAATATTTAGCAGTACTCTTATTTCTTATTTTGAAGTGTAAACTTCTTTAGGCGCGTTTAGCAGTTTTTGTGGGTAGTGAATTGAACTGAGGCGTCAGGCTTGGCTATGTAACGCTGATTTGGGTGAAATCGGCTCGAGTCGACTAACTGTGAGAAACATTCAGCGAGCGATATGATAATGCAGATGAAGGCCAGTACACAGAAGAGTTCGGTTCGGTCCGCTTTGCAGAATATGTTATGGGCAGTATTATTAATTTCGCCTTGTTGAAGTTTATATAAGAATAAGAATAAAAAAACACGGCAGAAGCGTGTTTTTTTATGATTTTTCTTATTTTATTTTTTTTCTATCGCTTAATGGTAACTTTGGAGGCAAATATCTCATACACGAATCAATAGATTTTCGAAATGTTTACACGATTTTAAAGAAACTTAAGAAACCTTAAAAAAACACCCTGTATAAAAGATGTCTTTTCATAAATATCTAAATTCAATATTTCCTGCCTCGGAGCTTTTTGCGCGGGCAAGGGGGTAATGTCTAACCCAAACCGGCCTCGGTACTCGTTACTCTAAAATATGAAAAATGTGAAAAAAATATATTTTTCATATGTTCTAAAAGTTTACCTATATACTGTGCCCCCTCCCAGGTAAAAATCATACCTACACCCTTGCTGAGCGGTTAATTAAAATATTAAATATTGACTCTAGATACACTTTGTTTTAAGAAACTTTCTTTCGAATAAGAAAAATAGAAATGTAAAATAATATGCAATTTTGTTGTGTCAGGGCTCTATGCACAACCCTGTGCAAATAAGATGCACTGCTTACTAGGCATTTTAAAACCTTACAACTTTTGTATTAAACTTTTTTTAATATCTTGTACAGTTTAATAAATAAGCGACTGGTTTCGTACTTATTAGCCTACCCTGTATAGCAATATACTCTAAAGACATTTTGAAAAAGATAATAGGAAAAAACAGAGTAGAAATAAAAATAAATGGTTCCACAAAAGCTTATGCTTATGACACCGAGATTTTAGCAGAAATTATTTAATATATAGGGGGTTCCGTAATAAGGCTCGGCTAAGTAACGCTCATTCAGGTGAAATCGGCTCGAGTCGACTAACTGTGAGAAACATTCAGCGAGCGATATGATGATGCAGATGAAGGCCAGTACACAAAAGAGTTCGGTTCGGTCCGCTTTGCAGAATATGATATGGGCCAGTATTATTAATTTCGCCTCGTTGAAGTTTACACTTCTGCCGTGTTTATGTAACGCTTATTCGGGTGAAATCGGCTCGAGTCGACTAACTGTGAGAAACATTCAGCGGGCGATATGATGATGCAGATGAAGGCCAGTACACAGAAGAGTTCGGTTCGGTCCGCTTTGCAGAATATGTTATGGGCCAGTATTATTAATTTCGCCTTGTTGAAGTTTACACTTCTGCCGTGTTTTTTTATTATTTTTCTTATTTTATTTTTTTTTCTATCGCTCAATGGTAACTTTGGAGGCAAATATCTCATACACGAATCAATAAATCAATCAATATCGAAATGTTTACACGATTTTAAAGAAATTTACCTTATATTATACCTTAAAAAAAACACCCTGTATAAAAGATGTATTTTCATAAATATCTAAATTCAATATTTCCTGCCTCGTAGCTTTTTGCGCGGGCAAGGGGGTAATGTCTAACCCAAACCGGCCTCGGTACTCGTTACTCTAAAATATGAAAAATGTGAAAAAATATATTTTTCCTATGTTCTAAAAGTTTACCTGTGCCCCGTCCCAGGTAAAAATCATACCTACACCACGGATCACCTAACAAAGGTGATCCGTGCCTACACCCTTGCTGCGCGGTCAATTGGAAGTCTTGCCACTGGGTGTTTTACAATTCCATTTTTATATTATCACTTATTTCAGAAGTAATAGATGCGTCTTGGGAAATTTTCTTAATTCTTTGTGGGTAAAGGTTTCCACTGCCTCCCCCTCCCTGGGGGTACTCATGGAATTAAGTGCAGACTTAAATACATCTTAGTACAAAACGCAAATGTAAAACTTTTTATTGCATTTTTGTTCATTTTAAACATCTTCCAAATTGACTATTTAGCAATAATTTTAACAACTTGTTACTCGGACTAATTAAAAAGATCAGGAGTTGACAACTACTTGCCTCTATTCTATATAATTAAATTAATTTAAATAACTTTTAAAAAACCTTCTTATATAAAAACTTAATCAATATCAAAATTTGGTAAAGTGTATGGTTTCGCTAAATTCGTTTATTTCATAATGATGTAAAAAATTATTTTTTTAATACCCCAGAGACTAAAGCTGACGAAATTTGACGAAAGATACTTTAATTTTTTCTACGAATAAAACACCTGGCCAATACTTGTCTACCTAGTCTTTTTGTTTGGCACACGAAAGTATTCCCCACGGATATTCTTCATTACCACGGGTTCATCATCCCACCATTGTACATTGTTTTAAACAAATTTAAGTTTTAGACCTTGGGAGAGGTAACGATCCGCCGCCTTCTTGGATTTAGTCTGCAAACAATTTTAATACACAAAGTAGTATTGTGCGTGTCCACAATAAACAAAGACTCGGCAGATCACTGTTTGCCAGGTGTTTTCGTCATCTAGAAAGTGTGTCTAAGCCATACCAAAATTATATGCAATCAATTTCTGGTATAAAACGTTCCAAATTTAAATTCGTAACTTTTTTAATCAAGCTTTACGAAAAGGTGACATACTATTAGAGGCGTAGGACCACCCAGTATAAGAAAAGATAAATAAACAAGCAGAAGAAGTAATAATCGAGGTTAGAAATCTTAAAGCTGGGAAAACCAGCGCGGAGGGTTGAGTTAGGAACTAGACAACTTTATTAAAACTTAATTATATTGTTAATTACGGAATAAACAGGCATCCTTTATACCTGCCTGTCAACTTTATTTGGTTATTTTAAACTGTTTTCCTTTGTGTAAATTGACATTTTCTCTTTCTAATTTGAAGTTTGTTAATATCCATGTGGGTGCTGTTATTATGTCAAATTAGTGTTTTTGTGTTTAAAAATTTTAAAACATTTACATATAGTGCTATTATACATTTAGGTAGAGTTTATTTTTACATACTAATTTATAATTTACATAAATCTTTTTTAAGAAGAAAATCAGTACCTCGTGTTTTATCATCAATTTGTCTTCAAAAAGCTTTATGCATTAAATACGTTTAATTTTTTGCGATCTCTTAAAATTCGTTAGAATTTGCGTAAACATAACAAGATTTTTATTTTTTGTCCTGTGATATAAAAAGATAAACCAATAGATCATTGATGATGGCCGTATAAGCCGTAACTAGTATGATCTGAATAAATTTAGTGGAGGACGACGACGACAAATATTTAATTTTCTTGACTTGAACCTCCATTTAGAGATATGTATTACTTCTTCGATCTCTTAAAAGTTAACTATGTGCCAAAATCATTTGTTTCATTGTGATTAGCACTATACTAAATTTACTTGCCACATAAAGGTGGCCGAGATTTCGCCTTTTCTTACTTTGTTGCTTCTTTATTTCAAGAAAACTGAGCCACTTTTCATTGGCAGTTTTATATAAAATATACCCTTTTTGCAGTTTTTAATTAAAATATCCTACAAATGTACTTAACCAAGAGGCCCATTGCACCTACTTCTAAAATTTCCTTTCTCAACTATGGATCATTTTAAGCATGCCTTATTTTTGAATTTGTTGCACTGAGCAAAAATCTCCTCTCCTTTGTTAAGATGCGACCACCAACGCTGTTTCAACTAACCAAATTGTTAAATTATGGAAAAACAACAACACCCAGTACTTCCCAAAATAGTTTTGTCAAAAGCCAACAAATTTTTCTGTGTTTAGCCTTTAAAAATTTATTTAAAAATATGATTGGAATAAAGATTTTTCGTTTGGAAAGATGTACTTTTTCGCACAATTTTACTTTTCCGCACCATTTTTATATTTCCGCACGATTTTTTTCCGCACGTCCAAAATGCAAGAATCCTCCTGTTCACAATCGTTTCCATATGAAAACCCGTCCTCCTACAAGTTTCACTTTCAAGAAGTGCTACTGTACCGATGCTACCAGAAGCACCGAAGGAAGAATCCTGTAATAGATTACAGTTTGTACAGACCAATATACCTTCCTCCATTAACTACACTAAGAATTCTCAGCAGCAAACTGATCAAGGCATTTCTGTAGTGGGCCAAACACCAACCAATCAAATTCAAATAAGAAACGACTATATTGCAGCATACAACAAGACAAAGTGCACTTTCAATTTCAATTGTTACCATCGTTAACTTTTTCGTTATTGTTAATTAAATATTCTTTACATAAAGTTTCTTATTCTTGTTTTCCGCACGATTTTTGTTTTGTTAAAAATGAACATATTTGGGACTAAATAAATGATTTATGTAACTAGTTTTATGTATCATTTTCTAGCATTATTAAAAAAACTCGTAGGAAAAACATTGTACCTGACTCTTGCGGAAACTATATTTTCCACCCTTGACGGCTTGCCCGAACTCCGCTCTGCGTCGTCCGTGCGGAAAAGTACCACTTTCCCCACTTGTTAGATAAATCACTATTGCTATAAAATTATTCAAACTTTTTGTCTAGTTTTGACCTTCAACACCCTCCCTTAAAGTTGATTTAAATGACACTGTGTATCTTGGCTTCTTTTACATGAATATCTCCTGGTTTATATTAGTGATTGGCGCCAGGCTGAAGTCGGAAGCTTCGGAGCGCACGGAGGCGCCATGCCACGGGCGTCTAAGAATGTCCCTCGGCGCCTGTTAAGCGCCATCGGGTCAGTCCACGCTCGAGTCGAGTATTGGATCAAATAAACAATTGAATTGATTCAAACTGCCAGTGCTCTACCGATACGAGTCTAATTGTGACATATCGATCTTGAAGTCAGAAACAAGTGCCCGTTTCTGTTGCGGTGAACCTGTTTAGTTTGTGTTATAAGTTGAGTGTCAAAACAAGTGCTCCTTGGATGCAAACAAATTTGACATGTAAGAAAATAAAAATATTTAGGAAGAAAAAATGCTTTACTTCTTAGTTTAAAATTTTTTAAAAATTATTTCTTTAAAAAAATTTTTACATTTTATCCCGTTATCCATTCTTAAATGCAAACAAATTTGGCATGTAAGAAAAATAAAAATATTTAGGAAGAAAAAATGCTTTTTTTTCTTAGTTTGGGAATAAAATATTTAATTCTTTCTTTAAAATTTATGTTGCATTTTATTCCGTTATAAATTACGATGGACAATATTTTTTTAATTTATACGCTACCCTAAACTTTTCGCCTTGAAATAAAATGGGGTTTTTGGCACAAAATTTAAATCCTTTAAAACAGGAGTGAAATCATAACAAAACCATTTGATGTAAAAAAGCCAAGTACGCGAAAATGGTATTCCGTAAAAAGAATTGAGATAAATGTAAAGCCAAGTTCTCTAATATAATATTTCAAAATTAAAGTTCTTACTAGTTGTTTGTTTCTAAACTTGGCTATTAGGGCTGCAAATGACTCTTAGGCACATTGCTAAATTGAACACAAAGAAGTTTGACTGTAATCGCAAAGTAAAAAAAAACATTTCCACACTAGAAGAAACCTTTTGTTTTGAAATTTGTATTAGAGAACTTGGCTTTACTTTTATCTCAATTCTTTTTACGAAATACCATTTTCGCCTACTTGGCTTTTTTTACATGAAATGTTTTTGTTATGATTATTTTTATTCTTTGAAAAAATTATTTGATAATGTATGTATGTAAATTATTTTTATTCGTAGTATAGCTCTGCCGTGCAAAGCAAAAACCCAGTAACTCGACTTACTTGAAAATGAGATTTTTATATCATTGAAATCACCCTTAGAGTAATAATGTTATTACTCTGAGAAATCACCGTAAAAAATGGCACCAGCCAACTTTTCTAGAATGTGGTTATCTTGAAAAACAAGGAATTTATGTAGTTAGTAAGTTGTTAAATAAACTATAGTGTAGCTAAATAAACTTCAAACTCTATTTCCCAAAACACTGGTTTTTGACTTACTAGGTTTCTGCTTTGCATGGCAGAGCTGTCTTAAGACCAAGATCCCCTTTTATGTTACAAAAATCGGTTAAAAAATTATGATCAACTGAATATATTTTTTAATTTACCCAGGGTAAAAAGGGTTTTTGGTTAATCCGTCATTTCTTAAAAAATGCTTTACCAACTTTCACAAATGATGTCCTGTTAAATTAGGCAAGAGACCAGTTTATTTAAACAGTATCAAAAAACTAATTTTTTTTGTCGATAACATACAAGAACGAGGGTATAACTTGTAAATATAAACTAATCCGTAATCCTAAAAAAAATTATAGCGGAATTTTTGAAATCTAATTTAAAATGTTTTCTTTCAACTATAAAACACGGTTTATTGGTTCGAATTTGGTCAAACACTTAAAAAGTTATTAGACAACAGATTTAGTGTTTTGTTTTAGTTTACTTATTATGCTCTAGATCTGAAAGTCTGGGTCTTTGTTTGTAATTTGTAAAATTAAAAATTAAAAAAAAACTTTAATTGATTTTTTATAAAAACAAATTTTTATTAAGATTTTTCTTATCATCTTATGGTACTAGTGACTCTGAATCTGCCATAAACTTATATATTTTCAAAATTTTCAAAACTCCGCCAAACCTTTTCCCTTGGAATATCTAAACTTATGGTATAATTCATGTTAACTTTACTGCTAAGTCTAATCAGCATATTTCAGTAACCATAAACAATAATTACTTAATGACTTTACTAATAAGCCTATTAATCATATTGCAGTTTATCAATAAACAATCATCTCACATCATACTCCTGGTTGAGTACCTCGGTATGAAATGATGCTTGATACATAGTTAAGATGGAGGGCACAAGTTAAAATAAAAAGAAAGCTGATGAACTTGAGCTGAAATCCAGAAAATTGTAGCAAAGGGTTTGGTGTATTTAAAATTTACTAAGTATACAAATAAAATTTTTATATTTAAACAGATTTGGAATTACGATATTCATCTGTGAGGTTAGACTAAAAAATCAACCTGTGACATTATCCAAAGATTTCAAACCAAATGTGAATGCTCATTGCACCTTTGGATAAAAGCAATATGTAGTGATATTTACGGAAATTTAATTATAGAAATCGTTGATGAGACAATCAAAATATTTGCGAAAATTAACAAAGAAAGCCTGAATAAGCATATAACGATACAACATCTAGATAATAACTCAGCTAATGCAATGAATCAAACGAGTGAAACTAAACTAGACAGGACAGGTTATAACAAAAATAATAATTGTTACATTAACACATCAAAGTTCTGATTTTTATGATAGGGAATAATATAATAGTAGTCTCTAATAGTTTAGGACAAAACAAATTTTTTAAATGAATTTGAAATAAAGCTGGCGCAAGATAAAAATCCTTTATTGTGTTGAATCCTATAGATACCACATCTTCCTTCTTGAATCATAATTCAAATATAGTTCCCAACCCTACCAAAAAAGCAACCGATATTACGAAACATAAAGTGAGAGATTGTCAAAATTTGTTGTCTTCTAATGTCTTAGATTAAGTTTTTCTTCTTTTTTTTTCGATCAGTTACAAAGTTAAGCTTTCTTGAGAGGATTCTAGAGTTTTTTTGGTACATTGTCCAACGCTTTTCTGAAAGCACATAGAAAAGGTGTAATTCTTGAGTTCAAGCCATTCTTTTCTCCATTATTTCTGTTCGAGTAAATAGATCAATATTGTGAATCTACCCCCTCTAGAGCCAGCCTATTTCCAGTAGATAGTTGTCCTCAACTTTTTTTAATTAGTTTTCCGAAGACTCGTTAGATAGTGCTAAGGCCAGTAATTCCTTAGCTAGTGCTAAGACCAGTAATTCCTTAGATAGTGCTAAGGCCAGTAATTCCATAGATAGTGCTACGGCCAGTCATTCCTTAGATATTGCTAAGGCCAGTAATTCCTTAGCAAAACTATACCATATTATATAACTTCTCGTTTAATATGAATTATATAAGAATCTTTCCATCCCTCAGGAGCATCCACTTCATTTAGCAATTTTTAAAAAAGAATAGTGAATTAATTATAAAGTTTATCTGACCTAATATAATTTTTACGACCTCTAATGGTCAATTAATAATTTAATTTTATAAGAAAATTAATATTTATTCCAGAGGTTGTTTGAATCACTAGATGCGCGTCAGTATTGGTCCTATTGGCACCATGACCGCTTCCGCCCTTTTACTGACCATAGTGGGCGTATCCGCAGTCCAGCAATGTCCAGTTTGGCGAGAAATCAGGCCTTGCGTCTGCCGCAAAAATGACAAGCTATCAACCATATCCATCACGTGCGACAAGATGGGATCGTTTAATGAAGTAAGTAAGTAAAGGTTAGTCTATATAGTAAATCAGTATTACTTTTTTTAAATGTCCTACTTTATGGAGACTTATTGAAGTATTATTTTTTTTAAAGACGAATAATAAGAACTAAATATTATATACTATATTATATTACATACCATATTAGAATTTAGGTGTTATTATTTATTGTGGCAACAACTTCGATTTTTTTTAAAACGGAACACTCCATAAATTTTGATGTTTCTTAACTCTTTGATTCCTTCCAAAATACTATATAATTATTTTTGTAGTTATAATATTAATAATTTTTTAAATGTTATTTATTCATAAAAAAAGAGCTTCTACGAAGTTTTCAATAATAACATAACATAAATTATTGATAAAAACGTATTTTACTAATTCCGAAAACCGCATATTGATGCATTCACGAATGTTGACCAAAATCTAATCAGCTCTTTCCAGTATTGTACACCAATTTACCTGAGAATTTCATGAAATCAGTTTAGCGGTTTAGGAGCTATCGTGGGTTTAAGTTTTATTAATTTTCTAACACAAAGCTACCTTTAGAAATGGCGGATTACATTACTAATTTTTGTCAATTACAGAAACGGTAAACTAAGAATTTGTTTAGATGCCCGAGAATTCAATCAAGTGATTAAAAGGGAATATTTTACAAGTACCCCTGTATGAAGCTAGTTTTAAATTATGTACGTTTTACAGGTTTTAAAACATAAAATCATTGTTATAGTCAGAGTATTGCTATTTAAACACAGAATAATAAACAGGGTGTTTAATTTAAGAAAGTGGTCATCAAAACTTGAAATTTGATACCTTTGTGGTACTACTACTATGTCGGTTTAGAACGTTTTTCTACGGTGTCCGACGCCTATTCTCCACCTCCTTCGATCTTGACAATCATCCTCTGTCAGATTCTTTTGACTCATTGATCTTTGGATTGACTGTTGCCATTCTAGTTTAGGACGCCCTCACTTTCTGCGCCCTATTGGTTGCCATTCTAGGACCTGCTTTGGTAATCTTTCGTCGTTCATCCGTTGTACATGGCCGTACCATATCAGTTGCCTTTTAGTGATGTCATCCGTTATGCTTCCCTCGATTCCCATTCTTTCTTTTATGATCTCATTTCTCATGTGATCTATTCTAGATATTCTCATTGATCTTCTTATTGCATCCATTTCGACACTTTCCATTTTTGTTTTGTATTTTTCTGTTACGCGACAAGTCTCTATTCCATACAACAGCGTGCTTTTGACCATTGTTTCATATATGTTAAATTTTGCATTCTTTTCTGCTCTCTCTGCTCCATAAAATACTGTTAAGACATCCAATAACTTTTTTTGCTTTAACTATTCTATTTTCCAATTCTTTACAGTCTGTTCCTGTCTTATCAAATGTGACACCCAAGTATACATACTCATTGCATGGAGATATTGTTTGTCCATTTTCTAGTACTAACTCACTGGATTCGTTTCCAATACATAAGTACTGTGTCTTGTCCACTTTCACTGTTAGTCCCCACTTTTGGTATTCTTCTGTTAACTTTCTCATCATATACTCCATTTCTTCTTTATCATTAGCCACAATTAATTGGTCGTCAGCAAACTGTAGTGTGTATATGGTAAATCGGTCGTTAAGTTGTATTCTCATGCCGTGCACTTTACGTTTCCAGTTTTTTAGAGCTACTGCGATATATATTTTAAAAAGAGTTGGAGAGATACAACATCCCTGTCTTAAGCCTTTTGTTACCAGGAATTCTTTTGAAAGTCGATTTCCAATTTTAATTTTAGATTTTGACCCTTTGTATAGTTCTTTTATGTATGAATGATTGATATTAGTTTGCTCTAAAACTATAACTTTGTGGTACATATTCTAAAAGATTGCAAAAGTTATGCAACTTTTGCATGTTAAACATGTTTGTACCGGTCATAATAACGGAGAAAAGCGGGTGAATTTAAAATAGAACACCCTGCTTACTAAAGTTCATCAGTCGATACACTTTACCAAATCAAAAGAGATTAGACCAAGCGAAAGTGTCAAATTTACAAACATGGCGAGTAAAAGCCCTTCTAAACAAGTTTCCAACATAATTATTTGTGCTGCCAATTTATTAAATCGTATCTAAATATCTTCCCTTTAAAGAAATACCTTCGTCATACTAGGAATTCACCTGGAAAAAAATAGGTGCAAGGTGCAAGCTGGATTTTTGTTGCTGGATCCTCCTTGAGCTTCGTTACACCTGATTTCCACCTACGACTTTCTCGTGGGTGCCCGCTCACGCGTCACATGATCTCAATATGAAATGTTATGACAGTCATGTGACGCGTGCGCGGGCACGCACGAGAAAGTCTCAGGTGGGAACCGGGTTTTAGATATAAGCCACCAAATGTTCTGAAAATCAGTTTTTTGCGATTTTCTCGAAAACTAATAACTTTTTCAAAAAAAGTCAAGAAAGAAAAATACGCAAAATCATTCGGTCTATACTATAAAATTAATAAAAATACCTAACATTATAAATAATATATTAAATCGATTTAATTTTTTTCCACGCTGTAGGTAACCTGTTTTAAAATGTCAATACTTTATAATATTAAGCTTGATCTCCACTTGTACCAAACACAATTTACTAAAATTTAGTTTTTGTTTTTTTAAAGTTAAACAACCAGTGAATACCAGCCGGACCACCAAAGATTTTGAAAACTAAATTTTTATACAATTAGGAACTCTACGAGAAAAAAAAACGTAATATATGAAAAATATTCCACTTCTGGTTAGAAACAGTGTTAAAATATGCGCAAACTTTTATTTAATTTGAAATTCAGTTTAACAGATATTAAAGTAATTTTTATAAAATTTTACAAAAAATAGTTTTTAACGAAACTTAAATGTGACAAAGGGGTTTAGACCAAATAAATTGAACATAAGGGTGGTTTATTAAGGGTTGAAAATTATAAACAGAGGTACTTACATAACGTTTTAATAAATACTCGTATTAATATGCAATTTTCAGATTTTTTGGTCATAATTTTTCGCCAAGGCTGTCAAAAATTGGGCTATATGTACATGGATAATTTTTTTTTGTAGATATCTTAGAAACTAAAGCTTTTAGTATACATATATATTTGGGAAAAAAGTCATGATACAACGACTATTCGTTAAAACTTAAAATGTACCTATGTCTATAATTTCAAACTCTTAAAAAAACCCTTAAATTACATTTATTTTGTTTAAACCCCTTTGTTAAAGTTTAGTGAAACACTATTTTTGCAATAGCAGTTTGGCTGGAATTTTAAATATAATAAGTGTGCACATTATTTGTGCATATTTTAAAGCAGTTTCTACCCAGAAGTTGAACTTTTTTTATGTACGCTTTTTTATCGTACAGTGCTTATAATTTTATAAAAATGTTTCTTTCCGAGTCCCATTGGCGGTCCGGCTATTATTGACCATTGGCGTAACCCTTACTTAGTTGTTTAACTTTAAATAAACAAAAACTAAATTAAGTACATAGTGTTTCGTATAAGTGGGGATCAAGCTTAATATTATAAATTAATCACATATTCAAATAAGTTAACTACAGGGTGGAAAAAAAATAATATTAAAAAAAACGTTTTTTTTTTTAAATAAAATTTTTAACTTGTTAGGCTAGGTATTTTTCCTTAATTTTAAATTATACACCGAATGATTTTGCATATTTTTTCTCTCTTCACTGTTTTAAAAAAATTATTAGTTTTCGAGAAAATCTCAAAAAACTGATTTTAAGGATCTTCGGGGCCTTAAGCGGGGTCTACACGTTTGGCCTGACGTCTTGCCTGTCAGTCAAAAGGGTCAGGTATGACGGTTAAAAGACTAGCGTACACACTTGATAGTTTTATCGCACGTTTTTAGATCAGTTTTTGATACACCATGGAGGAAGCACTGCTTTTGTCAATAATGTTTTTTGTTTTAAATGTCTATGACTTAACCGTTTCAGTAGCTAAACATAGTTTTTTAACCAGTTTTTCAAAATGTTGTGCTAATTTAGTTTGGTAATGTCCCTTGAAGATGTAAGTTTCTATTTACGAAACATGTCGGGACTATTTGTTTAAAACGTCGGGACTATTTGTTAAAATGTCGGACGTTTCGTATACCAACTTCTAAGTTGCACTCGAAAGGAATTAAAATTGTATGCACTACCACAAGAAGTGCCGCTAAAACTGACGTTTTACCGGAAACAAAGCCTCTACCGATCAGTTCAACAGGTCCGACTTCAGTCCTGTTCAGTTCAGGCAAATCGTACGTTTTATTGTCTACACGAAAGGTTTTGCCTGATCCGTTTTACCTGATCAAGTGAAACGTCCGGCAAAACGTTATGCGTAGACCCCGCTTTATATCTAGCGAAGCTCAAGGGGGATCCTAGATGCTAAGGAATAATAAAATTATACAAAAATCCTATTTTTTCCAAGTTTAAGGGTTTTTTCACCTAATATGACTGGCCTAAAAATAGTCTTTAGACTGTTCAATTTGCAACTGTTGGACAATGGGGTTATTTTTAAGCTTCAAACATGCTTAATTGCTACAAGACAGCGTTCTGTCGTGATTGCAATATTAATTAAATTGGTCCAAGTTACATGTAGTTTGCTCTAATTAAGTAAATGTACGCTCAAGCCAAGCTTATAATTAATTTGAACCATGCTTGCTAATTTTGCGTGTTCAAAAGTATACTCGGAATATTTATTTTTAAAAAAATTACAATAATTGTGGTAGAATTTAGAAAAACAAATAATCAAAAAACAATTGATAGATAAGCAAGAAATACAGACTCATGTTAACTTTGTGGACCTACAAAAAGCATATAATACCGTGCCAGTAGAAAAATTATGGACAGTGTTAGAGCAAACTAATATCAATCATACATACATAAAAGCGATAAAAGAACTATACAAAGGGTCAAAATCTAAAATTAAAATTGGAAATCGACTTTCAAAAGAATTCCCGGTAAAAAAAGGCTGAAGACAGGGATGTTGTATCTCTCCAACTCTTTTTAAAATATATATCGCAGTAGCTCTAAAAAACTGGAAACGTAAAGTGCACGGCATGGGAATACAACTTAACGACCCATTCACCATATACACAATACAATTTGCTGACGACCAAGTAATTGTAGCTAATGATAAAGAAGACATGGAGTATATGATGAGAAAGTCAACAGAAGAATACCAAAAGTGAGGATTAACAGTGAACATGGACAAGACACAGTACTGTATTGGAAACGAATCCAGTGAGTTAGAATTAGGCAATGGACAAACAATATCTCCATGCAATGAGTATGTATACTTGGGTGTCAACATTTGAAAAGACAGGAACAGACTGTAAAGAACTGGAAAAAAGAATAGTAAAAGCAAAAAAGGTTATGTCTTAACAGTAGAATGGAACAAAGAGATAAAAAAGAATGTAAAATTTAACATATATGAAACAATGGTGAAAAGCTGTATGGAATAGACTTGTCGCGTAACAGAAAAATACCAAACCAAAATGGAAAGTGTCGAAATGGATGCAATTAGAAGATCAATGAGAATATCTAGAACAGATCACATAAGAAACGAGATCATAACAGAAAGAATGGGAATCGAAGGAAGCATAACGGACGACATCACTAACAGGCAACTGATATGGTACGGCCATGTACAACGGAAGAACGACGAAAGATTACCAAAGCAGGTCCTAGAAAAGCAACCAATAGGGCGCAGAAAAAGAGGGCGTCTTAAACTAGAATGGCAACAGGCAATCCAAAGATCAATGAGTCAAAAAAATCTGACAGAAGATGATTGTCAGGATTGAAGGAGGTGAAGAATAGGCGTCGGACAACGTAGAAAAACGTGCTAGACCGACATAGTAGTAGTAGTAGATAAGCAATTGGTAGAAAATACTTTTGATAAAAAAGTATTTGGTAAAAAAAACATTTTGTAGAAAAATAATTATTTATTATTCCAGTAATTTTAGTTAATATCAAATGAGCTTTTCAACGAATCGTGTGTCTATAAAATGAACCAATGTTTTTCTAGCAAAATTCTTCTATCCAATATTCTTGCACCAATATTTCACAACCTTTGCCCTACTTATCACTATTTTTTTGTAATCATATTGTTACGGGTTCACTGCTTCAAATAAAACTCGCAAATGTCAAAAACGATATGTCAATTTATTTCGACAATTATGTACAAAAACACGCACTTAAACTTACTATAAAATTGCTAATAATTAACTACTTTAATCGGCCTATTAACTTCGTGTGAATATCTAGCGATTACCACCTTTCGTTATCTTTGACTCCCTCGATGCGCGATATCCGACCCTATTTATAAAGTCATCGAACTTTCCGGAATTATCCATCCTTGTTCGATTCACGATTATACCACCCATTTCTAGAACGTGGACCGTCCGAGCACGAGTGTGTCATAGATAACGCAACTAAAACCTAGACTAAGAATACAACCATAAGATAAGTCAACCTAATACTACACTAAACCTAAATAAATTCTAACTATAAAATTTAAATAACTTAAATTTGTAACAAAATTTTAGGTTGTAACAACGATAGGCAACCATTTCAACCCGTCCGACAAAATAGCGCTAAAACTATCAGAATCCAGACTTGAAGATCTTCAATATCGAAAATTGAAAGAATTGAATTTTACGATAGAAAGTCTCAGACTAAGTCATGATCATCTGGGGTAAGTTTTTTTAATTTACTAGGGTTTGGTTGGGCTGCCTAATGGATTCTCTTCGAATGCCCAATTTGTATTGTAATCCTTTATCAGCTTTTTTAGTCTTTCTTTGAAACTCGTAGAGAATGATTGAGTAGAAACAAAATTTGGGACTTCCATTGTTTTTATTTATTTTAAACACGACGTTTCGGTTAGTAGTATCTCTAATCGTTTTCAAGTGTAAACTAAACAATCCAGTCTATAGGCTACTACTTATACTACTTGGTGTGCAGTCAGGTGTGACGTCCCGCCCGCTTTTTGATTTAAAGACGCTGGTTTTCCTTAAGGAGTTGTTTCCTTATTTTTGGTATGTTTGTACTTGGTTGACTGAAAACTTCTTTATTCTGCATTATAAACGCAGCTTCAATAATTTTCGTTTTCGCCAAAGCGACTCCTTATGCAAAACTTTAGCTTCTGACCATTGATGATCACAAAACCGCTGATAATGTATTTTTTTGCCGTCTGTTTGGATTTGGCAGATTTTTTATTTTTAGTAGCCTTAAAAACTACAAATTTTTAGAAATATGTAAAGGAAAATTAAAGACCGTTAATGTTTTTTTTTTACTTTGCTAAGTAGTAATCTTATGTTAGCCAACCACCAATTTCCAATATATGTATTTTTACATTATTATGCAAAATATAGGGTCAAAGGGTGTAAAAGTGAGACACCCAAAATCTCGTTGAAAAATGAGACACTTAAATAAAAAATAATATTAATTGAATTCCGATAGATTTTCTGTTATAAACTGATAGCAGCAGTTGTAAGGACCTCATACCTACAATTTATTTTATTTTTTTATAAAAAATAGGCTAATAATAAAAATTACAAAATCCATAGCTTTATTTGTGGTATAAAACGTTTAAACACGTTACCGAAACTTTTGTCGTGTGAGTTCGTAGATAGGTTTTCCTATAAATAAATACTTTTGTACTTATTTGTTGTATTTAAGTAAAAAAAAACAAAAACTTGTGTCTCGATTTTACCCTGAATGTCTTATTTTTGAGTTAGACGGCGCGGCGATCCGACTGTTTATACATGAATTTTATCACTATCTCATATTTCGCCTGACCTGTCTCATTTTTAAACTTTTTCAAGGTAAAATATGAGACACAGTATTAATTTTTTTTCTCAGATTATAAGTTAAATTTCTATGTTTTTACGTTTGCAATATATTTCTGCATATCGCTCATACCCTAAAAAAAAATTCGAGTCATACAAAGGAGTCTAAAATCTTACAAATATAAAAATTTTAAAAAGTGTCTCATTTTTACACCACTTGACCCTACTGGAATTATTAAGTTTTATCTAATTATCTCATCAAAAGAAGTAAAATAAAATATGTTATGGGAATTTAAATTATTTTTTAAATGATGTGTCAATAAGGCCAAGTTTATGGTGACACTCTATTTGTATGGTAAAAATGAGTTATTTTTAAAAATCACGTATTTATAAGCTTTATTCAGTTTGCATTTTGTGCTGTTAAACCTAAGGTGGGTATCTTCAGGGAAGTCCGCACATTAAGGCGATTAAAAAAATATTATAAAGTTTCATCTACTTTCCTAATAAATGAATCTCTTTTGAAAAAGTGTACAACTAAACTTTATTGTGGATAATTAAATATAATCTTTAAAGCAATGCATCACTTAATCTGCTTAAGTTCATGATTAGCATTTGTAATCTTAAAAAATAATCCATGTTTGCGGACGCCCCTGGGTAGCTATTCTGATAGTTCCCATCACATGCTTTCGCCAATCGTAAGCTTTAAATTAGATCTCCATTGCGCAAGCTTCTCCTACGATCCGACCGAAAAACGTTCAGTCGGTACGGGACAGGAGAACAGATTTCACTTCAAACGCGTAAAATTCACTAACTCTGAAGAGCGGGCGACTATGCCATTGATCGGGACAAGTCATTTCGCAAAACACGCGACCGCTCGGATGTTTGCTATTGGTCAAAGCGTGTAATGGATGGTCACATCGTTCAAGACCCACACTAGTATGTTAAAGTTAATTTAAACCTTACTAAAAAAATGTGTGTGCTTAAGACCACACGGCAGAAGTGTAAACTTCAACAAGGCGAAATTAATAATAATGGCCTTCATCTACATCATCATATCGTTCGCTCAATGTTCCTCTCACAGTCGACTCGAGCTGACTTCACCCGAATGAGCGTTACATAGCCGAGCCTGACGGCTCAGTTCAATTCACTACCCACAAAAACTGCTAAACGCGTCTAAAGAAGTTTACACTTCAAAAACATGCTGGTGGTCTATAGCTTCGCTTGGTATAAAACGTTTTGTTTTAAAGACGCCTCTGACAATAGTTTTCGAGATATTCGCGCTTAAAAATGTACGTTTTAAAAGACCATATCTAAAAAGATATTCAGAAATGTGTTTACCTTGAAAAAATTTAATTAAAAAATAAGAGTGTAGTAGGATGCTACTAAATAAGGTTTTCCTGTCGAAAAAATACGCAAAACAAATTATTCAATAAGCATTTTTAACACAAAAACCAAATGTATGACAAATTTTATTTTCCACGTTGAATTATCACAAATTGTATAGTTATTTTTTTTTTAACAAGTGCTCATACTTTCTCGCTATCATAACGGACGAGCCACACTATGGTAACGACATCTACCCTCGCAGCTATATTGTTTTTGTGATGTTAGGCAAGCGGAGAATTCGGAAAGGCCCCCCCCCTGGATTTTAAACCCAACATTGACTTTATAACTATAAACATTCACCTTCCTCATTTAATAAGTGAAATTCAAAAATTTTGGAAAAAGAACGCCAGTTTTTACAAAAATTTTACCTGCGGCGCTTTAATTTGCTTTAATTAAATTACTTAGGCTTTATTAACTGCAGATATTGCAAAGTGTAACACAAAATAGTACTGGAACGAAAATACTTCAATATTTATTCATCATAAGCGCGGATTTGAGGAAAATTAGAGTGGAACCCCCCTCCCTGAACCGAATACAAACCTCCCTTCAGAATAAAAATATTGGAGACTTTGAGTCTCCTTTTTTGAGAAAAGATTTTGAGTAAAACAGTTTGAATATTTTGCCCTCAACCCTAAAAAGGCCTAACACTAGAATTATATTTTTAAAATTCTTTAGACATCTTTTATTTGGTACTAGCAGTTCAGAAATTTTAAAAAAGGGAAAAGACTTGATTCACACACACAGTATTTTAGACTGACAAAATTTGCATTTATATCAAAAATTTCTCAAAAATTAAAAACTAATTGCTACCGCGCAAAAGCTGTAGCCTAGAATTGTTTAAAATTTGATTTAAATCGATTGACTATTTTTAAGAAATGACGAGACATGGCTTCGGAGCGAAATAGCGATGTACAAAATAGCGGGTATTAAAATAGCGGTATCGAAATAGCGACAATCAAAATAGCGATGTAATAAAAGAGTGACTATCAAAATAGCGATTGTAACAAATTAGCGATGTAACAAAATAGCGATGTAACAAAATAGCGACTATCAAAATAGCGATGAACAAAATAGCGATAACAAAAGCTGCATGACATTTTTTTCGTCTACAATTACTTACTATTACGTGCTTGTCTGCAGTATACCACTTTAGTAACTTTTTTTTACAAAACTACATTTTCGCTTTTGGTACGAGATTTCAAAGATCAGACTTATTTAAAACACACAAAAAACAAAAACTTCTTTTTACCCGATTAGGTTAGATTAACGCTCACGTCTGAAGGTGGGTAAAAGCGCTAATCAGCGTTAATCTGGCCCGAAAGGCAGAAGTGCTGTCGTAAGTCACGGATGGTTTCCTTTTGTTTGCAATCGATATTTTAATCGATCGATATATATAACCAGTTTAGACTCGCCTGCTCTTGTTCTAGTTTCTCTCGCATCTCGATAGATGGCGCTTCTTGCGAGGGTTTTTCTATTATAGACGTAGAATGAGTGACAAAACGGTTTGATTAACTTTGCAAGAGTGTCACATTGACCAAGCAGTGTTCTGAAGAGTCCCATAAGGACGAAACAGTTAATTATCAACAGTTATTAGGTGTCCATTAGACCTTGGACCCCCGTAGGGTTAAGCTTTCGAGCTACACAGGGAAAAATATGAGAGAAACAAAAACTTCTGTTTACTCGATTAGCCAGGAAAACCCGTTTGAGTTTTTTGCCTTTTACGACCTCCTTGACTCCCCCCTTCCGGCGGAAATCCTGGATCCGCCACTGAATTTGATAAGTCACCTTTTTTATTTTTATATCATCGGGTGAATCAACTGCTTAATATTTGAAAAAAAATGTTTTTGTGTGTGACATATTTTGAATTTTTCTTGCGTTTGACGCAAGCCATAAATCTTAAACTGAACCAAATCCAAAATGTTCAAAAATGAAAACAAGAAACGTGTTCTCCTCCGCAATTCGGTTATGAGCCGTGGGCAAGAGTATTTTTGAATTTAAAGGCGTATTTTTAGCAATTTGCAAAAAAGAGCATAACCGCATAATAATTTTAAGCCTTCCCAACCAAAAGTAATTAAAAGCACTAGTTACTAAAAGGTGCTAGTTATCAAGTTTATAGACTTAGCCGACCTCTACATTTTGGCTGAAGATTCAACTCATTTGATGCCTTAAATTTAATACTACTACTATGTCGGTTTAGAATGTTTTTCTACGTTGTCCGACGCCTATTCTCCACCTCCTTCGATCCTGACAATCATTTTCTGTCAGACTCATTGATCTTTGGATTGACTGTTGCTATTCTAGTTTAGGACGCCCTCTTTTTCTGCGCCCTATTGGTTGCCATTCTAGGACCTGATTTGGTAATCTTTCGCCGTTCATCCGTTGTACATGGTCGTACCATATCAGTTGCCTTTTAGTGATGTCATCCGTTATGCTTCCCTCGATTCCCATTCTTTTTTTTATCAGCTCATTTCTTATATGATCTGTTCTAGATATTCTCATTGATCTTCTTATTGCATCCATTTCGACACTTTTTATTTTTGTTTTGTATTCTTCTGTTACGCGAAAAGTCTCTATTCCATACAACAGCGTGCTTTTCACCATTGTTTTATGTATGTTAAATTTTACATTCTGTTTCATCTCACTGCTCCATAAAATACTGTTAAGACATCCAATAACCTTTCTTGCCTTCTTTTTTCTAGTTCTTTATAGTCTGTTCCTGTCTTATCAAATGTGACACCCAAGTATACATTCTCATTGCATGGAGATATTGTTTATCCATTGTCTAGCTCTAACTCACTTGATTCGTTTCCAATACATTAGTAATGTATTGTCCACGCTCACTGTTAACCCCCACTTTTGGTATTCTTCCGTTAACTTTCTCATCATATACTCCAGGTCCTGTTTATCATTAGCTACAATTACTTGGTCGTCAGCAAACTGTAGTGTGTATATGGTAAATCGGTCGTTAAGTTGTATTCCCATGCCGTGCACTTTACGTTTCCAGTTTATTTAGAGCTACTGCGATATATATTTTAAAAAGAGTTGGAGAGATAAAACATCCCTGTCTTAAGCCTTTCGTTACCTGGAATTCTTTTGAAAGTCAATTTCCAGTTTTAACTTTAGATTTTGACCCTTTGTATAGTTCTTTTATCGCTTTTATGTATGTATAATGGATAATAGCTTGCTCTAACACTGTCCATATTTTTTCTACTGAAACGGTATCATATACTTTTTGTAGGGCCACAAAGGTAACTTTATATTTCTGGTGCTCCTTTTCTCAATTACCTGTCTATGCCCAACTTTTTCCTGTGCGAAAATTCTTGACAAAATCTCTCGAGCTTCGGAGACACTAAACCAAGCATGCAATTTCGGGAAAAACGTTGCCATTTCCTTTCAAATACATTTTTTAACCACATTAGAGGAATTAAACTCACGCGTATCTATCTTCAAAAAAACCGAAGTATATGGTTTTACCATCCCCCCCCCCTCTCCCCACCCCTCAAAGTCGACGTGCCTATGGATACATATTAAATAAATACATGAAAATTCAAAGTATCTTATCCCAAATAACAAAACGAGTTTAAGGACATTAATTTGTTTATTTGATTTATTTTTTTTTAATCATGTAATCATTAATTATTATTATTATTATAACATATCAGAAACAGTAAATTTAATTTGATGTCATATTTTTTATTATTGAGGTTAAAAAAGGCGGACCAAATTTTGTGATCGTATCTGTCTGTCTGGGACACGATAACTATAGAATTGATAAACCGATTTTAACCAAATTTGGCAACAAAAAATTGGCGCGGTGCCTGTGTATAAGGCAATTAGTTTTTAATGAGGATGGGAGGCTGCAATGGGGTAGTAATTTTTTTATTTTTACCTTCCTAGCCCGCGTAGCAATGGCTAGAGAAGGTATTATTTTTGACGAAATTTTTTTTTGACATAACGCCAAAAATGTGTTATTTGGATGTATTTTGGGAACCTATCCTAGCAATATCGTCGTGATGTATATCTGTGTGTATATTATTTTTGTCTCTAACATGATAGCTCCTAAACCGCTAAACCGATTTTCATAAAATTTACAGGTAAAATAGTGTTTGACACTCTTACGAGCTGATTAGATTTGGGTCAAAATCCATTAATGCTAATCATAGTTTTTTGACAATTAAAAATTTTAAAAAATGCTAACTTTTTAACGGAGCATCAATACACTGTTTTCGGAATATAGTAGACTATATTTTGCTCAATAATTCGTGAACCGAATCGAACCAAAAATTTCGTAGGAGCTTTAGTTTCTGAGATATTTACAAAAAACTGTTTTCAAGGCTAATATAATTACACTTTCGAGCGGTTATTTTTCCAATAATATTTAAGCTGCATTTGTCAAAATTTTGTTAAAACTTGCTTATTGTCATAGCTAGCTAACAAAACACAAACGCTATCAAAACCAGTAACGCACCCAGGAATATGTCTTGGGGGGGCCCGAGGCCTCATAATGTCGTATTTCATGCTATTTTTTGTGTTTATTCATGAAATTTGTAGAAAATATATACAAAAATCATAGGCTTGGGGGGGGGGGCTGGGCCCTGGGTGCGCCCTTGTCAGAACTGCTTGACACGGTTTTTACATGGATCTTATATAATAACCATTATAACCATTGTGGAATTTTTAGGAGTATGTGCAAAAATTGAAAATTCATTTTCAAATTTTGGGAAATATTTCAGCAATTTAACAATGAATACCTGTTCTAATGTATTTAAGTAAAAGTATCGAACGAACCTAATCTGGTGATACGTGACTAATCCCTTCTTGTAAGGCTTAACAGAGGCTATCGACAAGTACTACCTGTACCCTTTAACAATGGGCTTTACCAGTGGCGTATATACGGGGGACATGGGGGCCCGCCCCCCCCGAAGCGAAGATTTTTTTTGGATATTTTCCACATATTTCATGAATACAAACATAAAATAGCATAAAATACAGCCTCATGAGGTCTCGGGCCCCCCTAAAACTGTCTGGGGCCCACCCCGAAACTTTTTTCTATATACGCCACTGGGCTTTACACTTCAGATATAATGAAGTTTTTTATGTCGCAAATACCAATGGGGCAACTTTAAATGATACATACCGCGTGGACAAGTCCACATCTAGAGGGCTTAGTTTCCATAAAAGGACACAAAACAGTTAGAGTTACAGCGTTGCCATAAGAAAAAGGATGACAATTATTACCTTAAAGGAAAGTCAATAGATAGTTTAAGTTGTGCTACGTATTTTTACGTAAGCATGAGATTTGACAGTTACGCAAGCGCACTTCGTCACACCGTCGTCAAGGTCACGTTAGGAGCTTACGTATTTGCGTTAGCTTACGGCAGTCTGCGGGCACCTTAAACCTTAACGTTACCAAAGAATAGAATTGGTTGATTGACCGATCGAAAAATGAGGCCTAGACGATAATTTCCGCTTCCAGTACAAACGATTCTTTGCAACTATATTCCTACTGCAGTTGAAAAGACAAAAAACAAAATAGTAACATCAAAAAAACACAGTGCCGCATTCCATATTCTCTGCTATTAGTAGACTTGTTATGGTAACGTAAAAACATTCAACTTAAACTCAAATTTGGAACAAAACGTAGAGCGCCTAACGTGCAGTTTTACGTAAAAATACGTAGCACAACTTAAACTATCTAATATCCAGAATAACACTTTAAAATTCTGCTTGTTTGTAAAAGTAAGACTTTTAAGAACAAGCAGTATTTTAAGGTATTACATAAAATTGACCAAATTAACCTTTCGCGAACCGAGTAGCGGTTTATTCGCTCATCTGTCAACGTTGGTTTTATGCTTTTCTGTTCTCCCATCCCATCCCAGGTAATCCTAATGGCCCATACAAAAATCCTACTCCTAGAAAAAAAGCTGGCCACACTGTATGCTTTAATGCAATTTTTTTACCCTTTCGGTGAAGTTGTAATGTAATGGGATCTTGAGCTATTACATATGTATTGTATGTGACCGATCTGACGTTTATCAAGAGTAATGTGTTAATTTATTGTTTATTAATTTTTGATAAATACACATGTTATGTATTTGTGTTTTAATCTAGGCGCCAACTAAATTGCTTGTTTTATTGCCCACAAAAGTGATAACTTTTTTCTTATGATTTTTCAAAATTGTTTTTCCTTTCCAATTTATGTGTTATCAAAAAATAAATAAAATGAAAAAACACCACACAATTACTTATATTTCCAAGATGTGTTCAAAAAGTAACCACAATTACGGACCCGAAAAAAAAAAAGAAAATCGCCATGTCGTTTGATATTTTTGGATGTTTTGGTGTAGAATTAAATTCTGAATCTGCAGAAACATTTTTTTCAGATGCGGAATTTAGTTTTGCACGGAAGTATCAATAAATCAAAAACCTTGTACAGTTCAACGCGCAGAAAACCCAAGCAGCCCTGTTTTCAAAAAAGACCAGCACCGGAGAGCCAAACATCATGCTATCTGGAAGTGCTGTCGCATTGCAGAGCCAGTTGAACATCTTAGGAGTCACTGCAGAGACCAACATGTCTTGGCACAGTCACGTGGCAGATATAGCTAAAAGGGCGTCCCAAAAGCTTGGGGTGCTATTTCGTACAAGGCATCTGTATACACCAAGCCAACTGCTGACACTCTACAAAGCCCAGATTCAACCAACTATGGAGTACTGCTACATATATGGAGTGCGGTACCCAAACATACCTTAATGCTTTTGAACACCGTGCAAAAACGAGCTATCAAGCTGATCAATGACCCCGCACTTACCCGTAGCTTGGATAGTCTCGAACATCGAAGAACTGTGGGCGATCTATCTCTCTTCTACAGGTATTATCACGGAAAATGCTCTGAAGAGTTGGCACGTATGATCCCCCGGGAGTAGCACCTACTAGGCGAACACGTCAAACAGACGGTAACCATCAATTTATTGTCAAAATAGAGGCACCAAGAACCTCATTATATCAGAATTCATATCTCTGGAGAACAGCATCGCTGTGGAATAAACTCCCTGCGAAAGTTTTCCCTGCAGGTTACAACCTGAACCGTTTCAAAACCAACACACACCAACATTTCCGCGCACTTGCCGCTTCTCGAGCGTGATAGGGATCTCCTTGCGAGTGCGCATACCCGTAAAAAAAAATCAGAATCGAAAAAGGTACCATAGAGGTTTTTCCCTTCAGCCGTAGAAAACATTTTATGCTAGGCAAAAATTGGCATGGATAGAACACTATAAGGAACTGCTGCAGGAAACGAGACCCGAATATCTGTCAGCCTCTCCGACGAGAGACAGAGGTTCATCATGGTAGGTGGTAGACGCTTTTTACTCATTGGGCGTCGACCGGTGAGATACCACCATGCCAGAAGTGAGTAGCGCTAAGTGGTATCACCACGTTCCGCTACTGTGCTGGCAGTCCGGTTCCAACAATGAGTAACAGATAGCATGATGGCGCCTCCAGGATCAAAATATTCCGGAGGTAAAATACCCGACCACTCGGATCTCCGGGCGTCGGGTGATCCTGGGGGTCCTTCATGCAAAGATATTAAAAGAAGACCAAAAACTTGAATTGAATTGATTTTAGCAATATAAGAGGATTAAGTACCAACATGAATTCAGTTCACCAACATCTTGAAGAACAAAGACCTGACATCCTTGTTCTCACTGAAACTAAAATCAGTTCTGCAACACCTACTGTGAACTATCTTTATCCCGGCTATGACCTACACCACCGATTTCGACATAATTTTGGGATCTGTGTGTACATTTAAAATGACCTTTCATGTCATCGAGAGGAGAAGCTAGAACCAGCGAACCTTGATATCATATGGCTGAAATTCACCTCAAAGTCATCGACCAAGTTCATTTGCTGCCTCTACCGACCGCCAAGTAACACCGAGTATCAAAACTTTTTTGCGACATTATCCGAAAACTGTGATAGTATACAGTCTAACTATCCACATGCGGAAATTGTTTTTTTAGGCGATTTCAACGTCCACAATATACCCTGGCTAAAACACCACAACAAAACAGATAATGAAGGCAGGGAAGCAGAAGCTTTTGCCATAAGTTGTGGTCTAACGCAGCTTGTCGATGAACCTACCCGTATCTCAGAAAGGGGTGAATTTGCAGCGCTTTTAGACTTGTTCCTCACTACAAATCCTGACTTGTACACAATTCAAGTAGATCCCCCACTTGGTTCATCCGATCATAAACTTATAAGAACAAAATGCGAAATGTTCATACCGCCAAGCCAACAATCACTTCCTCGTAAAATGTGGCACTATAAATCGGCAAAATGGAATGACCTTAAGCAGTTTTACCTGGATTTTCCATGGCAAGAGGTTTGCTTTAAAACAGCTGATCCCACTATTTGGTGTAATGAAATAACAAAAGTAATCTTATCTGGAATGGATGCATATATCCCACATACAATAAAACGCAGAGCTAATGCAAAACCTTGGTTCAACAGCCAGTGTCAAACGGCTGTACAGAAAAAACACAGAGCATATAACCTTTGGAAACGACAACAAACCGCTCAAAACCACACAGAATTTATAGAAGCCAGAAATAGTTGCAAAATTACTATTGACGCCGCCAAAGAAACATACAATCAAAGAATAAAAAACAGGTTGCTGAATGGTCCAAGTAGTTCTAGGTCCTTTTGGTCTCTTGCAAAATCCGTTGGATCAAACTTCACCAAGTCATCCATACCACCACTTACAGATAAAAATACTCACTTAGCCACAACATCAGAGGAAAAAGCCAATATGGTGGCCAAAATCTTTTCCTCCAACTCAAACCTAACAGTGCCAAATGGAAAAACTCCACCGTTCATTGAAAGGGTTTCCCACAGTATGCCAGAGGTACCCTTTTGTCACAGAGAAATACGAAAATCCCTTAAAAAGTTGGATACAAACAAAGCAATGGGTCCAGATGGCATTCCCGCGATAGTACTCAAAAATTGTGCTAGCGAACTCACCCCAACTTTCGCAAAATTATTCAATTTATCTTATAGGCAAGGAGTATATCCATTATCATGGAAGTCTGCCGCAGTACAACCCATTCCAAAGAAAGGAAAAAAGACAGATCCGTTAAACTATAGACCAATTACTCTACTTCCGGTGATATCAAAAGTAATGGAAAGAGTTGTGAACAATCACCTAACCAAGTACTTGGAAAAGTACAAAATTATCAACGACAAGCAATACGGATTTCGAAAATATAGGTCAACTGGCGATTTACTTACATACGTCACTCACTTATGGCAAAAAGCGATTGAGTTGCGAGGTGAAACAAGAACAATTGCCTTAGATATATCTAAAGCATTCGATAAAGTCTGGCATGAAAATCTGCTCAACAAGCTCAAAGCAACGGGATTGTCGCCGAGACTTTGCACTTGGTTTGAAAGTTACCTTAAGGATAGATCCATTTATGTTGCACTGGATGGCCGGAACTCCAACTCTTACCAAATAAATGCTGGTGTGCCACAGGGAGCAATCCTTTCGCCAACACTTTTTCTGATTTACATAAATGACCTCATAGATAAAACAGTAAATCCACTTTATTGCTTTGCAGATGATGACAATGTAGTCTCCTCAGTCATACCACCCACATGTCTCTCCGCACGTGAATTCCATTACCTTAGACTAACTGAAATATCACAGATAAATAACGACTTGGAGATAATAGAGGACTGGGGCAACAAAAACCTTGTACAGTTCAACGCGCAGAAAACCCAAGCAGCCCTGTTTTCAAAAAAGACCAGCACCGGTGAGCCAAACATCATGCTATCTGGAAGTGCTGTCGCATTGCAGAGCCAGTTGAACATCTAGGAGTCACTGCAGAGACCAACATGTCTTGGCACAGTCACGTGGCAGATATAGCTAAAAGGGCGTCCCAAAAGCTTGGGGTGCTATTTCGTACAAGACATCTGTATACACCAAGCCAACTGCTGACACTCTACAAAGCCCAGATTCGACCGACTATGGAGTACTGCTCACATATATGGAGTGCGGCACCCAAACATACCTTAATGCTTTTGAACACCGTGCAAAAACGAGCTATCAAGCTGATCAATGACCCCGCACTTACCCGTAGCTTGGATAGTCTCGAACATCGAAGAACTGTGGGCGATCTATCTCTCTTCTACAGGTATTATCACGGAAAATGCTCTGAAGAGTTCGCACGTATGATCCCCCCGGGAGTAGCACCTACTAGGCGAACACGTCAAACAGACGGTAACCATCAATTTATTGTCAAAATAGAGGCACCAAGAACCTCATTATATCAGAATTCATATCTCTGGAGAACAGCATCGCTGTGGATAAACTCCCTGCGACAGTTTTCCTTGCAGGTTACAACCTGAACCGTTTCAAAACCAACACACACTAACATTTCCGCGCACTTGCCGCTTCTCGAGCGTGATAGGGATCTCCTTGCGAGTGCGCATACCCGTAAAAAAAAAAATCAGAATCGAAAAAGGTACCATAGAGGTTTTTCCCTTCAGCCGTAGAAAACATTTTATGCTAGGCAAAAATTGGCATGGATAGAACACTATAAGGAACTGCTGCAGGAAACGAGACCCGAATATCTGTCAGCCTCTCCGACGAGAGACAGAGAAGTACATGGAGAGGAAGTAATCATCGAAAAAGAAATCATAAAGAATAGTATTAAAAAGCTTAAATCCGGAAAAGCTAGCGGACCTGGGGAAATATACGCTGAAATGCTTAAATATGGATCAGAGAAACTACTAGAAAATCTCAAATATATTATCAATCGATGCACAAACGGACATTCAGTACCTAATGATTGGAAAATTGCATTCATATCCTCAATACATAAAAAAGGAAAGAAGCTGGATTGTAACAATTACAGAGGAATTTCAGTAACCCGTACTTTAAGAAGATTGTACGGTAGGATTCTTAGAGATTTAATAGAGAATGATTTTCATGAACAAGCAGAAGAAGAGCAAAGTGGGTTTTATGCAGGCAGATCTTGTAGTGATAATGTGTTTTGTCTTCAGCAAGTAATTGAAAAAAGGAGTGCTTGAAATATAGAGACTCATGTTACCCTTGTGGACCTACAAAGAACATATGATATTGCTTCAGTAAAAAAATGATGGGCAGTGTTAGAGCTAACTAATATCAATCATACATACATAAAAGCGAGAAAAGAACTATACAAAGGGTCAAAATCTAAAATTAAAATTGGAAATCGATTTTCAAAAGAATTCCTGGTAACGAAAGGCGTAAGACAGGGACGTTGTACCTCTCCAACTCTTTTTAAAATATATATCGCAGTAGCTCTAAAAAACTGAAAACGTAAAGTACACGGCATGGGAATTTAACTTAACGACCGATTTACCATATACATACCACAGTTTGCTGACGACCAAGAAATTGTAGCTAATGATAAGAAAGACATGGAGTATATGATGAGAAAGTTAACGGAAGAATACCAAAAGTGGGGGTTAACAGTGAACGTGGACAAGACACAGACTTACGTATTGGAAACGAATCAAGTGAGTTAGAACTAGACAATGGACAAACAATATCTTCATGCAATGAGTATGTATACTTGTGTGTCACATTTGATAAGACAGGAACAGACTCTAAAGAACTGGAAAAAATAAAAGTAAAAGCAAAAAAGGTTACTTGATGTCTTAACAGTATTTTATGGAGCAGAGAGATAAATAATAATGTATAATTTAACATATATGAAACAATGGTAAAAAGCACCTTGTTATATGGAACAGAGACTTCTCGCGTAACAGAAAAATACAAAACAAAAATGGAAAGTGTCGAAATGGATGCAATAAGATCAATGATAATATCTAGAACAGATCATATAAGAAATGAGATCATAAAAAAAATGGGAATCGAGGGAAGCATGACGACGGATGACATCACTAAAAACTGATATGGTACGGCCATGTACAACAAAGCAGGTCTTAGAATGGCAACCCAATAGGGCGTAGAAAAAAAGGGCGACCTAAACTAGAATGGCAACAGTCAATCCAAAAATCATTGAGTCAAAAAAGCCTGACAGAAGATGATTGTCAGGATCGAAGGAGGTGGAAAATAGGCGTCAGACAACGTAGAAAAACGTTGCAATGCAACGCACACGCATGCATGGGACATAAGAATATTCGTGTGCAAGGGACGCGAACAAACCACGCGTTGCCTCCTTGTTCTGTCTCTCTCATTCTTGCAGCGCAAGCGGCCTGCAGAATCGAAAAAGCGCAGCCTTTAATATCCCATTAGCGATAATAGAAATATGAAAAATATTAGATGATAAATGCGTGATAATGCAGTATTACGCAACCTTTAGAATAAAAGTTAATTAAAAACTGCTTATTCTGAATATTTTTCTTAAGTAGATCATGAGGCAAGTTATTTAAAATGTGATGAATTTTATCTAGGCTCTGCTAGGTATATAAAAACTAAAAAAATTCTTTACTGAAATCATAACCTTCGCTAACCATTCTTTTGCGAGTAAAAAAGAAAGTGATAGTAGGTCTAGACCCCGAGAAGAGGTCTAGACGGCCAAAACTATCAGACATAAATTATGTTAAATTAATAGACATTTTGACATATTTTTCAGATCAATATGGAAATTTCCTAACTCAATCAAATCTAAAATTTATTGATAATTTTTTATCAATTTATTTACTAGCACCCAACGACACTAAGGTCATAATTGACTATACAGGGTGATATGTTAAAAGTCATCACACCACATACAAACTAAACAAAACATTTAAATATGCAAAACGTGTCCATTTTTTAATACTTACAGGTTAAATAGATAGTTTAAATTGTGCTACGTATTTTTACGTAAAACTGCACGTTAAGCGCTCTACGTTTTGTTCCAAATTTGAGTTTAAGTTGAATGTTTTTACGTTACCATAACAAGTCTACTAATAGCAGAGAATATGGAATTCGGTACTATGTTTTTTTGATGTTACAATTTCGTTTTTTGTCTTTTCAACTACAGTAGGAATATATTTGCAAAGAATCGTTTGTACTGGAAGCGGAAATTATCGTCTGGGCCTCATTTTTCGATCGATCAATCAACCAATTCTAATTATAGTAAGCTAACGTAAATACGTAAGCTCCTAACGTGACCTTGACGACGGTGTGACGAAGTGCGCTTGCGTAACTGTCAAATCTCATGCTTACGTAAAAATACGTAGCACAACTTAAACTATCTATTAACTATAAAGATTTGGATTACGCTAACGTGCCATAGCAATAATAAATTCCAAATTAACGTTAAAAATAAAGAAAAACTAATTTTCTTGTAAAATAGTTTCAAATTTTAGTACCATCCTTGAGGCGTGATTTAAAGTTTAAAAAACTATAGAAATAATAAATTTTCGCATGTTTCTTCAAATCGTCCGCCGATCTCATTTGAGGTCTTCCTCTACTTCTTTTATTTTCCCAAGGTCTCCAGTTTACAATACATTTGTTCCATCTCTATGTTTTATTTCTGATCCATTCATTCCTTTTTCTATCTGTTAGTTTTACATGAAACATTTGTCGTTTCATTGATCTTTGGACTTGTGTTACCTTATCCATGTTTAAAGTGTCCAGGTCTGTGATCCATATGTGAGCACAGGAAGGATACATTGATTATACACATTCGTTTAAAGGTACTGAGGATATTTTTTAATAGCTGCTTTATCCAGTTCTTTCAGCAGTTTTATGAGTTCTTCTTTCCTATCTGTTATTAGAGAGATATCGTCAGCATCTTAAATGATTCAAGTATTGTCCGCTTACTTTGATGCCTATTTCTTCCCAATATAAGTTTTTAAAAACATGTTCTAGGGTCTGGTTAAATAGTTTAGGGGATATTATGTCACCCTGCCTGACACCTATTCTTCGTGGATTTTGATTGATGTTGTTGCTTTGCTATATATATTGGCTATTAAATCTGTGTATCTGTGATCTATTCTATTTACTGTCCATTACTCAATGCTATCGAAAGCTTTTTCAAAGTCTATAAACGCAATATACAGTAGAATGTTGTATTCGTTGGCTCGCTCTGTTAGGATTTTCATGATTAATAAATAGTCTTAGCACCCTTTAGTGAATAAAATGATGTATGTACATACGACCTAACAAACACACACATAAATATCCAAGAAACACTGATATTTCGTTTTTTTCCATACTTAAGTAATTTATTTTGAATCACCCTGTCTCTACCTACTTGCGTGACTTGCGTGTAATAGACTGTGGGTTGAATTATTTAAAACAATAACAATGCATTCATTGAAGATGGTTTAATCATTATACAATACGTGCATAAAATTCGAGAAATCAAAATAAGATTACTAATAAAGTTCAGCAAAAATTAGTACTTACGATACAGAAAAATTAAAAAGGATAGCTTAAACACGTTTTGCAAAACACGAGAGGCCCAAGCAGTATAAAACTAAGAACTGAAAGAAATAAATTAAAATAAAAAAAGCTTAATCATACAAATGGCATAAGCATCCTAGACATTTTGCCAATGATTGAGCAAAATTTATACTTATTGCTTTCGCCCAGAACTCTGTTGGTCGCCAGTCAAAATAGTTGTCCAACTACGATTCTGCATTGCGGAAATTATTACTATTTATTTGATGGATCGGATATGGTGGATGAGGTAATAATCCACAGTACCTACACCAATCAAAATCCCATTAGAACGAGGCAATGAATACAACATTCCACTATATATTGCGTTTATAGACTTTGAAAAAGCATTTGAGAGCATTGAGCACTGAGCAGTAAAAGCTTCTTTAATTAATAGCCGAATAGATCACAGATATACGGATTTAATAGCCAATATATATAGCGAAGCAACAACTTCAATCAAAATCCACGAAGGAATCAAGCCAATCCACATAAGAAGACGCGTCAGCCAGGGTGACACAATATCCCCTAAACCATTTAACCGGGCCCTAGAAGATGTTTTTAAAAACTTAGATTGCGAAGAAATAGACATTAAAATAACCGGAGAATACTTGAACCACCTAAGATATGCTGTTGATATGGCCTTAATAACAGATAAGAAAGAAGAAGTGATAAAAAATGCTGGAAGAACTGTATATATCAGCTAAAAATATAGCCTTGAGTATGAACTACACTAAAACTAAAATCATAACAAACACAGATGAAGATATCACGAGCAGAATAATAATAATAGAAAATAGAACAAGTAAAGGAATATGTGACAAATTATTAAACTAAAAAAAAAACCAAACAGCTGAAATCAAGAGACGAATAAGATTGGCTTGGGCAGCATTCGGTAAATTAAGCTACATATTGAAAAATAAAAAATATCCCAGACCTGGACACTAAATCAAACATGGATAAGGTAACAAAAACCTAAAGATCAAAGGAAAGACAAATGTTACATGTAAAGCTAACAGATAGAAAAAGGAATGAATGGATAAGAAATAAAACAAAAGTAAGGGATGTCAGAGGAGAAGTAGCAAAATTAAAATGAAAATTTGCCGGGCATAATATCGGACATAAAGACGATCGATGGAACAAATGTATTGTAAACTGGAGACCTTGGGAAAACAAACGAAGTAATGGAAGACCCCAAATGAAATGTGCGGGAGAAGTGAAAGATATTGGGGGAGGCCCATGTCCAAAGATTGAGAATAAAATTTATTGAGTTAGGCAAGACTTGAATGAATTTTTTCGCAGCAATTAACTGTTAATAATACAAAGATTATATTGTGAGGCGAAGAAAAATGTAAACACCCTGTAGATTAATGAAAAAGCAAGTGCGAATCTATGTTTATATGAACTTTTTTTATTAAAATCATTCACAGATTCCAAAGTATTGATATTCAATGATGAAACACCCTGTAAAAGAAGATTTTAATATAATATCACATTAAGTAAACTTTGGACTTTCGAAATTTCACTGGTTGACCTTGAACATCTCTGTTCTTTATTGGAGAATCCCAAAAAAAACAAATTTCGATTTCCCACTATTAAGACCACGCAAAGTTTCAATATTTCAGTATCCAACCAATCGAGTGGTCTGCCAGCTCATCTTATTGGCCAATAACAAACAAATAATATCAAATTGTTATACATGTAATTGAAACTTAATGCGGGGTCACAGGTTATCTATCTTTAACACTATACTACATTACAATAATTTGTCATTGTTACAGTGATAAATTGTTAATTGTTATATTGGTAAATGTTTTACATATATTTTTTAAATGGTACTGCTTATCCGAAGGCATGGCAGTGCCCGGCCAAGTTCGCGCAGCTACTGTACCATCGTTTCTTGAAACATTTCAACCCATATTTGACCTATCTAAAAATCTATTTCTGAATGAGCTACGAAACTCAAACGTTGCACGGTCATAGATCTTCATAGAGTTAACAACCCTTCCAAGCTTCATGGACTTTCAAAAAGCTGTAAAGTAGTTAAGAAATTTCAAAAAGCGTCGAAATTGCCACACACTCTTGTGTAGATCATCAAAATTCAACTGTACTTCCAGACATGCTACAAAGCTGCAATTTGGCAGACTGATAGAAATTATGACAAAACCCTTGAAAAATTCTAATTTAATCCCTTCCCCTAGTAAGTTATGTAAAAGTACCATTGCCCACTTCCAGAAACGCTAGAGTGCTTAGCTTTAAAAAACCATAGAAACTATGACAAAACTATAGGAAAAAATTTAAAAACACCGAAATTTTAATTTACTTTCCACCCCTATAAATGTAAAAAAGAAAACGCTAGATAGCTGAGCTTTGGAAGGCTGATAGGAACTATGATAAAACCATGGGAAAAAATTAAAAAACCTCAAAATTTTAAATAAGGCATTGCAAAAGTTCCGCAATTTTACTACTTGAAAACTTAAATATTATCCAAATCCTTTATAAAAGGAGTTAAATCATAACAAAAACATTTCATGTAAAAAAAGCCAAGTACGCGAAAATGATATTCCGTAAAAAGTATTAAGGTAAAAGTAAAGCCAATACAAATTTTAAAATGAAAGTCAAACAAGTTTCGTGGCTAATCGGGCAAAAAGGAGATTTTTTGTTTCCCTTATATTTTTCCGTGGGTAGCTTGAAAGCTTAACCTCACGGGGGTCCAAGATCTAATGGACACCTAATAAGTGTTGACAGTTAACCGTTTCGTCCTTATGGGACTCCTCAGAACACTGCTGGTCAATGTGACAAATCTTGCGAAGTTAATCAGACGGTTTTGTCTCTAATTAAATGTAATTAGTGAGCGAACTATAGCAAGAGGCGCCATCTACCGAGATACGAGAGAAACAAAAAACCAAAAGCAGGGAAAAACACTGCTATACAATATCGATCAATGAAAAGATCGAATGCAAATAAAAGAAAACAACTATAGTCCGTGACCTACGACAGCTCTTTGTCTTTCAGGCCGGATCAACACAGATTGCATTTTTACCCGTCTTCAAGACAGTGAGCGTCAATCAACGGAATTTTTAAGCCAAATAATACTAACAAACGTGGAAACGTAGGTCACGGACTATAGTTGTTTTCTTTTATTTGCATTCGATCTTTTCATTGATCGATATTGTATAGCAGTGTTTTTCCCTGCTTTAGGTTTTTTGTTTCTCTCGTATCTCGGTAGATGGCGCCTCTTGCTATAGTTCGCTCACTAATTACATTTAATTAGAGACAAAACCGTCTGGTTAACTTCGCAAGATTTGTCACATTGACCAGCAGTGTTCTGAGGAGTCCCATAAGGACGAAACGGTTAACTGTCAACACTTATTAGGTGTCCATTAGATCTTGGACCCCCGTGAGGTTAAGCTTTCAAACTACCCACGGAAAAATATAAAGGGAAACAAAAAATCTCCTTTTTGCCCGATTAGCCACGAAACTTGTTTGATTTTTAAATTCACGGGTACGAAATTTCACGTTTGTTAAAATGAAAGGTTCGGACAAGTTTGGAAATGTTTTTCTAAACTTGGCTATTACGACTGCAAATGACTCTTGCACCCGGTTCCCACCTACGACTTTCTCGTGGATGCTCGCTCACGCGTCACATGATCTCAATATGAAATGTTATGACAGTCATGTGAGGCGTGCGCGGCCACGCACGAGAAAGTCATAAGTGGGAATCAGGTTTTAGGCACAGTGTCATATTGAACATAAAGAAGTTTGACTGCAATAGCAAAGTTTAAAAAACATTTCCAAACTAGAAGAACCTTTTATTTTAAAATATGTATTGGAGAACTTGGCTTTACTTATATCTCAATTCTTTTTACGGAATATCATTTACGCGTACTTGGCTTTTTTTACATGAAATGTTTTTGTTACGATGTCTTTTTCCTTTAGCACTAGAACCACATCCGTAGTGCGGGTTAAGGTCCTTGCATCGAGCAAAATCTTGAGGAAAATATAATAAAACTTTAACATATGTTTCAAAAAATAAATTGTTATATATAGAGTGTAAATGGCATGACTCACAATATTTTAATGAGTCTTTGTTTAAAACTCGTAGACAATGATTAGGCTCCGGAACGAAATAGCGATGTACAAAATAGCGACGTACGAAATAGCGAGTGATGGAATAGCGACTATCAAAATAGCGATGTAATAAAAGAGCGATTATCAAAATAGCGATGTATCAAAATAGCGTTTGTAACAAAACAGCGATATATCAAAATAGCGATGTATCAAAATAGCGACTATCAAAATAGCGACTATCAAAATAGCGATATATCAAAATAGCGACAACCAAAATAGCGACAATCAAAATAGCGATGTATCAAAATACCAAATCAAACCAAACCAAATCGAATCAAACCAATCCAAACCGAAATGCGCTATTATATCCTGCGGTATTTTGACTATATATATATTTTTAAAAAAACTTTCCTGATTCTTTTCCGAGATTCACACTCTCTAGGATTTCGGAAAAGAAGTCTGGAGAGTTTTTGTTTTAAAATATGCTGTTCGGTTCGGTTCTGTTCGGTTCGGATTCACACTCTCAAGGATCCCGGAAAGAATTCAGGAAAGTTTTTTTTTGAAGACATTTCTTAGAAAGTAACTTTAGTCGAACTATATGCCAAAACGGAACCGAAATATCGCTATTTTGATAGTCGCTATTTTGTTACATCGCTATTTTGATAGTCGCTTTTTTGTTACATCGCTATTTTGATTGTCGCTATTTTGTTACATCGCTATTTTGATATTCGCTATTTTGTTACATCGCTATTTTGTTACATCGCTATTTTGTTACATCGCTATTTTGATAGTCGCCCTTTCATAACATCGCTATTTCGATACCGCTATTTTAATACTCGCTCTTTTGTACATCACTATTTCGTTCCAGAGCCCAATGATTAAGTATAAACAAAAATTCGGACTTCCATTGTCTTTATTTATTTTAAACACGACGACGTTTCGGTTAATAAGTATCTCCAACCGTTTTCAAGTGTAAACCAAACAATCCAGTCTAAAGGCTACTACTTATACTACTTAGTGTGCAGTCAGGTCTGACGGTCCGTCGCTTCTTTTCTTTAAGAAGTGGTTTCCATATGTTGTCTGCTTATTATGTTGCACTTATTAGGTGTCCATTAGACCTTGGACCCCCGTGTGGTTAAGCTTTCGAGCTACCCACGGAAAAACACGAGAGAAACAAAAAATCCTTATTTTTACCCGATTACCCACGAAAACTTGTTTGATTGAAATTTTACGTTTTTTAGTATTTGGCTTTAAACTCCGTTGAGACGCGATGCCGACGTCTTAATGGCGGAATAAACGCAATCAGCGTAGATCTGACCTAAAAGAAAAGGTTACGTGGTGGATGCTCTCTTTTAAGCGGTATTATCATCGATCGATAATATAGCAGTTTTACTCGCCTACTGCTGTTTTAGTTTCTCTCGTACTTAGGTAGATGGCGCTTCTTGCAGAGTACATGATTTTGTTTTCTCACTAGAAACGTAAGGTGGAGAGACAAAACCGTGTACATAACTGAGCAAGGGTGTCGCATTGATCAAGCAGTGTTCTTAAGAATCCCATAAGGACGAAACAGTTGTCAACAGTCAACACCTATTAGGTGTCCATTAGATCTTGGACACTCGTAAGGGTAAGCTTTCGAGCTACCCGCGGAAAAATACGAGAAAAAGAAAAACCCTTATTTTTACCCGATTAGCCATGAAAACTTGTTTGACTTTGCAGTAAATACTGCTATTTTAAGTTCAAACAAGTTTTCGTGGCTAATTGGGTTAAAAAGTAAGGATTTTTTGTTTCTCTAGCATTTTTCCGTGGGTAGCTCGAAAGCTTAACCTCACGGGGGTCCAAGATCTAATGGACACCTAATAAGTGTTGACAGTTAACTGTTTCGTCCTTATGGGACTCCTCAGAACACTGCTTGGTCAATGTGACACCTTTGCTAAATTAAGTAAACGGCTTTATCTCTCACCTTACATTGCTAGTGAATGTGAACCATGTAACCATGTACCCAACAAGAAGCGCCATCCACCGAGGATCTGATCTAGAAGGACAATGTGTATTGTAGGTCACGTGATGGATTCTTTCTTTCAATCGATACTTTCATCGATCGATGACATAGCAGTTTTACTCGCCTGGTGCGGTTTTAGTTTCTCTCGTACTTCGGTAGATGGCGCTTCTTGTTGGGTAAATGGTTTTGTTTTCTCACTAGCAATGTCAGGTGAGAGATAAAGCCGTATACTTAATTTAACAAGGTCGCATTGACCAAGCAGTGTTCTGAGGAGTCCCATAAAGACGAAACAGTTAACTGTCAACACTTATTAGGTGTTCATTAGATCTTGGACCCCCGTGAGGTTAAGATTTCGAGCTACCCACGGAAAAATACTAGAGAAACAAAAAATCCTTATTTTTTTACCCGGTTAGCCACGAAAACTTGTTTGAATTTTAATTTACGGGCACTAAATTTTACACTTTTTAATTTTAAGTTATTGTTTTTTCAGTATAATAAATGAAGATGCTTTCGAAGGCCTAACTCGAGTGAACTACTTGAGTTTAGCCGATACTTCAATCGGTCCGGAAATACCCGAAAAACTATGGAACAAACTAACTGGGGTAAAATCCATCGATTTAGGAAGAACCAAACTACAAATGGTGAAAGCTTCAAATTTTAAGGTAAGTCACTAGAGTCAGTCGAAGATGCTAACGTCTTCCTCCCGCCACACAATGGGTTATATGAGAGGACTAGCGCGACACTCAATTTTAACTCAGTTTTAACCCACTTCTAGACATCGGATCAACTTTAAATTTGGTACACACTTAAAGTTTCGATGACAATATAATATACTGATATTATGAAGTTCACAGCTCCCCCACCCCTTTGAAAATGCTGGAGGGGGGGCTACTATCTAAGTATGTCCGATATCGTTCAAAATTGGTATGCAGGGACTTTTGGGGATGGGGATCAAGAATTTTTAATTAGATTTTTAAAATTGTGAAAGTAACGCCCCCCTCCCCCTTGGACAATTTTGACCATCTTATACATATCCGATTAACATCAAAATTGTTGTGGACTTATAGTTATTATAAGTTACAGTGCCAATACAATACAATATTATAATGCTTTAAAGTTGGCAACCCCTCACCCCTTTGAAGAGGGTGGAAGGGGACCATCTAAGTATGTCCGATTTTGTTCAAAATTGGTATGTAGGGACTTTTGGGGATAGGGATCACAAATTTTTAATTATATTTTTAAAATTGTGAAATTGACGCCGCCCTTGTCCCTTTTGTAATTCAATTTTGACCAACTTGTACATATTCGATCAACATCAAATTGGGTATGGACTGATAGTTACAGCGACAATACAATATTATAAAGCTCTAAAGTTGGAAACTCTCCACCTTTAAGGATAGTGGAGGGGTTTTCGGGGTTTAGGATCACGCACCATATTTTTCTTATTTAATAAGCTTTCGAACAAGTTTTCACAAGTTGGGTCTACCAGTTGCAAAAGAGGTTGGATGTTACTTTTTACTTAAGGCTTCACCTATTTTTCCATTCTTTTTGATTAACCTTTAGTCATAGGTCGGGATTGCGACATCAGCTTAGAAGCAGAGGATATTGGTGTTACAAACCAGTTTTTTATTTGGTATTTTTACACGTTTAAGATTTAGATGAAAAATACTTTTTTATTAATTTTTCTTTAAAAATGATGAAAACCATATTAAAAATTGTTTCTCCAATTCAGAATTGGTTCACTACAAAACTGTCATCATTGTTAAATTAGGGGTACCGACGGTTAACCCAGTACAATATCTTACTTCATAAGTGCATAAAGAGCTGAACCTAGGTCGAAAGCCTTTGTCTGTCTTTTTAGATCTTACAAGAGCTTTTGACACCGTTTCTCATAAAATTTTATTGCAAAAACTGAAGCACGTTGGGATAAGAAGTATTGGATTTGATCTTTTTAGCAGTTATTTAGCCACCGATATCAATAAACACAAATAGAGTCCTATCTTAGTGAGAAGAAATTAGTAGAGGTTGGTGTGCCCCAGAGAACTGTCTCGGGCCTGGTGCTATTTCAATTTTTATAAATGGTCTGCTTGAAATGAACCTTTCGGGTGACGCGGTTTCGTATGGGGATGGGTTGTTGTTTCTGGAACACTTCGGTAGACACAACACAATGCTGAGATTTGCCTAAACAAAATTTATAACTGCACCTATCCGAGAATATTATATTCAGTTTTTTTTTAAATTACCTGACCTATCCAGGTTTTTAGGTTGCCACGAAGCCCAAGAAAAAATTATTTATTAAATTTTTTTCCATCAAAATATTTTCTTCTAAATGTATTTTCTAAAAACTGTTTTTCTTCCAAAGGTACTTTTTACTAATTGTACTAATTATTTTTCTATCAATTTTTTTCCAATTAATGTAGTTTCTACAAAACATTTCCATGAAAAATTCTCTACCAAATATGATTATACCAATACCAAGTTTAGTTTAGTAGAAAATTGGTAATATTACACAGAAAATAGTGTTTTTACAAGTCAACAGATAAGAGATCTTACAAAATTTTACTTAAAAAGATTATTGCATACTTATGATTAGTTAAAAACCTTATTGACTACATGAAAAGTTAAAATATGTTTATTTCTTTTTAAATTAAAGTTTAAAAAACACACAAGTTTAAAACAAAATTACTACACACAAATTTGTTTAAAACATAAAATTACTACTGAGGTATTTCTCAAAGGAATAAAATGCATTCTGGATCAGATATTTTTTAACCTTTCCAATAAACTGTTTTATTTGCAGAGATTTTATTTCTGCTGGAAGTGCATTAAAACATTTGATTGCATAATAATCTGAGCCTCTACGAGTTCTTTCTAGTCTGTGATAGCTAGATATGAGATTATCTCTATTCCTAGTACCACAGAATGTACATCTCTACGAGTTTTAAATTTCTCTTGATTTTTTTTTATTTATATCAGACAGTTTAAAATATAAATGCATGGAAATGTCAGGATTTTTAGTTTTTTAAGCAATTTTCACAACACTCTTGATACTTTAAGCCTCCGATTATTCTTACACAGCGATGCTACAATTTCAAAACTTGTCGGGCCTGAAGAGCATGGCACCAGGTTAATATTGCACAGGATATGTTTGAGCAGAAATATCCATGGCATGCAGTTAATAAGGTAGATATAGACACATTTTTAGACAGATTTCTTATGAGAAAAATGATTTTGGACAGCTTAAAGCTCTGTCAACATGTACCTCCCAAGTTAGACCTGAATCCAAGTATACACCTAGAAACTTGACATCCTCATCACTAGGTAGATGTGATTAAGTACTTCTGATAGTGAAATTCAAGTTTTGTGTCTTACGAGGTGGTGGTCTCATCAGCAAACAGCAGCAGCAACAGCTCGACAATATCACAAAAATTTGGGAGGTCATTGATATAGATTAGGAAAAGCAGGGGACCCAGCACGGAGCTCTGAGGTACCCCATACTGGACGCTCTGCTTCTCTGAGTTAGTATTGTTAAAAAAAAAAACTAACTAATTTCGCTATCTAAAAAAAACGTTTCTACCAAATGCATTTATACCAATAGTAATTTCGCAACCTAAAAGACAATCTACAGGAAGTTTTTGGAGTGTCCAGCTACATAGCTCGTATACAACTCAAAATTACTATTTACTTTTCAGGCACTGCCTTACTTGGAGACTCTCATCCTGCCAGGGAACCAAATCAATCGACTCGACCAGGACTGCATTCCGTACAACGTTTACAAGGTTCATTTGGGAAGAAACAGAATCTACAATCTAAACGGGACCTTGTCGCATTTGACTAATCTGAAGTGGCTGTTCATCAACAGCAACGAACTTGAAGATATCGATAATGAACTGCCCCCGGAGGCACCCAATTTGGAACTCATTCACTGTTCAAGCAACAGGTGAGTTGTCACAACTACCTTAGTGAACTAGGTGAAATATATAAAACAAAATAATGCTTTAACAAGTATGTCAGGCGTGGGATTGACCATAAACAATTACAAGCCAGAATTAAAATAAAAAAAAGAAAGCTTTAGCAACAAACTCCCTGGGTTGATTTAATTGCGACACTAAAACTTTGTTTTTATTTTTTTTTACCAAGGTTACTTTTGATTTCAGATTAAGAAGATTACCCAAAGAGCTGAAGAACTACAACTCCCTTGAATCTCTATTTTTTTCGGAAAATATGCTTACTTCCCTGGATGGGGTTTTAGCCAAAACAAAAAGCCTGGAAAGACTGGTTCTGGACAACAATTTCATAGACACGGTAAATATAGGTACAGGGTGTTTCCGTATATTTCCACCAAGGCCTACTGGTTTATCGTAAACCGCCAGAAAACATTATATACCTAATATATATTTAGTTCCTAAGTGACCAAAACAAATAAATGTTGCAATGTTATAAAAATATACAAACATTGCAAATCTCTCTTGTTATTTTATGCTAAAATTGTAAAGAATTTAATGGCCTTTAATTTTTGTTAAACCAATTTTTTGATTTAATAAAAAGAAAAGAGCGGAACCGCTCACAAAAAAACAATTATTATTTGACATAAAAGAGTTCTAAAGACATAAAATAATTTAAAAAAAAAATTAAATCGAAACTATCCAAAAATCAGTTTATTTCTCTAGGGAGAAGGAAGATAGCGGGAGTATACTCTTTAACAATTCAACACTTTAGAAAAATATCTAGATTTATTGTACTGCAACTGCTAAAAAATAAGACGATTCATAAACCAGGAGCCCTAATTATAAACTATAACATTAGAAGGTTCATAAAGACACATATGACACAGATGTCACATTCATAGAATCGATAACAACACGTTATTGGAGACTGAAAGTAAAACACTGCAAAACGGAGGGGAAGAGTCTGTAAAAGAGTTGCCAGAAACAGAAGGAGATGAAGCAGGTACTGGAAGATGCCAAAACCAATAATAGGCTGTAATGATAAATGATAAACAAGAGTAACATCTTATACACACTTCTTTTTTAAAAAGTATTTTCCGTTTAATTTTAGATTTCCAAAGATGATTTTCAAGACCTAGTTCACCTCGAGTCGTTGACACTAAGCAATAATTTGATAACAACGTTGAACAACTCTTTGCTGAATCTGAGGAACCTCAACTTTCTGAACATGAGCCAGAATAGACTGACGGAATTCTCTTTCGAAGAAGTCACGGGACTGCAAGAGTTGAGAAGCATGGATTTATCGTACAATCTGATCAGTAGTGTTGTTGGACCCATGACGGTAAATATCAAAAAAACTGAATCTTTCTACTTGCACTTTATTGATCTCCCTCTCTCACTCTCTCTTTACTTGAATAATATGTAAAACAAATAACAACAATTGTTTCAAATGATTTAAAAGAAAATAATGACGTTAAAGCAGAGGACCTAGAACAAGCTTATTACTGTCTTAGTACACGAATAATAAAAAACAGAGAGAAAGGAGCAGTTGCTATGGATCAAAAAAAAATTAATATAAATGAGATAATTAAGAGGTTTGGTATGCTTAAATGAAATCCAGTACAAAATAAGGACTCTCATGTAAGTATCTTTAGTACAAACTCCAAATCAGGTATATCAGTCATAGCACAACTCAGTCACTCCCATTTAATTATTTTTGTTATTGCTGATATTTGACTATAAAGCATAGTAATTAATAACTTCCATTTATTTTAGAACCTGGTGGAATGGGACATAAAACTAGTCGAGCTTAAACTGGACCACAACGTGTTAGAGGTGCTTAACGGAGCCCTTAGCGGCCTGCCAGAACTGGTCAGACTGGATCTAAGCTTCAACAAGCTAAGGAAGATTTCTCCGGAAGATTTTATTGGTTTAGATCAGCTGGTCTTGCTTGATGTCAGTCATAATTTGTTGACCACTTTGGAAGAGACCAGTAGGGTATGTTGTAGTCTACTTTCCTTTTCAACTAACTTTTAACTTTCTTCAAAATTTTTGTAGAATTCAGTTAAATTGTATTCATAATTGTTGCCATTTTTTATTTTAGACCTTCCTACCCAGACTATCAGAACTAAAAGCCAGCCACAACCAACTGACCATTTTGGAGAAAGATTTTCACGGGCTACCAGTTCTATGTCATGCTGATTTGTCCAACAACCAGATCATCGCTTTAGGCCGAGATTTGGTTGCTAAAACCAGGTGCAAGATCGAAAATGGAGTCCACGAGGGCACCTGGGATACTTTAAAAATAAATCTGCAAGGTAACTTAGCAATATACTCCATATTTCCAGGAGAGACTACGACAAATCTTAGGTTTTCCCGTGAAAAATTTTAAATTACTAAATTAAAAATTGTAAATCTGTCGGTAATATCTTAAATTTATAATTTTATATAATCACAAAAACTTAAAATTTATTGACACGAATTTTTTTTCAGAAAACCCCATTCTATGTGACGCAGCCTTGCCAGAAATCACCAATCAAATGGAAATAAACCACACTAAAATTTACGGTGTATCTCATTGCCCTCTACCGATTAGCGAGCAACCTACCACACCCAAACCAAATGGCTTTCTAGGCTACGTACCCGATATGCGAGAAAGAATTAATCAACCCATTTTGCCTCCTATTATTAATAGCTTAAATCCGAACATTGGTAATCAAAACACTGAAACACCTAATCAAATCCAACCAAATTTACATCCCGAAAGCTTAGTACCACAAAGTTACCATGAAAACGAAAGATACAACGTTCAAAACCTAGAGGGAGTTACTCCAGCGGTAATACAATTAAGTGTACATCTAAACAATAGCGAACCAACTTTAATCCTTAATCCACTAAGAGTTGAGTTAAATAATACAAATATTAACAATACAGATACTAATAAAACAAAAGCAGTTTTAGATCCGGTTCTGCAGGGACAACGAATTACCAAGTTGGCAACGGAGATCGAAGAACTTCGAACTCGAATTGATCAATTGAGTAGCCAAAATGAGCTGCTCATTAATAAGACTATCATAGAAAGAGAACTATTTAGGCCTCAAAAAGAGGTAGAACGAAATCCTTAAACATTTTATTTTGATTTAGATACTTGTATTTCAAATCCACCTAATTTACAGTTCAAAAGTATAGTGCCAATAGAAATGAAAATAAAATTTACATTCTGCAAAACATATTAGATACAAGTTAAACGGTAATAATCTAAAGACTAATAAATTCATGTTATTTATTAAGTTGTTTAGAACCGATACAAAGAATACAAATATCATTATCAATCAAACAAATATTATCTAAACAAAAGTAATTTTAAATCCTCTCCTATAGGGACAAGAAATCATGTCCCTAACAATGAAAGAAATAGAACTGAAAAACGTATTCATAAGACTACCATAGAAAAACAACTATTTAGAAGTAGCAGAAAAGATAGTTAAATTTACAAATCAAAACAGCAGTGCCAATAGATGTGATAAGAAAAATTCTAATTTTCAAAATCTATAAGGTACAATTCAAGCGGTAAAAAAGCTAGATCTAAATTTTAAGGCTAATAAATCAACTTCATTAATTCATCCATCCATTTATAGTTAATGCTTATAATAACAATAATCAAACAAAATACCATCTTAATAATAGTAGTTTTAAATCCTTTTCTAAAGGAACAAGAAACCAGAAAATTTGTAATGAAGATTGAACTTAAATTGAGCAGTAAAAATGAGCAGCTCGTTAATAAGACTATCATGGAAAGAGAACTGTTTAGGCTTCAAAAAGCCGTAGAATGAAATCGCAAAATATTTTAAAGATATTTGTGTGTTAAATCCAGCCAAATTTATAGTTCAATAGATATAATAAAAACATTTACAATGTTTAGAACTGAAGGTACTATTCCAGAAAGAGTATTCGATCTAAATATTATTTGTTTTAGATTTTTTTATAATTGATCTAAAGAATTTATAGGACCTTCAGATCAGTTTACTTTTTGAGTGCCAAATGTAACATTTTGATATCGCGGGCAAAAATATGTTACAAAGTGTAGTATTGTAATACATTGCCTTTTTTAGTTTGTATATAGTGGTTAACATATTTAAATTGCTTATAATTTTAGACAATGTATAGTGTAAATAGAGAATTAGGTAGTTATTGTAGTCTATTTACAGATTTAATGAAAATATGATGATTAAACAACATAAAAGAAACACCCAGTGAGTGGCTATTCTGTCGCCTTCTAATATTATCGTTAAATCCTTACGAAAAAAGAAACAATTAAACTATATGGGAAACATATCACTAAGATCCAATCTAATTATTACATTAAAACTATAAATGGACTATGTAATAGTATGTATTTTATAAACCAAAGGTCACTTCAAGTTATTGAATATATATTTTTTAAACACAATATTTATCATATTTCTACGACTACTATTAGGTACCTTTCCAAACTGGCTAATATTTTAGTTATTTAAAAATGTTCTACAATGTTTACCTTTTAAAAATTACGTTTATTCCACGGTATTTTCGGCTCGCAAATCACTTTGTCATTAAAGATTTTCATTTAGGAGATAAACTTTTCTTCAATAGAAAGCATGGAAAAAGCTTTTTAAACGATATTCGGTGATTGAATTACCAAGAAATGTTTTAATTGGTTTTAAATATCGCTCAGCCTTTGATTTTTAATAACTTTCTAGTGTCCTTCAAGTTATTTCCTAGATTGCTTTCCACCAAAATGTAATCATTGCTCTACAATGAGAGCCTTACGTCTACCACGCTGCACTGGTCTAAATGGAGCAACCTTCGCACATTATTTTAGACAGTGTAGAAAAGTCAAGTATGCAAGTTCCACTTATGTTAACAGAAACTCCCACAAGACTTAAGATAGATTAAGCATACTTTATTGCAGGAAAAAGAGCAATTCATATTTGTAATGCATTAATAAAATACTGTAAAGCTTTTGGAGTTCCCGAAAATATAACTCTAGATAACGGAAAGCAATTTAATAATGTCAATGTCAAAGAAATTTTAAAAACTCATAAATTAAATCCTCAGTTTGAAACCACAAATCATCATGAGTCAAACTCATTAGTTCAAAGTTTCCATTCCTCACTGATTGATTATTATATAATATTTTTTGGACCTCTTTTTACTATGCACCAAAATGTAGATGAGAGCCTTATGTCTACCGCGCTGCACCGGTCTAAGTGGAGCAACCTTCGCACATTATTTTAGAGCGTGTAGAAAAGCCAAGTATGCAAGGAAAAATCCTTGTTCCACTTATGTTAACAAAACCGCCCACAAGACCATTTCAGGCAGTGTATGAGATGTGATTACTTTTAATGGCAGCGATTACTTAAAAATTATAGATGTTTTTACAAAATTAGGTCAAGCATACTTTATTGCAGGAGAAAAAGCAATTAATTTGTAATGAATTGATAAAATACTGTACAACTTTTGGAGTTCCCAAAAATATAACAATAGATAACGCAACGGAATTTAATATTGTTACAGTCAAATAAATTTTAAAAACCCATAAATTAAATCCTCATTTCGAAACCACAAATCATCATGAGTCAAACTCATAAGTTGAAAGATTCCATTCTTCATTGATTGAACATTTAAGAATCCTGGGAAGTGCCGTTGGACCTCTGTTTTTATGTTTTAGGAGCTCTGCAGAAATGCAGCTGCTGTATAACATACTATATATATTAAAAGCGAAAGGCCACTTCAAGTTATTGAATATATATTTTCTGAACACTATGTTTATCATATTTCCGGGGCAAGTGATTAACTTTCGAACATTATTCCTCTAAAAAGTTGCAAAAATTTATCAATCAATTAAAATGTATATGATTAATGTTTTATTGACCAGAAACGCGCATTTGACAACGTAAAACATGAATTACGCCCAATAGCGATCAATGAAAAAGACTCACATCGTCGTCCGTAGTGCAGTTGCGGTGGCCCTAGTTCAAATCCCAAGCTAGGCACATGGATTTTGTGACTGTTTAACACTTTAAATATTGCTGTAACTTCGCGACGCTAAACGATCGATCCCAGATGGATGGAAAGTCCCAGTATAAATAAAAAGCTAGGCCTAAAAACAGTGTTTATGTGGCCAATCGGATATTCTAATATCATCTTTAAAATTAAATTCTTAAATCGCCTTAAAATTTATTTTTATGAAAGTTATAGAAAGTTAAATTTGCATATTTTTAGCAAAAAACAACTAGAAATAATTGATTCACTGCAACTCTGGAAAAGTATTTGTGTAGAAAGCAGAATATATTTTCATGTAGGCTAGGGATCCTGCTTTCAACAAATATCTTAAGGAATAGACTGCGAATCCACTTTTCGGTTTAAACATGTCACTTCTGGTCGGTGGACGTTAAAAATACCACCAATTGAAAAAGTTCATTCGATATAATTATAACAATTAAAAAAACAATCTGCTAGGATTTAAAACGAGTGGCATTATACAATACCCGATGCATCAGGGAAAACCAAACAGCATAAAATAACTGGCCAATGCCACAATAAATTTTTCAGATCAATAAAATACAACCTTACCGGCTCACCTTAAAACAATGTAGGCACATAGCTGCTAATAGTAAGAATGGTTATTAGAGTTCTTGTTCTTCTGAAATAAACTGTTCTGTTCCATTTTGAACTTTATCATAGCAGCACAGAAACGTTCCAAAAAGTATCAGCAAAACTCCAAAAATAACTCCTAAAAACAGAGTTATCCATATTAGGACCCACCATTGCTGCGTTGGGAACCTTTTTTAGCAATCCAATACCAACGAGTATGGTAAAAAAATCCACAGTCATTTATTAAATATCCCAGTTGTGTCTTGAATGTTTTTAACATAAGGGCGGTTTAGATATGATGGAGACAAATGCTGTAGGTGGCGCGCATATATGTTTTGAAGGTCGTGGTGTAAGTATGTGATAGCTGGGTCCCTTACAAACAGTATGGCATAGTTTTCGTCGGGAGCGCATCGTATTGTCATTCGTTTTTTAGTGTGGAAAGGCGTTAAAAACACGGAAATTATTCTGCCTTTGCGAAATCAGTTCGGTAGTGAGTGTCTGAGTAGGGCTGCTGTGTTTAAATGGGCCAAACCATTTAAGGATGGCCGCGAAACCGTCGAGAATGAGCCAAATGATCGTCGACAGCGAACCAGCATCACACCAGACATCACACAACATTTTCGAGGGACCGTACAATGAATAGTCGAGATATTTCGGCTGAAGTCGGCATCAGTATTGGTAGTGTAAGGTATACCATCCACAAACACCTACAATATCGCAAAATAACGGCGCGATGGGTTTGTAAACCAAGGGCGGATCCAGAGGTGCTTCTCGGTGGGGGCACTTTAGGGGACATTCTCTTTTGCTAAAAAACGGTATATATTTTTTTAAGCAGCATTTTATTAAATTAGTCAGAACTTGAAAGTACAATATCCAATAGACACTGTCATGCGCCACAAGCAAAAATTTTGAATTTTTATTAGCAAAAACCTTACTTTTTAGGAGGACAAAATGCGTAACTAGTAAGGGGAAGTACCTACTATGTGTCAGAGCATTTGTCTTGATCATATTTGAACCACCCTCCTATTTTTATTTTTGTAATGCATTCTTTTTCGAAATTTATTTGGATGCAAAAAAAATCCACTTACTTTTGCTCGGTATCTGTTCTCCTAAGCAGCATCCAGAGATGGCTGTGAACACGAATGTTAAAGAGTTGGCCATTGGAACAGATAGAGTGAGATCAACATGCTCAAGAGTGAGAAAGTACAATACTGAACCAAGCTGATTGAATCCAAAGGGTAGTAGGTACTAAAAAAACGATAAATAATGGTTGGTCCAAAAAACCTTGCACAGCTTATATCCATTTGTTAAATAAATAAAGTACAGTACAGTACAAATTTTCAAAAAATAAATTACTGGAGTTTTGTTTTAGAAGCTGGCAAGCAGTTTTAAAAGACCAGGTACCATTTACATGAAAAAAAAAGGTATCTGTCCACTTTCCTAATATTTTGTTCCATGTCCTTAATAAAATTCAAGAAATTCATTTCTTGTTGAGCCGTTTTAAGGATAAACAGTGTACAAAACGACACTATTTTGACATGTTTTCCTACTATAAAGTCAGTTTAAGCAACACAGTTCAAAGTTTTTTCATATTTATTGTAAATATAAGCTCATTACATTTATAAAAACAGATTTTTTTTAAAATCTATTCTGTAGAAAAATGGATTTATTTATTTTTAAAAAATGCTTATTTATATGAATATTAAGAGTAAAGCTATGGTAAAACCAATATTTTTAGTCAGTCAGTGTTATTTGTTGTCTTAGATTATTGCATAATATGTTGTGAAAAATGACAACCATCTTGAATACTAAATAAAAGAATCCATGACAGATACCTTTCTAGCTCATTAGCACACTCCAAGTGAACTCCACAGCATTGAAAATAGTTTTTGTAAATATCTCAAGAACAAAAGCTCCTACAACATTTTTGTATTGAGAAAAATGTGCTATATCCAGAAAACCGCATATTCATGCAATGATCCATTAAAAAGTTTTTTTTCATCATTACAGTGGTGAACACTATTTTTTCAAAAACCTCACATTAAGTATTGCACTATTACCTTTAAATTGAGAAACAAATACTTGACTTCGGACCAGAATTGTTTGATGCCTGAGTCTTTTTTTATTTTCGACATTCCTTCTGAGTTTCTTTTCATAATGGGATTTGTGATGCCCCATAATGCCGAGACACATACCAAAGATACTAAAAAAATATATGTACTGTAACTTTTTAATTTTTTTTTTATTAAATTTAAACTTGAGAAAATAACTGCGTTCAGGATACCAATAATTAAATTTCCAATAAAAATAGAGATGTGTCATACCAGTTTAAACATCCATATCCTCATACCTTAGGGAGAGGGGGGAGCTCACTACCAGATTTTAAGGGTCAGATAGTGTTACACACTTTCTAATATTATTTGCTGCCTGGCAGCAAGCCAGACAGATAAGTAGGGTAAAGATCCGGACTCGCGAGCCGGTTTATTAAGTCTAAGTAAGTAGCTTTGTTTATGTACTGAGCAAAACCTTTTAAAAAAATATTTGGATTGGATTGCCAATCCTAAAAACTCAAACATTGTCTGCCTCTTGGTCTCTCTAATAGAAAGCCATCATATATATTTCTCGAAATAGTATAGAAATGTAAGTAGAGTTACTTACATGTCTCGTACAACATCTCTTTTATTTTTTAAAACCAAAAAAAATATTTTTAAATAAAAGTTTGAAAACAGCTGATTCTTGTTTACTTCACAGACGATGATTTCCTTGCAGCGTTGACGTTTAGAAGAAAAAGTAAATTAGTCCATTCACGCACAAATTTAAATTTGCTGACCAAACAAGTTGCGTTAACAGGAGCGCGATAATTACCGGAATCTACGGTAATTTTGATGACGACACCGTCGATTAATTTTAGGGAGGCACAGTTTATACGTGCCCACTCCGATTCAAAAACGTATCACGAGAAGGCCATGGATTTGCACCGGTTTTAAATGCAGCGTCACCTGATGCGTTTTTTGAATTAGGGTGGACATGCATAGGTGGAAACCGGGTGTGAGGGTTGAATTTATAGCCGCTTTAAGCGCGATTCATAATATACGTACCGCCACCATCACGTCATGTCACCTTACCGTCAACGACAGGTTTGATGACGCCCAATTTATATTATACCGGCTTCGTTCCTTCCCGATACCAACGCGACACTTTTGTTTTAGCTGGCGGGCAGGCCCGAACAAGCCAAGTCGGCTAGTTAGTGATTGCCGAGGGCCCCAAAGGAGTTTTAGAAAAATATACTTTTGGGCCTTCAAAAAGTGGTTTGTATAAAAGAGGGGGTTCATTTTTTTTTAAATAAGACAGTCGTGAAAAGAAATGAAATGTCTTAATTATCAACCAAAAAGGGTGTTGTCTATAAAATCTACATAAAACTAGGCAGTGGTGTATCCAGGGGATCCCGCTCCCTCTTATACTTGAAATAAAGCTTATTATCTATAGCTCCAATAAATAAATAACCAATGCATATACCGCAGTTTTTAATAAATTTAAATTTTTTGCACAAAAATGCGTACACTTGTGGGATTGTCAAAACAAAAATTACACAAAACTGAGTATGCTTTCGCTTGCCACGTAGTTTATTTACATGTAATGACAAACTTCAGAGATCAGACTTATTATAAACCGCAATTTTTTTTATTGGTATTTGCTTCCTTCTTGACTATTCCCAGTGCCGTAACTAGGGGGTGCGCACATGGCGTCATCGTCGGAGAGAGGCCCCCTCTGAGAAAAACAACACCTTTGAAAACTATATAGTTCATCAACAAAAGCACCGAGTTGCAGTATAACAGGGCCATATATAGGTGCAAAAAAACCACACCCCATGTTAAAATTCGGAAAAACGTCATTTCGCGAATTTTAGGGTTGGGAATCGCATAAGACCAAAATGGTCAAACTTTAAAAATGTATATTTTAAAAAGTATACAGTTTATCAACAAAGCCACCGAGTTGGAGTATGGTAGGACCATATAAATGCGAAAAAACCACACCCTATAACTTAATATTCGGAAAAACGTCATTTAGCAAATTTTAGCTTTGGGAATCCTATAAAGCCAAAATAGCCAAATTCTGAAAATTAATATTTATAAAACTATACAGTTTATTAACAAAAGCACCGAGTTACAGTATGGTAGGGCCAAAGAGATGCGAAAATACTACATCCTGAGTTAAAATTCGGAAAAACGTCACTTAGCGAATTTAAGGGTAGGTAATCCTATAAGACCAAAATGGCCAAACTTCAAAAATTCATATTTCAAAAACTACATAGTTTATTTTAAAAAAACCACCGAACTGCAGTATGGTAGGACAATAGAGATGCAAACAAACTACACCCTTCTTTAACAATTCGGAAAAACGTCTTTTTGCGAATTTTAAAGTAGTAGTAATAAGTAGATAAGACTACAATAGCCAAACTTTGAAAATTATTGATATTTTATAAACTATATAGAATAATTTTAAAAAAAGCACCAAATCGCAGTATAGTTGGACAATAGAGATAAAAAAAACGACACCCTCATTTAAAATTTGGAAGAACTTCATTTAGCGAATTTTAGGGCGGGGAAAAGACCAAAACGGCCAAATTTTAAAAATTCATATTTTTAAAAATGTACAACAAGGGCGGTGTATGTGATCGGTACCCTCTCACAGGGCTTCATCGCCAGAGGGCGCCAGAAGGCGTTTTCTGAGTCAATTTTTGTAGAGGGGGACCAACCTCTAATATTGCACCGGTCGCCAATCACGTTAGTTACAACGCTGCTTTTCCCCCCGGGCAGCGTGGATCCGCCGCTAAACTAGGTTTTAAAAAAAGTATTTGGCTTTTTCATTACTAACCGACTTTGTTCGCCCTTCAGAGCCCGTAAAATATATAAAAGATTTGTAGCTAATACAGAATAAGTTTAAAAAACGAAAAAAAAATTCTTAGCTTGTTTTACATTAAAAAAAAGCATGCGGAGACATGGTCTGCACAGGAAAAGCACACAGAGGAAAAATTTACAATTGTAACACCGACACACAAAATTATAAAAAATGGTATGTCCATTTGACCAGACTACCTAATTACATGTCTTTCAGTGCGCCAAATCTAAAACGGATTCTGCTTTTTCCGTAGACCCCAAAATTTCGAGTAAATTGCGAAAAAATTGATCAAAGCCTTGTAATTTTACATGGTGGCAAAATTAGATAGATAGAGAGAACTAGCGTTGGCATTAATTAAGAAAAAAGTCAACATTTTTATAACTCCCATTTTTAACTTAGACCCACCAATATTACTACTTTAACAAGTGTGTAAATACGAATGTAATGGTCCATTTATGCTCCTAGTGTAATAATGACGCTAAGCTATAAGATATCCTGAACAAATTTTATGTATTGTTAAGTTTGTTTAACTAATTAAATTTTCAAAATATAATATTTTCAAAATTAAAAATATTTTGATAATTTCTACCTCTGGAGGGAGGGCTCGCAAAAAATTTGAACTATTTCATTCTGTCCCACTATCCGCAGCCCACAAAAGAGCGCCTCATGGTCGGGTCAGTAAATTAGACACCCGTTATACCTTTGGCACCGGTAGGTCAAATGAACAAAAAATGCTTTCAAAAATTCAAACTTCCAGCCGTTAGTAGTCCTGTCAACAACCTTTGGTTTGGTTTTCAAATCTGTTTATCCTGCTTGTTTGGTGTTCTGTTTGAATGTTTACATAAAGTGTTGAAAAAATTGCTATTTCCTGGAAAAATTAAAAATTAAAATGAACACCAAACTACCAAAACCTTCAGGGTTACGGCCCCCTCAAATCAGGCTTCCCAAGCCATTGGAGTCTCATTCTGCCTTAACAAGGTAAGATCTACATCCATGTTCTAGTAAACCAAAGGAGCACAAAAATTTTAAAGGGTAGACGAGATTAACACATAAATAAGGAATATATTTTTGAATTGTTTCTGGTAGGGATAAAGATATTTAATTTTGTCCTAGTTTGTGTGTAGTCTTTGTTTCAGTTCCTCTGAGATTTCCGAAGAGGAATGTACCCATTTTTAGTTTATTATTGTCTCTAAATATTGTGTTAAATTAGGCTGATATATCCTATAGAGAAATGTTTTTTTCACTGCTGTCATGGCATAGCCGATTCAACAGCTGACAAAATTTTCATCTTGATTTGCATGATCTATTATTTTTTTCACAAATAACTAAATAATTCATAAGTTCCAACAGTTAAAAAAAATCACTTACAGGAAATCGAGGGGTGAACAGCTCTCACAATCAGTGTACACATTTTTCACAATCTTTACACAATCTCTCCCAATCACCCACAATCTGTCACAATCTTACCACAATCCTTCACAATCCCTCACAATCTTAACACAATCCGTCCCAATCTTACCACAGTCCCAGTGGCATAGCATGGGGGGGGGTGTGGGGGGTTCGTCTCCCTCCTGCCCTGAGGGTACTGGCACCCGCTGCTTCAGGCACCCTAATCGTTATTAAGTAGCAGGGCCAGTTAACGGTAAATTGAGAGGGTGGCAAAGGAAACTGTAGACATGATGCCCTTTTTTTTTTTTTGTTTTGGTTGCAAGAATTTTTGGTGGGCTGTGTGTTTTCTTTTCTAAATCTAGACCAACATTACATTTGTAACAGTTAAATTAAAATGGTACATTTAAATAAAACTTAGACATTAGGTACTACACACAAGAACAAATACAGTTTAAAATACATTTGTGGTAGTTAGAATTTAGAGGTTTTACACTTGAAAATTTAGAAATTCATCAAGTGTATAGAAGCATCTCTCTATTAGAAAGTCCCTGAGGCAGTTGTCAATTTTTTTATTTTTTTCATGTTTAAAAAGGTTTGTTGCTTTATTAAAACACTTAAGACCCATAAAGATTGGGGAGTTCTGGCAGGTTCCGAGTCTGGAAAATGGCTGATGTACTTCCTTGTTGCCTGTGTTTGATAATTATGAATGTTGTTATTTTTTATGTTATTCTGTTGATTGTTTTTTATCAAGAGGAAGAGCTGAAATATGTATAGGCATGTTAAGTTAAGAATTTTAAATTTTGTGAATAGCAGATGACAACATGTTGTTGGTGGAACACCTGCCATACTCCAGATGACACATTTCCATTTTCTTAAAGCCCTTAAAGAATGTGAGGAGGACCCCCAAAAAAGTGACTGAGTTTCTTGAGTTTTGCCTAGGAAAGTTAAAAGCAAGTTGATTTAGCAAATTAATACAGTCAGTTTTATCATTCATCAGTTTATATAAAAAATTCCATCCTTACAATATTGTCCTCAGGAACTTGTCCTCAGGATTTTTTTAACTTGTAGGCTTTTTATCCATGTTTTATTAAATGTTTTGAATCATTCTGTGAGGAATATCATCAGGTATCTCTTTAGCAATGGCTGAACTGAACTTAGTGGATCTGTTCTGCTGCTGAGAATCACCTAATATCAAAGAAAAGTCTTATATTTTTATTTATTTTTTGACTACTTTTTGACTTAAAAACTAGGACAGCAAACTGGGAAAAATGACAAGACAAAGGTTGGATGACAAGTGATTATACAGGGTTTTAATAAAGTGTGTTGCCCATCTTCAGAGGATGATTTTTGGAGTGATTTTAAGAAAAAAACTTAAATATGGTTCTACACAAGATGCTTGCGCTACCAAGTCCACTTCCAATCCCTGGCTTCGCATGCGTAGATCTACCAATATTATTTACCTCATGTATTAGAATCGATGTACAGGGTGATTTTCACTTGAATGATTCTAACCACATGAAAATAGAAAGTTTCAAAAACCTAACCTAACGAAACCTAATCAGATCTAACCGAACCAAACCAAAGCAAACTAAACCAATATTTTAAAAAAAAAAAAAAACTTTCCTGACTTCCTACCTGGGATGCTAGAGGATGTGAATCCGAACCGGACCATACCGAACCGAACCTATCCAAACCTAACCCTACCCAACTAAACCTAATTAGCAGTATGTGTTGTAGTTTAGTTTGGTTAGGTTAGGTTTGGTTCAGTTTAGTTAGGTTCAGTTTGGTTCGGTTCGGATTCACATCCTCTAGGATCCCGGGCAGAAAGTCAGGAAAGGTTTTTTTTTTGAAAAAAATTGGTTCAGTTTCCTTCGGTTCGGTTAGATTTGATTAGGTTTTGTTAGGTTAGGTTTTTGAAACTTTCTATTTTCATGTGGTTAGAATCATTCAAGTGAAAATCACCCTGTATGCATCTATTCTAAGACATGAGGTAAATAATATTGGTAGATCTGCGCTTGCGAAGCCAGGGATTGAAAGTGGACTTGATAGCGCTAGCGTCTTGTTGGTTCTACAAATGCTCAAAGTTTAAACTTTTTGTTTGTTTTTTCCGAGGGGTGGGACACTTATAAAAATTTGTACACCTATTTAAGTATTTAAGTTAAATACTGTATTTATTTGGGATTTAAAGGTATCTAATTGTATTTTGAAGTATTTAAAGGTATTTAAGTGTATTTAATAGTATTTAAATGTATTTAAATGTATTTAAAAGTATTTAAAAGTATTTAAAGGTATTTAAAGGTATTTAAATGTATTTGTTAAATACTTTTACCAAATTTGTACACCTATTTAAGGAGTGTCCCACCCCTCGGTTTTTTCTTAATCACTCATGCCATTTTTAAGATGTTGTGCTCAAATGTGGAATGTGTGTTAAGCTATAAGGCATACATCATTAGGAATTACAAATATCAGGAAAAAACTTCAGAATTATAATTTTTTAGGGGTCATGCCCACTTTTTTCCCACAGAACTTTTTGGCAGTAAGTAAATAGCAGATTCAAAAATATTATATGGATTCTTTGTTTTAATTAGAAATTTATTGATCTGCAATTTTTAGTATCTCTAACCATTTTCAAGAAAAAAGACAAAAAAAATTTGTACCCTGCTGAATGACATTAAAAATTAAAATAGTCATTACATTACATTATTTTAATTTTATGTAAGTTTTATGTATTTTCTTAATAGCAATTGAAGATACAAATGATCTTTTTATGTCTTTTTTCTCAAAAACAGTTAGAGATGCAAAAAATTGTAAGAGATCAAGAAGTTTCTGAATAAAACAAGGAATTCATTTTACATTTTTGAATCTGCCAGTGACTTACTGCTAAAAAGCTCTGGGTGAAAAATATCACCCTGTAGTTTTTTCCTAATATTTGACATGCTTAATGATGTATGCCTTGTAGCTAAATACATGTTCCAGATTTGAGCTTCAAATAATGTGTTATCAAAGGAATCAAAACTTTACAAAGTTTATAAATAAATTTTGAAAAAATTAAGAAAAAAAATTCTATAAATATCAATGGCACAAATGCTATTATAAATGTTAATATGCAAAGAAATATTATTATTAACTTATATCAGCAAGATTTATAAATGTATACAATGCTGTTACAGACCTACCAATGCAACACTTGCTATTACCAAAATAAGAAAACATAATAAGTGAGAACAATGTTGTTTTAAACACACAAATGCTATTGGGTTATAAACCTGTGAAAAAGTAAGTGTGAACAATGTTGTTATAATAGTCTTACATTAAGTGCGAATAATGTTGTTATGGGACAAGTAATAATAAAATGCGATCAATGTTACAGAATAATAATAAGTCAATATGTTACCATTGTAAACATCAATAAAAATACAAATGTAATAAACGAAGTTATTTAGTCAAAAAACGAAAATCAATCTTAAATCAAGTCATCAATGTCCTTCAGCCCCACATAATCTGAATTTTTTAATTCGATTTTTAATAATACATCCAAAACGACTATTTTGCTTTTTTGAACTCCTATTCTTTGAAAATGTGCACTCTTTTAGAAATCTTCTGTTTCTTATCAAAACGGAACCATTTGGCAACTGAATTTGGTAAGAACGGATTTTTGGAAAATTGGCAATGGTTTCGCTTTTCTATCATACAGAAATTTAGACCTACTTTTTGAATAACTCAGAAGAGAAGTGTGATCCGCCGTCCGAAGCAAAAACTTTTAGTATTCCCTGCCTTGAAAATATCGATTTTAAGCAAGTGTTTTCAGTTACTGTTTTCAGAAGTTAAGTTTCTTTTTAAATTTAGTACTTTAATGAATTTACTTTAAAAAAAATATGTGTACCTTTTAGTTACTTTGTTACTTAAAAACCGGACAGCAAACTGGGACAAAATCAAGACAAAGGTTGCATGACAGATGGCATATGTTTGTACAGGGTTTTCCCATATATTTTTACACCATATCTAAAATGTTTATTTGAATAGATATCAGAATATGCCAAATACAAAAGTTTCATATTTTTTTAAGTCAGAATGTCAAAAAAAATTCTAAATGTCAAAATTTGACAGGTCGATGGTTTTTTAAAAGGAACACTCTGTATATTATTTTAGATATTTATAGATCTTTTATCCCTGATTTTAAAAATATATATCATTATATTATTTTATTCATTAGTTTTGGAGATATATGCGCTTAAATGTTTAAAATACTTAAATTAATCTCAAATATCAAGACAGCCATGAAAAAGATAATCGCATTTACACAAAAAGTGATGCTGTTGCTTTTGTAAGTTATATAATAAATTAATATTTACTATCCGGGGTGATTCTGCACAGTAATGTGTGGCGCCGCAAGCCAGTAAAAACAAAAAATTATGCAATTTTTGTGAAAGAAAAAAATATTTATTACTTCATTTTTAATTTTCTACATAGCCTCCTTGATTATTAATACAATTTTGAATAATTCTTACAAATTTTCTGTGGATAGCAATAGCTTGAAAGAGTTTGCAAAATTATCTTTAAGATCAACAATTGTTTGCTCTATTGTAAAATTTGAAGTGTTTGCGGCCTGTTATAATACACCTTATTTTTTAGGTAGCCCAACAAAAAACCATAATAATGTGCCGTATCTTCCTATCCAATACATATATCTATTATTTAAAAAATTCTTTACTGGCTGGATGTTATGTGGGAGGGCTGCGTCCTGTTGCCATATTAAATTTCTATAGTTATTAACAGGGAGTTCTTCTAAAAGCTCTTCTATTTCATTTAGCAACAAAGCATGATATTTTTCTCCGGTTAAGTTACCATTTAAAAATATAGGCCCAATAACTCTGTTATTCAGGAGACCGCACCAAACATATAGGAATCTGCGTCCTTGAATTTTGACAGCTTGTAAAGCATGCGGGTTTTCTCTTGACCAAATATGCCCTTTTTTTCTATTGAACATTCCCGCCGTGGTGATTTTGCTGCCGCTATTCCTCCGTTGCTCAAATTTTGCACAGGTAAAAATTTATAAGCCTTGTATTTGTGATATTTTAAAACAGCGTGAATTTTATGCTATGATTTGTTAAAAAAAAGTTGCTGCACCCGGAATAGACCGTTCAGGATTCTCTAAAATAACAAGGGAAAACCTTTTTTTAAATATAATAAACTAATTTATAAAGAAAAACTAACCTTGAAAATATAACAAAATATATTTTTCTTTTAAGTGTTTTTCTTTTATTAAATGAGTTTACTATATTTACTATGGTTTGGCGGGTTGGTTGACTTCTGTCAGGAAACTGAATATAATACTGGTTGCGAGCTACAGATGCATTTTCATTATTTGAGTAAAATAATATTCAGTTTTTCTTCCTCTGTAAAAATCATTCTTAACCGCTCTTAAAACTGAATTTGACAAGGTGACAAAACAATATCATCACTTTTGTGTCAATGCAATTGTTTTTTTCATGGCTTCCTTGATGTTTTAAAAAGTATCAATTTAAGTTTTTCATACTTTTAAACGCATATATCTCCAAAACTATTAAACGAAATTATCCCAACATATATATTTTTGAAATCAGGAAAAAAGGATCTATAAACATCTGAAATAATTTATAGGGTGTTTCCTTTAAAAAAACCATCGACCTGTCAAATTTTAACATTTAGAATTTTTTTTTGACATTCTGACACAAACATTTTTAAAACTCGTAAAAAATTATGAACCTTTTGTATTTATCATATTTTGATATCTATTCAAATAAACGTTTTAGATATGGTGTAAAAATATACGGGAAAACCCTGTACATTGACATTTGACAGCTTAAGGATTCTAAAGTAAATTGACCAATAGAGCCGTTCATATGTGACAAAAAGCATCCAAGAAACTTATTCTAAGTATCAAAATAATGTGTAAAGACAACTTATTCATACTATCAAAAAAACTCTTGGCAGGATTGAAAGAAGGTGTCACTCTGACAAAAATTCCAAAACTGTAAAAGGAAGTTCAGTTCAACTCAATTTGTTAGGTCATAATCCAGCAAAAAAACACTAATTTTTTAGTAAAAAATGTACATTCCCGTTTCAAATTTGTGGTTAATCATGCTCACTGGACTGCCAAAGATTGGAAAAAACTCTTTTATGGCGACGAATTAAGGTTTACCTAGTTCAAAATGTTGGTGTCGTTTTACATGTCACACAGCATCACTTTGAAACAGGTTAAACTTTGGTTCATTGCTAAAAATTAGTTTTTTACATTCATATCCATTTTTTATTGAAAGTATTGGTTTTTTGGCTGGATAATGATTTAACAAGTTGAGTTCCACTAGAGGGCTTCTTACAGTTCTGGAATTATTGTCACAATGACTAGTTTAAAATCTGTCAAGGGTTTGAAATTGAATTTTTATTCAGTTCTACCTACTTATTCCGTAACTACCATTGGTTTGTTCAGGTTGGCTCACTTTTGTATAAAAAGAAATAAAAAACGATTTTTCTTTTTCACCGTGTTTTTTGTAAAAAAATGTCCTATAACTTTAAAACTATAGGCAGCAAATTATCAAAATTTGGCAAAATAATAAAGCATTACCTGCAGAATTTTTGTGCAAAACAATCGTATATTTACTTAAGCGCGCTTGATTAGAATACGTTTCGAAACCGTGAAAAAGCGATTTTCAGAAAAAAATAATTTTAATAAAAACCGCTTGGTAACGTGTCATACCATTAAATTCCATGGAGAAGTAGCCAAAAAATATGTCAAATACATTTTATCGTAAAATCATCAGGTTGAAAGATATCTAGGTTTGAAGTAGAATGTTGCAACAAAAAAAAACAGAAAACAATTGTTTCTTATTGTCATAAAAAAAATAAGATAAGGTATGGTTTTTGCTCGTTTTTTATCATTTTGCAATTACAAGACGTGATATTTTCGTTTGAATGTGTAGTTTTCAATCGTACCTACAGTTAACGTGTCATTGAGTCTTGACTTTTCTGTTGAATACTAAGGTGATTTTCACTTTTTTTGGACTTTCGTGGAGGTTTTGAATTTTTATTTTTTAAGTTGATGTTCTTTGGATTCTCATTTTTTAAGATGGTGTGTGTGTGTGTGTGCAACGGGACTGTCCTGATCAACAACACCAAAGACAGTCTTCAAAGAAAAGTTTTCTGTTTTAAATGAACAAAAATGCCATTTAAAAAGAGTTGTATTAATTTCAGAGACAATCCATTTTTATTTTTGATCTTTAAACCAAATTTACTTCCATAATTGTGAACGTCTGAAAAAAGTGTATAGGACATTTTTTGTAGTTAATTTGTTTCTTGATACAACTGTCAACCCAAATTTTCTTCTTAGCTATTCGTTTTGTTGTATTGCCTTTTTTAAGAATTTATCCATTTTTAGTAGTTTTTTGGCCATATATTCGTAACATGGCTACGGATGGTTTTTATATTCCGCTGTAAGATACAGCTAATGATTCCTCAATTTTATTCCAATTTCGAGTTGTATATCTTTCGATGCTATCATGATATAATTTTTTTTATATGAATTTTATTTGTTGTTTTTATTTGTTTTTCCTACAAAAGTGAGCCAACTTAGATAAACCAAAGTTGGTTATGGAATCAGGGTATCCTGGAGAATAATAATCCACAAAAAATATTCTTACAACATTTTACCTGTTGAGCGGTGTTATTTTTAAAAATAAGTAGTAATCATACAAACAAACGTAGTCTAATGCCGGAAAATCTAACATATCCCTTTTCACATGAAAAGCTTCAAGTTAACTAAAATTTAACGTTGCCCCTAAAGTTTTAATTTATTTAGAGAAAATTGTGTTTTTGAGGATTGCAAAACCTTGGTGACAAACTATATTTTTTTAATATGGAAATAACGTTTAGAACTTCAAGTGAAAAATGGGAGATTTAGAATTCTAGAAACTTCAAGGTTTAATTTAATGTATTTATGTTTTCCTCTTGTTACGGTAGTTTACAAAATATACAGGTTTCAAATTTAAAATTAACCCGAGTGACACAGTTTTTGAAGGTTTTTTCGTCATTAAAAGAGTGACGTAAACCAAATTTTTAATTGGTTCTGATAAAATGGATCGTGCTTAAGATTTTCTACTATAAATTTTTCTCGAAAAATTGGAACAAATAATTTTTTAGCTCACACATATACTATACTATAGTAGTGTGAGCTATGGTGATCCTAATTTTTTCGAGAAAAAAAAAGTTGCTCCGATTTCAAAAATTTTTATATATCTTTGCCACGGATCACCTAACAAACAGATAAATAAGCCGGCTGGCCGTCTTTGATCTCGGAGTATTCAACGATGGCTGAGCATTGGGAATCAAACTCAGAGCCGGACTAAAATAAATTTTTCATAAAATATGAATGTTTCAGATTGTTGATGCGAAAAAATATTTTTACTGCCAGAAACAATAAAAACATTAAAATAGTTTTGTTTTGCTAAAAATGGGAGCTAAAATGAATTTTAGAGTCTCGGCCGCGTAAAAATATTATATCTTGTCCGCTGTAGGGGACTATGGAAATAATGTGTTCTATTGAATGAGAGATATGGGAAGCACAAAAAGAGGTCTTCTTCTTCGTTCAGAATACGTTAGCATATTGTCGTTTCCAGCATACAGCCAAACACAAAAAGAAAAAAATTGATTGCTTTTTTTGTTGTCATGGGAAAACATTTATTAAGTTTCAAGAGGAGTAAAATTGTGAATTTTAAATATAAGAAGTTTGACATTGTAGAGTAATTTCTTAATTTACTGGAATCAGATATTATTTATTAGTTTTAAAAAAAACTGAAAGTTTAAGGAGATACAGGGTGACCAAATAATCTTTACAATTAGCACAAAATTGCTTCACGCTAAATTAATATTTTAAAATTTAGTAAAATCCAATATTTAAAAAAAAATAGTTGTTTTATATGTATTCTTAAAAGTGTAAATAGTAGCATAATAAAAAATTATAACAAATTTGTGTCAAAAACTCTTGACCAATTGTTATATAATAGTGTATTATACAGGGTGTAATTTAAATGATGCATGAAACTTTAAGGGGTTGTGGAAATGGGAAATGTTAAACTTAGAATTTTTTTTCGATTTTTTGTTTGTTTCTTAAAAATTATAACAGACCATTAAAATTTTGTGGAATTATGCATTACCATAACGGTAATAATTAAGTTTCAAAATTATTCAAAAATATCTAAAAATATTGAAACGTATTACCCAACAATCTGTTTTAAAAACGTTAATAAATTTAGTGCTAAAATGCATTTTTTTCTCTTTTTATTGAGGGCCCTTTAGATGGATAGACAATTCGCCGCGGCCAATTCGCTGTGGTCCAATTCGCCGCGGGGACAATTCACCGTGAGATTTTTTTGTTTTATGATGTTACCATTGGGAATTATTTAAACAGTTGTATTTAGCTTGACTTCATATATATTTGTTTGATTATAACTTTTTTTAAACCTTTCCAACATTTTTTTTATTAGGAAATTAAATAAAATGGCGGATTCAAAATGGCGGATTTTTCCGTTTATGGACGGATTTGTATCTAACTCGGACTGATGAGATTTTTAAGGTCGCTGATCATTATTTTTAACTTAAATTTTAAAAAATCAAAATGGCGATACATGGCGGATTTTTTTCATTTTTGAACCGATATGCATCAAATTCAAAAGTTTGGGTGTTTCAGGTCGGGTCCTATTTTGATTTTTTTTAGTTTAAGTTAAACATAATAATCAGCGCCCTGAAAGATCCTAAAGTTTCTAGTTTGATGCATATCGGTTCATAAATGGCAAAAACCGCCATTCTACATTCGTCATTTTATTTATTTTTTCCAATTAAAAAATGCTGGATTGTACAGTTACCACCAAATAAATAGTTGGAAAGTTTGAAAACATTATTTTTATAAAAAAATATTATGTGACGTCAAGGTAAATAAAACAATGGTAATATCATAAAACAAAAATTTCGCGGCGAAATGTTCCCGCGGCAAATTGCCCCGCGGCAATTCGATTGGCGGCGAAATGTCCCCGTGGCAAAACGAGCCGTGGCCAATCAGCCAGCCGCGGCGAATCGGCCGCGGTTAATCGGCTGCGGCGAATTGTTCCCTACCCTTTTAATTTGTGAACCTCTGCTTAATTTAAGGATCAAAATCCCAATCTACAAATTTCCCTTTTCTACAAACTGAGCTTATGCCGCTGTTTCATACAAAACACCAAAAACTTTCTAAACAAACCATAGTTTATATCTTGTTTTTAGGATCGAATGGCGGCGTATTTTTAAATTTGAGATAAATATAACAAATCCTGCAAAAGTATAAAAAAAATAAAAAAACAACATCAAAGGGGTTGCAGATCTATATGTCCTTAAGAACTCTTTGTACTTAAATCATTTACAGATTCATGAACCTTGTATAGGATATGGCCAAAAGTTTTAAAAAAATCAAAAGATAAAATAATGTTTGCCTTATAGGATTCTGCGGAAATCGAAAATTACTTCGATTAAGAGTATACCGTCACGTGGATTTACAGTCTCTTACGGCACAAACCGTTTCCATTGTTTAAAATCAAAAATAACATATATCAAATATCACATCTACACACCACTAATGCTCAACACGTACTAAAAGTCTAAAAAATATTGAAATACAGAATGCGCCTCTGGAGTGGTTGACCCCAACATGGCAGGCTGCGTGAAAGATGCGCGTAGCACCCCCCACCACCTGAGTTCCCTATCTGTTTGTTAGGTGATCCGTGTCTTTGCGTTTCAGATGATTTTGAAACTTTTTTGTCGCGCCGTCTGTCTGTCTGTCTGTCTGTCTGTCTGTCTGTCTGTCTGTCTGTCTGTCTGTCTGTCTGTCTGTCTGTCTGTCTGTCTGTCTGTCTGTCTGTCTGTCTGTCTGTCTGTCTGTCTGTCTGTCTGTCTGTCTGTCTGTCTGTCTGTCTGTCTGTCTGTCTGTCTGTCTGTCTGTCTGTCTGTCTGTCTGTCTGTCTGTCTGTCTGTCTGTCTGTCTGTCTGTCTGTCTGTCTGTCTGTCTGTCTGTCTGTCTGTCTGTCTGTCTGTCTGTCTGTCTGTCTGTCTGTCTGTCTGTCTGTCTCTCTGTCTGTCTGTCTGTCTGTAACGACCATAACTCAAAAACCGCTTGGCCGATTTTAATGAAATTGGGTACCTAGGCTGGGTCTTGGGTCGAGATGGTCCCATTTAAAAATGAACAAAATCCACCGAACACAAGCCAAATAAAAGGGTGGGGGAAGATTTCAAAAATTAGAGTTTATGTGAAAATATGGCGTGTGTGATATCAAACGAAAGGTAATTGAGTATGGAGTTAAACAAAATACATTTGTTTTTTTTTCTTCAAAAAGGGTGGGGGTAGATTTCAAAAATTAGAGTTTACGTAAAAATATAGCGTGTGTGATATCAAACGAAAGGTAATTGAGTCCGGAGTTAAACAAAATACATTTTAGTTTTTGTTTTTTTAAAGGTGGGGGTAGATTTCAATAATTTTAGTTTAAGTCAATACATGGCTTGTGTGGTATCAAACAAAAGGTAATTTAGTCTGGAGTTGATTAAGATATATTTCAGTTTTTAGTTTTACTAGCTCACACGTACACTGTAACTATAGTACCTAGTGTGAGCTTAGGGGCCCATATATTGGCAGAGTATTTTTTGAGTAACATGAAATTTTGGCTGTTTAAAAAAATACCCATATCAATCAATATCAATCGATTTCAATCTCATTTCTTCTTCCAGCCTAGAGAACAGACCTAGATTCCCCCCACGCGTTGCTCTAGCATCACGCAGACGAAGCAAATCTGTTACAGATTTAACACATCTAGCATTCCGCAGACGAAGCAAATCCGTTACAGATTTAACACATATCAATAAAAATGCCATTGACTTCAAAAGTATGAGGCAACAAATTTTAGAAAGAAAAGGGGCCGAAAATAAGGCGGAGGTCTTAGCAAGTACCTTGGGTAAAGCAGTTTCTAAGGTCACAGTAAGTACTACAGAAATATTTTTTTCTATTTTTATACCACTAATATAATATATATGTATATACCGCAACCCACGAGAAAGACCGGCCACAAAAAAACGCTTCACGGCCCGCTGTCATTATAAAACATGTGTGTGTTCAGTTTTGGTATGTTTGTTTACGTCGATTTTTTTTTAATTCGGGCACGAATTTTATGTGAATTTTATCAAAGTTATTAAAATAACGCAGCCCACGAAAAAGACTGTAGTGAGCTGCGTTAAAATAATTAATGGCTAATGAGTAAATTATAAAGAAAAGATCTATAAGCTAAACAATGCCGCGAACGTGTAATTAGTGTTGTTCCTTGTCGGTCCAGCTATAAAACTGAAACCTAATATGTTGCAAACGGGAAAGAAGTGGTAAAAGATAAGATCTTGGATAAGATTGATCAAGTAATAGACATCCTTAGTGACATTTTCGATAGTGAGAGTGAAAAATGTGTTCAGTTGTCATTTCTTATTGAACAATTAGGTCTCTTGAAAAGGTAACCTGAGAATCAAAGATATGGTGGATACACTTTAATGTTGGCTTCATCTTTGTTTATCCAGTTATCCAGTGCATACACGTCAATTTACAATTCTAAGGTAATATGTCTTCCGCACCCTCGCAATATTAAAAAACTGATTTGTAAAATATTGTTAACAGATAGTAATCTCTCTGGTAGTGTGAAATATTTAAAAAGTAAGATACAGCTTTTAAAAGAACATGAGTTAACTTACACTTTACTGAAATAGATATTAAACTTTGTGCTGGGTAATTTTTCAAAAAATTATTGACGACCACTACATTCAGTTCATTGAATGGGAAAACCATCTCACTTATTGACAAAATCACTTGTTTCTTTTTAATAAATTATTGTGAAATGTTTTGAATTGAACATTTTTCTTCAGATAACTCTAGCGAGTGTTTTTGTGGAGAAAAACTATTGTCAAAGCTTGAAAAAATTAGTTTAAGGGCATGTAAAGTTTTTTTAAATAATTTTATTAAAAAGCACAATGATTTAGTGTCTGCTAATAAATCTTTGAATAAGAACTCAAAGATGATGACAGTCAAAGAAAAATTAAAAAACTAAAAGCTTAGGTTTGATATGTCCAATTTTGAAAGACTTGTATAGATTTGAAGTTACTAATGATATTATGTACCTAATATATGTACCTGAAGATATTAGAGTGGAAATTTTGTATAATTTTTTATTTTATAGATTCAGTTCTTTTATCCATAATAAACACATATATCAGCAAACTATTTTTTTCAATTTTTGCCTATAAAAGAACTAAAATTTTTTGTTAATTTATTTAAATTGTGTAAAAACATATAATATATTAAGCAATACAATAAGAATCCTGGGACTCCTAAGATCACGTGACCGCCGACTTGCTTATAACGCGCCATGGCCAGTCTTTATCGTTGGCTGCGGTATATACTTCCTGTTACATTGCAATTCTTTCATCTAGAAATCGGAAAATAAGGATTGCATGAAAGAACAGACCAGCGTTGCCAGTTTAGCGAAAATATCAGTATAATCTGCTACTTGGTTCGCGAAAGGTCAACTTTTTAGTTTTATGTGAGTGCATTCATCAAAGGGGTGATAAACAACCAGAATAATACCTTAAAATTCTGCTTGTTCCTAAATGTAAATAGTTCACTTACTTTTACAAACAAACAGAATTTTAAAGTGTTATTCTTGTTATTGATTTTCGTTTGACATTCACTAAAGTCAATTTTGTTACACCAAAGTTTACCAATCTATTGGTAAGCTAACTATTATTTAATTTAAGATTTTTTTAAATGCATTTTTAGTCTTACCCTAACAAAGATAATGGTAGACCACAGTGCACGCAGCGTGGTTATGGGACGCGGGAGGGTGGTCCAGACCTTAGGGGGGCGACAGAGGTGGTGTTGAGCCTCAAAAGTAGTTTCGCGGAGCTCATTTAGTACTTTTTCAAGACAAATATCATAATTGAGTTGTAATGCCTTTTAGTGTTACTTTAAATGCTCGCAGGCGACATGCGCCACAGGCAAAAATGTTGTAAATACAAAAGGAACATTTTTAAACAAAAATCAATACAAGAAAAGTTGATAGTTTTAATGTAAAATTTGTTAAATAATACTGTCACCTAATCCTTTTTCTTAACCAAAATCTAATGCCGACATAAAACTTGTGTATCATATTGGGTTAAAATCGTTTGGGGTGTTCTTGAGTTATCGTGTATTGAGACAGAGAATTTATTTTATTATCCGATCTAGGTGTTTTTGGAACTAAGTAACTCACATTTAATAAAATTTTCAAAATAAAATGTTTACGTTTTAATAGTCTACTTCTTGTACGGTGACAAGTCAAATAATAATTCTCGCCTTAAAAAAGTTTCAGATTGTCGGCTCCTTGACGAGTGCGACCGCGTGCGTCTGTAGTAATTTATCAAAGTTACCTTTGACCACGCTGCAAAGCTTTCTGCCAGACTCGGGCGTATCGCGGTCTCTTTTTAATAAATGCTATACTCTTCCTGTTTTTTATCCTCTTATGGAAAGGATCCCGCCCGGAGCTTATGGGCGGTGGCTTTTGGTTGGATTTCTTTTATATTTCAGTATGTTGTAGATCGTGATGCTCTGATGAAAAGCTATCATTGCCCCATTGTTGCCCGACCTATGGTTTCTAAGATACAGAGGTTCAAAGTTTCAGTTTTTAGCTTTTGTGCATTTTTCAGAAAAAAACTATTTTAGGTCATTTTTACCTATTCTGAAAAATTATATTATTGTTTGTTATATATCAAACGTTAGGTCACAAGTAGAGCTTAATATACAGACAAAAAAATTGGACCTATTAAGTTTGCTACATTCAGTGGCGTTCCAAACATACAAATTATTAATAAATTTTTATTCAAAAGACGATGCTTTACAGAATTAACTATAAAAAAAGAACAAACGGTGGAATTTGTTTTGATTTCTCCTGTCGTTTAGGAATCTCCCAAAGAAACTAGAATATGTATAAATGGTAAAAATCGGTTTATAAAATTTTTCACTAAACGCTGTAAAACTCTAAGCTTTTTAGAATTTTAATGTTTTTTTTAGAAATGCAACATACTTTCGCTTTTTCTTAACGATCACATTTAAACAAATATAATTATGAGGGTAACGGAATGATTTTTGTTGCTCACAGTACTTTTTTAATCATTTATCTATTCAGTGGCGTGCAATTTACCAAGATAAAAGTTCGAAATCCTAACTTCTTTTAACATTGATTTTTTGGCGACATTAAAAGTAAAATAAAAAAGTTTAACAATATGATCTAATAATTTGACAATGGTAGGTTAGTGAGACGAGCTAAAGGTGAGCTTTACACAAAAAAAGTTATACCGGGTGGTCCAAAAAAAACCGGACAATTTTTTTTCATTATACCTTTTGAACTATACAATCGATTTAATGGGACAAACTGCGCTTGGTAGATAATTATTATGAGAGTTCTGATTAAATATATTTTTTTGTTTGATATCTCAAAATCCAAGATGGCGGACGAAATTAAATTGTACCTTTCAAAGATGCTCGTTTATTCTTATGATGCGAATATGTTTTATTTTTGTCCGCCATCTTGGATTTTAAGATATCGGACAAAAAACTATATTTAGTCAAAACTCTGATTAATTCTCTGCCAAGTACAGTTTATCATATTAAAATCGATCCTATAATTCAAAAGTTATAATGAAAAAAAATTGTCCGGTTTTTTTTTGGACCACCCACAGCGTTTTGTGAAAAACTTTACAAACCGATTTTTACCATTTATTCATATTCTGGCTTTTTTGGGAGATTCTTAAAAGACAAGAGAAATCAAAAAAAAATGTAGCAAACTGTTAATAGGTCCAATTTTTTTGTTTGTGTATTAAGCTCTACTTGTGGCCTAACGTTTAATATACAACAGAGAATAATATCATTTTTCAGAATAGGTAGAAATTACTTGAAATAGTTTTTTGTGAAAAATGCACAAAACCTAAAACCTGAAACTTTGAACCCCTGTATCCTTGAAACCATAGGTCGGACGACGATGGGGCAATGATAACTTTGCATCAGGGCATCAAGATCTACAACATACTGAAATTTAAAAGAAATCCAACCGAAAGCCACCACCCATAAGCTCCGGGCGGGATCCTTGTTCACGCGGTATACCTTGTATACATTGTCTTACACACGCATTATTTTTCAAATAAAGAGTTGAATTGGGACACCCTATATAGAATAAACAGCACAGAAAGTTCAATGAACGTCCATTTTAAGTCCATTCTAGGTCAGGGACATTTTTTTAAATATCTTGTTTCTTCTTTTGAAATAATTATATTTATAAATAAATCTAGAATCTGTAGGTATTAGACCAAATTTTAAAAAATGTTATATATACAATCCCCTTTGATATGGTTTGTCCCTCTTGTTTAATTCCATGGTGCCCTTCACTATAGAGAACAGGTATAGTACCTACTGAGTTCCACAATGGCATTTGTTTTTTTTTCAATTTCATAAAAAAATTAAACAAATAAACCCTTAACTATTTGCGAAAGTCACAGAACGAAACCAAATTGCCTTCTTTACTTAGACTTACATAAAACAACTTATGAAAAAAGAACAACATGCTAAAAATGTGTTTTCAAAAATATTCTACTCACAACTTTACTCCATGTCTAATTGCAATTCTTTGAGCAATTTCTATAATGAAATGGTGTCTGACAAAGTACCTAAAGGCAACTGTTTAACCTTATTAACGTTATTATTCATCTAAAGTATGGCTTAACTAAGTTGCGCTATGAAAATGCAGACGTCGCCCCCACACAATCAAATAAACAGCTGTTCCATATTACCCCCATTATACCTAAGGTCACTATATCACGAAGTTCCTAAAACTTTGTGATATAGTGACCTTAATTATTCCACGTGTCCCAAAATGACTTTATTACCAGGCCAGAGCACCTATCAAAACTACAGTTAAACGTCCAGCACCAGCACATTCTTCAAGTGCCATACAATCAAAGAAATCGTCAGAGGATGGACCAAGCAAAGGTCCCAAGCTCTCAAAGTGGGACTACAAAGGAAGATATAATCTAGAGGTAGAAAAAAACTCAGCTCTTCAAGAGAAAGTTAAGGAGTTAACTGAAAAATTAAGTGGTGAGTTGTGTGTCTCCATACTATGAGGGTAAAACATAAATAAATATGAACTGAAATTTTGTTTTAAAAATTTTATTGGTACAAGGGCCAATCGCACTGACTTTTTTTCCGTTCCTTAGCCTAAGGAATACTTTATTTTGTAAAATTTTGTTGCACCGAAATTAAAGGCAGACTTATTCCTTCCTTAGTGTTGTTAAAATTCACCTTTTTTCGTGATTTAAGTGTTCCTTAAAAGCTGCTTAAAGATAAGATGCTGGTCACATAATCTTACCCGTCTGGTATAGCCATAGCAACTGACAATACCTACAAAGTGCTGTGATTAAAGAAGGTGTGTTTTTGTGTTTTGTGAGTAAATAAAGTAAGAAACGGTTTTTTTAAATAAAAACTGTAAAAAAAAATCTTAAAATAATGTAGCAAAACAAAATAACCGTAGAACATTTAAATACTTTTCGCGCTATAAATCTCTTGCATCTGATTGGCAATAAAATCTATACGTGACCACGTGGTAGCAAGGTGAGATTGCATTTATGGAGGTGGCCTATAACTTTTTTATTTATGAAAATTTCATTTTGGTGTAAAAAAACTTTTTTACAGGTTTTTTTTTATGGAGAATCCAACTGTCAAACTAAATTTTATCTGTCACTGTTAGTTTTTGAGATATTACAAAAAGTTTTAATTTTCTTACGGAATGACTCATTTTTTGTTTTTGTTTCGAAAGCTACGTCAAATTTTCATATCTTGAAGACTGCGTAACGAAGTGTCATATATGACATATCGTTAAAGAGAAAATTTGACGTAGATTTCAAAACAAAAACAAACAATAAGTCATTGCATAAGAAAATTTAAACTTTTTGTAATATCTCAAAAACTAAAAGTGACAAATAAAAATTAGTTTGACAGTTGGATTCTCCATAAAAAAACCTGTGAAAAAGCATCTTACACCAAAATGAAATTTTCATAAATAAAAAAATTATACACCAACTCCATAAATGCAGACTTTTCAAAATCCCCTTGTAGCTAAAAAACTACAAGGTTTATCAAGAAGCGGTTTTGATATTGAAAGACGTCTCGAAAATCGAGCCCAGGACATGTCCACTCGTTTTTGTGTATCTCGGCTGGAAATACCTAAAACCAGCAAAAAACATCCAATTTGGTCCACCCTGTACAGTTTTTAAGAAAAAAATATGTGACTATGGTTACAAAAAAAATTCTTCCTTTCAACAGCGCCTGGATACAGCTATACAGTTGGTTTTTGCACTACACTAAACTATTATTCAAAATGAATTAGTTTTAAAAGCAATACTATTATTTTCCATCTCATTTTAAAGACAAAAATGTATGCTATTTAAATCAAAAAGTAAAAAGTCTCAATTATATTTTTTGCAAAATATAAAAAAATTGTATCTTTTTACGTTTTCCACGCTACTGACCCTTAGCAAAAGGTAAAATTTAGTTCAAACGGTATCAAAGAGTACAAAACCAATTTAAAATTCTAGCTGAGTAATATTTCTGAAAAAGAAAGCGAAACAAGAGCAATCATCTATCTATATATATATATATATATATATATAACTGGATAGGCCTTTACATATATGCAAAGTGAGGCAAAAATATTGATATTTTTTGTAGAGAGAGCACGCTGCGCAGGCGGTGCTACCTTTTCTTTTTTACTTTTACTCTCCGATGATATTATGTGGTTTTAAAAGTTCGCGGACGTTTGATGATTTTTAATCTACAGGGTGTTTCAAACCACCCGCACAGGCCGATTATTTTAAAAGGGATAATTATTTTTAAACATTTTTAAATCACTATCAAGGTAGTGAAATGGGCTCTTTCTGGTGATGTAGGTTTTAAGGTCCTAGCCTCACACGAAGTGTCAAAATTCCGCTCGACGTTGATTTTTTTAAATGGAACATGCTATTTCTGATTGCGATTTCAATTCTACGCGGAAAAATTAAAACGTTTTATTCGAAAACTTTTTCCCAAAAATGCTTTTTTATACCTCAAAACTGATATTAAATTATTTCGCATATATAAGCAAGACAAAAACGGAAAGTAATGTATGTTCTCATTCTAAAAAAAACTTTAAATTTTTGCCTCAGTGTCCTTACTTCGTAAATAATTAATCGAAGAGTCGCCATCTTGCGCAAAAATTACAGTTTTGGTTCACTGATTTCGGTATACTGTTTTTGGCTTGACAAGTGCATCTAGTAGTGACAAAAACTGCAGAAAACCCCTTTGTTAGAATTTGTTTTAGGTCAAAACGGATTTCTACAACTAATGATTCAATCTGATTTTTAGAATTCAGTGATATAGATGAACTATATACCAAAGAAAAAAATCTAGCGGCTGAACTGGCAGAAACAAAAGTACATTTGACAGATAAATGTGAGACTCTACTACGACAGAATGAAGAATTCAAAGCAGAAAATAATAGATTGGCCAACATTGAGGGAGAGTGTACAGTGGCGAAAGAAAGACTGGGGTTGATGACTAGGGAAAATGAAAAGAATTTCAAAGATGTAATAAGACTGACAGGTATATCAAGAATATAATATTTTTTAAAGTTACAATCTCTCATTGAAAAACTTGTAAATTGTTGTGTTAATAGCTGGAATAGGGTCTTGAACAGTTATTGTACTAATTTAACATGTATTTTTATTAGTAGATTTTTTAGTGAACTAAAAGCCTGAATACGAGGTCTGGCTATTAATTAACGAGACGGGTTACGAAAAAGGGTTTTATTATAAAAATTATTCTACATTCGAAGGCTCCCCTTCAATATACTCCCCTCCCCTCGCCACACACCTTTCCATACGTTTTTTCCATTGATCGAAGCAGTGCTGGAAGTCTTCTTTGGTGAAGGCCTTTATGAGCTCTGCCGTTTTTTGCTTTACCGCTTCCATCGACTCAAATCGGGTCCCTTTCAAAGCAGATTTTATCTTCGGAAACAAAAAAAAGTCGCACGGTGCTAAATCAGTTGAGTACGGTGGGTGTTCGAGCACTGGAGTGCACTTACTGGCCAAATACTGCTTCACAGATAGTGCGTTATGGGCAGGTGCGTTGTCCTGGTGCAAAATCCACTAATTGTTCTTCGACAACTCGGGCCGTTTTTTACGAACTCGTTCTCGCAGTGTTGCCAAAACTGACAAATAGTAAGTCTGGTTGACAGTCTGATCCCCTGAAACCCATTCAGTCATCTGCACGCACAATTTGGTTGATTTTGGTCACTGTTTCCGGAGTTGACGGGGCGACCTGGGCGCTGGTCATCATCAGTGGTCTCTCGGCCCTCACTAAAGCGCTTACACTACTCAAAAACACGCGCACGAGATAGAGAATTGCCCCCATAGGCCTCTTGCAGCAATTTATAGTACTCAGTCGGAGTTTTTTTCAATTTAACGAGAAATTTGAGATTGATACGTTGCTCCTGTTTTTCGTCACACATGGTTTTCGGCACGAGAAAAAGACACGTTTGTTTCAAACCGCTACTGCACAAATACTATAGTAGTGACGGAAACGTGTTTTGGGACGTGCATAGACAAGATATCTAGATACCCAACGCCCTCTTCGTTTTTTACCCCACCCGTCTAGGGCGCCATCTAGGCGCGCAGTCTCGTTATTTAATAGCCAGACCTCGTATATTGACTGGACCAAATAATAGGAAGGGTATATTTACGGACTATATTGAAATATTGACCGGATTCTTAACTGGGTTGAATTTTGCATTGTTTTCACTTTAATAAGGAGATTAAAGTAAAAAATATAGGAATTTAGTTCTAGATATTATTCAGAAAAAACGAATTTTTGAAAAAAAAATAATAAATTACTTTAAATAGGTTCACTACAGGAAGTCACAGAGTCATATGAAAAATTACAAGAAGAGCATGCAACTTTGAACAAGAATCATGAAGAATTAGTTGAAAACCATCGACAATTCACTGAAAGCAATTACTTATTAATTAAAGACTTAGAGACCAAAAAAATAAAAATTGACCACTTAGAAGAAGAAAATATCCAATTAAAGAAAGGTTTGCAGCAGTACCAGAATGAGAGAAGGGTTCTGCACAACACCATTCAGGATCTTAAAGGTAATGGTCCCAATTTTAATGTTTTTGAGAGGTCTCTGGGACTTTAAAATACATTCAAAATACTGCAAAACTGCGCGAAAAAATATTGTTAAATATTAACTCTAAATAAATATATTGAATTGATGTAGTACGCCGGTTTTAAGCTAGAGAAGGTTTTTGAAAAATCTGCATTTTTAATGGGATATTTTCCTTCTTGCCTTAAACTTGCAAAATTAATTGCCATGGGTCACTATTGCTATCTCGGTAACTATAAGAACTACAAGGTTGTTCAAATTAGATAAAATGAGCAGTTTTTGGGGGACAGTAAAAATCTGGTTTCACATTTTTAAAAAATCTATTATATCCCGAGCTACGGGGAATTTTCGAAAAATTGCTCAAATCTATTTTGTTAAATATCTCAAAAAGAATAGTTTTTACAAAAAAATCTTATAGGATTTTTTTTTGCATTTTTGACGTTCTTCAATGGGGTATTTTGTAAAAAAATTTACTACGACTAGTTTTCGAGATATTACTATCAACGTACCATTCGTTATAATGTTTGCTAAAACGTTTTATGAAAACCCAAGAGCTTTTTGATCTGTAGTTAGTTATAAAGCCCTTGTACACCGTAAAGTCTCAGTATTTATGGTGTTTGGTTGCTACAACGTTTTCATAGATGTGTGACCCCTGATGTTGAGTTAATAAAAATAAAATGTCTATTTCAAATCCAATTGGTTGTGAATCCTGTCAAATACATTATACAATTATACATACATATTTTTATAAAACTAAAGCTTACAGTTTTATAAGGCATGGATGTAGAGATTTTTCGGTGGTTCTTATAAAACTTTGTAACATTTGATTTTATATATATATATATATATATATATATATATATATATATTTATTGGTTTCACCACGTTCTACGTCTTCCGATACCCAATCTCCACTCGTTTCTGTTTGCCCATAATTCATTATCTAGGCCTCTTATTCTTATTTCACTGTCTATTCCTTCTCTCCAGCTTCTCCTTGGCCGTCCTCGTTTTCTTGGGGCAGTTGGTTTTCATTGTAGTATTTGTTTAGGTAGTCTTTCATCATTCATTCTTTGTACATGTCCGTATCACACCAGTTGTTTTGTTCTAATATCATCCACTAAAGTACGTTCACCCACTGTCATAATTTCTCTTATTCTTTGATTTGTAACTCTTTCTCTTTTTAATTTCCCTGCTGCTCTTCTCCAATAGTCCATCTCCGTAGCGGAAAGCATTTTTTCTGTTCTATTCTTGATTGGCCATACTTCTGAGCCGTATGTAATAATACTTTTTACAATGGTGTTATATATAAGCTTTTTGTTATGTTTTGATATACTTTGGTCCCAAATTATTCCATTTAATAAAGTTATTGCTTTTCTTCCTTGTACGTTTCGATCTTTTATAGCTTCGTCTAGTATTCCGTCAGCTGTAATTTTTAGACCTAAGTATTTATACTTATTACAGGACTGAATTCGCTGCCCGGTATTTAAGATTAGATCCTGTTTCGTTCCACCGATACACATATACTCTGTCTTATTGAGATTAACCTCTAGTCCCCACTTATTGTACTCTTCTATTAGTGTTCGTGTCATATATTCGAGGTCGTCACAATCCTGAGCCACTACTATGTGATCATCGGCGAAACATAAAGTATACAAGGTAGTTTCGTCCAACGGAATTCCGATGTTTTGACATTTTCTCTTCCATACTTTAAGTACTTGTTCCAAGTATATCTTGGAGAGTGTAGGCCAGATACAGCAACCTTGTTTAAGACCTTTATTTACTTGAAAGCCTTTGGTTAGTTTTGCTTTTATTTTAACTTTTGCCTTACTATTGCGGTATAAGTCTTTGATGGCCTAAATTAGTTGTACGCTTATGTTTGTGTGTTCCAACGCTTTCCAAAGTAGATTTAGTGGTATACTATCATATGCCTTCTGCAAATCGACGTAATATTTGATTTTAATGGTTTTATAAATAAGTATCCAAAAGGCTACATTATTAATGAAAATATTGTTTGACTAGCCTTAAATGTGCCAAAGAGACTTAAATAAAATAAATTAAAGACAAGGGTAGTATTTGAGGGTTTACAAAAATTGTTTTTAGGAAATATCCGTGTATTCTGCCGGGTGAGACCTCCATTATTGAGTGAAGAGGAACAAAACCTGTTGCCGTGCAATATCGTGATTCTTATAAAACTTTGTAATATTTGTAAATAAGTATCCAAAAGGCTACATTTTTAATGAAAATAGTGTTGACTAGCCTTAAATGTGCCAAAGAGATTTAAATAAAATAAATAAAAGACAAGGGTAGTATTTGAGGGTTTACAAAAATTGTTTTTAGGAAATATCCGTGTATTCTGCCGGGTGAGACCTCCATTATTGAGTGAAGAGGAACAAAACCTGTTGCCGTGCAGTATCGAATTTAAGGACGAAACCACTTTGGACATCAAGAAAACCCGGGAGTCTGTTAATCAGATCACTGGCAAGGCCCTCGATCTGAAAACCGAATTTGTGTTTGATAGGGTGTTTCCACCAGACACTACCCAAGAAGAGGTAAGTTTTATGTTCAGTAGAACCATTAAAATGATCCAATAGCTTTTTTTTATTAGTCGTTTCGATTTAGTTGTAAATATGGACATTGTCAAAATTATACACAAAAAAATATTTTTTGAAAACTGCCCTGGAAGTTTTGACTGATTTTTATGTTTTTTGTTGTGCTGAATCCAAATCCGCCAACCGTTTTTCTCTACCACATCCAGATTTTTTGCTAGGGTTAACGAGGTTTACGGGGCTTATAACTCAACAATGGTAAAATAAGTCTAATTTTATTTACAAAAAAAAGCAACCATATATTCCGAAATATAGTTAATTAATAAATATTATAACTTACAAACATACTAGGGATATAAAACCAGATAGACATCAATTGTTGTCCTGGTGGGATCGTTTCTTCTTCCCCAGAATACTTGTTTTCGTGCGTTGCTTTACGTCTTTTTCTTCTGGGGTTTTCCGCATCAACAACCAGCAGAAATCAGCCATCATATTGGTGGTGGGTGTGCTTTCGGGCTGTTCGGCCGTCGTCGTTGGAAATTCGTTCTCGCAGTTGCAGACCACACACTAAACAATGAAGACCACCGAATAAAATTCGAAGACACACAAGTTCTCTGCGCCTCTTCTTCATACTATCCAAGACTATATAGAGAAGCTATCGATATTCATAAACACCAGCAGAACTTCAACAGATCTGAAGAAACTCTTAAAATTAACAGAACATGGGTACCGGTTCTTAAAAACACTAAACGGCTCGCTTACAATAACAAAACTGAATCAAGGGAATGTGACCAATCACCGACCAGCTCTGATATACGCCCCGCCCACCTTAGCGTATATAACCTGCGCCCGCGACAGACTAACCACCAGTCTTCGAGAAGCCGACAAACAGTCAACATCTCCTGAAGATGCCATCCACTCGAGATGGCGAAACGTCGAGAACGAATTTCCAACGACGACGGCCGAACAGCCCGAAAGCACACCCACCATTGGACGATGGCCGCGAAAGCCTTTCGCATCATATTGGTGTTCCAACTTCCCTGATACCTTATCCTTCGCCCTTGATATCTTGGTGAAACCTTTCACACTTCTTCACTATAGTCTCCCAAGTTTTCGGGGAAGTAGTCGATGTGCGAATGCAAGAAATGCACTTTTAGACTTATATTACAACCCTGCAGTTTAAAAGCATTTACTATCCGATCTACAATAGCTTTGTAGTTGGCGTCCCTTCTGTTTTTCTCTTTGAAGGAGTCCCAGGATTCTTTTTCCTTTTCTGACATAGTTTCAGTGAATGATGTGTCAGCAATAAGTTTCCTTTCATTTCCTTTATTTTTCAAGTTGTATCCCTTCACATCGCAAGAGCAGAAATAGCAGTCACCTCCGTGGTCTTTTTGTTTATGCCCTTTCATACGCATTCCGTAACGAAGTGCTTGTTTTTTGCCTTTTAGCCATAAGCCATAAGTTCGACACAAGTCTTACACACTTTGTGCGGAGCCCACGGTTTGTCCTGATCACCTAACTGTAAACCGAAATAGGCGAAATATATTCTTTTAACAACTGCCGTTTTTTCAAGGTATATTCGCCGCATATGTAACAAAAATTGTCTGGAAAGTTTATTCAACCTCTATTAGCCATCACAACCACAGCACTTACAACTTGTTACACTGTATCACTTCCTAATAAAGCTCGATCATGACTAAGCCAACAGCAAGTGAATACAAACTTGCCAGACACAGACATGTTTTTACAAGCTTATAAGAATAAACACATGTCTCTACTCGATATAAAGTCAAAATTATTCATGACACATAACTAATAAACAGATAGAACACTGACCAATTATTGTAAATGAGACCACCCTGGTAACACTCATATGAAGCAAAAAAATCAATTTGGCGAAAAAACGTGACGTGATGGATCTTTATGGGTAATTTTTCCGGATTCAGCACCCAAAAATCTATCAGAAACTAATTAGAACTAATTGAAACAATTCCAATAAAAAATACTTCACCAAAAGAATCCTTTTTAGAATATAAATTTTCGTTGTTTAGATTTGAATAATGTTGAGTCAATTACAGGTTAACACAAAATTGTAGGTACCTAAACATTTAGTTTTGTTATGTCAAAAGAAGCAACCCTACAATATAAACAAACTATGAGTACTTGATTTGTTATTAACCTAAACTCCATATCATAATTTTTGAGATAACTTTTTGACAGTTATTAGCTGTTTACCAGAACAAATAGCATAGGCCAACGAAAAAAAGTTGTAAAAAGTTGTCTCAAAAATAATGAGATGAACTTCTTTCTGTTCTTCGTTGAAAACATGCGGTGTCCAGCAGGAAATTAATTTTTTTACCCCTAATTCTTCATGCAAAATTTTTTGAATTGAGGTCTTTGAAATCCCCAATGAAGCCTCAATCTCGCGATATGTCAGATGTCGATCTTCCGTGATGAGCATGCGCACAGCATCGATATTTTCCTGTCTGACAGCCATCTTTGGTGCATCTGGCTTTGGATCGTCGCTAAGGCTAATCCGTCCACGCTTGAATTCTCAATACCAACGAGAACCTGTCGACTGATCAGAAATCAACTCGGCAAGACACCCTCGTTTGAGATAATTATCTTCGAAAGTTGTATAAACTACCTGAACCTGAAAATGTTATCGGTTTCATTCCATTTTTCGACTGATTTGTTAACTTAAAAACTCACTGTAGCTATAAAACTATATACAGTGTCCCCCATAATGTTCGCGACATATGGGAAACATTTTTATTTTTGAGATATGGGAAATTTTTTTATATACGATCAATCCTGCTTGTTGAATATCCTAAAAAGATATTTTGATATTTGTCACATGATCACTGTCATGCCGGCAAATTCAAAAAATTAGGCATGAAATCCCAAAAAATGAGGCTAGATGGCAAAATATCAAAAAAAGTTATTTGAAAAAAGTGTTTAGAATGTCATTTTAGGATCCTCTATAAAATTTGGAGTCATAATAATAAAAAATAAGAAATACCCCCGCCAGCCTTATTATAAATTAATTTTATACAGATTTTATCATTGAAATAGTTCAAGTAACGCAATATTTAATGGCCAAAAGTAAAATGATTCCAAATTCTTCCAAACCTTACAAACTGTCAAAAAAAAGACCATTGCGATAAGAAAGGTACATGTGCTAATCGGATATTTTTATTTAATTTTTTATGAACGACTTCAATAAAGAATTTGGAATTATTTTACCTTTGTCCATTAAATATTGCGTTACCTAAACTATTTCAATAATAAAATCTGTATAAAATTAATTCATAATAAGGCTAGGGCCAAAAATAGGGTATTTCTTATTTTTTGTTATTATTGCTCCCAATTTCATAGAGGACCCTAAAATGACATTCTAAACACTTTTTTCAAATAACTTTTTTCGATATTTTGCGATTTAACCTCACTTTTTGGGATTTCATGCCTAATTTTTTGAATTTGCCGCCATGACAGTGATCATGTGACAAATGTCAAAATGTCTTTTTAGGTTATTTAATAAGCAGGATTGATCGTATATAAAAATTTTTCCCATATCTCACAAATAATTTTTTTTTCCATATGTCGCGAACATTATGGGGGACACTGTATATCGCACTGACGTTTTAAATATAGGTTAGGTAAAGATTGAGGTTATGTTTTAATAACGACATCGATCAGTGCTGCCCTCTATGTTCCTATATGCAAAATATAAAAGACATGCCTCGTACTATGTTTTTTTTTTAGATTCTTTGGGATTTTAAAAAGTTCTATTGACTTGAAATAATAAAAATATTATAATAAATAAACACAATTTCTTCAGCCACCGCTTGGGTCCAAAAAAACTTTCGACGGCGCACACCCAATACTGTCGTGATTTGAAAACAAAATATTAGGTCAGGGAATGGAGCAAAATAGTGTGTATATGGTACACCTCGGACTACATGAATTGAAGAGTACTATAGACTGTGTTGCAGCCGCCGCGCGACTCATTGAATGATTTGTGTAAAATGCGTTTTGGACGAAACCAACCCATATGTGTGGTTAGGCTCATTAATTCCTGTATTTCTTCGTCCAAAAGAAACTGCATGTATGCCTTGTTTAAATCTAATTTTGTGAAGAGTTGCGCCCCACCTAATTTAGCAAATAATTCATTTATTCTCGGAAGAGGATAGTGTGCCGGTCGTTCTAAGTGTTTATTTAAGGATACTAAAAAATCGCAGCAAATTGTAACCGTTGAATCAGCCTTCCTAACTGGGACTATGAGGGTATCCCATTAACGTATTAACCGGAGGAGACTGGGAAATAAACAAAAAAATCGGCCGTCTAGATAAACAATTTGTTTTAAAAAACGTACTTCTGCAGTAAAGAACTCATCGACTATTTTTGTTTGGTCCATAGAAACTCTATTTCCTTTCTCTTTAAGAATCACCAAAATTATCCAATCTTTCCTTTACTTTTATTTCTTTTTTAAACCAATGCAAGGAAAAAAGACGAAACTGTTCTTCTTACAAACCCTTACCAGATTAATTATACACCACCAAATATGGATATATAACTAGCGGTGATCACTTTAACTTGTGCTTCCAGCATTTATTTTGCTACTCCTTCGTTTTCCTTTATTAAACCAGTGCGAGAGAAAAAAACAAAACTATTTTCGATTACAGTCCCTCACTAAAACAAAAGAATTAGAAACATGCTGCAATGGTTTAGGCCCGCGTAAAGTATCTTATTTTGTTCCTCTTTTGTTAAACCGATGCGAGAAAAAGAGACAAAACTATTCTTGATTAGAAGGTAGTCCCTTTGGACCCATTAGTATTTTGTAAAGGGTCAAGCGGCGTTTCTGACCTGTTTCTTTACGGTTCGGAATTGTTTTCGTTTTTTTTCTTAAAATATATTTTCGATCTGGACTCAAAATTAATCTTAAAAAACTTTAAAATGGTGTGGGGGTGTATTTTGTGCTAAAATCTCGACCATCTTAATCCAGAAGTTTCGTTTTACAAGTAAGTTAAATAACTTGTTTGACCTTCAAAGCAAAACAAAGACCAGTGCCGTAGAAATCAATATAAAATCAGAAAAAAAATATTAGGCTATTATATAAATAATTATTTATTTGTTAAAAGTGTTTAAACATAAGTTTAGTTAAAAATGTACAGGGTGTCCAAAGTTTTGGGGTTTTAATACTTTTAACTGAACTACGAGCCTTGATTTTCAACAGATAAGGTAAAAAAGGTATCTTATTAATATGGAAAGTAATTTTTTTACGTATACCTTTTTTATTTAACCGTTTTTTTTTGTGTAAACAGTTTTTTTAGATTTGGATCGAGGCAATTTTTTAGGTTGGGTTAGTCCTTTTGACCTACTCTGAATTTTTAAGGTTGTCTAACCTAAAATAAAATACACCAAGCTAAAAGCATCCTAATCAAACTTCTAAAAAGTGTAAAGACGAGGTCTCTACATGCAGATTTGTTTTTAACCCTATAAAACGTCAGCAAAATTTTTTATTCAAAAAATTTAAAAACAATAAACTATAGTTACCTACTTATTATTTTTTTCATTGTTAAATAAAATCCATTTCTAAGGATGTTTGTTAAAACCCAAAAATTGATTGCAATTTATTTAAAAACGAAAAGTAAATTTCGGCCCTGGTATCTAAATAACCCTATATATAAATATTTTGCCGCCGTCACTGGTAAATCGATGGACCATAAAGAATAAACATACGTCTGCTGTGTGTCGCACAGCGTTGCCATCGTCTTTCCAAAAAATATTTCCATTCTTTTCCAACTCATTGAAGCATCTAGGGGTCAAATCGAATTGTTTTGATGAATGAATTTTTGCCGCGGTTCCTGGTCTCCTCCGGTTAATACGTTAATGGGGTATCCCATCCTCGTCGCCAGTGTAAAACACTTTGCGAACAGTCGTGGTCGGATCGGACGTCTATTTTAGGTAGAATTGTCTATTTTATAGGATCGTTTCTAGGATACGTTCGTTGACGTTAACCGTACTTGATGAGAGACCGAAATGTCATACAATGCGCATGTGCGCAGGCGAAATGTTCCTCGCGATATGACTACGCGAGTTAGGCGACCAACAATACATCACAATTTGGGAATTAAAATGATCAAAAATTAACTATTTTTATTAGATTTTCGAAGATTTATCTCAGTTGGTTCAATCGGCCCTTGATGGTTACGACGTATGTGTGTTCGCTTATGGACAGACTGGTTCTGGCAAGACCTACACAATGCAAGGAGGTAAGAAAAAATATTTGAAACAGCAAAATAAATTTTTGTTTTATCCTGTGTTAATTCCGAATATCTAAATATTGTTATTTTGAAAATACCAAATACGTTGTAGCATAAATACATGTTTAAAGAATCCAAAATGAAGCCCTCATAGCTAGCTTTGGAAACAATGGCAAATTTAAATTCACGGACGCGACTTTTGAGGTGCGCAGGCGTGTGTCTTGTCATGTAGACACACAGCTGCCATGTGGGATGGAGGCCATCTTTGTTGCTTATTTACATTTGGCGGTATTTTGCGTTTGTAGTGTAAAATTATGTTTTTCTCTATGAAAAATGGGAAATAATTCTTGTAAAACATGTGCGGTTTGTGGAAAAATCTCTGGGAGAAGTAAGGAAGTGCCATTCCATAGGTAACTACTTGTATTTTTCTTCATAATTTGTTAATAAAGTTAAGTGTGGTTTGTAAATGCCATCAAACACTCTTCATGGTGTCCACAATAAATCTGCATAATTAGTTTTAGAAAAACAACTATTTTAATCCACAATTTGATAAATTTTCACCCAATCAACTAGTTTTTAGAAAAAAAATAATATACATAACCCTAAACTTTTGACAATTGTCAAATAATGTAGTGACGTATCGGAGTATGTTCCAAAACCATCAAAACTAACGCATGCGCAGTAACCGAAATCCTGTCCACGCGAAAAAGGAACATTAAGAATTAAATAGGGGTCCTGGCTTCAAGTATCGCGTGTAAGAATGCATGGGTATGCCCCATATTTATGCTCTAGCCCCATATTTATGCCCTAACGTATTTGGAAAATACTTATTTTAATTTAACCCTCCCTTCATTTAATAACATTGGTTAAGGCCTAAGACGCGGTAAGTCGTGATACAGTATTGGAAAAAGTAGAGCAACTCTCTAAAATTTTATAATAATCTGATCCAGTACCAACTATCAAAGATAAACTATAATATAATAATATTAAAAAAATAAAAAGACTAACATCAGTATTTACTAAGACCTTAAGACTTAGCATTGTAGATCGGGTTTAAGTATCAAGTCTATAGACTTGATACCGACCGGTTTAAGTGTATTTTTTTAATACTCACAGGTCAAATTACTGCAAATATTTGGTTCACCCTAATGTGCAAGTAAGCATTTCTCAGTGAGTTTCATCTCATATAAATTCAAATTAACTTTAGAAATAAAGAAAAACCACATAAAATTTTTGTAACCAAATGTCATTTTTTGGAAGCTTAGTCCGTGCAGTCGTAGGATTCTCGTTAAAAATAGTCTTAATTTCTAGTACCACACCAGGAGTGGTTTAAAGTTCGAAAAACAATAGAAATAATCCATGATTGACAAAAAAACTTACATACAAAAATACTCAAACCTAAATAATACATAAATAACTTAAAACTATATCTGTAGATGCATTACCGTATTAAATACGTATCAATATTTAAATACTGTAAAAAGCACAAGATATTTTAGAATCCCTTTTCAATTACTCATTCACTAAAACAATCGACCATCGGTTTAATCGTCGCTAAGTTGTCTAAAAAATTAACATGTAAAATATAGCGGACAGCTGACACTGATTTACACCGTTTCTATTCGACATTTTCTAGTGACATTTGGAGGTTTAAATATGGCTACCATTGTTAAACCAAAATATTTTATTATTTTTATTTATTTATAACCATTGTGTGGAAATAATGTCTTTGTTACAACGAAAAAAGATGACCCATATCCCAAGGTATTTATGAACAATTTATATAAATATTAAAAACTATTGCATGCACGGGAAAAATAAGTTAAACCTTCAACCAAAATGTAGACTTTTAAACCTAGGATTGTAGCACTTAGCACTGTAGACCCTTTAGTAAATACTGGTGTAAATGATTTTCTGGAGAAAAGCGCCGGAACACGTGAACTGAGAACTGGAATGAAGGTTTCAAATGCACAACTTGTTTTTTAATAGTTAATACAGTAACAGATTTATATACAATTTTAACGAGTTGCTCCAGTATTGGCCATATCTATCTATCTATTTAGCCTTCTTCGATCCATGGACATAGGTCTCTCCGATATCTTTCACTCTTCTCTGTCTTTCGCCGTGTTCATCCATCTAGTTACGGTATGTTTCTTAAAATCGTTTGCTTATCTCATTTTGGGTCTTCCCCTACTACTTTTATTTTCACAAGATCTCCAGTTTACAATACATTTGTTCCATCTGTCGTCGTTTAGTCTAATATTATGACCGACAAATACATAACGTTTTGCCTGAAGTTTTACTTGATCAGGTAAAACGGAGCAGGCAAAACCTTTCGTGTAGACAATAAAACTGCCTGAACTGAACAGGACTGAAGTTGAACCTGTAGAAATGATCGGTAGAGGCTTTGTTTCCGGTAAAACGTCAGTTTTAGCGGCATTTCTTGTGGTAGTGCATACAATTTTAATTCCTTTCGAGTGCAACTTAGAAGTTGGTATACGAAACGTCCGACATTAGATAAGATAATTTTTTAGAAAATTAAACAGGTTATTGTCTTCCTCCACTAATTTTTAATTTGTTTTAAACAAATAGTCCCGACATGTTTCGTAAGCAGAAACTTACATCTTCAGGGGACATTACAAAGCTAAATCAGCACAACATTTTGAAAAACTGGTTAAAAAACTATGTTTAGCTACTGAAACGGTTAAGTCATAGACATTTCAAACAAAAAACATTATTGACAAAAGCAGTGCTTCCTCCATGGTGTATCAAAAACTGATCTAAAAACGTACGTAATCAAGTGTGTACGCTAGTCTTTCAACCGTCATACTTGACCCTTTTGACTGACAGGCAAGACGTAAGGTAAAATGTTATGTCTAGACCGGGCTTTAGTTTTGCTTTATCTCTTATCCATTCATTCCTTTTTTATCTGTTCGCTTTACATGTAACATTTGTCTTTCCATTGATCTTTGGGCTTTTGTTACCTTATCAATTTTGTAAGTGTCCAGGTCTGGAATCCATAGGTGAGTACAGGAAGAATACATCCAATCTTACTCGTCTCTCTTTTTTCTCTTGATTTCAGCGGTTTGGTTTTCTCTTTTTAATTTAATAATTTGTCCCAGATATATATTCTTCTACTTCTACTACTCTATATTTTCTTTGTTGATTCTGATCGTGATATCTTCATCTGTGTTTGCTATGATTTTAGTTTTAGTGTAGTTCATACTAAAGCCTATATTTTTAGCTGCTGTATCCAGTTCTTCCAGCGTTTTTATCAGTTCTTTTTTCTTATATATTATTAAGGCGATAGCGTCAACATATCTTAGGTGGTTCAGTCATTCAGTTCATCATGAATGTTTTAAAATGCTCAAGGGTGCCAGAGTGGCATCAACCGGATTGTTAAGAGCCCTTTGACAATTAAAATCAGCAATAAAATTTTCTATATACCTCAAATCCAGGTTAGGCACGATTTTGCCTTATCTTCCTGATTATAAAGGAGCTCCTAATGACAAATATTAATGGCGTTAGGAAAGTAAATTTATTTTAGAGAAAGAGTTAAACTTAATATTTAGGGAGACACGTACTAACTCCTCCATTTCGATGTTTTGATAGTATAAACTTGTTTTTTAAATCATCCAACAGGGCGAGGATTTAGCAGAGTTTTTTTTTCAGGATATGAACCGGAAAAGTGGGGAATGATTCCAAGAACAATTGATCAAATTTTCATGGCAATAGATGGACTCAAACTTAGTGGATGGGAATACACTGTAGAGGTGGGTTTTTTCATAATCTCTGGTTTTTTGTCTCTCTCTGAAAATCGCAAAAATCTGGCTTATATTACAAGAAGATCAAAGAGAATATCTAGAATAGATCACATAAGAAATGAGATCATAAAAGAAAAATTGGGAATCGAGGGAAGCATAACGGATGACATTACTAAAAGGCAACTGATATGGTACGGTCATTTACAACGGATGAACGACGAAAGATTACCAAAGCAGGTCCTAGAATGGCAACCAATAGGGCGCAGAAAAAGAGGGCGTCCTAAACTAGAATGGCAACAGTCAATCCAAAGATCAATGAGGCAAAAAAAAATCTGATGATATATTGTCAGAAAAACAAGGCAAAAAAATGAGTTTAACCTTCAACCAAAATGTATACGTAGCCTATAAACTTAGCAAATAGCACTTTTTTGTAGTTTTTATATGTCATGTGTTTCGCGTTAAAAAAAAAAGAAAAAACAAAATATGAGTTTTTTTAGTTTAAGAATGGACTATTTTTAAGAATTTTTCAACAATTAAACTTTTGCGGTTTTTGAAACTTATTTTTTTCAGCCTGGTTAAAGTTATAATTGCCAATTTTAATGACATTAGTTTTCGGTTAATCTCTTATAATAGCTTAATTTAATCAATTTTTAGGCAAGTTTTTTGGAAATCTACAATGAAAATATAAGGGACCTTCTTAACATAAAAAGCACTATGAAGATGGAAGTGTGCTTTAATGAAGGCAGGGGCACTACTGTCAGCAATCTAACAATTAAACCTATGTCTTCGGCGTCAGAGCTGAAGGAAAACATGGTTTTAGCGCACCGGTATGAATATTTTATATTTACTTTTAGGTATTAAAATCCAGCAAACATCGAATGGAACTTAAGGGAGTCCAGGGTGTCCACACTTTTTGGCTATTTCGAAATTTTTATAACACATACCCCTTCGGGTGGTAAACTATATTTTAAATAGAGAAACTGGGTATAATACCTTGTTTTGAAGGTATGAATGTCTTTACAACCGTGTAAAAATTTTCTTTTAAGATAATTCCCCCCAAAATTTCCAAATGGAGCAATCAAATAAATCAAATAAGAAAGGGAAATACGAGTGCTGCAAAATATTCAATAAAATATAAATCGACGTCAAACAAGTTTCGTGGCTAATCGGGTAAAAAGAAGTTTTTGTTTTTCTCATATTTTTCCGTGGGTAGCTTGAAAGCTTAACCTTACGGGGGTCCAAGATCTAATGGACACCTAATAAGTGTTGACAGTTAACTGTTTCGTCCTTATGGGACTCTTCAGAACACTGCTTGGTCAATGTGACACCCTTGCGAAGTTAATTAGACGGTTTTGTCTTTACTCCTATGTAAATAGTGAGAAAACTCTCGCAAGAAGCGCCATCTACCGAGATATGGGAGAAACTAGAACAAGAGCAGGCGAAAATAAACTGCTATACATATCGATCAATGAAAAGATCGATTGCAAAAAAAAGAGACAAACCATCCGTGACCTACGACAGCCCTTTTGTGTTTCAGGCCAGAGCAACGCTGATTAGCGTTTTTACCCATCAGACACGCGAGCGTCAATCAGCGGAATTTTTAAGCCAAATATTATTAACAAACGTGAAATTTAGTACCCGTAAATTTAAAAATCAAACAAGTTTCGTGCCTAATCGGGTAAAAAGAAGTTTTTGTTTCTCTCATATTTTTCCGTGGGTAGCTTGAAAGCTTAACCTCACGGGGGTCCAAGATTTAATGGACACCTAAGTGTTTACAGTTCGACGTTTTTCGGAATTTTTCAAATTTTGTCTTAGAATTGTTCATAAAAACGTTTTTATTTTCGAAATTTTCTGGTTGTAAATTTAAGAATCATTTATAACAAGTTATCACTTGACCCACTTTCTCTACAAACATTTTAATATAGCCAAAAAGTGTCCTCCTTGCAAACAAAATCGACGTTTTCCAGGGTTTTTTCAAAAATCCGAAAAAGCCTGTTACCTTAAAAAAAAACACCCTATATAATATCTATCTATTTAGCCTTCTTCAATCCATCTTTGGACATAGGCCTCCCCCAATATCTTCCACTCTTCTCTATCTGTCGCCGTGTTCATCCATCTAGTGCCCGAGTGTTTCTTTAAATCGTCCCTCCATCTCATTTGGGGTCTTCCCCTACTTCTTTTATTTTCCCAAGGTCTCCAATTTACAATACATTTGTTCCTTCGATCGTCTTTCTGTCTGATATTATGACCGCCAAATTTCCATTTTAATTTTGCTACTTCTCTGACATCCCTTACTTTTGTTTTATTTCTTATCCATTCATTCCTTTTTCTATCTGCTAGATTTACATATAACATTTGTCATTCGATTGATCTTTGGGGTTTTGTTACCTTATCCATGTTTGATTTTGTAAGTATCCAGGTTTGGGATCCATAGGTAAGTACAGGAAGGATACATTGGTTATATACTTTCGTTTTGAGGTACTGATGATATTTTTTTCCTCTCTTTATTTCCGCTTTCCTTATTTCAGGTTGTAGCTCTGAGTTCATGTTCTTTATTTTTGTGGCGTTTCATGGTTTCTCGCGATGGTCCCCTTTTTGTTTGGTATAATTCTGTATAGAATAGTTGTGTGATATTTATAATAGATAGTTTAAGTTGTGCTACGTATTTTTACGTAAAATTGCACGTTAAGCGCTCTACGTTTTGTTCCAAATTTGAGTTTAAGTTGAATGTTTTTACATTACCATAACAAGTCTACTAATAGCAGAGAATATGGAATTCGGCACTGTGTTTTTTTGATGTAACAATTTTGTTTTTTGTCTTTTCAACTACAGTAGGAATATATTTGCAAAGAATCGTTTGTACTGGAAGCGGAAATTATCGTCTAGGCCTCATTTTTCGATCGGTCAATCAACCAATTCTATTCTTTGGTAACGTTAAGGTGCCCGCAGACTGCCGTAAGCTAACGTAAATACGTAAGCTCCTAACATGACCTTGACGAAGTGCGCTTGCGTAACTGTCAAATCTCATGCTTACGTAAAAATACGTAGCACAACTTAAACTATCTAATATGCTCTTTAACGTTAGTTTCTATGCCGTTCATATCCTTTATTTTAATTATTTCATATCTACCTAGAGTCAGCCTTAGACATTTCATATTTCTGTTATTTTCTATAACTCTCTTAACTTTTATTTCTCGCTACAAAAAAAACTGAATGTCTTTTCCACTAAAGTCTTTATTGTTTCGGGTTTTATTTAGGACATGTTTCAAGTCTAAAGAGACCCATCATCAGCTAAAACAAGTTAAACAAAGAGTGTAACTACATCCCAGCAGGCTAATGCGAGGGTATGAGAGTCTTTTGAAGGTTTTTGAAAGGTATGTTACATTTTAAGGGGGTATCGGTTTAATCTATTTAATATCCACTAAAGTTGCTTCGGATGTAGTAACACTCGTTGTTTAACTTGTTTTAGCTGATGATGAGTCCCTTTAGACTCGAAACATGTCCTAAATAAAACCCGAAAGAATAAAGACTTTAGTGGAGAAGACATTCAGTTTTTCTTTGTAATTTGCAAACTCCACTTTGAGAAATGGGCTATTTTTTCAATTTTATTCCTCGGCTCTTTCTTTTATTTTCTTTTATCATTTTACTTATAGTTCTATTTATTTCTGTGTATTTTATAGATGTTCCTACCCTGTATACTACTTGTTTTTAATATAACTATTATTTCAGGAACCGAGCAACCGCCGCGACGAACTTCAACGAACACAGCAGTCGAAGTCATGCCGTAACTAAAATTTACATTCAAGGTAAAAACAATATAACAAATGAGTTTCGCTCTGCAAAACACGCACACAAGAAGAATTATAAAAAAGTTTCTCTTCTGCTGGGACGCGAACCTGGATCTCCTGCTCTGTACGCAAACGCTCTTTCATTAAGCCACCAAAGATCATACATAAATTTTCGGAAAACTTTTACGTATTAGTCCGAGCATATTATTTTAAAAGGCCTTCCGTTTTCGGTCTAGAAGCAAATCATATTACTTTTTGGCAACAGACCATTTCCCCCTAATTTGACCCCGCTGAATCCGAATATCTCTGTTGCCAACTCGAAAAATCGACAGGGACGGAGAAAATCCCCCCAAACCCCCAAAAACCTGTTTTTTTTTTCAGTTTTATGCAATTTTCTCGAAAACTAACCTTTTTATCAAAAATTGCAAAGAACATTTTTTTGTGGAAAATAAAATTCACTTTCCAACGATGTATTGGTCAATAAGGTTAGGAAAAGCAAGTGGCTCTTCAGTGGCGTACATAAATTCGGATTATTTAGAAAAAACATGTTTATTATAGGTTTTTCAAAATTTTCTCAAAAACTACACTTTTTAGGAAAAAATATGTAGTATACTTTATTGTAGAACATAACATTTTCTTTTAAAAACTTTATTAAAATGTCGGGTTGTTGCCATATTTAAGGCTTCAGGGGCGTAGTAATATAAACTTATTTTCAAAAATAACTGAAATAATCAGTTTCTCTTGCATATTTAAATATCTTTTCTAAGATTTTCACAAAAAAATGTGCCTTTATTCTTTATTGAGGAGAGACAATTTCTTTTTAAATGATATATTAAGTGAGGTTAATGTTATGATAAATACTTGAAATTGAGATTTGATGGAAATTGAATGAAACCCGTAACAAAAATAATATTTTTTGGTAATTTTTGCAATTTACGGACGCCCGTGGAGAGTTTTCTATACTATGGGTCACATTTTGTGACACACTGTTTAAAAGGACATTTTATTATCGGGCCCGCCGCCGAAGCCATAAAAGGTCAAAAAAAAATCGACAAAACAAAATATTAAAAATACAAATTTACCGTATCAAGTTGAATTGACCTGTCCAGTCGATGTGGACCCGCGGCCGTACTTTCGATCTTTTGTACTTTCGATCTTTTGTACTTTCGACCTTTTGAACTTTCGACCTTTTGTTTTTTGATTTTTTGTACTTTCAACCTTTTGTACTTTCGACCTTTTGTATTTTCGACCTTTTGTACTTTCGAACTTATTTTTTCGATTTTTTGTACTTTCGACCTTTTATCCGGCGCTCTTTATTATCCACCGAAAAGCTAATAAGACACAAAATTGATTAGTTTGGATTGATCTTAAATAATTTCTTTAAATTAAGAACACCACTGGAGCGGTAAATATAAAATAACTTCCACTTTGTTATATATCGTTTGAAAAAAAAAATTATTGGCTATGATGAAGTATAGAACACATTTTTTCATAAAGAGCTTGGTTTTTAAGAAATTTGTTGAAATCACCCCCATTGACGGACGTCGCTGGAGAGTTTGCTATAAGTCAAACACCACCGAATTCCACATTTTTAAAAAGGGAATTTCCCTGTCTAGAAAAAAGTGTAGAACAAGTTTTTTCATGTTAAGCTTAGTTTTTGAGAAAATTAGATAAAACTTGTAACAAAAATGGTTTATTTTCTGTTTTTTCAAAATTAATTTAATTTACGGATGGCCCTGAAGTTTTATTTATAAAACCGATTTAATCATGTTATACGTCATTTTGAAGGAAATTTTATTGGGTATACCAAAATGTAATACATGGTTTTCTGTAGATATTAGTTTTTAAAAAAATTAAATAAATCTTGGAAAAAACATAGGTATTTTTTCAACTTTTTTAATTACTTCAATTAACGGACGCCGCTGGAGAGCTTGTTATTAGTCTAACTTTATTAAATAATACCATGTTGAAAAGGGAATTTTATTATCTACAATAAAGTATATACATTTTTCTCTCAGAAGCTTAGTTTTTAAGAAAATTTGAAAAAACCTCAAACTTTCAGATTTTGGGGGGTTTTTGGAGGTTTTTGCAGCCATTAAAAAAAAATAATATATTATTATTTTTTAATTATACAAATATATATTTTGAATGTACACCTGTGACAATTTTGGCTTTGCAGCGGCAATGTAAAATTCCGCCGCCATTTTGGCCGCCATCTTGAATATCTCAGCCCCTGTCAATATTTCGAGTTGGCAATTCAGCGGGGTCAAAATAAGGGGAAATTGCCCATTTGCCAGAGAGTAATATAAAATGCTTCTAGAAAGTGGATTTTCCCGAATCTTGCCTGAACTATATGCATGTGTGTGGTGTCTCAATACAAGAACGAGAAATTCTCAGGGTATTAACCCGACCAAACCATTCAACTGATTTCTATAATTCTTTTTTCCCACTGTCAAAGGTATGAAAACTCAAATAAGACGTAAAGTATCAACGTCTAAAAAAACCCTGCCGAAGACAAAACTTTTTGATAATTCTTCTTTATTTAATTTTACTTGTTTATGGTTTTAGGTCCTTGCATTATTTGCAATTTGGTATTTGAAAACTATTAAAACTGTTGCAGCATTGAGTTTCGAGCAACTTCTCGCCTGCGAATAGATGTTGTGTTTATTATTATATTTACAAAAAAATGAATTACATAATTTCTATTAGAAATAAAATTTCGGACTTCCATTGTCTTTATTTATTTTGAACACGACGTTTCGGTTAGTAAGTATCTCTAACCGTTTTCAAGTGTAAACAGTTTAGACTTGAAAACGGTTAGAGATACTTACTAACTGAAACGTCGTTTATAAAATAAAAAGACAGCTTATGGTTTTTAAATAAAAACTTGATTTTCTGTTGTGTAATTTCCCTGACTTTTATTTGAAACTTTTTGACAAATAAAAAAATAAACATGACATGTTTTGTCAGTTCATTTAAGGTCGCTTATTCAGCACAACGATTTTGAGTGACTTTCTATTTTTCTTGTTAATTTACCGCCGTTCGTTGTAAGATAAAGAGTGCCTATACGTTCTCTTTCCAAACATTGTTAGAGTATAGAAATCCGAGGTTTTGTCCTTTTATTTTGAAAGACATTGATGGTTATCGTGACTATTATATCCAAATATGTCAACATACAGGGACTCTAACTTTAATTTGACTGGGCTAACTTTTTAAACAGGACAACAGGAAGAACAAGGCATCAAGTACTGTGGATCAATCAATTTGGTGGACCTGGCTGGATCAGAAAACGCCAAGTGTACGAATAACGACGAACGGCTTAAGGAAACCAAAAACATCAACAAAAGTCTGGCAGCTCTGGGTAACGTAATGATGGCCTTAAAAAGCAAGAGTAAACAACATATACCATACAGGTGAGTCTTTTGAAATAGGGCAAGGTTAGTAAAAGTAAAAGTTGTTGTTTTCTTTATTCACGGGTACTAAACTTTACGTTTGTAGTATTTTTGGCTCACACTTCGCTGACTCGACATAAAAAGTTGCGAAGGCGGAAAAAATGCAATATACATTGACCCGACCTGAAGAACAAATTATGTCACGGTCCTGGGTACTATTTTCTTTTGTATTTGTAGATGTCGCCGAGGGGGATTTCACTGGCCGCAATATATGTACAAATTTTGATGAAATAATGCGGCATTATTTCGCATTTTTTCACATTTTTTCGCATTGTTTCGCATTTTTATACATTTTTTCAAATTTTTTCGCATTTTTTCCCATTTTTTCCCATTTTTTCACATTTTTTCGCATTTTTTCGCATTTTTTCTGCATTTTTTCACATTTTTCTGCATTGTTTCTTATTTGTTATAATTTTTTTTCTTATAAATCAAAAATCGTATGATTGCTCTCCCCGAGTTCAAACAAACAAACGGAATTAGTGTTCGGTAAATATTTTAGTAATCACGCATTTTTTTTGCCCATTTAAATGAAAATTAAATTAGCCCTGATTACTGCTGAGTCTTCAACGAGGTCTTCAAGTTATATTTTTCTAAATGCAAAAAATAAGGACGTGTTAAATTCGTTTTTAAAACTGCCATTAATAAAGGGATTAATAAAGAACGCGATTCTTCCGCGAAATCGCTTGTTACCAGGAGGAATTGTAAACTCTTATGTGCTTACATTAAGGTTGATTTTCGTTTATTTACTAAAAATCAGGTATGAAAACTATTTCCATCTTTGTTGCACTTTCGATATGTATATAGCACCTGCTCTTTCTTTTCCTCAAAAATGGGACTCCTGAGCTGACGCGAACTAAAGTCCGCGTCAGTTAAGAAGTGATATTTTTAAGGCAATAGAAAGAGCTGGCGCTATACGCAAATCCATATTATGCTGGTTTTACTCCAATAATGTGAGACGACTCTCGACTGACAGACTTTTAAGATTTCAAGGACCAATGACAGACCAACCTCGAACAAAACAAACAGGACAGGGAAAAACAAAGAACAGACTGACCAGCCAAATACTAAAATCAAAACAACCTTCAAAAAAAACGCTTACAAAACAAAGACGTACAAAAAAAATGTACCAAAAAAGTGAGACTGAAACAGAAACTGAAAGTGAAACAGAATACATAAGTGAAAGTGAGATAGAAGCAGAAGATTTTGAGGACATTGATATATCAGACGATTAGGAGTAATGAGTATAAATGTATATTTTCACTTAAGAGTAGACATGCTGTTTTTCCAGTCAGTCACCTTAGCTCCGAAACGTAGAAGCGACGTTGCAAAATGCGGCAAAACGACTCACGTGATATACATACCTTTTTGAGTGAAAAAAACATCAGAATTGGCTGAAATTTGAGTGGAGGGCGCATTTTGTATAAACTAAGCCACGGCTCGGAGCATTTTTTTGATTTTTTGTCAAAAATTCTTTCTAGGCCACCGATTCGATATTTATGTCATGAATATTTCGAATCGGTGTCCTTAGAAAGAAGTTTTTACTTATTCGGCAAAAAAAACCAAAAAATTGCTCCGAGCCTTGTCTAAGTTTTTACAAAATGTGCCTTCCAATCAAATTTCAGCCAATTCTGATGTTTTTTTCACTCAAAAAGGTATGTATATCACGTGAGTCGTTTTGCCGCATTTTGCAACGTCGCTTCTACATTTCGGAGCTAAGGTGACAGACTGGAAAAAAAGCATGTCTACTCTTAAAAAGTTTTATAAACATGATTAATAAAATACCTTTTATTAACCTACCGAAAAATTACCCTTTTCTTTTTACCCTTTTTACAACACTGCCCGAATACAATTAACTCAACAATTCTTAATTTTATTATTTAGCATTTTTCCGCATTTTTTCGCATTTTGTCAAACAATGCGAACATATGTACAAAAAAATGGTCAGTGAAATCCCCCTCGGATGTCGCCACTTTTGTGAAAGTATACGGTATCGCAGGCATTATTTATTTATTTCTCTTACCAATAACCGTAAGTTGAGATTCATATACCGCCTTTATAGCTTTACAAAAGTGTCACATTGGCCATCCAGTGTTCTGAAGAGTCCCTTAAGGACGAAACAGTTAACTGTGTCCAGTAGATCTTGGACCCCCTTGGGTGTACAGCTTTCGAGCTGTCCACGAAAAAATACAAGAGAAACTAAATCTTTCTATGCCCGCTCTGCCTCGAAAAATTGTTGTTTTATTTAAAAGTTTCAAATAGGTTTACTTATAGTCACCCATACATAGCAGTTTTTAGTCAAAGGTGACAATATTTTTTTTTCTCAGAGACTCGAAACTGACCTTCCTGCTGCAGTCCTCGCTGGGTGGAAACTCAAAAACGCTGATGGTGGTCAACATTCCTCCATTTGAACATAACTACATGGAAAGTATCAGTTCGTTGAGGTTTGCCTCAAAAGTGAAAGAGGTGAGTATTTGTGGTTTTTTCTTCAAATAAGAATATGGAGCGCGTGTATTTTGTCAAAATAATGTCAAAACAATGTTTAATTTAAAAACATAACGTTAGGTTGGATGTTAGTTCTAATGTCATATTCATAGTGAAAAAGAAGCTTAATAACCCGTTTTCTGACGTTAGAAAAATAATCTTATGTTTTTATAACGTTTTTTAAAGTGTTTTTTAAACGTTAAAAAAATATTGATTTTTAACAGTGAAAAACAAATGTTTTTGTAACATTAAAAAATAAATGTTTTTTAACAATGAAAAAATATATTTTTTTCAAATATCTCTAAAGTTACTGTAACTTAAATAATGTAAATAAAATTATTCTATTTTGGAAAAGCAGAGCAGCAAGAGTCCGTTGAGGTTTTCGTGAACTCTACACTCAGTAAAGGAAATTCGGATCCGTAACTTCTGAAAATAAAATTTAAAATTATATGTAAACAATAATTTTGTAGTAAGTGCCTCGCTCTCGTTCTCATTGATGCTCAAGTGAATACAGGGCAAACAATATTCAACTGAATGCTCGTTTAAAATTCGCACTCTGATAGGATGGGGTCCCGTGCCGAGGCATTCGTTTGGCCCCGTTGCGAGGCTTGATAATTCTGCCTTAAATGAATACGCGGCTTAATGTCCGGCGGCTAATCATTCGCAGTGAATTGTGGCATTCCCTGTCTGATTAACTGTAACGTAGGTATGCGATATTTCATACAAAACAGTTTTTTTTTACTTTTGTTTACTTTTCTTACCTAATTTTGTAATGCTTCATTTAAATCATTGCATACATATTTGTTATTCTTTAACTATACCATCTTTTCCACACAACTGGTGTATATTCGTATCCAAATATGAATTCACTATCATTATTAATAATTGTGCTTTTAATTTGCCATGTTTGTTTCTACAAAAATATTTTAACCAAAATTGCAGAAAGCGTATCTGCTACCGACTCGCATGAACTCACAGCGAAAAGCAACTAAAAATGGCGATGGCCCGTTCTGGTAGTGGAACTATGCGGCAGCGCCCTCTGTAGTATATATTTTTTTAATGTTTAAAAAACAAAACATTTATTAGCTTCATATATCTTAAATTCAACGCTAGAAATGAGATCTTGAAAAAACATTATAAAAATAACCATATATTGATGGTATTATTTTTAATGTTAATAAAATTATGGTTTTTGAAATATTGGTTTCTTAACGTTAGTAAGCAATATATTTTTGGTAATCCTTTTACATGAAATTTTCGTTAGGGTTTTCAACATGTTTTTTTAATGTCAAAAGTTGACTTATTTTTAACACAAATTTGTGCTAGAAAAAAAAATTTTTTTTTCAACATTTATTTAACGTTTTTTATGATTTTGTGCTTAGTGGGTACAACATGGTACTGCTAAAATTTAGAGCCAGTAAAAAAAAATCGGGGTTTTGCGCCGAAATGTTTACCCACAAAAAATTCTGCTGAAGCAATTAAAATGTATTGTAAAGGGCGTAAATTAAAACATCCATGCTCCACGCACCAAAGTAATGCGAGTAATACGACTAACTGATGGCTTGTGTCGGGCACAACATTTCTTTGATTTTTCCTATGTAAACAGCGCTAAAATATTCAACATTGGCCCTATCTCTGTTAAAAGGGCCGGAAAATGCTAATATATAAAGAAATTGTCCCATCGGTAACACGATTTGTCCCGTTCGGTAACGCTATTTTTCGATGTTACAGAAATGGTCCCTGTGTTACGAATCGGGACATTGATTTTTTTTTTGGAATTTAGTTGGAAAATAGTTGTATTTGTAATTTGTCTTGATATTTTTGACCATTATCTATTTTTGTAATTTTGTTTTGTGTTGCAAAAAGTTTTTAAATTTTTGTCCCTTCTGTAACGTTGTTGTCCCTTCTGTAACGCCTAAAATACCTGATATTTTTATGTTTTCCTTTGGATACAACTTAAGTAAAAGAATAAATTATTTTTCAGATAATGTGTATTTCAATAATTTGTGAGGAAAAGATACTAGAAGTACATAACAAAAATCTCTAAAAGCTGGTTTTTAAGAAATATTTTGCTAGTTTTTATAATAAAATTACTGCGCGTTATGTTTTTTACTCAGTTTCTCACTAGTTATCTTATTTCAGGTATATTTTAACACCTTTGAGAGATTTTGGATGAGCAATGTGGCCAAAAATACCGCGTTACCGTAGGACACATAATAGTTTAACGCCTAAGACATTCAGTTTTCAATTTTTGCTGATGCAAAAACTTAAATTTTTTTTCAGCAAAAATGTTCATTTTGTTAAAAAAAAAGTATCGCATCATCTTTGCTTCAAACATTTCAGCCCATTTTTGACCTATCTCTCTATTCTCTCTCAACTTTACTTCGGAATCAGCTACGAAACTCATGCTACAAAGCTGAAATTTGACAGACTAATAGAAACTATGATAAAATCATGGGAAAAAATTAAAAAATCTTAAAATTTAAAATAAGACATTGCAAAAGTTTTGAACAATATACTACTATGTCGGTTTAGAACGTTTTTCTACGTTGTCCGACGCCTATTCTCCACCTCCTTCGATCCTGACAGTCATCTTCCGTCAGGTTTTTTGACTCATTGATTTTTGGATTGACTGTTGCCATTCCAGTTTAGGACGCCCTCTTTTCTGCGCCCTATTGGTTGCCATTCTAGGACCTGCTTTGGTAATCTTTCGTCGCTCATCCGTTGTACAAGGCCGTACCATATCAGTTGCCTTTTAGTGATGTCATCCGTTATGCTTCCTCGATTCCCATTCCTTCTTTTATGATCTCATTTCTTATATGATATGTTCTAGATATTCTCATTGATCTTCTTATTGCATCCATTTCGACACTTTCCATTTTTGCGTTGTATTTTTCTGTTACGCGACAAGTCTCTATTCCATACAACAGCGTGCTTTTCACCATTGTTTCATATATGTTAAATTTTACATTCTTTTTTATCTCTCTGCTCCTTAAAATACTGCTTAGACAACCAATAACCTTTTTTGCTTTTACTATTATTTTTTCCAGTTCTTTACAGTCTGTTCCTGTCTTATCAAATGTGACACCCAAGTATACATACTCATTACATGGAGATATTGTTTGTCCATTTTCTAGTTCTAATTCACTTGATTCGTTTCCAATACTTAAGTACTGTGTCTTGTCCACGTTTACTGTTAACCCCCACTTTTGGTATTCTTCCGTTAACTTTCTCATCATATACTCCATGTCTTTTTTATCATTAGCTACAATTACTTGGTCGTCAGCAAACTGTGGTATGTATATGGTAAATCGGTCGTTAAGTTGTATTCCCATGCCGTGTACTTTGCGTTTCCAGGTTTTTAGAGCTACTGCGATATATATTTTAAAAAGAGTTGGAGAGATACAACATCCCTGTCTTCAGCCTTTCGTTACCAGGAATTCTTTTGAAAGTCGATTTCCAATTTTAATTTTAGATTTTGACCCTTTGTATAGTTCTTTTATCGCTTTTATGTATGTATCATTGATATTAGTCTGCTCTGTCCATAATTTTTCTACTGGAACGGTATCATATGCTTTTTGTAGGTCCACAAAGGTAACATGAGTCTCTATATTTCTGGCGCTCCTTTTCTCGATTACTTGTTTAAGACAAAAAACATTATCACTGCAAGATTTGCCTGCACGAACCCCACTTTGCTCTTGAACAATATTCCGCATATTTTACAACTTTGAAACCTACATATTATACTTTAAAAAAGAAGTGAGATCATAACAAAAACATTTCATGTGAAGAAAAATGGTATTCCGTAAAAAGAATTAAGATAAAACAGAGACAGATTTATCGGTCGTTGGATAAAAGTAAAGCCAAGTTCTTTAATAGAAATTTCAAAATAAAAGGTTCTTACTAGTTTGGAAATGTTTTTCTAAACTTGGCTATTACGGCTGCAAATGGCTCTTAGGCCCAGTGCTAAATTAAATATAAAGAAGTTTGGCTGTAATAGCAAAAAATACATTTCCAAACTAGCAAGAACCTTTCATTTTGCAATTTGTATTGGAGAACTTCGCTTTACTTTTATCCAGCGACCGATGAATCTGTCCCTGTTTTTTCTCAATTCTTTTTGCGAAATATATATATATATATATATATATATATATATATATATATATATATATATATATATATAAATATAAATGTTTTTGTTATGATACTAAACGTTTATTGTTGTTCCAGGTAAAGACGGTGTCGAAGAAGAACAAAACACTTTTGTCAAAATCAAACTCGATGATTAATTGAATAAATCAAAGGTAAGTGTACCTAATAGAAAATGTTTACTATATTCAAAATATGTATTCTTTATTGTGTATTTAATTTTTATTAATTATAAGGTTTTATTTAATATATTAATATTTTTGTGTCTTCTGCTACTATCTCTGGTTAATTGATTTAAAAGGATTCTTTATAAAATTGGCTTTACAAAACTATCAAATACCATGGCAATTACTTTTTATCTCTTGAAGATATTTCTGTTTAAAATTTAAAATTATTTGCAAATCATTAAAAATTATCTTGAAATTATTAAAATAAATTTTTTGTGTAAGCTAAACTTTTGCGAGAAAAATTTTCATTTTTTACGAAATTTGGTACAGAATTACCTTTTTATTTCTTTAACACAGTGCTATTTTTTTAAATCAAAGAAAAGAAAAAAAAGACATAAAACTGCTTGGAGAAATTTTCAGGTAAATAATAAGGTAAAAAATCTTTTTATATTTTATTTGTATAAAAATCAAATATAAATAAACAATAATTATACAATCAAGTAAAACTAAGTGTCAATCTCTTCCAGACCACTATTTGCGAAATTGGAGTGTTTCCAACATAGAGAGGTTATGCCCTCTTTGGATCGCCAAGCTGATCCTTTGAATGAAGAAAACTTTAAAGCTTCTGGACTTAACGATCAAACTTAATTTATTCAAAAACTTTTTGGCCTCTCTACCCCAAGAACTATTGGTTTTCATACTAAAAGGAAGAAAAACAAGAAGTAGACGGCTGAATGCCTGAAGAAGAGAAAAAAATTACCCCAAAGTTAAATTCACCCCGTGTGGGAAAACAGACGTATATTGAACTAAAACAAAGGAAAAAAATCGGCAACACGCTAGAAGCTTACCTTCTTTCATTTAACAGCAGTTCCACAGTTTCACTCGCGGCACCGCGGACTTTCTTGTGGATGGAATTTTGGTCTTAATCTTAAAAGCACGTGTGACTTCTTCGGTGGTTTTTGCGAAAGTGGTTTTTCATTCCCATGACAAATACAGGGGGCGCTTCATAACTCCCAGCGTGTGCAAAGCGCGCATGATTTTTGCCAAAATGATCAGGTGTTCAAAGAGAAAATAACTTTCAACAAAGAGAAAAATTATGACCTGATCGGAATTTTCACAAACAAGGAGTTTCTTTTTTAAACGTTTGGATAAAGAGCCCAAAAATATCAAAACAAAATTTAAGGTTAGGTTTTTCCAAAAATTCAAATAAAAACAAAAACAAAAAATAACTGGCAGCATTAAACACATAGCAATGCTCCAGCTCCTCATACTTTCTATGGTTTTCTGTTTCGCCAATTGGTGCAGCCACACCTCATTCTTTAAATGTTTTTGTTTTAATATAGCCATAAGGTAAGGTGTGTCTGCAAGTGGCGTCCCAGACTAAACGCCTTCCTCTTATGATGATGCTTCCACTGTGACCTCCAGTGGGTCTATTGTGGCTCACTTTTGAGTGGTTTCTCACCACTGTTGGGTGAGACACTTTTCAGATCGTCTGAGTCAATCTGAGGTTTACCGAAAGTGTTCTGACGTAAACGTGCAATAGCCGGACATTCGCACAGTACATGTCTGATTGTTTCGTCAGCCTCCATACAAAGTCTACATTCGGTCTCTTCTGTTAGTCCCATTTTGTGCATAGGTACTCTCACTCGACAGTGACCCGTAAAAACACCAGTCACTATACGTATCTCCTATCTGGTAAGTCCAATGATAGGAATCAAGCGCTCTTAAGGCTGCTTGACTGTCGGAGAAGATTTTTATTGTCTTATTGGTCCATTCGTGGTCTGTAATCCACCGGGCACACAGTTCAATGGCTACGAGTTCAGCCTGAAATATAGTAGCTAATTGTTTGATCTCTTTTTCTTGGATACTAACAACTCCAGATCCAATGCCTGATGGCATTTTGGATCCGTCGGTATACCAGAAGCTATCGTTATTTGATAAATTTGTCCTTTTCTTTAACCAGTCCTCCCTCTCCGGGAGGATAATGTTGTGAAGCTTTCTGCTGTTGGGCATGACGTCGGATATCATTTCTAGAGTTGCGTCCAACTCTGGTTTTAAGAAAATTTAACTAAATTGGCGCTCTAAAGCCACAATGACACAGAAATGCATGCATGCATGAAAATGTGTAAAATCTAACCTAAAAATAAAATTATATTAATTTTTTTATATTTTAGCTAGTTTTTTTTAAATGTTCTTGAAAACTAAGCTTTTTAGGGAAAAACACGTTATAGCCTTTGTTGTAGACAATAAAATTTCCTTTTCTACCATATACACCTCGGTAGCTTACGACTAATGAAAAACTATTCAGCGTCGTCCGTTTATTGAGGTAGAAAATCGGGAACATGTCTTTAATAAAAAAATTACATTACTTCAATAAACGAACGCCTCTGACATATATTGTTAAAAGAGAAATTTTATTGTCTGCAATAAAGGTTATTACATATTTGTCCCCAGAAAGCTTAGTTTTGAGAAAATTTGAAAAAAAGTTAAAAATTTCAGGTTTTTTGGCGTCTGGGGGGTTTTTGAGTGTCTGAGGAATTTTGAGGGGTTTTTGCAGCTAACATCTAAAAAACTAATATAATTTTATTTTTAAGGATAGATTTTACACATTTTCAATGCATTACTGTTCATTGTGGCTTTAGGGCGTCAATTTAGTTAACTTTTTAGAAATTTGAACACGACTTTAAGAGGAGGAGGGATGAAAAAAATTGTACCAAAAATCTTTAACCTATCTTCAGCTAGAATCCATTGTCAAACTGTGTTCCTCATGTTTTGTATGGTCAACTACCTCTAGCGCCTGCACAATAATCCCGGCATCAAAGTGCACGCCCAAAAATTAAATAAAAAACTATTCGCAAAAATGTTTCTAGTTATTTTGTGTAATAATTTGATGCCGCGTAATGGAGGATCAGCCCTAGGGAAGCAAAAAGAAAACACAAAAAAATAATTTTAACAGTTTTTATATTTTTCCAACAAAAATAATGTCAGCCAGGAATGGAAATCGTTTTTTTTTTCAATAATAATAAAATTATCGTTTTTTTAATAATAACAAATTTGTGCAACTTTGTATTTAAAATATCTACAATGTTTTTTTTTTTGTTGCAAAATGTCAACATAGAGGCGTCTAATACAGGATGTTCTAAAAGAGTTTTCCAAAATTTTCACATTTTGTAGTTATTTTAAAAATAAAAAATGGAGAATCTAGTGCCATAAGGGCAAGGGATAGATAAGAACAATAAGATAATAAAAACATTTACCTCAGGCTGGATTTGAACTAGCGACCTTTTGCTAATCAGGCAAACGCTCTTCCATCTGAGCTACCGAGGCACTGATTCAAAATTCGCTCAGAAATCAGTGCCTCGGTAGCTCAGATGGAAGAGCGTTTGCCTAGTTAGCAAAAGGTCGCTGGTTCAAATGCAGCCTGAGGTAAAGCTTTTTATTATCTTATTTTTGTTTTTCCCTTGTCCTTATGCCTTAAGCACACACAAGGGGTGGCACTAAAATTCAAGACTACTTTATACCGAATCCTATGTATCCAAAAATGACATATCGTTACATTTTTATTTTGTTTTTGTCTGTTTTTAAAGTTAATTTAAGTTTTTGTGAAATACACTGAGAAATGCTTATGCCATTTTACGTTAGCGTAATTAAAATCTGTTATTTGACAGTTATTTAAGCTGCAAGCATTAAAAATATACTTATATCGGACGGGACTAAGTCTGTAGACTTGGTACTTAGATTTTAGTAAATACTGGTCTATTATTTCCGTAACACACTGTATTCGAAGCTCTATGTCAAGCATTACTTTTAAGTACGAATTTTTCTATTTTCCACAAAATTTCGAACATAAAAATAGTATTTTGCAATATTGTTTAGAATGAATTCTACTATGTAATGTGGGCCTTGTACACAGGATGTGTCAAAACTCTCACTTTTCTAAAAAATAGTCACAGGTGTTAAGAAAATCTCTCCTTCTAAAAATTTATTAAAAAAGTGTATTTTGCTAAATCTGAATTATTTTTTGAGACACCCTGTATATTAAAAAAAGAGGTATTTGCAGAACTAGCCCACGTAGTGTGACCCTTACTTTTATCCTTACAGGGTGTCTCAGAACTGATTGTGCAGAGTAAAAGTGTAGAGTCCTTGAGAAAAAATATTTATATTCGGTCACACTTACCTTAGTTGAAAAGTTGATATTTACCGAGATACAAGATGTCCTTAAAAAATGTTTGTGTTTTTAGGTTTTTTGGAACAGTGAACTTGATATTTTTGTGCCCTAGTGTACTAATGTTTTTATTTAAAAATCACTTTTATTCAAAATTCTTTTTAAAATTATTAAATTTTTTGTATACTTTATTTGTATTATATTTTTGTGGGCCGTAAACAGTTACACTTGTTTTAATGTAGAAAAAAATGCCTGGTTTAAAAAAATCGCAAACCCCAAATCATAATTGTAAGTAAACAATTCGGTTATTGTTAACTTTCAACTATGTTAAGAACAGCCAAATCTCAATATTTTTATTAAATGATTCTGCATTTTCACCTTTTACAATCACTTCTGGGTTACCCTGTACAATTATTTAAAATATTTCAAAAAACAGCTTAAAATTAAATTTATAAAAAAAATATAGTGACGTTATAATAAGTAGTAGCGTTTTTAAGAAATACGAGCATCGTGAATAAAAGAACATTTTTAATCAAATACCAACAACTCAGATCAGTTACTAAAAGAAACAAACAATATGGAATACAAAAAATAATAGAAACAAAATTTCGAATTGTCTTTCTTTATTTTAAACACGACGTTTCGGTTAGTAAGTATCCCTAACCGTTTTCAAGTCTAAACTAAACAATCTAGTCTATAGGCTACTACTTATACTACTTGTTGTGCAGTCAGGTGTGACGCCGCCCCCTTTTTAATCCTAAGACGCCTGTTTTCCTTAAGGAGTAGTTTCCATATGTTTGGTATGTCCGTGCTTGGTTGTCTGAACACTTCTTTATTCTGCATTTTAAACGTAGCTTCAATAAACTTTCGTTTTCGCCAATGCGACTCCTTATGCAAAACTTTAGCTTCTGACCACAGAATCCTGTGATCATTTGACCATGCATGATCCGCTAAACTGGATTTTTCAATATCCCCTAATTGGGTACTTTTTAGATATTCATTTACTGTAACCTGAAGAGGGCGTTTCGTTTCACCTAAATATGATTTACCACACTCAGACGGGTTTTGGTAAATACATTCCTTATTATTTGAGAGATTTTCTGGTTTTGTTTTAGTTATAACAAAACAAAACTCCTTATCGTATTTCCCTATAAAAATACTGTTTTTATATTATAGTGCTTGGCTTATGTTTTCTGAAATCCCTTGAACATATGAAATATTAATAATACCCAACGGATTATTATTTTGAGAATGTGCTACATTTTGTTTATTTTGAATTTTTAAGATCGTTGAGTTTATTCATTTCTCGGGATAACCATCCTGTTGTAAGTCCTTTTTAATGTTGTTAATTATTTATTATTACTACAAATATTTACGGTTCGTAAATAAAAACTTCTTAAAACTCCTTGTTTTGTAGCAACAGAATGATTAGACTGAAAATTTAGGTACTGTCCCGTGTGTGTATGTTTCCTATATACAGTGGTTTAAATGTTTCTGTCTAATCGTTTGACAAGAACATCCAAAAAAGGTAAGGCCGAATCTTTTTCAATGTCCATGCTGTATATACCAAATCCCGTGTGAGTGTGGTAAGTCATATGTAGGTGAAATAAACGCCCTCATCAGGTTGGAGTAAATGAACATCTAAAAAATACCCAATTAGGAGATATTGAAAAATCCGGTTTAGCGATTCATGCATGGTCAAATGATCACAGGATTTAGTGGTCAGAAGCTAAAGTTTTGCATCAAGAGTCGCATTGGCGAAAACGAAAGTTTATTTAAGCTGCGTTTAAATTGCAGAATAAAGAAGTTTTCAGTCAACCAAGCACGGACATACCAAACATATGGAACCACTCCTTACGATTAAAAAGGGGCGGGCCGTCACACCTGACTGGATACCAAGTAGTATAAGTAGTAGCCTATAGACTAGATTGTTTCGTTTACACTTGAAAACGTTAGAGATACTTACTAACCGAAACTTTTGTTTCTACTCATTGTCTACGAGTTTCAAACAAAAACAAAAAATAATGTTATTACAATTTATTTTAAACCACTACTCTTGGTACAAGGAGCATTTCGGTAACGGTAAGAGATAAAATTTTCGTTAAATAAGAAAAAAGTTGCGCTATTCTAAGCCCAATAAGATATTGTATCGAAATAAATAATGTCTAAAACTAAATGTTGGTTTTTCAAAAAATTGAAATATTTAGACATTTTTTAGGACAAAACAGCTTAGGACATTATTTTCTAAAGCAGTCATATAGAAAATTGTTTTTTTTTTAGTGGCAAGTATTCAAAAAAAAATTGTTTCTTAGCGCTATGTTGTTGGCATTTAATTCCAGATATTCTAAAAACACTTTGTTTAAAAATAGTCGTTGCATTTGTTTTTTTGTTATCTTTCGAAACTACAACTTTGCCTTAAAATTAAGAATTTTACAATATTTATAGCGTACATAATTTTAAGTTTTTTTTCTAAAATCAGTCACATTAAAAATTCGCCTACTCTGTGTTTTTGACATTGATTTGAATACTTTCGGATATCTAATTATTATTAATGAACTATATAACGAATGCAACTACTGGAAATTTCTAGAAAAAAATATTTTAGATTTTTTGAAGAATTATGATAAAGCACAAATACTAGATAAGAGGCTATGGTTTACAGGGTGTCCCAAATTCGATGTTTTTGGGAGTTTCAGGTATTTCTAGGAAATAAACTAACCCACACTATATATTGGTTTATGAAAAGTCTACATTTTATAATAACTTTTTTATTTATGAAAATTTTATTTTGGTGTAAATTATTTTTTTTTTAATAAAAAATCCAACTGTCAACTTTAGTTTTATCTGTAATTTTAATTTTTGAAATATTCCATAAAAAATACAAAATATCCTTAGTACCTCAGAACCAAAGTGTATAACCAATGTATCCTTCCTGTCCTTACCTATGTATCCCAGACACTTACAAAATCAAACATGGATAAGGTAACAAAAGCCCAAAGATCAATGGAAAGATAAATGTTACATGTAAAGCTAACAGATAGAAAAAGGAATGAATGGATAAGAAATAAAACAAAAGTAAGGGATGTCAGAGGAGAAGTAGCAAAATTAAAATGGAAATTTGTCGGTCATAATATCAGACAGAATGTATTGTAAACTGGAGACCTTGGGAAAATAAAAGAAGTAGGGAACGACCACAAATGAGATGGCGGACGATTTGAAGAAACATGCGGGAGCTAGATGGATGAACACGGCGACAGACAGGGAAGAGTAGAAGATATTGGGAAAGGCCTATATCCAAAGATGGATCGAAGAAGGCTAAATAGATAGATAATTTTTGAAATCGACCCCCACCCTTTGTTTTGGCTTACGTGCGCTGGATTTTATTTATTTTTTAATGGGACTATCTAGAACCAAAACCAATCTAGGTACTAAATTTAATCTATAACACAAGTAATATTTTTACCAGTACTCTAATTGTTAAATTTTACTCTCATCATTTTTTCTCGGCTTCTGTCTGGTGGATTTCATTCATTTTTAAATCGTACTATCTAGAGCCAAAGCCCAACCTAGGTACCAAATTTAATTATAATCGGGCAAGCAGTTTTTGAGTTATGCGCGTTGGTCGTTACAGACAGACAGACAGACGGTGCGACAAAAAAGTTTCAAACTCATCTGAAACGCAAAGATATATAAAAAAAATTAGCACGATCATCATAGCTCAGACTAATATAGTTATCGTATATGTGTGAGCTGAAATGCCAATTTAATGTCGAATTTCAAAAATTGATTTTTTATAAAAAACTGTAAAAAAAACCAATTTACAAGTTGTTACATTTAAAAACTTTCTAAAAATTGAAGCTTGCAAGTGTGTCTTATTTTTTCCCATCTCCCCTAAAAAACCAAATAATATCGAATTTGAGACACCCTGTACATAATGATAGGTACAAAATATGTTCCAAATGAATATTATACACTAACTTTTGAACGCAAAAAATTAATTAGAAGATTTTGATGCTTTGTTTATCAGAGCGATGTTGAGTATTGATAAAAATTGTTTTTCTATGAGAGTGAATTTTGACCTATTTCTTTGTAAAATTCATTAAACCGTTATCTTTAATTTCAATATCGCCAAAAAGTCTTTTGACAGTGACAGAATAATTAACACTTACACAACTGGTTAGGGACCATCCCTAAATTACGTAACGCAAGAACAACTACCTGCCTCTCTTTAACTCACTGAAAGGAACATAAGGCTCTCTCTCTTAGTGCGTTACGGAATTTATGAACAAGCCCTAGTTACACCATAGCAGCAAAGGCATTTGATAGGCAATATAATAAACAAAAACTTTATTTTAGTATTATCATAATTTGATATAACGGTACCGTAGAATTGATTTTAGAATTGATTTTCCACTCTAAATATAGTGTGGAAAGTGCGATTTTCCGCACCTCTCGTAGAAAAACGTAATTTTTAGTTCAAAAGTTCTTAAGCAATAAAAGGATTTCTCATTCAAAATAAGCTGAAAGGGATACAGTGTGACAACATTTTTTCACAGGATAACTTACATACTATTCGCAAAAAATGGCTTATTTACATAATTGACTTTTGTTACATGATAAAACATTTTTTTTGGTTAACTCTGTTTACAGCATTTGTGCTGTATCAATCTTTAATATTAGCGTTACAAAAACTATACAGTATCCCTGACTCCTCATGAACAAGGATCAAATGGAACCGCCTAAATATGCCAATTTAATAAATCAAAAAAAGTTTACAGGAAAATATAAAAAACAGACTTTAGATAATATTCCTATCACACCAATTTGTTTTATTTTTTTTCAATTCAACCTGTGATTTTTTTGCAATTCCTATTCAATATATAACAACTTTTTTATATAATATTTACGTAAGTAGACAGTAGGGGTAAAATCATTATTTTTATTATTTTCATGATTGAATTTCGGTTATATCCTGATTTGTATCCGACATAAAATCTACATTACATGGTATGTCCACAGTTTTGATTTGGAACGTTGGACTCCATGTATTGTAGTTTTTTTTTAAGTGTATGATTTATATCTATTAAGAATAACGATTGAATATTATTTTTGATTTTGCTACAAACGAATATAGTTGGAAGCCTAGGGTCTCGTCTTCATTTTCGCTTACCGTAATGAAACTTTCTACCGTATATTTTTTAATTTTAGAAGTGCTGCAAGTAATTTTTAATAATTTTAACATATAATTTAAAGTTTACTATCATCAATAAAATATTTGTGAAGTGTTACTAAAAGTTCAAAAATTTATTTTATTAGTGCATTTAAGTGGTGTTAATTTAAGAAAATTATAAATTTTAGGTGTTTAAAAATGTTTCCATATTGACAAAATAAACCCCCTGTATTTTCTTAGAATTACAAAACTGACACAACGTTCTTTTAGATATAACAAAAAATTTGAGACTACTACTTTTTATTTGATTTTTTTAATATCACCCTGTATCTTTCCAAACAAAATTACGCAAACTAATTTTTTTATTACAGCCTGTAACAAGCCGTCAAAACAAAAATTCAATTAGCTCAGTAGCTACAATAAATAATGTAAAAAAAAAAACAGTAAAAATAACAGCAAAGTATTTGTTGCTAAGCATACACGTTCAGAAAATAGTAATGATGTAGTTCGTATTACCCAAATAAATAAAGTCATGTAAATGGTTTATAAAGAATTTTAAAGATGTTATTTTGACATATGTAGATTTATTTTAATTTTCAGCACTAAAATAAAAAGATACGAAAAATCTTTGTTGTGTAGTTAGTTTTTAGCACTCAATTTTTTGATTTTAAAAAATGGCAGCTTTACTCGTATTGTTGTAATGTGCTGACTTTTGTATATTGATCTGTAAGGTCGTTATAAACAAAACTACTATAATGATTATAAAAACTTTACTTATTTTTTAAAATACCCTCTATTTTTAACAGTTTATACTAATTTTCTTCTTTTTTGTCAAATATAAATAGAAGCTAAGAATCTTTAATTTGGTATATATTTTTTTAAAATAACGTAACGTCTAAGAAATCCACTTACTTTTTCATTTTTTAGATTTTTTTGTACTCCGACACTGTATATGCATGACCCATCCAGCAATTTTAGTTTTTAAGAGATACAATTTGTTTATGTCCAACTTCAATTTTAATGCAGGATCTTGCACACAACAAAAATGTTCTCCAAAAAAAATAATACTATAGTGTTGTACTATAAACGTACCAAGTTTCATTACGGTATGCAAAAATGCAGACAAAAGTGGCTTAGTCTCCCAACTAATACAAGCACACTTTTGTTTTCACTTTCTATGATATTTAATTTTCTAAAGAATAACATTTTTGGCAAAATTCGAAGCATTATTTCATTAGCAAAGTATTTTTTGAAAACCCTAGTTTATAGGGGTGAATTTCAGCATGTATATTCATAGAAAACTGAAAACAACAGCCAGCGTGTTATCATTTGCGTTTAAGAGTGTGAGCTAGGGTAAACAAACTTATAGATGTAATTGAAAACTAATTAACATCGTAAAACAATTATAAGGTTTTGTATCTTGTTATTAAAAATAATAACAATCACATGAAAATGGCTAGGCTTTAAATACCTTTAAATAACTACATTTTGGGTTGACTCATTTACAATTATGAGTTCGTTTATCCTAGGAGACACTGACAAATTCTTATTTTTGCAATTTAAATCTAATTTTAAAACATAAAAAATATTAAATACAGCTCTGTATTTTACATTTTAGAATATTTCAATATTTAGAACTGTATTCGAAAAACACAATTTTTAAAAATAAGCTTACATTCTATATAGAAAATTCCAAGGGGTAGCTCATGTAGCATTTTGTGTAAACAGTTTGAACAATACAAAAAGTCCTTAACATTGTAAAAAACCATGCTATTTTGAAATTGCCGCTGTCTCTAAATTCATCTTGAATTCAATATATATATTTCCGCCAATGACATCAGAATAATTAATAAGTGATATTTGTTTACAATTTTGTGTTATTAAAAATACTAAAGGACATTGTTGACAATGAAATGTCTATAAAGAGTTTTCTGTGAAAACATGCTCAATTACATAGCGTAAATCCGGCGTAAATGTGTTTAAATGAATGCAATGAACAATTACGGTCCAAGCACAAATAAAAACAAGTGGTGAAATTGAAAACATATCCTAAACTGCATAACCGGTATGAACAAAAGTTTGAGACTACTACTTTTTATTTATTTATTTTTTAATATCACCCTGTATGTTTTAGCATATTACAAAATTAAGCAAACAATTTTTTTTCTTGCAGCCTGTAACTGTTAACTTATTGACGTTCCGTCATATTAACTTTTATGATGTCATCATTGAACTCATTAATAAATTTAGAGACAGACAAAACGTTTGCAGACATCAACGCGCCACCAAAAACCACGCGTCGAGATGTTTTGAGAGAAAACCATTAATGCAAATGTCATTTTCATTCTCTTAAGTGACATTTGAAATTTGCTTGCTTGCTTAATTGCTTACGAGCTTAAATCCGCCTTTAGGATGCATGGTTTGAGGGCATAGTTGAGTCTGCGAACCGGGAGTTTCGTTAAGTTAGCTGCCAAGAGATGGAGTTTCACAATCATGAGGCTGGGTTCACCCACAACGGATTTTTCCGCGTGGACAATTAGGTAGCTGTCGCTTCCGTTGCAACAGTAGAACATTGAAGTAAATTAGAGCTTACACAAAAAGCAAAAGAATGAACGTTCGGTCAAGTTGCCGTAAGCGGTAGCGGTGCAAGCGTCTACTGCCAATAGCATCAACAGTAGTTTTCCGTCATTGTTCGTATTAATAGGGACTTATTGCAATAAAGCCAGGCTGTAATAGTGCCAGACAGTATTCTGACAGTTTCTGATCTTTCAAAATTGACATACCAAAGTCGAATTTCAAACTAAAGTCGTTAATTTTCCATTTATAAAGGAAGGCAGTATTTATTCCGGTTCATATAGTAAACAAAGGCCGTATATTGAAACATCACAGCTGATAATATAATGTGAAGGTGTCAAAATACTGCCTGGCACTATTACAGCCTGACTTTATTGCAATAAGTGTCTAATAGGGTCCTCAAGAACATTAAAGAACCAGAAATACTTGGCTTAAATATGTTTTTTTTATTAAATAGCCCAAGCGATAAATAATTGAAATATACAGCTACAAAAATAGTATTAACAATGTAATAATTATGCTGAAGATCCACCTGTTGACTGCTAGCAAACTTTACGGTCAATAGCACTTATAGCCTTAAAATTATAAATTTAAAAATCACAGACAAAAAATTTCTAAGCTGCGCTTCGGCTTGTCATATAGTTTTTCTTTAGTTTAGTTTTTTTTAAATAATATTTTATCGCGTTTGTTTTTGTTTTTGATATTTTTCGAAAATGTATTGCTAAAATTTTCATTGACTTACCGAGATATTCCTTTAATTCCTGTTTTAATACGCCGAAAATCTGTCACTGAACACAACCATTCTTATATACGCGAAAATTGTCAAAAAACGAACTTTAACAATGTCAAAAAATGACACTTTCAACAACATTAAATAACAAGTTTTTTTTAATTTTTAAAAAATGACTAGATTTGTCTCTTACTGTTTTTGTTCTATGCACCGTTTGTTTTACTTCTATAACTTTACGGTAACTTATTAAACCAAGCAATCTCATTCGTTAGAAATTATATTTTGACATTTGCTTTCTTTTCGGGCCTTAATATTTAGGAGTGACGTCAGTCTCCACCAACTTGAGATTGTTTACTTTTCACTGGTTTTTTGTTTGCACTGCGTTCAAGCAAGCACCTTAAGATCATTTGACATTTGACAAATCCTGAAATAAACTAAGCCTCATTGTCCTTAATTCTTACCAATGAGATTCTTTAATTTTATTAGTCACCGTAACATTGATGGGATATAATTCAATTTTGTTTTGGGTGTGTTTACTTTTTGTGCTTTTTGACTTTTGTATTTTTGTATTTGAATTATGCGTTTATTTGAATATTAAATTTTTGATTAAACTGTACATCGGATTGACCTCTTAATAGAGTTGATAAATCCAAGACGGTGGCTAATTGAAAAGTTGAAGATGGCTGATGTGTGGATCCATAATTCTAAATTAGAAAAATGTTCTATTAAACATACGAAAAACTTCCGCCATTGTCGTAAATACCAATCGTCGAAATCAAAACAAACAGCCCGCGCCCGACCGATAATGCCAAGTTGTCTAAGCGCTAGTGGTGTGCAAATACTATCTACTCGATACCTTAATAATATCTAATACATGGACGGATTTGAAGTAATCGAATCCTTCGACGCCAAATACCCGTTACTCGAATCCCGAATGGGACCGAAGCCGAAGTGTTACTTTCGTATCAATCATATCGGCAACGGCCGTATGAGTAACGAGTTTGGAGTACTTTTAATCATTTGGACCGATATTTATTTACTTAAATATTTGATTATTTGAATCAATAGCTGTTGATGTCTAGCATGGCGCAGTCTTGCCAGGCTCAGAAATGTATTTTCCCCAGAATGTATTTGAAAAGTTGTCAGATTTTGAACAAAATTCCCCAGATTAATATATCTACTACTACTACATTTTCGTAATAAAAAAAAATTGTGTGTGCTTAAGACCACACGGCGGAAGTGTAAACTTCAACAAGGCGAAATTAATAGTACTGACCCATCACATATTCTGCAAAGCGGACCGAACCGAACTCTTCTGTGTACTGGCCTTCATCTGCATCATCATATCACTCGCTGAGTATTTCTCACAGTTAGTCCACTCGAGCCGATTTCAAACGAATGAGCGTTACGGCTCAGTTGAATTCACTACCGACAAATATTGCTAAACGCGCCTAAAGAAGTTTACACTTCAAAAACTACAAACATCAATATTTTTGTTTTTTGCATACTTAGTACTTAAAATTTCAACTCTACTCAGTATTTATTGGATTTACCGATAATATAATGATTACTTAGTACCGAATACAAAATATTTGATACTCGAATAGGAAGTATCAGTATCTACTCGATACTTGGAAAAGAAATCGTTGCACCCACAACTACTAAGCGCACGAATTAAACGCGAACCGATGACGCAGTGGTCATCACTGGGATGCGGGTGGTTGTTTACGCGCTGTGCCGAAGGAAGGTTCAGATTCTATGTACTGTAAAATTCTATTGGGGCATGTCGTCCTCTCTTTCTATATTTCGTAATTAGCATGCGACATAACATTTAGGGTGCATAGAATTTGGTTCCAGTAAATAAAAGCGTTGTTTGATGGAGACTTAGCTGGAGAGTTAGAACACGAATACAAACACATACATACCAGGTATTAATTCCTAGATTATATCCCAGTCTTTAGTGAATTTATTTTGGGGTAGTTAGATCAAAGTTTAATATTTTTTAAGTAAAATTTGGGAGTGCACGTGCACTTATGGAGAAACCGCCACTGCATGTAAGTGTTTTTAATATTAATATTTTATACTATTACTTCATGATTTGGAATTCTTCTAATTTGTTTAAATGTTATTTTTTTTTTAATAATAAATATTTTTGTTAGTTATTATTTTAAAATAAAAAAATCTACATACTTACTTACCTAGTAACAAATAAAAGAAAAAAATATATGTGAGTGATATCAAACATTAATATTTTTAGAAAAAAAAATATTACAAAAGATTCAGAAATTCACTTCTACGTCAAGCAATCACGAAAAGTGCATCAAACTAAAAAATATTAAGAATCCGACACCCCTGTATTTTTTTGGAAAATTAAAATAAAAAATTACGAGAAAAAACTGGCAAGTTATCTAGCAATTTTAGGAAATACCTATACGATAAACGAAGCAGTGTTGTATATATTGTAATTATTACATTTATAAAGAAACAAATATTTTTATGCTAGCAAATGTCGATGTTCCAAATTTCGTTACCCTTATTTCTCAAACCCCGTCACCATATCTCCGCTATATTTTTAACAAATATGTTAGGAAAAATATATGACGAAATACGGGTCATTGACGAAAAGTGAGACCAGCACAGGTATTCTCGTAATGAAAAACGCATAGCGTTTTTAAGACGCTCGCCGTTTTATGACGTCAAATTCGCTAAGCACCTGACCAAAAGTGCAAAAATGGTATTCACGTACGATTGCGCTGAGCATTTTTTTAAAACGGTAACCGTGTTTAAGAACACCTACTAATTGACATCTGTTTTTGGAAATCGCTTGGCGTTTTTAAATAATTCACACCTATTAAAAAGTATTATATGCACACAGTTATTAATTTTTTTGGCCAATTTTGTATTTATAGTGGTTAACGGAGGTCTTCAGCCTATACTTTAAGTACAATAAGGTCAAAATAGCTACCTTTCTTATTCCTCAAGGTAGAAATGAAGGATTTTAAGGAGTTTGCGAATAAAGATTTATTGTATTTCTCTCCCCTCTGGAATCTATTTAAGTGGTACAGATAAATGAATAATTAAAAATTGTTTATGGGCAAGTTTTCTACCCTTTTATATGTAAAGGTACCGTGTAGAGTAGGTAATCGAGCATTTGAGCCTTATTGGAAACACCCTAGTATAAGCGAGTGTATTCAGTTGGAATAATGAAAATTTTGTTGAAGATTTTTACGTCTATATAATCTATATTATTATACCCTAGAAGTGTAGGGGTCATTACAATCATGTTAAGACACCGCTAGCCCAACATTTCTCATTAAAACCATTTCTAACCATCACCTTCTCTAGATTTTCGATGTTGTTATCAATAAATAATGAAAATAACTAACTGGGGTAAATAAAATCCACAAATGTCAAAAAACATGAACAAAAAGCGAAAATTTGAAGGATGCTTAGCGAGTTCAGTACCTTAAATAACATACGTTTAACATTTTAGCGTGGTGTGAAAAGAATAACACTTTTTATTCCCCCAATATCAAGATTTGGACACTCAAACTAACCTTCCTATGCTACGTGGACGGATGTTGCTGCCCCCCTTTGTTGTTCGACACCGAGTTGCTAAGAGGTTGTGCACCTCCCCCGGACGATCCTTGTCTGCAGGAGCCTGTCGTGGGGGTGCCCCCCACTTCGGGCAACAGTCGGGTCTCTTCGGTGGGGGAGAAATCGCCTCCGCTTATTCCCACTTCGTCCATGGGCGGCGGAGGGGGGCAGATGTATAACGGGACCTGAAAAATAAATTCAATTAATTGAAATTATATACTTATTTAATAGAATAATTAGACAGGTATATGACTAAAAAATAAAGTAGATTAAAAACCTGAAAAAAGTGAATAAAGACATCAATAAAATATAAAGAAATAGACACAGAATGAAGAATTGAACCAATCAAGTAGGAACCATTGATGATTGGAAAATTGCATTCATATCCTCAATAGATAAAAAAAAAGAAACAAGCTGGATTGCAACAATTACAGAGGAATTTCAGTAACCAGTACTCTAAGTAGTTTGTACTGTAGGATTCTTAGAGATCTAATAGAGAATGATTTCCATGAACAAAAAGAAGAAGAGCAAAGTGGGTTTCGTGCAGGCAGATCTTGAAGTGATAATGTTTTTTGTCTTAAACAAGTAATTGAGAAAAGGAGTATCAGAAATATAAAGACTCATGTTACCTTTGTGGATCTACAAAAAGCATATGATACCGTTTCAGTAGAAAAGTCATGGACAGTGTTAGAGCAAACTAATATCAATCATACATACATAAAAGCAATAAAAGAAGTATACAAAGGGTCAAAATCTAAAACTAAAATTGGAAATCGACTTTCAAAAGAATTCCTGGTAACGAAAGGCTTAAGACAGGGATGTTGTATCTCTCCAACTCTTTTTAAAATATATATTGCAGTAGCTCTAAAAAACTGGAAACGTAAAGTACACGGCATGGAAAAACAACTTAACGACCGATTTACCATGCATATACTCACTACAGTTGGCTGATGATCAAGTAATTACAGGTATTCATAAAGAAGACATGGAATATATGATGAGAAAGTTAACGGAAGAATACGAAAAGTGGGGGTTAACAGCGAACGTGGACAAGACACAATACTTATGTAGTGGAAACGAATCAAGTGAATTGAACTAGACAATGGACAAACAATATCTCCATACAATGAGTATGTATACTTGGGTGTTACATTTGATAAGACAGGAACAGTAAAGAACTGGAAAAAAGAATGATAAAAGCAAAAAAGGTTTTTGGATGTCCTAACAGTATTTTATGGAGCAGAGAGATAAACAAAGAATTTAAAATTTAACATATATGAAACAATTTTTAAAAGCACGTTGTTGTATGGAATATAAAAAGCATAAATATAAAATTTACCTGATTTACTTGAACGGGTTTGATCAGTCCCTCCCCGGGAACCGCGGGTACTCCCACCGGCGTGACCTGGTTCCCCTTGGCCTGTTGGGTGTGCGCAATCGGCTGACTCACCATGGTGTCTAATAGAAATAGTTGTGATTTGAGCGTTCTGTTCGTGCGGTCAATTTCCTTCTGCCGAGTGTGAAGAAAAAGAAGAGTGTTAAATTGACAAATCATGTGACGCAAAAGAAAGGAAGGGAGGGGGTCCGATCGAACGTGACAAAATGTGACGAGAAAGAGACCTTCCGTAAAAACATATTCTGGCCAATTCAAAAGTTGTAGGATTGGACCAGTATGGATGCAGTGACCCTAGTCAGCATGGTGAGAATTTGGAACTTGAGTTTGGGGGGAGGTGAGTAAAGAGGGGGGGCAACGGCCAAAAAATCTTGTTACACCATTTGTGGATAGCCCTATATGAAGTTTTCATAATTTTTCTGTTACATGCCCCCCAAAATTTTAAATTAAGATTTAGAAAGCCTAAAAATTCATTGATGGTCATCAATGATGACCGGTCAATCGCTTATTGCTTTTAATTCCGTATACAGTTTATTTCACGTTTTAATACGAATTGAACTATATACAGAAGTTTATTTCCTTAGATTGTTTAGGCTTAATGTGCACATGCTTATAAACTTGTGCCATTTAGTTAATAGTAGTAGTAGTATATTTATATTACAAAGTATTTATACATATGTGTATATATACCTGAGTCGTCAAATTCATTTAGGAAGCTACTTAAAAATATTAACATTAATCATTAACATTAATAAAATAAATAAAAATAAAATAAAGTAAAATCAAATGTATCACAATGTACACAAAATAGATAAATAACACAAAATTAGTAAATGACACTAGTTTCACAAATATTTAAGCACAAAAGATACACAAAATCATAAAAAATATACAAAAGTTAGGATTTTTGTTTAAAAGTTTATCTAAAATTAAAGAAATCTTTTATTGTGTACGGTTCAATTTTACAAATATGGGTAAAACAAGCTTTTTTAAACCGTCTTATACTATCTATATCTTTTATTTTGCCTGGCAAAGGGTTATAAAATTTTAAACAGGTATAGAAAGGAGCTTTTTCTGTTACGGCTAGCCTGTGCTTTGGAAGGTTATAATTGTTCTTTTGATGTGTAGTAGGATAATTATGGTTAGGTTTTAAGTGTTCAAACTTTTCGGTGTTTTTGCATAGGTAAATTACACATTGATACATGTAAATTCCTGTTACTGTAAGTAGGTTATTTTGTTTAAAAATCCCATTGCAACTCTGTCGGTGTTTTCGAGACCAAATTATCCGCAAGACCCTCTTTTGCTGCACAAATACGCTCTCAATTCGACTACTGCTGCCCCAAAGCAGTATACCATATTTTAAACGTGAGTAAAACAATCCGTAATAAATGGAAATTAATATTTTTTTTATCATTAATATGTTTGAAAACCACACGTATTGCTTAAGTAGCTTTGCTTAGTTTGCCACAGAGTACCTTAATGTGTTCATGGTAGTTCAGTAGAGAGTCGACTGTGACTCCCAGGAGCTCCACCCTCTGTGAGACCTGTATGTTTTGATTTTGAATAGGACATTATTTTCTATCCTGATACAATGTCATCTTTATTGAAAACCCTTACTTACTTGATATGCAGAATTTTTATTGGCTAGTCCTCTTAGTCTGCTGGGTGGAGGAGAGGGGGAGTAGTCTCCGCCACCATCGAAGACACCTGTCAAACATATAAAGTATGAGTCGAAAATGTGCGCAACAGCGCAGACGCGTTATTGTAATAGATGTGGATATGCTCAGACAGCCAAGCTGCTCTTTCTGCCACCAAATCGGCCAGAGTAAACTCTGCACTTGTGACAACCCTTGCAAGACACAACAAGGTTGTTCTCCTCTGGATGCCAGGACATTCTTGGAACTGAGGTTGGCTGACTAAGGATCATCCGCTGATCCCGTGTTTAGTATATGCGGATAGGAACGCATCACTTATTGAACTGACGATCCGAGGACCAGTCAGAAGCAACAAAAGGTCGTCGCGCTTCGAGGAAGCAAAGGCCTTTAGAGCCAGGTCCTTTATCTCTCTTGAAGGAAAGCATGGTGTGCATTAACAAGCCTGCTGACTAACCTGAACCATTGTCTGATATGAGCCGTTCACTCTCCGGGTCCGTGTCTCTGTTCCGACTGCCACTCTCGTTCTTCTTCAAAATGGACTTCGATCTTCGATGCAATTCCAACTGGGGAGATGTGGTACCTCGACTGTCCATAGAGTCGGCAGATAATGAAGATTTGCTACCACTGTTTTTTCCTGTAAAATATATTATTTTAAGTTAATTTGTTATTTATATGATTGTGTGTACGAATAGATCCATGGAAGAATTGGTAGTACTTTAAGTGGTCCTTTGCAGCAGAGGATGAGGAAAATGAGAAAATATTTTGGCTAATCTGTGAGTGAACTAATATTTCATTAACAAAAAGTAATGGTGCTCAAAAAAATTAGAAGGATATAAATCCACATTAAATAGGCTCAAAGATAATGTAGATCTAGAGAAATTTGAGCGTAAAATTCTAGGATTCTGCCTGTGGAAGTAAGAATTTTAAAATTATGGATTAAAAACCTTATTTAAAATAGTAAATTACAAAACGACTGAAAAAAGTGACATATTTCACAGTGTGAAAATTTTGGCGCAAAGCGCCATCCGGCTTACATGTAATTTGTTTTCAATGAATTTTAAAATGACATCTAGAATGAGATTTAAAAAAATCCAATAAAGTAGGCTTCTCTTCGCTAAAATAATGGGGTCTCCCAAAAAAAATCTTTTTCCGCCTTATTGGTTGTCCATAGATTTGTGTATAACAAAAGCATAGATTTTTCCAAAAGTCATAAATTGCAGCTGTCCTGGACAGCTATGAATTCACAAAAGCAACTACATGGGGATTTCGGAAACGGTAAGAGATACAAGTTTGTTTAAATGAGAACAAAGTTGCGCTATTCTAAGTCCAATCAGATGCCGCATCAAAATGAAAAATATCTACAAGGATTTTTAAAATATCGAGCAAAAACAAGGTGCGTTTTTTGAAAAATTGACATATTGCCGCCATCTTGCAAACAAATTTAATGAAATTCGGTAGTTTTGTATAAGCAATTACGGCCAAACGAATGACGTTAACAAATTTTTTCTAGGCCTTCCAGTTTTTTTGAAACCATAGCCAACTTTGTTATTTTATATGACCGCCATATTGGATTTATACGTCAATAAATAGAGCATTAAAAGAGCTTTTCAACCTTATATAATGAGCCTATATTTGAATAACGGAAAATTTGAATTTATTTAAAAAACTGTTATTCACTTGGTTGGCTGTTAAACAAAGGCCGTAGTTGCGTTTGTTGTCATACCTACGTAACTATCTGTCAAAATTTAGCTAGTTTACTCAGCTTATCACAGGCAAAATTTTAAGATCTGCTTGTAAAATGTTGACTAGGACCTTAAAGGCTATTTCTCAGTACTACCAACAACGGTCTATCCATTAAATCTTAATTTAAATACAATTATTGTGTCAGAATAAAATAGAAGTCCGCTTTTTTGAAAAATGTGGAGTAACCCCATTGTCACCTTTGATGAAAAATCTAATATATAGAACGGTAGCTGGATTCTCAATGCAATCAAAAAAGCTTTTTCAACTTATTTTCTCATCCTTCCGTCTTTTCACAGAAAATTTAACAAGGGGAAATTTATTCGCTCTAAGAAAAGCAAATTTAATCCTTTCTTTGATAAAGTATCTCTACTTATCTTTATTTAATCTTTTCTTTACCTTGTGGACCTTCTTTTTAAACTTCTTTTATTAATAGACCGTTAGCTGTATTTTTAAAAATACAAAGCGTTTTGAGATAGGCTCATCCCTTGACTTTTTTAAAATGCAACAAGAATAATTAATCTGGATAAAAAACCTGACAATTTTTTTTTCATTATAACTTTTGAACTATATAATTGATTTTAATGGGACAAACTGCACTGGATAGAGAATTAATCAGAGTTTTGACCAAATATATTTTTTTGTCTGCCATCTTAAAATCCAAGATAGCGGACGAAATTAAAATATACCCTTCAAAGATGCTCGTTTATTCTTCTGTTGCGAACATGTTTTAATTTTTTTTAAACTAGTGAAAAAGCTGCATTCTTGCCACGCACAACAAGGTACAAATCAGCAAAGTAGGTTTAGTAGTTCTAAAAAAAAATATTTTTGTTTCAACCATTGTTTTGCATATTATACGATTGCCTTGCCAATCATGTCTGCATTTATTTCCTTATAAATTCATTACTACTAAACTGATTTTGATTAAATAAAAAACATCTTGGAATTTAAGATGGCGGACAGAATCATACTTGATTCTTCAAAATGGTGTGTTTATTCTTATTTTCCGAAAATGTTTTAATTTTTTTTTATTTATAGAAAATTACTACTTTTCCCTCATACAACGACGTACAAATTAGTAAAATCGGTGTGATGGTTCTCAAAGAATCTATTTTTGTTTTAACCATTGTTTTACAGATTCCACGATTGCATTACCAATCCTGTCTGCATTCATTTCCTTATAAATTTGTTACTACTAAACCGATTTTAGTGAAATAAAAAAAATCGTGGTGAGAGTTGATTGCTCTTTAAAGATTGCTATCGAAATTTTCCGCCATCTTGGAATTTAAGATGACGGACAGAATCATACTTGATTCTTCAAAATAGCGTATTTATTCTTATTTTGCGAAGATGTGTTATAATTTGTAAAACAATGGTTAAAACAAAATCAGATTTTGTGAGAATCACTTAACCGATTTGACTACTTTGTACAAAACATTTTCAGAAAATAAGAATAAACACGCCATTTTGAAGAATCATGTATTATGCTGTTCGCCATCCTAAATTTTAGGTAAACGATAAATGTTGATTATGATCTTTAAAAATCAATCAATTCTCACCAGGATGTTTTTTATTTAATCAAAATCGGTTCGGTAGTAATGAATTTATAAGGAAATAAGTGCAGACATGATTGGTAAGGCAATCGTATAATGTTCAAAACATTGGTTGAAACAAAAATATTTTTTTTAGAACCATTGAACCGATTTTGCTGATTCGTACCTGTTTGTGCATGGAAAGAATGCAGCTTTTGTACTGATATAAATAATTAAAAAATGTTCGTAACACAAGAATAAACGAGCATCTTTGAAGGGTACAATTTAATTCCGTTCGCCATCTTGTACTTTTAGATGGCGGAGAAAAAAATATATTTAGTCAAAACTATGAATAATTCTCTGTCAAGTGCAGCTTGTCCCATTAGAATCGATGATATAGTTTAAAAGTTATAATAAAAATAAATTGTCCGGTTTTTTTTGGCCCACCCGGTATATACGAAGTAACTGGAACGACCACGGCTATACATTACGTATTTAGGACACTTAGGCAAACATTTAAAGAGTTTTTTTTAGAGTGAGTACATACAATGAATGCTAAGCATTGGAACCATTCTCTCTGTAGTTCTAATCACCGGTGGTATTCTGTGTTCAAACAACGCTTTAATTAAATAAATTAATTAATTAGAAAAAAATGATTTTGATACATGCCTAATTAAAGACGGTTTTCTTAAAAGCTAAAGAATAAATTATAAAATACAAAACTATTTCCCAGGTAGCTTCATTGAATACCTACCTAATTTGAAAGACCAATAAAAAATAATATAGTTTTTGCGGTTTTGAGTATAAAAAATGTCAAAACAGTAAAAAACTTTAATTATGAATTTCGTTTTTTTATAAAAAGGATGAAAATAAAACTAGTTTAAAAAAAGTAAGTAAACATTTTCATTAAGCTAGCAAACATATTGCAGAATTACTAAAAATATTGGGTTTTATTTAAAAAAAAACTATGAATTTCTTTGAAACTATTTTTCTAATAAGTGTTCACAAAATGCGAACGTTGGCAGTTGAATGGCTGAAATATATTTAATGATTTTTGAGTGCTCCAGACAGACAGATAGAATTTTGGTGGTTAGGTTTTTTTGACCCAAACTTATTTTGAGGGAAAGTGAAAAATGTTTGTTTTGGCGATCCCAATAGCCTACCTATGGATAGCTAAAAAGTAAGTCAACCTAGCATACCTTTTCATTCAAATTTATATTTGTCAAGCAAAAATTATAATTGACTGGGCAAAAATCAAGTTTAAAGCAGGACAAAAAAATTAAACTATTTTTCAGCAGTTTAATCTCTAGTATCTTGGATTAATTTCGCAGTCAAGTCAAGTAACATTATTTAAAACACAACTGTTTAATGATAAAATTATTGGTGTTATCAAGCCATACGGGGTCTTTTAAAATTGAAAGAAGACACAAGTCAAATTTAGAGGACAAAAATATTCCCACTAAATATTTTATTATTTTTTAAATGTTTTAAATTTCGGGAGGGGGATTAATTCCTTCACTAGATACGGCCTTGGCCTCTGGAGTCCAGTCTGTATTAACACGAAAAGTGCATGAAGTCCTCTTAGCGACTAAAGTATTACGGAACTTACCTGACCTTGATCCACCTATATTATAACCAAACAAGTGTTGATTTAATATCCTAGTTGCCGACGCTATTCTGCTTGAAGGCAGTATCGAAATTTTCTTCTTTTTTTCTAAGCTTTCTTCCGAGGCTCGTTCCGGAGCACCAAATCGTGCTCTTTGCGCCTTAGAGCTCTAAAAGACCAAAAAAAGATTAAAAAAATTACAGCATATTCTATAACGTTCTTTTATTGTAGGCTATGCTTTAAGGTATTTGTTGTAGGCAAAAGGCGGGTAAAACGGGGTAGATGCCTAATACATGGTACTCCATTTTTTTCTATACCTAGCTGTACGACCGACGTTAATGAAATTATGTTACATACCCGTGTACACCTACGGCTTCTATACGAGGACTGCCTTTAATATTTTGAATATAGGAACATAGAGGGCGACACTGATCAAATGTCGTTACTAAACTTAACCTCAATCTTTACCTAACCTAAATTCAAAACGTCAGTGCTATACATATAGTTTTATAGCTACAGTGAATTTTTTAAGTCAACAAATCAGGTCATGTAGCAACAATTCCTCTAGAAGATCAAAGGACTATTACTGCCGATTGATTGTTGGTCGAAAGTCATCGCTGAGCTTCCAAAAAACGAACCCCGAACGACGAATCATCCTTCACCAAGACAATGCAAGTTCGCACAAAGCACAAAAAACCATTGAATTTTTATTTAAAAAAAACGTCGAATTGTTGGACTATATTCCATACAGTCCCGACCCTGAGTCCGAGGCGTTCTGTACTTTGCCGAAAATCAAGAATGGACTGCGTAGTGAAAGATTTCAGTCGCCAGAGGAAGCAGTCGACGCATTCAAGAATGCAATTTTGACAGTACCAACAAAAGAGCTTTGACAACTGGTTTAAGGGCATGCAAAAGTGCATTTATTTTTGTGGATAATACTTCGAGAAGCAATAAAGTCTTTAAAAGTTATCTACTGTTATATTCCAACTGTATATGCAAAATTTAAAATACATCCCTCGTAATACATCAGAAATCAACAGTTGTTCGTCGATCATTGTGAAAAGCACATGTGTGTGTTTTTAGTAAACAAATTTATAATATTACCCCATAGTAATAGAAAAATAAATAGGTTCGTAATTAAAATAATAGGTAAATGTAATGACATGAATCTGCCTGTTAACTAAAATAAAAAGGAAGATTATGCTCCGGAGCAAGCATTTTATTAGCTGATCATGTGACATGTATAAAAACAGCGTCAAAGAACAAAGCTTTTAATGGCCAAACAAACTTTTAACACACCACTACGTCACAATGTTAGGTGTGTATTTTTCCAAGATACCTAAAATCTAACTTTCCATCTAAAATAAAAAATTACATACTCTCGAGCTCTCGATCCTAAAAGTTAAGGAGCTAGGGCCTCCCTGGCCTCCTCCACCCATCTGACCACCCCTCAACCCTTTCCAACAAAGAACCGACGAAACGTCGCTGTCTAGAACGGAAAGCTTACCTGTTGAAATCTAGTTTTTCTGTGTTTCGGCAAAGGTGAATCGTTAAGGCTAACTCTGCTTCCTCGGTCCATCATCGGTCCAAATCCTCCAAAGGCACCTTGTTCATCCATTGGCGACGCTCCTAGGCTTCTTAGAGCGGTGTCACCACTGGGGGAAAAATGAGGAACTTTTTTTTACTTTAGTTCATTAAAAACAACCGAAAATATTATTCATTAAATTCACCTATAGGTGCCATCACCAAAACTGCGTCTTGCCACCAGGATGAAGTGGCCCTAGTAATTGTATCAACCATGAGTTAGCGCGACTTTGTAAGAGCAAAGTGCTGTAGAAAAACCCCCAGTTTTTCTTGACCAAGAGTCTTTAGTCATGATCGCATCCAAGGTGGCTATATCCAGCCTATCAAACTATGATGTGACCATCTCCAGGTGTGCTACGTGGCCGTTGTTTTTTTAACGGTCGGAATCCGACATACTATAAAGATAGTTTCGTTCATGGTTTTTATTTTTTGAGCTTACCTTGCAGATTTTTTAACGGTAGACTGATGAACCCTCTGAGGGGGCGGGGGGACGGATGGGGCTCCGGAGGACGTGGGACTATTGTCAGTGGATTTAGCCAAAGGATTGACGTATAAGTTGCTGTCAAGGGGCAAGATTGTCGGGTCCAGACAAATGTCCGAAGTAATGTCGCCCTATTTACAAAACATTAATTTAAAAAAATACCTCTTACATTTTGAAAGTCATACCACTATCAAAGTTTGTGAATGATCCCTTACCTGCGAATTGAATGGATTTGTGGCACAACTGGCGAATGTATCCGAACTATCCATGCTGGCCAAATCGGCACCGTTCGTCTTTTTGGGCGGGGCCACGTCGACTTCGGGAAACACGCCCACAAGGTCCCCCACTTCGACCGAGTTTTGTGTCATCAGCTGGTGGGCATGGCTTATTAGAGTGCCGGTTTGGCCTAAAGAGAAATAGAAACGCTACTTACATTTACATATTTAATTACAGGATTTTGCACAAGGCATAGTCGGGGCCAAACATAAACTTTACTCCCTTTCGGGATGATGTGTCAAAAGTATGGACGGGGCGAATAAACCGAAGAAAAGTCGTTGTCGAAATTTTTCTATCTTTGTATAACAGAAGCCAGATATTCAAAGCTTACTGGATTTATAAAAAAAGGGAATATGAAATATAAATACGAAGCAACGTTGAATCATATTGAAATGGATGGAGAACAGATTCCAACAATACTAGATAAATCTACCAGAAGTGGCTCACTCTAAAGGGTTCATTAAGGGGCCTTAAAGAAAAAGAGCCAGGAAGAAAATTGGACATACCAGACCGGAGATAGTGACTAAACATTTTACAGGTGACTGCCGACTAAGAATACCCATGCACAAAATGGGACTAACAGAAGAGACCGAATGCAGACTCTGTCTGAATGAGGATAATGACTAAGCATATAGTAGTAAAGAACCCTGGTGGTCGCAGTGGAAGGCTGTAAGACCCGCCCACATATGATTCATCATAATCAACGTTGTCATCTAGCGAAACAAAATCACTTTTAATTTAAAAAGCTAAACAGACATATTAATTTTAAATTAGGACGGCCAAAGAAATTCGAGAGCGAGTCATATTTAAATACAAATGAGCTAAGAAGCTAGGCATAAATTGCACGATAACTTTAAGTATCAAAGGGAAATTATTATTAGTACATTAGAGCATGTTGAGATGCAAGAGAAATGTACGACGTATGCCGCAAACCTCTTTCACGACAACGCAAAGGAAAACCTAAAAGCTCTTAATTAAACGGACCAAGCATGTTTGTAAACTAGTGAACACAAAGCTTTGTAGAATTTATTTTTAGTAGTCAGACCCCAAAAAATGTGATGACTATACGCTTAAGGCGTTTCTTTGAGGGATTCACTTAAGAATATCTAGGAAGAAGTAAGTGCGCAAATCCAATTTAATTTTCGTTGAAATGTTAGTTGTATATGCTTTATTAGTAGTTTGGATCGATGGCAAAGGCAAATAAGATTTAGACAAAAATATTTACTTTACATAAGTCAAAATAATACACATTCCTACATTGATTGAAGAGTTTGAAGTAATTAAAGAGATTTGCCAAAGATGTATTTTTTCGCCATTATAAAAAAAGAAGTAGGTATTTCAGCTAGAACTAAAAATTAAAACTAATGAGATAAAAGTTCACGAAAGGCCTATAAATAATATTATATGTCGACGATATAGTAATTAATAACAAGTCATTTAGAAAGCAGTATTTATTTAGTAATATGAATGAAAAATGATAGTTGCTAGGAAGGGCAGGTACGAAATTAAACTAATGACTGTCGTAAAACAAAGAAAAGTTTTGTATCAGGGTCATATTTTAAGAGGTGGATAATACTCAATTGCGAAATGTATTCTTCATGAAAAAAAAGAGACGACCACAGATGACCTGACGTAAAGAAAAAGGTATCTATCTATCTTACCCACTAACGTGCCTGGATGTGCAATTAGGGTCCCGGTTTCTGATATCTGATCAGGTCCCATGATTCTCATGGTGCGCATTTCCATGACGATGGGGTTTCTGAGGTCGCTGGTAGCCAGAGGCATCAAGCTTTCCGCATCCGTGAGGTTACGATAATCCTGTAATTTTATAAGGTACATTGAAGGTTATGTTGAATCAATAGGAGAAATAGGCGAAGCAGAGGAAACGCATGTTTTTTAAATGGGTAGTATATCTTTCAAAGAGGGCCGATAAAGCAGGCTTGTTTTACGCACTGCTTATGTCCCTATATATCTATATATCTTATTTAGCAAATAAGCGTAGTTGAGGGGAAGAATGTTTTTTGAATGGGTAGTATATGTTGCAAATGGGCCGAACACAGGGATCTCATGTTTTTTGAATGGGTAGTATAAGTTGCAAAGAGGGCCGACAAGGCACGCCCCTTTACGCACTGCTTATGTCCCTTCCTATTTACCTAATATAACATAGCAAATTGACGTAGCAGAGGGAACATGTTTTTTGAATGGGTAGTATAATATGTTGCAAAGAGGGGAGATGAAGCACGTTCGTCTCACGCACTGCTAATGCCCCAATATATCTATATATAAATAGGGAATTGTTACTTTAATTCAAAATTTAATCTAAATCAACAAAATCTAAATTGTTGTTCTTAATTTTAAATATTTAAGTTCCTAATTTTTTGGTATTTTGGCTTTTAAAATTTACCCCGCAGTTCTTCAGGCTCTTGTGTACCGGGGATTTCCTTTTTGAATAATTTTAATCTTTTATACAGAGGGGCCTAATTTTTTTTATCATAGTCATTTTCTTAAACTCGTATATGGTGAGTAAGAAATCAACAGTAAAATTCGAAAAATTGCAGTTTTCTTGTCGATTCCTTTTTGTGTAGCTTTCCTTTTACATTACATACATATTAAAATTGTTAATAGTTAAATAGCCGCAATACGTGTGCTTTACAAATACTGAGGAGTTTTTTAATTGGTATATATAACCTACTTTAGATAAAAGTTTTTTTGTCAAAATCTATCTAAACCTTTAAATATTTCTGAAAAATACATATACTCTTTGCTTAAAATCTCTACACACTTTTCTAAAACACCACCCTCCTGCAATTTTAAAATATCATTGACATGTCAGGAAATTTGAAAAAAATTAAATCTGTGCTGTCTCCCGGACCGCACTTATGCCCCGATATCCCCTCCTACCTATTTTAGAAAATATTTGAAACTTCAGAACATTTCTGTAAATTGGCGAGTTTATTGGGCAGGTTAACGACTTCGCATTACGTGTATTCTAATATTTTATGAGTTTGCCATGAAATGTTTAGGAGTATATGAAAGCGCGATAAAATTTTGAGATTTGGTGTTAAGAGGTCCAATAAAAATCAGGATTTAATATGATTATGAGTTAAGTTTTTGATATTTTAGGTACCGGGCGTTTTTCTTAAAGTAGTTTTAGTACTATAATAATTTTATTTAATTGCTTGCCATAAATACAATAATTCTGAAATACCAAAAATATTTTTACATCTTAGTGTTCCATAAAAATAAACTTTACTAAAATAACGCACAATGCCTATGTTAAAAAAAATTGTAGTTTTGTGACTATTACCTTTTAAAATTGCAAAATTACTTTCTACTCTATTTGTCAAAAATATGACATCAGCCTATTGAGCTTGCGGCTTTACCCTCTCTAAAACCCGGTTCCCAATTACGACTTTCTCCTGCGTGCCCGCGCACGCCTGATATGACTGTCATAACATTTCATATTGAGATCATATGACGCGTGAGCGGGCACCCACGAGAAACTCGTAGGCGGGAACCGGATGTAACGCGAATTTTCGCCTTACAACGGATGGCAACACTCACCATTGGTAGGGGAGTTTGTAAAGACTAAAGCCCTAATGTCTTTTAAGACATTTTAGATTTTCTTTAATCAAGGATTTTATGCAAAACCAGGCATTAAAAGCGCCTTTAGGCGCCCCCATTTTAGAGCACAATGAGATACTATAACGCATGCGGGCGTTAAAATAGTACTTTATCACCAGCGGACGTAAAATATATTTTAAGAACTGCTGGTGTTAAAATTATAGATCATTTTAGATAACCTGTTAATCAATAAAATTTGTTTATTGTCAAAATTTTAGAGAGATTTATTCATCAATTTTTTAAAATTTAATTCTAAAATATTTTTATCCTATCATAGTTGTGCATAAAATATTCTAGGCATCTCTGTCATAAATAGCGATTTATACTTCCACGCTACGGGCGTTTAACTCTTCCTTTGTAAAGATACGTAAATAGCTATTAATAAGGGTTTGTTGAAATTACGATATTTTTTAGAATCCTCTGTATAATGGAAACTACGGGGTATTTCAAAAATATGAATACACACAATTTTAAGAACTCAAAAAGTATAAGAGCAAAGTAAAAAACTGTCGAACTTTATTAATTAGTAACCAAGTTTCCCATTTATTCACATCGAAAGTGGGAAAAGCAGTACAAGGTGATATAAATTGCGCACTTTTAGGGGACAAAATGAACGACCAGGGGAGATAAAGACAAACTGACCCCTTAAAACTGTTTGGTTTTCACTCTCTCCAACGTCGATCATAAGAATACGAATGATGCCCGCCAATCTTAATCGTGGATTGGCATGGATCACTGTTCTTGCAGATTCGTATCCTTGTGATAGACGTTGGAGAGAGTGAAAACCAAACAGTTCTAACAAGTTCCCAACGAAAGCATCAAACCATCAGTATTATTCAATACCGGTAGGGGTATTTTCCCTCGGAGTAGTTGTTTCTGTTGGTTTCACACAAAACTGACCCCTCTTTGCACTTTGAGGGGGACTATAACTTATTTATTTATTAACATTTAACTATCAACTATATTGGTGGGAATTACTTTTTTATATATTTTTTATAAAGTATCCAACTGTCAAACTTTTAGCTTTTAAGATATTAAATAAAGTTGTTAAATTAGCGTAAAATTTCTAGGTCAATTTTGATCTAAAATCAATGTTTTTAGAATGGCCTGCGTTTTATTTCAAAGCTGCTCTCTAGAATAGTTTTTGCAAATGGACAGGTCCTTTTCAAAACGTGTCAATTCAGTAGAAATTCCATAAATAACACTTCTCGAGAGTATTTTTTCTGAAATTCACATGCACCCTGACTTTTACATAAGTTTTTCGAGATCAATATTACTAAAAAAATTCCGTGTTGTCGAGTTATTTTTCTATTATGTTTTTATGAAGGATACTTATAATCTTTGTTTTTTTAACAAGCTTTTACAAGTACCTTTTTATCGAAAAAATTATAGACGATAAAACGGATCTAAAACATGCGAAGCCGAGTTAAACGGATCAAAATGCCTTTATGAGCACGAATTGCATGCAATATCAAAACACTAAGCACAAAGCCATATCATCAAAAATGAACCAATTTTCTTACAACATGCGAAATATTCCAACTGGGTTATGCCTTCTGAATAAGACAAAAAAAACATTAGGTAAAGTTGGTCAGGGCTATCAAAACGGACGGGCCACGATCCTCCACTTTGTTGACGTCACATCGGGGGCCGACTTTTTTTATGCGATACAGCTGATTGTTTTTAAAATATTGTTGTTGGAAAAGTTGGAATGACGGTTCATGAATATTTGATTTTTTTTTAAATAAAGCCAGTTTTGAGATTGTTTGTACTATATTTTTGCAAAACAATATCTTAAATATTTTAACTTTTTAATCATCTTGCATCCTTTCAAAAGTTTAGTGGAATATCGGGATGGTGTCTGAGAATATTTCACTGAAATTTCGCGGAAATCTATAGTGCCATTTTGAAAATATCTTTAAAAAAACGTCTAACCTCCTATAAGATCCAATGTAAAAGTCAGCCCCCCGACAACAGCTGATTTTTTCAGGGTTGTGGCCTGTATTTTTTTTGTTGGCCTTGGTTGGAATTATAAGCATAATAGACCTTCTTAGGAAAAAGCTATACTGCAAAGCCTGCTTAAAAAAAAGAAAAACTAATTTACCAGGTGTTTAGTTGACCATAGAAACTTAAGGGCGAACCACTATTTCAGCAATTCTCGGTGGCCTGTGAACTAAAAGTTAAAAGAAGAGGGGGGACACGGGAGGAGAAACTGTACACCAGAGTTGGCGAGAAAACAAACAAGCTTTATCGACATTTTATTTTCTTTTAAATCTGTGTAGTAGTTTCCTTCTATTCATATCCTAATACCCGCCAAATTAGTTTTTTTCTTTCTCAGCAGGCGTCGCCATGGTCAGTATAAACTTTTTCCTATATAGAAACAAAATTTCGGACTTCCATTTTCTTTGTTTATTTTACACGACGTTATAAGCCTACGTACTACTGTTACCCCAAGAAAACTTTTTTAACCTAAAAACATCGCACTGCATCTAAAATAAAAAGGACTTACCAAAACTGCTGCACCAAATACCAACTTAAGAGGCCAGCAAAACAAAGTGCCGTTTTTTATCCGGAGCTCCGCCTCGAGCACGTAATAAACTGGTGACCAACCAATCGGATTCAGATACAGATTACTTAACTTCGCTGACCTTTTAGTTAGTATAAATAGGATTAAATCAAACAAGTTCAGTCGTTCTCCACAAACTAGTGGAGAACGACTGAACTTGTTTGATTTATAAATCACCTCCACCCAACATGGACTATTTCTTCAATTTATAAATAGGATTGTTTAAATTGTATCCAAAAATCAAAATTTTTGACCAAACATTAAAAATAAGGGTAACTATAGCCCCGTCTCCAGCACGAAATAAATTGGTGACCAACCAATCGGATTCAGATACAGATATTTAACTTCGCTGACCTTTTTAGTTAGTATAAATAGGATTGTTTAAATTGTATCCAAAAATCAAAATTTTTGGCCAAACATCAAAAATAAGGGTAACTATAGTAAATTTGTTTGGTTATGCAGTGAAGTAAACATTTCAGCAATGTAATAATAATCATTGACACATAAATTATGTAAATATTGTCCGTGAATATAATCAGAGATGCCAGAAAATGATGTCACTACATATAAAAGATAGTGATTTGTCGAGGTTTTCAATGTAATAATATGTGAGAAAGAATTTAGCAAGCAGATTTTTTCGCAACATGAAATATTTATAAATCCTCCTCAAAGAACAAAAATTTGCCAAGACTGTACACAACTAACTATTTTTGACTGTCTTGTTGTATGTTTCAGATAAACATTAAGAACGTAAACGGAAAGTTAACTCCAAAAAGACATTTTTAAATTAATATAAAACATTTTATATCCTATGGTTTATATTTCAAGTTTAACACTAGATGTCCTTTTGTGTTTAAGCCCTTAAAAACTGTTAAATTCGGTAAGTGTAGATTTTCTATTGACTATCGAAATTTGAGTAAATTTACTTAGCCGACACTTATCCGATTCCTTTCTCAAATTAATAATTATAACAGTTTGAGGGCTGTCGCAACACAAACTGAAATGAAACATATATGTTTAATTTTATTGATTAGTGATTTTAATCTTTTTTAAGTTAGTTAAACTCTGAAATTGAAAATGTGAAAAAAAAATGTATAAAGCGACAGAACAGCTTAGTACTAGTACTTGCTTGCCTGCCTTTTGATGATACACGAAAAGCCTAAAGGTTCACCAGAAAAAAAATGCAAAAAACTTATTTTAGTTATCGTGTTCGTCAAAAATAAATCCGGTTTGGCTTGGTTTTATCTTGATGATCAAAATTTAAATACATTTGCAATCGCCGAAAATTATCCAGTCCCTTGTGTGAATTGATAATTTAGGTAATTTAAAGGCACAAACTGATATAAAATTAATAGGTACTATATAAATATGTATCTTTAAGGATAATGATTAGTTAATTTAATACCTTTACAATTACACTCTTGAAAATGTGAAAACGAAGAGTGTAAAGCGACAAAACAGTAAGTGTTAGTACACGCTTGACATGTATGACAGATAAAATCACCTGCTTTTTCGTGAGGTGATAAATTTAAGAACAACATTAAAAAAGTAAACAAAATTACTATGAAAATTCCACACCAATATTTTTTAACCTATCAAAATGTGTTTTCTTGACATATCACCATAGCAACGCACGAATTTTAGTGGACATTTTTTCCTCGTGGGTACCAACAGCGAATTAAATCGAAAATTTTTTGACGTCTTAATGACAAGATAATGTTTTTGACAGTAGGTTTTAATTTGCATATTTAAGATTTTTTCTGTATTCTTCGGACACCTCCTTTCTACCTCCTTTCTTGTTAAAAACGAAAAAGCTGGACTTTGAATGGAATAAATTAAATATCTATGTAGTAGGTATTGGACACGATTTTATTTACCATTTTTGCGCTGCATGATTATGAATAATATACTAATAAAGCCCGTATAAGAAATTGATAAAAACGCAAAAACGCAATTTTCAACCATTTGTAGTAACACAAAACTTATGCAAAATTGAATAATGTACTGTGTTGAGCCTTAAAATGTTATTTCCGTGCAACTGCAACAAGTAGAAATCAACAATTTATGTGGCTAAAATTCCTGGCGAAACTGTGACACAAACTAAATCTGTTCATGTACCTTTATAAAATATCGTAAAAATTATAATTTTCTACCACATGTAGTAGCCACAAGTAACTATAAAATGGAAGATATAATATTTTATATCGTAAAAATGTATTTTTGTGTTACAACAATGAGTAGAAATCAAATATGCCAACAATCCATTGGTGACGAAACTGCGAGCGAACTGAACGTGTTGATGTACCTACATCAAAATCTAATAGATTTTTTATTTTCTACCTCTTATAGTAGCTCAAAATTACTAAAAAATTAAAGATTATTATATTCTTTCTTGTAACATGGTATTTCTGTGTAACTACAATAAGTAAAAACTAACATCTAAAAGGCTGAAAAGCAATTGCCGCCCAATCTGCAATGCACACTAAATTTATCTATGTACCTATGTAAAAATTGATAAAATTATAATTTTCTACCACTTGTAGTAAACCAAAATTGATATAAAATAAGAGAATAAAATATTTTACATTCTGAACTGGTATTTTCATGAAACTACAATAAGTAGAAATTAATCTAATTGGTGCTGAAACTGCGACGAATCTAAATTTGTTCACGTAAGTATATGAAAATGAAGTAAGGAAAACATTTTAAACTATTCTTGTTGTAGTCATAAAAATAATAAATCAGCTTTTAGTTTTTAATTTAGGTAGGTAGAATGACAAAACATTAGTTGCCATAGTAACTAAATAATTAAGTCAATCAAAACTATGTTTTCTGGTGTCTTGTCGAAGAAAAAATGGGCATTGTTGTGAGACAAAAAGTAAATTTTAAATTTATTCAATTGGTGTGGAATTTTCTTACCAAATACCACGCGAGGTTAAATTAAATCCGTAAATTTTTTCTCGCTAATGAATATTTTCAGAAAATTATCCCTCGTCTTCGACTCGGGATAATTTTTAAAATATTCATTAGTTCGAAAAAATTTCCGGAAATAATTTAACCTGTAGTGGTATTACTAGTGAAAAAAAAATACTCATCAAATTTGTCAAGAAACAATTAGGGGGTAAAACGCAAAAATTCAAAACTTGTTCTAGATTTAATTACCGTCTTGATTAAACTGAGATTTAGTTAATGTAGATTTTGTATTGACTATCGATATTTAAATAAATTTGTAAAGGCCAGCAGCAATTATCCAATTCCTTGCGTGAGTTAATAATTTTAGTAGTTTAAAGGCTGTCGTAACACAAATCAACAGATGTACGAAAAATATAAAGCGGGGAAATTTTTTTTATTTTGAACTCTAAATGGGATTACGAAAAGTTAGCGACAAAACAGTTAGTGCCCACATAGCGCACACACATGACATTGTATGAAAGTTATAATTACCTGCCTTACACTCGAAACTTGAAAATATGAAAACGAAAAGTGTAGAGCGAAAAAACAGTAAGTGTCAGCACACGCATAACATCTATGACAGATAAATTACCTGCTTTTTAATGAAGTGATAAATTTGAGAACAACATTAAAAAATGAAACAAAATTAGTTCAAATTTGCCAAAAAACAATTGAAGGGTCACAGGCAAAAATGCAAAAGAGTTGTTTTAGATATAATTATGGTCCACAATATTCGGTAAATGTAGATTTTGTATTGACTATCGATAATTAAATAAACTTTTAAAAGCCAGCAATTATCAAATTTCTTGCGTGAGTTGATAATTTTAGTAGTTTAAAGGCTGTCGTAACCCAAATCGACAGATGTACGAAAAATATAAAGCGGCGAAATGATAAGAGCCAGTACGCACAAGCATGGCATATATAATCACCTGCCTGACACTTATACGATTTAGCCGATAGTTTTAAATACCTTTTGACAAGGCAATTTAAAAGGTGCATTAAAAATTTATATAAAGTCAAGAAAGGATAAGGAAGTCAGCACAAAAAAAAACGCAAAATACCTGTTGTAGATATTGTTTTGACCTTGGTCAAAAAGTAGATTTTGTGTGGACTATAGAAAATTTAATAAACTTACAATAGCCGACACTTATCTGATTTCTTGCGTAAGTTGGTAATTTTAGTAAAAGTAATAATGCCTTTCAAATTACACTCTTAAGGAATATGAAAACGTAAAGTATAAAGCGACAAAAATATAAATGTCAGCACGCACACGCATGAATTTATGAAAGATATAATCACCTGCCTTTTGATGGGGCAGCCTAGAAGCAAATTCAAAAGCTACATTAAAAGAGTTAAAGGTTAGCCTAGAAAAAAAAACGGAAAAAACTTGGTTTATATATCGTTTCCGTCTTGGTCAAAAATAGATCCGGTGAATGCAGATTTTGTGTTGACTTTTGAATAAAATTACAATAGCCAACACTTATCTGATTCCCTGGGATACTTTGCGTAGTTTTGAGGCTATGATGGCGACATAAACCGACAAAAAACGAATAAGCATATGAATAAATATGTAAGTTACTCTGAAATTCCAAATGTAAAAACTAAAAGTATAAAGCGATTAAATAGTAGTGCCAGCACACGCATGACCATACAATGACAGATATAATCAACTGCCGTGTGTTGAGACCGCTTAGAAATAGACACATATTTAAAATGCTACATTAAAAAATACAAATAACGCAAAATATCTGTTTTAGATATCGTTTTCGTCTTCTGCATAAAGTAGACTTTGTGTTGAATATCGAAAATTTAATAAACTTGCAATAGCCGACAATTATCTAATTCCTTGCATGAGTTGATCATTTTACTCATTTGGAAGCTGTTGTAACACAAACCGGAAGAAGACTAATATAACCTGTATGCTAAATATTGCTGTTTGGTTATCATTGACTAATAATTTAATGTTTTTTAAATTACATTCTTAAATTGGAAATGTAAAAACGAACAGTATAAAGCGACAAAACATTAAGGCACACGCATGAATTTATGACAGATTTAATCTTTTGATCAGGCAGCCTAGAAAAATTAAAAACATTTGATGCACTAAAATAAAAGTTGTTAAGAAAGGATTAGAAGTCGGCACAGAAAAAATAACACAAAAAAATTGTTTTATATATCGTTTCCGTCTTACATTTGGTTAATCTAGATTTTGTGTTGACTATAGAAATTTGAATAAAGTTACAATAGCCAATATTTATCTGATTCCCTGTGCGAGTTTAAGTTTAGATAAATTGCGTTGTTTCGAGGCTGTGGTGTCACAAACCGACAAAAAACGAATAAGCATATATGATAAAATATGTATGTTTACTTATATTAATACACTCTGAAATTGTAAATATAAAAATGAAAAGTCTAACTCCCGATTTATAACTTGCCGTTCGGTAGAGTTGGGCTACAGTTCGGCTTTGCCGTTCGCAAAAGTTGGAGATAATTCATCTTTATCTTTCACCATTGGAGATTCGTAGTCGGCTACGTACGTCATACTTAGTCGGTTTAGTCTTTTATTTTCCTTTGAATTTTTTCTCCATATAACAAAAGCTAAGGCAGAAAAGGTTAGAGGCTCCATTTTAAACAAAAAAACTGTCGAAACAAAAAAAATTAGGTTATTATTTCCAAACGCTTGCGAACGGAAGACGGCAGCCTATAAATGCCAAAATGCCGTCTGCAAACTGTGAACCGTGAACGTCAACCGAGAACGGCAACTTATATATCAAGCGACAAAACAGTAAGTGCTAGCATGACATATATAATAACCTGCCGTTTGTTGAGGCGGCTTAGAAATACAAACAAATTTAAAAGCTACATTTAAAAGAATAAAACTCAAGAAACGATTAGGAAGCCAGCATAAAAAAAACGCAAAATACCTATTTTAGATCTCGTTTGGGCCTTGGTCAAAAAGTAGATTTTGTGTGGACTATCGAAAATTTAACAAACTTACAATAGCCGTTTGTATTTGTATCTTAATACAAAAAAAAGAAAGGGAAGAAGAATAATAGGTATATCATAAAGATGAATGTTTGGTTATTAATGACTAATCGTTTTAATACCTTTTAAAATACATTCTAGAATTGGAAATATAAAAACGTATAAAGCGACAAAACATTAAGTGCCAGCTCGCACACGCATGAATGTATGACAGATATTATCACCTGCCTTTTGATGAAGCAGCCTAGAAATAAATTTAAAAGCTACAATAAAAAAGGTAAAGGTCAGCACAGAAAAAAACGCAAAAAAATTATTTTATACATTGGTTCCGTCTTGAGCGAAAATAGATCCGGTTCATGTAGATTTTGTGTTGACTTTTGAAATAAAATTTGAATAAAATTGCAATAGCCAACACTTATCTGATTCCGTAAAGGTACGTTTACATTTAGAGAGTTTATTGGCGAAAGGTACTGGCAGCCACTAAACTAGCCAGCCCGTCATCTCTTCGAAAGTACTTGCGGGAGAGTAGCAAGTGCATTTTCTTGTTGTTTACACATGGCAAGTTTAGTAGCTGCCAGTACTTTCCGCCAGTAAACTCTCCAAATGTAAACGTAGCTTAAGTCAGTTAAACTTTTGATACTTTAAAGGCTATGGTGTCAAAAACCGACAGAAAACGAATAAGCATATGAAAAATATGTGTATTTAATTATACACTCTGAAATTATAAATGTAAAAACGAAAAGTATAAAGCGACAAAACAGTAAGTGCCAGCACACAGCACACGCATGACATTTATGACAGATATAATCACCTGCCTTTTTATGAGGCGGCATAAAAACAAACTTAAAAGCTACATTTAAAAACAAATTTTATAAAATATCTACTACAATAAAAGTTTTACAAAAGGATTAGGGGGTCACATAACACACAAAAAAATTAAAATAACTTTTGATATAAATATCATTTAAACAAATTAAACAGAAAAAAAACAGCACGATCAAAATGTACACATTTATACAGACTTAAGACATTTATTATTTAAAATTGAAAAAAGAGACTTTAAAAATACCATATAAATTAAAATTGCCAAATCTTGGGTAGAACAAAATCGATAAAAAATACATCGCTGGATATAAAGTCAAAACAGCTTACCAGCGGCTAAAAAAAGGAACGCAAAGCAAATTCTTAAACTATGCGTCATTCTCTCTTTTATACTAACGTAAAATTATCTCCCTTTCACTCGACATTAATTACTGAGAGCGGAAACATTTTTAGGTAAGTTGAAAATAACTTTGGCCCCGTTGCATCTTCCCAGCCCGCGCAGCATTAGCTACAGAAGGTATTGTTTTTGTAAAAAAATAAGATGCCGAAAATGTATTTTTTGGGTGTATTTCGAACTATCTTAGAAATCTCGTCGTGACGATGACATCTGTTCATGTGTGTGTGTGTATCTGTCCGGCCCACTATTCTTGGGAACCGCTGGAATTGTAAATATAAATTTTTATGAAAAATCCATTAATGCTAATAACAGTTAAAAAAATAATAAAATGCAAACTTTTTAACAGAGCATTGCATCAATGCGGTTTTTAGAATATATAGTTTTAGAACACATTTTTGTCAATAATTTATGTTATTACCAAAAACTTGGGAGCTTTAATTTATGAAATATTTACAAAAATTATTTTCAAGGCTGATATAGTGTGGAGTTCATTTGGAGTGTTCCAGGATCGGATCTAGGAGTTTCATTGAAATATTTCGCGTTTTGCATAGTGACCAGGGGCAATGGGACAGTTCGCTGTCGCCTACTCACCGCGGCTAATTCGTCCCGAGGTAACTCGTACGGGCGTCGACCCGTTTAGGCGCCGGCTTAACTCGCTGGTGACCTGATTTGCCGCCGGGCCAACTCGCCGCCGTGACAACTCGGCAAAATGATTCAAAATGGCGGATCCAAAATAGAGGACTTTCTTATTTATGAACCGATGTGGCATGTATTGAATTTAAAAGTTTGGATTGTTTAAAATCGCTGATTTTAATTTTTGAATTAAATAACTTGAAAATAATTAAAATATAGAGGTTAAAATCGATATGTTTTAAATTTGGCACTTTGGAGTGTGTAAGGACGCTGAGATTGATAATTAAATTAAATTTGAGAAAAACAAAATAACGAAAATTTCCATTTATAGACCGAAATTTGGGAGTGATTTTGGATCCGCCAATTCGATTTTATGAAGGTTTAATTCAAAAATTATATTTAGCGGGCTTTAACACTTCAAAGTTCCATATTTTATACATATCTGTTAATAATAGGAAAATCCGCCATATTAGATCGCAATTTTGACTTTTTGCTAGTTTAATTCAAAACTCATAAACAGTAACCTTAGATATTCAATACATATCGGATCATAAAGAAAAAATTAGCCATTTTGGATCAGCTGTTTGGATTTTTTTTTAAGTTTAATTTAAAAACCATAATTACCTATCGACTTAAACAAACACACACTTCAAAAATACTACATATCTGTTCATAAATGGAAAAGTCCACCATCTTGGGTTCGCCATTTTGAATTAAACATTATAATCAGCGACATTAGAGAACTCCAGAGTTCCAAATGTAGTACGTATCCATTAATAAATGGAAAAGTTCGCCATTTTCGATCCATTATTTTATTTTATTTTTAGTTTTTTTTTCAAAAATCGCAATCAGCAACATTTAAGACCCAAAATTTATTAAATTTGTCTTTGTAAATAGAAAAGTCCGCCATTTTGGATCTGCTATTTTGACCTTTATTTTAAGCTTAATCAAAAATCGTAGTAGTAGGTAGTAGTGGGGGGGGGGTTGACCCGCAGGTCTGACAAGTAGGCCAGAGTAGGCCCTTTTTGCCATGCCCCAAGTCTGTCCCTTAACCCACTCTCTGCACTTCCCTTTGATGGTCGGGTAACTCATTGGGCCTTCCTGTTCTCTTTACAAAGTCCAGTAAGTCTGCCCATTTGAGCATGTGCAGTTCTTCCTCGCTCAGAGTTGGCGCTCCGAGTGCCTGTTGTCTCATCCTTGCGTAGGCCTCGCATTCTGCCACGAGGTGTCTTGATGTCTCTTCTTCCTGTCCACAGGCTGGGCAGGTAGGGTCATTCTCGACTCCTATACGTGTCATGTGCTTCCTCAACCGGTTATGTCCGGTTAGAGTACCTATCAGCAGTCCGAGGTCTTTTCGTGTCCGTCCCAGCATCCATCTAATTCTGGTCGCTTTTGGACGGTCTACGAATTCTCTGGTCTGTCTGCAACCCGTTCCTGTTTCCCAGGAGTTTAATAGCGCGTCCTGGGCCCATTTGTTGAGTCCGCTTTGCACTTGTCTTTTTGTCACGCCCAAAAGTGGCTCCGGTCCTACATAGGCGGTTCCTGCCCCGAGTCGTGCGAGTTCGTCCGCCTTCTCGTTGCCTGGTACCCCCGTTCAAAAATCGTAACTAGTCACGTTAAACTGCAATTACATCAGCGGCAAGTTGGCCCGGAAGCTAATCGGGTCGGCGGCGAGTTGGCCCGGCGGCTAATCGAAAGTCAGCGGCGAGTTGGCCCGGCGGCGAATCTGCCAAGGTGAGCCTGACCAGAGGGTGTATTTTGTGTGTCAAAACTAAATATATTTTGGGATTTGAGCGAGGGTTTCCCTTTTTTTCTCCCCACGTAGAACCGCGCCTGAGTGTGCTAATAGGCTAGGAAGGTATCAGATTCGTCATGGATCCATTTATTTTAGCTGCTAGTCGCGTAACTAAATTGGTAAATGTGAAAAAAACTGATGTTTACTCTGCGTTTCCACCCTATAAAAAATAAATAATGAGGCGCACACCCTGCACGAATTAAATGAAAGAAAAAACGATGCCAGGCGTATGCTGATATGAAATTCACTGCGCACTCACCTGTTTTGTGTGCGTACGTCCGCCAATGGGGTGCATGTCTACTGCGCACGGCCCAATGCAAAATCTTAAAAAACTACTAGGCAACAACTAGAGGTGCACAATTTAAGAAGTAGATACTACTATGGAACGCTTTTGGTAGCGCGCAAGGGTACGCACTCGCCTTGGCACTCGCCCAGGCCAGTACAGTCGGGGTCCTACAAAAAAGTATATTTAGTGCAGTGTATTATTGGCAGGGACCAGATTTGTTTGTGAAAATATAGTACAGTTTATTTATGAATTGGTTACAAGTTTGCTTTTTTAATGTCTAGTACTAGTAAGTGACATCGTTTACCCCAAATACGTTACAGCATAAATATGGGGCATACCCATGCATTCACACACGCGATGCTTGAAGCCAGGACCCCATTTAATTCTTAATGTTTCTTTTTCGGGTAGGCAAGATTTCGGTTACTGCGCATACGTCAGTTTTAGTGGTTTTGGAACATACTCCGTTACGTCACTACATTATTTGACAATTGTCAAAAATTTATGGTTGTCTATTATTTTTTTTTTAAACTAGTTGATCGGGTAAAAATGTATCAAATTGTAGATTAAAATTGTAGTCTTTCTAAAATTAATTGTGCACATTTATTGTGGACACCATAGAGAGTATTTTTCAGCATCTATAAACCACTCTTACCTTTTTTACCAAGTTATAAAAAATAATAAAAACATAGTTTTGCAAAACAAACGCAAAACACCGCAAAATATAAATAAACATTATTTGTGTTGCCATTGTTTCCAAAACAAGCTATGAGTGCTTCAGTATATAAAGTTATCACTTCACTATCAAAAGCACTCACTTCTCCAAGGGGTATGTATTTCCAAATTATACGCATTTGTAATGACGTCATTTTTGTTTATCTTTGTTTAGTATTTTATAAACAACGGTGACAATAAACTTTTTAAAAAAAGTAGTGCCCATGATTAATTCATTTTTTAAATAGGTAGGTGATAGGTATAATGAACAATCGCAGTCGATAATTTGAAATATATTGGCTTTTTTCAACTGGAAAGGGAACAAGTCCGAAATGGAATCGCACTTCAATTTGAGAATGTGATACAGCGAGCCGCAGATGCAAAAAATTGAGCCCAACAACGATAGAAAATATAAAAAGAATCTACGCCATACGTTTTTTTCTCACCTGCTGACGTCATTACAAATGCGTATAATTTAGACTATATGTATTCAAAAGTGGTGGCAGGTCCTACTGGACCTCCATGCATTGCGACCACATATGGATCTATTGTGCCCACGTACCTACATACTGAGGTTGACTAAAGTGGCATATTTTTTTTTCCACCCAGGACAAAAAACTCTGCAGTTTACAACAATAAATAATTTAGGCTTAACACTGTGGCTCAAAGATATACCACTAAGGCCTCTGCATTATTAGCTATTAGCCTCCAATTGGTACTTGACTTATAAACTTAATCCCATAGATTTTTTTGACTATTTTTTAAATTATTAGAAAACAATACCTAGACACTTTAACAAAGGCAAAGTAAATTATATGCATGGGCTTAAGCCCCTCTAAGAACCCGGAAATCGATTATGTTAAACATGTTTTGTTATCCTATGAACCGATCTTTTGTATATGCCACTGATATGTAAATTTTTAAGATTGAATTTTATCAAAAAAAATTTTAGGACAAGCTAAATCAAAAATTTGTACCAAAAAAGACAAAAAGATAATTTTTAAGGGATAGAAAATAACAAATAGAGAAAAATAATTTACAAACCTAACGAATTAACATATTAAAACTATTTAAAACACTTTATTTTAGCAAGTTATTGACAAAAACTAGTTAAAAAAATTAAAGTCGATGTTTTTTATCCTTATTTTAAACAAATTCTGATGAAATATTTTACGTAAGTATTTGGGAAACCCGTCTTAAGAGCTATAATACTTTTTGGACATTATCACTTTAAACAGCCTGTATTTTAGAAACTAATCATTATTTTAAGTTGAGCCCATAAGAACTAGTGATAAAAAAGGTTCAATCTAAAACACACTAACGCTTGTTTCTCATTAACACTTTCGACTAATATTTACTTAAACACCCTGTCGATAATGTTTAAAAGGTACAGATTAAAAATAGTAAATAAATTGTAATTATATGTAATAGTAACATAATGCGAATATGTTTGGAAAAGAGTCATTATGCTTCTTGGACATTATCACTTTCAACAACTGGTCATTCATTTAAGTGGGGCCCATGAGAATTTTTGAAGAAAAAGGTTTAGTCTACAACATACCAAAATTTCATGAAGTTTGACGGATTACAGAAATCCCATAAGAGGTGTGCATGATCCTTTAAAGATGTTTATTCCTGTGTTTTCCCTATAAATCTTTGGTTATTACACTGAGCATGCGCGTCAGTCTAGCGATACGCGCGCTGTGATTTGTTCACACCAGATTATTTCATGGGGTTGATCTTCTATGTGTTCTATTTTTCGCCAATAGTACTTATAACTATAGTACTACTAGTACTAGACATTGGAAAAAGCCTAGCTTGTTTCTCATGTTTTAGAAAAAAATGTGAACCGTGAATAGGTACAAATAAACAATTATTTATAATAGTTGTTATATAACACACAAAATAGTCTTTATAATAATCACCCTATAGGTCCTAATATTTATCAGTAATCTATGGTACGGAACGGTAATTTTACCATCATCAAAACTTTAACGAAACTTTGTGGAAACTCCAAACAATTTTCCTTAAAACTTTCTCCATCTGTTTGGTTTACTGGCGTGTATACGTAGAACTATCAAGGTAGCTGGCCAAAGGCAGCTTGTCAGCTACGTATATCTTTTTAAACTTTTATTGGATATTACCACGTTTTTGGCAACATAAGTTAAACTATAATTTTCTTTAAAATATTTAGGTTCTGAAGTGTTGGTTTCATCAAAGAATTTTATTAAAAATTTTTCAGAAAAATGTTTGGTAGAAATTAAATTTAATACAAAATACAATTCGTAGAAAATACATTTGTTAGAAAAATATTTTTTTTTGTATGTATGATTGATATTGGTTTGCTCTAACACGGTTCATAATTTTTCTACTGGAACGGTATCATATGCTTTATTTTAGGTCCACAAAGGTAACATCAGTCTCTATATTTCTGGCACTCCTTTTCTCAATTACTTGTTTAAGACCAAAAATATCACTACAAGATCTGCCTGCCCGAAACCTACTTTGCTCTTTTTTTTCTTGTTCATGAAAATCGTTCTCTATTAAGTCTCTAAGAATACTACCGTACAATGTACTGGTTACTGAAATTCCTCTGTAATTGTTGTAGTCCAGCTTGTTTTCTTTTTTATGTCTTGAGGATATAAATGCAATTCTCCAATCATCAGGTACTGGATGTCCGTTTATGCATTGATTGATAATATAATATGTGAGATTTTCTAGTAAAACCTCTAATCCATATTTGAGCATTTCAGCGTATATTCCCCCAGGTCCGCTAGCTTGTCCGGATTTAGGCTTTTTAATACTATTTTTTATCATTTCTTTTTCAATGGTTACTTCCTCTCCATGCACTTCTATGTCTCTCCTTGAAGAGGCTGACAGATATTCAGGTCTTGTTTTCTGCAGCAATTTGTTGTAGTGTTCTGTCCATTGTTCTGCTTTGATAATTGGAATGTTGACTTTTTTTTGTTGAGTTTTTTACCGTAGAAATGAATTTTCATACTTCAGAACTTTGCCTACCTCTTACATGTCGCGTATTAAATTTCTTAGCTGTCTTCTGGTTTCGCTATAGACTTCTAGGTCTCTTTGCTCTTTACTACTGAGCCATTTTAAATATGGGCGTTTTTTCTTCTTGACCATTTCCTGTACTTCCTCCGTCCACCACATCTTATTGCTATTTAATTTAATAATGCATTTACCTATTAAAAACGTCACCACCAAAAAATATAAAACAACGCGCCCTTCAAAAATTAAAGGACTCTTTCAAGCCGTGCGTGTTGGTTGCCTACTATATTACTAGATGTCAGGCCATGCTGTTGTGGTTAGATCAATAGAATTGATTCGTGTGTTAAGATTAATCTTCTAATACTTAAATATTCAAGTATTTATCCATGTGTAATCTTGTAAAAAAGTTAATATTTTTTTTGTGACTTCTATATTTACTTATATATTTAGTAGGCTGGTATCGGAGAATAGTTTAAGGGAAGTTTACCACACAACGATATCCCCATGAAATTCGTCTGCGTACTCGTCGTAAACCTATCTCTATTCCCATCCGATATCTCTGACTTAAACCGATCAGGAACTTAATTCTTGGTCTAAGTCCTAAGATTTTGGTAAATACTGGTGTTAAAATTTTTGGTGCTCCTCCTCCCATTTACTTTGTGTGGGTAATAATTCGGTGTTTTTGAAACGCAGTGTAAATACATAAAGTATTGGTATTGATTAGATGTCATTTGCAAAAATGATGTGTTTTCGTATCTTCTGGAGAAACAAAAATAGCTTTGGATGATAAACGTGCAAAAATAGAAAAGTAATTCCGTTAATGGAAGCAGGTAACTATACCTCCAACTCCAATAACCATCAATTAAATACTTTTTCTAATTATTTTAAGAGCTGTTACATGGGAAACAAGACATGCAATCATAATTAAATTAATACAGGGTGTCCTGAACCGCTACGAGTTCGGATAAATCTTTTGTAACCAAATTCGCCCTTGCGAATTTATCTTTGCCCACGGAAAAGCCCAAAAAAATGCATTTCTTGTTACAAAGGAGGAGGCACTAAATACATTGTTTACCGGGATGTGTCAGATGAGCTAAATTTGAAATATGTTGAAGGCCAAACCTTCCTGATATTTCTTCCAAAAAAAATTGAGGGGGTCATAGGATTCGTTTTCGAGCTATACTATTTAAATGCGCGCTACTGAAATATGGAAAAATATGACCTTTTGTAGTTTTTTTTGTAATAACTTATCGCCAAATAAAAATAAAAAACTGATATTAGTCTTATTTTATTGAAAAAAGAGTCCTCTTAGGAAAAGGACTAATAAAATACCTTTAAATATAATACTATAACCTAGAAACACTCTAACAAAGTAGGTTAAATAAACGCCTGGAAATAAAAAGACCATTGATTGATATGTTAAAAATAGATTAATTAAAAAATACTAAATGCTAAATACTATATTTTTTTCAAACTATTTTATGAATACGTCTAAGTAAAATATATGATGTTGTGGAAATAATGTATGTAATGTCTAAATTCGCAAAATCGTCAGCTCAGAACATGATAGATGGGCTTTGTTGTTGTCAACGTTGACAGACCCTCTATACTTTGATTTTATCGCGACCTTCTCAAAATGGAGGAAAACAAAGAAAATCTTTGTACTCTAATAAAAATAGTTATATTTTGAGACCCCAAACAGTTTTTGACACATAGATTTTATCTTAAATCTTGGTAAAAACCGGTAAAATACTTAAAAAATAAACAAAAATGGCGATTGACAAGCACTTGACATTTCTAAACCAGAGGGAAATGTCAAACTAAATCAGTTGGTCAGATCCCAAGGTCTTTATACTTTTACACAGTTCACCGGGTCGGAATAACAGAGGTGGAGCTCGTATGAGTTCCAGGCAACATGGGAGTCTCAGAAAACGAGAAAGCGGACTAACTCGCCAGGGGTGGATTCCGGCAGAAATGCATCGGGCCAGTGCCTTTCCTGGGGCTCACAAGAGGGCAAGAGAGTGGGCCCAGAAAGAGATACAAAAGGAATGCATCAAAACAGGAAACGCCAGATAGGCGAAGGAGCGTGTGACAAGATACAGCAGGTCCTGTAGAGACTTGCTGCTCCGTAGAACACAAAGAGAGGTAGGAGCTATATTGGAAGTCCTTAACGGAAACGGTGTTCTACAAAGACACTTGGCGAAGGAGAGAGTGAAGGAGGACAGGACGTGCGAGCGATGTTGGGCTGAGGACCAGACCTCGGCGCACTTCCTCTCATTATGTGAAGAATACAAGGAGGCAAGAAGAGTGGTATTCGAAGAGAAAGCCTTTGAGGCGGATGACCTTCTGAATCTGAGGCGGTCCCACATTCTGGCCTTTGTCCAGAAGACAGGCACATTCCTTAGCGAAGGAAGGACGCAGTAGGGGGGATGCCCGGGGGTTGACGAAAAGGGCTCTTTATGTACCTAGTCGCTAGGCCTAGAGCCTACCCCACACTACTACTACGTCACCGGGTTGCCCTAAACCATCTGTTATATGGAAATCCGATGACGCAGCTACATTCGTCCAGTTAAGTTCATATGACTGGTAAAATTCTGTAGGCAACCTGTGTAAAAGTATAAAGAGCTTGGTCTTATCCAATCCGCTAATATTTTATAATCAGTACGTTCAATACCACCTGGATATGAGACGGTAATCTTGTCCGGATTTAGTACCCTTTTTAACCTCTCTTGTCGCGACATAGATAGAAACATTAAATAAATTTTTAGGCCTGTTAAATATATACTGGAGGTGACGACCCATTTTGATATTATACATTATTTCCACAATGCAACACTTTGAAGCATGATAACTAGGCTTAAAAGCAGGGTGGTAGTGCTTCCAAAAATAATTTTTTAAATGGTAAAAATCTAGTATGATCCTATTAGTTTGCCTATAGTTTTTCAAAATGGCAAGTTTTTTCTTGGTTAAGAATTTTGACTTTTTATATTGCCTTAACTGTTTTTAATAAAATTAATTTATGAGAAAAATAGAATTAAAAGGCATGTCAAAACAACATTTTATGATATTGCGAGCTTTGAAAGTCCATTTTTAGACTGAAGCCATTTGCAAAAAGTAAGTTTGTGATTGTGCATGCAAATGGTGCAAAATAAAAATTGCGCTTGTTATCGATTTTTACATGCACTAATTTACTTCCAAAAATTGACGTGTGTAAAATTTTATGAACATGTAAACGGACCTTAAAAGCTTTCTGTGGTAGGTATATTCAAAACAGTTTTTGCGGTATATGGTATAAAAAAAATAAGATATTCGTTCAGTATTCTATGCACTTAAGAAATAACCACCTATAAAAAAAATGGTCGAAACTTTTACAAAAGAAAAAGCTATATGTGAATTTTACCAAGTTTTTAAACCCTAGAAAAAAAAATAGAACGCACTTTTAAAAAATGAAACGGTTCAAAAGTACTATATATATGTGCAGATGAAGTGCAACATGTATTTTGTGTTATATTAAACATACAAATGCATATTTATGTAATATTTTGAAAAATTGTTTTTTTTAACAATAAACAATTAGTGGAATCAATAAAATATGGACTATTTCATGAAATCTATTATTAAGTGTTAACCCTAATTTTAAAAAAAAATCAGTAATGCGTTTTTGACTTGAGACAAGCTGCTATTTCTTTGTTAGTTTTCCCCGGGGGCAAAAGAATCGTATTTAGTACGGAAACAACGTTAAAACTTGATTTTTTTCGAAAAACAAAAATAAAAATTACCTTTACAAAGTTCTAAAAGTAATAATATATTTTTTTCATGTTCATCTTTTTGCATTTGTATATTTAATTTGAGTATGGGTGAAATTCTTAACCAAGTGAAGAAAGCACGTGATGAAAAACTATATACTTTTAACAACACAGTGAAAGAATGAAAAAATACTTCAAAAAACGACTAGATAAGGGAAAAATTTAGAAAAAGTTTTAAATTTTTCATAAATTACGTAACGCTTTCAAAGAACGAAATAAAAATCTAGGGTCGGGTTGCTGACCTATTTTATAATAAGTGGTTCGGGCCAAGTAAAACACTCTAAAGGTATTCAGCAAGCCTGACTCGAAATTGGCCAAACAACACGTTCGTCTTGGGATTTTGAAAACGGATCACCAATTTGTTTGCTAATCCGTGATTTTGAAGACCCTTGTCAGTCTACGATTTATTCAACTTATTGAAACAAATGTGTAATCTCTTATAATGGAGGAATTATTCGTAATATTAGGGACCTATTGCAATAAAGCCAGGCACAAATTGTACCGGGCACTCTATTGACATTTTCACATTGAGAAATGACAGTTGATCTTTCAAAATTGACATACGAAAGACGAATTTATAAATCCAGTCGTTTAGTTTCCGTTAATAGTGGCGGCACTATTAATTCCGGGTCTTATGATACACAAAGGCCTAATTTTAAAAAAAGACAGCTGTTCTTATAATGTGAAACTGTCAATATAGTGCCCGGCACAATTATTGCCTGGCCGTATTGCAATAGGTCCCTATTGTTTTATATTTAATATTTTATTATATTTTTTTTTGTTCTTTATATTGTATATTTTATTTTGTTTAGTTTGACTAAAAACGCGTAGGTGGTATACCGTTTTTGCCCACCAAAATAACGGCCTGCAGATCCACCCCTGTAGAGATCTTGTTCGATCCACGTTACATAATTTTTGAAGTTTTTTTTTCTACGAAAGTACTACCTTGGTGGTACAGAAACAACATTCAAATTCACTCGGGATTTGCATTTCCGCGACTGCGCCTTTCAGCATAGGGTCAGATTTTTTACTGCTTTCAGCCTAGATAACACAGAAGAATAATACCTACAGGGTCTTTCAACAAAAAATTAAAACCTTAAAAATATAAACGAGACAACCACTTTTCCACCTGTGGACTTCTCGAGTAACATTATAAGTTGTGAGTTAGTTTTATAGTTTTTACTTTTCTTTAAAAAGGGTTTATAACAGTATATTTAGTTTCATTAAAGTTTTACACACACATTATTAGATTTAACTTTTTATAATATTCACCAGATGTTTTTAATAATATTTTCGCGAAACCCTTGCTCAATGTAGATAAGGGTCTTATAAATTAGTCATTAAAACCTTCCGATTCCTTGCTTATAAAACCGTTGAAATTGAAAAATAAAGCCTGTGTAACAAAACAGGATTTGAACATCAATGGTACTTTTGTCATTTATAAGTTTTTAAATATTTTTAATTACATATTATCTTTGACATCAACAAGCATTAATCACATGCAAGACTAGGTTAAGAACAAGTAAAATTTATGGCAAAGCAGCGACTTGTTTTTTGGCATATTTTCAGGATCGCTGTATTTTAATAAAAGTTGTTATCGGCTAATCTGTCCTTTAAGCCACTAAGATCTAAATAATTCATATTGTATCTGGAAACAAATTTACCAACTATTTTCAATTTTTAAAAAACACACTGGGTGCGCCCATGATTCTAGTATTGCATCTAGTTGCTGCACAGCTGCAAATTATTTTGTATCTCTAGTAAATATGTCTATAAGTTAATATCTCCATCTGTCAACAAGTTCTTCCTATTTATCGAGTACGTACGTACTCCCGTGTTTGTCTTTACAGGCTGATATTTTCTCTCTAAAACTTTATGTCGCTTTTCATATAGTGTAAGAATGAAAACTATAAGACAAAGAAAAGCTATACAGTTAGATTAAATGCTATAGGAATCATAGACTCCCTACTATGCTTAATGTATAAGAAAGAAGTAAAATAGAGTAAAATATATTGTTGGCGGTGTCTTGAAATAGTTTTCGTTGTTTTAGACCCGTATTTGGGCTAGTAGTGGGAAAGTATGGGAATACATCGTGACCTCTTGTCTTCACAAAGTTTTTTGTAATTCCGTCGTGTGCAGCGAAACAGGTGAGAAGTGGGTATTTGTTTCTCACGCAACTACTAGCTCAAGCCATGCGTATTACATTTATCGTTTAGGAAAAAGTACAGATAATTCAATGGTATTTCGGGGGAAATAGCTGTCAAGATGTGGCAAATTTATTTGTTGTCGCGTTTGACGGAAGGAATATTCCAAGCCGTAGCACGGTCCAAAAAATAGTTACCCATTTTCAACGAACAGGGTGTGTCAATTTTTACCACAAATGCAGTGGTGGAGAGGCGCCTCCTGTTTGTGAAATGAAAAGGGAACGGCGCGAAACTATGATTTGTGCCGCAGCAGGAGCTTTGATTTGCTATTGCAGTAAGGCAATCGCCAATGATGTGACTCTTAACCTTTCGAAACATTTTAAACAATATGGGTACCGGAGTTTTAAAGTCAATAAAATGCGAGAAATTTTTCCAGATGATCAGTTTCAAAGAAAGAAGAAAAAGCGAATCAGAAAAATTTCATTAAAAATAGTTGTTTTACTGACGAAAGTTCATTTTCAATTCATGGCCGTTACAATCCTTCTGTTGTTCGTTACTGGTCACGAAAAAATAAACATTTGCATACTACAAAACGGACCCAGTATCCTCAAAAACTTAATGTCTGGGCTGAGATTTTGGGTGACAAGAGTAGTAGTAGTAGTAGTGTTGGGGTAGGCTCTAGGCCTGGCGACTAGGCACATAAAGCGCCCTTTTCGCCAACCTCCGGGCACCCCCCCCCCCTACTGCGTCCTTCTTTCGCTAAGGAATCTGCCCGTCTTCTGTACAAAGGCCAGAATGTCGAGCCACCTCAGAAGTTCCTCCGTCTCAAAGGCTTCCCTTTCGAATACCTCTCTTCTTGCCTCCTTGTATGCTTCACAGAGAGAAAATGCGCCAAGGTCTCGTCCTCGGCCCAACATCGCTCGCACGTCGCGTCCTCCTTCACTCTCATCTTTGCCAGGTGTCCTTGTAGGACGCAGTGTCCGGTCAGGACTCCCACTATGGCTCCCACCTCTCTTCGTGTTCTACGGAGCAGCCAGTCCCTACGGGATTTGCTGTAGCCTGTCACATACTCCTTCGCCTGTCTGGCGTTTCCTGTGTTGGTCCATTCTCTTTGTATCTCTTTCTGGGGCCACTCTGTTAGGGCCGACTTCATTTGCCCTCTTGTGAGCCCCAGGAAAGGCTCTGGCCCGAAACATTTCTGCCGGGATCCTCCACTGGCGAGTCCGTCCGCTTTCTCGTTTACAGGGACTCCCATATGGCCTGGGACTCATACGAGCTCTACCTCTCTTACGCCGGCCAATTCCTGAAGTGCATCCGCACACTCCTGCACCAAACCCGCGGACGTGGTTGGTTTGCACAGTGCTTTCATCAGCGCAGCTTGAATCTCTGAACAGATGCAGAGGCGTTTTCCTGTTTCGTTCCTAATTTCTTCCTCCCATGTTACAATATCATTGGTCCTTGTTTCATTAATGGTATTGTTGCAGAACCGTCATTTTTGCGATTCGACAGGTGCCAAATTTGGTTAATGCAAGATGGTTGCCCAGCTTATGACACTTTGCTTGTGAAAGTATTTTTAAATGAAACGTTTTCAAAGCGGCTTATTACAAGCAGGCAAGGTACTATCAGCTGGCCTCCGAGATCGCCAGATTTGGCACCCAATAATTTTATTTGCATGGCCATTTAAGAGTTAACACTTTGGATGAACTTCGGGCAAAAATAATCACCCCTCTACAATCAGTGACACCTGAAATGCTAAGTAATGTCCGAACTGAATTTTATAACAGGCAATAGTGTTTAGCACAGAGCGGTAGTATTTTTGAGAATTTAATTCGGGAGTTCTTAAATCAATATGAAAGAATTTGCTTTTAAAACAGATTATTTGTTTCGCTGGGGAAGCCACAAACTTTAGTTTTTTGTAGACAAGAACAAGCTTGAAAAAAAGGATTATACGTTACGTAGTTATCGTCTAAGTTTTTGATGTTTATCTACTAACTCTAACTACCCTGAATCGATTTTCTTTACGAACCGATGGAAAAGATGGCCGCGCAAGGGGAAACAAGCGGTGTCAGAAATTTCCTCCCTCTACTTTACCGAGGAGCACAGAGGTTAGGTATTGGCTGTGGGTCTAATAATAGGCATAACCACGTGTAGACTTCTATCTTTTTTTCTTACATACTACATATTATATACATATGCAGCTGTTCTTATCTTACATATAATAATAACATTTATTCATGCTGTAAAAAAAATATGTATGTGAGAAAAACTATAACCAATAAGTGCGTCCGGCAAGTACAGGAGTGCGGATGTTTAGCTTTACCAAATAGTTTCCCCTGAATGCTTCGGGTCATATTTTGTGACAGTAATCTAATTATATATGTACTGCAATTAATCGAAGAAATAATTATCTCTTTTATTTCTCGGTTGCAGGCACAAAATGCTCATTCGCCCTATAGTTTTTATTCAATGTGTATACAATTTTCTAGTCACATTCCTGCTGTGGTTTTTAGCAAATCAAGTAACCAAGAAAGCAATCCAATGTGTGGTTTGGTGAGAACTCTCTTTTTCAATTTCTGTACTCGTAGTCTCCGATTTGGAGGATTCCCATTGTTTTCAAAAACAATAGATTTGAGAATTAGGCGCGGCACTAATTATTCCCATTTAGGTCGATTTGTTTGCAGCTCTGACTCTACATTACTGGGATTCATACACTTTGTTAAAGTCAAAATTGTCCCGTAATGGAGTGGGAAAGGAATTAAAGAGAGGCCTGTCGAAAACCCTCATTAAAGCATAAAGCAGAGTTTAAGAAATTTAGTAAAGATGTTGATTAAACAACAGTGAATTAAATAGCATCAGCTAATAAAAGTTTTAAAGTATAAAGCAAGTATAAGCTGCAAAAAACATTTACTAAAATCAAAATGCAGCCATCAGGGAAGACAATACACTTAAGGTATTGGCCAAAGGAGATAAAAAAGGTAGTTTTTAGTTCTAGTTGTAGTTGTAGTAGTTCTTAAAATAAAATTTTTTCAAAACTTTTATGCTTATTATATTATATAGGTACCTAGCTATTTCATTAGGTAGGCGCGTACGAATCTGGAAACCTAAAAAAATACCAATTGACTTTCTAAAAATTTGCAAAAATCCAAAATCATTCGTTTTATCTTCAAAATAGGAACTCCACACAGTTTTATTAAGAAATTAAAACAGTGTAAATGATACGCCACTAAAATATAATATAAATAATAAATTTTAGTCAACAGGTTTAATAATAGAAGCCCAATAAGGGTGTGAATTCTGAACGGGCCGGAGATCAATTAAGCCAGCGGTAACAATAGAAACCCAATAAAAGGATGTGAATTATGAACGAGCTGGAATTGATTTTGTTAAACGTACCAGACAAGTACCGTGTTTTCTTGTTATATTAAAAAAAAATTTCATGGTAAATTTGCTAAGAATGAAGGCAACCCAGTAAGACAAAAGTGCTGTAAACAGAGGGAGATAGATTGAACGCCATTTACAGATACTTCCTAACATTAAAAAGGCATCTATTCTATAAAATACCTCACTTACACTACACATGATAAATACCAAACAAATCAAATATTAACTCTTGACTCGGAGGATATTTTAGATCTATAATTTGTTTAAAATTCTTATAGCTGACATATCAATATCAACATCTAAAGCATATTTGTTAAATAAGTTGCATAAATTGTAGATATGAGAACTAAGCTAACTAAAACATATTTTTCGATTGATTCAATTTATGGCAAAAGGAAGTTGTTCAATTATATTAGGACAATCAACATCCCCTTTAAGAATTCTATACATTGTTGTTAAAAAAGTTTTAGTCCTTCTTTGGTTTAGTGACAATCTATTAAATATTTCTAATAAGATGTCGTTATCACAGCCTCCTTGTGGATAAAAGCCAAATATTCTAAGGCCCATGGCTTTTAAAAATTTTCTTTGAACTCCCTTAATCATACTAATCCAAATGTCATATTGACGGAACCAGATAACACTTCCAAATTTCAGTATTAGCTATACTAGACTGTCAAATAATAAAATGCTTACTTCAATGTTAACACTTTTAGTATTTCTACAGCTTTTTGGGCACTCTCAATTTTGGAAATAATATGTGATGAAAATGAAAGATTAGCATAAAAGGTTAAACCCAGGTCTTTTTGTTCAGATACTCGTTTTATGTTTTCATAATTTATTGTATAATTAAATTTAATTAAGTTTTTGTTACGACTAAATGACAAACAAAACATTTACACAAATTTAAGTGAAAACCATTGTACTGGCAATATAGTTCACAAAAAGATTCACAGAAATCAAACGTGGCTAATCGGGTAAAAAGTTTTGTTTCTCTCAGATTGTTCCTTGATTAGTTTGAAAGCTTAACCTCACGGGGGTCCAAGAACTAATGGACACCTAATAAGTGTTGACAACTGTTTTGTCCTTATGGGACTCCTCAGAACACTGCCTGGTCAATCTGACACTCTTGCGAAGTTAATTAGACGGTTTTTTCTTTAATCCTATGTAAATAGTAAGAAAACTCTCGCAAGAAGCGCCATCTATATGACACGAGAAAAACAGGAACAAGAGCAGGCGAAAATAATAAATAAACACTCCTTTTTACCCGATTAGCCACGAAACTTGTTTGATTTTTAAATTCACTAGTACTAAATTTTACGTTTGTTAGTTCACAGAAACGTTTAAATTTCTCGAAAATTTATGCACCAAGCGTGAAAATTACTGAAAATTTACCAAAATTTTGTCGCCAAGAGCGATTAAAGTTTTCGCAACTGAATTTTATTATACAAATAAATAAACTTTAGCTTACATTTTCTAATAAAACGCTCTAGAAATCTATTAAAAGATGATTATGTTTGACAGGGCCGACTCCAGACATTCATATAGCTGGTCGGAGGCAAAGTCTAAAATTGGCCACCCCTTGACCACTTCCCTTATAGCACAAAAATCACATCAACGCTAAATTAACGTGAACAAAAATACCAAAGCTTTTTTTACTTGAAAACAACCTCATACCATGTAATATTTATTTTGTTAAATCTACATGCTTAAAGATAACTTAAAAACAAGGAGAAATCAAGCTATAAAAATGTATTTTTTGCTGAAGTTTCTGGTGCTGTGTATATAACGTGTTTTTTACCCTCGTTATTTTCATGTACCAAATTCACACTTGAAAAGTCCTCCACATGTTCTAAAACGCCACTAGATTAAGACTTCTCAAACCTACTAACTTTCTGTGTCTTTTTTGGTCACGTTTTTTTAATAACATATTTTTAACTTAAAAGAGACGCGAAAGGAAGTTATAAAAGTTCACTAGTTTTGAGACTACAACACTTCAAGACAATTTTAAAGATGGCGCTCAAGGCAAGACAAAATATCTATATATCTATGTATATACATTATGTTTTTTTTTAAAGCTAAACAAGATTTTTTAACAGTAAACACACACAGAATATTATTGTGTTTTTATCAGGTTAATAACAGATGCGTCGTGATCGTGAAGGATCAGGGATCAGTTCCTTAAAAGGTTTTTGGAGTTTAGAGGCCAAAGCACTGCCTGATAGATTTCGTCAAAGTGAAAAATCCCGACAATAGGTGGCGCTGCTGCTAGTAAAATCTCAAAAATATTCAGTAAAAAAGGCATGTAAGTCGCGTTTTAAAATTCGTGTAGAATGATGATTTTAACGTAAAAATCACTTGAAACTAACGTAAAAACATTGCTGTTTTAATTTTATAATGGCGTTATTACAACGCAGTTTTTAGGAACGTTATTTTTTATAACGTTTATGAATGACCTATTAAGCTTGTTTTCATATATGAAATAAAGGTTTTTTTCTAGCAGCTTTTAAAATCAACGTTTTTTTTTCTCACTCCTTTTTTACGTGTTAAACACGTGATTGTGCTATGTGGGTTCATATATACCTAAACAAAAATCCTCTTTACCATACACAACAACAACGGTAAAACCACTGGCGTACGCAGTGGGTATTTCTTTTTCACGCAAACTCTAGTTCAAGCCAAGTCGCGTTTTAGATTGAGCTCTCAGGAAAAAGTACAGATACTTCAATGATATTTAGAGGGAAATAGCTGTCAAGATGTGGCAATTTTACTTGTCGCGTTTGAGGGAAGGGATATTATAAGCCATAACACGGTCCAAAACATAGTGACCCATTTTCAACGAACAGGATGTGTCAATTTTTTCCACAATTGCAGTGGTGGTGAGGCACCTCCTGTTCGTAAATTGGGAGACGAAAGGGATTACTCGGTTACTGTTTAGCACAAAGCGGTAGTATTTTTGAGAATTTAAATCGTTAGATTGTTCTTGAATCAATAAGAAAGAATTTGCTTTTAAAACAGACCTCTCTCTTATCTGTTTCGCTGGGGACGCCATAAACTTTCGTTTGGGGAATAGATGACATTAAATATTAAAAAAGGAAAAAGTTTGGAAAAAGTATTATACGTTACGTAGTTATCGTCTTAATTTCCAATATTTTATGTACAACTACCCTCGATCGATTTTGTTTACGAACTGTCGAATGAAAAGATCGCGGCCCTAGGAGAAACAATCGGTATCAAAAATTTCCTTTCAGTACTTTACCAATAAATAAATAAATAAAAATAAATAAATAAGACAAGGACAGGTAAGTTTAATAGTAATCTTTTTGTATCACATGAGGGATTAAAATTAATCTCGAGATGATTTCCGCAAATGTTCCAAAATTTTATTTGAAACTTCTTATTCCCCAGAATTTCTTCTAGGTACGGCTCTGCAGGATATGGTAAGTTAAATAAAAGATTAAAAGAAAAGACCCGGGTCCCGAAGTCGGCCCTGTTTTTGATTTATCGTTTTTAAAATTGTCCGATTTTGTAATAATTTGACTTTATTTTTAATAAATCTGTAACTGACCTGTTTTTTGTTCTAAACAACAACAACGAAAATCTGAAATAGGTTGAACATTACTTAATAACTTTTTTTCTTCCGTAACTTTTTGGGCTTGTACCGAACATATTTTTAGTTAGTTATCAAACGACTACTTTATTTTTTTTGTTAATGTAGCACAAAAAATCCTTGAATTTTTAACCCAAGAAAACGTCGAATTGTTGGACCATCCTCCATACAGTCCCGACCTAAGTCCCAACGATTTCTATACTTTTCCAAAAATCAAGAACGGACTGCGTTGTCAAAGATTTCAGTCGCCAGAGGAAGCAGTCGACGCCTTTAAGAATACAATTTTGACAGTACATTGCAAGCTCGGTAATGTAAATACTCGCTTATGCGAACAACGCGGTTTTGTGAACAAAATATTTTTTGTATTGGCTACTCTATAACGTGATCAAGTCGGCCGCTTGATAATGTGAACACTCAAAACAATTCATTCAAAGCAGGTTTTTTTCGGGGAATTACCTAATTTCCGAAAAATATACCCCAAATATTTGATTATTCCTCTATTTTTAAGCTTGTTTCAGCGTGTCTGAGCTGATACGCGACGGATGGCATAAATAGTCATAAAAAATACTCTGCCAATCTATGGGCACCTAAGCTCACACTAGGTACTATAGTTATAGTGTGAGCTAATATAATCAAAAACTGAAATATATTTTATTCAACTCCAGACTCAATTACCTTTCGTTTGATACCACACAAGCCATGTTTTGACTTAAACTCAAATTTTTTTAATCTACCCCCACCCTTTAAAAAATAAATAAAATGTATTTTGTTTAACTCCAGACTTAATTACCTTTCGTTTGATATCACACACGCCATATTTTCACTTAAACTCTAATTTTTGACATCTACCCCCACCCTTTTTTTTTAAATAAACTAAAATTCATTTTGTTTAACTCCAGACTTAATTACCTTTCGTTTGATATCACACACGCCATATTTTCACATAAACTCTAATTTTTGGAATCTACCCCCACCATTTTATTTGGCTTGCGTGCGGTGGATTTTGTTCATTTTTAAATGGGACCATCACGGCCCAAGACCCAACTTAGGTACCAAATTTCATTAAAATCGGACAAGCGGTTTTTGAGTTATGCGGGTTGGTCGTTACAGACAGACATACAGACAGACAGACAGACAGACAGCAAAACAAAAAAGTTTCAAGATCATCTGAAACGCAAAGATATATAAAATTTTTTGAAATCGGAGCAACTTTTTTTTTCTCGAAAAAATTAGGATCACCATAGCTCACACTACTTACATAGTAGTAGTGTGAGCTAAAAATCTGAATCAAAACCAAGCATAATTTATGTATTTCGATCGGCTGAATACAAATCTAAAGTTTATTTAGACCAGAAACCGTTCTAAATCATAGAAATTGTACAAAGACCTTGAAAAATGTTAAAAATAGCAAAAAATTGTCATTGTATTAGTAAAAAGATTTACTCGATATTGAAGGGTGGACGGCCCAAACTGACTTGAAATTCGGATTCAGCGGGTCAAAATACATGCCGGTAGGTAGGTCGTGTCTGATGTACAAACAATTCTTTTTTTTTGTATGCCGGTGTTTTTAGGTGAAGCAGTATTTAAATGGGCACCATCTTCCACTAAAGGCTATTCTTCTTTTGGACAACGCTCCCTCTCACCCCTTGGAAAACGAATTAAAACCGGTGATGGAAACATATTTGCTATGTCAGGGCTATCAAAACGGACGGGCCACGATCCTCCACTTTGTTGACGTCATATCCGGGGCCGATTTTTTTTTTGATGGTCACGTTACGACACAGCTCATTGTCTTTAAAATATTGATGTTAGAATGAGGGTTCATGAATATTTAATTTTTTTTTAAATAACGCCGTTTTTGAGATTGTTTTTACTTTATTCTTGCAGAACAATTTTTTTTAAATGTATAGTAATCCTTAATTTTTCATAGCCGCTTCATTAGCTCACACAATAATTCAGTTTAAAGCAGAAGCAAATGTGACAATCACAGATGACAAAGTCAAATACATGTCAAATGTAACAGTTCGCATGTGGTACATGGCGGGTAATTTGAATTCAAAATAAGAAATGCTAAATCTTGAAGATTTTAACCTTTTAATCATGTTGCTTCCTTACAAACCTTTGGTGGAATATCGGAATGGTGTCTGAGAATATTTCACTGAAATTTTGCGAAAATCTGTAGTGCCATTTTGAAAATATCATAAAAAAACGTCTGACCTCCCATAGGACCCAATGTAAAATTCAGCCCCGGGAGAACAGCTGATTTTTTCAGGGTCGTGGCCTCTATGTTTATGCCTCCTAATGTGACCTCAATTATCCAGCCGATGGATCAAAATGCCCTTCGACTGACAAAACTGTATTACAGAAAAGTTTGTTAACTTCAATTGTGACAGATGGTGATAATGTACTCAATTCTATAAAAAAAAACTTACTTTAAAAGATGCTGTCTTACATTTGAACAGTGCTTGACAAAAAACTACCCCAAAAAAACATTATCCAAATGTTGGTGTCCCATTTTATCAAAGAAATTAGAATATACAGATGAAGACAGTATACCATTAGCTGCACTAAAGAAAATTTGGAATGACGAAGAGGTTGACTTAGTTGTTTCGGAGACTTTACTGCAAGGAGTTCAAGAGGTAACTTTGTGAATAAGATAATCATTGTAATTGTAAAATTTTATTTTAGGCTAACTATACGACCAGTAGTTGAGTGGAATCAGGATGATGGTAGAGTTAATATAAATGATGATCCAGATGAAAATAATGAAGAAGAAGAAGAAGATTGTTGTGATATTGTTGAAGAAAACAATTAAAAATTACGTCTTTTTTTAAGTAGGTACATACGTATTTTCTTCTTATGTTGATATTTTCTAAGTACAGACATTATAATGTAATTACCTAATGGAACATTAAACTTCTGAGCATATAAATATGGTCTAATTTCACCCAAGAAGTGTCAAATTATGACTTCCGCTAATGTGAACTATCGGTAATATGAATAGAGGTTGGTTTTTTTGTGTTCACGTTACCGAGCTTGTACTATACTAACAAGCGAGTGGAATTACAGCTTTGACAACTGGCTGGAGCGCATTCATTTTCGTTGAGAATACTTCGAGAAACAATAAGTCTTTAAAAGTTATTAGCTCTATATGCAAAACTTGAATGATCACCCTTGTATTGTTTAATATATTCTTAGTTTTTATAGAATTTCATAGAAGAAACCTTGACTTAAAATTCAATATTATGATCAGCATTTTTGTATTCATTATTATTAAGCTTGTTAGCTATTCGAGAACTAAATTTTGACATTTTGTTGTCTAGAAACAGCCAAATAAATTTATTCACGTGGTTATATAACTTGTCCCAAATGGCGAAAGGCAACACCTATTTCCAATTAAATTCAAATTGTTGAAAATTAATGGAAATAGTAATTACATACGCTTACCTATAGCTTTGTTGGTTGACAACGGCCGGATGTTACAAAATTGTAATTATTCAGGAAAGCCAAAAAACCTATTTTATGGGTTATTTCCAGGGGTGAATGAGTCATAGATGAAAATTAATTATGGGCCGGTGCCTTATGAGCCGGTGCTGTATGGGCCGGTACCGGTTACGGGAAAAAATTAAAATAAACTATTAGCCGACGATAAGTACTACGTATGAGTATTAGTATCACGAAGTTCCTTTGATATAGTGACCTTAGTATTAGTGGTTACATAACTAATTCCCGAGGACCTCCCTCCCTAGGTGCACCCTTGGATAAACTGTATAGTTTTTAAAATATGAATTTTCAAAGTTTGGCCATTTGGCCAATCTTAACTTAGGTTGTGGCTTTTTCGCATTACTTTGGGGCCCTACCATACTGCAACTCGGTGCGTTTGTTGATAAACTATATATTTTTTAAAATATGAATTTTCAAAATCTGGCCAGTTTATCAACAAAAGTACCGAGTTGCAGTATTGTGGGGCGATAGAGATGCGAAAAAACCACACCCTGAGTTAAGATTCGGAAAAACGTCATTTAGCAAATTTTAGGGTATGAAATTCCATAAGACCAAAATGGCCAAATTTTGAAAATTCATATTTTAAAACCTATACAGATTATCAACAAAAGCACCGAGTTATAGAGATGCGAAAAAACCACACCCTGTGTTAAGATTCGAAAAAGCATAATTTAGCGAATTTTAGGGGAATCCTAAATAACCAAAATGGCCAAATGTTGAAAATTTATATTTTAAAAACTATACAGTTTATCAACAAAAGCACCGAGGTGCAGAATGATGGCATCATAGAGATGCGTTAAGATTCAAAAATACGTCATTTAGCGAATTTTAGGGTAGGGAATCCTATGAGACCAAAATGGCCAAAGTTTGAAAATTTATATTTCAACAGCTATATATTTTATCAACAAAATCACCGGAGTTGCAGTATGTCGAGGGGAAACAAAATTCCACATAAAGCCTTCGCCAAAAGTCAGTTAACAGTTTTATATTTAAATTTAAATTAGTTTTTTTTAACTTACCGAAGGCGAAATGTATCCCTTGGGCGTGTCGGGTAACAGTTGGGTCTCATCTTGAGCCAACGGTGCCAGACTTTGTTGGTACGACCCGTCGTCAGCAGAGTCACCCATGCTTAGGTTAACAAGGCGTCGCTGATTTGAGGGGGAGCAAGGTGGGGGACCCTAAGTTAAAAACAAATGATATCTATTATATAAGGTCATTAAAGCCATATACAGACAGGCTTATTCTAGTAGGTACATATAAAATTAATCTTACGTAATTTGCGGGTTTTTTAAATTAACTTTTGCAAATAGGCGTACATTGAACACGCATCGTGAATGAAGGCAGACTGAGAAGCAATGCGCTCGACAACAAATCACTAGCAACTAGCTGTTTGGGGCAGAAGAAAATTTGGAGATTAAGTTCCTATGTACCTAGTAGTATGATTCTGTTTGTATACAACTATGTCTGAACCACCCTTAATAACTAATAAAACTTGGCAAGAATTTATTAATTAAAATTTGTCACAAATTTTTAAATTTTAGTTTTTGTGGGGCAGTGGGGATTAAAACCAAATGTAGATCTAAGTTAAAAACCAATACAAATAATCTATTTTAATTATTTAAACCTCTTATAACAGACAAAGAAGAAACCATAGAATAAATTATAAATTGTCCTCAGGAATTCGGGGTTCGAAGTTATTTGTGCTTTTAAAGTTTTGAGAAATGAAAATTGTCTAAGGCACCGTTTACCGCTTGTAATAAACATAACCTCAAAAATTTTATCGTTATTTACGAAATAGTTATACAATGTGTCCGTAAAGTCTGGAAACATCGAATTTCCGAGAAAATCGTAACTTTTTTAGAAAAAAGCACGTCGATTTTTATTTAAAAAGGGGATTCAGCAAAAAAAATGCGTTATTATATAGGGTGTCTCAAAAAAAAAGATATGACATAAACTTACATTTTGTCAAATGGAACACCCTGTATATTATTACATATTTGGATACCCCAAGTCATTAGAAGTATTTTTTGTCAAGCAATATACAGGGTGTTCCATTTGAAAAAAATTAATTTTGTCATATCTTTTTTTTTAAGACACCCTGTATAATAACGCATTTTTTTTCTGAATCCCCTTTTTAAATAAAAATCGACGTGTCCGAGCTTTTTTCTAAAAAAGTTACGATTTTCTCGGAAATTCGATATTTCCAGACTTTACTGACACACTGTGTCCAGACTTTACGGACACACTATATATATTATAGACAACGTGAGCAAAATTAATAGAAACAATTTAGTTACACTCACATCAAAGTGATCTTTCTAAAATTTGTCAAATACCCTATTATTAGTATTGGCAGGCATACTGTAGAAACCAATATTCTTATACATGGGCGCACCCAGGGGGGGGGCCCAAGGCTATGATTTTTGTATATATTTTCCACATATTTCATGAATAAACACAAAAAATAGCATGAAATACGAGATTATGAGGCCTTGGGCCCCCCCCAAGACATATTCCTGGGTGCGTTACTGTCTTATAGACTGGAAAGTTATAGAGCATGTTCCAAACTTTTATCTAGGGTCTGTCACATAATAATTAATAGAATTGTGATAAAAAACGGGTTGGTATGGTCAAAACAACAACTAATCAATTATATAAAAAATTAAATTAAAATGTAAATAAAATCGCCACTATGTTTTATTTTATCACTGATTAAAGATCGGTTAAATATCATTAGAGATATTGCCAAACTCACCTCATTGGTTGGAAGACAAGACATGGTGGTGGAAGAGTTACTGCGTCGACTCCGATTGGGCAGGTGATCAAAATTGCGGTAGCATCCGGTGCCTGTGTTGGTAGGATTTCTCGAGGATGTCCCACCCCCCGTCGTGGACTCGCCCTCGGTACTATTGCCGTCGGCGTGGCTCATATTGTGACCTGCGCACAACGGAGCATTTTTGCGTCGTTTTTAGTGGCAGAAGGAAAATTGGATGCATTTTGAAATGGTGATGCACTATTTTCTTTTAAGAAGTTTTTTGAAAGATTTGAAAGTGAAAAGATGCAGCTTGAACAACATTGCACTAATTGTAGTCACTAATATACTTTTGGAAGCACAAAACACATCAAATTAAGCCGAGAAAGAGTAGAACAAAAAATATAATTCGTGCACTATTTTAAAGTCAATTTCGAAACTTTCGTTTTTAAATTTTAACAGAGAGTGTATGGGTGTCTTTAGTAAAAGCATGCACTGAAACGATTGTTGCCGAGAGTTGCTGACAAATTATACGAACGTTCACGAGTGCTTCCGAGTGTCTTCGCTTCCGCCGATCAGTGCGCACTTGTCACCTGCGGGAGAGAGAAGACACTAAGAGTGATAGACGTAAGTGACATACCTATATGGTAGGATGAAACAAGGGACTGTTCAAAAATTACGTAACGCTTAAGAGAAGCAATGGATCTGCCATTACGGTATGCAGCATTACAAAGGGGGATCTCTTTTAAACTAGTTTTTTTTTTCGGAAAAATGTTGAACAATTTATTTTATTTGTTTTTAATACCTAGAAGGAGTGGTAGCAAACATTAAGTAATTTTGTAGGGAGGAGGAGCTTAAAAGTTTCGTTACAGATGCATTACCATAGGGGGGGGGGTGTTCCAAAACTTTTATTTTTACGTTAAATAATTTGTGAACGGCTCCTAAATTCTTAAATAATAAAACATGCAATTTTTAAAAAAAATTTACTGCAAAATTGGCTTCTAAATAAAGACATTGGTCTGGACTAGAGTTTAAAGAAATAATTCGCTATAGATTTTCCGAAAATAGGAAAAGAACAGTTTATAATGGACAATTATCCTCATTATATTCTAGAAACAAATTTTGCGCATTATTTGAAATAAAATTGTGTTCTGGTTTTTAAAAATAAAAATAAAAAAGTACAATCATGCATAAGAACCGGGTACACTATAAATGTCATCTATATACCTAACCTTTTGCTTGTAAATGTGAAATGTGCATGTTTTAAAAAATGCATGTCATTTTAAATGTCAACTTTTAATTTTAACAAAAGGGTTTTGATTTTAAATATCCCAAGACCCAGTAGTTTATTATAAATTTTATTAAAACAAGAAGATTTCACTCTTAATTTGACATATAAAATGACACTTGATAAACTACTACCTAAAAGTGTTCAAAAAGACCGCAAAAACTAAAATGCTACTATTGACAAGAGCCCACCCAGGGGGGCTTTGGGGTCCAGGCCCCCAAGTCTAAGATTTTTGAGATATTTCTTACATATTTCTTGAATAAATACAAAAAAATAGCATGAAATACAACATCCTGGGGTCTAGCCCCCCACCAACCATTGGTGCGTTACAGCTATTGGACTATAAAGTTTTTCTGTAATTTAAATAATAACGAAGGAATTTTGGTGTGATATTTATGGCGAAATACCCTGAACATTTAAAAAAGAAACAATAATAGGAGTAGGCATTTATATTTTTATCTGTAAAAAAAATTGTCATGCAGATTTTTTTAAATAATAAATTTAATATTCGTAAAAAATTCCATACTTTTAACTAAGATACATTTTTTATCCCATCATACAACTGCAGGAATATCTGACTATCAGCCTTGATTAAATATTATCAAGACTATTTAATCAAAGTTATTAACAATACCTACAAATATATATATATATATATATATATATATATATATATATATATATATATATATATATATATAAATGACTTTTTAAGCAAAGGGTTGCGTCAATTTAGTCCAAAGGTACTGACTTCCGGTCGTGATCATTTTGGTTAAAAAATGAACGACAAGGGAGCTCCTGCACATCATAATCGAAAATATATGCCTTACTTTTAGGTTTAATGATGATTATAAAACGATATTTTGTGAGGATAAGTTTAAAAAAAACTATTTTGGGTTTAAAAGACATTTTGGTTTAAGTGAAATCTTGCAACAGCAAGTTGAGGTATTAGATACACATTAGGAAATGTTGGTAACATAAAAATAAAATTACCGCTAAAAGTGTACATACCCGTATCGACGATGACATCTATCAAATCCATGCTTTTGGCGAAGGCGTCGCGCAAGTTGATATGGTGGAAACTGACGATGCTGCCCTCTCTCTTCGCTCGTTCCAAGGCCTCCCTACGCTTCAGGGCTTTCTCCCTTCGCATTTGGTTTTTGTAAAACTCGGCAAAATTATTAACTATGATAGGAATGGGTAACGCAATCACCAGCACACCGCAAATACAGCATACGCTTCCTATTACCTATATTTATGGTTAACAATACAAATCAGGTCGGTTTTGCCCAGTCATACTTAAGAAGTATATATTAGAGAGATTCAGAGATTGAACATACGTTAAATTATACCAATAATTTCGAGCCAGACAAACATAAATATAAAACAAATAACAAAAAAATTAAAAAGCCAGTTGAAATAGTAAAAGAGAAAAAATTTCCAAAAATAAAGAAAAATAAAGAAAAACTCCAGAAGCATTCCCCCATGAGACGTAACCATTTTCTGATTTCCTAAAAATTAAAATTATTATTTATTGAAACTAAAAAATTTAAAATTCTTTTCTTGAGTAGGAAACCTTGAAACTCTCAAAGCACTTTTCTAAATACGCCAGTAGCTTTAATAATTAATAGGTATCCCATAAACCCATCCAACAGTAAAAATATATTCATAAGACAAGCTAAACTTTATTTCCGGCCCAAGAATCTCTCTATTGTATTAATAATTTAAGGCAGTATATATACTCTTTGTTCGCATTTTCTATTATTTATTTCCAAGATTATCAGTTATACAGTACTTTTGGAAGAACATAAATCAACCAAGCAAGTTGCTATTAGATTTATTAAAACCGCAGAACAATAAAATAATGAATCGTAAACAAACTTTATTTTTATAATTTACTTTATTATGCAACAAAGCGTAAAAAACATTAATTTGAACAACTGACGAACGCCGGCCGGTAGCATTAATTTATTTTGAATTAAAATTATTTTTGTCGCGCGTTACGTGAATAAGGATTGTAAGTCAGATCAGCTTTAATAGACTTGAGTTGAAACACATTTTAAACAAAGAGCTGCAAAAAGTGACATTCTTGACATTTAGTGCTGATTGTTAATTTGCTTTTAAGCTTGTAATAGTAGAAGTACAATAAGTGGGGACTAGAGGTTAATCTCAATAAGACAGAGTATATGTGTATCGGTGGAATGAAATAGGATCTAATCTTAAATACCGGGCAGCGAATTCAGTCCTGTGATGAGTATAAATACTTAGGTCTAAAAATTACAGCTGACGGAATACTAGACAAAGCTATAAAAGATCGAAACGTACAAGGAAGAAAAGCAATAACTTTATTAAATGGAATAATTTGGGACCAAAGTATATCAAAACATAACAAAAAGCTTATATATAACACCATTGTAAAAAGTATTATTACATACGGCTCAGAAGTATTGCCAATCAAGGATAGAACAGAAAAAATGCTTTTCGCTACGGAGATGGACTATTGGAGAAGAGCAGCAGAGAAATCAAAAAGAGAAAGAGTTTCAAATCAAAGAATAAGAGAAATTATGACAGTGGGTGAACGTACTTTAGTGGATGATATAAGAACAAAACAACTGGTGTGGTACGGACATGTACAAAGAATGAATGATGAAAGACTACCTAAACAAATACTACAATGGAAACCAACTGGCCGAAGAAAACGAGGACGACCAAGGAGAAGCTGAAGAGAAGGAATAGACAGTGAAATAAGAATAAGAGGCCTAGATCATAAATTATGGGCAAACAGAAACGAGTGGAGATTGGGTATCAGAAGACGTAGAACGTTGTGAAACCGATAAATATATGTAGTAGAAGTTAATTAGACGTATTTATTAGAGATGTGGAGTAAGATAAGATTACTAGAAGAGAAAATAGAAAGAATTCCTTAAGTAAATCAACTCTTGATAGAATAAATGTTGTTTGTTTTAAGATATTATTTCCCAAAGAGTAGATAGTTAGATAGTGCAAAAAATGCAAATAAATTAGCAGTTGAGCAATTAAGAAAATAAAAAGGGTCAAAAGCTTGCATAGACTTTAATCGCTTTGAAGTCCATTTCAGAAATGGATGAGAGATACAATTTTAAAGTTGGGCTATTCCGAATCCAATCAAAATTCTAAATTTAGAAAATAAACTAAAAATTGTGTTTTTTTTTTGAAGTAGTGACGTAAACGGAGTATGTTCCAAAACCACTAAAATTGGCGCATGGGCAGTTACCAAAATCCTGTCTACTCCAAAAAGAAACATTAAGAATTAAATGGGATCCTGGCTTCAAGCCTCGTGTCTAAAAATGCATTCTGAGTTTTAGTTAACACTAAATCAGTTTTTAAATTATGCCTTTAGTCAACCTGAAGTATAGAAAAGAAAAAAGAGAAAATGCATGGCAAATTAAATCTTACGATTTCAACACATGGTTCATCACGCCAATGTAGAACAAAAGTTATTTGTAAGAAGTGTAGTAAAAGTCATAAGACGATTATGCATGTGTACCAAAAAGTTAAGAAGACGTCTAAAAGGTAGAGAACTTTGTCAAGATAAATAAGCAAATGCAACAGCAAAATGTTTAGTTGATACATTATCGCAGAGATTGCATATAACTAAAAGTGCTGCTTTTGAGTTTATTAGGCCAATAAGAGAAGTGGAATTAATTCAACTGATTTCACTAAGTTTGGAGGTTCTTAAGCAAAAAACAGTTGCTTATTTTTATCTTGTTAGCCTAACTGATAATTCCACTTGTCTATTTTGTGGTTTAAATCATCCAGCAAATCCCTAATAATGTGGTTCTTAAGAACTAAAAATATTAGAATAAAAATTCAAAGTTAAATTTTAATATGTCGGCAACTAGATAGATATGAGGTTTTTATCAATAAGTCTATGGTTAGTATCGTTCTACTTAAGCCAAGAAAATTTGTTATTTTAATTGTTGCTGTATCTTATTCAAAAAACGCAACTTCTGAAAAGAAAGTGGTTTACGATTCCAGTTTCGTGGAGGGTATGACTGGTGCAAAACTAACCTTTCCTAAAGGCGTATTCGGCACAATGTCGCCGTACCCCACGGTCGTCATGGTGATCCCCGCCCACCAGAACGTCTCTGGTATGCTCGAGAATTTGGTTCCGGGCTCTTCTTTCTCGGCGAAGTAGGCCAAACTGGAGAATATCAAGACGCCCATGGCCAGGAACAACATCAGCAGGCCCAGTTCTTTGTAGGAGTTGCGCAGAGTAAAACCTGTGTGCGGTGGGGAAAAAGAGGAAGAGGGCGTGTTTAGTAAAGTTGGGCAGTAATTGAGGCAATAATAGACGCATTATCGTCGTAAAAGCATGTTCTATTCTGGAGTAAGAAAGACTGTCCCCAGTTGAAAAAGCTATTTAAATTTTAATTTCTATTGATTTTAATTTTGAATTAAATTAAATTATTGACAAAATATTACTGCCTCAATTACCTAAGGACTGCAAGCCGGTGGAGTGCCTCGCCAACTTGAGAATCCTAAGGATCCTCATGATCCTGAACACCTGGACCACTCGACGGACGTCCTGAAACTGATCGGTTGCATTCTTGTTGGTCTCCAGGAGGAACAGACTAACAAAATACGGCAAGATTGCCAATAAATCGATGATGTTTAAACCGCCCTTGAAAAATTTCCATTTGTTTGGCGACGCGCTGAACCTAGAGGGAATTGGTTGGGTTAGGTTTAAGGTCAGATATGTGAGATGAGCTTAACTATACCACTATTATACAATATTGAATTCTGCACAAATCTATTTGTATTAGAAAACAAATTATATCGAGAAAACATATTGGGCCAAAAAACTAAGACACTTAAATCATGTCCGTTTTCAATTTCTAGATTTTTGCTCTGTGAGTATATAAAAGGCTTTAACGATTGCTTGAATGTCTCTGGTATGCTCGAGAATTTGGTTTTTTTCTCTTGTTTTTTTTGAGAAATTATTAATTGTGAACAAATCTAAAACGATTGGACTAATAAAAATTGTAATAGCAATAGAAACAGAAAACATGCTGGTAGCCTTTCTCAGCTCATCTCATGTCTAACCTTAAAATGTACTCCAATGAAAACCACGTGATACAAATGGCCTCGACCATAGCCAACTTAGGATTGTCTTGTTGTACCCCTTTGTCATCGTTGACCTGAAGGGTGGGAATGGTGTTCAGTGTCAACGCGATTGTGGAGAGAACGATGAACAGGATTGACACTATTGCTATGACCTGAAAGAGTGGGAGTAGGAAGTTGATCAAATATTTATATTTAGGCACCTGTTGAAAAAATTACTTACAAAAGTAGTTTTAAATATTATATGTTTCATTTCGACTTAAAGGACTAAAAAATCTAAAATATATTTTTTAACAAAAATGTATAAAAACCTTGTCCCAAGCATGTTTATCTAGTACTGTATCGTAGGGAACAAGTGACGCGATAATTACTGCATTCGTTTATATACATGAAGTGAATCTAGTAAATAGAGGTTGTACTGACCTCGAACGTAACCTCAAATATTTTTGTGAATTTGTGTCAATATTTAGTAGTTGAAAAATTCAAAATTAGTATATTTAAAAATAGTGTGAACAAAGTCATCGATTTGAATAAACGAACACAGCTAATACCTAACAATTATTTTAATGATGATTGTAATGCGTTTGTTGATCGTGAATCTGCAGGAAATACCAAATAATTTTCAACAGTTCATACACATAAAATATAATTTTAAAATAGCTAAGACAAAAGCAGATAAGACCATTTTTTTAAAAATAAGTTTGTGCGAATTGGGAAAAAGCATTAGTGTGTAAGCACAAAAAAAAGGAAAAAAATCGGAACGACTCATCAAATTCTGTCAACGTGCAGTTAGTTCTTTTAAAGTGAAGGAAAAATTCTCTAATATCTATATACTTTAAAGGCACCATCAGTTGTAGATAAAAGCAATCGTAAGCAAGAAATATTTTACAAAAAAAGTATTGCATTATAAGAGTTAAGAATATTTAATTTTTTGTATAGTTTTTTTTAATTTACTTTTTTTTTGTTTTTTTTTTTAACTGGTATTCTTCGTGTTTTAATATGTAAGTCCGAAATTGTGTTAATTTTTTATTGAGCTTCCTTGATTTTCATAAAAGTTTTATCAAAATAAGTATTTCCATATTGATTTTTTTGTGTAACGCGATTTTTTTTGCGTGCTTATATTTCTTGTAAAAGCGAAAATAATAAATCATGGCCGGACAACCGTTGGCCAGGCTAGTTGATTAAATTAAATGAAATCGAAACATAATTATACAGTAATGATATAGACCAATCATTTCCACCCACTGAAAGAAATAAATGCGTCACAGATTTTGACAAAAAAGTGCTCTTAAAAAACTAAATGGTGTGTTTTAAAAAAAGCTACTTTCAAAGTTATTTATTTTAGTATATTAAAGAAGCAAAGCTTACGAAAAATGAATAGGCAAAATATAATAAAATAAAGGAATTTTACAGAAAATAAATAAATATACAGCTGTGTTTATATCGATCGAAAAATGTTATTTGTGATAAGTGATAAATGAAAAAAATTATATAATTATATATATTTTTACCTAAACAATTTTTAAGTTTTCATTATTTTTTACTTTAAAAAATAATAATTAAGTATAGGAAGCAATGTACAGTTAAGCTCGAATCCAAATGTCAGTTATAACAAGCCTAAGTTTGGCAAACTATTGAGTTTTCGTCAAAAGAAGCAAAAAACTTGCTTATAATGGCTATGTACACTACTTCTTTATGAGCCAAAAAAACTAAAAACTAAATCTTGTTATATCTCACAAAATTGTTAGTAAAAACTTGATTAAATATACCCACCTTTTGTAAGAGGTTTTCGGAGGAAATAACTGAACCAACTAATAGCAAAAAGCTGATTTTCAAAAAGCTGTTTAGCAAAACCTATATTATCAAAAATGGGATATAATACAATGGTATAAAATTTATTTATGAATGTATCCTTATTAAGATAAATCTTGTAATAATTTTATGTTACCAGATTATTAATGATTTGATACGCGGAGTCAAGAGAGTTTGTTGCTTTTTTTGGCGAATTTGTTGTTAATAATAAAACCAAAAAAAGACTCTATTATAAGTGACAAGTCACAAAGGATTCGAAATATTATTTTACAGTGTCCCTGATCACTCACGTATACCCATTCGCTATCATAAAAAATAAGATTAAAAAAAATATATATATCAAAATCACAAATATTGAGGTGCCATATAAAATTAAGCGCTTATCAGTAAAAAAATGTAAAAAGAAACACATTGATTGAGGCCACCACCACTTGCAGAGCAGAATCGGTTCTTTGAAATAGGCTGAAACACTTAGAAAAATATTTAGCGCAAAAAAACAATGCTCAAAAAATAATATCAAAATACAAATTTAATGAACATTAGAAAATTATGTTAAAATATTATTATTTTTTGAACATAGTTGCATTTTAATAAATATAATAAAAACACATCAAACATCGAAAGCCGATCTTCTTTTTTTATTTTGTTGGATGTCCAATATTCCCACTTAGCACAAAACGAGAAACCCGGTCAAAATAATGTACAGGGGCGGTGATTAGTACTTTTCCTTATTTTTTTAATATACAAAAAGTTGGTTCGGTTAGGTTTGGTTTGTTGCACTATTCATCGAAAATTTTATCAAAAATGCATAACAATTTGACTTACCTTTTATACTGTAGAAAGTGAATAGCAAAAAATGTTTGTCTATTTTCGATCCAGAAACAAATTTAATTTTTTTGATGGATACTGGGCAGACGTTTCTATTCTACCTTGTGATTTTGACGTTAATTTAAATAAACCTCCTGTTATGCTGCGAATGGAACTATAATCAATACTTTTGGCCACAACATGGTAACTGTTTCATTGGGATAAGAAATTTGTTTGGTCATTTTTATTAGCTGAGGTCAAGTTTCCCACCATTGGAGATTATTTTTTAGAAAATTTGCAAAGATAATGCAAATAATTGTGGAAAAATCTGTAATGATAAAAGTATGAAGTAGTAGAACAGTTAATATTAACGGTCTATATTTCCAACTCTTCCGTACTTGTCCAGATTTAACAAGACAATCGATTAATGAATCATATGAAACTGCTGATATTTGCCATAGAATTATAACAAAAGGATAATATATTAATTGCCACGCAAGATTCCAGAAAAACTAAATGCTGCTAAAAAAGTTTAAATTTTTACCTAATTAAAATATAATTAGACATTCAAAAAGCAAATAGTGAATGAAGCCCTTGTAGTGATTACAGATTACTTAATTGAATCACAGTTGCTGGTGGATATCCATTGCACAACATTAGGGACTTCACTTTTATACTGGAAGATAAAACAATTTAAAAAAAAATTGATCTTGTAAAAGCATTTCATCAAATTTCTGTTGCGGAAGAGGATATTTGGAAAACTGTACTTATAACTCCATTGTGTTTGTTTGAATATTTAAAGATGCCATTTGGTCTCAATTTCAAATTACTGGAGATTTGGATTTTTGTTTTTCTTATATTAACGACTTTCTCATTGCTTCAAAAACAAAAGAACATTATGAACAAAACCAGACATTACTGCTGAAAAAGTTCTAAAGAGGCTGGATGTCTCATTTTGGTGTGCCTTAACAATTACTACAGATCAAGGTAGACAGTTTGAATCAGAATTATTTATAGTTTTTCAAAGCTATTTGGAGTCCCTTTATTATCCAAGTTCCAAAGAATGCTTTCATAGATCACTTAAAGCTTTAATTAAATGTTATAGTACTAGTGAATTTACTGATGTGATTCCAATTACACTATTAGGTTTCAGCTTTGCTGTAAAAGAAGATTTAGGATCAATGTCAAATATGGCGACCAAGAAGGTTTAAAAGAGTACTATATCAGGAAAAGATAACCGGCCTATATCCAGGTGGTTGTGGTCTGTGCTAAGTGGGTTCTAGTGCAACTCAATAAAACATGCCCAATGAAAGCATAATTTTTAAACCATTTTGTTAAATAATCTTTAATTTTTTATTTGAAAACAAGATACACTAAACACGGTATGCCGGTGTGCAGGTTGCACATCTTGATCCCACAGCTGCCAACAAAGATACAATTATAAAAAATTGAAGGTAGATTGAAGCCTTACTTACCTTACCTAAAAGTAAAAGTTAAAAGCAAATTTATATATCGTGAAAAAGAAGGGCAATGATAGAGATTGAAAATTTGTATGTGAGCCTTAACATTAAAATAAGCGAACATGCGTATAATTTTTTAAAATTTTACTGGGTGTTTAAGTTTAATCCCCTATTTATTCTCTCTGATAAAACATTTCCTACCCCATCAAAAAAATTAACTTGCAATCAAACATAATCTACAAACAAAATATTATCATGATCAGATTAATAGTTTATAAGTGATACGCGTTCTGATTCGCGAACATAAAATGAGCTGTAAATTCTTTGACTTTGGTATAAAAAAGACCCATTTTCTCCGGAACTACTCAAATGATTTTTACCAAACATACCTAGGAACACCCTCTAAAATATTAGAATGGGTTTACATGTATAAACCTAAAATGTATTCATTTTATTATTCAAATTTCACTGTTATAAAAGGAAACAATATTAATTAAATTAACTCTAGACTAGGCGCACTGGTCAAAAGCCAAACAATACTATAAACACAAGAACACGACAGGACAATCAAAAAAGCACACCACAATACGTTAATAGTCAAAATAAAAATCTGGTTCCACCGTGACACAGCACACCGTGTTATTTGTATCATGTATAAGACAAATTTTACAGCTTTCCTTTTTAAACCTAATCCTAAACTCGTGTTTTAGTTAACGCATATTTTTGGTAAATTTAGTACAAAACATATATTTAGTACCACCCTGGGTACCACTCACCCTCGCAGCTATCGACGTAGTAGGCTTCTCTAGTAAATCCCACAGATATTTTTGCCACTGACTGCACTGGTCTTCACCGAACTCTTCTTCGTCTCGTTGTCGTAATGATTCGGCCTCTTTTCGCATCTCTTCATGCACGTGCTCTTTGCGCTGGTGGTATTTGTGCTGGCAGCAGGATTCTAGGTATAGTTCGTCTACCTAAATAGAGGAACAAAGAGTAAAATGCAGTTGAGTAGAGAAAATGTGCGATTGGTGTCAATTATGCCGACATTGTCCTTATTACCATTAGTTTTACTATTACTAACAGTGTCTATATTACCAAGAGCATCGATATTATTAATACAACATTTTACGTAAAAATAATATTCTGCTAACTTCTTAAGTAATTTAAATATCAATATCAGTAACTTTTATAATAGTATTTGTTAAGACCATATAAGCTTAGTAAAAACTTTAAATTTTAAATTAATTGGCGTCGTTTTTTTGGTAAATATAATTTTTAATACTATAGAGGAATTCTATCGTCCGTTCGATATTACCGACAATTTCGCTATTATCAATCATATCGTTATCAGCGACAATGTCACTATTTCCGACAGTATTATTAGCTCTAATGTTACTATTTTCGTCACCTCCTTTTTTCAGAATATCGCTATTACCGACATGACCGACAGTCTCGTTATTTGCAATTTCATATTATCGATAGTTTTGTAACTTTTCGAAATTTTATTCTGTCTTTATTCCTTTGAGCAAAGTGGGTGATATAAAATATATGCATATAAAATATTTCATTGCAAGTATTTAAAACATTTTAAATATAAATGTTATTAAAGTTAATGAAAAATAGCGTTGAATGAATAACTAAGTTATTACTTAACTTAAATATTAAAAATTCTAATTAATAACTTACCCCCCAATATTCTAAATCATCACTAAACGCTAAGACACACATTTCATCTACTAAATGTAATTTTCCAGTCCTGAAACAAAAAAATAGGTATTTACGTTGCTACAACCAAAGAGTTGTATCGCAGTTGAATTCTGTAACCCTGTGAAGATTCGTAAAAACACAGATTTTCTTTGAAACCGATCAGATTATGTTTTTTTTATATTCCACTTCTTATTTTAGATAAACAACACATTAAAGATGTCAATAGAAGAGGAACCGGAAGGAGCTACTTTCCGGTGTCTTGATTATATTCTGGTCTCTTTTTGATGAGATTCGAAACTTTTTAGAAAGAAATAGTAGGTAAATTGATGTTTTCTGTATAAAAAATGTTTAGAAAGTGCTAATATTTCTCGGTCGCTTAAAAAAATAATAACAAAATAAAATAAGTATTAGTCCAAAGTTTTAAGAGTGACGTTCACAGTGTCGAAATAGAAAACCAACCTAACCAACAAGAAACCAACCTCACCATTTTTACTAATTTGCGAATTTAATTTTCAATATTTTGATTTTTGATCTCTTAATTCTTCGAATTTTTTTGTTTCGATATTTTAATTTTTGATCTTTTAGTTTTCGATATTAACATTTTCGACATTTTTATTGTTCGAGATTTTGATTTTCGACGTTTTGATTGTCTGTGTCTTGATTATTCAATATTTTAATTTTAGATATAAAATAAGTATTCGAGATTTTGATTTTCGATAAAATGTTTTGAGCATGAATTAATAGAATGCCTTAAGGTAAATGACAGAAACTCTAAAAGTATGTAATAATGAAGAGGGAGAGTCTCTAAATCCAGCGGGTTTTTTTCACTGATGGCATCTAGAATGTTGACAAATGATATCCATCGGCTATTCATCGATGGTGTGCTGATGAGCAATCAAAAAAAAAAAAAGAAACCTGATGAAATTAAACCCTAACCGATCTCTTTTCTCTAATTTTTTGTTTCTGAACAAGAATCAACTCTAGATTTTCATCTGAGTAGCTGGAATCAGAATCATTAAGGAGATTTAGGGCTAGTCTACTAACTATTCCTAACACTCTGATTATTTGCTTTTATTTTTTAAATATAAATCAAATTTAAAAAAAATCAGAGTCGGTGAGTTTTGGTGGCACCGATTGGTGGATTGGTAGAATCCATTGGAACTACCGAGACCTGATGGATTTTAACGATGCATTTAGGAACTCGATTGTTCTCATCGAATCGGTGAATTTAGACCCTCCTCCAAAGTAGGTGTGAAATAAAGATAATGAATATCCGAAAAATTATTTGAAAAATTGGCTGCTTCGCTTACTGCTGCACCATCCTGGATTGCAGTTCCCAAATAACACACACATTCATAAGACTGCCTTGTGTCGGTAACGCATGACGTAGCTTTGGGTGTAGTCTCCTGATTGGTTAAAGAGTTGTGCCATGTATTATGCGAGTCAAGCGTACATCGAACGAGGTAAGTTTGTATGTAAAGACCTTTAGATAAAAAAAAACTTAAGATATATATGCCTCTGATTGATACAGGTAGTCTCTGAACATTTCTTACCTGTAAAAATTCAAAATAGAGGAAAAACTTTTGGGATGTCTGTCGAAAAAATACTCGTTGTCAATGAGCGAATAGTCGTCGCACAATTCGCTTAACGCCTCATGGGTGTTACAGTCTCTTAGTCTTCCAAGTCTATAAAAAAAATAGTTATATTATTAAAACCTTTTGATGGAAAACTTCTTAATTTATAAGATACTTTGTACCCAGTTCTCAAAATTAAATTATAACAGAAAATAGTATCTTTAGTAAGGATGTAATTACCTCTCGGGATCCTTAACCTAACATGGACAAATGTAAATAAAAATCTTAACCCTTTATAATTCTTCAATAGAATCAAGAACTTGTTCAGCATGGAAAAAGAGGTATAAAAAAATTCTCATCAATTTTCAATTAATCCCCTGGATCTTTATTCTGCTCTGCGTTAATGTTCTAGATTCTGAGTTACCCGTTTAGTCCAAGAAAAAATAATTTCTTTTTTTTTAAAGAAGAATACGAAAATACCATCAAAATTGACCTAGGAGTACCGGGTGTATCATGCACAATGAAAGATGGGAACAAAAGTTGTAATTTTTCTCAAGCTTTCAAACAGTGCATGTCCGATATATCAATACCACTCGTAATATTAAATTTTGACAATTTTTTAAAATTAACTTTTATCTAAATTTTTCAACCTTTTTGGGGGTAGTATTCGGGCCCGAAGTAAGGGATCTAGAATTTTATTCATATACAAATTAATGTTAGCCTTCGCTCCCCATAAAGCTTGGTTTACGATGAGTTTCCTTAAATAAGGGAGAGTTATAGTGAATCACCTGGAACCATGTTTAAATAAAAGCTCATTTATTCATTTGAGAGGAAGTACACCTTTAAAAAAAAACAGAAAATAAATACCTTGTATGGGGTAATCGGTCCAAAGTCCGCCATAGTACCTCGTGTTTCACACCGCCTACGTTGATGACCACTCTTCGGTTTAGAGCCTAAAATTTACCCATGACTCATGAATTTGGTCAACTGGCAATTTTACGATCATCGCATTCCTCACCTTTCTCAAAATCACATAATCAGATTTTTTAAAATTTTCCGTTATCGCCGTTTTATTTAGGTTTAATATGTATAATACGTATATGGAAAAAAGTCATTTGTGTGATCGTCTTTCTACCTCGAAAACGATTTTTCCAGTAAACAGAAAAGTAAAACTGTATCGTACACCGAAAATGTTGTGCGAAATAATGAAATAAAATACTGAGTATGAAAAATAACCCGGCGCGCTATATCGGTAGATAATAAACTAGTGTTGAACATCTGTTTAATTTGTCACAGCTGACCTGTAAGAGCGTACGACGTTGTCATGACATGACAACCACCGCCAGCACAGTATTCCGCGTATCTGAATTGGACAACTGGATAGAGAAACAACCGACAAAAGAAAGCTGCTCCACAATATATTAAGTTAAGCTGACAAGCCGTCCCAGTTTTGCCGAGAGAGTCCCGATTTTTAACCATAATATTATATTATGTTAGTATTTATGGGTTGATGCTCGAATAAAAGGTATAACATATAATATCCGAAAATAGATTCAGGCTGGAAATAATAGAATAAGAGCTGAAGCACCGCTTTACCTGCGTGACACGGTGGTCAGCTTGTCAGTTCTGAACGATCGAAATTATTTTTATTTTAAAATGTGATTTTATGTACTGTGCATTCTGGAGATGGTAGAATCGCGTCCAAAAATAATGTCGCATATCATTTTTTTCCTCTTAAGCCAATAACTTGAAAAATGGATATTTTGAGAGTGTGTGTACCTAATTAGCTTAAACTTTTTCTTATTTAACTTAATTTTTTCATAAAAAGTTAACCAAACTTATTAGTCTTGCTATACTATATAATAATATAGATCAATCACTATCAAATTTTGCAAGGGTTTTTTATCATGCACTGATATTCTTTATCGTAGTTTTTATATTCACTATTTTCACATACATAGTTCAAAACGGATTGATTTTTATCCTGTGAAACCGGTGTCTTGTGCCAACGCTGAAACAATAAATCATAGCTATTACTCCGGTAAGAACCGGCAGCTAAATGTCGCACAAATACAACCTTGATACATGATTGAAATAATAGAGTCCAATATATATAATACATATTTGAAAAATTATAATAATTCAATACACAACATTTATCTAATTTTTTAAATAAGCAAATTGAAACTTTGCAAATGGTTAAATAGTAAAAATTAAAGGTACTGACCCATATTAAAGATACTGACCCATATTTATAATATACGTGAAGAAATCACCATATAACCTCTGGTTTACCAACTTGGAGCACTTTTGAAAATCGCCTTTCCGCGCGGAATAAGTGCGGATCATTATACAGGCTATGAAGCGGCCTATGATTTGTCGTCGTGATAAGTGACAACGAGTTAGTTGATCGATTTTCTGCATTGTGGTTTACTAATAAGGTAATTGAACACTTTTTTAAGACTTAGTGGTTAATAGAAAATAATTTAATATTGAGGTTTCAATCGTCTAAATTAGACAAGCTGACCTCCGTGCGTCATCGGGCGAACCGCCACCGACACAGTCTCTAAATATGGCAACAAAAAACATTTTTTATGCAAGCTATTTTTATGTTTACCTTGGATTTCATAATCATAAACGGTTCCGGTGGTAACGACGACATACTCCTCGAGTAAGGCCTCTGTAGTTGAAGGGGCAAAGGAGGTGGCCCCAAAGGGGGCAGTTGTGCTAGGTTGGCCATACCCCCCACCCCTGTGGGAGGAGAGGGTGGCAGGACGGGCGGGTCGTCCCATCGTACCACGGCCGAGGCGCTACCTGTTGATGTAATAGAGAAATACGTTTTGTAAAATTACAAAATAAATTACATTATTTTAAATATTAGCATTGGAAATGACAAATTAAGTATGCCCTCTTTAAGTATAGTAGGTATCTTAAAACTAAAAACTCTGAATATTATTGTTGCTGTTTTTTTTATACTGAGAGTTCTATCCAATTGGATCAATGCCCGGTGCTTCTATGAGTCGATTCAAATGTTTCTTTTTTTTTTTTTTTTTGTCAAACACACTGTGTTTTTTTTATTACAACCTAGTCAGTAAGACTAATTAGCAATTTTGTTTTAACTTAATTTACTAGAAAAGTCAGATTTAAACTTAGGGTTCACTCAACAGTTCTCCCCGCTTTGTTTAGTCTGTAACTCACAATTGTGTTGTGTTTATAGCATTATTTTGTTTTATGTGTAATTCACTTAGTTTACTAGCTCAAACGGCTTCACTCTTTTTAGTCGTCGAACTAGCATAGTATTGTCTAGAAGCTGAATTGCTTCCACATTCACATGCCGATGGAGTCTATCTTCATGGCTTTTTGCGTACTTTTTTATAGTCTCTGCTACAGTTTCGATTTTTAGATCTCGATGAAGGTCACTATTTCGAACGTACCAAGGTGCATTCACAATGTTTCTTAATACTTTATTTTGAAATCTCTGTACAACTAGAATGTTACTCTCTTTAGCACAACCCCATAGTTGAATACCATATGTCCATACTGGTTTCAGTATTTGTCTATAAAGCAGTAACTTATTATGAATTGTTAAATTGGACTTCCTTCCAATTAGCCAGTTCATTTTTCTATACCTTATCTCAAGTTCTTCTTTTTTTTTCTTAACATGTGCTTTCCAGCGCAATTTGGTATCAAGTGTCATACCTAGATATTTTGCCTGATTCGAATATGGTACTGGAATGTTGTTAATTGTTATTTGTATGTGATTTATATTTTTGTTTGTAAAATCAACATGAATTGAGATTTAAATGTGATGGTAATGAAACAATTCGCCCTTTTAGGGTATGCCGACGATGAAAACTTCTCGGCACCGCATGCAATGAGCATAATTGATAATTTTATTGGTGTAAAGAGAACGGCCTCTCCGTCAACACTCATGGATAAGGGAAGACGCAGGCTGCCTTTGAATTAGGGACGTGGAAATATGGGTCAAAAGATGAACAAATTCTGGACACTGGGGCACCGCTTAGATAGCGAAGCGTGAGATACCATCAACCCTAAAGGTTAAACATACATACACAGTCACTCTACCAAGTAGAGAGGTCTGGAAGGAGAACTGAGTGAAATTTCCGACGGGATCCCTCGTCTGCCTTAGAGATAGCTCTAGGCTCACCGATAAAAACGCGACAGACGCAGGGGTATTCTTGCAGAAGGCCGACATCTAAAGGAGCTACTAGCTAGAAACTCAGCCAGCAGTCTTACAAGTAGAAGTTTACGGCATAAGAGCTGCGGTTAAGGAGGTGAGTATAAGTGCCGGGGAGAAAACGACCATATCTGTTCAGACAGCTAGGCTACACTGAAACCATTATGTATGGTCGTTTCTAGATCACTGCTTCAGGAATGCTCTGAAGCACTCAAAGAACTGGCCGAAATAAACAGAGTCAAGCTCCTGTCGGTTCCGTGTCATATGGCAACGAAAAGATCCAGAAGCTGGCCAAAATGGGATCAGAACAAAGGTTTGTTGGCCCTGAATCCTGTCTAGGGCTGAAAAGAGGGTAAATAGGGTATACCCTAATAGAATGGACACTCAAGGAGCTGACTAAAGCGTGGGCCAACTTGAACAACTGTAGACAGGCAAAGGACTCTCAATAGCTTTAGCTGAAGTAGAAGGAATGCTAAGCAGAGAAAGAAGGTAAGTAAGCCTTCTGCTTGGAGTGCTCACAGGACACTGTGTACTTCATGGACACTAAAGATAAAACTAGATAGGATATGCCCCAAGTGCGTGAAGGAAGAGGAAACAGTGTCACTTCCTAGCACAATGTAAAGCATAGAAAGTAGTGAGAAGAGAAGTATTCGAAGTAAAGAAATTGAAAGCGGAAGACCTGAACTGGTCGGACATCCTGACCTTTATCAGAAGGACGGGAAGGTTTGACGAACGAGAGGATCAAACTCATGAATATAGAGAAGCTCTAGGGGTGGGTAAAAGGGCCCCACATCGAGGCGTATTTTCCAGGCTTAAGACCTCCCCCTACGAACTACTACTAACATGCCCTCTTTAACTCTGGAGTGGTGACATTCGACCTTTGAGCTAACGAAGACATGAGCATGCATGAGAAGCCAACTTGATGTAAAGAAACGCCTTTTAAAAATCTAAAGTATGAGGGTAGGTAAGAGAATAAACGTGACGTACGTACCATCCGAGGCAGTGTTGCCCCCACCGCTTCCTCCCCCGTCGCCGCTTCGGTCTGCCATCTGCTGCGCCGCTGATGACTGCTATAGAAAGAAAATAACAAATTTTTTAACAATGAATGATTCTTGGGGTAAGTGCTACCACAATACACCTAATCAAGGTATGTCGTTGCGCATGTCCCCGCATTATCAAGGGGAATCATGACGTCACGCGTTGTTGAATTTTTTTTAATATTTAATTTTTAATTAACACAGCGTAGGTTTCTATACCACCAGAGCTATATTTATAAAAAAATATAGATTCGATAGACTACATCATGTAGGCGTTTATAAAGAAAGGATATCTCAAAATGTCACTTCAAAGAGGGTCAAAAGTTTATATTTAAATGAATTGCTTTATCTCCTCTACTATTAATAAATTTATGCTAACACGTTTTCAAAAATCGTTTTTAAAATGTTTGCTGATGATAAATTTTCAAAAATTTGTTTTCAAAAACTGCAAACCATACATACAAGCCACGATGAGGATAGAAATGTCTTTTTCCGAAACACCGGTGTCCGTGGTTGACTTTACGCCGTTGAAGTTGCCTTTTATACTTTGTTAACTCATTGTTTTCAGTTCTGAACCGACGGCGACGCCGTGGAGACGATGATAGCAAGGTCTGGTTGAACTATGACGAAATGTCTTTCTTCCTTAGTGACCGGTGAACGGTTTCGTCCCGCCATTAACTTAGTTTCTTTGGTTTGCTGTCGTTTCACTCGTTGAATAATTAAACAGGTTTCACGTATGTTTTCATTATTTTTGATGTACCTTGTATCTTGTAGTCAGTTTAATTTACTGTAGTCAGATAAGCCACGCTAAGAATGGAAATGCCTTTTTTGATACACCGGTGTCCGTGGTTGGCTTTACCCCTTTGAAGTTGCCAAGTAAAATTTATGGCAACACAGCGACTTGTTTTTAGGCATTGATTTTCAGGTTTGCTTGATACTAAACACAATATTTAATAAAAAATATTTAAAATTTTATAAATAGCAAAAATACTATTTATATTCAAATCCCGTTTTTTTCACTAAATTATTGATGTAAGCGTTTACCTGGTGTTGCTGCTGGGCGTGCGCAGCGACGGCGCCGGTGTTAGCCTGGTTGGCGACGCCTGCGCGATACGGCGGCACAGTGGCGGAGGGGCGGCGGTGGGGCAGGCGCCGGTCTCATCCCCCGCCGCATTCGTCCTGCCCGCGCCACTGGCTCATCCTGACCTGAAACAACAGAAAAGTTTGTATTAATTCACTATTGGACACAAAATAGGCCAGTCATAAATGGTACATCAAACCAAAAAAATTATTTTGCTTTAATAATTTGAACGCCGCTTAGATTATATTAGACATATGTCACTCATCGTCGCACCCAGGGTGGGGAAAATCGTGGATTCTTAAATGACAATTTAGCTGTGTGTGTTAAGTACATACCCTTAGAAGCTACAGGATATTGAAGTTCTAGAGTTTTTTAGTTGTTTTTAAATAACTCCTTCAGTTTTCGCCATATATAGCTTAAATTTGACAAACAGATTTTTCTAACAGACCAACCGATTTTGAAAATTTGCCCCATTTATTTATTTATAACTTTTTGCGGTGCGCTGCTACTGGTGAGTTCCAAAATACAAAATAAATTCCTTGTTTTTTTGTATTTTTTTTCATACCTGCTACCATTATCGAACTCTTTTAAAATATAACAGTATCAGATACAAAAAACAATAGAATTCAAAAAGTTTCCTAACAAGCCGGATTATTTTTTTGTACAACTAGGATGCGGCTCGCTTTTCTGGAACCAAATTTTTATGCACCGTAGATGTTATGACGCATTCTAATTACGAAACATAGAAAGAGAGGACGACATGTCCCTATAGAATTTTACAGTAAATAGAATCTGAGCCTTACTTCGATTATGCTCTTATTGCGAGGATCGATGCCGGCGGCACTACCGTGATGCCTTCCGCGTCATCGTTCAACGGTGGCTATTACAGCACCTCATGTGCACTTTAAATTAGTGCACTAAGACAACTTGTCGTTATCGGTCGGGCACAATTGTTTTGATTTCGACGATTTTGTAGTTACGCGAATGGCGGAAGTTTCTAATTCTGATAGCAGTAGCGTACAATATTTACAGGCAATAAAAAAATTTTATTTACCACAATGGTTTGATTGTAAACTTTTAACATTTTACAATCAAACACACTTTCCATTCTCAGGGACGACACCTTAAACTTAATTATAGCAAAGGGTGCGTCATATGCCATATTCAAACAAAAAAAAGTAGATTCGTTATCTAAAAAAAAATTAAGCCTGAACAATTTTCACATCATTTAAAAAAAGCACATCCGCGGTTATTTGCATCAGAAAGCGATTTTCCAGACTTCCCACAGGGTTTTTTCCTGGAAAAGCCCGTTAAAGCACCTGTGTTCATTAGTGGAAAGCTGCGCTTGTTTACATTCAGATACATAAGTGAGACAATAGGGATTAAAATTATGTAAAGAAGTGCTCGAAATCTAAGAGTCACTATAAAGCAAATCCATGGTTCTCATGATCACCGAGAATGGCACTGGTGAACCAACTTTTTGTAAACTGTGCCACTTTAAAAATTTTGCGCGTTCCACTAATTTTTAGAACAATATGCACAGTGCTAAATTGAACATAAAGAAGTACGGCTGTAATAGCAAAGTTAGAAAAACATTTCTAAACTACTAAGAACCTTTTAAATTTTAAAATTTGTATTAGGGAACTTGGGTTTACTTTTATATCAACGGAATTTTACGGAATATCATTTTCGCATACTTGGTTTTTTTCTACATGGAATGTTTTTGTTAAGATTTCACTCCTTTTTTAAAGAATTTGGATAATATTTAAGTTTTGAAGTAGTAAAATATGCGGAATAACTTTACATGACAGGGGAAGGAAATAAATTATAATTTTGGGGTTTTCTGATTTTCTCCAAGGGTTTGGTCATAATTTCTATCAGTCTGCCAAATTTCAGCTTTGTAGCATGTCTGGAAGTACAGTAGAATTTTGATGATCTATATATAAGTGAGTGAGTGAATGAGTGAGTGAGTAAACGAGTGACAAAAACTTGGGGGGGTTGTTAACTCTATGAAGATCTACGACTGTGCAAAGTTTGAGTTTCGTAGCTCATGCCGAAGTAGATTTTTAGATATGTCAAATATGGGCTGAAATGTTTCAAGAAAAGATGGTACTGTAGTTGCGTGAACTTGGGCGGGCACTGCCGTGCGCTCAGATTTTTAGTCTTTCTTTAAATAACGCGTTTTACTGCCTGCTGTGGTTCTCAAATTATATATTTTTTAAATATTTGAACCCCCACTACCCCTTTGCAGCTTCCTAACTCTAATAAAAACTAATGGCCTTATCTTGTTCGAGACAGACCATCATAAAATTTGGTAGTTATTTTGAGTAAAAAAACATTTTTTTCACGTTTTTTTAGCGTTCCATATCTACAGTAAAGATAACTAATTATATAAACCAATCGCCATTTTTATTGTTAGGTAACTATACATATAATATTATCTATATATAATATTATCTATATATAATATTATCTATTGTATAGTGGAACTTGAGCCCATGAAAGTGGATGTAATATTTTTTTGTTATACATTATACGGATGACCGTATTTTTCGCGGTGAGTTTCATTAACTCTTGACTGGATAGCTGTCGAACAATCCCATTTTTCCTTTTTTCCTCTGTTTTGCAGTCCTGCAACCTAATTCTGTACGTTGTCCACTTCTAGGATTTTATGGCTGCGGATTATCTGGTATAAATTAACACTGCCCTACACCAAAACGAAATTTTCATTATAATAAGTTATAGGCCCCCTAAATGCAGACATTTTAATATTTCAGGGACATAAATTGCGCGTGCGTGAATACTAAACACTTTCCTAAACATGTACGCGCACAAGGAAAAAAGGCTATAATAAGTATCAAATAAAATGAAAAAAAGTCCAAGAAAAAGCAATTTTTTTTATTTGCCACTATTCTGCATATTCCTTAATTTATCTATAAAATTGTGTCAGCTGTATTTTTTTTTCTAAAAAATACCATTTAAACTGTACAAACTTTTAAAGCTATAGCGTTTTAGAGCTCAACCCACAGCAACCTTTTATATCGCCGATTTAAATTTTATTTAAATACGCTAAGCTTTTTTTTCAAACGTCTTTTAGCTTGACAACTGGATGTGGGTTTTTTAATCTAAGTATTGCAAAAGGAATAAGAAAAATTGTCAAAAGTATAAAAGGGATGGCACACGAAGTCTGACTGGCAAAAAATGGACTGAGGTCATAACAGTGTTTACTTCAACAATGAAACAAGAAACTTTATTGCCTTCAATGTCTAGACTGTACCAAATTTGATATTTTTGAATAGTTATTAAGGTTATTTTTAAGAAATATAGAAAAAAATTACACCTACTTGAGATACTCGATGTTCAAATTAATGAAGCTTAAAGATAAAACGCACAATTGATATAACAAGCTATATTTAGAATACAGGGTGTTTTTAAAAAGACTGTATTTTACGAAAAGGTGAAATTTTCATAAAAAAGTTATAGACCCCTTTCTAAAATTAAGGAAAGTTTCTCGTAGCTTTGTTTATATTTAGAAAATTTAACGGACATAAATTTCGCGTGCGTGAATCCTAAAGACTGTTCTAAAAATGTACGCCTACTTGGGGGGCAATAATTTTAATAATCAAATTAAAGGGAAAAGTGTCTAAGCAGTAGTAGTAGTGTTAATTTCTTCATATATCTATAAAATTAAGTCAACGGTATTTGTTTCCATAAAATCCCATTTCAATCTAAACTGTACAAACTTTTGTAGTTATGGCCTTTTAGAGCTCAACCTTATATCGCCGATTTAAATTTTATTTAAATAAGCTAAGCTTTTTCCCCAATACACAAATTTTAATTTACTTTTAAAATGGGGGATTTAACTTCCCCCAGTTTAACAAAGGGATATGGGTTTTTTAATCTAAGTATCGCAAAAGGAATAAAAAATCTGTAAAAATGTTTTCCGAACATTATAAAAGGGATGGCACACGAAGTCTGGCTAGCAAAAAATGGACTGAGGTCATAACAGGGTTCACGTCAACAATAAAACCAGAAACTTTATTGTCTTTGATGTCTGAGTGTAGCAAATTTGATATTTTTCAAAAGTTTTGGGTATTTTTAGGAAATATAAAAAAAATGACACCTACTTTAGGCTACAGGGTGTTTTTGAAAAGTCTGTATTTTACGAGATTCCATCAAAAAGTTATGGACCCCCTCCTAAAATTAAGAAAAGTTTCTCGTAGCTTTATTTATATTTAGAAAATTTAAGGAACATAAATTGTGCGTGCGTGAATCCTAAACACTATTCTAAAAATGTACGCCTACTTTGGGGCAATAATTTTAACAATAATTAACATCGAATTAAAGGAAAAAAAAGTGTCCAAGTAGTAGTAGTAGTTTTTAAATACCAATTTGCAAATAAGGCAAGGACTTAAAACCATAAACAACAAATGAAATTAAAGAAAGAAGAATTATAAAAAAAAGTTTATTTTCGGCCGGGACTGGAACCCGGATCTCTTGCTCTGTACGCAAACGTTCTTTCATTAAGCCACCAAAGATCATACATACATTTTCGAAAAACTTCTACCAATGCATGTGTGTGGTGTCTCAATACAAGAACGAGAAATCATCAGGGTATTAACTCGACCAACCCAATTCAACTGATTTTTATAATTCTTCTCTCTTTTTTCTCTTTAATTTCACTTGTTGTTTAGTAGTAGTAGTGTTAAATCCTTCATTTATCTTTAAAATTGAGTCAGCCGTATTTTTTTCCAAAAAATACCATTCCAAACTAAACTGAACAAACTTTTGTAGGTATAGCCTTTTAAAGCTTAACCTTATTAAATTTCAATTTTATTTAAATAAGCTAACTTCTTTCCCCAATACACAAATTTTAATTTACTTTTAAAATGTGGGATTTAATTTCCCCCAGTTTGACAAATGGGTTTTTTAATCTAAGTATCGCAAAAAATATATAAAAAATCTCTAAAAATGTTTTCTGAACCTAATAAAAGGGATTGCACACGAAGTCTGTATTACATGTACATCTTTTAAATTAAGTTCTACCTCTCTCTTTTACTTTTAGAGATGGGCCAATTCGCGGTGATAATTCGCTGTGAAAAAAAAATCCCCGAGAAGCAAATTGTTTTTAACAAAAAGAAAAAAAAACTTTTTTTACAAAACCTATTTTTTAAAGTAATACTATTTTAAAAAGTAGTTTTTCCACAAACTAATTTATAAAAAAACTAGAAAAAGTTTTGTTTTTATAATTTTTTTTCAAAAAGCAGTTTTTTTAAAAAATAATTTTTTTTTTTTTTAAATTTAATATTTTTCTTAAATTGTCCCGCGGCAAATCGGCCCTTAGAGATATTTCATAACTTCGTTGTTTTTTTAAGAAATGCTTTATTTCTTTATAGTCTTTGCATTTTTATATATTGTTAGTCCTTATTTTACATGAAATTTTTTTTACTGAATTTAAAATATTTTAAAATTATTAAATTATTAAATTATGAAATTAATAAAAAATACTCTGCTAATCTATGGGCACCTAAGCTCACACTAGGTACTATAGTTATAGTGTACGTGTGAGGTAATATAACTAAAAACGGAAAAATATTTTATTGAACCTCAGACTCAATTACCTTTCGTTTGATACCACACAAGCCATGTTTTGACTTAAACTTTAATTTTTCAAATCTACCCCCACCTTTTTTTAAAAACTAAAATGTATTTTGTTTAACTCCAGACTCAATTACCTTTCGTTTGATATCACACACGCCATATTTCCACATAAACACTAATTTTTTTAACTTACCCCCACCCTTTTTTTAAAAGTAAAATGTATTTTATTTAACTCCAGACGCAATTACCTTTCGTTTGATATCACACACGCCATATTTTTACATAAACTCTAATTTTTGAAATATACCCCCACCCTTTTATTTGGCTTGTGTTTGGTGGATTTTGTTCATTTTTAAATGGGACCATCTCGACCCAATACCCAGCGTAGGTACCAAATTTCATTAAAATCAGGCAAGCGGTTTTTGAGTTATGCGCGTTGGTCGTTACAGACAGACGTACAGACAGACAGACAGACAGAGAGACAGACAGACAGACAGACAGACAGACGGCGCAACAAAAAAGTTTCAAAATCATCTGAAACGCAAAGATATATAAAAATTTTTGAAATCGGAGCAACTTTTTTTTTCTCTAAAAAATTAGGATCACTATAGCTCACACTACTACAGTATAGTAGTAGTGTGAGCTAAAAGAGGTAATTACAAACTAAATAATATAAAAAATCAGTTTGAAGAAACTTTTATGCTGATAACAAAAACTGAATAAAATAATGGTCATTCCATAAGAAACATACATGCATCAAGTTTGTTCCACCCTGTACAGCATCTTTTACACTTATTAAATAAAAATAGGCTTAGTTATTAATAAAAATATTAATGAGCGGATTGCACCTTAGTGTGCTTTAAAATGGTTTGCAGTTTTTTTTGCCAGCAGCAGTTTTTTACTATAAATAGTTTAAAAATAAACCGAAATTCCTCCCACCATGACCTTTTCCGTTACCTCAATTTATATCCCCAAAGTCCTCTAAACAAAAACTTAGTATACCCTGCAACCTCTTTGGGCACAAAATACACTAAATTTTGAAAAAGCCGGAAAACTAACTTCCAGGCCATAAATTAGGGGCGATTTGGCAAAAACCCCCATGTAGGTAAGGAATGTATTCTCACTAAATGTGTTTGAATGAACGAATGAATGTTATGTGGACGGGAAAAGTCCCATGCACTTAGGCTACCGTGCTGGGCCCGTTGTACCCCACTATCCATTGTGTCAGGCCTGAAAACTCGCCGCCTTGGCAAAGGAGCAGATATTTCTCGGTTCAAACTTTCTGACATCGCTAGGGCTAAGCACACAGCTTCCCAAAAGCGACAGTCTTATCGCGGCGAGTGCAGGGCACTCGGTTAGGATATGTAAAGGGGATTATTCGTACTCCATAGACAAACGACACTCCGAGTCGTCAACGATTCCCAGAATATTAAGGACACAGTATCCTGTCAAGAGCCCTGTCGCCATTCTTATATATTTTCTCCTCCTCCCTTCCTCTGGAGGCGCTCACCTCCCCGATAAGGAGCCTGCATCATTCCGTTCGTGCGCCTGTTCAAGTCACATTTTAGGGTCATCATGGCAAGACACTCCGCGATGCCCACCATAGGCTCCGGCCCTTCTGGATTAGCTGTTGACTCCATTCTAGCTAGTTGGTCAGCCTTCTCGAATGCTCTCATGTCCTAAAACCCTAAAGAGATCAACCTTGTTCTGTCCTGCTAGGGTTTTTAATATATCCCTACTCAGCTACAAGTGCAGAGCTTACTCTGACCGATTTGATGGCAGACAGAGAGCAGAGCTTTACTGACAGAGACTTTTCTAGGTTTTTATAATCACACATCAGAATGGCGTATACCTTTGTCTGGAAAACAGTGGCATACTTGCCCAGGGCAAAATAAAATTTCACTGCTGTTCTGCAGTATACTACTGCTCCAGACATCTCCGCCATTTTGGAGCCATCGGTATACCAGACTACCCCATTCTGGTTGCAAAGTACACTTCTATTCCTTCCATACTTCCCTTTCGGGTACAGAGACCCTTACAGGAGGCGTCGGCGTCGGTTTGATTTGTAAAGGTATCTTAAATACAAAAAAAGGAAAAAAAGAGTAACCAATCGCGCCCTATACAAGAAACAAAATCAAAAATGGAAAGGTAACAAAAGCCCAAAGATCAATGGAAAAATAAATGTTACATGTAAAGCTAACAGATAGAAAAAGAATGAATAGAATATAAAATAAAACAAAGTAAGGAATATCAGAGGAAAATTATCAAAATTAAAATGGAAATTTGTAGGTCATAATATCATAATATCAGACAGAAAGGCGATCGATGGAACAAACTGGAGACCTTGGGAAAATAAAAGAAGTAGGGGAAGACCCCAAATAAGATAGGCGGGCGGATAAACACATTGACAGACAGAGAAGAGTGGAAGATATTGGGAGAGGCCTATGTCCAAAGATGGATCGAAGAAGGCTAAATAGAAAGATACATAGATAGACACGATACAGACAAATAAAAATAAATGCTTTTTTAGCCTACTACGACCTAATGTCCTGCGGCGTACGAAGCGTCTGGCCCGACCTTGAAATTGATCAAATTTGTTACACGAGACCTTTACTTCAAAGCAAGCTTTCGAAAGTGTTGTATTAATATTTGATAGAGTTGCTCGGTTTTCGGCAGGAAGAGCAAGAGTTTCCTGATGAAAACATCTAGAAAATTAAATATTGGAGTTTTCCGAAAGTTACCCAAAATTGTAAAGGCCGCAGTTAACTATCTACCTTGTAAAGGTTTTGTTTGACAATAAACACAACGTAAATAAATTATAAATTTTTGTGACACAGCTAAAAGTTCCCATGCACAGACAATGAATTATATACGAAGTAACTGGAACGGCCACGGCTATACAGCTTTTTTAAAGTGAGAACATACAATGAATGCTAAGCATTGCAACCTTTCTCTCTCTAGTTCTAATCACCGGTGGTATTCTGTGAACTTATTACTTCAAAGAGATTGTCATTTGTGATTTGTCAATGTTGTCAGTATATTTTTAAAATTGTTTTTGTTGAACAAAAATAAAAACTGGGAACACGATGCGTTGCTTGTAAGCACCAGGAAAGGTAGCACCTCCTGCGCAGCGTGCTCTCTCTACAAAAAATATCAATATTTGTCGTCAGTGTTTATGAAATATCTGGAAAATGTTTCAAAAATCCTTAAGCTTTTGGGAGGGGGTGGCATCCCACCTGGTCGTATAGAGTTATTATTGGGCAATATTTTTTAGTTATTAGAGGTGCGAAAATATTGACGTTTATAGGCTGTCAATATTATTGTACAATAAATACTGATCGTTTGATTTGAAGGGGTCATTCAATAAATAACATTGCACAAAAAAGATATTATGCAACATTATTGTGGGTCTAGGGGCCATATAAAAAAAATAAACTAGCACTAAAAAACGGTTCAAAAGGGCTTCTAAATTTGTTTTTATTTAACCCCATAAAATAATGCAAACCTAAATAGACCCCCCCCTTCTAACTTTTGAACAGAAAGAGATATTGATTTCTGGTAAACATCTTTTTAATGGGATCTTTTTGAGGATATTTGAGCTAAGTGACAGTTATGTCAAAATAATCTAATGTCAAATATTTGACACACCAATAAAAAATTTTAATTGAAAGGGGGGCATGTTATACCTCTTTCGAAAGGTATTTTGATTGTCTATACAGAACAATTTAAGCTTTTAAAATCAGTTAATTTTTGTAAAAGATATCGTTATTTTTGTTTGCGGTCGACTCTCAAAAACTTAACTTTTTATCAAACATTTTTTTTAGATGATTTGTTTTATAATAAATTGATTTTTTATGCTTCTTACTTATGAAAAAACCTAAAAAAAAATTAAAAATTCAATCTAATTACATTTTCTAACTTATTTTTAGGTTTTAACATAGCTTAGAAGCATAAAAATTCAGTTTGTGATAAAATAAATTAATTTAAATAATTTTTTTTGCTTGATAAAAACTTGCCTTTTTAGGAATTAAGTCAAATTTTGACATTAGGATAGTTTGACATAACTGTCACTCAGCTCAAATATCCTCAAAAAAAGCCTTATTAAAAAGACTTTTTACCAGAACTCAATTTCTCTTTTTGTTTAAAAGTTAGAAGGAGGGGGGGGGGTCTATTTAGGTCCACACTGTATTTTATCTACACATTTATCATGCAATCCGTTTATTAGATATTATATTTGTATTGCTGCCGCATAAATAATATTTATTTATTTTGCTCTGGCTGGCTTTTCAAATATATACCAAAAAACTGGGTTAGTATGTCAAATTGAGTCTCAGCCCTCCCAGAATAAATGGCCAGATTTCGTTTAGATAGATCTGAATTTCGCAAGAGATGTTTAGAAGTTTTTTATGTTGTGCTTTTTTAAGAGAAATAGATTAGATTCCATCAGCAGGGGTTTGCTAGAATCCCTGTATGTTGACAGATTTGGATATACAGTGCAGACCTAAATAGACTCCCCCTTCTAACTTTTGAACAAAAAGAGATATCGACTTCTGGTAAAAGGTCTTTTTAATGGGACTTTTTTTGAGAATATTTGAACTAAGTGACATTTATTTCAAACTAACCTAATGTCAAATATTTGACATAACATCAAAATGTTTAATTGAAAGGGGGGCATGTAATACCTCCTTCCAAAGGTATTGTAATTCTATATACAACACATTTAAAATTTTTTAAATATGTTTAGTTCTCTAGGAGATAGGTTTATTTTTCTTCGCGGAAACCAAACCAATTTAAAAAAATTTCAATGTGTTGTATAGAGAATCAAAATACTTTTCGAAAGAGGTAGTACATGCCCCCCTTACAATTTAAAAATTTTGATGTTATGTCAAAAATTTGACATTAGGTTAGTTTGAAATAAATGTCACTTAGTTCAAATATTCTCAAAATCAACGGCGGGAAATATCGGTCCTTTATACTCTAGCATAGTTTAGGAAGAGAGGCATCTTCCGTCCTTGCTAGTTCATAAGCGTCGAAAAATAAAAATAAACGGTTTTTGACAATACATACACTAAAGACCGCGTTGCTATAAAACAAATGGATGTTTGTTGCGTCTCTATTTTTATAAAATTCGTCATACGTACAGGGTCTCTAGGCAGTAGGTGTACAAATTTTTTTACAGTACTTTAGCAGTAAATTGACACAAAAAATATTTATCAATAAAATCGTTGCGGGTGCCAGATGGGAAACAAATTACAGTGATAATTTGCACCGTACTTTTCCATAAAAAGCAGTTTAGAGTTTAAACTCATTTTTCAAACTTTTGTCGTCTGTTTAGGAACAGATTGCGATGCTTGTCAGATAGTACTTACTGTTACCACTCGAGGGCATTTGCGCTCTCGTTCTTCAGAAAAAATTATCGAAAAATTGCTTATTTAATTCATTCTTCACACTCGTAAAATTATTAACAAAAAGTTTTTATGAAAATTATCGGTAAAGAAAATTATCGTTAAATTTCAAGTACTTGTCGTTTTATTCCCGATAATAAGAAACTATCGTTAGTTTCTTGTGGTCCTACGCCAAAACTTAAATTTTTTCGTGCAAACCTTTAGGTTGAAAAAACTTTTTTGTCACTTATAACCTATGTATATATTTTTAAAGCAATAACTTCGTGGCGTGGAAAAAAGTCTCATTTAGTTGGTGATTGGAGATAATAGAGTAAATGGGAAAAGACGAGGAGAAACCCGACCTAGCATATCACTTGGTTAAAGCCCGGTATAACAACTAAAGTAAGAAAAGTACTGAATTTTATGTCAGAATATGTTTACTGATTGGTTTTCCCCTTTATTGTTTGATCTCTATTGGCTTTAAAAGACCCGATCCAAAACCAGGGCAAACAAGCGGCCGTATTTAAAATTAATTAAATATATTTTGCATTAAATCCTTTACATTACATATTATTTTCTACAGCTCTACAGTATTGGCCAAAAGTACATGAACTAGCTAAAATTGTATCTAAATTTAATCCTGTACCAACTTCCAAAAAACAAGTGGTACATTTTATTGCACTTCAATACAGTTATCAGTTCACCGTATTAGGGCCTTGTCCATTTTGCCCATAAAATCCTAAAGTGCCCTTTTGTCACGGTTAAAAAGAATATACAAAAAAAAATAATTAAATTAGGCAAATACGTAAAAGTTATATTCAGACAGGATCAATCTACTAGAAGAAAGTTAATCTCCCAACTTTCTTCCGCCCCCAACAGCTAGCTTTGCTTTGTTGTCGAGCGCTTTGCTTCTCAGTCTGCCTGCATTCACGATGCGTGTTGGATGTACGCCTATTTGCAAAAATTAATTTAAAAACACGCAAATTAATTAATTATTTTATATGTACCTAGTAGAATCAGCCTGTGTGTGTATATGTCCTAAAAATTTTAAAACTGAGTTTTGCCAATATTGATAATTTTTGTTAATATTAAAAATTTATATGTACACTATCCTTTTTGCTATTTTTGGTAAGGTGTGTGGAAAATGTGTGTGGTTATCACACGGCAGAAATCCTGCTGTAATATGATTTTAAAATTTAAGCCTACAAGCTAGCCGACTGTGATGGCATAACTCTATCAAGTGTAGAACCTGAAGATGAAAGCTTTTGAAACACGTCATTTCAGTGGATAAAAAAATAGTGGAGAATGACCACTTCTCCCAATATGGATTATTTCTTCAATATACATATTTTTATCAATATTTTAAATCCATGATATTTCGAAGGAAGCGAGAGTGAGAGAAAGGGGAATACCTGTTTAGTATCTCGAGGCTAAAAATGATGTCCCAAAAATATGAATAAGGAATTGGCATGAGGATGAATGCAATGGTTTCCCCCAGTTATCTAAGTTGTTGTATCATGTCTTATCAATAGGAAAGAGGAAACTCCATGCACAGCGCGGCGCGGTGTCTAAAGCGTGAAGAAAGGGTATACAGTGTGTCCAGTCTAAAATAGTACGTGTAAAATGGCATAATATTTAAGTTCAGCACTGCGCAACGTAGTATGCCTAAAATATTTGACACTATTTTTAAAATAAACCTCTTACCTCTAGCTTTTATTGAACAAATACAATAAGCAGCATGGGAAAATAGACCCAAAATAAAAAATTAAAGTAAAAGGAATTAGTTATCCAAATTAGATCAGACATCATAGCAGAAAAGAGGTAATTGACGAGCAAATGTCAGCAAACCCGAGCTCCTAAATATTAAATAATTCTTAATAACATCTTTTAGCAAGTAAGGCAAGAAATTTATCAAATTAAAAATGAATCTATTAACTCCTATTAACTCATACCTGCGTGAACTAATAGATGACGTTAGCACTGGCTATTCTCTATGGAAAACAACAAGAAAACTCAAGAGATCAATTAACCAAATCCCGCCGATTCGTATGCCAGATGAAAAAGGGGGAAGAATTAATGAACAAAGAAGCAGAAATATTTGCTAACCACTTAAAACCTACCTTTACTCCAAATGAGTCTTAGGGTTATCAGATTAAAGATAAAAATCCAGAACAAGAAGAAGAGCATATTACAATCACATCCCCTAACAATAAGAGGAGCATATTACAATTGCATCACCCAAATAAATAAATAAAAGCAGAAATTGAAAATATAAATTTTAAGAAAGTTCAAGGTTTTAACCTTATTACAGGCGAGGTGCTAAAACAACTACCAAGAAAAGCTAAAGTAAAACTCGTTAACGCAGCATTCAGGCTGATGTATATTCTTATGCTACAGAAAGTTACAAAAAACGAAGTATCCTCCTATAAACTAACCTATTACTTTTACCAATAGTATCCAAACTCCACATCCAAAAATACTGCTTATAAGAGTTAAACTAAAGACAGATCACAAATAAATAATTCCACCACATCAGTTCGGATTTTTAGACAAACATTCAATAATAAATCAAGATAACAAAGTACATAGAAAAAATATAAGAAGAGAAAATTGTATGCTCCACTAGCTTTCTAGTTTACAAAGTGTGACATGATGGGCTAATTTATAAATTGATACTATTTTTACCAAAGAGTCATCATACGTTCAGAATAAAACAAGTAAAGACTTATTCCAATATAGAAGAAATTAAAACAGAAGTACCACAGGGAATTGTGTTGAACCCTTTCCTATATCTGTTGTATATCTACCTGCGATATTTTAACACCAGAAAACTGCCATGTGCAGATGAGAGAGACATGATGACAGTAGGAAAGTCTAAGGAGGATTTTACAGAGAAACTACAAAATCCACACGTGGGCAAAAAGACCCTGCACATCACTTTATACTAGATACACTGTAAAATATTTTTGGGGCGGATGTGTGGAGGATTGAGGCGTGATAAGGGCTCTGAGGGAGCGGAATTAGGGAATGTGGAGGATATAAGAGAGAAGCAAATGGAACGAATTACATGGGTAAATTAATACAAACAATGTTTGCTACGAGGGGTGTGTTTTAATGTTATTTTGTTCTTTAAAACAACATTTTTGTATTTTAGGAAAATTATTGGATATAAAAAATCCTTATGTTGGAGGTTAAGCAATTGACTAGAAAAGGCATATTTAGTTTCTGCAATTTAATACTTGGTTTTGAATTTCCTCAATTGAATCCATTTTTTTTCATGTTTTACTTGCCCTGAAAAATAATATTAAGCAAATAATTTATTTCCATTCTATCAATACACTTCCTGTTCTTGTTGTAAACCCGTTAATAGCTCTCGAGTAATGCAACCGAATTACTGAGTGTCAATTAGGTTTCAGTAAAAGGTACAGTTGTGAAACTGCTACTCATTATGTCCCAAATAAATGCAAATGTACCTACGATAGCGATCAATATATGATTGCTTTGTTCTTAGACTTACAACAGGCATTTGATCCTGTGAAACTGTTGGAAAATCTTGAGAGTGTGGGTATTACAGGAAGAGTGGGTCAGGAGTTATTTATATGATAGAAAACAGCAAGTAAGATAAATGTAGGATTGTGTGAAAGCTTATGAAGTGTATGTGGTGTGCCCCAAGGAAGAATGTTAGAGCCCCTCCTATTTTTGTTGTATATCAATGAAATTTAGATAAAATTAAAACATAATTACAATATATTAATAGGAAAATGCAAAAAAATTGTTACGCGAACGTCACGATTTGGCTAAGAATTACGTAGGTCTATTTTTTAAAAGTGTTGAAAAACAATACATTAGAATAACTTGTATTTCAAAGCTATTAGGCTTGAGAAAATATTGGTTTTTCATGAAGTAATTTACAAAATGTTATTTAATTGGTTTACAAGAAGCCTCTGTTCGAAACTCCCCCAGTACACAAAAGAGGATTAGTCGAAAGGGATTTTGAGGGATAAAAGCGCTGTGCACACAAGCCGTCCTTTCAACGTACATTTGAAAATAAAAAGTATGTCTTGAGGATCTTTTAAGGTTCTAGTCAAGGATACTAAGGACCGGTAGGGACTAACTGAAGGTGCTTGAAAGCGCAAACAGAGTGTTATTGGTGTCGATTTTGCGTCGCTATTCACATAAGAGCAATGCGGCTGAACCATAAACCAGTTGGTAAAGTAGTAGCCTTGGCCGATATAATCAGGCAGGAGCCAGCTCTGAACTACAATCTTGTCAATTTGTAGATTACAAAAAGGGTTGTATCGGCTGCTAAACCACTCAGCATCTATACCTCCAAGATATTTTTTGCATGACTTTGCATTTTGTTCTCATCCTCTGCCGAAGGCTCACTTCTTAAGGCGATAGGGTACCTCCTACGAGGTACTGGCATCTTCTAAGTATGGCAGGGCATTTGCATAGCAGTTGTTTAGCTGTCTCTGGTGTCTCACTACAGAATCTGACTTTACCTATCGCCTTTAGGTGATACTTTACTGAGCAGTGTCCGGTTAGCAATCCAAATACTAGTCTTAAGTCGTTTCTGTTCATTTCTAGAAACTGTTTAGACCTTTTTGCTTATATGGTTATGAATCGTTTTGATTGTCTTTTTCCCATAGTTTTCCTCTAGTAAGACACCAAGTGATTTATTTTTCATTCATTCAATTCTTTTATGTAATGACTCTTCATTAGAATAGAATAGAATTTTATTTTTCGTTCTCATTTTATATAATATGTATACCTATAAGGTGTAGAACTCGTCATTAGTCCACAGAAGTCTTTCTTTTTGAGGCTGTCTGCTAACTAATTTTCTTAAATGCCCTGATATGCTGGTACTCACATAAGTGTGATTTTAAACTACATTTAGAAGGGACAAAGAATACCTCCAATACTAGAGACGTTTCCCAGAACTAATTCATTCTAAGGAGTCTATACGGACGTGTAGAAACCTGTGAGCATAGGACATCTGCTATCCACACAGCCTGTTCTTGCCAGGACGAAATGTAATGCTCTAGGTTTTCCTTTCGTCCAAGTTCTAGAAGAAGTAAGAGTCACAGAGCTTAGCGCCTTCGCATGATTTATAAAAAGCTGTGGCTGGTTTAAATAGGCATTCAATCTCTTAGTCCCTCATAACTACACAAAAATGGTTAAGCTTACGTAAAATTATTGTCAGGCACAGGTATGTGGTATCACAATAGACCGGACCTTACCCAACATAACGCGTTTATAAAAAGACGCTGCAAGAAGAGAGCTAGAAAACTCACTTGGGAATGAAATCCACATGCTGATAAGCCTTGATACAGGGTACTACCGACTAGAAGTACTATTAGACAGAATGAGTCTAAAGCCGGACTCCAGCAGAATACCAGTTGGCAAATCACAAACTAAGCTCTGCACGCCTGCTTGGACAAATTTGAAGTCCTGCGTAAATATTCCGACAAAATGCGGGAAAACACAAGTCAAGTCAAACTTCATGTTACCACAATACGTTGCGTTGTTTGGCAAATCACAAACGGAGTTTGCCAAATCGCATATCATGCTATTGCGGCTTAACGGAAATCTGTGAGTGCCGACTCTGTTTGGAGAATGTAAAACTGTCAAGCATATACTTTGTGAGTACCGAGCAATAGCATGTTTCCGTTACAATGCATTTGAATTTCTTTGGGACAAGCGGTATATAGGTATCGGGACCTACACTTGTTTGCTGGTCTTGCAAGAACCCATCTATTTCTATTAGACAAATTAAATTTTAATTGTCAAACTCTATTCTTGCCTCGATGGCAAATCTTCCAATCTCGGAAAACGTAAAACAATTAGTCGGTTCACTTATTCGGCCATAAATTTTCGATTGTCAGCTACGTGGGGCGCTGCCAAGAGAAACATCGAAAAGGTCAAAGGTCAACTTAAAAGCCCGTGCCACATCTTTCCGAATAGGTGTGCCAAAAGTGGGATTTATGTTTCCTAGATAACTATAAAAAATGTAAACTTTGGATAAGCTCCAATTATGTTTTACACGGTTCAATAGTAGGGGGCCATGCCGTCTTTCGTGGGATTTTTGATGAAGATTTTATGACACCTATTTTGATTGATTATTACCACCTACAACACTATCTGACCTATTAACAGATTTAAAAATAACATAGTCAAAAAGTAAGGATAGTGTCAGGCCAGAGTTGGGCCAGAGTAATGTAATTTAGCTCATATTTCGGGATCAAGCACTGATTTTTAGACTGTCAGTTTTTTACCCTCCTAGCCCGCGCAGCAGATAATGCTGAAAATGTGTTATTTGGGTATATTTTGACCTATCTTAGCAATATCGTCGTGATGTCTGTCTGTGTGTGTGTATTTGTGTAAGTGTATCTCTGTCCGTAACACGATAGCTCCTAAACCTATGGCTGTAAGGGGCAACATCTGATTTTAGCCCAACTTCACAATCAGGAAATCACTCATTTTGAATATTTTGTACTCATCACTGATTGGATGGGTTATAATTTAACTAAATGCAAAATTCTTGATCCTTACGTTAATTTTAATAAAAATATTTTATTCTGCGATCGGTTCAGAATGTTTTTCTACGTTGTTCGACGCCTATTCTCCAACTTCTTCAATCCTGACAATCATCTTGTCAGGTTTTTTTGACTCATTATTCTTTGGATTGACTGTTGCCATTCCAGTTTAGGACCCTCTTTTTCTGTGCCCTATTGGTTAAATTTTACATTCTTTTTTATTGCTCCATAAAATACTGTTAAGACCTCCAACAACCATTTCTGTTTTTACTGTTCTTTTTCCAGTTCTTTATAGTCTGTTTCTATTGTATAAAATGTGACACCCAAGTATACATAGGTACTCATTGCATAGAGATATTGTTGGTCCATTGTGTAGTTCTAAGTCACTTGAGTCGTTTCCATAAGTACTGTGTCTTGTCCACGTTCACTGTTAATCTTCACTTTTGGTATTCATCCGTTAACTTTCTTATCATATACTCCATGTCTTCTTTAGCATTAGCTACAATTACTTGGTCGTCAGCAAACTGTAGTGTGTATATGGTAAATCGGTCGTTAAGTTGTTTTCTCATGCCGTGTACTTTACGTTTCCAGTTTTCTAGAGCTACTTTGATCTATATTTTATAAAGAATCGGAGAGATACAACACATGTCTTAATCCTGTCGTTACCAGGAATTTCTTTAAAAGTTGATTTCCAATTTTAATTTTAGATTTTGACCCTTTGTATAGTTCTTTTATCGCTTTTATGTATGGTTGATATTAGTTTGCTCTAACAATATCCATAATTTTTCTAGTGGAATGGTATCATATGCTTTTTGTACATCTAAAGAATTGTCTAGGACTAATATTCTCTATATTTTACTTTATCTTTTCGAATGCCATAATGCCAATGTTTAAAAATAAAAAGATATTTCGAAATAAGATAAGATTGCAGAAATATCTGCTGGGAATAGCATAAAAATCTGATTTAGTGTCAGCTAAGCTACTCAAGACTTCTCGAATAAAATAACTTTCTTTTAAAATGAAATAAATTTATTTATGGTAAAAATATTTATTTTCTACTTGGACTTTATAAAAACGAATACTGCAAATTTTAATAACATATTTCGTATAAAACTTCTTTCTATACACACCACTTGTTACCTGTCAATCTAGTATTTTAAAGTTATTTATTTGTTTTATTTTGGGACTTCTTTACTTAAGAATAAGCTCCCATTTCTAGTAAATTTTAGATTAATTAAAAGATATGCTAAAATATTGGGTACCTAGTCAATATTTTTTCAAAGTTAACTTAGTATTTAACACAATCTGCAAACACTCGATAAAGTTATATAAAAGTATCAGAGTAACAAACACATCTAAAAATAATCATTAAACCATAATGAAAAGCAATATCTAATTAAAAAGGAAAGTGGATTATAAAAAAGTAACAAACTACAAGTATAATTTTTTTATTTAAAATAAAAAACGATATTCCAAATTTTGAAAATTGGAATAAAAGAAAACTCCCTTACTTTTTTTCTATAATAAACTTTTTATTAATTTAAAAAATGTCTACTTTGTGTATGCAATCTAAATATGTTTTAGAAATATTAAGAAATTTGAGATAATAAGGCCTAGATAATTTACCCCGAAATACGTATTTTTATCCAATTTTCTGCTGTTTCAATTTTGTTAGAACAATCTCTTCCTTCTATTTATCAGTGCGATATCTGTGACCTGTTCAAAAACACTTATGTCTACTAATGAGAAAAGGTACGAAAAAGGTCAGATAAGAAGAACTAGACAGAGGAGAAAAAGAGCAAAATATTTTTTTTTTGTAGAACATATGTAACTAAGGCTAGAGACCCTGGATGTTTGACATATTTTTTATAAGAGTGGCGTATTCTCAGCTCAAATCCATTGTCAAACTGCGGTTCTCATATTTTGCATACTTAAATACCTCTAGCGCCTGCACTAATAGAGCTGTAATCTACAAAGAGAAATTATATATTATATAATAATATATATTTTTTAGTGCTTTGTCAGTCAATCGCTTTTAAAAAAAAAATTGCGTTACTATTTATTGTTAAAAATGGATTTTAGCCCATTACGAGGGCTGTCTTTTATATTTTGCATATACGAACATAGAGGGCGACACTGATCAAATGTCGTTACTAAAACTTAACCTAAATCTTTATATATATATAAATATATATATATATATATATATATATATATATATATATATATATATATATATATATATATATATATATATATACCTATATATATATATATATATATATATATATATATATATTGGCTTCACAACGTTCTACGTCTTTCGATACCCAATCTCCACTCGTTTCTGTTTGCCCATCTAGGCCTCTTATTCTTATTTCACTGTCTATTCCTTCTCTCCAGCTTCTTCTCGGCCTTCCTCGTTTTCTTCGGCTAGTTGGTTTCCATTGTAATATTTGTTTAGGTAGTCTTCCATCATCCATTCTTTGTACATGTCCGTACCACACCAGTTGTTTTGTTCTTATATCATCCACTAAAGTACGTTCACCCACTGTCATAATTTTTCTTATTCTATTTTTTGATTGGTAACTCTTTCTCTTTTTGATTTCCCTGCTGCCCTTCTCCAATAGTCCATCTCCGTAGCGGAAAGCATTTGCCGTATGTAATAATACTTTTAACAATGGTGTTATATATAAGCTTTTTGTTATGTTTTGATATATTTTGGTTCCAAATTATTCCATTTAATAAGGTTATTGCTTTTCTTCCTTGTACGTTTCGATCTTTCATAGCTTTGTCTAGTGTTCCGTCAGCTGTAATTTTTAGACCTAAGTATTTACACTCATCACAGGACTGAATTCGCTGCCCAGTATTTAAGATTAGATCCTGTTTCATTCCACCAATACACATATACTCTGTCTTATTGATATTAACCTCTAGTCCCCACTTATTGTACTCTTCTATTAGTTTTCGTGTCATATATTCGAGGTCGTCATAATCCAGAGCCACCACTATCTGATCATCGGCGAAACATAAAGTATACAAGGTGGTTTCATCCAACGGAATTCCGATGTTTTGGCATTTTCTCTTCCAGACTTTAAGGACTTGTTCCGAATATATCTTAAAGAGCGTAGGCGAGATACAGCAACATTGTTTAAGACCTTCATTTACTTAAAAGCCTTTGATTAGTTTTGCTTTTATTTTAACTTTTGCCTTACTATTACGGTATAACTCTTTATGGCCTTAATTAGTTGTACGCTTATGTTTATCTTTTCCAACGCTTTCCAAATTAGATTTAGTGGTATACTATCATATGCCTTCTGCAAATCTACGTAAAGCAGATGCAGCTCTTGACGAAGCAACAATTCCTCTGGAAGATCAAAGGACTGTTACTGCCGATCACCTTTTATTTGCCAAAAGTCATTGCTGAGCTTCAAAAAACGAACCCCGAACGACGAATCATCCTCCACCAAGACAATGCAAGTTCACACAAAGCACAAAAAACCATTGAATTTTTAACCCAACAAAACGTCGAATTCTTGGACCATCCTCCATGCAGTCCCGACCTAAGTCCCAACGATTTCTATACTTTTCCGAAAATCAAGAGTGGACTGCGTGGTCAAAGATTTCAGTCGCCAGAGGAAGCAGTAGACGCCTTAAAGAATGCAATTTTCAAAGTACCAACAAACGAGTGAAATTACAGCTTTGAACTGGTTTGAGCGCATAGAAAAGTGCAATAATTTTCCTGAAGAATACTTCGGGAAACAATAAAGCCTTTAAAAGTTATCTACTGTTTTATTTCAGCTGTATATGCAAAACTTAAAAAACAATCCTGGTATAAAAAAGACCGCTATTTTTCTTTAAAAACGCCTTAAAAATAAGTCTAGACATATAGACAGAGGTCACGGCAAGATCGCACATTTAGGTCAAAAAACACCCAGGTAAATAATAATATCACATGCTTAACGTTATATTAAAAACATTTTTTTCAGGAAGATAATACTTCCCTAGGCATTACTTTACGGGCTAGGAAGGTCAATTCCTGCGAATTTTGTCAGACTTTATTTTTAATCAACGAGCAAAACAGTTTTTTGTAATATTGGTACAAGGCCAACAAAAAAATACAGATCACGATCCTGAAAAAAATCAGCTGATACCTCGATGTCGGTGTGAGATTTACATTGGCTTTTATATAGGCGGATTGAGGTTGTTTTTGCCATATTTTTGAAAGGACATAACACAACAATATTTCATGAAACAATATGAATATTATTATTAAAAGGTTAAAATATTTTAAATTTTGCATTTTTTATTTAAAATTTAAACTTTCGGCCTGGCGTCACTTCAGACAGCGGCTGCTTGTGCCGCTGATACGATTAAGGTTTGTTAAACCAAATCAAATCTTTTAAAAATCGTCTGCACTTCCATTTGCTGTCCAAGTAGCTCATTGGGCCTTTCTGTTCTTTTTCCACCACCCAGTTTAAATGAACAAGGACAGCTCTTCCTTGCTCAGGGTTGATGCCCTGAGTGCCAGTTGTCTCGTCCTTGCGTAGGCTTTACATTCTACATCGAGGTCCCTTGATGTCTCTTTTTCCTGTCCACGAACTGGTCAGGTAGAGTCATTCTCGACTCCTGTATGTGTCAGGTGCTCACTTAACCGGTTATTTCCTGTTCGAATTAGCAGTCGAACATTTTTTCGTGTCTCTCGTCACAATTACTCCAATTCTGCTTGCTTTCGGACGGTCTACAAGTTCCCTGGTCTGCTAAACCTTGTTCCTGTATCCCAGGAAAACACAGGTCCCAAAAGTTAGCTCTGCACGTGTATATTGGGCATGCACTTGTATATTGCACTTGTATACTTGAGTAAGGCTAAACTGAGTTTCGATATCAAAATGCAGATGACTTCACACAAAACGAAATTAATATTTTCATATTATCCATCCTATTTTATATACCCCGAAATTACTCTACTTTGATAGGCAACAATATTAAATTCTCTTCATGCAAGCCTTTCTTAATTAACGCTTTTAATCACCTTAGCAAAACTCTTTGTCGCACCTAAAATGTAGCTAGTTAGCTATTTATACAGCGTCATTCTCCTTAAATAGATATTAAACTTTGAACACATTATAACTACATACATAATAGCCTTAAGCTACATTTCCACTAAAACAATGTTAAGCCACATTTTGTTACGATCTGTTTTTAACTCCTTGTTACCGTAAACATGAAACTTTCACTACTTTCAGAATTAATTATAAACTTTTTGTTTTCATGAAAATTGTTAGTTTACCTTATGATTTCTGTTGATGATGATTTATATATGAGTGAACCTTGAAGCCCTTCCACTGCGACCACCTGTGGTTAGACCAAAAAGGTTATCTATCAGTTTGGGTGAGACACTATTCAGATCTGAATCAACCTGAGGTTTACCGAAAGTGTTTTGACGTAAACGTGCAATAGTCGGACATTCGCACAGTACATGTGTAACTGTTTCGTCATCCTCTATACAAAGTCTACATTTGGTCTCTTCTGTGCATGGGGACTCTTAGTCGACAATGACCCGTAAAAAGTCACTATACGGATCTCCTGTCTAGTAAGTCCAATGATATTTCTTACTCTCTTTCGACAAGGTCCTTTAATGAACTCTTTAGAGTGAGCCAGTTCTGGTGTATTTATCCAGTATTGTTGGAAGCTGTTCTCCATCCATTTCAATATGGTTAATTTAGCAGCATGGTATAATATCCCCAGGGCTGGCTCAGGGCCAAAAAATTTGGCAGATGCTACTTTCCTTGCTGCTTCGTCTGCGGCCTCATTTCCCTCGAGCCGAGAATGCCCTGGTAATTTACTAATGACACATTGTTAGCGCTACCAAGCGCATTTAGCGAATCCCTACAGCAACTCACGGTTCTCGATGAGACCGTATAGGAATAATCAAGCGCTCTTAAGGCTTCTTGACTTAAAGAATTCGTGGCCAGTACTCCACCGGGCACATAGTTCAATGGCTACAAGTTCGGCCTGGGAAATAGTAGCCAACTGCCCAAGACTATGTTGAATCCTTTTTCTTGAACACGAACAACTCCAGATCTAACGCCCAATGGCATTTTGGATCCGTCATCCGTCGGCATACCAGAAGCTAGTTGGTCCTGTTCTTTAAAAAATCCTCCCTCTCCGGGAGGATAATGTTGTATAGCTTTCTGCTGTACATCGTGATAATTTCTGTTAATGAAACTATTTGTTATGATTTGTTACTTTTTGACGCCGTTTGGTCTTTGCCCGGTAGGATCTTAGGGGTTAGTCCGACGCTGCCGATAGCACGGGAGAAAGAGCTGTGTAATCAGGCTTGGGCAATCCTTGCCTTGTATTTTGTTTTTATTTTTTTACATGTTTGTAGCAGGCAAAATATCTAGGTATGACACTTGATGCCAAATTGCGCTGGAAAGCACATGTTAAGAAAAAAAGAAGAACTTGAGATAAGGTATAGAAAAATAAACTGGCTAATTGGAAGGAAGTCCAATTTAACAATTCATAATAAGTTAAGTAAGTATGGACATATGGTATTTAACTATGGAGTTGTGCTAAAGAGAGTAACATTCTAGTTTTACAGAGATTTCAGAATAAAGTATTAAGAAACATTGTGAATGCACCTTGGTACGTTTGAAATAGTGATCTTCCTCGAGAGCTAAAAATCAAAACTGTAGCAGAGACTATAAAAAAGTACGAAAAAAGCCATGAAGATAGACTTCATCGGCATGTGAATGTGGAAGCAATTCAACTTCTAGACAATACTATGCTAGTTCGAAGACTAAAAAGAGTGAAGCCGTTTGAGCTAGTAAACTAAGTGAATTACATAAAACAAAATAATGCTATAAACACAACACAATTGTGAGTTACAGACCAAACAAAGCGGGGAGAACTGTTGAGTGAACCCTAAGTTTAAATCTGTGTCTTACTGACTAGATTGTAATACAATAAACACAGTGTTTTTGACAAATAAAATTTAAAAAAACATGTTTGTAGCGATCAAGAACTTTTAGTGCTTATGTTTAACATTGGTTGTTTAATATGAATGGTGAAGTTATATAAGCCTTAACGAAGCCTCAAAAATATATTGTTCTTAATGAAAAGAAAAAGGCAACACTGATGAAAAACATACATTCCGGCAACGTGCAGATAACCAATTTAAATCTCCTAAATCACGGCGGCATTACGAGCGAGATCCTGACATATCGGTATAATCTGTGGTTCAGTGGACCTCTATCTACTCAAGCCGTTAAAGAAAATCTATCCGATTGCCTATTTAACCGCGATAATGAAGCATTGAAGAGGAAATCCAACAGTTTTCCAAGAAGTGTCGAACGGGAGTTTTTAAGAAATGGTTTTATAAAAATTACACAAGTATTTTAAAGAGATTTACCAAAAAAATATTTTAGTCTTAAAGTATTTTCAGCATGTATAACATAAATTATAATTTTAAGCTCAAAAGGTATTATAAGACCCATTATGCCACGGACATGGATATTGATTTAATTAAAATGTTATTATATGGAAAACGAAAGCACAATGGAAGTCAAAAATTAACACAGAAGGTTTTGCTCACATCGCGATAGAAGCACGCTCCAAAAAAGTATTGTAGATACTTTCCGTTAAAAATAAAACCAAAACGTCTATGAAAAATATAAAAATTATCTATTATTAATTATATATATATATTATATATATTAATTATGAATGCTTACGCTTTACTTGGCTGTGCTACAATTTACCTGATGATGTATAAACAAATATAACTCAAAAACGGCTTATCCAAATGGCGACAACCCCTATACTTTTACAGGGTATTTCCTTTAACTTATACTTTTACGGGTGTTTCCTTTAACTTAAGAACTGTGACTACTGAGATAGTCCAAAAGATATTATAGAGAAAAATTTGCAGCTTTTGTATTTAAAGTTTTTTCTGTCACCTACATTAACCCCTGAAAATGGTCACGCAAATATAATCAATGACCGTGAAGTACACTCCCTGTCAATAAAAAAAGTAAAAAACTTTTTGGGCTAAGTAGGCATAGAAAGATTTGTTTATCTTGTATTTTTCCGTGGGCAGCTCGAAAGCTGTACACCCACGTGGGTCCAAGATCTAATGGACACCTATTAAGTGTTGACAGTTAACTGTTTCATCCTTAAGGGACTCTTCAGAACATTGCATGGTCAATGTGACACTTAAAGCTACAGAGACGGTATACTGCCGTCATAAGCAAAAACACAGTAAGTACATTTGATAGCTCACATTTTAAGGTAACACTCTATTTAAAATATATTATCTGAGATTGTTTGACTGTGAAATATCAAATATCCCTACTGTGTTTTTGCTTATGACGGCAGTATATGAGTCTCATCTTACGATGTTGGTAAGAGAAATAAATAAATAATGCCCGCGATACCGTTTGCTTTAACATAAGTGGCGACATCTACAAATACAAAAGAAACTACCAGAGTAAGAATAGAAGGGAGTCAGATAAAACGAAAAACAGTACTGATGATCGCGACATAATTTGTTCCTCAGGTCGGGTTAATACATATTGCATTTTTTCCGCCTTCGCAACGTCTTATGTTGAGTCAGCGGAGCGTGTGCCAAAAATACTACAAACGTGAAGTTTCGTACCCGATCGAGTTTTGTACTTAATTTCTATGGTATCATAAAATACTGTATTGTACAATACTTTGTTAAAATAAGTCATTCATATACTGTGAAAACATGGAAAAAGCGAGAATAAACGGCGACTCACGTAGTTTCCAACAATTTTCCATTTATTTCCAAGTTCCGTTTCAGTGGAAAATTAAAACTACCACAAGGAAATGGAAAATGGAATCGATATAATGCAAAATATAAGCTCGCAAAAGCGAAAGCATTCATTGACCAATTATCATTAAGAAAACAAAATCATACGAAAATATACTGGATGTGTTTAAAATGCTTTTCTTAATACCTTTTAAAATATTTACCAAGTACGCAAAAAAGGTATGTCGTAAAAAGAGTTGAGATAAAAGTAAAGTCATGTTCTCCAATACAAATTTCAAAATGAAAAGTTCTTACTAGTTTGGAAATGTTTTTTTAAAGCTGTGGGCTGAAATATTTCAAGAAAAGATAGTACGGCAGATTCCGCGAACTTGGCGGAACACACCCGGGGCCTCAGGTAAAACAAATGCCACTGGATAGATAAGTATCTTGTTTTTAGGGAGACGGGTAAGTTTAGAGTTACAAGATTATTTACCCTTTTTTAGCAGAAGACATATTGCTTGCTTATTTAGTATTTGTATCGAAACATTTTATAATATTTATAAAATACATACCTATAAGCTATCCTAAAATAAATACTTAAAGAAAATCTTAATTATGTCTCTCAGAATGCACGTAAAATTTATTAAATCAATTTTTAAATAATGCTGCTAGATAGATATGAGCCAAAAATACTACAATCGTGAAGTTTAGTACATTAGTCCATTAGATTTTGCTCCCCCATGGGTGTACAGCTTTCAAACTATCCACGGAAAAATACAAGAGAAACAAAATCTTTTTAAGCCCGCTTCGCCACGAAAAATTGTTATTTTTTTTATTTTATTCACGTTTACTAAACTTCAGGTTTGTGGTATTTTTGGCTTACGCTCCGCTGACTCGACATAAAACGTTACGAAGGCGGAAAAAATGCAATATGTATTGACCCGACCTGATGGACAAATTATGTCACGGTCATGAGTACTGTTTTTTGTTTCATCTGCCTGTCTTTTATTTTTACTCTGGTAGTTTCTTTTGTATTTGTAGATGTCGCCACTTATGTGCAAGCATACAGTATCGCAGGCATTATTTATTAATTTCTCTTACCAATATCGTAAGATGAGATTCATATACCGTCTCTGTAGCTTTACAAAAGTGCCACATTCACCATGCAGTGTTCTGAAGAGTCCCTTAAGGACGAAACTGTCAACACTTAGTAGGTGTCATTAGATCTTGGACCCCCGTGGGTGTACAGCTCATTTATCAAGCTGCTCACGAAAAAATACAAGAGATACAAAGTCTTTCTATGCCCGGTTAGCCAGGAAAAATTGTTGTTTTTTTTTTGAAAATAGTATATTTTTCATTTTAACTGACTCTTCTTGCAAATTGTTCATCATTAAATTTTTGAAAAATTTCAGTTTTAACATTTTGGAGACGTTAATACCTACTCGCGTGCGGTAAAGTAATTACTTTACCGCACACTGTGCGGAAAAGTTACTTTACCGCACGCGCAACACTTAGAAAGCTTAGCAACGCATCAATAAGACAGCTTTAATATTTGTTTACATTTCAATTCCATCTAATTTGACATGTTTATTTATAAATTACATTCAAGTTTTTGAAAAAAAAAAGGTACTCATAGGTAAAATATTGTACCTAACACATGCGGAAAGTATCTTTACCGCCCTTGACGGCTTGACTGAACTGCGCTCCGCGTCGTTCGGCCAACTGCCGTCGCGTGCGGTAAAGTATCACTTTCCGCATTTGTTGGGCAAATAACTATAAAACATTTCAAAGTCAAAATGTCAGAGACGTTCAAAATGTTTAAAGAGATAACTTAAAAGTAGATCCACATTTTAAATTATGCCAAATATAACTGGGTTACTGTATTCGTATTCATATACTGCATAGCGGATACAGAGTGGGAAAAGAAAAGGCTTCCACCATAAATTCATGAAATGCTGCTTTATTATCCCCTTTTCTATTCTAGAGCGCCTCCCTAAGATGCATAAAACATATAAATTATGGAGAAAAATTGGAAAAGAAGCGCGATAAGGAGACATAGAAAAAATAAATCGGAAAAGAAAAAAATCTTTTAAAAGTTACATAATTTTTTTTTTATTTTTCATAAGACTTTGTACAGTAGAAAACGAAAGGTTTAGATTATTAAAATTAAATTAAATTTTTTAAATAATATTAGTCAAAAATTTATGTTGGTTTTTTTGTGGCCTTTCAGATTTTTATTTCCATTTATTTGTGACCTATTTTCGTTAAATATCTTAAACAAATTTAATATTAAAAAGTGGATATTTACTGAAAATGGACAAACTGTGTCACGGTAGCCTCGACTTAGCCCAAAATTTGACGTTACTACAAAAAAGAATATTAATTATAATTTATATCAGCAAATATCAAAGCCCAGATTTATAAAATATAGTTTTAATTTTTAAGTTTTCTTTCTTGTTTCTAAGAAATTTATATACAATCTCTATAACAATGAAGTTCATAGCTATAAAACAGGCTTCTTAAATATTTTAAATCTAAAGTAGAAAAGGAATAAAAAAGTAATCATTATTCTTACTTTATAAAATATATTGAAAAGGATATTGAGAGGACACAGTCAAACGGCTAAAAAAAAATAGGTTTGTGGGTAAAGTAAATCCTCAAAAGTGGGGTATAATTCATGGCCACTTGCGAAAAATAAAGATATAAGTTTGGTCCACTATTATTAATACTAAAGTAAAGATAAACTAAGCAAAGAATTTGGGTTTGGTATAATAACCATTCTGTTTTTAATTTCAGGTAACTTTCAGTACTATTTTTGATCAGTCTAATAAATTAATTTAACAAAAATAAATTGTGTCGCCTGCAAAAAGTAAATCATTTATGACTGATCTTCTACTATAGGTATAGGTGAAGATATGATATAGGCAAATAATTTGAATTTGGTATAGTTATAGTTTTTTGGACCTCCTGATTTTCGATACGTATTTATTTTTTCTTTTCTCGCAAACGTTTTTGTGTGCTCATAAAACATTGAGCCTGTGCAACCCAATTTTTTTTGCTACAACCTATGCTGCTCCACCTATAAACATATTTTTGGATGTGCTACTGGATTAAGAAATACATTTTAGACAAAATTTCTCATATCAAAGAATGTCAGTCACAGAGTCACAATTTTTAGGAAAAGAAAATTGCAAGGTAGGTATTCTGATACTTTAAGAGGCCTGAAGTGAGAATTTAAATAAAAAAACATTCAGAGGGTATTTTCTACTAAGAAATTTGGTTTATATCAGAACTTATTCTTCTTGAACGGTATTGGGTACTCCAAATTACAATTGAAACTCAATAAATATATAATTTTTTTTTCAATTTTGTTGCAGTTTCCAAATGAAATGCTCAAACTTGCCTGCCTGTTGTGCTAAACAATAACCTAGATGGTTATAAAATACCTGCTGTACATTGCTAAGAATTTTAATTCGAAGTTCGGCTAAACTATGAGCTTGAATGTGATCAAATGTAAATATCTTATTTTGAGGGTCCATCTGGTAATATTGCGTCTGCTTATCACTCGGGGAAAACTTTCATCTAAAAATTCCGGCAGGTAAAACGTCATGTGCCGGACACCCATCCTGCTGAAACCAAACTTGCTGAAAATCAATATCGGACAACTGTTAAATTGCAGGAATCACTTGAATTTGCAACAAATTTAAATAAGTGGCCCATTCAAGTTACCATTAATAAAAAGTGGCTCGATGATATTATCTCCGAGAACCCTCGACCAAGCATTCAAGTTTTGAGGGCACATTCACCGTCCAATATATATTTTATTTTACCCAGTAGCGACTAATTGATCGATTGTGCGTATTGTTTAGGGAGAAAGTACTTTCGTCAGTAAATAAAATATTACTGACAAATTTTTAATCCTGATTTGAACAATACATAATTTTTTCACAAAAATCCATCCTTAAGATATCGTTTCTAAGATTTTTTTAAACTTTAGTTTTCTTTGTTTCCATTTTTTTTTTAATGGTTCTGGGAGGAATATCATCAGGTATCTCCTGAACTTGAATTAGGAGGGAGTACTTCAGCCGCAGAACAAACAGCAGTTTCTCGCATCCACCTCTACATTGTCACTACATTTTCTACATATCAAAATGGTTAATTATGTTCAAAATTGTAGATTTGCAAGAAATATCTCCTCATACTTAGCAATAAACAAATTTGTTACATCAGGAGCGGAGTTTCCAGGAAAATACCATTTTAACATTTGAACCTTTTCTTCGATACTAAATTTTAACGCCGGCATATTGCCAGCAATTGGCAATGTTTATAGAAACACAATTTTTACCTCCTACTCGCTTCGCAGATTAAAAAAAAAAAGACAATCTCGATCCCGTAACGCGACCTTGTTGGATCTCCCCTGATATCCCTAGTCAGCTCTTGTCTACCTGCTTATAATCTCTCCTTCAGTGTTCCCCCTCTTCTTTAACTTTTAGTTCATAGACGGTCGCAATTTGCTGAGATCGGGGTACACCCTTATATTAAATTAGTTTTTATATTTGTAGGCAGAATTTATAGTCAGTATAAGCTTTTAACCTAACGGTATATTTTCAAGGTCGCCAGACTTTATCAGACCTTAAAAAAAACATGATTTATTTTTAAAAAATCCTACCGTCTGACTTAATAGCAAGAACGATAAATCGATGAAGTGCCAGAATATCAAAAAAGTAAAATTTATAATTGTAGTCAGTTATTTTTGTAAATTTCGTAGCCACAAAGCAATTGCGAGATGCTAGAAAATGATTGCCTGTAGAAAATAAAAGAACTACGTTTAATTAACATCCAAACTTTAATGGTCTTCAAAATACGCTTCTTCTTCAAGTAGGCTTAAAATCTTGTTCTTTTTATATATTTTTTCAAATTAATGCTATTAAAATCTTAACCACCACGAACCCTATTTAAATCTATATTAGTTAGGAATTCTTAAGATGATTATCTACATTTTTGGCTTCTTCTGTGCCTCTCCATTTCTGTGGCCAAATGTAATTTTTATTTAACTCCATTTATAGAGCTTTTGCAGGAGACAAAAAAACATATAAAAAAAGCAATAAACCATTGCTGGGGATTTAATACAATTTTAATTTGCAACTATGTTGTAGTAAAAACGTAAATTATAAAACCTTTGAAAAATGTAAATTAAATTCAAAGCATGTTGCATGCTGGTTGTAAATCCATATTTTAAACGTATATTTTTTACTTAAGGTTTATAAATACAATGTAATACGAGTAGTAACTCAGCTATTAAAAAGCAGTCCTGAGTCGGTCACTGCGGTGCAGCGTAAAGAACCGATCGCATTTTTCTTATGGAGCGTGTGTACCGGGATTTTTTTAAATAACTTTGATATGTTAAGGCCCCCATAGACACGCATGCTTATCGTACCTACCATCACCATCACGTGATGGGCCATGGATTTGCACCGGTTTTAAATGCAGTGTCACCTGATGCCTTTTTTGAATCAGGGTGGGCATGCATAGGTGGAAACCAGTTATAAGTCGTTAATTAAAATATTGTGTATTGTATCTAGCATAGCCCGCCAAAAATACGTAGCCTTATCGAATGTTTTATTGTACAAGTATAACGTACGACAAGCATGGGTGTCTATGGGGACCTTTTGAGAGGGGAGCTAAACACAGTTGAATATACTACTACTATTATACGTTGCCTATTCAAAATATAGGGGTAAAGAATACCCCTTAAAGGGGGTTCGTGCTACACAAATTTCAAGAGTCAAAAAGTGTCCCCATCGCAAACAAAGTCGACATGAAGGGCAAGAAGGGCTCTGTTTCGATGTTCGTAAAACACCCGATAGACATTCTTCTATTTCCTTTTTTTTACGGTTATGCGCACTCGCAAGGAGATCCCTATCACGCTCGAGAAGCGGCAAGTGCGCGAAAATGTTGATGTTTGTTGGTTTTGAAACGGTTCAGGTTGTAATCTGTCCATTCCGCAGCGATGCTGTTCTCCAGAGATATGAATTCTGATATAATGGGGTTCTTGGTGCCTCTATTTTGACAGTTAATTGATGGTTACCGTCTGTTTGACGTGTTCGCCTAGTAGGTGCTATAGTCTAACATATACGCATTTGTAATGACGTCACCAGTTGAGAAAAAAACGTATGGCGTAGATATTTTTGCCAATCAATGTTTTTTGATTGACAGTAACGGATACTTTACAGAAACAATTACCTACCTATTTGAATCATAGACACTACTTTTTTTAAAAGTTTATTGTCACCGCTGTTTATAATATACCCCGGGGGGATCATACGTGCCAGCTTTTTAGAGCATTTTCCGTGATAATACCTATAGAAGAGAGATAGATCACCCACAGTTCTTCGATGTTCGAGACTATCCAAGCTACGGGTAAGTGCGGGGTCATTGATCAGCTTGATAGCTGGTTTTTGCACGGTATTCAAAAGCATTAAGGTATGTTTGGGTAGTATTAAACAGATTATGGACAAAATTTTGACTTACCTGTTGATCAAACTCGCTTTCATTCGACATTTCACCCCACCCCACTTCGTTATCATTGTCCTCATCCTTGTTGCCATAGTCCATACTTATTACCGCGAAAATTGTAAAGCCTTTTTTTCACGCACTCCGTAAAAAAATAAGACACTATCTTTTGGGCGGCAACTTAATTGTATTTCGAATTTTTAAAAATGTCTAATTATGTCTTTAGCATAATTAAAGGATAAATGAAAGTGATACTGCTTTGTCTGACCAATGTTGCTGTGCGACGCCTAAACTGGGAATATTAAAGTAATTTTTTAAAAAGTATTTGGAATAAGGGCCCTACGCAGATCTCTTAAGTGTATTATTATGTAGGTTTTATGTATGTAGGACCTACGAGTTTTGGATAAAGGTGCTTCTAGAGAAATATAGGATACTATCCATTTCTTTTCTCCCACCATGCTTTTTACACATCTAAGCGTAATCCCAATTATGTTTACTTTAAAATAACCGGGTAAACCAACATACATTTTACCTTTCAATCAACAATTTCGCTTTTGTTTTCCTTTTATACTTTCTAAACCCTTGAAACCGCCCCAAAAGAAAACAAAAGAAATTTGTAGCCCCAAAGCTTGCGTGTTTTATGACGAAATTTTTTTTACAAAATACAAGCCGAATAAATTTATATTACGAGGCCTATTCCAAAAGAATTATTCGTAACTGCCAAAGTTTTTGCTGTTTTCAGATTAAAAAATTCTATTCTGAATTTGCATTCTTAATGTCCTATATGTGGAGCATTCCGGCATTGATAAAAGAGAACCACATTTTTTTGTCCTTTAAAAATCAAGACTTAACATTTTGTTAGCAACAAAATTTTGATCTTGCGTTGTCTTTATTGAACAATTGAAATTGAAAAGGATTTGGCATTACCTTTTTTGGATATTTTTGCCCAAAGGAATAGGCAGAAACATTTAACCACTGTATAAAGGAAACCTAGATATACGGGTCAGTATCTAAATTTTAAGTCCAATCATTCTGTTGCTACAAAACAAGGAGTTTTAAGAAGAGCTGTAAATATTTGTAGTAATAATGAAGAATTAACTACAGAAATTGACAACATTAAAAAAGAACAGAATTGTTATCCCTAGAAATTATTAAACTCAACGATGTCTTACATGAAAAACAAAACAAATGTAGCAAGTTCTCAGAATAATAATCCGTTAGGTGGTATTGTAACCAAAACAAAACCAGAAAATCTCTTGAATATTAAGGAATAAATTTATTGAATCCTGTATAGTATGGTAAGTCATACTATATAGGAAAAAGCTATACTGGTCATGGGGAAACCTGCTTAGAAAAAGAAAAATTAATTTATCAGGTGTTTAGATTTTACCTAATAGAAGAAAATTCTTCATCCCCTCCCAATTCTTGCTACGTCTGCTGTGGAGATAGGACAAAAAATTTGCCTCATTTTTATCAATAAATGGTGCTGCTTTGAACTCTAGCATTAAAAATTAATTAACTTTTAATTCTTTGCTTGGGTATCATTGATTCTATATCGATGTTTGATTGTTATATCTTTCGAATTTTCAAAAATATAAATAAATTATAATATTTTTATAATAATATATTTTTTAAAAACTTTAGAATATGTAGATTTTAATTTAAATATGTAGATTTTAATTTAAAGTGGATGCGTAATTTACATGCTTTTATATATAAAAGAATGCACTGAGATCCATTTTGAAAAAAAAATACTTCCGGACATGGACTAAGTTTGCCCCCCAATTTAGGGGTTACTTCAGACCCAGATCCTTAAAACATAATATAGGTAAAAATCTGACGGTGAAATTTTTATTGACAGTTTATTCCAGAGCGTTTTACAATTTGAAAACAACAATGGAAACCTGTTGTTTAGTCGTATTGAGTTATTAAAAATAAGAATGCCGGTAATTCGTATATAGAAAAAAGTTTCGGGGTGGGCCCGAGACAGTTTTTGGGGGGGGGGGGGGGGTCGAAAGCCCATAAGGCCGTATGCTATTTTATGTTTGTATTCATAAAATATATGAAAAATGTCTAAAAACTTCTTAGCTTCGGTGGGGACCCGGCCCTCCAGCCCCCCCTATATACGCCACTGCGGCTAATTAATAAATAGTTATATTTACTTATGGAATAGACCTCGTATTTTATAGTAGGAGCTGCCTTTTTATAGTGCTTTTACGATTTAATTTACTAAATTTTTAGTTTGCAAATATCTAGGTCATTTTATTTAAATAATGATAGGCGAATCACCTAATCGATAAAAGGGCTATTTATTATTTAAAGCTTAAAGTCTGGGGTCAAATAAGTAGCTTAAGTCCTACTACAAAAAAAATATTCAGCTCTCTTTACAAGTATACACGGCAGAAATGCGTCAGGCCAGAGCCTTTCCTGGGGCTCACAAGAGGGCAAATGAAGTCGGCCCTAACAGAGTGGACCCAGAAAGAGATACAAATTGAATGGACCAACACAGGAAACGCCAGACAGGCGAAGGAGTATGTGACAGGATAGAGCAAATCCCGTAGGGACTGGCTGCTCCGTAGAACACGAAGAGAGGTGGGAACCATAGTGGGAGTCCTAACCGGACACTGCGTCCTACAGGGACACCTGGCAAAGATGAGAGTGAAGGAGGACGCGACGTGCGAGCGACGTTGGGCCGAGGACGAGACCTCGGCGCATTTCCTCTCATCATGTGAAGCATACAAGGAGGCAAGAAGAGAGGTATTCGAAGAGGAAGCCTTTGAGACGGAGGACCTTCTGAATCTGAGGTGGCCCGATATTCTGGCCTTTGTACAGAAGACGGTCAGATTCCTTAGTGAAGGAAGGACGCAGTAGGAGGGAGGCCCGGGGGTTGGCGAAAAGGGCGCTTCATGTGCCTAGTCGCCAGGTCCAGAGCCTACCCCACACTACTACTACTACAATTATACAGTTGTATATAGAACCTTTTTTCGGAAGAAATTTTTTTTCTGAAAAAAGTTTTTGTGTCAGCAAAAATTGTTATAAACTGAACGAGTCAGACTTTACACTATTATGTGTTAGTACAAGCTAGTAAGATATATGTGAGTTGCGTTTTTTATATGGAGTTTTTGTTGGAATGGTCATTTTTTGTCCCTTCGGTAACGCGGTATACAGCAGAAAGCTATACAACATTATACTCCCAGAGGGGGACGACTGGTTAAAGAACAGGACCAATTTTTCAAATAACGATAGCTTCTGGTATAGCAACGGATCCAAAATACCATCAGGCGTTGGATCTGGAGTTGTTAGTATCCAATAAAAAGTCAAAATTCAACATAGTCTCGGCATTGAACTGTGTGTCCGGTGAATTACTGACCACGAATGGACCAATAGGAAAGTTAAAATCTTGTCCAACAGTCAAGCAGCCTTAAGAGCACTTGATTCCTATACGGTCTCATCGAGAACCGTGAGGAGCTGCAGGGATTCGCTAAATGCGCTTGGTAGCGCTAATAAGGTGTCATTAGTATGGATACCAGGGCATTCTGGGCATGAGGGAAATGAGGCCGCAGACCAGATAGTGAGGGAAGCGGCATCTGCCGAATTTTAACAAAATTTAAAATAAAATTAACCATATTGAGATGGATGGAGAACAGCTTCCAACAATACTGGATGAATATACCAGAACTGGTTTACTCTAAAGAGTTCAATAAAGGACCTTGTCAAAAGAGGAGTATCATTGGACTTACCAGACAGAAGATCCGTATAGTGACCGGACTTTGTATGAGTACCCATGCACAAAATGGGAACAACAGAAGAGGCCGAATGTAGAACCTTTTTGGAGGATTAGGCATACAGTGGTGAGAAACCACTCAAAAGTGAGCCACAATAGAGCCACAAGTGGTCGCAGTGGAAGGGCTCCAAGGCCCACTCACAGATAAATATATTACTTATCCAAAATCAATCAAATGAGTTAAAATATACCTGAAAAAAGGTAACTAGTGAAAAACTGAGTAAAAAAACATACAGCGCAGTAATTTCATTATAATAAATAGTAAAATATTCCTTCAAAACAAATTTTTAGAGAATTGGGTTATGTATTTCTGGTATTTTTTCGTCACAAATGCATAAAATACCCTTTTACCTAAGATTGTAACTAATGAAAATTTTAAAACAAAAGAAATTGGTTTAAAATAACACTGGACTTGCAAATTTGACCAAAATATCAGGTATTTAAGGTGTTACAGAAGGGACATCAACATTACAGAAGGTACAGTCGGGGACTTTTTAAATTGCCGCCCTCGAAAATAAAAAATATTCCTATTTGAAATTCGGAAAAGTATTTTGAACCAAAACAGAAAAATTGTGAACCTTACCTCTGTCTCTATACATGCATATTTAAGAACTTATTTATTTATTATTTCTTTAAAATATTAATTTTAACAGAAAAACAATACAACGGCAATTTAAAGAGTCCCTCACTGTACAAACATTTAAAGGCACACAATTTATGGCACAAAACAAAAATTCAAATTCTTTTAAAATTATCTACCATACTGCGATCTAAAAATATGACCTTTTTTGAATAGCTTTTTAAAATTTAATTCAATGGTAAGGTGTTTCACGAACATCGAAACAGAGGCCTTTTTGGATATTTATAATGCGAATTTGGAGAGACGCTCGGACACGTCGATTTTGTTTGCGAGGGGTACACTTTTTGCCTATCTTGAAATTTTTGTAGCACGAACCCTCTTTGATGGGTATACCTTACCCCTATATTTTGAATAGGGAAAGTGGGTCTAGTGATACCTTGTTTTGAAGGCATTTTAAATGCCCTTACAACCGTGTAAAAATTTTAAAAATCTATCCATTACGTTTTGAGATAATTGCCTTGAAACTTTCAAATTTAACATTTAACTGATAAAATAAAAATTAAATTAGAATGTTATATTTTTCGGTTTTAATTTTAATTTTATCATTCCATGTTAAATTTGAAAATTTGAAAGCAAATATCACAAAAACTAATCGATTATTTTCGAAATTTTTACCCACTTTCCCTATTCAAAATATAGGGGCAAAGTAAACTCAACAAAGGGGGTTCGTGTTACAAAAATTTTAAGATAACCAAAAAGTGTTCCTCTCGCAAACAAAATCGACGTGTCCGAGCGTTTCTCCAAATTTGCACTCTAAATACCCAAAAATAGCTCTGTTTTTATGTTTGTGAAACACAGTGTATAATGAATACGGAGTAGTATAGCTGAGAGTGCTATCATTATAGAGTAGAGGTGTTTATTTTTGTTACTTTTGAATACTCGTTAGTAATCCTTACTCGACTACTAAGTAATCATTTTATATATTCGATACTATCGTTACTTTGATTACTGTTACTGTATTTAATTCAATCATACAATTAGTGCAAAATTCTTAGACTGTCGTTAATTCGAAGATCACTTACTGGTATATTTTTGTTGTTGATATAATGGAAATATTCAATTGAATTTTTTAAAAATCGGGCTAAAATTAAAAAAGTAAAGGTAGGAATTGCGAAGGAACTGTTCTATGTACAACTTTTTTTTTTAATCTAATGCCATACATACAAAGAAATACATACTTAAAATATAAAAGTAAATAAAAATAGGGGTAAAAATAACAATCTTAGACGAGAACTCAAAAAATATACAAAAAGTATGGACAAAAGCAACCAAAATAAAATACTCTGCCAATATATGGGCCCCTAAGCTCACACTAGGTACTATAGTTATAGTGTAAGTGTGAGCTAATATAACTAAAAACTGAAATATATTTTATTCAACTCCACACTAAATTACCTTTTGTTTGATACCACATGTTTTGTATGTTCCGACTTAAACTCAAATTTTTGAAATCTACCCCCACCCTTAAAAAAAACAAAAACTAAAATGTATTTTGTTGAACTCCGGACTTAATTACATTTCGTTTGATATCACACACGCCATATTTTCACATAAACTCTAATTTTTTAAATCTATCCCCACCCTTTTATTTGGTTTGTGTTCGGTGGATTTTGTTCATTTTTAAATGGGACCATCACGACCCAAGACTCAGCCTAGGTACCAAATTTCATTGAAATCGGCCAAGCGGATTTTGAGTTATGCGCGTTGGTCGTTACAGACAGACATACAGACAGACAGACATACAGACAGACAGACATACAGACAGACAGACAGACAGACGGCGCAACAAAAAAGTTTCAAAATCATCTGAAACGCAAAGATATATAAAATTTTTTGAAATCGGAGCTTTCCTTTTTTTTTCTCGAAAAAATTAGGATCACCATAGCTCACACTACTAAAGTATAGTAGTAGTGTGAGCTAAAAATACATTCTGTATAATATGTAGATTCTATATAAATATTACATATTTAAAAAACATATCTTAAAATAAATTATAATATTGTAACAAATACAATTTAAATGCGTTAGTTACTTAAGTTATCATAGTTACTGCCTGATTTTGGATTACCGACTTTTGAGTGATTACTGAATACTAACATAATCAAAGGAATCAAAGTAATCAAGGTAACGAAAGTAATCATTTAATTTTCGAATCGGCATTCGTTACTCCGTTATTTGTCTAGTACCGACTACTCGAGTAACGAATAGTTACTTTTTCAACACCTCTATTTTAGAGATTTAGAATTTAAAAAGAAAAACACAACTCTGTTATTCGTCCCTTCTAGCAAGTTACCTGCTTAGTCATACACTTTCGTAAATTATGGTCTTAGTAAAGAATAGATTTAAAAAAAATGAAAAATATTATTTTAAAATTTTTGGGTATAAAACATGCATACGTCAAAAAATAAATTTTTGAAAAATTTAGTTCAAGACATAACTTTTTAGTAAAAATTAAAAGATAATTCTTTTTAAAATATCAATAGGGCCCTTAAAATCTGGAAACCTTAGAGAAAAATAAATATCTTCTAAACACGTCGGTAAATGAAAATTACCAAAACATTCAACACACTTAGGTAAACTACGCCCCCTTACAAACAGTTTCTAACAAAAACAACTCGAAATTTTAGTTCAGTTCAAAAGTTTTAGGCTTGACATGATATTTTTAGTTATATTTTCGCACAAAAGTTCACGTTGAACCTCAAAAAAACTTTCCAAACTCCAAAACCAAAATATCACCGTATTTTCTCCCGCGCCTAACCCCAACATGCACGAACTCAAAGGCATATATTCTCCTTCACAAAAACCTCCACGATTTTAGAGGCGGAATTTCCCGATCAGGCGACCGACGGCTCACGATGAAGTTTCGATTCGAAGCAACACTTACGAAGTTAGGTGGAAAGTTGAGCGTGCAGGGTTGTCGCACATTCTGTACAAACATTTTCATGGCAACTTCTTTAGGAAACAATGACGTTGTCAATAGTTTTCTCATAACTTGCTGTTTTAGACAAGAGTTGTTTATAAGAAAAGATTTCCCACAAAATGTAGAAAAATAAAATTGTAGAAACGTTTTTTTTTTGGAAATTTATAGTCTAGAAACCAACTTCTTAAAAATGAAAAGTAATAAAAACAAAAATCGTAAGAAACTAAATAGCCCAGTTATATTAGAAATTCACCTGATTACCATATACACACTACAGTTTGCTGACGACCAAGTAATTGTAGCTAATGATAAAGAAGACATGGAGTATATGATGAAAAAGTTAACGGAAGAATACCAAAAGGGGGGGTTAACAGTGAACGTGGATAAGACACAGTACTTATGTATTGGAAACGAATCAAGTGAGTTAGAACTAGACAATGGACAAACAATATCTTCATGCAATGAGTATGTATACTTGTGTGTGACATTTGATAAGACAGGAACAGACTGTAAAGAACTAGAAAAAACAATAGTAAAAGCAAAAAAGGTAATTGGTTGTCTTAACAGTATTTTATGGAGCAGAGAGATAAAAAAGAATGTAAAATTTAACATATATGAAACAATGGTGAAAAGCATGCTGCTGTATGGAATAGAGACTTGTAACAGAAAAATACAAAGCAAAAATGGAAAGTGTCGAAATGGATGCAATAAGAAGATCAATGAGAATATCTAGAACAGATCATATAAGAAATGAGACCATAAACGACGAAAGATTACCAAAGCAGGTCCTAGAATGGCAACCAATAGGGCGCAGAAAAAGAGGGCGTCCTAAACTCGAAGAGCAACAGTCAATCCAAAGATCAATGAGTCAAAAAATCATACGGAAGATGATTGTCAGGATCGAAGGAGGTGGAGAATAGGCGTCGGACAACGTAGAAAAACGTTCTAAACCGACATAGTAGTGGTACCTGAAAAAAAATATGTGCAAGCTGAATTTTAATATAATTATTCCTTAACTTTTGGGCCACATCATTACATATTCTCCGCCAAAATCCTCCTTGAGCTTCGCTAAATATAAGGCCCCAAATGTTTTATAAATCAGTTTTTTGTGATTTTCACGAAAAGTAATAACATTTTCAAAAAAGTCAAAAGTGAAAAAATACGCGAAATCATTCGGTCTATACTATAAACGAAAAATTCTTGAACCACCTAAGGTATGCTGATGATATCGCCTTAATAACAGACAAGAAAGAAGAACTGATAAAAATGCTGGAAGAACTGGATACAGCAGCTAAAAATATAGGCTTAACTATGATCTATACTAAAACTAAAATCATAACAAACACAGATGAAGATATTAGGGTCAGAATAAACCAAAAGAAAATAGAACAAGTATAGGAATATACCTGGGATAAATTATTAAATGTTTTGGAATTCTCCAAGGTGAAGAGGGTTAATATTCATTGTGGGTTTGAAAAAAAAAGATCCAATTCTTCACAAGCTCCTGCTGTGTCTGACATATCTAGTACCAAATATCAAAAATAATTGTTGTTAATATTTCAAATTAAAATAATTTTATCAAAAATCTTACACAATCCAATGATTAATTCAGTTTGAACAGCGACATTGTTAGGATGGTCACCAATAAGCACTCTTTGTTATTTATTGACTCCCCTTGAAAATGAGCAATTGGCTCGAAACGCGTCGGGGTATTTTAACAATAGATTTTGAATAAAAATTTTAAATTGATTTTGTGAAGAATTGGTTCTTTTTTTTTCAAACCCACACTGAATAAATTATTATTAAACTGAAAAAAGAAAACCAAACAGCTGAAATCAGGAGACGAGGAAGATTGGCCTGGGCAGCATTCGGTAAATAAAGCTACATATTAAAAAATATCCTCAGTACCTCAAAATAAAAGTGTATAACGAATGTATCCTTCCTGTACTCACCTATGGACCCCAGACCTGGACACTTACAAAATCACACATGGATGAGGTAACAAAATATCACAGATCAATGGAAAGACAAATTTTACATGTAAAGCTAACAGATAGTAAAAGGAATGAATGGATTAGAAATAAAACAAAAGTAAGGGATGTCAGAGGAGAAGTAGCAAAATTATAATGGAAATTTGCTGGTCATAATATCAGACAGAAAAGCGATAGATGGAACAAACGTATTGTTAACTGGAGACCTTGGGAAAATAAATGAAGTAGGAAAGACCCCAAATAAGATAGGCGGACGATCAGACAGAGAAAAGTGGAAGATATTGGGGAGGCCTGTGTCCAAAGATGGTTCAAGTTTTATTTTTTTTGGGATTTCAAATTAAACTTTACTTGTCTGTAACATTTTGGACATTTTGGCAACACGGCCTCAAAAATACTAGAGGCTCTGTCTTCCTCCTCCCTTTAGGTGATGTTCTTACAGAAAAAGCAATGGTTTTCCGTTATGTTTGGCTGAAATATATATTTTAAATGTGGCCTTTAGGTAACACAAGTAGTGATCATTGTGCCACCAAAAAGGAAGATATTTTTTCGAGCTAGCAAGCCTATATGTTAAATGACCTTACACAATTAACATGGAGAAAAAGGTATCCGCCAAATTCGCTTAAGTTTTAATATGGTTTTACATTTGTCCTTCTTAAAAAAACTAAAATAATAAACATTTCTTTCGAACTATTTTCAGGATGTAAAAAAAAACCTTTTTGTTATGTTTTTCTATTTTCAAATGAGTTTAGGCAATAAATTATAAGGTTTTTTTGGAGTCAATATGATTGAGGCCCCACTACTTCACCCAAAGGAGCCCTAAGTGCCTTTCCTCTTACATAGGCTAGTAATTCCAGCACCAGTGACAACCAAAGTTATTTAAACTTTTTCCATCCTTTGACCTACACTAATATTTATTTCCATATAATAGATTACTTCCGTAAGGACCTGTATGATCACAGTCTTCGTTTTTATTTTACAAGAAAACTTTGTGACGTTCTGACACACACCTAAATAAGGCAGGGCATTTTGTGCGCACAGGTACCCCCTATAAAGCAGGAAATATGAAAATTTATATCGGCGATCGGGGGGAAAATGATATAACTGATAAAAGTGAAATGAAATAAGGAGACATATGGAATAAATAATATCTATGGATAGTTTATCTTGGACATAAAAATAAAAACCTAATAGGTATATTCGACGTTTTTTAAGGGTTTTGGCCGAGATAGAAAAAACGATTAGACTGCCCTGGGATTGATTTTCCAGTCGTCTTCAAATATCAAAATCGCTTCTTAATAGGCATCGTAGTTTTTCAGCTAATAGAGGATTTTAAAAAGTCTGCACTCAGGGGGGAGACCCAAAACTTTTTTATTTATAAAAATATTATTTTGGTGTAAATATCTTTTATATAGGTCTTTTTACAAAGAATACAACTGTCATGTATTCGGGAAAGGTACTATTCGACGCGATCAACTCGGCTTCGGGGTACAACTGGACGTGAGAAGCTCATTATTTTTTTCTGATGCTTAGACATTTTTAATGTAAACGACTTTTTTTAAAATCCTACTTTCCTGGCCTTTTCCCTGAGGTATTAAAGAGTGTGAAACCTAAGCGTTGTCATTTGATTGCCAACGTATCATAACCGTATCAGTAAAGACCCCTATTCTTCATTGACACGATTAGGAAAAAAAATATATTAAAATGAAACCATGAATATCCTCGCAAGCAATACGACATATAAACTGAGAATTTACGAATTCTTTCTTAACAAAAATTGTGGTCCTGAAAATAACCGATTTTGTTGAGTTGGCCCTTGCCTAGTCGGCCCGATAAATATACGGTCTTCCTTTATTGTAGATAAATTGACCACTTTTTTTTAAATTCGATTATGTTATGTCAATTTTGAAACATCAACTATCTACAATGTAAAAATGTTAAACTACCGCCTGATATTATGACTACCTGGCTTCATTGCAATAAGTATCTGTAAGTGAAGAGGTCGTAATAAAGAACATTTTAGAAATATATCAAAGTTGACTTTGAAAATACCGCTTCTATTTTATTTTTAAGGCAAGGGTAAATTTTTAAAGCCGGACTGCATTTTTCTATCTAGCATATTGTCGCCTTTCTGACGAAAGGCTAACTAGCATTTGGTAAATTTGTCAGGAGAGATAAAAAACGAAAAAGGGGTAGCTTTGTTTCTGCAGTTACACCAAAAGTGATTTTATTAATAAAAGCTGAACTATTGTAATGAAGATATGCAACTTCGCATGAGAACAGCTAGAAGACAAAATATCTCAATTTTCGTAATTTTGTTAATTAATCCCCTCTTTTTGAATTTTTTTTTCGGACGCTTATGAATCAACATGGATAGAAGATGCGTCTCTCTCTAAACAAGGCTAGAGTATAGATAGAGGACTGATATTTCCCTTCTTTGATTTTAACTTAAATAAATTTAACTTTGATAAGTTTGTCGCGTCTTTATTTATTTAAAATATATAATACCTACAGGGTCTCTACGTATACCTTATCTTACCAAACTCGTCACGGCATAGGAAAGCAGAAATATAAGCAAAAACAAAACACGTAACCACTATTAACTGTCAAAAAGCTAGATTGCTGTGCGCATTTACTTCTATGTCACCTAAATTTTTTAGTCAGGTCCATATACCAACATAGTCCGGCCAAAGTTTACACAATTACAATATAAGCTGCTGCACTTGTGAAAAATTAATGGGAATATAGAGATTAAACGCGTGCCGACGCACGGAGGTCAGCTTATCTAATTTAGACGATCGAAACCTCAATATCGAACTATTTTCTATCATAACCACTATGTCTTAAAAAAGTGTCCAATTACCTTATTAGTAGACCCCAATGCAGAAAATCGATCAACTAACTCGTTGTGACTTATTACGACGACAAGTCATAGCCCGTTTGATAGCCTGCATAATGATCCGCACTTATTCCGCGCGTAAAGGCGATTTTCAAAAGTGTTCCAAGTTGGTAAACCATGCAGAGATTATATGGTGATTTCTTCACGTATATTTAAAATATGGGTTAGTATCTTTAATTTTTACCATTGAACGATTTGCAAAGTTTCAATTTGATTATTAAAAAAATTAGATAAAAGTTGTATATTGATTTATTATAATTTTTCAAATATGTATTATATATATTGGACTGAAAAAGGCTGGATCGTTACGTATCAATTGCGTTTGTGACTTTATTATTTCAATAATGTATCAAGGGTTGTATAGATGCTACATTCAGCTGCCGTTTCTTGCCGCTGTATTAGCTATGATTTATTGTTTCAGCGTTGGCGCATGGAATTGGTTGACGTAATTTATTTAAAATGTGACACAAAACACCGGTTTCACAGGATAAAAATCAATCCGTTTTGAACTATGTATGTGAAAATAGTGAAATAAAGACTACGATAAAGAATATCAGTGCGTGGTAAAAAATTGATACAGAGTATAGCAAGATTAATAAATTTAGTTAGATTTTTATAAAAAAGCTGTTAAATAAAAAAAGCTATAAGCTAGTCACGTACACACACTCTCAAAGTATCAATTTTTCAAGTTTTTTGCTTAAGAGGAAAAAAAACTGTACCAATCCAGAATGCACAGTATATTAAAATCAAATTTTTTAAACGCTAGTTGACATTTCCTAACTTTTAGCATCAATTTGTCAAAATCAAAATCATAAAATAATTTCGATCGTTCAGAATCGACAATCTGACCACCGTGCGACGTAGGCTGTCGCTGGTCGTAACTGTAAAACAGGTGTGCGATTCGGCGTTTAATGTCGGCTGCCGGCTCAAGAGTAACTTATATTTCTATTGTGTAAACTTTGGTCCGGCTTTGAAAATATACCCTTGATAAAAAAAAAATAGGAGCGGTCGGTGTATTTTCAAAGTCAGCTTTGATATCCAGAGTAACACAAGATGTTGCTCAACCGCTGTCCCAAATATAACTAGCAATATTGCTTTTGCTGTCTGTTGTTCCAATATTCTTAAAATATTTTTAAAACATGAAAGCATAAAGCCAAGTATTTTCATGACAAGTATCTCATTAATGTCTCGAAACGGTAATGACAGAATTATGCGAAACTTGCCCGATCTGGCAACACTATCTATCTAGATTGTCCTGTATTAGGGATTTGAGAAGGTGAAGGGGAAATCCTCCAGAAAGATCCTATTCCGGATACTCTGTATGGGCTTCTGCGCTAAATTTTTTATTTTTTATTGTAACTACTTTGTAATCTTATTTAAATTTATTGAAAATATACTTCTATTATACAAATCAAACCGACAATTTTCCTGGAGATATTTTTCCGGACGCTCTGTCTGTATAAAAAGAGGCGTTATAGTTGTACAAGGGACTCTACTAATTATTTAAAGATTAACCAGAATAATATAACGAAACCAAACCGGCCATTTTTCTGGGGGTTTTTTTCGCGACAAGTATCCCATTAACGCCTCCGACCGGTAACGACAAAATTGTACGAAACTTGCCCGTTCTGGCAAGTCTATCTACCTAGATTGTCCTTCACTAGGGATTTGAGAAGGTGATTTAAGAGTTCGCTTTTTGTAACGGTGAATGGTCCTGAAATCCTCTAGAAACATCGTATTCCGAACGCTCTGTACATATAATAAGAGGCGGTATAATAATATATGTAACTTCTAATTATTTAAAGATTAACCAGAATAATATAAAGAAATTAAACCGGCCATTTTTCTGGGGGTTTTTTTCGCGACAAGTATCCCATTAACGCCTCCGACCGGTAACGACAAAATTATACGAAACTTGCCCGTTCTGGCAAGTCTATCTACCTAGATTGTCCTTCACTAGGGATTTGAGAAGGTGATTTAAGAGTTCGCTTTTTGTAACGGTGAATGGTCCTGAAATCCTCTAGAAACATCGTATTCCGAACGCTCTGTATATATAATAAGAGGCGGTATAATAATATATGTGACTTCTAATTATTTAAAGATTAACCAGAATAATATAAAGAAACCAAACCGGCCATTTTTCTTGGGGTTTTTTTCGTGACAAGTATCTCATTAACGCCTCCGACTGGTAACGACAAAATTACATAAAACTTGCCCGTTCTGGCAAGTCTATCTACCTAGATTGTCCTTCACTAGGGATTTGAAAAGGTGGTTTAAGGGTTTGCTTCTTGTAACGGTGAATGGTCATGAAATCCTCCAAAGACATCGTATTCCGAACGCTCTGTATATATAATAAGAGGCGGTATAATAATACATGTAACTTCTAATTATTTAAAGATTAACCAGAATAATATAAAGAAACCAAACCAGACATTTTTTTGGAGGTTTTTTTTGTGACAAATATCTAATTAATGCCTCCGTCCGGTAACGATAAAATTATAAGAAATTTGGGAGGCGTTATAGTAGTACATGGGACTCTACTAATTATATAAAGATTAACCTGAATATTATAAAGAAACCAAACCGGCCATTTTTCTGGGGGTTTTTTCGTGACAAGTATCTCATTAACGCCTCCGACCGGTAACGACAAAATTATACGAAACTTGCCCGTTCTGGCGACACTATCTACCTAGATTGTCCTTTATTAGAGATTTGAGAGGGTCATTCAAGGGTTCGCTTCTTTTTGAGGTCATTCAAAGACATTATGAACGATAAAGCAAGAGCTTTAATAACACCAGTATTTACTAAAGGGTCTAAGTGCTACAATCCTAGGTCTACAGGTCTAGATTTTGGTTAAGGGTTTAACTTATTTTTCCCGTAAATGTAATAGTTTTTAATATTTATATAAATTGTTGCCTTGCGATATGGGTCATCTTTTTTCGTTGTAACAAAGACATTATTTCCACACAAAGGTTAGAAATAAATAAAAATAATACAATATTTTGGTTTAAAAATGGTAGCCATATTAAAACCTCCAAACATCACTATGAGATGTCCAATAAAAACTGTGTACGTCAGTGTCAGCTGTTCGCTATATTTGACATGTTAATTTTTTAGAAGAGTTAGCAATAATTAAACTGATGTTTAATTGTTTTGGTGGATGTGTATTGATACGCATTTAATACCGTGATGCATCTACAGATATAATTTTTAGTTATTTATGTATTATTTAGCTCTGAAAATTTTTGTATGCAAGTTTTTTATCATTCATGGATTATTTCTATTGTTTTTCGAACTTTAAACCACACCTCAGGGGTGTTACGACTGCACGGACTAAATTTTCAAAAAATGACATTTCGTTTTTCTTTATTTCCAAAGTTAATTAAATTTATATGAGATAAAACTCACTGAGAAATGCTTACTATCATATTGAACATTAGGGTGAACCAAATCTTTGCAATTATTTAACGTATAAGTATTAAAAAATACTCTTAAACCGGTCGGTATCAAGAATATAGACTTAATACTTAAACCCGGTCTAAAATGCTGTTTTAAGGTCTTAGTAAATACTGGTGTCAGTTTATTGTTAATATCCAAATAACTATAAAATATCTTACCGTACTTGTTTCTTTGAGTTTTAATTCGCAAATCAAAATGAACCTAACATAATCCTAGTTACTAAATTTTGGGTAAAGGATTAAATGAGTTTTTACGCTAATTAATTATTTTAAAAAAAATATCTTCTATGATATCTATTTTCTGTGTGTGGACGTTTTTGGGACAATATTCATGAATCTGAGTGTATTAACCGTTCAATATAGGTCATCTTAGATAGTTTTTGTTCGTGCCAAAAGTGGCCGACGCCTAACGCTATTTGACAGTGTTGATATTTGAAAGTCATATATAGTTTCGTGGAACGCCGCAAAGTCACGGACGGTTAACATACCCTGTTTCCACCAATGCATTCCCACTCCGATTCAAAAAACGCATCACGTGATGGCTTATGGATTTGCACCGATTTTAAATGCAGTGTCACCTGATGCGTTTTTTGAATCTGGGTGGGCATGCATTGGTGGAAACAGGGTATAAGAATTTTGACGTACGTAGAAAGTGCGCAATAGTCTTTGGGCGAGCTTCTATTGCATTCCGCGCCTTTTGACTAGCGCTGGCTGTACAGGTCACTGCAGTGTTGAGCGAAACCCATTTATTTGAAATAGGGGAAGATGGGGTAATAAGAAACAGGGGTAATAGGAAAAATATTTTGCTACTCTTGCATTTTGTCTTTTGTCATTTAAGATATCTGAAAGAAAACCTTTAAGATTCTTCTAATATAATAATAATAACTTTTAGCACTTTTGTGCTCTTTTTAAAACATATTTTTGACAAGCAAACCATTTCAGATAATATTATTTTTTATATTATATTTTAATTTTGTTGTCAAATCTAAGACTTTCTATATATTGTTTTAAATCATGTTTGCCACAAGTAGTTCCGAATGGAAATGTTTCTATTACCCTTTCGTTTTGACTATCGTGGGATAACAAATATATTATTTTTTGTTGTAGACCGATTTAAGTATTTAGTGAAGTTGCCTTCAATCTAAAGCATTAGTCTACAGTACACCAGTCTATTTTTAAGTGATTACTAACAGGCTAAATTTTCGTACGTAGCATTAATTAACCGAGACGCGTAACTTTTTCCCCTGCAAAAATACTTGAAAGTGATCATAACAGAATGCGTGGGCGAAAAAATATTTTGAGCTTCAGACTGGCTAAACCAAGCATAATAAACCTATGTATAGTCCTTGCAATAAGGCTAGTCCTTTTGCTTAATCACCCCGTAATTCTGGTAACAAAATGCACGTGTATTCTTAATTCAGTTTTAAACCACACATTCCTAAGGTAACTGATAATGGGTGCTGCAATACTAATTATCAGTTACCTTAAAATTAACACGACCGGTCACCACCCTCTATAAGAAGGGTGGTGAATCCGTGTTTAAACTGTCAATCGTTTCGAAATTTCTGACTTTAAAAGGTGTTTGAAAGATAATCGCTTATTTTTTATTCAAATTGCTATTTGGAATAGTTTTTGAACAAAAGTTTCCTTCCCAAAATGATTTTAAATAGTAAAAAATGTATGTACAGCGAATGTGCTTTACTGGCATGTATTGAGTAATCAACTGGGGTGCACGGCCAACAAAGTTTCTACACTAGAAGATTTTCAATGCGACTGGCAGAAACCATGAACAAACCATAAACTAATGATGATTTAATTTGAAGAAAAAGTGTTATTATCTACAATGTATTTCGAGCTGTTAAGTTAATCTAAGCTTCGCAATTTATATATATAAAGACTTAATAAAAGTTAAATTAATGTTATTTGTAGTTTCCAAAATTGAACTTCAGCTCAACTCATATTAATCTAGGACTTACTTCTTTCTTATAATAATAGTATATGAGCATTTATATTTTTAGTTCAAAGTAAAATAAAACACAGTATTTTATTTTATTTTTTAATAAAAAATATGTTCATACTAAAATTCCACACTTTTTATGGTTAACACACTTTTAAAAAGTGTAAAGAAGTTTTGACTTAACTGCAAAGGCTTTGGAAGTCTCAACAAAAACTATATTGAGGACAAGACATACAGGCTATTTCTCAGTGAATTAAAAAAAAGTAGAAACAATATATCATAAACTATAAAGACCTATATTGAGACTATTACAAATTACTAAGTTTAAAATGTTAAAATAGAACTTGAACAGCTCATAGGATTAAGTTCAAATCGAATCACTAAAATTTTTATATTAATATTTAAGCATAAATGATTGTATGGTTCTCTAACCTAGTTTAATGAAATAAAATAAATCTAAAATCTAACTAAAAAAAACAAACTACGCAAAAATAGGTTATTCTCATTTTCGAAAAAACTTCATCTCATGAACTGCTATAGCCAGTTATGACAAGAGGAACGACATCAATAGCTGTTTTATTTTCTCAGTCTTCCAAAATTAATTTGTTTTATCTTTTTGAAGAATGGTTTTACAAATTCTTTTAAGTAAGTTTTCTAAGGGTGTCGTTTTGAATCGCATGAAAGAGTCTTCATATTTTTTGTCATTATTATTGTTTTTCTTGAAATTCCGCTCTGCCGTTACCAAAGCTGCTAACATTTTATCTCTGTCGTAATTTTTCTGAGAATATATTGATTTTTTTAAATATCTACTTTAAAAAATATTTTGAGTACTTGTCAGAAATTTTTTGTTTCCTTTCATTGTCAATTTGAACTTTTATAGACAGACAGGCTTGCAACTGCCAACTGCAATCTGGGGCCAATAATGATTTTTGATGCTGTCTTCTGTCTTCTTTATAGCAGGAAAAATAAAAAAGGATAGCAAAGGGACTTGGGGTATTGCAAAGACTATACGATAATTCAGCCTGTTATTCATCACTTAGATAATAGACAGGTGGACTATTTGCGTTAGATGCCATTTAATATGTCTGCAACGAGCCATTTCTACTAAGGTCACTCATCGTCAAGCAAGCTTTACAGGTAGCGAAGCTAACGTCAGGGTTTCTATTTTTTGGTTATAATTTTTGACATGTTTTCCTTGTTTTCGCATTGGCGGCTCGTTGTTATTTTTAAAATGTGGTTTTAACACAGTCTAAAGATCTATTTATTATTGACACAGTTTCAAGATAGTTTGCAGCATAACTTTTTAATTCTAATTACACAAATATGTATAGTTTAGGTACCTTCATACTGTGTAAAACAACATTTTCAAAATAAAACAGAACCGCCAATGCGAAACCGAGGAAAATAATTACCAAAAAATAGAAACCCTGACGTTAGCTTCGCTACCTGTAAAGCTTGCTTGACGATGAGTGACCTTAATTTCTACAGCTTCACATAAGTCACTTTAGTCAAATTTGAAGGCAACATCACTACTCAAATCAATAATACTTCTTATTCCTCCATTGAGATTGTTAGTTCCCTATTACCCCAAGATAGTTAAAATGAAGGGGTAGGAAGAAACGTCTCCATTCTAAACTACTTGTTTAACACAAGGAAAATTTAAAAATGCCCTCCCTATGTTTCTGTGGCCGTGGTTTAACCTACTCGTTCCCACTGACCTTGAAACTGACACCACTTCTTTAAATAGATAAGGGTTTTAAACCGTAGGTAAGTAATTTTCAAAGAGATGGGAACGAACATTGGAAGTTGCGTGACTTCCGCGTTTTCATTTCCCCCTCTTTTATTTAACCAGTCAAGTTAACTTTGGCTGGTGTTAAAATTGGACGTAAATGTAATTATATGGATGGCTATCTAGGGTCAGGCAGTTAATGAAAGAGTTAACTTAAATTAAAATGTACAGGACGGTTTTTAAAACTGCAGCAAGGAACCTCAAGGGCCAAACTAACCACTTTACAACGACAGGTCATATGTGGTCCAATGAGCTCTAGCCCATCGACTGCGTTTGAATTCTTACTAAACTTACCTCCGTTTCACATTTTCTTTGAGGCGGAGGCACGAAGAGCATATAGAATAAGGGCCAACTACCGGGATGGCAGGGCAAACAAAGTGAGATGAACAGCCCTAATTAGGGAACAAAAGTTCGATGCAACTCTAGGAATGATCCGACGGCATGCCCAACACGATGTACAGCAGAAAGCTATACAACATTATCCTTCCAGAGAGGGAGGACTGGTTAAAGAACAGGACCAATTTTTCAAATAACGATAGCTTCTGGTATACCGACGGATGCTACTTAAGAAAGTATAATATAATAAATATAATAAATATTCCAAAAAAAATATCTTCTTTATATCTGCTTTCTGTATGTGGAAGTTTTTTGAAAATATTCATGAATCCGAGAGAAACTATGGTTCAATATACCGGGTGGGCCAAAAAAAACCAGACAATTTTTTTTCATTATAACTTTTAAATTATACAATTGATTTTAATGGGACAAACTGCACTTGATAGAGAATTGATCAGAGCTTTGAATAAATATATATTTTTTGTCCGCCATCTCAAAATCCAAGATGGCGGACGAAATTAAAATGTACCCTTCAAAGGTGCTCGTTTATTCTTGTGTTGCAAACATGTTTTAATTATTTTTTTAAATTAGTGAAAAAGCTGTATTACTGCCACGCTCAACAAGGTACGAATCAACAAAATGGGTTTAGTGGTTTAAAAAAAATATATTTTTCTTTTAGCCATATTATACGATTGCCTTGCCAATCATGTCTGCATTTATTTCCTTATAAATTCATTACTACTAACTCGATTTTGATAAAATAAAAAACATCCTGGAGAGAATTGATTGCTTTTTAAAGATCATGATCACAATTTATCACCGTCTTAAAATTTAAGATGGCGGACAGAATCATACTTGATTCTTCAAAATGGCATGTTTATTTTCATTTTCCGAAAATGTTTTAGTTGTTATTTAATTTATAGAAAATAACTATTTTTCTCTCACACAACGATGTCGAAATTAGTAAAATCGGTGGTTCTCAAAAAATCTATTTTTGTTTCAACCATTGTTTTACAGATTCTACGATTGCATTGCTAATCCTGTCTGCATTAATTTCCTTATAAATTCATTATTACTTAACCGATTTTAGTGCAATAAAAAAATCATGGCGAAAATTTATTGCTTTTTAAAGATTGTTATCGAAATTTTCCACCATCCTGAAATTTAAGATGTCGGATAGAATCTTCAAAATGGCGTGTTTATTCTGATTTTGCGAAAATGTTTTAGTTTTTTTCTATTTACTACGTAACTACGTTACTACTTTATGGAAGTCCATGAAACTTGGAGTTGTTAACTCTATGAAGATCTACGACTGTGCAAAGCTTGAGATTCGTAGCCCATTTCGAACTAGAGTTTTAGATAGGTCAAATATAGGCCGAAATGTTTCAAGAAAAGATGGTACAGCAGTTTACACCGGGAACTTGGCCGGGCACTGCTGTGCCCTCAGATAATCGATGCAATCTATATACGTTGATGGATGCTGCTTACTTTTAAATCTATGTATATATTTATCGGTTTCACAACGTTCTACGTTTTCCGATACCCAATGTCCACTCGTTTCTGTTTGCCCATAATTCATCATCTAGGCCTCTTATTCTTATTTCACTATCTATTCCTTCTCTCCAGCTTCTCCTCGGCCTTCCTCGTTTTCTTCGGCCAGTTGGTTTCCAATGTAATATTTGTTTAGGTAGTCTTCCATCATCCATTCTTTGTACATTTCTGTACCACACCAGTTGTTTTGTTCTTATATCATTCACTAAAGTACGTTCAACCACTGTCATAACTTCTCTTATTCTTTGATTTGTAACTCTTTCTCTTTTTGATTTCCCTGCTGCTCTTCTCCAATAGTCCATCTCCGTAACGGAAAGCATTTTTTCTGTTCTATCTTTGATTGGCCATACTTCTGAGCCGTATATAATAATACTTTTTACAATGGTGTTATATATAAGCTTTTTGATATGTTTTGATATACTTTGGTCCCAAATTATTCCATTTAATAAAGTTATTGCTTTTCTTCCTTGTACGTTTCGATCTTTTATAGCTTTGTCTAGTGTTCCGTCAGCTGTAATTTTTAGACCTAAGTATTTATACTCATCACAGGACTGAATTCGCTGCCCAGTATTTAAGATTAGATCCTGTTTCGTTCCACCAATACACATATACTCTGTCTTATTGATATTAACCTCTAGTCCCCATTTATTGTACTCTTCTATTAGTTTTCGTGTCATATATTCGAGGTCGTCATAATCCTGAGCCACCACTATCTGATCATCGGCGAAACATAAAGTATACAAGATGGTTTCATCCAACGGAATTCCCATGTTTTGGCATTTTCTCTTCCAGACTTTAAGGACTTGTTCCAAATATATCTTGAAGAGCGTAGGCGAGATACAGCAACCTTGTTTAAGACCTTTATTTTCTTGAAAACCTTTGGTTAGTTTTGCTTTTACTTTAACTTGTGCCTTACTATTGCGGTATAACTCTTTGATGGGCTTAATTAGTTGTACGCTGATGTTTGTCTTTTCCAACGCTTTCCAAAGTAGATTTAGTGGTATACTATCATATGCCTTCTGCAAATCTACTTTTAAATCACCTTGTATATATGGTTATGTCAATATCATCCGATATCGAACTAAATAGAATTCCATTGAATAACGTTTGTTGACGCACACAAACAACGGAGGAAATACCGAAAAATATCGAATGTCATTCGAATGTGTGGAAAAGTGAAAAGACCATGGATGGAAAGGGATAATAAAGGGACATACGGAAATGACGTGGCTCCACAAAAAGTCAAAGTGTACAATAGAGTTTTTCCAGTATTACAGGTTTTTCACAATGTTTTTGAATCGCACCAGTTATTAGGTAGAGATAATCAATCAAATAATCAAAGCGTATTTCATTACTTTTAAGACAACTTTTCTTTGCTGTGCTATGTAGTAATAGTAGTAGTGGGGAGACCAATTTTGGTCTAGCGTCTTTTCGCAAACCTCGATTTGTCCGTACACCATATATCATTATCATACTGATGCACGTGCCCCTTAGGATGCAAGTTTTCTTTCTCTGAGAGGTCTTAATTTTGCCTGGCACCTATGCAGGGATCTTTATACTGCGTAGCAAGTATACACAGTGGACCCACGCTTTTACACCCCTTTCGAAAGGTGGTCCTGATACATGTTATCTAGCATTGCTATCGTCCCAGCCGAACTTGGTTATAGACGATAGACTTCTCTTCTTTTCAGCGCAACAGTCGTGAGTTGACTGTAGCAGATTTATGCTGGCGCCATCCTGGTACTGACTATATAGCACTTACAGCAGGCTCCAGGGTTATTATTACTGATTCCTCGGCTGGCTGCGTGTCGGCTTCTGAACGACACCAGCGTATATTCTCGATGTTCAACTTTAATTTGCGTGCACCGCATCGCATGCTAATTCGATGACGACTATTGAAGGCTGAAAAGGAAGTGGGCGACAAGGCGACAGACTTTTTTTTTGTTTTTCCATTGTTGTTCGAGACGCGATCCTGATACCTTCTGCATGTAAAGCCGGCGATAATACCACGGCACTACCCTCCCACATAGCACAATCACGTGTTTAACACGTAAAAAAGGCGTGAGAAAAAAAACGTTGATTTTAAAAGCTGCTAGAAAAAAACGTTTATTTCATATATGAAAACAAGCTTAATAGGTCATTCATTAACGTTACACAAAATAACGTTGCTAAAAACTGCGTTTTAATAACGTCATTATCAAATTAAAACAGCAATGTTTTTACGTTAGTTTCACGTGATTTTTATCAACGTTAAAATCACATTAGATTCACGCCTTTTCTACACGAATTTTAAAACGAGACTTGCATTGCTTTTCTACCGAATATCTTTGAGATATTACTAGCAGCAGCGCCACCTATTGTCGGGATTTTTCACTTTGGCAAAATCTATCAGGCAGTGCTTTGGCCTCTAAACTCCAAAAACCTGTTAAGGAACTGATCCTTGATCCACGATCACGACGCATCTGTTATTAACCTGATAAAGACACATTAATATTCTGTGAAAGTATTTACTGTTAAAAAATCTTGTTTAGTTAAAAAAAAAACATAATGTATATACATAGATATATAGATATTTTGTCTTGCCTTAAGCGCCATCTTTAAAATTGTCTTGAAGTGTTGTAGTCTCAAACTAGTAAACTTTTATAACTTCCTTTCGCGTCTCTTTTAAGTTAAAAAAATGTTATTAAAAAAACGTGACCACAAAAGACGCAGAAAGTTAGTAGGTTTGAGAAGTCTTAATGTTGTGGTGTTTTAGAACATGTTGTTGAGGACTTTTGAAGTGTGAATTTGGTACATGAAAATAACGAGGGTAAAAAACACGTTATATACACAGCACCAGAAACTTCAGCAAAAAGTACATTTTTATAGCTTCATTTCTTCTTGTTTTTAAGTTATCTTTAAGCATGTAGATATAACAAAATAAATATTACATGGTATGCGATTGTTTTCAAGTAAAAAAAAACTTTGTTATTTTTGTTCACGTTAATTTAACGTTGATGTGATTTTTGTGCTATGTGGGCTGCCGCCTCCGCTGGCGTATGCTAGTTGTTATAATCAAAGGTTGTCACAAAAAATTATGGGATGTACAACTATAGAGGCCTTAAATATATTTTAACAATTGTGTTACACCAGAAAGATGAGCTGATAATAATTGCTGGGAAAATAGGTTTTAAATAAAAGTGTACTTGCAGGTTGAAACAAGACTAAAATTTTAGATGGTGGATTACACGAGGAGTCGTATTGGCTTCTAAGCCGCTCAGCCAGCCAGCTATGAGAAACGTGGAAACGTGAAAACGTAAGATACACGACATGAGAATACAACTTAACGACCGATTTACCATATACACACCACAGTTTGCGAACAACCAAGTATTTGTAATGTTAAGGAAGACATGGATTATATGATGAGAAAGTTAACGGAAGACAAGTACTTATGTCTTGGAAATGAATCAACGGAGTTAGAACTAGACGATAGACAAACAATATCTTCATGCAATGAGTATGCATAATTAAGTGTCACATTTGATAAGACAGGAACAGACTGAAAAAAACTAAAAAAAAGAATAGTTAAAGCAAAAAAGGTTACTGGAGGTCTTGACAGTATTTTATGCAAAGAACGTAAAATTTAACATATATGAAACAAAAGCGCGCTGTTGTATGGCATAGAGACTCGTCGCGTAACAGAAAAATACAAAACAATGGAAACGAACAAGATCCATGAAAATATCTAAAACAGATCACATAAAAAATGAGGCCACAAAAGAAAGATTGGGAATCGAGGGAGGCATAACGGATGATATCACTAAAAGGCAACTTATATGGTACGGCCGTGTACAACGGATGAACGACGAAAGATTACCAAAACAGGTCCTAGAATGGCAACCAATAGGGCGCAGAAAAAGAGTTCATTAGGCTTTCAGGATAGTTTTGCACCCTAGGAATGACAACAGTCAATCCAAAGATCAATGAGTGAAAGGAGGTGGAAAATAGGCGTCGGACAACGTAGAAAAACGTTCTAAACCGACATAGTAGTAGTACTCATGGCAATACAATTTGCTGTACGGTTGTACCATTTTAGATTAACATTACAACCGCTCAGGAATATCTCCTTCCTGAAGCAGATCCCTATGGTTTTGATCCAAACCTCTTCAACCGAACATAAAGTCTCATACAGAACATTTCGACAAACATTGAACAGCGTAACGAGCCGAAAGGCGAACCAAGCGTGCTTGCAAACTATTCGGCAAAGTGTTCGCGGAATTTTCACCGTTCAAACCAGTGTTTTGTTCGCCGCATACAAAGCTTAACAATCTTTTTGAAATTGATCTCAGGAGCGGTTTTTAATCGTAAATCAAGAACGGTATTTGTTTGTGCAATTTTAGTTTAGATAGATCAACTATTTTTTTATCCTTTGTGGATATTGAAAATAGCTTACTTTCTCAAAGTATTCAAACAAATAGACTTTATACTTTGGGACAAAGCTAGGGCAGAAAGTTAAAGCTTTGTAGAGGAGTTTTACAGACGTCATTTACTGTTTTTTTAGCTCTTTTAATTTACTGTTATGTAGCTACATTAAACAGGGTGCTTTTTTTAGAAAAATTATTAATTCAAAAGTAAAACTAATGCAGTTTTAATGAGTTTTAGGACCGCCGTTGCCACCCAGTGTATGAATTCTTTAAATGGGGGGGGGGGTGAGTATAAGTATTCAAATCTTCTTAAGTCAGGACCAATAGAAGCGGAAATCAAGTGACATCACATGCGCAGTTTGACTTTCACCAGTGGCGCATATAAGGGGGGGACTTGCGGTCCGGGAATTTTTGAGATATTTTCCACATATTTGATGAATACAAACATAAAATAGCCGAAAATACGACCTCATGGGGTCTCGGGCCCCCGCAAAAATGTCTCGGGCCCACCCCGAAACATTTCTCTATATACGCCACTGACTTTCACCAAGGACCGATTAAAGTTTCATGCATCTTTGCTTTCACCAGATTTTGAGGGATTATTCCTTTTCACCCATACAAAAATGCACACACAGGACGCCTAATGGTTAACCCGGCCTGCCAATCACAAAACATTAATTTGCTTACCTCACTTTATTCCTGTTTTTTCATAGCATCTAGAAGTCTTCTGTCACTGAAAAAAAAAATGTAAAAAATTATGATCTAACAAAAAGGACTTAAATAGCCTCTTTATAGGAAATAAAAGGGTATGTACCATTTTTTAAATATAATATACCAACTAAATAGACATTTCAAAACAATAATAAAAAACATGTTAAAAATAGCTTTATAAAACTCATTCTAAGTGCAATAACTAAAAATTTATTTGGCCATCAGCGTTTTTTTAACATTTGTTTTTAATATTTTTATTTAATTTGATTTAAATAACGTTATGCGCGTCATTAGTCTGAAATCTGAAGTGACGTAAACAAAACTAAGCTAATTTAACTTTTACTTGAATCACCTTTTAGGTAACCTGACTTAATTCAGACTCCTTGATGTCAAATCCTATTAAAAGTAAAACATTTAATAAGGACTTATTGCAATAAAGCCAGGCAGCAATAGTGCTGGGCACTATTCTGACAGTTTCGCATTATTTCAAAATTAGGCCTTTGTGTAGTATAAGAGCCGGAATTAATAGTGCCGCTATTGTTAAAGGACAATAAACGACTGGATTTATAAATTCGACTTTGGTTTGTCAAGTTTGAAAGATCAACTGTCAGTTTTCAGTGAAAAACTGCCAGAATAGTGCCCGGTACTATTACTGCCTGACTTTATTGCAATAAGTCCCTAATAACCCTAAAACCTAGGTTTGAAAACGGAAGTTAAATAGCGCTCGTGTCCCACGGGCCTTAATTTCGCGATTTATGACTTAATTATTTTAATAATAACTTTACCCCTAATAAAAGGCGTGGTATAAGTGGTCTTTTAAAATAAGCTTAACTTAATAGTTATGTGGAAAGTTGCCAAAATTACCAACCAAAGTAACCTGCTTAATACCTAATATTATTATTATTACTGTCGAATGAAGTTTCTCTAAAAGACGGAATTAAAGTAGATTTAGCTGAAACTACGTATTTTTTAAAAATTTTTCGTTTAGCTTATAGTCAGAGCTCTTTGCGACGATTTTAGTCTAATTCTAAAGTTTTTTTTCTATATTTAGTAGATATGTGAAAAGATAACATCCTGAGGTAAGATTCGCGTAAAAACGTCATTTAGAGAATTTTAGGGTAGGGAATCTCATAAGAACAAAATGGCCAAATTTTAAAAATTCATATTATAAAAACTATACAGTTTATCAACAAAAGCATAGAGATTTAGAGATACGAAAAAACCACACCCTGAATTAAGATTCGGAAAAACGTCATTTAGCGAATTTTAGGGTAGAGAATCCCATAAGACCAAAACGACCAATATTTCAAAATTCATATTTCAAAAACTATACAGTTTATCAACAAAAGCACCGAGTTGCACTATTTTGGGGCCATAGAGATACGAAAAAACCACACTCTGAGACTCTGAGTTAAGATTCGGAAAAACGTCATTTAGCGAATTTTAGGGTAGGGAATCCCACAAGACCAAAATGACCAAATTTTGAAAATTCATATTTCAAAAACTATACTGTTTATGAACAAAAGCACAGAGTTGCAGTATTGTGGGGCCATAGAGATACGAAAAACCCACACACTAAGTTAAGATTCGGAAAAACGTCAATTAGCGAATTTTAGGGTAGGGAATCCCATCCCATCCCAATATGAACAAACTTTGAAAATGCATATTTCAAAAACTATACAGTTTATCAACAAAAGCAAAAAAACCACACCCCGAGTTAAGATTCGAAAAACCGTAATTTAGCGAATTTTAGGGTAGAGAATCCAATAAGACCAAAACGACCAATATTTGAAAATTCATATTTCAAAAACTATACAGTTTATCAACAAAAGCACCGAGTTGCACTATTGTGGGGCCATAGAGATACGAAAAAACCACACTCTGAGTTAAGATTCGGAAAAACGTCATTTAGCGAAGCGAATGACCAAATTTTGAAAATTCATATTTCAAAAACTATACTGTTTATCAACAAAAGCACCGAGTTGCAGTATTGTGGGGCCATAGAGATACGAAAAAACCACACACTAAGTTAAGATTCGGAAAAACGTCATTTAGCGAATTTTAGGGTAGGGAATCCCATAAGACCAATATAAACAAACTTTGAAAATTCATATTTCAAAAACTATACAGTTTATCAACAAAAGCATGGAGTTGCATGATGGTGGGGCCATAGAGATGCAAAAAAACCACACCCCGAGTTAAGATTCGGAAAAACGTCATTTAGCGAATTCTAGGGTAGGGAATCCCATAAGACCAAAATGCGCAATCTTTGAAAATTCATATTTCAAAAACTATACAGTTTATCAACAAAAGCACCGAGTTGCAGTATTGTGGGGCCATAGAAATACGAAAAAACCACACTCTGAGTTAGGATTCGGAAAAACGTCATTTAGCGAATTCTAGGGTAGGGAATCCCATAAGACCAAAATGAGCAATATTTGAAAATTCAGATTTCAAAAACTATACAGTTTATCAACAAAAGCACCGAGTTGCAGTATTGTGGGTCCATAGAGATACGATAAAACCACATCCTGAGTTAAGATTCGGAAAAACGTCATTTAGCGAATTTTAGGGTAGGGAATCCCATAAGACCAATATGAACAAACTTTGAAAATTCATATTTCAAAAACTATACAGTTTATCAACAAAAGCATGGAGTTGCATGATGGTGAGGCCACAGAGATGTGAAAAACCACACTCTGAGCTAAGATTCGGAAAAACGTAATTTTGCGAATTTTAGGGTAGGTAATACTATAAGACCAAAATGGCCAAACTTTGAAAATCCATATTTTAAAAATATAGTTTATTAAAAAAAGCATCGAATTGCAGTCAGAGTTGGGCAGTAGTTAACAGCAAAAAAGTGAACTACGTAGTTCACTACTTTTCTTCTCCTAGCAGTACTCGATTATTTTTATTCTGCATAAAATAATCGCAAAAAATACTTCAAAATGTCGTTAAATACTTGGTTTTAACCACTTTTAGTTATTTTTTTGTGGAGTTTAATTACTTTTAAAAATATTTGACTACTAGTAGTCTCGACTACTTTTGCGGAATGTGATTATTTTTAAAAATATTTAACTACTAGTAGTTAAATATTTTTAAAAGTAATCTAATTCCTCAAAAGTAGTTAAATTACTAAAAGTAGTTTAGTTTAAACCGTCTACTTATCCAGTACGCACCCAGGAATATGTCTTGGGGGAGGGGGGACAAGGCCTCATGATGGGGTATTTTATGCAATTTTTTTTTATTCAGGAAACAGGAAATATACCCACATAGCACAATCACGTGTTTAACACGTAAAAAAGGTGTGAGAAAAAAAAACGTTCATTTTAAAAGCTGCTAGAAAAAAACGTTTATTTCATATATGAAAACAAGCTTAATAGGTTATTCATTAACGTTATAAAAAATACCGTTGCTAAAAACTGCGTTGTAATAACGCCATTATCAAATTAAAACAGCACTGTTTTTACATTAGTTTCAAGGGATTTTTATCAACGTTAAAATCACATTAGATTCACACCTTTTCTACACGAATTTTAAAACGCGACTTGCATGGCTTTTCTACCGAATAATTTTGAGATCTTACTAGCAGCAGCGCCACCTATTGTCGGCATTTTTCACTTTGACGAAATCTATCAGGCAGTGCTTTGGCCTCTAAACTCCAAAAACCTGTTAAGAAACTGATCCCTGATCCTTTACGATCACGACGCATCAGTCATTTAACCTGATAAAGACACATTAATACTCTGTGAAAGTGTTTAATGTTAAAAAATCTTGTTTAGCTTTTAAAAAAAACATAATCTATATAGATAGATATACAAATATTTTGTCTTGCCTTGAGCGCCATCTTTAAAATTGTCTTGAAGTGTTGTAGTCTTAAACTAGTGAACTTTTATAACTTGATTTCGCATATCTTTTAAGTTAAAAAAATGTTATTAAAAAAACGTGACCAAAAAAGACGCAGAAAGTTAGTAGGGTTTAGAAGTCTTAATCTAGTGGCGTTTCAGAACATGTTGTGGAGGACTTTTCAAGTGTGAATTTGGTACATGAAAATAACGAGGGTAAAAAACACGTTATATACACAGCACCAGAAACTTCAGCAAAACGTACATTTTTATAGCTTGATTTCCCCTTGTTTTTAAGTTATCTTTAAGCATGTAGATTTAACAAAATAAATAATACATGGTATGAGGTTGTTTTCAAGTAAAAAAAAAACTCTGTTATTTTTGTTCACGTTAATTTAACGTTGATGTGATCTTTGTGCTTTGTAGTAATACACTGTAACGGCACCGTAACGACGTATTACAGTAGCCGTTTACGGTTTGGTGTCGTGACGGTACCGGTATACAAATCGCGCCCAAATTGCGCACACGTACGGTCGCCCACTTTTTTAATGTCATATAAAAATTGCTTAAACTTGTCTGGATTAGTAGGGATTTTAGAATACTTTAAAAACTGCTAACAAAAATCGTTTATTAAATCATGATGTATATTTAAAACCGTGAGGTGTTGCTAAACAACGCACTATTTTTTTGTAATCTGGAAATTTTTAAAATATAAGGCGATATTAAAAAAGTAGGTGACTGTACCTTTACCGACACGTCAAATATTCTTATACTGAATCACATTTTGTTTCAAATTTTCAGCAACAATATCTATCATGTGTTTAGTTCTAATAAAAATGTGTAATAATCTCTAAGTAAAATAGTTTATATCATAGTTTCGGTCATAAATTAATAGTTTATTCAGATGCATCCGCAATAAAAAATTATATTTGAAAAATATTATTTTAAAATCTGCGATGTTTACTTTTCTAAATTTTGAAGGAATCGAACGTGAATATTAGAATATCGAAATATCAATCTTCTTTAATATAAAAAATGTGAGTTGGAAATCCATCGCCCACCATTATTTTATTTAATTTTTTAAAATTTTATAAATGCAATAAATAAATATTAAAAAATTTAGCAAAATATTGTTCTGTATTGTTTCTCACTTTTTTTAAAACACGCGATCCTTATTTAATTATGTAGCTATTATTAATTATTGATCAAAAAGTCGATATTATGTAACATGTTATGATAACATTGTCTGGTTTTTTGTAACTATGCCCAGCCCTTTATTGGACGAGGCCAAATTTAATTAGAACTTAGTTTTTTACATACCTACATATCGACATGTTTGTTTCATAGTGACAGAGTAAAAGTGTAATGCTCCGATTGCTCATATTTTCTTTAATCCCCTTTCTCTTTCTCTATCTCTCTCCCTCTTTCTTACTCTTTGAGTGCCGAACACCTGGAGGGCCACGGCATTAGAATGCTAGGTATAACAAGTTTTGGCGTACGCTTGACCAGGGAGGGTGTCGTACATAATTCATTGGGAGGGTGTTAAGTCCATAGAGACCCTGTATGTAAAACATATTTTAAAGAAATACAAACGCGATAAACTTATCAAAGTCAAATTTATTTAAGTCAAAATCAAAGGAGGGAAATATCGGTTCTCTATACTCTGGTTTTGTTTAGAGAGAGACGCACCTTCCGTCCTTGTTAATAGAGTGTTTGACAGTAGTAAAAAATAAATATATATTTATTTTTAGATATCTCTTTAGGTCTTGGGAATGCTAAAAACAAACTTTTTTGTTAAATTTTTTCTCAAATTCATAGTTCTTTTAATTAAATAAATTCATTGAATTAAAACAATTAGCCCCGTGATTCAAAACAGGCGGTCTACCAATCAGCTGCGAGTGACGTCACAAAACAGTAAACGCCTCGAACAAACCTATTTTCTATGTTATTTTCTTATGGATGGTAATGCTTGCTTTGGTTTAAAGTGCGAATTATCGTTCTAAATTAGATTTTATTTTGTGTTTTGCGAATTATAGTCCTGCGTAGGTACAGCCTAGTCCTGTCCAAGAACTGCCTAATCTTGCATATGCACTGCTCAGTCCTACATTTAGCCTGCATTGCACTGCCTAATCCTGCATTTTGAGGTTCTCCCAAGTCCTGCCTAATAACTGCCTAGCACCGCCTAAAAATTTATACACCTTTCTGCCTATTGTAGTTGTTCACCCCTTGTAATAAACATAACCTCAAAAATTTCATCGTCATTTACGAAATAGTTATTATTATAGACAACGTGAGAAAAATTATTAGAAACAATTTAGTTATATTCACATCAAAGTGATCTTCACAAAATGTAAAGTGAAGATGTATTAGATAAGGCCCTTGGGTCTCTTCGAGCAAGTTCTAGCCACTTTTTCTGTTCTTTTACTGCTGTAGGCACATGAATAAATAGTTTTTCAGGTGTTTTTATGTTAGTATTCGAACACTGAGGCACTACACACCACTTATAGGACATTTTTTTACATAAAAAACAGTAAAAAGACAGACCAAAAACAAATAAACACTTGAATGCCGTGTATCTGTCCGTGAGTTTACTGTGCTGTGACGTCATTGCAACGCCATGCTAGAATTGAGCGTTTTAGCGGCAAATTCAAATCGAAAATTAGAAAACTTGATTTTAAATGTAGTGATAAAATATACTATTTTAATAATTTTGCGTAGCAAATTAGGGATCTATGTATCATTCTAAACTCTTTTCTAAAATTTGTCAAATACCCTATTCATAAGTGTCAGAAAATAAAAATAAATGATTTTTGACAAACATTTACATGTGGTGACAGACAAACGTGTTTGTCTATAATATATTGTTTGATGAGTGATGTCACTCACCGCTGACAACATATAGTTACAACAAGGTTTGAAAACGACTCTTTGCACACGATCGAGACAGTTTGGTAAACCGAGCCGAAGGCGAGGTCAACAAGTCGAGGGAGTGTGCAAAGGGGTTTTCAAACGAGTTTTTTACAATATTTTTTATACGACTGCTAATAAAGAAAGAAAAATCAAATTTTAATTTAACTTGTTTTTATTTCCGACATTTTTACAACAAAACTTTAAAAATTCAACAATTTTTTGACGTATATAATCAACAAAACATACGAGCAGTGACGGTTGCTACGGAACTAAGCCAACTTATATTGATGGGTCACAACAACAAAAATCACAATGACGGGAGACCCGTATGCAGAAATGACATAGGCGTGCGCAAAAATGACATAAGCGTGTGCAAAACGTTTTGCACACAGCGTGCGCAAAATACCATTTTCAGATCGGGTTCTCCGTGCGCAAAACCCCCTTTTACAATTATTTTAGTCAGTATTAAGTCCTTTTTAAAGTTTTAAATTTCTGTAGTTCATTCTTACTCTTAACTTAACTAATTCTTACTCTTGCCATGAAGTTGGCTCGTTTGCATGTGTCACTGAGAAAAAGACAATAGAAGGCAGCAGAAAACAAAATTGGAATACGTATTTTATTTTAGGCACTTATTATTATATTATTTGTTATTTTAAGAATCTTTCCAGACTGGAATAAAAAAACTCTGCTTATTATTGCTTAAAAGAAAGTGTCGTTTAACCCAAAAACAAATATAAATTCTTTTGGTTTAACTAAATTGAAAATACCTTGTCGCTGAAAACTGTCAGCTGTTCAATCGCATGCCTTTTGCCAAAACGTAAAACTCATTAATTTTTCGAGGCCCCTGGGAGACCTTCACCCAGTTTTTCTAATATTTTTCTCTGGACAGCCGAGCACTGTCGACATGATCTTGACCAGTATGCACTTCATAACACTAGTAATGGGGTTACTTAAATAAAAAATGCCCAGTGCCTTACAAAATTAACGTGTCCTCAATTAAAATATGTATTCAACCAATGTCTATATGAGCAGGGGTGGATAAAGACTGTTAATAGGCCTGGAAAAAAAACTATTTCACACAAAGGCAAAAACTACAACAACGCTAAAACATTTTTTGTTAAAACGACTTGAATTCCTAATAAATATACAATATTATCATTGTCATTATCATCCACCTTTTGTAAGACACTGAGGTTCATGCGTTTCTCATTTTTTATCCGAATTTAAAAACAAAACTTATGTCTGGAAGAAGGACGACCTGCCCACTCTAGGCCTTCTGGATCTGCCAAGATAGAATACTCTGGTTTTTGTTACAAACCATATATTTTTTGGAGTACTTATCCAGTGTTACTTAATCAATATTTATATTTTTTCTTCGGCTGTTTCTAACTATTAATATTTATATATTATTACTATTGTTATTTTTCTTTACATTATTTTTTTTGATTTTTGTTTTCTTGTGCTTTTATTTTACTTTGTTTTAATTTGTTGACTTAAATTTTGTTTGTTGTTTAATTTTGTCTCAATTTATAACATTTTTGTCCTAATTTTATTGAGTTTAATTTTTGTAGTGTTTTACATATTTTGCTGTGTTCATGTTTCTAGTTCTTTTTTTATTTTTATATTTAGATAATGATCCTCTTTTTTATTTTTTTTTTAAATCTGTGACAGCATTGCATTGCATTAGGAATTAGTTTTAAGTGAATTAAAGAAAAATTTTGCTTTGTCAATGATTTTTGTTAAAATTTGGACAATAAAGCTTATTTTGAATTGAATTGAATTGAAAATTTAACTCTTTCAAAAGATGTATCTGCTAATGTATAAAATAGCCAGCGCATTAAGATTTTTTATGCATTCTTTGAGCACAAAAAGATTCTTAAATTTATCTCTCTCTATGAACAGTAGACTAATTATTTCTATGTCATTCGTCTATGGGTATACCTATAATGTACGACATGCTTCAACTTTTAGTTTTGATGCCCAAAGCGCACTTACAAAATTATACAGTTTTGTATTTTCATGAATCAGGTTATTGGGTAATTTTGTACCCAACTGCGACTAGTAGTTACAAGTAAATTTAGCAGTTGGGTGTTTTATTTATTTAAAAAAATATATTTCCAACTTTTATGTTTAATTCTTATTCAACCTTATAAAAGGCATGGGCGCACCCAGGGCCCCCCCCCCCAAGCACTAAGATTTTCTACAGACGCGAACAGTGTTACCTTCTATTGAGTGAAGGTGGGGGAGGAGAGAGGGAGGAGGAAACGGAAAAGTAAAATGGTGTCAAAAAAAATCGTAAAGTGCGTGCAGAAGGAATTTTTGAAACCGCTCTATATTTACGAAAGGTATAGCTACAACTATTACTAATAAGGAGGGTGGGGAGAAGAGAGGGAGAGGGAGAGGGAAACTAGTAAAATGATGTTGGAAAAAGTCTTAAAGCGTGTGCAGAAAGAATTTTTGAAATCGCTCTATATTTGTGAAAAGTATAGCTACAACTAATACTAATAAGGAGGGTGGGGAGAAGAGAGGGAGGGAAAAACTAGTAAAATGATGTTAAAAAAAAGTCTTAAAGCCTTTCCAGAAAAAACTTTTGAAATTGCTTTATATTTGTCAAAGTTATAGCTACAACTATTACTAATAAGGAGTGCGGGGAGGAGAGAGGGAGAGACGGGGGGGACTAGTAAAATGGTGTGTTGAATGACAGGAGGGGACATGGGTGGGAGCAGGAAGGACTACAAAGTAACTACAGTCAATTAGAGGACATTTGCAATGGGTGATCCAAGGAATTTCATTAAAATCACCTGAAATTTAGATAATTTGTATGCTTTAAAGCCTACATCATGTGATAAAATGGCGTCTGAAGACCGCCATGTTGATTCCTGTTTAAAAAAATATAGCCTATAGCACCTTCGGGATCAGTAGCAATTCAACAACACCTTTTTTGTCAAAATCGGTTTATTCGTTTAGCCTCTAGCATGACACAAACATACATATATACATACATACATATCCCAATCGAAAAACATTACCCTTCCTTTCGCCGTGCTGCAGTTGGGTAATAAAAAGAATAGGCTTAAAAAAAGAATTATCCGTTACGTAGTTATCGTCTAAGTTTCCGATATTTTATGTAAAACTACCCTTGATCGATGATCGCCGCGCTAGGGGAAACAATCGGTGTCATTAATTTCCTCCCTCTACTTTACCGGGGTGGACACAGGACAGGTATTGGCTGTGCGTCTGGCTATCCTAACTACAAATTTAAAGCAGATGTAGTTGTTCTTATCTTACATACAGTATTTATTTTCTAGCTGTACTGTGTACTTTGTCTCAGGCACATGTGATTTTTTAAATAAAAATTTTATATTATTATACATAAAACCAGTGGCAAAATGTACCTATATGCATATTTAAAAAAATTATCTCTATTTTTAATTATTTTTTTGTCCCCTTTAGCTTTAGCTAACGAGCCGGTACTGATTGTAATATCGCAATATTAGACTACTGGATTAATTAGGTCACTAAAAAACATGCAAAATTTTGCATCAGATATTCCTACCAATATACAACACCAAATATTTAAATAGTTTCGGCAAAAAGTTGTAAAACAAAATAAATAAAGTGCAAGGCATTTAAAACGTAAGTGTTAGTTTTCATTAGGCACTTGGGATATTTTCTTACACAAACAAAAGGATTTATAGGTTTCTAAACAGTCAATAAAAATTCCATTTTAAAAATTGACTATCGCTACGAACATTAGAAACCGATTTTTTAAATGAACATACAATAAAATCCACTACAGTGAAACCTCTCCTTGCGGACACCTCTATTTGTTGGAACCAAGCTTTACCCTATTTTTTTACATGTAAAATTCACTCCTATAACAGGACGCGGACAATTTTTTTCTGTAAAAAAATTCTAAAACCTTCTTTAACCGGACGCGAACTTCTGACAACGGGACGGAGCGCTGCACGACATTGCCAAAAATATTGTGTAGTATGTTGGCAATAACGTACTCTGCAGCCGGAGAATTACCTCCTTCCGTTTTAATGCGGAGACTAAATACTTCTGTCGTATTTACAACATATTCTATTCGGCGGGACTGATCTGTTTAATTTTTATTGTTTAGTTGGGTAGTAATAGATCTCTTTGAAATGGCGCCTATTAAAAAACTTCTTATGTTGGGTGTGCTTTCGGGCTGTTCGGCCGTCCTCGTTGGAAATTCGTTCTCGACGTTTCGCCATCTCGAGTGGATGGCATCTTCAGGAGATGTTGACTGTTTGTCGGCTTCTCGAAGACTGGTGGTTAGTCTGTCGCGGGCGCAGGTTATATACGCTATGGTGGGCGGGGCGTATATCAGAGCTGGTCGGTGATTGGTCACTTTCCCGAGATTCAGTTTTGTTTTTGTAAGTGAGCCGTTTAGTGTTTTTAAGAACCGGTACCCATGTTCTGTTAATTTTAAGAGTTTCTTCAGATCTGTTGAAGTTCTGCTGGTGTGTATGAATTTCGATTGCTTCTCTATAGAGTCTTGGATAGTATGAAGAGGAAACGCAGAGAACTTGTGTGTCTTCGAATTTTATTCGGTGGTCTTCATTGTTTAGTGTGTGGTCTGCAACTGCGGATTTTTCCGTATGTCCGAGTCGACAGTTGGCTTTGTGTTCTTTGATTCTTGTGTTTACGGACCGTTTTGTTGTTCCGATGTAGACACTTCCACAGGTACAGGAAATGCGGTATACCCCCGAAGAACTTAGTGGGTTCCTTATATCCTTCGCAGATCTGAGGTGGTTCTCGATCTTCTTAGATGGCTTAAAGATCGTTTTTATGTTGTGTTTTCCCAGAATACGTCCTGTCCTGTTAACAGCATACACCCCAGTATACAATTTACAATGGAAACAGAGAACAACAGAGAATTAGCCTTCCTTGACGTACTAGTAACGAGGAAAGAGGGACGGCTAGGACATACCGTATACAGAAAATCTACTCACACAGACCGCTACCTAAACAACACAACTAACCACCATCCGTGCCAACGAAAAGGGGTAATAAGAACATTGGTAGAGAGGGCGAAAAGAATCTGCGAACCAGAACATCTAGACAAAGAATTAAACCATCTTAAAAACGCCCTCGTAGCAAATGGATACACTCAAAGCGACATAGATAAATGTATACGACCAAAGTCGAGCACTAGAAGTAACAGTAGCGGTGGACTGACCAGCCGCGAAGTTACTTCAAGAGCCTTTCTGCCCTAGAGTGACGGATAGGATCGGACGTATTCTGGGAAAACACAACATAAAAACGATCTTCAAGCCATCTAAGAAGATCGAGAACCACCTCAGATCTGCGAAGGATATAAGGAACCCACTAAGTTCTTCGGGGGTATACCGCATTCCCTGTACCTGTGGAAGTGTCTACATCGGAACAACCAAACGGTCCGTAAACACAAGAATCAAAGAACACAAAGCCAACTGTCGACTCGGACATACGGAAAAATCCGCAGTTGCAGACCACACACTAAACAATGAAGACCACCGAATAAAATTCGAAGACACACAAGTTCTCTGCGCCTCCTCTTCATACTATCCAAGACTCTATAGAGAAGCAATCGAAATTCATAAACACCAGCAGAACTTCAACAGATCTGAAGAAACTCTTAAAATTAACAGAACATGGGTACCGGTTCTTAAAAAGACTAAACGGCTCGCTTTAAAAAACAAAACTGAATCTCGGGAAAGTGACCAATCACCGACCAGCTCTGATATACGCCCCGCCCCCCATAGCGTATATAACCTGCGCCCGCGACAGACTAACCACCAGTCTTCGAGAAGCCGACAAACAGTCAACATCTCCTGAAGATGCCATCCACTCGAGATGGCGAAACGTCGAGAACGAATTTCCAACGACGACGGGCGAACAGCCCGAAAGCACACCCACCATTGGACGATGGCCGCGAAAGCCTTTCACAATTTGTAAAAAACTTCTTAGTTTTCGTGAAAAAATGTTGTTAACGTTTCGGAGAAGGAACATCTAGCAGCACGAAAGATCGCCGAAAAATTTAATATCGGAAAAACTCAAGCAGCGGAAATTGTTAATAAATATATATTAAAATTTCGCAGTGCTCTCTCATAAGCGGACACCTGCAATAAGCGGACGAAATCGACGAAACCGTGAGTGTCTGCTTATAGGAGATTTCACTGTACAGTGAAACCTCTTCTTGCGGACACCTCTAATAAGCGGACACTCCCTTTAAGCGGACAAATTTGTTAGAACCAAGCTTTTCCCTATTTCATTACCTGTAAAGTTCACTCCTATAACCGGACGCGGACAATTTTTTTTGGTTAAAAAATTCTGAAACCTCCCTTAACCGGACGCGAACCTCTGACAACGGGACGGAGCGCTGCACCTCATGGGCATAAATATTATGTAGTATGTTGGCAACAACGCACTCTGCAGCCAGGGAATTACCTCTTTCCGTTTTCATGCGGAAACTAAATACTTCTCTCGTATTTATAACATATTTTATTCGGCGGGACTGTATGTTTGATTTTTATTGTTCAGTTGGGTAGTAATAGATCTCTGTGAAGTGGCGCCTAGTAAAAAACTTCTTAGTTTACGTGAAAAAATGGAAGTTGTTAACGTTTCGGAGAAGTAACGTCTATCAGCACGAAAAAATTTAATATCACAAAAACTCAAGCAGCGGAAATTGTTAATAAATATATATTAAAATTTTGCAGTTCCCTCTCATAAGCGGACACCTCCAATAAGCGGACAAAATCGACGGAACCGTGAATGTCCGCTTATAGGAGGTTTCACTGTATATGAATAGAAGCCTCGTGCGGCGGATGGAAGATTTCAGGGGAAGGGGGGTTAAGTAGGCAGCCAAAACAGAAATAAATATTTGCATCAGTGCTTAAGAGGTCTGAGCTTTGAAAGCTGTGAAAAAAATTTAAACAATTTATATTTTTCTACTGGGACTAAAGGATATGAGCAGTCTCTTTGGAATGAGTCAAAAAAGTTTAGGAAGCACTGCAGGATGTTATATATTTCTTCGATCGAATTCGAAGGTGTAGCAGCTGTTTTAAAACAACCAAAAATCAAAATGTTGGATCAAAATATTAAATCGCCACCAAGATTAAAAGCGCGGTCGTCGATTTATCAATAGCTTTTATAAACAAAGCGTCAAAATGCTTTTAATGTTAAATTGGCTTTTTTTTGTAAGTCCTTCTAGATGACTGACAGCGATGACGTTTTGTTAAATATTTTCATTGTTAATTAAAAATAAAAAACTAAAATTGTGGTAATTCCACACAAATAAATAATTCCTTAAAACACTGTACACTCTTATTCATAAAGAATGTCTCAAAAAGTTTCCAATAACGTGGCAGAAATAGTAGTTAGCTACGTGATTTTAACTACTTTTGGTAATTTAATTACTTTGCTAAATTGGATTACTTTTTAAAATATTTATCTACTTTCTCACTTTTAGTAAATAACTACACATTCTTTTTACTACTTTTAGTAATTAACTACATTGTTTTTACTATTTTTACTAATTTAACTACGGGGATTTGATTACTTTTAAAAATATTTAAATAATACTATTTAACTACTAGTACCTAGGAAATGACTAAAAGTAGTTCAAACCATGTTCTGGTCTTTTAAGAGCAATCGATTCTCAGTATGCTATTTATTTTATTAAAATCGGTTCAGTAAAAATTAATATATGAGGAAATTAGTGCAGACGGAATTGAGAAGCCAATAGTCTAATATCTAAATATATATATATATATATATATATATATATATATATATATATATATATATATATATATATATATATATATATATTTATCGTTTTCACAACGTTCTACGTCTTCCGATACCCAATCTACACTCGTTTCTGTTTGCCCATAATTCATCATCTAGGCCTCTTATTCTTATTTCACTGTCTATTCCTTCTCTCCAGCTTCTCCTCGGCCTTCCTCGTTTTCTTCGGCCAGTTGATTTCCATTGTAATATTTATTTAGGTAGTCTTCCATCATCCATTCTTTGTACATGTTCGTACCACACCAGTTGTTTTGTTCTTATTTCATCCACTAAAGTACGTTCACCCACTGTCATAATTTCTCTTATTCTTTAATTTGTAACTCTTTCTCTTTTTGATTTCCCTACTGCTCTTCTCCAATAGTCGATCTCCGTAGCGGAAAGCATTTTTTCTGTTCTATCTTTGGTTGGCCATACTTCTGAGCCGTATGTAATAATACTTTTTACAATTATAAGCTTTTTGTTATGTTTTGATATACTTTGGTCCCAAATTATTCCATTTAATAAAGTTATTGCTTTTCTTCCTTGTACGGTTCTATCTTTTATAGCTTTGTCTAGTGTTCCGTCAGCTGTAATTTTTAGACCTAAGTATTTATACTCATCACAGGACTGAATTCGCTGCCCAGTATCAGAGAACATATAACATTTATTTCTTCGATGCCAGTATTTAAGATTAGATCGTGTTTCGTTCCACCAATAAACATTAACTCTGTCTTGTGTCTGAGCCACCACTATCTGATCATCGGCGAAACATAAAGTATACTTCATCCAACGGAATTCCGATGTTTTGGCATTATCTCTTCCAGACTTTAAGGACTAAGGACCAAATATATCTTGAAGAGCGTAGGCGAGATACAGCAACCTTGTTTAAGACCTTTATTTACTTGAAAGCCTTTGGTTAGTTTTGCTTTTATTTTAACTTTTGCCTTACTATTGCGGTATAACTCTTTAATGGCCTTAATTAGTATATATCTAAAACAATGCTAAAAACAAAAAATAATTTTTTTAAGTAAAAATAAACGAGCCTCTTTGAGGGGTCTAGTTTAATTCTGTCCACCATCTTGGATTTTCAGATGATATACAAAAAAATAGGTGGTATAGTTCGAGAGTTATACCATAAACAAATTTACGTAATAAAAAAAGTAGTTAAATAATGAATTACTAACTACTAGTAGTTAATAGTTTAAATACTTTTTTGATAAAGTATTCAAGTAGTAGTTATATTCCACCACTTACTTTTTTCAAGTAATCTGTCCCGTTCTGCGCACAAATAATATGGGCGTTGGCATGGGCGCACCCAAATCCTAGAATTTTTTAAAAAAATTTTGACACATTTCATGAATAAATGATAATAGCATAAAATACGACATCATGAGGCCTCTCTTCAAAACAAAACAAACTTTCAAACCCATAAATTTAACCATAAGGGTAACAGACTGAGAATAAACCTGACCAAAAACACCTTAGTAAATCGTCTAGGTATTCTAATTAGAAACATGTTATTTTGCAGAAATATTCTTCCTTATTTAAAGTTTAGCCTGCAAGATGAAATCATCTTCTCCGCAATGCCCATTCCCGGATACTCCCTCGCGTACCCATACGTATCGGTATGCGACGTTTATGATTATACTTATAGTTGTGTATGTATGTATTTTATTTGTATTTGGCCAAAAGCATTGTGGAACTCCTGCCAAAGTTTTTTATAAGAAACAACTAAGGTCGCTGCCAGGAGATTTAGCCCAATCATCATGCATTTTCTCTCTTAGCATATATAGTAGAATTATTATGGATATGCAGTTACATCATTTTCTGGTCTCAGTCAATCTATTTCGATAAAGGGATACTACTACTAGTACGTCGGTTTAGAACATTTTTCTGCGTTGTCCGACGTTCGACGTTATTTTCCACCTTCTTTCATCGTGACAATCATCTTCTGTCAGGTTTTTTTGACCATTGATCTTTGGATTGACTGTTGCCATTCCAGTTTCGGACGCCCTCTTGTTCTGTGCCCTATTAGTTCCCATTCTAGGACCTGCTTTGGTAATCTTTCATCGTTCATCCGTTATACATGGCCGTAACATATCAGTTATCTTTTGGTAATGTCATCCGTTATGCTTCCCTCGATTCCCATTTTTTCTTTTATTATCTCATTTCTTATATGATCTGTTCTAGATATTCTTATTGATCTTCTTATTACATCCATTTCGACACTGTCCATTTTTGTTTTGTATTTTTCTGTTCTGAGAAGTCTCTATTCCATACAACAGCGTACATTTCACCATTGCTTTATATATGTTAAATTTTACATTCGTTTTTATCTTTTTGCTCCATAAAATACTGTTTTAACACTTAATAAGCTTTTTTGCTTTTACTATTCTTTTTTCCAGTTCTTTAGTCTGTTCCTGTCTTAATAAATGTAACACCCAAGTATAAATACTCATTGCATGGAGATATTGTATGTACATTGACTAGTTCTGACTTGATTTATTTCCAATACATAAGTAATATGTCTTATACATGTTCACTGTGAACACCCACTTTTAGTATTCTTCCATTAATTTTCTCATCATATACTCCTCCTGCTTTTAAACGACTGGCCTAAATACAATAAGTTTGATCTCAAACTGGCCTTCGTGCATTGCCAAGATGCTTTTTTTAAGTTACCTATTTTATTTGTTTTTACTCTGTTTAGAATTCAGTTGCAACAAAATTGTCTCGAAAGAAGAATTTCCACAGTAGAGTAGCAGCAGTGTTTTAATACAAAATATTTAATATTTATATATTTGTCTCACGGAACACAGCTAAAGTCAATTTTATTTATCAAGAAAAAAATCTGCAATAAAAAATTCATATCTTTATAAGTGGGGACAATCACAAAACAAAAATATTTTTTTCTTCAGATATCGTTAGAAACAATGTGCTAGTTTTAAAATTCCGTAATAGCGCATATATTAAAAAAATATTTTTTGACTACCCCCGTATATTATTAAATAAATTCGCTAGAATGACATTCTAAGTGACTGTCTTTAGGCCTTTACTAAGTTATTTTTATGCTAACTTAATTTATGTCGGTCAAGATGTAAGAGTTTCTATTATTAGAATGTACACAAAAATTACCATTTTATGAATTTTTACCGTTTATATCTCAAAAACTGTACATAGAAAAACTTAACTAAAATTACAGCCAATTCCACCGAAGCAAAAATTCCCATATAACCTGTGTAATCGGGTGCGGTTTTCTTTACTAGGGGTTCCCAATATACTACATAGGCACACCAAATTTCAGTCAGATCGGATGAACATTTGTTTGAAAAAAGCTAATTTTCTTTGGAACTACTTAACTGATTTTAACTAAAGATAGCTAATCTCCTCCTAAAATCTTTTGCAGTTTCGAGGTTCACATGTGCATAAAGAGAAACACATAATCTATCATCCATACTTCAATAAAGAAAATTAAAAAATATAAATTAATTATACTCAATATTCCTGATTGACAAAAACAATAACCATTTTCACATGCAATCCATGAAAATTGAAGTAATTGATTTCGTATCAAAGTCAATCAATTAACAAAAATTAGCGCTGCTGTTTTAAAAGTTTTACAGATTTTCCGACAAATAAATGAACATCGGTAGAAAGATCTTAGAAATTTTTACGGCTTTTGTTTTTACGACTGGAAAGCTTTTATTATCTGTTTCGATGGACACTGCATGCTGAATTTTTTGGCAATTGTCCATCGCTACTATTTTTATTGTGTGTTTGTTTGCTATCTCAGAAAAAGAACATTCAATTTAGAAGTTGGTGATTTATTGGGTTTAGCAGAAAATTAATTGTTTACTAAAGAAAGAGATTATATGAAATAAAGAAACGAATAACCAAAGAAACCAAGGATTAAAGAAATAAAGAAACAAAAAAAAACAAACAAAGAAACAAAGAAACAAAGAAACAAAGAAACAAAGAAACAAAGAAACAAAGAAACAAAGAAACAAAGAAACAAAGAAACAAAGAAACAAAGAAACAAAGAAACAAAGAAACAAAGAAACAAAGAAACAAAGAAACAAAGAAACAAAGAAACAAAGAAACAAAGAAACAAAGAAACAAAGAAACAAAGAAACAAAGAAACAAAGAAACAAAGAAACAAAGAAACAAAGAAACAAAGAAACAAAGAAACAAAAAAACAAAGAAACAAAGAAACAAAGAAACAAAGAAACAAAGAAACAAAGAAACAAAGAAACAAAGAAACAAAGAAACAAAGAAACAAAGAAACAAAGAAACAAAGAAACAAAGAAACAAAGAAACAAAGAAACAAAGAAACAAAGAAACAAAGAAACAAAGAATTAAAGAAACAAAGAAACAAAGAAACAAAGAAACAAAGAAACAAAGAAACAAAGAAACAAAGAAACAAAGAAACAAAGAAACAAAGAAACAAAGAAACAAAGAAACAAAGAAACAAAGAAACAAAGAAACAAAGAAACAAAGAAACAAAGAAACAAAGAAACAAAGAAACAGAGAAACAAAGAAACAAAGAAACAAAGAAACAAAGAAACAAAGAAACAAAGAAACAAAGAAACAAAGAAACAAAGTAACAAAGAAACAAAGAAACAAAGAAACAAAGAAACAAAGAAACAAAGAAACAAAGAAACAAAGAAACAAAGAAACAAAGAAACAAAGAAACAAAGAAACAAAGAAACAAAGAAACAAAGAAACAAAGAAACAAAGAAACAAAGAAACAAAGAAACAAAGAAACAAAGAAACAAAGAAACAAAGAAACAAAGAAACAAACAAACAAAGAAACAAAGAAACAAAGAAACAAAGACCCAAAAATTGTGAATCAAAAAAACAAAAAAAGTAACAAACGAGTTTCTGGGAATTTGAAAAAGTGATCCTATTAGCGCAAATCTGCAATTTATTGTAAAGTCTGTTACCTAAAGTCACGCAGTAACCCAGAACAAAATTAACTTTACTTTGCGAATCATTTTAAAAATAAATCCACGCTGTGTTGTTCATATATGTGACGTCACACGCGTACACAGATAATTATGACGTCACCGCGCATCCCGACACACGCCAAATATTAAAGTTTTATTTTTGGTTTTTATTTCGACAACAGTTTAGTTTGAAGTAGTTGTTTTGCGCGTTGATTATCCTGGTAAATGTCAATTCTCATTCAAGAAACAAACAACGGTTTATTTGACTCCCCCTATTTTTTTCAGGCTTTGATTGGCCGAATTTTTTAATCAACCAATTAGAGCCCAAGGAAAGATAAATCGGCGCGGATAATACGCTTCATGGACACCCAGTCTAAGAACAGTTCACTGTTAAAGTGAAGAAGGCTGCGTTTGCGCCTACAATACACTGCGAATCAAACAAAAAATGGTCATGCTTCAATAAAATATATATTATTTTATTTTTTTGCACTTCTGCTTTTTAGACTTTTGACCAGTACTTTTTTGGTGTTGTTAAATCATAGACCCTGTAGCTTTTCCTTAAGAGTCACACTGGGCTTAGTCTGGTCTAGAGAATAAGCACTCATCAGTTACCTTAGAATAAGGAGGATAAGGTAACAAACAATTTAACTCTCTATTTATCGGAAAAACCGATTGTCCTGGCCGAATCTATAGAACTTGTATGTATGACATTCTCCAAAACATCGCTAGCTTAGACGTAGCGTAGTGATATTTTACAATTGTCTGCACAGCTTAAAACAACCAAATTAAATAAAAAAATGCTTTATTGTCCAAAAGAACGTTCCATCGACAAAGCAGCCTCCAAAAAAAAAAAATAGTGCTAAAGCATAAAAAAATAAGTACATTCATAACTAAACAGCACGGTGGATAGAATAGACCGGTGTTCGGATCTTTATTTATCTCGTTATTAGTTTCTTGAAAACCACAAAAGCTAAAGAAGATTTGCTTATAAAAATGGATGTATAATAATGTTGTGATTAAGACAGCACCAAAACATCAAAATTGTTCAAATGTTGGTTAACGGCATTATAGCTTATGCACGGCAGTATGAACAACGGCACTACTAATATTTTTTGAATTTTTTAAAAACTAAGGCAATTTTCCCACTGTTTTCTGGTACATCCTTCTAAAATATAATTTTATATATATAATAAGTCGTTATTTTTGTTTAGCCCGCTTTATTTTTTATTACACAAAACTTAAACTACAAGTCAAACTGAATGTGATCGTTTAATATCAAACGTGAACCGAGGACTTGGGAAGTAAACAAAGATGTAGGTCAGCGGATTATTTTTGAAGCTGAAACGAACACATTATTTTCTTCGAATTTTAATTTTTGTGTAAAGAGAAATGAAGCAGGTTAAAAAAAAATAACGACTGGTATGTCTGAAAAATATTATTTTATAAGAATATACTAAAAAATAATAGGAAAATTGCCTTAGTTTTTAAAAAATTCAAAAAATATTAGTTGTTCATATCACATCTAACTTTTGTTTACAAAAATCAGCTGGACCACCAGTGACGTGAAAAATTCGACATATATATATATATATATATATATATATATATATATATATATATATATATATATATATAAGATCCAAACACCGGTCTATCCTATCCACCGTGACTAAACAGTACTAAAAATGTATTGCAAACTGTTTTCATCATCAATTTTGCTCACTATATTATTAGAATATTACTGTTTTTTGGACACTTAGATTGAGATATTATTTTTTTTTGTCAAATTTCTAGGTCAACTCATCACTTTGGACGCGCCCAAGATGACTGTGTAAATTTGTCATGTCTTAGGCGTCTTTATAACGAATTGTTTCGCAAATAGACTGTCGTCTTCTATTTTTAGTCCGTAATAACGTCTATATTTTTTGAAAGCCTTAAAAAGAATATTTTTAACGGGTGGGACAATAAACTTGCACCATATCTATTTGTATCAGCCTTGACATTTCTTTTGTGTGGAAATTATTGTCAGTGATTTTATTTATACAGGGTATTTTTATACAGGTGGTTACAACAAAGTTATTTTAAAATAACCATCGTGCTAAAAAAACAGTTTGATATAAAAATAAATGTTGATAAAAACAAATAAAAAAATTTTGATACACGATTTTAATTTTTGACACCCTGTAGATTTTAAAAATATTCATTTTTATATCTGGCTTTTATAGTTTTAAAGCTATTTACCAGCTTTTTAGCAATATTCAGCTATTTTTCTACAATAATTTATTTTTACGATTGTTGTAATAGTTTTCCAATATAATTTCAGAAACGACAAATGCTAGATGTGTGTGTCTGGCTTAAAAAAAGCAAACCCACAAATTGACAGAAAATATAGTAGGTAAATAAAATGAAATGGCAAATTATGTTTTTATCTCAAGTACCTCTCCTAAATATTGATAAATATTATCGAATACGTTTAATACCAACTAAAGTTCTCAAAAGGCTCTATAGATGATACACACTGCAGTAGAACGAAAGGGGGTGGGGGGGGGGGGGGGTTTACTATAAATTATCGAATAACAAAGTTTTTTTTTACTTGAAAACAACCTCATACCATATAATATTTATTTTGTTAAATCTACATGCTTAAAGATAACTTAAAAACAAGGAGAAATCAAGCTATAAAAATGTACTTTTTGCTGAAGTTTCTGGTACTGTGTATATAACGTGTTTTTTACCCTCGTTATTTTCATGTACCAAAGTCACACTTGAAAAGTCTTCCACAACATGTTCTAAAACGCCACTAGATTAAGACTTCTCAAACCTACTGACTTTCTGCGTCTATTTTGGTCACGTTTTTTTAATAACATTTTTTTAACTTGAAAGAGGCGCGAAAGGAAGTGATAAAAGTTCACTAGTTTAAGACTACAACACTTCAAGACAATTTTAAAGATGGCGCTCAAGGCAAGACAAAATATCCATGTATCTATATATATATATACACATTTTTTTTTAAAGCTAAACAAGATTTATGAAGAGTAAACACTTTCACAGAATATTAATGTGGCTTTATCAGGTTAATAACAGATGCGTCGTGATCGTGGATCAGGGATCAGTCCCTTAACAGGTTGATGGAGTTTAGAGGCCAAAGCACTGCCTGATAGATTTCGTCAAAGTGAAAAATTTCGACTATAGGTGTAGAAAAGGCGTGAATCTAATGTGATTTTAACGTTGATAAAAATCACTTGAAACTAACGTAAAAATATTGCAGTTTTATTTTGATAAAGGCATTATTAAAACGCAGTTTTTGGCAACGTTATTTTTTATAACGTTAATGAATGACCTATTAAGCTTGTTTTCATATATGAAATAAACGATTTTTTCTAGCAGCTTTTAAAATCAACGGTTTTTTTTCTCACGCCTTTTTTACGTGTTAAACACGTGATTGTGCTATGTGGGGTATTTTGACAACAAAAGGATTTTGACCCTCATCATCGAAAAAATAGTTATTTCTTCGATGTCCTCATGTATTTTGGTCTGCTTTATCCCCCATTAAAATGTTACTAGTCATACCATTGACAACCTATATAGCGGAATATCATGGCCCGGGCCTCCCAAGCCTGAGGATTTTTTAGATATTTTTCATAAATATTTCACGAATAAAAAAATCAAATTGCAATTAATACTGCATCAAGGGGTCACCCCCCAAGGCATGTTCCTGGGTGCGCCACTGGTGATATATCTCACATTGTGTGCTCTTCGCACTTCAGTTGAGTGACATTTAGAAAAAAATTACTCTCTTCAAATCCAAAAGCTTAACGATTCGGGTAATTTTGTTCTCATTTATCACTCTTTAGGGCGTTATCAATCATATGAATACATATACATCATATACAGATTTGCCACCAAGAGTTAATCTTCTTTACAATATAAGTCTCTGACTTATCAAAAAAGTTTTCGTGGCTGATTGGGTAAAAAGAGGTTTTTGTTTCTCTCATATTTTTCTGTGGGTAGTTTGAAAGCTTAACATCATGAGGGTTCAAGATCTAATGGACACCTAATAAGTGTTAAAAGTTAACTGTTTCGTCCTTATGGGACTCCTCCCCACTAAGCACAAAATCGTAAAAAACGTTAAATAAATGTTGAAAAAAAAATGTTTTTTTGCTAACACAAACTTGTGTTAAAATTAAATCAAATTTTGACATTAAAAAAACATGTAGAAAATCCTAACGAAAATTTCATGTAAAAGCATTACCAAAAATATATTTCTTAATAACGTTAAGAAACCAGCATTAAAAAAACCATAATTTCACTAACATTAAAAATAATACCATCAATATATGGTTATTTTTATAATGTTTTTCCTAGATCTCATTTCTAACGTTGAATTTAAAATATATGAAGCTAATAAATGTTTTGTTTTTTAAACATTAAAAAAAATTATACTATAGAGCGCGCTGCCGCATATTTCCACTACCAGAACGGGCCATCGCCATGTTTAGTTGCATTTCGCTGCGAGTTCATACGAGTCGATAGCAGATACGCTTGGTGCAATTTTGGTTACAATATTTACCTTTTGTAGAAACAAACATGGCAAATTAAAAGCACAATTATTAATAATGATAGTGAATACATATTTGGATAGGAATATTACTCCAGTTGTGTGGGAAAGATGGTATAGTTAAAGAGCAACATATTTGTATGCAGTGATCTAAATGAAGCACCACAACCTAAGGTAAGAAAGTAAACAAAAGAAAAAAAATGGTTTTGTATGAAATATCGCATACCTAACGTTATAGGTAATCAGACAGGGAATGCGACAATTCACCGCGAATGATTAGCCGCCGGACCTTAAGCCGCGTATTCATTTAAGGCAGAATTCGCAAGCCTCGCAGTGGGACCAAACGAATGCTTCGTTTGCATTCATGCTAAATTGAATAGGCGTCTTGAAATTGTTTGCCTCGTATTCACTTGAGCATGAATTGTTTGGCCTCGTAGTGAGGCACTTACTACAAAATTATTGTTTACATAGAATTTTAAATTTTATTTTCAGAAGCTACGGATCCGAATTTCCTTTACTGAGTGTGGAGTTCACGAAAACCTCAAGAGACTGTTTGCTGCCCTGTGTTTCCAAAATAGAAAGATTCCCATTCTTTCTTTTATGATCTCATTTCTTTTGTGATCTGTTCTAGATATTGTCATTGATCTTCTTATTGCACCCATTTCATGTATTTTTATATATGTTAAATTTTACATTCTTTTTTATCTCTCTGCTCCATAAAATATAGTCTGTTCCTGTCTTATCAAATGTGACACCCAAGTATACGTACTCATTGCATGGAGATATTGTTTGTCCATTGTCTAGTTCTAATTTACTGGATTCGTTTCCAATATATAAGTTCTGTGTCGTTTCCACGTTCACTGTTAATTTCCACTTTTGGTATTCCTCCGTTAACTTTCTCATCATATACTCCATGTCTTCTTTATCATTAGCTACAATTACTTGGTCGTTAACAAAATGTAGTGTGTATATGGTAAATCGGTCGTTAAGTTGTATTCCCATGCCGTGTAATTTACGTTTCCAGTTTTTTAGAGCTACTGCAATATATATTTTTAAAAAAATTGGAGAGATACAACATCCCTGTCTTAAGCCTTTCGTTACTAGGGATTTTTTTGAAAGTCGATTTCCAATTTTAATTTTAGATTTTGCCCCTTCGTATATAGTTCTTTTATCGCTTTTATGTATATATGATTGATATTAGTTTGCTTTGACACTGTCCATAATTTTTCTACTGTAACGGTATCATATGCTTTTTGTAGGTCCACAAAGGTAACATGAGTCTCTATATTTCTGGCGCTCCTTTTCTCAATTACTTGTTTTTGACAGAAACATCATCACTACCAGATCTGCCTGCACGAAACCAACTTTGCTCTTCTTCTTCTTGTTCATGAAAATCATTCTCTATTAGATTTCTAAGAATCCTACCGTACAATCTACTTAGAGTACTGGTTACTGAAACTCCTCTGTAATTGTTGCAATCCAGCTTGTTTCCTTTTTTTATGTATTGAGGATATGAATGCAATTTTCCAATCATTCCTGAAGATGTAATCTGCACCTCTCGGATAATTAGTAGCGGATTGTATTCAAATGCCCTGTATAATTTCTGATAAGTATATGACTTGGCAGTTTTTTATCTTATTTATTTCTATAAATAGAGCCATCAAGGGCAATTTTTCATATTTTCAAGAATGCCTCTTACATTATCCAATCCCCTCCCTCCACTTTGCTTAAAGGAAGGACGGAAATTGCGAAAAGCTGAGCACTTTATTTTATTATAATAATAGTCATGACAGAGTCACATCCAGAAAATTGTTTAGGCAGGGCAGCGGAGAGAATTACGAGATGGTGGGGCGACCAGACGTCCGGACCAAACCAGACATGTTCGGCTTTTTGGCTACCCGTCCGGCTCTCAGGCATGTTCTCGTCCGGCTTTTTAGTATGTAATCTTTGCGTTTCAGATGATTTTGAAACTTTGTCGCGCCGTCTGTCTGTCTGTATGTCTGTTTGTAACGACCAACGCGCGTAACTCAAAAACTACTCGCCCGATTTTAATAAAATTTGGTACCGAGGTTGCGTTTTGGCTCTAGATGGCCCATTTAAAAATGAATAAAATCCACCCCCACATAAGCCGAAAAAATTTTTAAAAAAAATACATTAAACATAGTTTGTTTTGTTAAGTGGTGTTACACTGGGAGGGGGGTGATATTAATCTCCAATCGGAAGCAACCCCGGGTTGCGGATAGGCGGTTACTTTCGAGAACCAAAACGGGTTAAAATTACATATTATATTGACAGAGAGAGTCAAAATTTTTTCAAGACAATTTTCCAAAATCACTGGGCTTGCAGGCTTTTTTACGCTGCACAAATCTGGTCACCCTTCGATATGCTGTTTGCCATAAATTGCATTCTTTTGCCTTCGCAGGTTAATATTTGCAGTACAAGGTAGTCCGGTGGTTTAGTGTAATAGGTATTTACCTAACAAGTGCGGAAGGTGGTAGCTTTTCGCATGCGACCGCAGTTTCCAAAGTCACTCGGAGCGTTCCTTAACACCAGTATTTATTAAAGGGTCTACAGTGCTAAGTGCTACAATCCTAGGTTTAAAAGTCTACATTTTGGTTGAAGGTTTAACTTATTTTTCCCGTGAATGCAATAGTTTTTAATATTTATATAAATTGTTCATAAATACACAAAGGTTATAAAAAAAAAATAAAAATAATAAATATTTTGGTTTAACAATGGTAGCCATATTTAAACCTCCAAATGTCACTAGGAAATGTCAAATAAAAACGGTGTAAGTCAGTGTCAGCTGTCCGCTATATTTTACATGTTAATTTTTTAGACAAGTTAGCGACGATTAAACCGATGTTCGATTGTTTTAGTGAATGAGTAATTGAAAAGGGATTCTAATATATCTAGTGCATTTTACAGTATTTAAATATTGATACGTATTTAATACGGTTATGCATCTACAGATATAGTTTTAAGTTATTTATGTATTATTTAGCTTTAAATATTTTTGTATGTAAGTTTTTTTGTCAATCATGGATTATTTCTATTGTTTTTCGAACTTTAAACGACCCCTCAGGGGTGGGTACTACAATTTGAGACTATTTTTAACGGGAATCCTACGACTACATGGACTAAGTTTCCAAAAAATGACATTTGGTTACAAAATTTTTATGTGGTGTTTCTTTATTTCTAAAGTTAATTTGAATTTATATGAGATGAAACTCACTGAGAAATGCTTACTATCATATTGCACATTAGGGTGAACCAAATCTTTGCAGTTATTTGACCTGTGAGTATTAAAAAAATACACTTAAACCGGTCGGTATCAAGTCTATAGACTTGATACTTAAACCCGGTCTACAATGCTAAGTCTTAAGGTCTCAGTAAATACTGGTGTAAATGTCCCTCGATAAACGATTAATACGTCCTCGGATTTTACAAAAAAAAATTGGAAAATGTTTAACAACTTTTTTAAAAACGCGCTAGGACGTCTCCGGAACGTCAAAAAGACCCACAAAACGTTTCAGAGGTCCCAAACGGACGTCCCCGGTACGTTTTACTTTGGTACATTTTTAAAGTATCGGAACGTTTGCTAAACGTCCCTGATACTTTTTGAACGGCCTTTAACCTTTAAAGGTCCTTGGAACGTTTTCAATCATCACTAAAACGTTTATTGAATGTCTTCTAGTTTTGCAGGTATAAGGAATCAAATCAGGCAAACAAACGTTCGAAAAACTTTCTAAAACGTTTTACAAACGGCCTGTGGGAAAGATGTCAAAAAAACGTCCAGAAACGTTTTTCGGCTATTGATATCCCAAGCCCTACGTTTCCAAAATGTCTCCTAGGTCTAGAATTGACGTTTTTAAAACTTTTGATAGGAAATATAGCAAAAAAAATGGTGAAACATCAGGTTCATCCAGAACAGGGACCTTAGAGTTTTATTTTTTTTTAAAGTTTGAAAATTATAAAATAAAAAAACTACGTGGTCCTAATAAACCGAGTCCAGCTTTATTTTTCACAAAAAAAAATAAGTAAAAAAAAACTGATAGATACAAAAATATTGCCCGAGGAACAAAATCCGGTAATGTTTTGAAAGCCACGTTTGTGTGCGGTGGGTAGAATTCGGTTTGTGAATAAATATGTCGATAAAGATGAATAAAACTTTTATATTTTTTAATTCAACTTGCAGATAATTTATAATAAGGAAAACGTTCAAGACCGAGTAGTAGAAAGTATAATTGTTGAGAAATTTGATGAAAGATGTGAGTCGTGGGTGTGCTTGTAGATTTATCTAAAAACATATTTTCTCTCGCATTGCTTTACTGTGATACGTAACTACTAACCTTAGTCTAATCTTTCATTGTGATTTTTAAGGAGGTTATGGTCATAAATTGCTGTATCTTGATAACAAAGAGGTTTGGTGCAAATGTAATTTCATTTCCAGTAATAGATAGGTACCGTCAAACGGGGTGGATCGGGACAGCGGGGTCAATCGGGACAAAACATGTTTTTTACTATTTAAATGGCCTCTGTATCTCAAGGTCAATGTTTTTAGGTTCAATAATATTCAAAACTCATAGGCGATATCTTAGTGAACGCGTTTCTGCAAGTCGCCGGCCAGTTCGCTTTAGCTTTTTGAATGAAGAAGCACGCAAAAAAGCAAAAAAAAATTTGTTCGTTTTTTTATGTTTGATGAGTAAACCTCCTTTTCTGGCTTATTTTTTAAGTTTTTTTTTCCGGTTTTTTTTGCAAAATAATTTTTTTAACCTTCTCTGTCCCGATTGACTCCATTATAGGGGGTTATCGAGCCTTAACACTGAAAAAAATGGGGTCTCCCGATTGACCCCATATGCGGGGTCAATCGGGACACCCACTAAAAAAATATATATAAAATCACCTGTCAAGGTGACAGATATGTGTAACATGTCATTTTAAAGCTTCAACGGTAAGCTATTTGGCGGTGGTTTGAAGTCTATAGCTTTTTTAGAAAAAAAAGTTATTTTGAAAAATATCTGAAAATCGTCCCGATTCACCCCGTTTAACGGTACTTAACTAACCTGCTAATTTTCAAATTGGTTTTCGTATTCCTTCAAAAAAACTAAGCTTTCACTGATAAAATAAAAAATATCACCAAGCACTTTTTTTCAACACTGTCACTTCAAAAATTCGAAAAAATTTATATTATTACCCTTATTGTGATTCGTAACTTCTATCGTAGTGTAATGTTCCATTGTGATTTTTAAGGAGGTTATGATAATAAATTGCATTGCATCTTGATAACAAAGAGGTTTGGTGCAAATGTAATGTAATAATATTGCTGGCTTTCTTTTTGTCTTAAAAATATTGTCTTAACAAAACACCCAGTAATAGATAGTTAACTTACCTTCTAATTTTCAAATTGGTTTTCGTATTCCTTCAAAAAACTAAGCTTTCACTGATAAAATAAAAAATATCACCAAGCACACAAAAAATCTTTACAAAGCGGTCACAATAATAAGTCTAAAAATATCCGGATTTCTTTAACTTTTTTTGAACACTGTCACTTAAAAAATTCGAAAATTTTTTTATTTTGTCCAGTTTTTTGTTATTACTGTACAATAAAGGAAAACGTTCAAGACCGACCAAGTAGTAGAAAGTATAATTGTTGAGAAATTTGTTGAGAGATGTGTCGTGGGTGTGCTTGTAGATTTATCTAAAAACATATTTTCTCTAGCATTGCGATTAATAAATTTGCTATCATAATATGTGAAAATATTTATTTTTGGATTTTCGGTATTTGTCTCATAGTAGGCATATTATTAAAATAACAAAATAAAATTGCCTAGGTCGATATATATATTTTCTCTATTTTATTAACGGCCAGTATATCTGATCTAAGATTTTTATATACATAGGATTAGTCTCTCAACAAGTCTAACTAATTAAAGAAATTTTGATAAACGATTTGTTTCTTTTCTGATCTCGAAACATTTTTGCTTATTCCTGTTTGATTAACGTAAGTCGTCGTAGTTTATAATAACTTAATTTTTCTTAAGTTTAAATTGAAAAAATTATCACTTTCTCGAGGTTAATTTTATTAGGTACAATTAATTTTTTTTAAATAAATACATTTTTAATAAAACTAATTTTTTTTATATAATTTTTAGCCCCAATTATTACCTTTATTTTGATACGTAACTACTAACCTTAGTCTAATCTTCCATTGTTATTTTTAAAGAGGTTATGGTAATAAATTACTGTATCTTGATAACAAAGAGGTTTGGTGCAAATGTAATGTAATAATATTGTTTCCTTCCTTTTTTGCTTAAAATTATTGTCTTAACAAAACACCCAGTAATAGATACTTAACTTACCTTTTAATTTTTAAAAATATGGTCATAAATTGCTGTATCTTGATAACAAAAAGGTTTGGTGCAAATGTAATTTCATTTCCAGTAATAGATAGGTACTTAACTTACCTTCTAATTTTCAAATTGGTTTTCGTATTCCTTCAAAAAAACTAAGCTTTTACTGATAAAATAAAAAATATCACCAACAACGCAAAAAAATCCTTACAAAGCGGTCACAATAATAAGTCTAAAATTCTCCGGATTTCTTTAACTTTTTTTCAACACTGTCGAAAAAATTTATATTATTGCCCTTATTGTGATTCGTAACTTCTATCGTAGTGTAATGTTCCATTGTGATTTTTAAGAAGGTTACGATAATAAATTGCTGCATCTTGATAACAAAGCGGTTTGGTGCAAATGTAATGTAATAATATTGCTTGCTTTCTTTTTGTCTTAAAAATATTGTCTTAACAAAACACCCAGTAATAGATAGTTAACTTACCTCCTAATTTGCAAATTGGTTTTCGTCTTCCTTCAAAAAAAAACTAAGCTTCCATGTATCAAATAAAATACTCTGCCAATATATGGGCCCCTAAGCTCACACTAGGTACTATAGTTATAGTGTACGTGTGAGCTAATATAACTAAAAACTGAAATATATTTTATTCAACTCCAGACTAAATTACCTTTTGTTTGATACCACACAAGCCATGTTTTAACTTAAACTCAAATTTTTGAAATCTACCCCCACCCATAAAAAAAACAAAAACTAAAATGTATTTTGTTAAACTCCGGACTCAATTACCTTTCGTTTGATATCACACACGCCATATTTTCACTTAAACTCTAATTTTTAAAATATACCCTTTTTTTAAAAAAAATTAAAATGTATTTTGTTTAACTGCAGACTCAATTACCTTTCGTTTGATATCACACATGCCATATTTTCACATAAACTCTAATTTTTGAAATCTTCCCCCACCCTTTTATTTGGTTTGTGTTCGGTGGATTTTGTTCATTTTTAAATGGGACCATTTGAGTTTTTGAGTTATGCGCGTTGGTCGTTACAGACAGACATACAGACACACAGACAGACAGACAGACAGACATACAGACAGACAGACAGACGGCGCAACAAAAAAGTTTCAAAATCATCTGAAACGCAAAGATATATAAAATTTTTTGAAATCGGAGCAACTTTTTTTTTCTCGAAAAAATTAGGATCGCCATAGCTCACACTACTATAGTATAGTATATGTGTGAGCTAAATATCACCAAGCACACAAAAAAAAATCTTTATAAAGCGGTCACAATAATAAGTCTAAAAATATCCGGATTTCTTTAACTTTTTTTGAACACTGTCACTTAAAAATTTTTAATTTTGTCCAGTATTTTTGTTATTACTGTACAATAAAGGAAAAAGTTTAAGACCGACCGAGTAGTAGAAAGTATAATTGTTGAGAAATTTGTTGAGAGATGTGAGTCGTGGGTGTGCTTGTAGATTTATCTAAAAACATATTTTCTCTAGCATTGCGATTAATAAATTTGCCATCATAATATGTGAAAATATTTATTTTTGGATTTTCGGTATTTGTCTCATAGTAGGCATATTATTAAAATAACAAAATAAAATTGCCTAGGTCGATATATATATTTTCTCTATTTTATTAACGGCCTGTATATCTGATCTAAGATTTTTATATACATAGGCTTAGTCTCTCAACAAGTCTAACTAATTAAAGAAATTTTGATAAACGATTTGTTTCTTTTCTGATCTCGAAACATTTTTGCTTATTCCGGTTTGATTAACGTGAGTCGTCGTAGTTTATAATAACTTAATTTTTCTTAAGTTTAAATTCAAAAAATTATCACTTTTTTGAGGTTAATTTTACTAGGTACAACTATATTTTCTTCGAATTATCACAAAAAGTGAAGAGATTAGCATAGCATCCATTTAGTTTCTTCTTTAATTTTTTTCAAATAAATACATTTTTAATAAAACAAATTTTTTTTTATAATTTTTAGCCCCAATTATTACCTTTATTGTGATACGTAACTACTAACCTTAGTCTAATCTTCCATTGTGATTTTTAAGAAGGTTATGGTCATAAATTGCTGTATCTTGATAACAAAGAGGTTTGGTGCAAATGTAATTTCATTTCCAGTAATAGATAGGTACTTAACTCAGTAACGCACCCAGGAATATGTCTTGGGGGGGGGGGCGAGGCCTCATAATGTCGTATTTCATGCTATTTTTTGTGTTTATTCATGAAATATGTGGAAAATATATACAAAAATCATTGGTTTTCGTATTCCTTCAAAAAAACTAAGCTTTTACTGATAAAATAAAAAATATCACCAACAACGCAAAAAAATCTTTACAAAGCGGTCACAATAATAAGTCTAAAATTCTCCGGATTTCTTTAACTTTTTTTCAACACTGTCGAAAAAATTTATATTATTACCCTTATTGTGATTCGTAACTTCTATCGTAGTGTAATGTTCCATTGTGATTTTTAAGAAGGTTATGATAATAAATTGCTGCATCTTGATAACAAAGAGGTTTGGATTAACTAACCTTCTAATTTTCAAACTGGTTCTCGTATTCCTTCAAAAAAACTAAGCTTTTACTGATAAAATAAAAAATATCACCAAGCACACAAAAAAAATATTTACAAAGCGATCACATTAATAAGTCTAAAAATCTCCGGATTTTTAGTATTTTTAAACACTGTCACTTAAAAAAATCGAAAAAATCAATATTATAACCTTCATGGTGATTCGTAACTTCTAAACGTAGTCTAATCTTCCATTGTTATTTTTAAGGAGGTTATGGTAATAAATTACTGTATCTTGATAACAAAGAGGTTTGGTGCAAATGTAATGTAATAAAATTGTTACCTTCCTTTTTTTCTGAAAATTATTGTCTTAACAAAACACCCAGTAACAGATACTTAACTAACCTTCTAATTTTCAAATTGGTTCTCGTATTACTTCAAAAAAACTAAGCTTTCACTGATAAAATAAAAAATATCACCAAGCACACAAAAAAAATTCTTTGCAAAGCGGTCATAATAATAAGTCTAAAAATCTCCGGATTTCATTAAGTATTTTTAAACACTGTCACTTAAAAAAAAATCGAAAAAAATCAATATTATTACCTTTATTGTGATTCGTAACTTCTAAACGTAGTCTAATCTTCCATTGTTATTTTTAAGGTTATGGTAATAAATTACTGTATCTTGATAACAAAGAGGTTTGGTGCAAATGTAATGTAATAAAATTGTTACCTTCCTTTTTTCTGAAAATTATTGTCTTAACAAAACACCCAGTAATAGATACTTAACTTACCTTTTAATTTTTAAATTGGTTCTCGTATTCCTTCAAAAAAAACTAAGCTTTCACTAATAAAATAAAAAATATCACCAAGCACACAAAAAAAAATCTTTGCAAAGCGGTCACAATAATAAGTCCAAAAATCTCCGGATTTCATTAAGAATTTTTAAACACTGTCACTTAAAAAAAAATCGAAAAAAATCAATATTATTACCTTTATTGTGATTCGTAACTTCTAAACGTAGTCTAATCTTCCATTGTTATTTTTAAGGAGGTTATGGTAATAAATTACTGTATCTTGATAACAAAGAGGTTCGGTGCAAATGTAATGTAATAAAATTGTTACCTTCCTTTTTTGCTTAAAATTATTGTCTTAACAAAACACCCAGTAATAGATACTTAACTTACCTTTTAATTTTTAAATTGGTTCTCGTATTCCTTCAAAAAAAAACTAAGCTTTCACTAATAAAATAAAAAATATCACCAAGCACACAAAAAAAAATAATCTTTGCAAAGCGGTCACAATAATAAGTCCAAAAATCTCCGGATTTCATTAAGTATTTTTAAACACTGTCACTTAAAAAAAAATCGAAAAAAATCAATATTATTACCTTTATTGTGATTCGTAACTTCTAAACGTAGTCTAATCTTCCATTGTTATTTTTAAGGTTATGGTAATAAATTACTGTATCTTGATAACAAAGAGGTTCGGTGCAAATGTAATGTAATAATATTGTTTCCTTCCCTTTTTGCTTAAAATTATTGTCTTAACAAAACACCCAGTAATAGATACTTAACTTACCTTTTAATTTTTAAATTGGTTCTCGTATTCCTTCAAAAAAAACTAAGCTTTCACTAATAAAATAAAAAATATCACCAAGCACACAAAAAAAATTCTTTACAAAGCGGTCACAATAATAAGTCTAAAAATCTCCGGATTTCCTTAACTTTTTTTAAACACTCTCACATAAAAAATTCGAAAAAATATTAATTTTTTGTAGTTCGCACCCCAAAATCGATTTGAAAAACTGCGCGATCTCGCGTTCGGGGCGAGTTTCACGCGTCTTAGCGCGTCGGGACGTCCGGCGTCGGTTTTGACAATAGACTGTGAAAGCAGCAGGCAATGGATCTGCAAGGTGGCCAAAATTCACACGCCTGGGACGCCGACGCGACGCCAAGACACACAGTGAGACCACGCCGCGAGATATCTAGAAAAACAATATGTTTATGCACTTTTGGGACTAAAATAGTCACTTTAGTCCCTAGTTTTATAGTCTAAAGCTCAGTTACTCTAAGGTCTAAAGTGACCCTTTTAATCTATAGGGATTAGTATAACTTTTTTACATAAAAACGATTGCAAAAATCATATTTTAAATAAAAACTGGTATACACCACGGCACTAAAAAGTTACCGCTCTTAGTGTTCCGACAAGACACTGAAAGAAGTCACACGCGTTTTAAGATTAAGACCAAAATTCCATTCACAAGAAAATCCGCGGCGCCACGAGTGAAATGTGGAACTGCTGTTAAATGAAAGAAGGTAAGCTTCTAGCGTGTTGCTGATTTTTTTCCTTTGTTTTAGTTCAATAAACGTCTGTTTTCCCAGACGGGGTGAATTTAACTTTGGGGTAATTTTTTTTTGAAATCTCTAGTTTTCTCCCCTTCGGGCACAGCCATCTATTTGGTGGTGATCCAGAGAACACCCTGTATAATGTACACCATATTTTTTATCGAAATCGAATCGCTAATTCCAAAAAACCCCCTACCCCAAATTTGTTTGCAAAAATATTCACCCTGTATCTCGGTTAATATCAACTTTTCAACTAAGACAGGTGTAGCTAAATTTTAATATTTTGATCCAAGGAATTAACAGTTTTACAATGTACCATTAGGCTGGATCCACATGCATCCGTGATACGCATCCGTTGTGTACCACGTGATAAATATAAACCAATAACATTTTAGGCGGATTTTTTTCCCTTAAATATCATTGGTCGATATTGATCACGTGGTACACAACGGAAGCGTATCACGGATACATGTGGATCCAGGCCTATACCTTGTGTTTCGGACGGATACATTTTGTTTCGGACAATTACGTTTCTTAACATTTTATGTTGCTACAACTTTGATAATTTTGGCTCACACTACTACTATACTATAGTAGTTAGCTCACACTACTACTATACTATAGTAGTGTGAGCTATGGTGATCCTAATTTTTTCAAACACAAAAAAGTTGCTCCGATTTTAAAAATTTTTATATATCTTTGCGTTTCAGATGATTTTGAAACTTTTAGCTCACACTACTACTATAAGTAGTGTGAGCTATGGTGATCCTAATTTATTCGAGAAAAAAAAGTTGCTCCGATTTCAAAAATTTTTATACTTTGCGTTTCAGATGATTTTGAAACTTTTTTGTTTTGCTGTCTGTCTGTATGTCTGTCTGTAACGACCATAACTCAAAAACCGCTTTGGTACCTAAGTTGGGTCTTGGGCCGTGATGGTCCCATTTAAAAATGAACAAAATCCACCGAACGCAAGCCAAATAAAAGGGTGGGGGTAGATTCCAAAAATTAGAATTTATGTGAAAATATGGCGTGTGTGATATCAAACGAAAGGTAATTAAGTCTGGAGTTAAAAAAATTTATTTTAGTTTATTTTTAAAAAAAGGGTGGGGGTAGATGTCAAAAATTAGAGTTTAAGTGAAAATATGGCGTGTGTGATATCAAACGAAAGGTAATTGAGTCTGGAGTTAAACAAAATACATTTTAGTTTTTTTTAAAAGGGTGGGGGTAGATTAAAAAAATTTGAGTTTAAGTCAAAACAAGGCTTGTGTGGTATCAAACGAAAGGTAATTGAGTCTTGTTGAATAAAATATATTTCAGTTTTTGATTATATTAGCTCACACTATAACTATAGTACCTAGTGTGAGCTTAGGTGCCCATAGATTGGCAGAGTATTTTGTTGCGTCGTCTGTCTGTCTGTACGCGTCTGTATGTCTGTCTGTAACGACCAACGCGCATAACTCAAAAACCGCTTGCTCGATTTTAACGAACTTTGATACCTGGGCTGGGTTTTGGGTCGAGATGGTCCCATTTAAAAATGAATAAAATCCACCCAACAAAAGCCAAATAAAAGGTGGGGGAAGATTTCAAAAATTAGAGTTTATGTACAAATATGGCGTGTCTGATATCAAACGAAAGGTAATTGAGTCTGGAGTTAAACAAAATACATTTTAGTATATTTAAAAACAGGGTGGGGGTAAATTTCAAAAATTAAAGTTTAAGTGGAAATATGGCATGTGTGATATCAAACGAAAGGTAATTGAGTCTGGAGTTAAACAAAATACATTTTAGTTTAAGAAAAAGGTGGGAGTAAATTTCAAAAATTAGAGTTTAAGTTAAAACATGGCTTGTGTGGTATCAAACGAAAGCTAATTGAGTCTGGAATTGAATAAAATATATTTTTTAGTAATATTAGCTCACACGTACACTATAACTATAGTACCTAGTGTGAGCTTAAGTGCCCATAAATTGGCAGACTATTTAAGGTTTTGTTAATTTGTGAGACCTTTTGCCAGAATAGCAATTTTTTTGTTTATTTCGGACACTATCGAAGAAATTTCACGTTTCGGACGTTACAGATTTTTTGTTTCACTTATCTTAACTTGTCACAGTTTTAATTTATTTAGAGAAAATTGTGATGTTTTGGAGGATTAAAAAACCTTGGTGACAAAATATTTTTTAAATATTGAAATAAGTTTTAGAACTACAAGTAAATACTCTGCCAATATATGGGCCCCTAAGCTCACACTAGGTACTATAGTTATAGTGTACGTGTGAGCTAATATAACTAAAAACTAACATAAATTTTATTCAACTCCAGACTAAATTACCTTTTGTTTGATACCACACAAGCCATGTTTTGACTTAAACTCAAATTTTTGAAATCTACCCCCACCCTTAAAAAAAACAAAAACTAAACTGTATTTTGTTAAACTCCGGACTCAATTACCTTTCGTTTGATATCACACACGCCATATTTTCACTTAAACTCTAATTTTTCAAATATACCCCCACCCTTTTTTTTAAATAAATTAAAATGTATTTTGTTTAACTCCAGACTCAATTACCTTTCGTTTGATATCACACACGCCATATTTTCACTTAAACTCTAATTTTTGAAATCTACCCCCACCCTTTTATTTGGTTTGTGTTCGGTGGATTTTGTTCATTTTTAAATGGGACCATCTCGGCCCAGAACCCAGCCTAGGTACCAAATTTCATTAAAATCGGCCAAGCGGTTTTTGAGTTATGCGCGTTGGTCGTTACAGACAGACATACAGACAGACAGACAGACAGACAGACAGACAGACAGACAGACAGACAGACAGACATACAGACAGACAGACAGACAGACAGACAGACAGACAGACAGACAGACAGACAGACAGACAGACAGACAGACAGACAGACAGACGGCGCAACAAAAAAGTTTCAAAATCATCTGAAACGCAAAGATATATAAAAATTTTTGAAATCGGAGCAACTTTTTTTTTCTCGAAAAAGTTAGGATCACCATAGCTCACACTACTATAGTATAGTATATGTGTGAGCTAAAAATGGGGGATTAGAATTCTAAAAACTTCAAGGTTAAGTTTAATATACTTATGTTTCCTTCTTGTTACGGTATTTTACAAAATATACATGTTTGAAAATTAAAATTAACCCGAGTAACACCGTTTTTAAATGTATTTCCTATGTTTTTTGAGTTTTTGAAGGTTTTTTCGTCATTATAAGAGATAAAACCAAATTTCTATTGGTTCTAATAAAATGGATCGTGCTTAAGAATTTTTACTAGACATTTTTTTCGAAACATTGGAACAAATATTTTTTTTTTCTTGAGTTAAATAAAATTTCGTATTTTGGCCGTTTAAAAAAAAACACCCTTATATCTAGTATCGTTAAATGCAATTAGTAACGGTGTTGGTTAATAGCGTTTCATTATTTCCCCTTTATTTCTTTATATTCTTTGTATTTTTATATTGTTTGTGTGTGCTAATCTTTTTACAGGGTTAAAAATATTTTTAAATAATAAAAATATTAAAAACATGAAAAAAATTAAATTTTCAGTACGGTATATACGTCAATTTAAGGAAAATTTTACGCTAATTCCAGAAATCGAAAAAATTGAGGGTCATTCCAAAAGAAAGCACTACTCGATAAAATATCAAAATAAAGTCAAAAAATTATTTTGAAAAATACAGATTTATTATTTTTTATTACAAAACTCAACTTAGAATCAAAATTCGCATTTTACATTTGTTTTATGAATATTATTAAACTTAATAAACATTTGTAAAATTACAGGGTGTCCCAAGTTCAATGTTTTTGGGGGTTTCAGGTGCTTCTACGGCAGGAAGGTAAGAGACGTATTTTTATATAAAAAGCCGTTTTTAAGCTACATCGGGTTTTTAAGCTGCATTTAGAGAGTGGGCCTATAACTCTTTTATTTCTCTCGTGTTAATCATTACAAGTATCTGAGAGATTCTTTTATACAAGGTGACTAATTAAAAAGAATCCACCTGGATTTTTTCAAAAATTATCAGGAAATGAAAAAACCGCCGAAACACGTCGATTTTGTTTACAAGGGGGACACTTTTTGGCTATCTTAAAATTTTTGTAGCCTGAACCCCCTTCGACGGGTATACTTTACCCCCATATTTTAAATTACTTTTTTGTTACCTATTGTGAAAAATCGTTTATTTTATATTGTTTGTGCGTGTGTGTGTATATGTATGTATAGGTTTTATATCTTTGCATATTTTTTTTCGTTGTTTACATTGATAAATATGTTATTAGAATTAAGTATTGACATTCTTTTTTTTTTGAGTAATTAGCTATTAGTGACGATTTATATATTGTATTTTACAACCATTTTGAGGAAAAAAAAATAAAGATAAAGATTTGATTTGAATAGGGAAAGTGGATCTAGTGATATTTTGTTTTGAAGCTCTCTTAAATATCTTTATAACCGTGTAAAAATTTCGAAAATCCATCAATTAGTTTTTGAGATATTTGCTTTCAAATTTCCAAATTTAACATAGAATGATAAAATAAAAATTAAATCCGAAAAATATAAAATTCTAATTAAATTTTTATTTTATCAGTCCATGTTAAATTTGAAAGTTTGAAGACAATTATCTCAAAAACAAATTAATAGATTTTTGAAATTTTTACACGCCTTCAAAACAAGGTATCGATAGACCCACTTTTCCTATTAAAAATATAGGGGTAAAGTATACTCCTCGAAGGGGGTTCGTGCTACAAAAATTTCAAGATAGCCAAAAAGTGTCCTCCTTGCAAACAAAATCGACGTGTTTCGGCGTTTTTTTAATTTCCTGATAATAGGGTGTTTGACAGTAGTAAAAAATAAATATATATTTATTTTTAGATATCTCTTTAGGTCTTGGGAATGCTAAAAACAAACTTTTTTGTTTAATTTTTTCTCAAATACATAGTTCTTTTAATTAAATAAATTCATTGAATTAAAACAATTAGCCACGTGATTCAAAACAGGCGGTCTACCAATCAGCTGCGTGGGAAGTCACAAAACAGTAAACTCCTCGAACGAACCTATTTTCTGTGTTATTTTCTTATGGAAGGTAATGTTTGCTTTGGTTTAAAGTGCGAATTATCGTCCTAAATTAGATTTTATTTTATGTTTTGCTTATAAAAAAATGTTCAATGGAAAACGGATTCTCCAAAGCCGATAGCTCCTACTTGCCAATGCTGAACACCTTTGTGGTGGCAGACTTCTTTGCCAACAACAGTGAGTTTTGTTCTGCGGAATTTAGAAACGTTAAAATGTTGTAAGTATTCGATGAGTTGTTTTGTATATAACTGAACGTTTTTTTACGATATTCTTCGCCTACTTTTACTCATTTTTTGTTTAATATGCCACTTACAATAAATTCATTATCTGAAAAAAATTAAAATAAAAATCATGTAATAAACCGACGAAGGGACAGGGAGGCAAAAAGTATACAACGACCATATGTTACACTGCATAGTCCTGCGTAGGTACTGCCTAGTCCTGCCTATGCACTGCCTAGTCTTGCATATGCACTGCCTAGTCTTGCATATGCACTGCACATTTAGCCTGCAAGTGCACTGCCTAATCCTGCATTTAGAGTTACTCCCTAGTCGTGCCTAATAACTGCCTAGCACCGCCTAAAAATTTGTACAGCTTTTTGCCTATTATAGTTGTTCACCCCTTGTAATAAACATAACCTCAAAAATTTCGTCGTCACTTACGAAATAGTTACATATATTATAGACAACGTGAGAAAAATTAATAGAAACATTTTAGTTATACTCACATCAAAGTGAGCTTCACAAATGTAAAGTGAAGATGTATTAGATAAGGCCCTTGGGTCTCTTCGAACAAGTTCTAGTCACTTTTTCCGTTATTTTACTGCTGTAGGCACATGAATAAATAGTTTTTTAGGTGTTTTTGTGCTAGTATTCGAACACTCAGGCACTACACACCACTTATAGGACATTTTTTTACATAAAAAACAGTAAAAACAAATAAACACTTGAGTGCCGTGTATCTGTCCGCGAGTTTACTGCGCTGTGACGTCATTGCAACGCCATGCTAGAAATGAGCGTTTTAGCGGCAAATTCAAATCGGAAATTAGAAAATTTGATTTTAAATGTGTTCCATGATAAAATATACTATTTTAACAATTTTGCATAGCAAATTAGGAATCTATGTATCATTCTAAACTCTTTTCTAAAATTTGTCAAATACCCTATTTTTGAGAAAATCCAGGTGGATCCTTTTTAAATTGTCACCTTGTATTTGTGTATTATGTAGAAAGATTTATTGTCCTTACGTATATAACAGCAAAGACTTTAATTACAAAATACTTTATCTGTCGTATCTTTAAAGGAGGAACTTGAAATTTTATAATTTTTATATTTTATTTTGTTATTGTTCTGTCTTTGGTATGTGTTTTACTTTTTACTTTAATTAACAGCTTTCACTTTGGTTGTGTTATAGATTAAGTAAGACTAATTTAGAAAAACAAATAATGTTTTATTTATGATAAGTGATATTTGTGATCACTTTTAATAAAGAAAAACTAGAGTTTTTCTATTCTTTGCAGATAAATATTTTAAAAAAATTAGGCATTATTAGAGCTACCCTATATAATTGAATGTTTAACTTAACACTGGTCTGCAAAAAAAATTCTTGAGCCCTGGCATTATTTCCCCTGATTCTTATGTAAGACGACGCCCTGAATACAAATATAGCTTGCGTTTTCTTCTACCACCCACCATTTTTCAGGGAGCAGCCCTTTTACCTATTTTTATCATTTTTCAATAATAATTACAATATTATCGACATAAATTTGAATTTGTCAGTATAAAGAGAGTTATTTTAGTTTCAAACAATAATAAATACATGGGCGCACCCAGAGGAGGGGGCCTTGGGGCCCGGCCCCCCCCCAAGCCTATGATTTTTTTACATATATTCCACATGTTTCATAAAAAAAAATACAAAAACTAGCTTAAAATTCGACATCATGAGGCTATAGAGGCGTCGGGCCCCCCAAGACATATTCCTGGGTGCGCCATTGCTAAATAAGAACTTTCGTACCTTCACTTGGTGCTTGCTTTCCTTTTATACCCTAAGGTACAACCCTCTCGTTAAAAAAACCAGCAGTACTCCGCCAACATGCTTGCATTTCACTTCCCTGAAAACCTCTTTTCCAACTTAGAGATGTCTTGATGAAACCGTTCCCCGTATTCATCCGAGACCGCTCCTAAATTTTCAGGAAAGAAGATCAAATGCGAGAGAAGGAAGTGCACTTTAAGGGACATGTTACATCCCATGGCCTTGTACGCTAAGAACAATTCCTCGACCTGAGCGACATAATCATCACTTTTATGGTTACCCAAAAAGTTCTTACATACGTTTTGGAATGCAAATCAAGCTCGTTTTTCTTTTTGATTCAGGTGTTCAATAAACGTCGAATCTTGAAAAAGTTGTCTATTCTGGGGCCACACAAAAACACCTTCCTTGATTTTAGCCTCACTAAGACGAGGAAATTTAGTTTTCAAAAATATGAATGCGTCGCCTGTTTTGTCCAGTGCTTTTACAAACTGTTCGATCAATCCAAGTTTGATGTGCAAAGGCGGCAAGTAAATATTATCTTGCGGGACTAATAAGGGTCGTTGGCGACATTTTTCTGACCGGGAGTAAATCTTTCTCGCAAAGGCCTGTTCCGTACTATGTAATGTTTATCCCGTGCTCGGCTGTCCCATTCACAAATAAAGCAAAAATATATTTTTTTATTATAGTTTCTGCATGAGCGTATACAAGGAGGGAGGGGGGATTGTGGGGCGAAAGCCCCCCCCCCCCCCAAGAATCTAAAAATAGATTATGTTAAAACTATTTATTTTCCTACTTTTTAGTATGTTAATAAATAAAAGTGGAAAAAATTTCCAAGCCCCTCCAAGGCGATTTTTTGTATACGCCAGTGGTTTCTGTATACAGTGAAACCTCTCCTTAAGGACACCTCTAATAAGCGGACACTCCCTTTAAGCGGACAAATTTGTTGGAACCAAGCTTTTCCCTATTTCATTACCTGTAAAATTCACTCCTGTAACCGGACACTCTAATAACCGGACGCGGACAATTTTTGTTGGTTAAAAAATTCTGAAACCTCCCTTAACCGGACGCGAACCTCTGACAACGGGACGGAGCGTTGCGCCTCATTGGCATAAATATTATGTAGTATGTTAAGAACAACGCACTCTGCAGCCAGTGAATTACCTCTTTCCGTTTCAATGCGGAGACTAAATACTTCTCTCGTATTTACAACATATTTTATTCGGCGGGACTGTGTGTTTGATTTTTATTGTTCAGTTGGGTAGTAATAGATCTTTGTAAACAGGCGCCTAGTAAAAAACTTCTTATTTTACGTGAAAAAATGGAAGTTATTAACGTTTCGGAGAAGGAACATCTATCAGCACGAATGATCGCTGAAAAATTTAATATCAGAAAAACACAAGCAGCGGAAATTGTTAATAAATATATATTAAAATTTCGCAGTTCCCTCTTATAAGCGGACACCTCCAATAAACGGACAAAATCGACGGAACCGTGAGTGTCCGCTTATAGGAGGTTTCACTGTATATATACTTTTATATACTAATATGTTCCTTTATACTTTGCTATTACCTTTACCGTTAAGCTGCTGGCAGCTAAAATTTTATAAAAATAATTAGAAAATGCCCCCCCCCCAAACAAATGGCTTACCACCTTGCTATAAATATTAATGCTTGAGAACACTAAACTCTCCAATCTCTGAGAAATAATGATGTTAAGGCCAAAAAAAATCCTTTGCGTCCCACCAAACTATCGAAAAACAGTAAAAATAGGTAGGGAGGTCTCCCCCGAAGATGGGGGGTGATGGGGGAAAACGGAGTTCATATTTGGATTCAGGATGTCATTTTACATTAGAATCGGCAAGAATGGTGTCAGGGCCGATTTTCATGCCGACCAGTGTTATCTATCAATCTATCTATTTATGGAAATTTCATTTTGATGTAAATTGCTTTTTTATAAATGTGTTTATATAAGTCATTAAACCGGTAGGTTCTTCAAAGCTACCGGACAATATACTTCTTAAAATTGCTTATAATCGTCGGATCGTGCTTGATGTCGACTAGCAATTTTCTTCTTTTGGCGTCTTCTCTCAAATCATACAAGGGTTTACACTCCTGTAAAATAAAAACAAACAGGGTGTCAATGAAATGATCGCAGAGTGCGATAACATTCGCGCCGACACCAGAGACCTTTTCAAGCGGTGAACCGTTCCGTTATTAGTTAAACGTCAAAAAGTCAAAAAATTATGCATGTTCATTCTTTCTACCTCCGGAGCAAGGTTGATGATCATTTATGACTCATATGTGAGTGGGACTTGCAGCCCTTCCGCTGCTATCACTACTGGGTCTATTGTGGCTCACTTTTGAGTGGTTTCTCACCACTGTATGCCTAATCCTCCGAAAAGGTTAGCTATTAGTTTGGGTGAGACACTGTTCAGATCTTCTGAATCAATCTGAGGTTTACCGAAAGTGTTTTGACGTAAACTTGCAATAGCCGGACATTCGCACTACACGTCTAACTGTTTCGTCATCCTCCATACAGAGTCTAGATTCGGTCTCTTCTGTTATTCCCATTCTGTGCATGGGTACTCTTAGTCGATAGTGACCCGTAAAAAGTCCGGTCACTATACGGATCTCCTGTCTGGTAAGTCCAATGATATTCCTGGCTCTCTTTTGACAACGTCCTTTAATGAACTCTTTAGAGTGAGCCAGTTCTGGTATATTCATCCAGTATTGTTGGAAGCTGTTCTCCATCCATCTCAATATGGTTAATTAAGCAGCATTGTATGATATCCCCAGGGCAGTTCGGGGCCGAAAAATTCGGCAGATGCCGCTTCCCTCGCTGCCTGGTCTGCGGCCTCATTTCCCTCGTGCCCAGAATGCCCTGGTATCCATATTAATGGCACATTATTAGCACTACCAAGCGCATTCAGTGAATCCCTGCAGCTTCTCATGGTTCTCGATGAGACCGTATAGGCATCAAGCGCTCTTAAGGCTGCTTGACTGTCGGAGAAGATTTTTATTGTCCTGTTGGTCCATTCGTGGTCAGTAATCCACCGGGCAAACAGTTTAATGGAGTTCGGCCTGAAATATAGTAGCCAATTGGCCGACACTATGTTGAATCTCGATACTAACAACTCCAGATCCAACGCCTGATGGCATTTTGGATCCGTCGGTATACCAGAAGTTATCGTTATTTGAAAAATTGCTCCTGTTCTTTAACCAGTCCTCCCTCTCTGGGAGTATAATGTTGTATAGCTTTTTGCTGTACACTGTGTTGGGCATCACGTCGGATATCACTCCTAGAGTTGCATCCAACTATTGTTCCTTAATTAGGGCTGTTGACATCACTTTGTTTGCCCTGCCATCCTGGTGGTTGGCCCTTATTTTATAAGTTGCTCATCGTGCTTTCGCCTTTAAGAAAATGTGAAGCGAACTTAAGTACACGGTCCGTAAATAAACCGGTTGTCTGGTAACACCCAGCGAATAAGAACTCGGCAGCCTATGACGCGGCAATATGCCTGCTCCACGATCAATAAAGAGAGACCTATACGTTATATTATAAGAGAAATAAAGATAGATGCCGTAAAAATACCAAAATTTATTAAAAAATCAAATAATTTTATGTTCATATTAATTTAACTTTTTTAGCCGAACACTGCAATGTTGATTTTTTTTGTGAAAGGAGGTAATTAAAATGAGTTTTTTTTAGACATTTTATCAAAAAAATTAAAAGAAAGGAAATTGAAATGACTAAGTCAATGGCAGTAAGGGAACATTCATAAATTACATAACACAAGGATTTTTTACATTGACTGTAACGCTAATATTCCTTCCTTCCTACTTGAGCATTATACAGGGGGTGTTCCAAGTTGAGTGTCCACCATTGCTAACTTTTTTATTATTAAAGATAGAAAAAAGTTTACATTGGCAAACTAGTAGAATTTTCAAATAAAAAAATTAAACAATGAGTTTTCAAGTTTTTCAAAAAACAAAATTATAATTTTAAAAAATTCTACCAGTTTGCCAATTAATTTTTTTTTCTATTTTTAATAATAACAAAGTTAGCAATATGGTGGACTTTTAACTTGGAACACGGTGGACTTTTAACTTGGAACACCCAGTATATATTTTAATAATGGTCCTCATCAGTTTTGTTTTTAAATCATATTGCAAGTAACAAAAACTAAACCTATCTAATTATAGAATAGTTACAAAATAATTTTCTTTAACTTTTTTACTGTTTTTCGACTCTCATCAGTCCCTGTATCATCAAGCTTTCGTTTCATTGTGGATTAATTTTGCTTTTTGGCATTTATAAATTTGATTCTTATACTTAATACTAATAAATTTACCAATTTATATGGAATAGAAACTTTTTCAAATATAAATTTAGTGGATCGCTTCATGATATTTGTTTTAATAAATTTTAAATTACCAGCATGCAATTTATGAACCATTTGTCCATTTTGTTAACATCTTCTTTCCATGATGATGAAGGCTTAGTTAACCAAGTTCAGGGAATCTTTCGTGCTAAAATCCTGCAATATAAACTAAACCATCTTTTTCTAAAATTTCTTTTCGTTAGTCTTAAATACCGTTTCCACCAATGCATGCTCACCCCGATTCAAAAAACGCATCAGGTGACGTTGCATTTAAAACCGGTGCAAATCCATGGCCCCTCACGTGCGGTTTTTTAATCGGGGTGGGCGGGCATGCATTGGTGGAAACAGGGTATGATACATTTATAGCAAGCACGGAACAGGTATAAACACTACGTACAAGACGACAAGACCCAAAATGTACAAAGTGTCCTGGCAAAAGACGAAATTACGCTATAAACAGCGTTTGACTGCTGATTGCTAGGAAAACTGTGACGTATCTCTGACGTCACGGCCGTCATGACACTGAGTTACCAGATAACCGGTTTATTTAAGGACCGCGAGTTTAGTAAGCATTCAAGCGCAGTCGATGGGCTAGAGCTCATTGCACCATATATTGCAAGACGGAGCAGGGTTTTAACCGAACCGTCCACCGCTTGAAAAGGTCTCATATATTAGTTTATTGTGGTTTACACTGTCTTTGGAAATACCCTGTATATAGAGTGTGAATGAAATGATTTTACAAACTCTGCCAGCGGATAGTACTGATAAAAATATAAAAAAAATTGGTCCTGAAATGCATGGTAGGGCAAGTACGAGCAGTTAAATAGCACAAGTTAAAAATGTATTTTTTAAATAGCAACTTTAAGACTAAATACTACTACTACTATGTCGGTTTAGAACGTTTTTCTACGTTGTCCGACGCCTATTCTCCACCTCCTTCGATCCGGACAATCATCATCTGTTAGATTTTAGCTCACACATATACTATAATATAGTAGTGTGAGCTATGGTGATCCTAATTTTTTCGAGAAAAAAAAAGTTGCTCCGATTTCAAAATTTTTTATATCTTTGCGTTTCAGATGATTTTGAAACTTTTTTGTTGCGCCGTCTGTCTGTCTGTCTATCTGTATGTCTGTCTGTAACGACCAACGCGCATAACTCAAAAACCGCTTGGCCGATTTTAATGAAATTTGGTACCTAGGCTGGGTCTTGGGTCGAGATGGTCCCATTTAAAAATGAACAAAATCCACCGAACACAAACCAAATAAAAGGGTGAGGGTAGATTTAAAAAATTAGAGTTTATGTGAAAATATGGCGTGTGTGATATCAAACGAAAGGTAATTGAGTCTGGAGTTAAACAAAATACATTTTAATTTATTTAAAAAAAAGGGTGGGGGTATATTTCAAAAATTAGAGTTTAAGTGAAAATATGGCGTGTGTGATATCAAACGAAAGGTAATTGAGTCCGGAGTTTAACAAAATACATTATAGTTTTTGTTTTTTTTTTAAGGGTGGGGGTAGATTTAAAAAATTTGAGTTTAAGTCAAAACATGGCTTGTGTGGTATCAAACAAAACAAAAGGTAATTTAGTCTGGAGTTGAATAAAATATATTTCAGTTTTTAATTATATTAGCTCACACGTACACTATACCTACCTATAGTACCTAGTGTGAGCTTAGGGGCCCATATATTGGCAGAGTATTTTTGACTCATTGATCTTTGGATTGACTGTTGCCATTCTAGTTTAGGACGCCTTCTTTTTCTGCGCCCAATTGGTTGCCATTCTAGGACCTGCTTTGGTAATCTTTCGTCGTTCATTCGTTGTACATGGCCGTACCATATCAGTTGCCTTTTAGTGATGTCATCCGTTATGCTTCCCTCGATTCCCATTCTTTCTTTTATGATCTCATTTCTTTTTTGTTTTGTATTTTTCTGTTACGCGACAAGTCTCTATTCCATACAACAGCGTGCTTTTCACCATTGTTTCATATATGTTAAATTTTACATTATTTTTTATCTCTCTGCTCCATAAAGTACTGTTAAGACATCCAATAACCTTTTTTGCTTTTACTATTCCTTTTTCCAATTCTTTACAGTCTGTTCCTGTCTTATCAAAGGTGACACCCAAGTATACAAACTCATTGCATGGAGATATTGTTTGTCCATTTTCTAGTACTAACTCACTGGATTCGTTTCCAATACATAAGTACTGTGTCTGGTCCACGTTCACTGTTAATCCCCACTTTTGGTATTCTTCTGTTAACTTTTTCAACATTTACATGGTCGTCAGCAAACTGTAGTGAGTATGTGGTAAATCGGTCGTTAAGTTGTATTCCCATGCCGTGCACTTTACGTTTCCAGTTTTTTAGAGCTACTGCGATGTATATTTTAAAAAGAGTTGAAGAGATACAACATCCCTGTCTTAAGCCTTTTGTTACCAGGAGTTCTTTTAAAAGTCGATTTCCAATTTTAATTTTAGATTTTGACCCTTTGTATAGTTCTTTTATGGCTTTTATGTATATATGATTGATATTAGTTTGCTCTAACACTGTCCATAATTTTTCTACTGGAACGGTATCATATGCTTTTTGTAGGTCCACAAAGGTAACATGAGTCTCTATATTTCTGGCGCTCCTTTTCTCAATTACTTGTTTAAGACAAAAAACATTATCACTACAAGATCTGCCTGCACGAAACCCACTTTGCTCTTCTTCTTCTTGTTCATGAAAATCATTATCTATTAGATCTCTAAGAATCCTACCGTACAATCTACTTAGAGTACTGGTTACTGAAATTCCTCTGTAATTGTTGCAATCCAGCTTGTTTCCTTTTTTATGTATTGAGGATATAAATGCAATTTTCCAATAATTACGTACTGGATGTCCGTTTATGCATTGATTGATAATATATGTGAGATTTTCGAGTAGTTTCTCTGATCCATATTTGAGCATTTCAGCGATGTTTTTGTTCCAAAAAATTCCCCCAGGTCCGCTAGCTTTTCCGGATTTAAGCTTTTTAATATTATTCTTTATCATTTCTTTTTCGATGATTACTTCCTCTCCGTGTACTTCTATGTCTCTCCTAGGAGAGGCTGCCAGATATTCGGGTCTCGTCTCCTGCAGCAGTCCTTTGTAGTGTTCTGTCCATTGTTCTGGTTTGATTATCTGGATGTTTACTTTTTCTTTTGTTGGGTTTTTTACTGTAGAAATGAATATTCATACAGACAAAAATATTTTTGAAAAAAATTACAAAGGATCCTTAGTTTTATCCCTCAACAGTGTGGTGATGTAAAACAAATATTTTCTTAATTCGAAAGTAGTTTTACTAAGAAATTTTTTAGACTTCTATTGTTTTTAGATTCTGGGTACATTTTCAGAAACTAACCTGTTAATTACGTAAAAAGGTACTCTAGTTTAAGTCGCCCAAAGCAACGGTTCACCAGAAAATTAGGCGTATAGAGAAGGCTTGGAATTTCCGTTTCTATTACTTGGAATTTGTTATTTCAGTACAATGCTAAAATATTTTTTAAGTTGCGACGCAGCCAGGTATGTAACTATATCAAGTGCGCCACCCTGAGGATGACAGCTTATGAATGAACATGCGGTCGAAACATGTCGGTTATTTTAAATAAATAAAATTAGTGAATGATTTTTAAGAACAAGAACACGAAGAGCAAAGTGCAGCATGCAGGCAGATCTTGTAGTGATGATTTTTTTGTCTTAAACCAGTAATTGAGAAAAGGAATACCAAAAATATAGAGTCATGTTACCATTGTGAACCTACAAAAAGCATATGATATCGTTCCATTAGAAAAATTATGGACAGTGTTAGAGCAAACTAGTATCAATTATACATACATAAAAGTTATAAAAGAACTATACAAAAAGTCAAAATCTAAAATTAAAAGTGGAAATTAACTTTCAAAAAAAAATCCTGGTAACGAAAGAATTAAGACAGGAATAGCTCTAAAAAAAAGGAAAACTACACGGCATGGGAATACAACTTAACGACCAATTTACCATATACACACTACAGTTTGCTGACGACCAAGTAACTGTAGCTAACGATAAAGAAAGAATACCAAAAGTGGGGGTTAACAATGAACTGGACAAAACACAACACTTGATGTATTGAAAACGAATCAAGTGAGTATGTATACTTGGGTATCACATTTGATAGGACAGGAACAGACTGTAAAGAACTGGAATGGCAACCAATAGGATGCAGAAACAGATGGCGTCCTAAACTGAAATGGCAACAGTCAATCCAAAGATCAATGAGTCAAAATAACCTGTCAGAAGATAATTGTCAGGATTGAAGCAGTAGTAAAATGAGTGGAGAAAGACATTTTTTGATTTATCAATTTAACCCAATATGAAACATTTCTTCAATTGTTTTATTTTGAAGTTTTTCACGTTTCTCTCAGAAATTGCTTTTAAGCTAGATACAATATTTTTCCATTGGCCAGCCAATTTATTTTTACGAATTAAAAAAAGGATCTTGGTGTAATACAAACTTACCTTAAACAGAGAATAATTTCCGATAATGTACAATGCTTGCTTTGCTCTGGTTAGGGCAACATTTAAGCGGTTCACGTTCTGCAAAAATCCATTCGAAGCGTGCCGGACACAAGAAATTATAACGATATCTTTCTCCATGCCTTGAAACGAGTCCACCGTGTTTACAGTTACTTTAATATTTGGGTTTATCCTGAAAAAAAAATAATCCCTTTGTTATTCTATTTTATTTTGCTGCTATAAAGAAGACAAAAATAGCATTCCTACTTATTTTTGGCCCCAGATTGCTAATATCAAATATTGTCAAATTGCAAACTTTGAATTTTCAAAGTTTTGTCATTTTGGTCTTATATACTAAAAATCGCTAAATGACGTTTTTTGGAATCTCAACTCACTCAGTGGTTTTTTCGTATCTCTATGACGCCACAATACTGCAACTAGGTGCTTTTTTTTGATAAACTGTATAGTTTGTAAAATATGAATTTTCAAAGTTTTGCTATTTTGGTCTTATGGGTTTACCAATACTAAAAATCGCTAAATGACGTTTTTTTGGAATCTCAACTCAATCAGTGGTTTTTTCGTATCTGTATTACGCCACAATACTGCAACTTGGTGCTTTTTTGATAAACTGTATAGTTTGTAAAATATGAATTTTCAAAGTTTTGCCATTTGGGTCTTATGGGTTTCCCTATACTAAAAATCATTAAATGACGTTTTTTGGAATCTCAACTCACTCAGTGGTTTTTTCTTATCTGTATGACGCATACAGGCGGATTTTAAGAAAAAGCTGGCCATAACCCCTAAACACTAAAAAGCCCTGTTTAATTGTAAAATTGCTATTAGTGCAATCACTGATGATCATGCTAGGCCGTGACCATGTCACGCCTAATTTGAAAAACAATTGCCATAGCAATGACCGATGAAACTTCCATTTATTTTTTTATGTTATTTGCGTTACTTAAATTTACAAAAGTTGATGGTTAAAAAGCTCTTTTAAAACTTGCGCCTATTATCAAAGATAATTTTTTTGAACATGGATTTTTAATCTGGAGGTATGTAGCTATTTATTGTACATATTTAACATTGTTTTTTATTTTATTGGTAATATTTTAAACCGGTTTAAAGCAACCGTTGCAGAAAAGTTTTTAAATTTTCATTTTCTGAAATAGAATTTGACTAAATGTTTCAACTTCATCCAACTTTATTGACATTTTTGTTCCTATAAGTGCATGCATATGTTTTCTAAGTAACAAAGTCTGTTTCAGCTGCGGAGTTATGCGGATCGAGTGAAAAAGTTAAAATTTATTTTTGTGTATATAGAAAATTGTCCAGTAAGAAATACGTACATAATATGCGTAAATTAATAAATAAGTTTTCTTAGCTTTATTAACAATGGTTTTTGTAAACCAAAAGTATAATTATTATGTCACATGTATTCTGATTTCATTTTTACCTTCCTAGCTCGCGCAGCAATGGCTAGAAAAGGTATTATTTTCGACAACAAAAAAAATTGAATAACACTGAAAATATGTTATTTTGGTGTATTGTATCTTAGCAATTTTATCGTGACGTCTGTCCGTGTGTGTGTCTGTGTGGTGTATTTAGGTGTGTATATCTGTTCGGCGCAAGCCAAATAAAAGGGTGGGGGTAGATTTAAAAAAATTAGAGTATATGTGAAAATATGGCGTGTGTGATATCAAACGAAAGGTAATTAAGTCTTAAATTAAACAGAAGACATTTTAGTTTATTTAAAAAAAAAGGGTGGGAGTAGATTTGAAAAATTAGATTTTAAGGGAAAATATGGCGTGTGTCATATCAAACGAAAGGTAATTGAGTCTGGAGTTAAACAAAATACATTTTATATATTTTTTTTAAAAAGGGTGTGGGTATTTTTTTTTTCAAAATTAGAGTTCAAATCAAAATATGGCTTGTGTGGTATCAAACGAAAGGTAATTGAGTCTGAAGTTAAATAAAATATATTTAATTTTTTAGTTATATTAGCTTACACGTACACTATAACTATAGTACATTGTGTGAGCTTAGGAGCCCATATATTGGCAGAGTATTTTTCTTGCTAGACAATATACTTTATTTATAACGAAAGTCGGAAAAAACAGAAAAAGTTCAATTAACTTGTTTTTGCAAAAATATCACATTGTTTTATGCAATTGCGAATTTTACATACCTACATGCTGGTTAAAACATTTTTTCATGGAGCTATGCAATTATTAAAATTAAATGTTGCAATATCTTGTATAAATTTATACAGGCAAAATTCTGGTTCCAACGATTTTTTCCAAATTTTATTTTTTTGTGCGGGGTCCTTAAAGAATTTTTCTTCCTTATCTTTTTGATCAGCTTTTTCGTGAAATCCGCCTGTGTGTGACGCCACAATACTGGAACTCGATGCTTTTAGGACGATAATTCGCACTTTAAACCAAAGCAAACATTACCATCCATAAGAAAATAACACAGAAAATATGTTCGTTCGAGGCGTTTACTGTTTTGTGACGTCACTCGCAACTGATTGGTAGACCGCCTGTTTTGAATCACGTGGCTAATTGTTTTAATTCAATGAATTTATTTAATTAAAAGAACTATGAATTTGAGAAAAAATTAAACAAAAAAGTTTGTTTTTGGCATTCCCAAGACCTAAAGAGATATCTAAAAATAAATATATATTTATATTTTACTACTGTCAAGCACCCTATTATATAATATAAGTTACCTTAGATAGTCTTCAATACTTTGGCAAATTAAATTCTTTTGACCATTGTAGGGAGTGATGATTCCTACAGTGTAGATGTGGCTCAAATCGACCATTTCAAAGAGCGTAGTCAGCATCATCTGAATTAAGTGCACTTCTTCTTCATTAACGTATGAATCTCTTGGGCTGGTTGGCTTTGAAGATTGGTTGTCGATATTGAACACCAAATATGGTCGAATATTCGCAGGGATCTTATGGGCAACTCTTGGTTCTGACCTAAAATTAGTTAGTTTAAATTTGGTTGAGTTTAAGCTTAGAATTTTACTACCTTTTCATATACCGGGTGGGCCAAAAAAAGCCGGACAATTTTTTTTTCATTATAACTTGTTGTTAAATGTACCCTTCAAAGATGCTCGCTTATTCTTGTGTTCCGAACATGTTTTATTTGGATGATTCTACAAAAATGGTGCTGTGGAGTGGGAATGCATAATTTTTTTTATTACAAAGCAAATACCTCATTCCTCTGGTGTAGTCCCAAATCAAATATTAAAAACTCAGATTGAAAAAAATATCCTAATAAATAATATTTAACCAAGTCTTAACTATTTATCAAAAAATTTTAAGTTTGCAGTCATATTTTTGAAAATCCGAATTTACATCTTCCCGGAAAATTTTACAATTTTAAACGTGCTCCATTTTTTACAATATTTGTAAATACCACCGGTTAATTTCTAGAGAAAGAGACGGCCCTGGATATCTAATTTACTTGTGAGGATGACAAGTTTTGACAGATAATGTCAACTTTAGTTTGGTTTAAGTTATAGATCTTTTTATTTTCGGCAGAAAATTAGTTTTTTTCGGAAAAATCAAAAAGGAACGCTTCAATTATCATTCCTCTGGTAAGTAAATATTCGAATGATATCAATAGTATAATTTTTTTGTTGATTGTTTTAAAATTATAAGTATAGGAACTTTCTTTATATAAAACTTAAGTTAAGTAGTCTAAATAGATTTTGATTTAAATTGGAAAACCTTTAAAAAACTCATTCCTCTGGTACTCATTCCTCTGGCATTTTTATGCAATAATACCTAAAATTTGGGAAAATAAATGTTTCTTAGCTTACACCTAATTAGTTACATAAATTTAACAAAACAAAATTATTTACTGTGCTGTGCTGTTATTTAAAGGCAATGACCAAAAATGATATCGATATAGCCCACTTTTGGTAGAATCATCCATTTATTTTTTTAAATTAGTAAAAAAGCTGCATTCTCGCCACGTACAACAAGGTACGAATCAGCAAAATCAGTTTAGTGGTTTTAAAAAAATATATTTTTCTTTTAACGATTGTTTTGAATATTATACGATTGCCTTGCGAATCATGTCTGCATTTATTTCTTTATAAATTCATTACTACTGAAAAGATTTTAATATAATAAAAACATCCTGATTAGAATTGATTTCTTTTTAAAAATCATGATCAAAGTATTATCAAAATCTTAAAATTTAAAATAATGGACTGAATCATACTTGATTCTTCAAAATTGCGTGTTTATTCTTATTTTCCGAAAATGTTTTAGTTTTTTTTTCAATTTAGAAAAAAGCACTACTTTTCCTCCACACAACGAGGTACAAACTAGTAAAATCGGTGTGATGGTTCTCAAAAAATCTATTTTTATATCAACCATTGTTTTACAGATTATACGATTGCATTGCCAATCCTGTCTGTATTCATTTCCTCACAAATTCGTTATTACTAAACCGATTTTAGTAAAATCATGATGAGAATCGATTGCTCTTTAAAGATTGTAATCAAAATTTTCCGCTATCTTAGAATTTAAGATGTCGGACAGAAAGAATCATACTTGATGCAATGCAGTCGTAAAATTTGTAAAAAAATGGTTTAAATAAAATCAGATTTTGTGAGAACCACTTCACCGATTTAAGTACTTTAAACCTTGTTAAGCGGGAGAAGAGTCGTGCTTTTCTCTAAGTTAAAAACTAAAACGATTCCGGAAAATAAGAATAAACTTGCCTTTTTGAAGGCTTAAGTATGATTCTGCCCTACATCTTAACTGTTCAGATGGCAGCAAATTTTGATTATAATCTTTAAAGAACAATCAATTGTCACTATAATTTTTTAATTTCACTAAGATCGGTTTAGTAATAATGAGTTTATAAGAAAATTAATGCAGACATGATTGACAATGCAATCGCATAATCTGTAAAACAATGGCTGAAAAAAAATTGATTTTTTGAGAACTAACACACCGATTTTACTAATTTGTACCTCATTGGGCCAGGAAAAAGTAGTGCTTTTCTGTAAATTAAAACAAAAACTAAAACATTTTTAGAAAATAAGAATAAACACGCCATTTTGAAGAATCCAGTATGATTCTGTCTGCCATCTTTCATTTTAAGATGGCGATAAATTTTGATCATGATCTTTAAAAAGCAATCGATTCTCACCAGGATGTTTTTTATTTCATTAAAATAGGTTCAGTAGTAATGAAAATATAAGGAAATAAATGCAGGCATGATTAGCAAGGCAATCGTAAAATATTCAAAACAATGGTTGAAACAGAAATATTTTTTTTTAGAATCACCAAACCGATTTTGCTGATTTGTACCTTGTTATGCGTGGCAAGAATGCAGCTCTTTTACTGATTTATTTTATTTTATTTTATTTTATTTTATTTTATTTTATTTTATTTTACAGCCACTCAACAGGAACAAACCCAATTACAGAGTGGGAAAAATACAGTTGAAGTTGATTACAGCTAATAAAAGATATAAAAAAAATAGTGTTTATAAAAGAAATAAATAATAAGTTAAAAGTGATTTAGGACAGCCGTAATTTTTTTAAATAAGCGATACTGCAATTAAATATGTCACATCGATCATTGTAAGAATTACAAGTGTTGCAGGCTCTTGTTAAAGGGGCATTTTTGCAAATGTTGGTTCGTTGGTTTGGTAAATAAAATGGCACTGTCGATCGAGCCGAAGTTCTAGGTACTAAAAAGTTTAATTGTTGCAATAGTTCCGGCGAGTCGATTTGGTTGTTAATAATTTTATAAATGAACTGTATCTCGGCCAAACTGCGTCTATCCTTTAGAGAACTGATATTAAACCTATTACAAAGGACCTCATTTGGTGTTCCTATTTCTGGGTACACACCGTCCAATTTAAAAGCCAGGTATTTTAAAAATTTGCGCTGAATTTTTTCAATTGAGTCAATATGTGTTTGGTAGCACGGTGACCACACAATAGACGAGTATTCTAATCTTGATCGGACGTACGCAAAATATAATAATTTTAAACTAGCGATATTCTTAAAATGTTGAGAATTGCGGATTATAAAACCGAGCATTTGATAACTCTTCTTAACAATATCCCGTATATGAGGGACAAAAGAAAGAGCACTGTCGAATGTTATACCGAGGTCTTTAAATTCCAGTGATCTAGGCAATATGGCGCCATCCAAAGAATAGTCAAACTGAATTACCTGTTGCTTAAGAGAGAAGGAGACAACGTTACATTTGATAGGATTTAGTGGTAGTAAATTAGAGTGACACCAAGTATTAACTCTATTTAGGGCATTTTGAAGTCTTTCGCAGTCAGATAAATTAGTTATTCGACAAAATATTTTAAGATCATCAGCATATAATAGACAAATAACCTGAATGTCGTTTAAAATACTATTAATGAAAGCAATGAAAAATAATGGGCCCAATATCGATCCCTGAGGGACCCCAGAGCTAGCGATAATTGTAGATGAAGCTCGGCCACAACATTCAACGTATTGGGGTCTCTTAGTTAGGTATGATTTGAGAAAAATACAAAGATCATCAGACAGTCCAAAGTGTTCAAAAGTACGTTGTAAAATGCTGTGGTCCAGCCGATCAAATGCTTTAGAAAAGTCTGTGTAGACCACATCAACTTGAGCATTCATATCTATTGATTCAGCAATAAATTGGGTAACAGTGACTAAATTAGTGGAAGTTGATTTGTTTTTCATGAATCCATGTTGTCTCGAGTCAATCCGGCCAGACAAAGCAGGGTAGAGTGAAGTATGAAGGACACGTTCGAAGCATTTTGAAAAATTGTTAATAATGGTGATGGGTCTGTAATTTTCGATTAGGCTTTTTTCTTGTTTTTTATAGACTGGTATAATCTTAGATGCTTTCCAAGTGTCCGGAAAAGTTTTTTGTTTCAAGGATAAATTAAACAAAATAGTCAAAGGATAAGAAAATATATGGGCACAGTCTTTCAACAAAAATGCTGGAATTTTGTCTGGACCAACAATAGCCTTCGGTTTTAAACTCCTCAGGGCTCGCAATACCTGATTCCTGAAACTTTTTAAGCGATATTTCATTAGTAATCGAAGGGTCTTCAGTATTCATATGTGCTATGGGGATCTGTTGATCTGAGGTATACGATGACTGAAAGTATTTGGCGAAGGCATTGGCGATACTCTGTGGGTCAGATAAGCACTCACCGTGTTGGTTTTGCATGTTAGGAGGTAAGCTATTGATTTTCTGTGAGGATTGAATAAGGCGCCAGAAATTTACAGGCTGAGATGCTAGGTTTGACTCAAGCTGAGTACAATAGTTTTGATATGAGGTTTCTATATCGCGCTTTATTTTATCGCGTAATTCCCGAAATTTATCTAAGTAAGTATCATTGCCAAATTTTTTGTGTTTTTGGAAAAATTTATGTTTTTGTTTTATCGATTTAATTATGTCAGAGGTAAACCAAGGAGGATATTTTCGCCGATTTTTAAGTGTTTTAGGCACAAGGTCATCCAGACAAAGATACAGTTTATGATAAAAAAGTTCAACAGCTGTGTTTACATCACCTATTGATTCAAGAATTCGCCAGTCGATTTCTGCTAAGCTTGGGTATAAAATTCCTAGGTCAACCCTCTTAAAATTGTAAAATACATCATCCATTACATACGACTTAAGCTTTTTGTCGCCATTTATTTGATATTTTATTAACAAGGTAGGATGGCACCTGTCTTCATTAAGCAGAAAATCATGACATCTCTGCAAAAAGGTTAAATTAGGACAAGAGGATAAGACAATATCAAGTAATCGATTATCAGAGTTTTTTATAGTGTTTATTTGCTGCCAATCCAAAAAACTCATAAAGTTAACCAAATGATTTAACCTACTAGAAGGAAGTGCTCCTTCCACATAAGCTACATATTCCGAGTAATTAAAGTCTCCTAGAAAGATTACTTTTTCGTTAAATAAATAAGTAAGAGAGGACAGGTATTCAAAAAGGTGTTCATATAGAAAAGAAATTTTGCCTGGCGGAATGTATGTTAAGATTATGTACATATGAAGATTGCTGGAAAAAGATATTTTGACTCCTAGAATGTCAATTGTGTCGCGAATTGCAACTGGTAATTCAAGTTTTAAACTGGTAGTTTGAAATGGTTTCCTCACCGCCAATAAGACTCCACCCCCCAAATTTTGTTTCACCTCATCATAATTTCTGTCTGATCTAAATATACAATATTCTGGCTGAAATAATTCTGCGTCGTGTATGCCAGGACATAGCCAAGTTTCAGTGAGCGCTATTACTGAAAAATCACAGGTAAGTGTTGCATTGAAAAGTTGTTTTGTTTTCGTACGAAGCCCGCGAACATTTTGATAGTACAGTGATAAGAAGTCACGGCTACGCTGAAACTCGACCAACTGCACTGGCCCCGGATTTGGTTGATTTATTGAATTATTGTGGGAGGTACCAATACGGTCGATCACGGTATTTTGGGGGGCAGGGACTTGTGATGGCTATATGGTGGACCCAAATATTTCCGACCTATATTTCTGATTAGCTTGTTTATAGGCGTAACAATTATTATAGTCCCAGCAAGGATGATTTATTGAAATATTTAGATCATACTTATTTTTAAGATATTTACAGTTGACGCAGGACTTATTGGCAGAGTTGTTACAGTCCTTTACTTCATGTCCCTCTCCACAGAGTGGACATGAGGGGTCTTTTTGACAGTATTTTTTTGAATGACCGAATTGATTACATTTGAAAGCGTGATACTGAAGTCGCGTCGTAAATTCTACAGTTGTCAAGACCGATAACAATACATTTTTGATCAGTAAGTTTCTTATAAGTAAGCATATCTAACTGCAGTATCACTTGAAAAATATTATTATTATTTTTTGTCGGCCAGACTTTAAGCATTTTAATTTCAGCAAATTCATTAAAAATTGATTTTTGTGCTTTTAAATGATTTAACAGAATGTCCTTATTGTATTCAGTTGAAAGTCCAACAATTCGCACCATTGGAGATGCAGATTTCGATTCTCGGATTTCATATCCTTCGGCTAGGTTCTTTGTCACCAAGTCCTTTATTCGCTGACCATCAGTATGATCGGTGGATAAAACGATGCCTCCGTTCGATATATGTTTGACACGATTAATCTGGATCATATCCTGGGCCGGTTCAAGTTGATGAAGAATATCAGTTTTTGTTTGCGTATTGTTTTGATTTACATCTTTCGGCTTAATTACAAAGTTGGAGCATGTCTGTCTCTTGATTATATCAGAATAACTAGGTTGGTTTTCAGTTGAAGTTGAAGAGGAAAAATTTTGTAATTTATGATCGAGTTTCAAACTAATTTCGTCCAGTAAGGTCTTTTTGACTAAGTTAAATTTTGCTTCAATACAATCCTCTAGGCTAGATGTAATAGATTCAGTAGGCAGGCTTCTGCAGGTGGGGCACTGCCAAAATAAGCCGGGTACACTCTGTATAATAGCAACAGCATCGCTTGGTATTTTCATACAATCCGCATGATACTTTCTCTTACACACACCTGCGCAAGAAAGAGATGGCTTCCTTGCTGACGTTTCGCATACGCCACAATTTCGAGACATGGCGTATTTTTATCATAACCTGGATGGCGGGAAATGCTTGAGAATGTGGCAATTTTCAGGCTTTATAATAGGTTGCAGTAAATTCTTTGACTCACCAGCCACAGGACCATCCACAGATGGAATTGATATAAGAAGCACAATTTTGCACCCAAGATTTTACCAGATATTCGGTTTTTAAAACAGAGCGATTTAATACACGTGCACTTGAGTGCGACGTTGCCGATTATGAATATGAATTAAAAAAATAAATAAAACATGTTCACAACACAAGACTAAACGAGCATTTTAAAGGGTACATTTCAATTTCGTACGCCATCTTGGATTTTGAGATGGCGGACAAAGAAACATATTTAGTAAAAACTTTGATTAATTCTCTGCCAAGTATAGTTTGTCCTGTTAAAATCGATGGTACAGTTCCAAAGTTATAATGAAAACAAATTGTTCGGTTTTTTTGGCCCACCCGGTAAAACTAAACGTTTTTAATACGATTCACTTTTAAAATCTTCGTGAAAACGGCAATCCAAAAGGAAATCGATATTTTTTTTTGGTTGCTCAAGCTCACAATACTGTTTTTGGTATCATATCAAAACTTAACTGTTATAAAACGACGCTGATGATCTTTAAAATTTTGAAGTTGAAATGACGGTTCTTGAATATTTGTTTTTTTTTTAAATAAAGCCGGTATGAGATTGTTTTTACTATATTCTTGTAAAACATTTTTTTTAAATGTATACTAATTCTTAGTTTTTCAAAGTTGCTTTATTAGCTCACACAAAAATAAAATTTAAAGCAGAAGTGAATGTGTTTGTTTCTGCGTGGAAAGTAATCGGCTCACCATCCCCTATTTTTTTTATATTCGGCACACTGTTAAAACTTATTATAGTTATTTACATGTGTTACACAAATTACATAAAAAAATATTTTTTTGTATTGTAATTTCTTTTCTTCTCTAAGTCCATAACTTTTTATTTAAAAAAAATTCATTTTGGTCTAATTTTTCTTACAATACAAACCATCAAACAAATGCCACGACAAACTCAAATCCACCTCAAATGTAACAGCTGACGTGCAGTGCAACATCTTTTATCCTTACCTCTCATAAAACCCAATGTAAAAATCAGCTCACGATAACAGCTGATTTTTGTTGGCCTTCAGAAGGCAAAGAAAGAACTTACCTTAGTTTGCCTTCGTAAAACATCTTATTTGGGAATTTGCAAATCTCTTCATGCATCCTATATTGGGTCTTTAGCATTCTGATTGGGCTTCGGGGATCGCCGCTGAATTTTTTTTCTATTCTAGCAAAGAGAGATTGATTGAATCCCATCAATTGGGACTCCTAAAACAAATGTTTTAACTCTTACGCATACAAACTAGTGCAGATACCTTAAGAAAAGCAATAAATTGAACAAAATAGGGTAGACTTTTAGGGGTGGTTAATGGTGTTTCACGATAAAACTAGTCCTCGTCTAACTATTTTTCATAATCTAAGATTTTCCGGGAAAAAATCGGGTTTTTTCTTTTTGATTTTTATAAACACATTTTTTTTGTTCCTTTTTCCTTTCCAAAATTTGCAATGATCCAATATGTATCGATCAGTTTATAACATTCTTTAACGTTTTCTATATCCTCTTTTGTCAAACCTTTCTTTCAACAACAACCTTAAACCAAAAACAATGAAAAAATAGGTGAAACCTAAAACCGAAAACAATGAGTTAACAAAGTATAAAAGGCAACTTCAAAGTGGTAAAGTCAACCACGGACACCGGTGTTTCGGAAAAGGGCTTTTCCATCCTCAGCGTGGCTTGTCTGACTACAGTAATCAAACTGACTACAAGATACAAGGTAAATCAAAAAGAATGAAAAAATGTCGTTTCACTCGTGGAATGAAAAAATAGGTTTCACCTATTTTGTCGTTTCACTCGTGGAATGAAAAAATAGGTTTCACCTATTTTTTCTATTTTTTTGGATTTACCTTGTATCTTGTAGTCAGTTTGATTACTGTAGTCAGGCAACCGACGCTGAGGATGGAAGTGCCTTTTTCTGAACTACCGGTATCCGTGGCTGACTTTACTACTTTAAAGTTGCCTTTTATACTTTGTTAACAACAACCTTGTTTCAGACGTTAGGGTTTTTTTTGTGAGATTTCTATGCATACTCATGGTTACTAGTCCTTTCCTTTTAATACACACAGTATACCACACCCTGTACCGCTGTGCATTACTGCAATAACTAACTTGAGATAGTTACTGCAGTGGTGGCAAGTATGCTTTATCTCACGTTTCAAAAAATGCACTAAGAAAGAGAGAAGACTAGTAACCACACGTAACCGTAGAAGTCACGCAAAAAAAGCCTCTTGTTCCTGCACCGCTTTAACAAGTGTAAAAACTTACCTTATGCAACACCGTCGCATGCAATTGTTTCGGATCTCCCACCAAAACAAACTTGTGCACGCCCAGAAGAGTGGGCAAAAGAGATTCTATTTCATGACATTGTGTTGCTTCGTCAATTATACAACAACTAAATTCCAATTTATTTCTGGAAAAAAGAAACAATATATACGTATATGATAGGTTTTAGGCTTTTATAAATAAAATAAGTAACTCCTTTATTTTACACTCCGCAAAGCTGGTAATGACGGAGTTTTACCTAATAAGTGTTGACAGTTAACCGATTAGCCACAAAAACTTGTTTAATTTTTAACTCACGGGTACTAAAATATAGGCTTGTTAATAGAAATTACCTAAAAACCAGGTCTGTTAACTTTTGGATAACGCAGCTGCTCAGTGTTGTACACACCACGTCACTCCTCGCCAGGCAAGCATCTTGAACTTCACGCAGTTCCTGATCGTACCTGAAACAAAATGATACCACTAAAGGGAATATTTATGAATATTACGGTCTTAGGAATATATTTTTTACACCGTTGGGCCTTAGCAAAAAATAAAATTTTACTCACTATCCGCAAAAAACAGCTAAACTCGCAAGTGGAAACCGCGCTTAAGCTAAATTTTAGGTTTGTATACACTTAAGGTACATTTCTAATCGTATTCGCTGACCAAGTCGCATTCCAGCACGGGAATCGTCACTGATTTGAGCATCTCCAATCATGTATCGCTCCAGCGTCCATGATGTTGTTAGCACATGCGTATTGCAACGTTTTAGTTTATGTTTATGAAAATAAAACAATATTTTTGGAAGCTTTTACATTATTTTACACCAATTCTTGCTACTTGTGTCTGCAATTTTATGACAAAAGTGACAAGACGTAAACAAAGGTATTGCGCGCGTAGCACGTTACATTACACACAAAATTTAATTTTAGTGTGAGCTAATGAAGCGGCTCTGAAAAATTAAGGATCACTATACATTTAAAAAAAAATGTTCTGCAAGCTGCGGCTTTATTTTAAAAAGAATCAAATATTCGTGAACCGTCATTCCAACTTCAATATTTTAAAGACAATCATCTGTGTCGTAACGGGACCATCAAAAAAAAAATCAGCCCCGGATGTAACGCCAACAAAGTGGAGGATCGTGGCCCGTCCGTTTTGATAGCCCTGGCTAAATCTTGAAGATTTTAACCTTTTAATCATCTTGCATCCTTACAAAAGTTTGATGAAATATCTGGATATTGTCTGAGAATATTTCACTGAAATTTCGCGGAAATCTATAGTGCTATTATTGAAAATATCATAAAAAAACGTCTGACCTCCCATAAGACCCAATGTAAAAGTCGCCCCCCCAAGAACAGCTGATTTTTTTAGGGTCGTGGCCTGTATTTATTTGTATATGCTTAGGGTCACTGCATCCTGAAAGCCTGGCGTTTCCAGGATGCAGTGGCTCTATATAGGCTATACGTAAAGCTCCCTCGTAAGTAAAATACCATGCATCACATTGCCAGCGTCTTTTTTGTCGTTACTTTTATTGGCCCAAAAACTATAAAAAAACTATTCTGTTATCTTCAAGATTAAAGAAATTAACGACAACTTCGACTAAAATAGACGTTATTTTAAGCATCCCTAAAACTAAAATAAGGAAGTTTCTCATTTAATACCTTCAAAAATAAATACGCTGTACAGCGTGTCCCATTTTCGATGGGATTAAATGGGAAACTCGGTTATTATTCTTATATCTCGCTTCTTATATCTCGCTCATTTTGGAAGATATTTTTATTCTGTACAAACCTTTTTATGGCAACTTTTTAAGAAGAAAATAATGACGTTGTCAATTTTTTAAAATATTATTTAGTTTTTGAGATACGGTATTTATCATAAAAAAATCAAATACGGACCTGGATTTTTTTATTACTATTTTGATTGGTTTTATGCTATTATTATTACAAAATATTAAAAAATTTATATTTTTTTGTTTTAAGGTTAAAAAAAATATTTAATATTTTTTAAAAAAATAGTCCGGACCTGGAAATTTCCAACATAAATATAAATTAAAAATTGCTAGTTGAACGATTTTTAGTTTAACTGTTTTGATGCTTGCCAAATTAAAATGGTTTTACGTTAATTAAAAGATTTGTTTGAAATAAAGTCTACGACAAATACAAAAATAATAACGAATTACTAAAAATAATAACTAATTTTTCTTTAATGATATAAATGTTCAAACTGATTGCCATTAGGTGTAAGACATTGTTGGCATTTTTGAGTAATTATTCTTAACGCATTTTGTATAAAAATATTTCTGCCGTTTAAATATTGGGATTTTGATGCTTACTACATATTTCAAAAATGGATATGGTCGATTTCTAGCCATTTTAGAATAATTGAGAGTAAGACATTCACGAAAATGACAAGTAAAACGATTATGTCAATTCCACGCTTTTGATTTTTATTGTTTAAGTAAATTTCATGAGTTGCTCTGCTACCATCAAATAATTACTATGATATTATTTTTTTTACTTTATTTACAAATCTTTTAATTGACATTTTAAAACAGATAAACTAAAAATCGTTCAACTAGTGTGTCTTGCAATTTTTAATTTATATATCCGTAGGAAATTTCCAGGTTCGGAATAAAGTTTTTTTTAAATATAAAATAATATTTTTTTTAACCTTAAGTCAAAAAAATATTAAAGTTTTATCATTTAAAGTTAATAATAGCATGAAACAAATCAAGATAGTGATAAAAAAATCCAGGTCCGTATTTAATTTTTTTATGATAAATACCATATCTCAAAAACTAAACAATATTTAAAAAAATTGACAACGTCATTATTTTGCTCTAAAAAGTTGCCATTAAAAGGTTTTTACAGAGTGAAAACATCTTGCAAAATAAGCGAGATACAAGGAATTATTAAAAATGCATTTTTTCAAAAAGTCCCTGTAATAGCGAAACCACGGGGTATAGCAAAAATCTGATTACATAATTTTTAAGGGCTCAAAAAACGAGCACGGTAAGGTGCAATCGGAAAATCGATATCTTTAATAATAACCGAGTTTCCCATTTAATCCCATCGAAAATGGGACACGCTGTACAGAAAGAACATTGGCAATAAAATTTCTTACCGGCTGCCGTATACTTTCTTAACCAGGTCACCCAAGGTGTTCTTTTGAACAGCTTCATGGTATTTCGGATGAATTCGCACTACATCTCTCTGTTGTAGCTCTGACTTGGCTACGTTTTCAAGGCTATATTTTTGGACTTGCCCATTAATAACCCTCTCTCGTCCAATCCGGATTTGCTTAATTTGTTTTGCAATGAAGCCTAAATTGATTAAAGAGAACAGTACTTAAATATAATAAGGTGAAACAACGGTCAAACGACAAAAATTGGATACAAAAGAATAAAATTACACACTAATAAAAGACAAAAGATCGAAAGTTTTTATCACTTGTATTAGTTTAATTTAACGCAATTTTTAGCAACGAACCGTTCGGTCATTTGTTATCTTCCAACAGAACAGATTCTTGCCGATTCTTATGTAAAATGACCTCCTGAATCCAAATATTAACTCCGTTTTTCCCCATCCCCCCATTCTCGGGGAAGACCCCCCCACCTATTTTGACTGCTTTTCGATAGTCTGGTGGGACGGAAAGGATAATTTTTTTTGGCCTTAACATCATTATTTCTGAGAGACTGGAGAGTTTGGAGTTCTCAAACATTAATATTTATAGCAAGGTGGTAAGCCATTTGTTTTGGGGGGGGGGGTGTTTTGCATAAATGGTAATTGTCGATTTTACCGTTTTATACCCAAGTAACATTATTACCACTCAAGGTTTTATTAATTTGGTTCCAAGGTTATTTAGAGGGTGCTGTTATGGCTTTTAGGATCAATTTGGCTACAAAAAGGTAATTTATATTGCCAATTACCTAAAGAGGTGTTATACAACCAAAAAGTGTTCTTCTGTTCCTTTTAGATACTTTTGGTTTTATTGATTTCTGATTTATAAAGATGGTCTTATAAAACCCTTTTACCTAAAGTTTTTAAAAATAAATAAATATAAACTTTGGTCTTTCAGTTTTTTTCATTACTTTAGGTCATAACAAAAGTGTTTTATAATAGAGCTAAAAGGTTACCTTATATCATTTTGTTTTTGTAGTTACCAGTAGTTTAAGAGTAAATATGATTATATAGGCGGCCATATAGAACCTAGTTTCCTTAAGGTTTTTAAGAGTGGTAAATATAAACTTTAGACTTTTGGTTTTTGCCATTACTTTTAGGCATTTTAAACCGGTTTTATTGGAAGGCTTAAAGGTAAACTTAATTCTTTTGTATTTATGGTTACCCATAGCTGCATATTAAATATTATTTAAATAGGCGGTCATATAAAACTTTGTTTCCTTAAGGGTTCTAACAGAAGTAAATAAATACTTTCGTATTTTAGTTTTTACTAGTACTAGTACAGATTGGTACCTACCTATTGCAAGATTGATTATTTATTATCCCCCTGGGTAGGGCACCCAAGCCTAGATAAGGCCTGTTTAAACAGCCAATATAAGAGGTTTCCCTCCAACCTGTAGGCACAACGGATATCATTGCACTGGCCCTCCTGATTGTGTGCAAATTGCACGATAAAAAATATTTAAATTTAACACAATACTTTAAAAACAAATACAAAAAATTTAAGTGAGGTTATGTTCACTATGTTTACCTTCTCTTTTTTATTGGTTTCATAAGCGCACTCAAAAATCCTTGTTGCGATAGAGTAACAAATAAAACCAAGTGACCACTATAAAACGATAATGGCGTATATAGAATTATTTTAAAAATATTGCAAACAGAAAATATTTATCTAGTCGTTTTTTTACAATAATTTTACTTTAATTTTGATTTATGTAAACCAAACAGACTTTTTTAATAATGAATAGTGTAAATTATTTTTTATTTTATTTTAAATATTTGTTATTTAGTTATCAGAAATGGCGCGCTTGTTTTGAGAGCTTTTCAGATACGATTTTATCAGAAAAATAAGTCTGGCAGGCAATTTGATGATCCACAAAACGACAAACTCCTCATATATAGGTATATTTTTATGTGATACAATAATTTTGGGACTCTGACATTTTTAGCAATTTTATGACCTAAATTATTTTATATAGCCATTGTGAATCTAAAATATCGCTAAAGCTTTTATAGGAAAAATTATTTACTCTAAAGGTATTATGGTATTCAACAGAATTTCCAGGATACCAAATTACCAAATCTAGTTTTATAACAGGATAGAGGACGTTTCTGAGTTGCTTTTAGAACCTGGCATAATAGCTTTAGGCTCTAAAAGGTTCTATACTGGTGGAACCGCTAGAGGGCGAAGCTAGCGTTTATTTCTTATGGTTTTATAATGAGTTTAATACATAGGTTGCCACCACCAATTGGGGAGTCCCATTTAGGAGGTCTAAGGGGTATATAAGCGTAATGGGAACGTGCTAGCGACCAAACATTGAAACTAATGGTTTTAAGGAAAGGCGCTGGCAACCTTTTAGCTTCTGCTATAAATAAAGAAATGTTACTTGGGTATGCATTTTCTAATTATTTTTACAAAATTTTAGCTGCCAGCAGCTTAACGCTAAAGGTAATAAACGTTACAGCAAAGTATATAGCAACATATTAGTATATAAAAGTATATATAAACAGAAACCACTGGCGTATACAAAAAATCGTCTTGGAGGGGCTTGGAAATTTTTTCCACTTTTATTTATTAACATATTAAAAAGTAGGAAAATAAATAGTTTTAACATAATCTATTTTTAGATTCTTGGGGGGGGGGGGGCGTTCGCCTCTTGTATACGCTCATGCAGAAACTATAATAAAAAAATAAAATATTGTTGCTTTATTTGTGAATGGGACAGCCGAGCACGGGACAAACATTACATTGTACGGAACTGGCCTTTACGAGAAAGATTTACTCCCGGTCAGAAAAATGTCGCCAACGATCCTTATTAGTCCCGCAAGGTAATATTTACTTGCTGGTTTTGCACATCAAACTTGGATTGATCAAACAGTTTGTAAAAGCACTGGACAAAACAGGCGACGCATTCATATTTTTGAAAACTAAATTTCCTCGTCTTAGTGAGGCTAAAATTAAGGAAGATGTTTTTGTGGGGCCCCAGGTTAGACAACTTTTTCAAGATTCGACGTTTATTGAACACCTGAATCAAAAAGAAAAACGAGCTTGGTTTGCATTCCAAATGGTGTGTAAGATCTTTTTGGGTAACCATAAAAGTGATGATTATGTCGCTCAGGTCGAGGAATTGCTCTTAGCGTAAAAGGCCATGGGATGTAACAGGTCCCTTAAAGTGCAATCCTTCCAATGCATCAGGACTTCTTTCCTGAAAATTTAGGAGCAGTCTCGGATGAATACGGGGAACGGTTTCATCAAGACATCGCTAAGTTGGAAAAGACGTTTTCAGGGAAGTGAAATGCAAGCATGTTGGCGGAGTACTGCTGGTTTTTGAAACGGGAGGGTTATACCTCAGGGTATAAAAGGAAAGCAAGCACCAAGTAAAGGTACGAAAGTTCATATTTATCAGTGGCGCACCCAGGAATATGTCTTAGGGGGCCCGACGCCTCTATAGCCGCATTATGAAAAATGTGGAATATATGTAAAAAAATCTAAGGCTTGGGAGGGGGGCGGTCCCCAAGGCCCCCCCTGGGTGCGCCCATGTATTTATTATTGTTTGAAACTAAAATAACTCTCTTTATACTTAAAAATTTTAATTTATGTCGATAATATTATAATTATTATCGAAGAATGATCAAAATAGGTAAAAAGGCTGCTCCCTCAAAAATGGTGGGTGGTAGAAGAAAACGCAAGCTATATTTGGATTCAGGGCGTCGCCTTACATAAGAATCAGCGGAAATTATTCCAGGGCTCAAGAATTTTTTTTTGCAGACCAGTGTAATTTTGCTACTTCTCCTCTGACATCCCTTACTATTGTTGTATTTCTTACCTATTTATTCCTTTTTCTATCTGTTAGCTTTACATGTAACATTTTTGTTCCATTGATTTTTGGGATTTTGTTAGATTATTCATGTTTGATTTTGTAAGTGTCCAGCTGTGGGATCCATAGGTAAGCACAGGAAGGATACATTGGTTATAAACTTTCGTTTTGAGGTCCTGAGGATATTTTTTTATTTTTTAACATGTAGCTTAATTTGCCAAATGCTGCTCAATATTACTCGTCTCTTAATTTCAGCTGTTTGGTTTTATTTTTTTAGTTTAATTGTTTGTCCCAGATATATATATATATATATATATATATATATATATATATATATATATATATATAGGGAGAGATGTCAAAAAGGGTGACATAATATCCCCTATTTACTATTTAACCAGGCCCTAGAAGATGTTCTTAAAAACTTAGGTTGGGAAGAAATAGGCATCAAAGTAAACGGACAATACTTGAACCACCTAAGATATGCTGATGATATTGCCTTGATAACAGATAAGAAAGAAGAACGATATATGTGACAATTATAGAGGTATATCTGTAACTAGTACGCTAAGCAGAATATATGGCAAAATAATAAGAAATAAAGTGGAGAGCGAATATAAAGATATGGAGGCAGAAGAACAAGCCGGTTTCAGAGCGGGTAGATCGACTTCAGATCATCTCTTTTGTATAACCCAAGTTATTGAAAAGAAAATGGCATACGGATAAGAGCTGCATCTGCTTTACGTAGATTTGCAGAAGGCATATGATAGTATACCACTAAACCTACTTTGGAAAGCGTTGGAAAAGACAAACATAAGCGTACAGCTAATTAAGGCCATCAAAGAGTTATACCGCAATAGTAAGGCAAAAGTTAAAATAAAAGCAAAACCAACTAAAGGCTTTCAAGTAAATAAAGGTCTTAAAGAAGGTTGCTGTGTCTCGCCTACGCTCTTCAAGATATATTTGGAACAAGTCCTTAAAGTCTGGAAGAAAAAATGCCAAAACATGGGAATTCCGTCGGATGAAACCACCTTGTATACTTTATGTTTCGCCGATGATCAGATAGTGGTGGCTCAGGATTATGACGACCTCGAATATATGACACGAAAACTAATAGAAGAGTACAATAAGTGGGGACTAGAGGTTAATATCAATAAGACAGAGTATATGTGTATTGGTGGAATGAAACAGGATCTAATCTTAAATACTAGGCAGCGAATTCAGTCCTGTGATAAGTATAAATACTTAGGTCTAAAAATTACAGCTGACGGAACACTAGACAAAGCTATAAAAGATAGAAACGTACAAGGAAGAAAAGCAATAACTTTATTAAATGGAATAATTTGGGACCAAAGTATATCAAAACATAACAAAAAGCTTATATATAACACCATTGTAAAAAGTATTATTACATACGGCTCAGAAGTATGGCCAATCAAAGATAGAACAGAAAAAATGCTTTCCGCTACAGAGATGGACTATTGGAGAAGAGCAGCAGGGAAATCAAAAAGAGAAAAAGTTACAAATCAAAGAATAAGAGAAATTATGACAGTGGGTGAACGTACTTTAGTGGATGATATAAGAACAAAACAACTGGTGTGGTACGGACATGTACAAAGAATGGATGATGGAAGACTACCTAAACAAATATTACAATGGAAACCAACTGGCCGAAGAAAACGAGGAAGGCCGAGGAAAAGCTGGAGAGAAGGAATAGACAGTGAAATAAGAATAACAGGCCTAGATGATGAATTATGGGCAAACAGAAACGAGTGGAGATTGGGTATCGGAAGACGTAGAACGTTGTGAAACCGATAAATATATATATATATATATATATATATATATATATATATATATATATATATAAAGAAAAACTAATAAAAATGCTGGAAGAACTGGATACAGCAGCTAAAAATATAGGCCTTGGTTTTAATTTATTTGCCTTATATAATTAAAATAATTTACTTGACAGATTTTTTCCAAATTATATTTTTTTTAACATAAGTCTTGTCCATGTCTGTCTTGTCTTGTCCAATTTTTCATAACAACAACCAACTGGTTAAACTTTGTTAAACTATACTCGGTTAAGCAATAATAAAAAATAATCTTTAAGGACGCTTCAACATTGAACTACACTAAAACTAAAATCATTACACAGACAGATGAAGATATCACGATCAGAATAAACCAAGCGAAAATAGAACAAGTAGAGGAATATATATACTTGGGCAGTATTCGGTAAATTAAGCTACATATTAAAAAATAAAAAATATCCTCAGTAAGTGTATAACCACTATATCCTTCCTGTACTTACCTATGGATCCCAGATCTGGAAACAAAATAAAAGCTGGATAAGCTAACAAAAGTTCAAAGATCAATGGAAAGACAAATGTTACATGTGAAGCTGACACATAGAAAAATGAATGAATGGATAAGGAATAAAACAAAAGTAAGGGATGTCAGAGGAGAGGTAGCAAAATTAAAATGGAAATTTGCCGGTCATAATATCAGACAGAAGGACGATCGATGGAACAAAAGTATTGTACAGAAACATGCGGGAAATAGATGGATGAACACGGCGACAGACAGGGAAGAGTGGAAGATATTGGGGGAGGCCTATGTCCAAAGATGGATCGAAGAAGGCTAAATAGATAGAATATGAAATACAACTAAAGCAAAAAGAGAGAGCCTTTTCAGATTTGTCGTCTTCAATAATGGGTCACTGTGCCGGGAAGAGTTTTAAATCTATCAGGTTTTATTTATTTTCCTTTATTTAGATCGTGTTTACACAAAATTATCATATACATAATATTCCAATACCCACGGTAACTGCCCATTCATGAGGGCCTTGGGGTCTTTAAGCAAAAAAGACCTGATTGGTTGCTTTCAAAGACATATGCATATTATTTCCATATAGTACGTATTATTGCAATACCTACGGTACTTTACGATGCAGAATGCAAACATATTTGAAATAGCAATATCAAAGGATACTAAGTCTATCCTTTTTGCGATCATTAAGTTAAAATGTCCTGATTGTTTATACTTTACACATGCATATTATTTTATTCGTGTATTCGTCATGTCAAATCATCGGCTCACAGTTGACAAACACTCTATCTATGTAAATTTGGTATCTGTGCATTTTTCGTACCTTTGTTTCTGAATGTTTGCATCAAACGCCAACCATTGTGTAAATAGGTAATAGGGAGTATTGGAATATTAATATGAAAATTATCCATTCACACTTACCAGGCCCCACTAACTCCTTTGCCTCTACAAGTTTTACCAGGATGTTGTCTACAGCTGTATTTGAAGGCGCCACTAGCAAAATTTTAGGTTCCTTTGGTACTTTATGATCAATTTGTCTTTCACTAGATCCATATAAGATTTGCATCACCATGTTGATTATCACCTGCAAAAGTATGTATAGGTAGGAGGGGGATAAAGTAGGCCTAAATCACATTTTTCATGGCCAACATATACATGTGTATTTCACGTCATCAGTGGAGAACAGCATATTATTATAGTTCTTGCTATAGGCACCTACACTTTTGTGACATTTCCAACCTCTTTGTTATCATACGCATACTGACAAGTAAAGCAACAAAAAAAATGTGAAAAATGGCATGTCTTTGAGTTGTTTTTAGATGTGCGTTTTTCTTTTGTCAACCTGCATCCTTTTATCCAGACACAATGACAGTTTTACCTTTAGTTTTATATCAACATGAAATATTTACTTTTTAATATATTTCTGGTTAGGAAACGTGTAACTGCGTATGGCAAGGACTATACCTTAAGTAGGCCTACCTGCAGTGTTGCCACCCTCGACCCTGAGGTCTTCGGTAGAAGGCTTCAAGAAAAATCGGTAGATTTCGGTAGATTTGTTAATCATCTCAGCAAGCAGTGCTGGAGAACTATTGATAGTTTGGATTGATTTAGTAGGTAAATTGTATTTCTACGATTTGTTTTTACTGACAAAATACCAAAATTAAGAATTAAATAAAAAAAAATAGGTACATACTAGGTAGATAATATTATAAAAAAAACCTCAGGCTTTATAATAGCGTGATCTTTAATGCCGCTTGCGGCTGCCGGCTGAGTATATCGCGAAATCCAAGAGATGGCGCCATAAATACACTTAAAAAAAAATGTCTTGAAATAAATATTTTATTCTACAAAGGATCTTACATAAAAAGAATATTTTATTTATGGTGTTTTTTTTTATCGCGATTATGAGGCGTATCAAAAAAAAACAAGTTTATATCGAAAAAAAATCGGTAGAAAACTATGGTAATTCGGTATATCGTAAAGTAAAAGGCTAAATCGGTATATCTACCGAAAACTCGGTAGAGGTGGCAACACTGGCCTACCTGTAACCAGACCCAAATCCCTATACGTGGTTTTCCAATGGTGATATAAGAGTAAAATAAAGTGCGTAGCGCCATCTATCTACAGCACCGGAGGGTCAAGCACCACAAAAGCTAATAATTAGCCGAAAAATTAAACTCGAACTTGCCTGAGACACCAGACCATGCCATCGGAAGCAAGCCCTGTTTATTGGGGTAGTTCTAAGACCACGTGCCAACTAAAAGGCCGTACTGCCCAATTTTTTTAAAAAGAAAGAGATGGAAAAGCTGTAGTGTGTTCGTAATCAAAATCAAAAGGAAATTCGGACTTAACACACGAGTTTTGTATGCTTGTCTCTTATGTGTTAAAGAGGGATTTGTTGCTGGTTAGTTTTCTCACCTACTACAGGTAGCATTCCCAGACGTACGTTTCTGTGTATTTCACGTCATCAGTGGAAAACAGCATATCTTAAGTAGCCCTACCTGTAACCAGACCCAAATCCATATACGTGGTTTTCCAATGATGATATAGCAGTGTCAAGCACACCAAAAGCTAATAGATTAGCCGAAAAATGAAAATCGAACTACCACCATGATTCCTTAGGAAGCAAGCCTTGTTAATTCGTGTAGTTTTAAGACCACGTAGCAACCAAAAGACCGTATTGCCCAATTTTTAAAAAAAGAAAGAGATGGAAAAGCTGCAAATCAAAAGGAAATCTATACTTAACACACGAGTTTTGTATGCTTGACACTCATGCGCTAGAGAGAAAGAGAGAGGAAGTAGAGGGATTTGTTTCTGGTTAGATTTCTAACCTACTACAGGTAGCATTCCCAGACGTACGTTTCTGTGTATTTAACATCATCAGTGGAAAACAGCATACTTTAAGTAGGCCTACCTGTAACCAGACCCAAACCCTTATACGTGGTTTTCCAATGATGATATAGCAGTGTCAAGCACACCAAAAGCTAATAGATTAGCCGAAAAATGAAAATCGAACTACCACCATGATTCCTTGGGCAGCAAGCACTGTTAATTGGTGTGGTTTTAAGACCACGTAGCAACCAAAAGACCGTATGCCCAATTTTTTAAAAAAGAAAGAGATGGAAAAGCTGCAGTGGGTTCATAAGAAAAATCAAAAGGAAATCCGTACTTGACACACGAGGTTTTTATGCTTGACTCTCATGCGCTAGAGAGAGAGAGAGAGAGAGAGAGAGGAAGTAGAGGGATTTGTTTCTGGTTAGTTTTCTAACCTAATACAGGTAGCATTCCCAGACGTACGTTTCTGTGTATTTCACATCATCAGTGGAAAACAGCATACCTTAAGTAGGCCTACCTGTAACCAGACCCAAACCCCTATACGTGGTTTTCCAATGATGATATAGCAGTGTCAAGCACACCAAAAGCTAATAGATTAGCCGAAAAATGAAAATCGAACTACCACCATGATTCCTTCGGAAGCAAGCCCTGTTAATTGGTGTGGTTTTAAGACCACGTAGCAACCAAAAGAGCGTACTGCCCAACTTTTAAAAAAAGAAAGAGATGGAAAAGCTGCAGTGGGTTCATAAGAAAAATAAAAAGGAAAACCGTACTTAACACACGAGGTTTTTATGCTTGACTCTCATGCGCTAGAGAGAGAGAGAGAGAGAGAGAGAGAGAGAGAGAGAGAGAGAGAGAGGAAGTAGAGGGATTTGTTTCTGGTTAGTCTTCTAACCTACTACAGGTAGCATCCCCAGACGTACGTTTCTGTATATTTCACGTCATCAGTGGAAAACAGCATACCTTAAGTAGGCCTACCTGAAACCAAACCCAAATCATCAAATACGTGGTTTTCCAATGGTGATATAGTAGTGTCAAGTACACTAAAAGCTAATAAATTTGCTAAAAAATAAAAATCTAACTGCCACCATGATTCCTTCGAGAGCAAGCCCTGTTAATTGGTCTGGTTTTAAGACCAGGTAGCAACTAAAAGGCCGTATTGCCCAATTTAAAAAAAAAGAAATGGAAGAGTTGCAATGTGTTCGTAATAAAAATATAAACGAAATTCGGACTTAACACACGAGTTTAGTATGCTTGACTCCTATGTGTTAGAGAGAGAGGAAGTACGGGGATTTGTTTACGGTTAGTTTTTTAACATACTACAGGTAGCATCTCCAGAAGTACGTTTCTGTGTGTTTTGATTCTTACTCGACTAAAGAAAACTGACAGGAGAGCGAAAACCAGCGAGGTACGAGGCTGGTTCAAATATGATCGAGAGAAATGCTCTGACACGTCTATTTACTATCTAAAAAATTTACAAAAATTTACAGTTTTTTTAGGTACTTCCCCTCACTAGTTACGCATTTTGTCCACCTTTCCGGAAGGTTTTTGATGCCGGTATCGCAGAATTTCTTGGCAACTCAGACTATCATGTGCGCACGAACTCCTATACCTCGTCGTCGGTCGTCCAAACATGTGGTAGTCGCAAGGTGATAAATCCAGACTGTAAGGGGGCGTTCCAGTACCTCCCACCCTAATTCCGATATTGTATCGAGCATGAGAAACGCGGTACAAAAGTGGGCGCTATCCTGGAGAAGAATCTCACTTCGTGCTAGAATGCTCCTCCATTTCAAGCAATAAGCGAGTTTCACGTGTGTTTTCAGAAGGTTAGAGTAGTATGCAGCATTGATGCAACTTGGGTGCACTGTATCGCATCATTATGCAGCTTCAAACTTCCAACCGCGTGAATTTTTACTCGAAGTTCAACAGTTTAGGAACATATCGCGCCGTTATTTTGCGATATTGAAGGTGTGCGTGATAGACTTTACACTACCAATACTAATGGGAGTTCAGTCGAAATATGTCTCGAACAATCACCCGACGGTCCTCCAAAATAAGTTGTTCTACGCGGCGAATGTTGGCTGGTGTGATGCTGGTTCGCGGTCGAAGATCATACGGCTCGTTCTCGAAGGTTTCGCGAACGTCCTTGAATGCTTTGAATCTTTTAAAGGCAGCCCTGCTCGGACTACCGAACTGATTTCGCAAACGCAGAAAAATGTCCGTGTTTTTAACGCCTTTCCACACTAAAAAACGAATGACAATACGTTGCGCAACGGCGCACTTTAGTCTGAAACAAAAATAGCAAAAACTAACTTCACAATAAAACTGTTTAGTTATATATTTTTTAAAGCTAAATAGTGGCACCTCAAAATTTCAGCATGATTGGCTTCATTGCCAAACCAGGCTTCGAAATATCGTTGTTTGAATTTGACATTTCCTGACAATGAGCAATTGTTTTTTTATTGTTCATTATTTTTCACTAACTTTAACGTGCTATTTCTAAGAAGTGCAAAAAGTTACACAAAATTTTAAAAATGGCTTTTTTAAGTAAAGGTGATTAGATTATTTTTTGATAATTTCAGTTACAGGAATTTCCAACTTATTCTTTAAATACGAATGATAGAAAAATTGTGCAAGAAATGTATGAATTTTTTTTCCCTCGATATTTCATTAGACTAACAAAATAGTACATTATATACCCAGGGACTAAAGTGATACTTTTTATCCCGAGGCGAAATGTTTGTAGCCCGACCGCAGGGAGGGCTACAATTCGCTGAGGGATAAAAAGACACTTTAGTCAAGTGGTATATATACTATTTTTTGCAATTCTGGGCAAAGTTTCATTCAAATTTTTAATTAAATTTTTCGAAAAGAAAGTCATGTCCACTGCACTATTGATTGGCCTATAAAATGTGACAACCAATAAAGTACCATTCATTCTCTGACGTTAAGTCAGTTGATATTTCTTAGATAGCCTTGGATAATACTTGGTTGTCAGGGTGTTGTCAAGGTACCATAAAATAACTGTTAAAATACAAACAACGCCGTGGAGATTTCTGCGATTTGCTAGTGCGTTCCCAAAAGTAAAAAAAATGGATATTGATATTGATACAGCTGCCGCAGAGGCAGTGAAGGCACTGCTGCCCGCTAAATCGGAGAAAATATATGAAAAACAATACAAACATTTCCTGGATTGGTGTCAAGCTAAGGATGTTGCTGATGTTACACAGGAGAAGGAACTTCTTGCATATTTCTTCCATCATGCGAAAAATTTGAAGGCTTCAACGGTTTGGTCACATTATTCAATGATTAAATCAAAGCTGATCGTTGAAAAAAGTTTGGACATTGGAAAATATTCAAAATTGAAGGCATTTTTGAAAAGAAATGGGGATGGCTACCGCCCAAAGAAGTCTCGAATACTGGACATGGGTCATATCCAGCAGTTCCTCCAGGAAGCACCAAATCAAGGATATTTGATGATCAAGGTAAAGTGAACTGTTTTTACATTATTTTGAACCATGTTAACGTCACTGATTCGAAATATCATTTGTTGCTATCAGGTTACGTAGTTTGTACAAAAAATTGTATTGCTACTTAGTAACTGAAAAATCTTTTTTTTCCAGGTGGCGTTGATAATGGGAGTTGCCGGTGCATGCAGGGGTGTTGAACTGTGCCAGCTACAGAATGAAGATGTTCAAGTCCAAGATTTTCATCTTGTTGTCACAGTTCGAAACACGAAAAATCAAACTGACCGATGCTTCATAGTGAAGAACTCCAAAGAAAGCAACGCTACAGACGTAGTGAAAATCTGTAAATCCTACATGGCTCTGAGACCAACAAATTTGACAATATCGAGATATTTCATTGGCTATAAAGACGGCAAATGTTTATCACAACCTGTTGGAAAGAATACTTTTGGGCTTTTCCCGCGAAAAATAGCTGCCTTCCTGAACCTGCCAGAGGCCGTTTCATACACAGGACACTGCTTCAGACGTACCTCTGCTTCCCTTTTAGCAGATTCTGGAGCGAATATTGACCAGCTCAAAAGACACGGTGGTTGGAAAAATGCTACCGTTGCTGAAGGGTATGTTGAGCAATCAATCGAAAACAAAAAAAATGTGGCGGATAAAATATTCAGTCAAAACTTGAGGACAGATGTCAAGAGTCATAAAAGCCAAGGCCAATCACGTACCGTAACAGTATGCAATTTTCCAGAACCCACAATCAACGAAGACAGCAGCACTGATCACACCGAACCAGCAATTTTCGGATCTCCACTGCAAAACATCAACCTCAACCAACAGCAAAGCGAAATCGATTCAGATCCACGATCATTGATTCATTTAGTTGGCTGTAGCGGCGCTATTTTGAATATCAATATAACAAACAATAATAATGTCAAATAACGTAGGAATGTATAGATTAGGCTAGGTAGTTTATTTTGATAGTGTATAGGCCTATTTTTGGATGCTCCCAAATACAAAAATACAAAATTTGAAAAAAACCATGAATTCGGGTCCAGGGACTAAAATATTTTAGTCCCCGGGAGTAAAATATTTTAGTCCCCGGGATAAAAAGTACTATTTTAGTCCCTAAAATGAGGGACTAAAATGCGTTTTTAGTCCCTGAATTGCAAAAAAGCTTTTACGAACTTTCATGTTAATTTTTGAGAAAATATTTTCGTCTTGATTTGTACTTTCCGGGGTACATACATTGTTGGCGCGAAAAGGTGCGATAGTCTCCAAATTCGTTATTAATCATGACCGTACATATTCACAGAGTACCTATTCCAGTGCATTTTAATTTGTGTTTCCGTGTGTCTTCTATATAGATAGTAGTGAGCAAAGTACCTTAAAAAAAGCAGAATGAATCATAGATATCAAAACTCCTGTCTTAGAAATGGACTTTCAAAAACAAGGAAAAAATTCAAGATGGCCGCCAAAATAGATAGAAAATTAATAGAAACTGCAAACATTTAACATCAGTTTCAGGGTATTTGGATAGATAGATAGATAGATAAATACTTTATTGCCAACAAGATTACAGAAAAAAGTGTAACTTAATCCTATAAAAAAGCAACGGCAAAAAAATTTTTTTAAAACATTTTAGCGAGCATTTTAGAGAAATGTTCAAAATACCAATCCTTTTGTATTATGTGTAACATCCTGATGCTATCATTAAAGTAGTTTTAGATAAAAAATTTAGTTGATTTGTTTTTTTAAGTAGATAAAAATTGACACTTACATTATGAATCCATACAAAAGAAGTATATTTTCATTTTTATGTTTAACATACACACACACACACACACACACACACACATATGTTAAAATATAGACAAATTCAATATTAGACAAATTCAATATTAGACAAATTCAATATTAAAAATTAAAAGTTAAAATCATACAGGGTCACCTCAAGCAAGTACTGATTAACCAATCTTTTAAATCTTTTCAAGTTCTCTTCCTCCCGAATAGCTGTTGGTAGGCTATGGTATGCTTTGATAGCTCGGTATTCAGGTCCGCGCTGGAAAAAAGATGTATTGTGTCGGGGTATGCTCAGGCCATCCCTGTTTCTCGTGATCATATGCATTTCCTCACCATAGAGATCACTATTTTGCCTGAATAGGTGTTTATTTTTTTTGACAAAAAGTAAAGAACTAATTGGAGAAAATACAGTGATGGTACCGTCAAAATGCCCAGGGCTGCAAAATGAGTGGAGCATCTAAATTCAAATATAGAATAATTTTTATTGGCGGAGGGAAATAACAATTTGTAATGGGGGGGAGGGAGGGGTGGGGGGGTTAACTAGGTTAAAAATCAATTAATTAGGGTGTTGAACAAAAAAAAATAGGTTTTAGTTATTTAACTTCCTCCTATCACTCCTCAAGCTAAAATATGATGATCAATATAATATTTTCCTCGATTTAAATCATTCATCGGATTCATTCTCTCTTTTACACCCCATGTGGAGGTATGAACATTTAAAAGTTTTTAATGGAATATTAGATATTCGCTGAATCCAACCAGAATAAGAAAAACTGTTTAGCAGCCCCTGGGAGGGGGAGGCCTGGGAGTGGGAGTCTATAAATAAATTTTGAATGGAACTTACTATAGGCACGACTAAACTTCTATATGAGCTTTCATTTTAGTCTCTACGGCTTCTTCTCTTAGGGAGGAAAAAGGCATGCTGGGGCAAGGTCGTATCCAACCCAAAACAGAAGAGGGGGCAGGTTTCTGAATTCCATGGCCCTCTTAATTTAGAGGGGGGGAATTTATATTCTAACTGAATTTCATTGTTCGATTTTAAACAACCTGGTTAAAAAAGGGGACAGCCCAACAGCTGCCCTTCTCCCCCCCCCCCTCCGCCGAATACGCCTTTGTGCTAAGGGTATAATTGAGTAAATTATTTTTTTTATTCTCTTGGTTGAATTTAGCAAATAGAAATATTTCCATGATAAACTGTTCATGTCCATTAAAAAAGTAAAGTTTGGACCCCCAAATAAACAGAGTATAAGGGGCGATGGGGTTACTGAATGGTTATAAAACTTTTTAATCCTTAGATTTTGGTTCTGCGGACCAAAATACTTAAGAGTGGGTAGCCTGAAAGCTTAACCTCACAGGGGTCCAAGATCTAATGGACACCTAATAAGTGTTGACAGTTAACTGTTTCGTCCTTATGGGACTCCTCAGAACACTGTTGGTCAATGTGACAAACCTTGCGAAGTTAATTAGACGGTTTTGTCTCTAATCAAATGTAAATAGTGAGAAAACTATCGCAAGAAGCGCCATCTACCGTGATACGAGAGAAACAAAAAACAAAAGCAGGCGAAACACTGCTATACAATATCGATCAATGAAAAGATCGAATGCAAATAAAAGAAAACAACTATAGTCCGTGACCTACACAGCTCTTTGTTTTTCAGGCCGGATCAACGCATATTGTATTTTTACCCGTCATCAAGACAGTGAGCGTCAATCAACGGAATTTTTATAATAGACCAAATTTTACCCCCCAGGGGGCCCTAATAGGGGCAAATTCAATAATTGAATTTTTTTTTTTGGGAAACTCGGTTTTGTGCACCAAAATTAGGAGGATTTGGGGGTCTATCCTCTGAGTTTTGCAACTTATATTTTTTTGTGCGGCTGTGTAATCTGCAAATCATATTAAAAATAATACACTTTTTGAAAGGGCTTTTAGGCAGTATAAACCACGAAAATGGTAGTGGCAAGAGTGCGGGGTAATAAAAAATACTTTTTATTTGTATATTAGCAATTTAGACTTCTTTATTGATTTGCGTTTAAGTGATTAGAGAGTTTAACTGTAAAAGTCTATTTTTGGCCAAAATATTGATCCCTCAGACCATAGTGCGGCGGTCGGCACTTGATGTTCACTCATAGTCGTTAGCACGCGCATGAAACATGCGCTCGCGACGAGAACTATGATACACTGTTCGTAAGGGACCCAGTTATCATATACTTAAGCCACGACCTTTAAAACATACATGCGCGCCATCTATAGCATTTGTCTTCATCATATCTGAACCGCTCTCGTACATTTAGACCGCCGAAGCTCTCATCTACACTCTCGCACTCCGTTAGCCTTGGTGTACCTCGCAGAGAATGTACAGCTGGCATTAAGATCTTACAAATACTAGTTTAAATATCTCTCAATAGGCCATATATACACGGCAAAAATCTAACTTTTCCATGCTACTTGTTTCTGTATACATACCGTGGTTTTCCCCGTGCCAGGTGGACCTTGCATGCAAAAAATACCAGGGCTTTGCCTCGTGCAAACACTTGCCCCTTCTAAAACACATTGCAGCTGTTCTGGATTTAAAGCATCGCCCTAAAAAATCAACGTATTTCTGAAAAAAGCTGCCAAGAGAATTTGATATAATACTTATCCAATTAGTTTTACAGGGTTCTTAAATTGGCATCTAGAAGTAAGATCTCCACAAATACTGTAGAGGATAAATATGGGGCATACCCATGCATTCTCACACGCGATGCTTGAAGCCAGGACCCCTACTTAATTCTTAATGTTCTTTTTTCGCGTATACAGGATTTCGGTTACTGTGGATGCGTCAGTTTTGGTAGTTTTGGAACGGGCGGCGGATAAAAGGTCGAAAGTACAAAAGGTCGAAAGTACAAAAAGTCGAAAGTACAAAAGGTCGAAAGTACAAAAGGTCGAAAGTACAAAAGGCCGAAAGTACAAAAGGTCGAAAGTACAAAAGGTCGAAAGTACAAAAGGTCGAAAGTACAAAAGGTCGAAAGTACAAAAAGTCGAAAGTACAAAAGGTCCTGGAGGAAATGCAAGAGACCAGAAAATAGCGGATCTAAAATCAGTACTCTCCTGACTTTTTTCCCGGGATCCTAAAGGGTGTGGAACCGAACCGAACCGAACCGAACCGGACCTAACCGAACCGAACTGGTCCAAAGTAGGGTTAGGTTAGGTTAGGTTAGGTTAGGTTAAGTTAAGTTAGGTTAGGTTAGGTTAGGTTAGGTTAGGTTAGGTTAGGTTCAGTTCGGTTCGGTTCGGTTCGGTTCGGTTCGGTTCGGTTCGGTTCGGTTCGGTTCGGTTCGGTTCGGTTCGGTTCGGTTCGGTTAGGTTCGGTTCGGTTCGGTTCGGTTCCACACCCTCTAGGATCCCGGGAAAAAAGTCAGGAGAGTACTGATTTTTTTAGATCCGCTATTTTCTGGACTCTTGCATTTCCTCCAGGACCTTTTGTACTTTCGACCTTTTGTACTTTCGGCCTTTTGTACTTTCGACCTTTTGTACTTTCGACCTTTTGTACTTTCGACCTTTTGTACTTTCGACTTTTTATACTTTCGACCTTTTGTATTTTCGACCTTTCGTATTTTCGACCTTATTTTTTCGACTTTTTGTACTTTCGACCTTTTGTACTTTCAACCTTTGGTACTTTCGACCTTTTATCCGCCGCATACTCCGTTACGTCACTACATTATTTATGTCTATTATTTTTTTCTAAAAACTAGTTGATTCGGTGAAAATTTATCAATTTGTGGATTAAAATTGTAGTTTTTTCTAAAACTAATTGTGCAGATTTATTAGGGACACCATGAAAAGTGTTTAATGGCATCTATAAACCACTCTTAACTTTATTAACAAATAATAAAGAAAAATACAAGTAGTTACCCATGAAATGGCACTCCCTTACTTCTTCCGGACATTTTTCCACAAACTGCACATGTTTTACATGAATTATTTCCCATTTTTCACAGAAAAAAGATATCATTTTACACAACAAACGCAAAACACCGCAAATTTTCAATATGGCCTCCACCGACATAGCAGATGTGTGTCTACATGACAAAACACACGCATGCGCACTTCAAAATTCTTTAATTTAAACTTGCCATTGTTTTCAAAGCCAGCTATGAGCGGTTCACGTTTCGATTCTTTGAACATGTATTTGTGCTAGAACGTATTTGGATCTCCATAAGCCAAAAAGAAATCCTAACCGATAGGGTAAAAGCTATACTGACCACGAAAATTCTTCTTAGAAAGGGAAAAACTAATTTAACAGGTGTTAATAAAAATAGAAACAAATTCCCCTCTTGATCCCTTTCGAGTCATGATCTGCCTTCCACAAGCCGCGTCGAATGATTTTATTGCAGTTTTTAGTAGGGATAAAGATATTTAATTGCCTAGTTTGGATGTGGTCTAAAAATAAAAAACAAAACTGTATTTACCAGTAATGGACATACAAGTTGATCTTCAAGAGTTGTTACTTTAAACATAGGAATCCTCGGGACCACAATTTGGGCAGCTAAAAGCGACTTGCGAACGTTCTTAATGGCTTTAAACATTTTGATGTATACACCAATATTCATTAAGGGCTTGATCAAAGCGTATGAAACCTGAAATAAAAATTATAAGGCAATGATCACAGTGTGGCAGTGTGATTTGTTATGACCCGATACCCTATAGCTAGAAAAGAAATTGTTTTTAAGGAAATTTTTTTTTTCAGATAGCGCCGAAAATTAGTTATTTGGATGTATTTTGACCTGTGTGTACACACACAAACACACACACATACAGTATGGCAGGAATAATCTGATGGGGAAGAGAGATAGCTGGAAAAGACGTTTCCTCTCTTTTTCCAGTGGCGGAGATTTTAATATATGTTACAAATATATAATTGCAGATAGCTTAGGTATTATGCCGCCAAAACAGGTTTGATACATAAAAATAAAATTAGTCTTAAAATAACTATTTTCATTATAAATTACAAACAGTAAAAAATTTTTTTTTTATAAGTATACATTATACTTACGGTTCATATATTTGTTATAGACTTTATTATACGAATAATTTTAAAAAACTTTTGGCTCTAAAAAGAGCCGAATTTTTTTGTACTATAGGTCAGGTCAGGTGACTTATTTAAAAAATATATTATTCAATAGAAATTTCAGTTTCTGAATCTGAATCATCATCGTCTTCAGAATCATCAGAGTCTTCCCCAAGCCTGATTATTATTTTTTCTGTTAATTCTTCCATATATTTGTCAGTTTCCCAATATTTATTTTCAATATCAATCACATGCCGTACAAAATTATTCCATAAGTTGGAGTCCATAGATTTTATACCCTCTTCCAATAATTCCCGTAAACGCTTGATTGCAAATTCGCCGGTTGTGTTTCTACTTCCTATGAAATTTTTCAAAAATGCCCATGACAGTTCAATTGAATTTAGCTCACACATATATGGTGGTGTTCTTAGGGTCACGTGGTCATGTGATTCAATCGAGTTCAATTAATTTATCTATTTTGTATTTTTTTTTCATCTGGTGGAGGTTTGTGTAAGCTGACCAATTCCCATAGCTCTACTTTTCTATCGCTGGGCAATCCATTGTCAGACTGCGGTCCTCTAATTTTGCATACTCATCAGCCGACCCGCACCAATCATATTGCAGAGAGTTGAACCAGTCATCGGGATAAAATATCTGATATTAAGAGGTTTTATTCTTGTGCAGTTACCTAAAACTGTGGTACCTCGGTTAGGTACCTCATTTTGCTCCCATATTCCCTTCTAGGAGAGACTTTGAACAATCGTCGTAGCAAGGCCATTGGTGGCTAAATTTAACAAATGTAATTGGGCGCGAGGTCGCTTGGCTCTGGGTTGGCTTGTTAAACTAGGTTTTTCTTTGTATCGGTCTCGCAGACCGCAAGTCACCACTGGCGGGTTATTACTATCGGGTGGGTCTTGAAATCTTTGGGTTTGGACCATTGCGCCTGAATGTCTCTGTCTTATGTAATTATTAGTAGTATACCCACTTAACACAAAAACATTTTTATAACGTCAAAATAATGTTTAATTGAAAAACATAACGTTAAGTTGGATGTTAGTTTTAACGTTATATTCATAGTGAAAAACAAGATTAATAACCCGTCCTCTGACGTTACAAAAATAATCTTGTTCTTCTAATAACATTGATAATAAAATATTTTTCCAAGATCAAAAACGGAATGTTTTTCTAACATTAAAAAATAGGTTTTCTTAAAAAACTATATTATTTTCAAATATCTCCAAAGATAAGGTAAGTAACTTTAATAGCGTATACATTTCTTCTACTTTGAAAATGCAGAGCAGCAAGAGTCGGTTGAGGTTTTCGTGAACCTGACACTCAGTAAAGGAAATTCGGCTTTCGTAGCTTCTAAAAATTAAATTTAAAATTGTGATGTGAACAATCATTTTGTAGCAAGTGATTAAACAATGCCGTCTAAGACCCCCAATGTATTTTAATTTAATGCTGTTACTTACATCTACGCCTCTGAAAGGTAGTTTTTAAGCGAGGCTCATTAAAATTCAATAAGAACGTGACCGAACCGAACCGAACCAAACCATACAAAATGCATTGAAAATGCCGTCTTGGCTTCACTTACCGGGTGCACACGACTAAATACTTTAAAGTAAAAATTTTCCCTATATAAAACATATGTAAAATTAATAAACATAGAAGGTGTCCCCGTATAATATTTTTGCATTTTCCATCTCTATTTTTTGTCTCTCTTCCCCATCAGATTACCACTGCCAAACAGTACACACCTTGTAATCGACAGAAATAAAATTTCGGACTTCCATTGTCTATTTATTTTAAAGACGACGTTGCGGTTAGTAAGTATCTCTAACCGTTTTCAAGTGTAAACTAAACAATCTAGTCTCTAGGCTACTACTTATACTACTTGGTGTGCGGTCAGGTGTGACGGACCGCTCCCTTTTTAATCCTAAGATGCCTGTTTTCAAATACCAAATTGCAAGTAATGCAAGGACCTAAAACTATAAACAACAAATGAAATTAAAGAAAGAAAAATAAGAAAAAAGCTTTCTGCTTCGGCCGGGGATCGAACCCGGGATCTCTTGCTATCTAGGCAAACATTCTACCACTGAACCACCGAAGCCACACATAAATTTTTCGGAAAACCTCTATCTATGCGGGCCGCGGTACCTCAATACAAGAACGAGAGACACTCAGGTATTAACTCGACCAAGTCATCCAACCGATCTCTAAATTCTTCTTTCCCACTGTCAAAGGTATGATAACTCAAATTAGACGTAAAGAATCAACGTCTGAAAGGATTTTTTTTTTTACGGGTATGCGCACTCGCAAGGAGATCCCTATCACGCTCGACAAGCGGCAAGTGCGCGGAAATGTTGGTGTGTGTTGGTTTTGAAACGGTTCAGGTTGTAACCTGCAGGGAAAACTGTCGCAGGGAGTTTATTCCACAGCGATGCTGTTCTCCAGAGATATGAATTCTGATATAATGAGGTTCTTGGTGCATCTATTTTGACAGTAAATTGATGGTTACCGTCTGTTTGACGTGTTCGCCTAGTAGGTGCTACTCCCGGGGGGATCATACGTGCCAACTCTTTAGAGCATTTTCCGTGATAATACCTGTAGAAGAGAGAGAGATCGCCCACAGTTCTTCGATGTTCGAGACTATCCAAGCTACGGGTAAGTGCGGGGTCATTGATCAGCTTGATAGCTCGCTTTTGCACGGTGTTCAAAAGCATTAAGGTATGTTTGGGTGCCGCACTCCATATATGTGAGCAGTACTCCATAGTTGGTCGAATCTGGGCTTTGTAGAGTGTCAGCAGTTGGCTTGGTGTATACAGATGTCTTGTACGAAATAGCACCCCAAGCTTTTGGGACGCCCTTTTAGCTATATCTGCCACGTGACTGTGCCAAGACATGTTGGTCTCTACAGTGACTCCTAAGATGTTCAACTGGCTCTGCAATGTGACAGCACTTCCAGATAGCATGATGTTTGGCTCACCGGTGCTGGTCTTTTTTGAAAACAGGGCTGCTTGGGTTTTCTGCGCGTTGAACTGTACAAGATTTTTGTTGCCCCAGTCCTCTATTATCTCCAGGTCGTTATTTATCTGCGTTATTTGAGTTAATCTAAGATGATGAAATTCACGTGCGGTTAGACACTGAGTGGGTGGTATGACTGAGGAGACTACATTGCCATCATCTGCAAAGCAATAAAGTGGATTTACTGTTTTATCTATGAGGTCATTTATGTAAATCAGAAAAAGTGTTGGCGAAAGGATTGCTCCCTGTGGCACACCAGCATTTATTTGGTAAGAGTTGGAGTTCCGGCCATCCAGTGCAACATAAATGGATCTATCCTTAAGGTAACTTTCAAACCAAGTGCAAAGTCTCGGCGACAATCCCGCTGCTTTGAGCTTGTTGAGCAGATTTTCATGCCAGACTTTATCGAATGCTTTAGATATATCTAAGGCAATTGTTCTTGTTTCCCCTCGCAACTCAATCGCTTTTTGCCATAAGTGAGTGACGTATGTAAGTAAATCGCCAGTTGACCTATATTTTCAAAATCCGTATTGCTTGTCGTTGATAATTTTGTATTTTTCCAAGTACTTGGTTAGGTGATTGTTCACAACTCTTTCCATTACTTTTGATATCACCGGAAGTAGAGCAATTGGTCTATAGTTTAACGGATCTGTCTTTTTTCCTTTCTTTGGAATGGGTTGTACTGCGGCAGACTTCCATGATGATGGATATACTCCTTGCCTATAAGATAAATTGAATAATTTTGAGAAAGTTGGGGTGAGTTCGCTAGCACAATTTTTGAGTACTATCGCGGGAATGCCATCTGGACCCATTGCTTTGTTTGTATCCAACTTTTTAAGGGATTTTCGTATTTCTCTGTGACAAAAGGGTACCTCTGGCATACTGTGGGAAACCCTTTCAATGAACGGTGGAGTTTTTCCATTTGGCACTGTTAGGTTTGAGTTGGAGGAAAAGATTTTGGCCAGCATATTGGCTTTTTCCTCTGATGTTGTGGCTAAGTGAGTATTTTTATCTGTAAGTGGTGGTATGGATGACTTGGTGAAGTTTGATCCAACGGCTTTTGCAAGAGACCAAAAGGACCTAGAACTACTTGGACAATTCAGCAACCTGTTTTTTATTATTTGATTGTATGTTTCTTTGGCGGCGTCAATAGTAATTTTGCAACTATTTCTGGCTTCTATAAATTCTGTGTGGTTTTGAGCGGTTTGTTGTCGTTTCCAAAGGTTATATGCTCTGTGTTTTTTCTGTACAGCCGTTTGACACTGGCTGTTGAACCAAGGTTTTGCATTAGCTCTGCGTTTTATTGTATGTGGGATATATGCATCCATTCCAGATAAGATTACTTTTGTTATTTCATTACAGCAAATAGTGGGATCAGCTGTTTTAAAGCAAACCTCTTGCCATGGAAAATCCAGGTAAAACTGTTTAAGGTCATTCCATTTTGCCGATTTATAGTGCCACATTTTACGAGGAAGTGATTGTTGGCTTGGCGGTATGAACATTTCGCACTTTGTTCTTATAAGTTTATGATCGGATGAACCAAGTGGGGGATCTACTTGAATTGTGTACAAGTCAGGATTTGTAGTTAGGAACAAGTCTAAAAGCGCTGCAAATTCACCCCTTTCTGAGATACGGGTAGGTTCATCGACAAGCTGCGTTAGACCACAACTTATGGCAAAAGCTTCTGCTTCCCTGCCTTCATTATCTGTTTTGTTGTGGTGTTTTAGCCAGGGTATATTGTGGACGTTGAAATCGCCTAAAAAAACAATTTCCGCATGTGGATAGTTAGACTGTATACTATCACAGTTTTCGGATAATGTCGCAAAAAAGTTTTGATACTCGGTGTTACTTGGCGGTCGGTAGAGGCAGCAAATGAACTTGGTCGATGACTTTGAGGTGAATTTCAGCCATATGATATCGAGGTTCGCTGGTTCTAGCTTCTCCTCTCGATGACATGAAAGGTCATTTTTAATGTACACACAAATCCCAAAATTATGTCGAAATCGGTGGTGTAGGTCATAGCCGGGATAAAGATAGTTCACAATAGGTGTTGCAGAACTGATTTTAGTTTCGGTGAGAACAAGGATGTCAGGTCTTTGTTCTTCAAGATGTTGGTGAACTGAATTCATGTTGGTACTTAATCCTCTTATATTGCTAAAATCAATTCTGAGTTGAGTTTTTGGTCTTCTTTTAATATCTTTGCATGAAGGACCCCCAGGATCACCCGACGCCCGGAGATCCGAGTGGTCGGGTATTTTACCTCCGGAATATTTTGATCCTGGAGGCGCCATCATGCTATCTGTTACTCATTGTTGGAACCGGACTGCCAGCGCAGTAGCGGAACGTGGTGATACCACTTAGCGCTACTCACTTCTGGCATGGTGGTATCTCACCGGTCGACGCCCAATGAGTAAAAAGCGTCTACCACCTAAAATCCATGGAAAAATAAATATATTAATTAAGGCAAAATGGGCGATTTGCCAATATAATTATCAAATACCAAATTGCAAGTAATGCAAGGATCTAAAACTATAAACAACAAATGAAATTAAAGAAAGAAAAATAAGAAAAAAGCTTTCTGCTTCGGCCGGGGATCGAACCCGGGATCTCTTGCTATCTAGGCAAACATTCTACCACTGAACCACCGAAGCCACACATAAATTTTTCGGAAAACCTCTATCTATGCGGGCCGCGGTACCTCAATACAAGAACGAGAGACACTCAGGTATTAACTCGACCAAGTCATCCAACCGATCTCTAAATTCTTCTTTCCCACTGTCAAAGGTATGATAACTCAAATTAGACGTAAAGAATCAACGTCTGAAAGGATGAGATCACCTTTTCGTGTGTTAAAATTTCTAATCGCAAAATGGGCGATTTGCCAATATAATTATCAAATACCAAATTGCAAGTAATGCAAGGACCTAAAACTATAAACAACAAATGAAATTAAAGAAAGAAAAATAAGAAAAAAGCTTTCTGCTTCGGCCGGGGATCGAACCTGGGATCTCTTGCTATCTAGGCAAACATTCTACCACTGAACCACCGAAGCCACACATAAATTTTTCGGAAAACCTCTATCTATGCGGGCCGCGGTACCTCAATACAAGAACGAGAGACACTCAGGTATTAACTCGACCAAGTCATCCAACCGATCTCTAAATTCTTCTTTCCCACTGTCAAAGGTATGATAACTCAAAATTAGACGTAAAGAATCAACGTCTGAAAGGATGAGATCACCTTTTCGTGTGTTAAAATTTCTAATCGCAAAATGGGCGATTTGCCAATATAATTATCAAATACCAAATTGCAAGTAATGCAAGGACCTAAAACTATAAACAACAAATGAAATTAAAGAAAGAAAAATAAGAAAAAAGCTTTCTTGGTATTTGATAATTATATTGGCAAATCGCCCATTTTGCGATTAGAAATTTTAACACACGAAAAGGTGATCTCATCCTTTCAGACGTTGATTCTTTACGTCTAATTTGAGTTATCATACCTTTGACAGTGGGAAAGAAGAATTTAGAGATCGGTTGGATGACTTGGTCGAGTTAATACCTGAGTGTCTCTCGTTCTTGTATTGAGGTACCGCGGCCCGCATAGAGGTTTTCCGAAAAATTTATGTGTGGCTTCGGTGGTTCAGTGGTAGAATGTTTGCCTAGATAGCAAGAGATCCCGGGTTCGATCCCCGGCCGAAGCAGAAAGCTTTTTTCTTATTTTTCTTTCTTTAATTTCATTTGTTGTTTATAGTTTTAGGTCCTTGCATTACTTGCAATTTGGTATTTGATAATTATATTGGCAAATCGCCCATTTTGCGATTAGAAATTTTAACACACGAAAAGGTGATCTCATCCTTTCAGACGTTGATTCTTTACGTCTAATTTGAGTTATCATACCTTTGACAGTGGGAAAGAAGAATTTAGAGATCGGTTGGATGACTTGGTCGAGTTAATACCTGAGTGTCTCTCGTTCTTGTATTGAGGTACCGCGGCCCGCATAGATAGAGGTTTTCCGAAAAATTTATGTGTGGCTTCGGTGGTTCAGTGGTAGAATGTTTGCCTAGATAGCAAGAGATCCCGGGTTCGATCCCCGGCCGAAGCAGAAAGCTTTTTTCTTATTTTTCTTTCTTTAATTTCATTTGTTGTTTATAGTTTTAGGTCCTTGCATTACTTGCAATTTGGTATTTGATAATTATATTGGCAAATCGCCCATTTTGCGATTAGAAATTTTAACACACGAAAAGGTGATCTCATCCTTTCAGACGTTGATTCTTTACGTCTAATTTGAGTTATCATACCTTTGACAGTGGGAAAGAAGAATTTAGAGATCGGTTGGATGACTTGGTCGAGTTAATACCTGAGTGTCTCTCGTTCTTCTATTGAGGTACCGCGGCCCGCATAGATAGAGGTTTTCCGAAAAATTTATGTGTGGCTTCGGTGGTTCAGTGGTAGAATGTTTGCCTAGATAGCAAGAGATCCCGGGTTCGATCCCCGGTCGAAGCAGAAAACTTTTTTCTTATTTTTCTTTCTTTAATTTCATTTGTTGTTTATAGTTTTAGGTCCTTGCATTACTTGCAATTTGGTATTTGATAATTATATTGGCAAATCGCCCATTTTGCGATTAGAAATTTTAACACACGAAAAGGTGATCTCATCCTTTCAGACGTTGATTCTTTACGTCTAATTTGAGTTATCATACCTTTGACAGTGGGAAAGAAGAATTTAGAGATCGGTTGGATGACTTGGTCGAGTTAATACCTGAGTGTCTCTCGTTCTTGTATTGAGGTACCGCGGCCCGCATAGATAGAGGTTTTCCGAAAAATTTATGTGTGGCTTCGGTGGTTCAGTGGTAGAATGTTTGCCTAGATAGCAAGAGATCCCGGGTTCGATCCCCGACCGAAGCAGAAAGCTTTTTTCTTATTTTTCTTTCTTTAATTTCATTTGTTGTTTATAGTTTTAGGTCCTTGCATTACTTGCAATTTGGTATTTGATAATTATATTGGCAAATCGCCCATTTTGCGATTAGAAATTTTAACACACGAAAAGGTGATCTCATCCTTTCAGACGTTGATTCTTTACGTCTAATTTGAGTTATCATACCTTTGACAGTGGGAAAGAAGAATTTAGAGATCGGTTGGATGACTTGGTCGAGTTAATACCTGAGTGTCTCTCGTTCTTGTATTGAGGTACTGCGGCCCGCATAGATAGAGGTTTTCCGAAAAATTTATGTGTGGCTTCGGTGGTTCAGTGGTAGAATGTTTGTCTAGATAGCAAGAGATCCCGGGTTCGATCCCCGGCCGAAGCAGAAAGCTTTTTTCTTATTTTTCTTTCTTTAATTTCATTTGTTGTTTATAGTTTTAGGTCCTTGCATTACTTGCAATTTGGTATTTGATAATTATATTGGCAAATCGCCCATTTTGCGATTAGAAATTTTAACACACGAAAAGGTGATCTCATCCTTTCAGACGTTGATTCTTTACGTCTAATTTTGAGTTATCATACCTTTGACAGTGGGAAAGAAGAATTTAGAGATCGGTTGGATGACTTGGTCGAGTTAATACCTGAGTGTCTCTCGTTCTTGTATTGAGGTACCGCGGCCCGCATAGATAGAGGTTTTCCGAAAAATTTATGTGTGGCTTCGGTGGTTCAGTGGTAGAATGTTTGTCTAGATAGCAAGAGATCCCGGGTTCGATCCCCGGCCGAAGCAGAAAGCTTTTTTCTTATTTTTCTTTCTTTAATTTCATTTGTTGTTTATAGTTTTAGGTCCTTGCATTACTTGCAATTTGGTATTTGATAATTATATTGGCAAATCGCCCATTTTGCGATTAGAAATTTTAACACACGAAAAGGTGATCTCATCCTTTCAGACGTTGATTCTTTACGTCTAATTTGAGTTATCATACCTTTGACAGTGGGAAAGAAGAATTTAGAGATCGGTTGGATGACTTGGTCGAGTTAATACCTGAGTGTCTCTCGTTCTTCTATTGAGGTACCGCGGCCCGCATAGATAGAGGTTTTCCGAAAAATTTATGTGTGGCTTCGGTGGTTCAGTGGTAGAATGTTTGTCTAGATAGCAAGAGATCCCGGGTTCGATCCCCGGCCGAAGCAGAAAGCTTTTTTCTTATTTTTCTTTCTTTAATTTCATTTGTTGTTTATAGTTTTAGGTCCTTGCATTACTTGCAATTTGGTATTTGATAATTATATTGGCAAATCGCCCATTTTGCGATTAGAAATTTTAACACACGAAAAGGTGATCTCATCCTTTCAGACGTTGATTCTTTACGTCTAATTTTGAGTTATCATACCTTTGACAGTGGGAAAGAAGAATTTAGAGATCGGTTGGATGACTTGGTCGAGTTAATACCTGAGTGTCTCTCGTTCTTGTATTGAGGTACCGCGGCCCGCATAGATAGAGGTTTTCCGAAAAATTTATGTGTGGCTTCGGTGGTTCAGTGGTAGAATGTTTGTCTAGATAGCAAGAGATCCCGGGTTCGATCCCCGGCCGAAGCAGAAAGCTTTTTTCTTATTTTTCTTTCTTTAATTTCATTTGTTGTTTATAGTTTTAGGTCCTTGCATTACTTGCAATTTGGTATTTGATAATTATATTGGCAAATCGCCCATTTTGCGATTAGAAATTTTAACACACGAAAAGGTGATCTCATCCTTTCAGACGTTGATTCTTTACGTCTAATTTGAGTTATCATACCTTTGACAGTGGGAAAGAAGAATTTAGAGATCGGTTAGATGACTTGGTCGAGTTAATACCTGAGTGTCTCTCGTTCTTCTATTGAGGTACCGCGGCCCGCATAGATAGAGGTTTTCCGAAAAATTTATGTGTGGCTTCGGTGGTTCAGTGGTAGAATGTTTGTCTAGATAGCAAGAGATCCCGGGTTCGATCCCCGGCCGAAGCAGAAAGCTTTTTTCTTATTTTTCTTTCTTTAATTTCATTTGTTGTTTATAGTTTTAGGTCCTTGCATTACTTGCAATTTGGTATTTGATAATTATATTGGCAAATCGCCCATTTTGCGATTAGAAATTTTAACACACGAAAAGGTGATCTCATCCTTTCAGACGTTGATTCTTTACGTCTAATTTGAGTTATCATACCTTTGACAGTGGGAAAGAAGAATTTAGAGATCGGTTGGATGACTTGGTCGAGTTAATACCTGAGTGTCTCTCGTTCTTGTATTGAGGTACCGCGGCCCGCATAGATAGAGGTTTTCCGAAAAATTTATGTGTGGCTTCGGTGGTTCAGTGGTAGAATGTTTGTCTAGATAGCAAGAGATCCCGGGTTCGATCCCCGGCCGAAGCAGAAAGCTTTTTTCTTATTTTTCTTTCTTTAATTTCATTTGTTGTTTATAGTTTTAGGTCCTTGCATTACTTGCAATTTGGTATTTGATAATTATATTGGCAAATCGCCCATTTTGCGATTAGAAATTTTAACACACGAAAAGGTGATCTCATCCTTTCAGACGTTGATTCTTTACGTCTAATTTGAGTTATCATACCTTTGACAGTGGGAAAGAAGAATTTAGAGATCGGTTGGATGACTTGGTCGAGTTAATACCTGAGTGTCTCTCGTTCTTCTATTGAGGTACCGCGGCCCGCATAGATAGAGGTTTTCCGAAAAATTTATGTGTGGCTTCGGTGGTTCAGTGGTAGAATGTTTGCCTAGATAGCAAGAGATCCCGGGTTCGATCCCCGGTCGAAGCAGAAAACTTTTTTCTTATTTTTCTTTCTTTAATTTCATTTGTTGTTTATAGTTTTAGGTCCTTGCATTACTTGCAATTTGGTATTTGATAATTATATTGGCAAATCGCCCATTTTGCGATTAGAAATTTTAACACACGAAAAGGTGATCTCATCCTTTCAGACGTTGATTCTTTACGTCTAATTTGAGTTATCATACCTTTGACAGTGGGAAAGAAGAATTTAGAGATCGGTTGGATGACTTGGTCGAGTTAATACCTGAGTGTCTCTCGTTCTTGTATTGAGGTACCGCGGCCCGCATAGATAGAGGTTTTCCGAAAAATTTATGTGTGGCTTCGGTGGTTCAGTGGTAGAATGTTTGCCTAGATAGCAAGAGATCCCGGGTTCGATCCCCGACCGAAGCAGAAAGCTTTTTTCTTATTTTTCTTTCTTTAATTTCATTTGTTGTTTATAGTTTTAGGTCCTTGCATTACTTGCAATTTGGTATTTGATAATTATATTGGCAAATCGCCCATTTTGCGATTAGAAATTTTAACACACGAAAAGGTGATCTCATCCTTTCAGACGTTGATTCTTTACGTCTAATTTGAGTTATCATACCTTTGACAGTGGGAAAGAAGAATTTAGAGATCGGTTGGATGACTTGGTCGAGTTAATACCTGAGTGTCTCTCGTTCTTGTATTGAGGTACCGCGGCCCGCATAGATAGAGGTTTTCCGAAAAATTTATGTGTGGCTTCGGTGGTTCAGTGGTAGAATGTTTGTCTAGATAGCAAGAGATCCCGGGTTCGATCCCCGGCCGAAGCAGAAAGCTTTTTTCTTATTTTTCTTTCTTTAATTTCATTTGTTGTTTATAGTTTTAGGTCCTTGCATTACTTGCAATTTGGTATTTGATAATTATATTGGCAAATCGCCCATTTTGCGATTAGAAATTTTAACACACGAAAAGGTGATCTCATCCTTTCAGACGTTGATTCTTTACGTCTAATTTGAGTTATCATACCTTTGACAGTGGGAAAGAAGAATTTAGAGATCGGTTGGATGACTTGGTCGAGTTAATACCTGAGTGTCTCTCGTTCTTGTATTGAGGTACCGCGGCCCGCATAGATAGAGGTTTTCCGAAAAATTTATGTGTGGCTTCGGTGGTTCAGTGGTAGAATGTTTGTCTAGATAGCAAGAGATCCCGGGTTCGATCCCCGGCCGAAGCAGAAAGCTTTTTTCTTATTTTTCTTTCTTTAATTTCATTTGTTGTTTATAGTTTTAGGTCCTTGCATTACTTGCAATTTGGTATTTGATAATTATATTGGCAAATCGCCCATTTTGCGATTAGAAATTTTAACACACGAAAAGGTGATCTCATCCTTTCAGACGTTGATTCTTTACGTCTAATTTGAGTTATCATACCTTTGACAGTGGGAAAGAAGAATTTAGAGATCGGTTGGATGACTTGGTCGAGTTAATACCTGAGTGTCTCTCGTTCTTGTATTGAGGTACCGCGGCCCGCATAGATAGAGGTTTTCCGAAAAATTTATGTGTGGCTTCGGTGGTTCAGTGGTAGAATGTTTGTCTAGATAGCAAGAGATCCCGGGTTCGATCCCCGGCCGAAGCAGAAAGCTTTTTTCTTATTTTTCTTTCTTTAATTTCATTTGTTGTTTATAGTTTTAGGTCCTTGCATTACTTGCAATTTGGTATTTGATAATTATATTGGCAAATCGCCCATTTTGCGATTAGAAATTTTAACACACGAAAAGGTGATCTCATCCTTTCAGACGTTGATTCTTTACGTCTAATTTTGAGTTATCATACCTTTGACAGTGGGAAAGAAGAATTTAGAGATCGGTTGGATGACTTGGTCGAGTTAATACCTGAGTGTCTCTCGTTCTTGTATTGAGGTACCGCGGCCCGCATAGATAGAGGTTTTCCGAAAAATTTATGTGTGGCTTCGGTGGTTCAGTGGTAGAATGTTTGCCTAGATAGCAAGAGATCCCGGGTTCGATCCCCGACCGAAGCAGAAAGCTTTTTTCTTATTTTTCTTTCTTTAATTTCATTTGTTGTTTATAGTTTTAGGTCCTTGCATTACTTGCAATTTGGTATTTGATAATTATATTGGCAAATCGCCCATTTTGCGATTAGAAATTTTAACACACGAAAAGGTGATCTCATCCTTTCAGACGTTGATTCTTTACGTCTAATTTGAGTTATCATACCTTTGACAGTGGGAAAGAAGAATTTAGAGATCGGTTGGATGACTTGGTCGAGTTAATACCTGAGTGTCTCTCGTTCTTGTATTGAGGTACCGCGGCCCGCATAGATAGAGGTTTTCCGAAAAATTTATGTGTGGCTTCGGTGGTTCAGTGGTAGAATGTTTGTCTAGATAGCAAGAGATCCCGGGTTCGATCCCCGGCCGAAGCAGAAAGCTTTTTTCTTATTTTTCTTTCTTTAATTTCATTTGTTGTTTATAGTTTTAGGTCCTTGCATTACTTGCAATTTGGTATTTGATAATTATATTGGCAAATCGCCCATTTTGCGATTAGAAATTTTAACACACGAAAAGGTGATCTCATCCTTTCAGACGTTGATTCTTTACGTCTAATTTTGAGTTATCATACCTTTGACAGTGGGAAAGAAGAATTTAGAGATCGGTTGGATGACTTGGTCGAGTTAATACCTGAGTGTCTCTCGTTCTTGTATTGAGGTACCGCGGCCCGCATAGATAGAGGTTTTCCGAAAAATTTATGTGTGGCTTCGGTGGTTCAGTGGTAGAATGTTTGTCTAGATAGCAAGAGATCCCGGGTTCGATCCCCGGCCGAAGCAGAAAGCTTTTTTCTTATTTTTCTTTCTTTAATTTCATTTGTTGTTTATAGTTTTAGGTCCTTGCATTACTTGCAATTTGGTATTTGATAATTATATTGGCAAATCGCCCATTTTGCGATTAGAAATTTTAACACACGAAAAGGTGATCTCATCCTTTCAGACGTTGATTCTTTACGTCTAATTTGAGTTATCATACCTTTGACAGTGGGAAAGAAGAATTTAGAGATCGGTTGGATGACTTGGTCGAGTTAATACCTGAGTGTCTCTCGTTCTTGTATTGAGGTACCGCGGCCCGCATAGATAGAGGTTTTCCGAAAAATTTATGTGTGGCTTCGGTGGTTCAGTGGTAGAATGTTTGTCTAGATAGCAAGAGATCCCGGGTTCGATCCCGGCCGAAGCAGAAAGCTTTTTTCTTATTTTTCTTTCTTTAATTTCATTTGTTGTTTATAGTTTTAGGTCCTTGCATTACTTGCAATTTGGTATTTGATAATTATATTGGCAAATCGCCCATTTTGCGATTAGAAATTTTAACACACGAAAAGGTGATCTCATCCTTTCAGACGTTGATTCTTTACGTCTAATTTGAGTTATCATACCTTTGACAGTGGGAAAGAAGAATTTAGAGATCGGTTGGATGACTTGGTCGAGTTAATACCTGAGTGTCTCTCGTTCTTCTATTGAGGTACCGCGGCCCGCATAGATAGAGGTTTTCCGAAAAATTTATGTGTGGCTTCGGTGGTTCAGTGGTAGAATGTTTGTCTAGATAGCAAGAGATCCCGGGTTCGATCCCCGGCCGAAGCAGAAAGCTTTTTTCTTATTTTTCTTTCTTTAATTTCATTTGTTGTTTATAGTTTTAGGTCCTTGCATTACTTGCAATTTGGTATTTGATAATTATATTGGCAAATCGCCCATTTTGCGATTAGAAATTTTAACACACGAAAAGGTGATCTCATCCTTTCAGACGTTGATTCTTTACGTCTAATTTGAGTTATCATACCTTTGACAGTGGGAAAGAAGAATTTAGAGATCGGTTGGATGACTTGGTCGAGTTAATACCTGAGTGTCTCTCGTTCTTGTATTGAGGTACCGCGGCCCGCATAGATAGAGGTTTTCCGAAAAATTTATGTGTGGCTTCGGTGGTTCAGTGGTAGAATGTTTGCCTAGATAGCAAGAGATCCCGGGTTCGATCCCCGACCGAAGCAGAAAGCTTTTTTCTTATTTTTCTTTCTTTAATTTCATTTGTTGTTTATAGTTTTAGGTCCTTGCATTACTTGCAATTTGGTATTTGATAATTATATTGGCAAATCGCCCATTTTGCGATTAGAAATTTTAACACACGAAAAGGTGATCTCATCCTTTCAGACGTTGATTCTTTACGTCTAATTTGAGTTATCATACCTTTGACAGTGGGAAAGAAGAATTTAGAGATCGGTTGGATGACTTGGTCGAGTTAATACCTGAGTGTCTCTCGTTCTTGTATTGAGGTACCGCGGCCCGCATAGATAGAGGTTTTCCGAAAAATTTATGTGTGGCTTCGGTGGTTCAGTGGTAGAATGTTTGCCTAGATAGCAAGAGATCCCGGGTTCGATCCCCGACCGAAGCAGAAAGCTTTTTTCTTATTTTTCTTTCTTTAATTTCATTTGTTGTTTATAGTTTTAGGTCCTTGCATTACTTGCAATTTGGTATTTGATAATTATATTGGCAAATCGCCCATTTTGCGATTAGAAATTTTAACACACGAAAAGGTGATCTCATCCTTTCAGACGTTGATTCTTTACGTCTAATTTGAGTTATCATACCTTTGACAGTGGGAAAGAAGAATTTAGAGATCGGTTGGATGACTTGGTCGAGTTAATACCTGAGTGTCTCTCGTTCTTGTATTGAGGTACCGCGGCCCGCATAGAGGTTTTCCGAAAAATTTATGTGTGGCTTCGGTGGTTCAGTGGTAGAATGTTTGCCTAGATAGCAAGAGATCCCGGGTTCGATCCCCGCCGAAGCAGAAAGCTTTTTTCTTATTTTTCTTTCTTTAATTTCATTTGTTGTTTATAGTTTTAGGTCCTTGCATTACTTGCAATTTGGTATTTGATAATTATATTGGCAAATCGCCCATTTTGCGATTAGAAATTTTAACACACGAAAAGGTGATCTCATCCTTTCAGACGTTGATTCTTTACGTCTAATTTGAGTTATCATACCTTTGACAGTGGGAAAGAAGAATTTAGAGATCGGTTGGATGACTTGGTCGAGTTAATACCTGAGTGTCTCTCGTTCTTGTATTGAGGTACCGCGGCCCGCATAGATAGAGGTTTTCCGAAAAATTTATGTGTGGCTTCGGTGGTTCAGTGGTAGAATGTTTGCCTAGATAGCAAGAGATCCCGGGTTCGATCCCCGGCCGAAGCAGAAAGCTTTTTTCTTATTTTTCTTTCTTTAATTTCATTTGTTGTTTATAGTTTTAGGTCCTTGCATTACTTGCAATTTGGTATTTGATAATTATATTGGCAAATCGCCCATTTTGCGATTAGAAATTTTAACACACGAAAAGGTGATCTCATCCTTTCAGACGTTGATTCTTTACGTCTAATTTGAGTTATCATACCTTTGACAGTGGGAAAGAAGAATTTAGAGATCGGTTGGATGACTTGGTCGAGTTAATACCTGAGTGTCTCTCGTTCTTCTATTGAGGTACCGCGGCCCGCATAGATAGAGGTTTTCCGAAAAATTTATGTGTGGCTTCGGTGGTTCAGTGGTAGAATGTTTGCCTAGATAGCAAGAGATCCCGGGTTCGATCCCCGGTCGAAGCAGAAAACTTTTTTCTTATTTTTCTTTCTTTAATTTCATTTGTTGTTTATAGTTTTAGGTCCTTGCATTACTTGCAATTTGGTATTTGATAATTATATTGGCAAATCGCCCATTTTGCGATTAGAAATTTTAACACACGAAAAGGTGATCTCATCCTTTCAGACGTTGATTCTTTACGTCTAATTTGAGTTATCATACCTTTGACAGTGGGAAAGAAGAATTTAGAGATCGGTTGGATGACTTGGTCGAGTTAATACCTGAGTGTCTCTCGTTCTTGTATTGAGGTACCGCGGCCCGCATAGATAGAGGTTTTCCGAAAAATTTATGTGTGGCTTCGGTGGTTCAGTGGTAGAATGTTTGCCTAGATAGCAAGAGATCCCGGGTTCGATCCCCGACCGAAGCAGAAAGCTTTTTTCTTATTTTTCTTTCTTTAATTTCATTTGTTGTTTATAGTTTTAGGTCCTTGCATTACTTGCAATTTGGTATTTGATAATTATATTGGCAAATCGCCCATTTTGCGATTAGAAATTTTAACACACGAAAAGGTGATCTCATCCTTTCAGACGTTGATTCTTTACGTCTAATTTGAGTTATCATACCTTTGACAGTGGGAAAGAAGAATTTAGAGATCGGTTGGATGACTTGGTCGAGTTAATACCTGAGTGTCTCTCGTTCTTGTATTGAGGTACCGCGGCCCGCATAGATAGAGGTTTTCCGAAAAATTTATGTGTGGCTTCGGTGGTTCAGTGGTAGAATGTTTGTCTAGATAGCAAGAGATCCCGGGTTCGATCCCCGGCCGAAGCAGAAAGCTTTTTTCTTATTTTTCTTTCTTTAATTTCATTTGTTGTTTATAGTTTTAGGTCCTTGCATTACTTGCAATTTGGTATTTGATAATTATATTGGCAAATCGCCCATTTTGCGATTAGAAATTTTAACACACGAAAAGGTGATCTCATCCTTTCAGACGTTGATTCTTTACGTCTAATTTGAGTTATCATACCTTTGACAGTGGGAAAGAAGAATTTAGAGATCGGTTGGATGACTTGGTCGAGTTAATACCTGAGTGTCTCTCGTTCTTGTATTGAGGTACCGCGGCCCGCATAGATAGAGGTTTTCCGAAAAATTTATGTGTGGCTTCGGTGGTTCAGTGGTAGAATGTTTGCCTAGATAGCAAGAGATCCCGGGTTCGATCCCCGACCGAAGCAGAAAGCTTTTTTCTTATTTTTCTTTCTTTAATTTCATTTGTTGTTTATAGTTTTAGGTCCTTGCATTACTTGCAATTTGGTATTTGATAATTATATTGGCAAATCGCCCATTTTGCGATTAGAAATTTTAACACACGAAAAGGTGATCTCATCCTTTCAGACGTTGATTCTTTACGTCTAATTTGAGTTATCATACCTTTGACAGTGGGAAAGAAGAATTTAGAGATCGGTTGGATGACTTGGTCGAGTTAATACCTGAGTGTCTCTCGTTCTTGTATTGAGGTACCGCGGCCCGCATAGATAGAGGTTTTCCGAAAAATTTATGTGTGGCTTCGGTGGTTCAGTGGTAGAATGTTTGTCTAGATAGCAAGAGATCCCGGGTTCGATCCCCGGCCGAAGCAGAAAGCTTTTTTCTTATTTTTCTTTCTTTAATTTCATTTGTTGTTTATAGTTTTAGGTCCTTGCATTACTTGCAATTTGGTATTTGATAATTATATTGGCAAATCGCCCATTTTGCGATTAGAAATTTTAACACACGAAAAGGTGATCTCATCCTTTCAGACGTTGATTCTTTACGTCTAATTTGAGTTATCATACCTTTGACAGTGGGAAAGAAGAATTTAGAGATCGGTTGGATGACTTGGTCGAGTTAATACCTGAGTGTCTCTCGTTCTTGTATTGAGGTACCGCGGCCCGCATAGATAGAGGTTTTCCGAAAAATTTATGTGTGGCTTCGGTGGTTCAGTGGTAGAATGTTTGCCTAGATAGCAAGAGATCCCGGGTTCGATCCCCGGCCGAAGCAGAAAGCTTTTTTCTTATTTTTCTTTCTTTAATTTCATTTGTTGTTTACGCCTGTTTTCCTTAAGGAGGGGTTTTCATATGTTTGGTATGTCCGTGCTTGGTTGACTGAAAACCACTTTATTATCTATATATCCCAATGAAATATTGTTAAAACTAATATTTTAAAAAATTTCCCATATAAGAAAAACTATGTGGTATGACCTAAAGCTGATCAGATAATTTTTAAATGCTTAAAAAAGAGCACAGTAAGCTGAGTTCGCAGTTGCTATCTTTATTAATAACCTAGGTTCCGATTTAGTCCCTTTTAGTCTAAGAGCCCAGTAGGATTTTGGGCTTGCAAACCGATATTCATATATTTTAATCGATTCGTCATAAGACCATGTCCCAAAAAAAATGGAGATACCTGCGAAAATCCTGCATAAACACATGTTTAAAGATGGCGAAAAGGAGTTTGAATCAAATGTACGTAACTTTTTTATTATGACATCGATTTTACCCAAACAAATTGTGATTAGCTTCTACTATAATGGCCTCTACAAATCACTCTCAATACTTTGTTTTTTATTTGTCTCTATACTATAAATTCTGTAAGTTCCTCAAATACGCTATTTTTTTTTAGGTTTTTGATTTTTTCAAGAAAACTACTGGTTTTACAAAAAAACATGAAATATAAAAAATATGCAGATTGTTAAGATGTATTCATGGTGGGTCTAATATTTGCTGTAGATTAAGCGGTTCTCAAGTTACACTCAAAAAACCACTAAATTGGCCTATACCTACCCCCAGGTACAAAATTTTCATATTTTCACCAAAGTCATGAAAGTTACTATAAAACTATACAGAACAAAAAAGGATGTCAAGATAAATAAGAAACGGCTATTAGTTTCAAACAGAAACTGATACTGAGGTAGATATGGCGGCTTAAACATGGCCGAAGCGTAATTTACAATTTTATTTTTGAGGGTAATTTTTTTATGTAAAGCGAACCCCTACGGGGTTAAAATGTACCTCAGCTAAAAGACAATTTAATTATCTTTAAAAAAGGATAGTACACTTTTTGTCGGAAAGTTAATAGTTTTCCTGAAAAAAACAAAAAATATGCGGCATTCATAATTCCATGTTTTCGTTCCATAGAAGTACGACAATGGCATGGGTCCATTAAGGGAAAAAATAATTTATGCACAGGTAAGCGAACCCGCAGTTACATATTTAAACTTAGCGTCAAAAATCTTACAAAAAACATATTTGATACTTTTTTGTTAAATTGACAGGTGGTCACGTGAATTTGACAACTTCTTAATGGTTTGAGCTAGAGACTTGGTTCTTTTTTTGATTTGTAGACAAAATTATCCAATCTTGACGACAAAACATATTTTTAAAAATTTTGAATACGGTGCCGCCTGGCGCCCAAAACAAATTTTATAACTAGTCGAATCCGCATTTCGATATTTTAATTTTAATTTTGTAATGTCGAGCAATAAATAAATATATAATAATAAAGACAATTTTTAGTTTTTGCTTTTTTTACATTTATCCAAAGTTGTATTTCTTACATAAATCTCCATAAAATAAGTAGGTATCTGGAATACATACTATATTTAATAGGCCTAAACTTTTCTTTTAGTTTTAGTACCTGCTTATCTACAGGTTAATATTTGCTTTATTTCACCTAAAAAAGTAAATTCGTAGTATTTTCCCTGATAAATGGATAAAACGAAACAGCCATCGATCATTTCGTTTACGAGTTACATCAGTTTAAAAGGTTTTTTTTCATGTACCCACTCAGAGAGGCAAACACAAAAACTTATACTAACGCTGTTACCGGTATCATATACCGCTATTTCTATATGACGTTTTTTTGAACCCATTAAAAATTATTATAAAATAAGTCTTGTTAATATGTTTTGGTTTATTGAAAATCCAATCTTCTAGTGTACCCTTTTCAACTGAATTTTCCGCCAACTTTTTGAGGGCTCTTTACTTTTACTGTTTGTTAAAACGGCCGGGAATGCAGTCTTGCCCGAGGTCTTTCCTTTCCTGAGCTGGTTACTAAGATTAGAATCCCTTGTTTTTTGTATTAGGGACTTATTGCAATAGTGCCAGGCACTATTCTGACAGATTCGCTTCTCTTCCTGGCACTAAAATTAGCCAAGAGAGTAAGAAGGAGATGCCACGAGAGTGAGCGAAAACTATATATATATATATATATATATATATATATATATATATATATATGTTATACTTTAAAGTTTACTTTTAACTTTTTAAAAAACTTTATTTTGATAAAATACAATATAGGACTTAAACGTTATAATTGAGCGTGTACTTAAGAACGATTCTAAAGAGAATGACTTAACATTACAATGATTTGAGTTTATATAAAGAAAAAGTGCTGATTAAGCAATGGAATAATTCCTTAATATATTTAAACTTCTTAGAACTAAAGTGCAATTCGGCAGGAATGCACGTGTTGTTTATTCCATGAGAGGAGACGCAAGTCAGCAGAATGGTCTTCTTATCTTGAAAGGTTCTGAGAAATAAAGTGCTGATTCGGCTTGAATGCACGTGTTGTTTATTTCATGGGAAACGCAAGTCAGCAGAATAAGCTTCTTATCTGGAAGGTTCTCGGGTTTCATAGAAGGTTCTGGTTTCTTCTAAGTGTAGGCAGGATATTTTCATATAACAGTTCCCCTATTTTTGAAAAAGTTGGCGTTATACGGCAACTTTTATTAAGATGATTGATTGATCATTAATTTTGCATTGGGTTCGATTTCTTCTTCGATTTGATCTTCGATGTGTATGCTTGGCCTTCTTCTTGGTAAGATATTCGATAAATTCCTAATTCTTTGTAGATTAGGTTTTGGAAATGGTGGAAAGTCATTACCATTATCATTATCGTTATTGGTATTATTACCATTTCTTGTTCTTCGGCGTCTTCGACATTTGTTAATAATGTGAAGAATTACTAGTAGTACTATCAATGTTATTGTAATGATAGTAAACCAATCAATGTGTTTTTGAATGAATGGTTGATTGATCATTTTATCTAATTCTTCTGAATATTGGTTAAGATTATGTTGTGCAATATTCAGATCTTCGACGTTTATTTTGCTTAACTTTAGTGGTTTTAGGCCTTGAATTTTGGGGATTTCAGGCATATCTTTACAACAAGTATATGGAATATTGATTATTGGTGAATTTATTTCTTCGAAGGTACTTTCTTGAAGTATGGTTTCAGAATGAATTCTCGTACTTCCAATAAAACCATTGCATGTTGATTTGAAACGAATTATACTATTGGTTTCAATTAATTTCGTAATGATTTCTTGATTCTTGCATTTAATATTGGTAGGTACTGGTTCTGATGTAGTAACTAGCCATTGATTTTCTTCTAGCGGTTGAACATTGTAGCCTTGTGCATAGAAAATGGTTGTTTGACATCTTTTCGGCAGCTGAGTTTGTTGCTTCAATAGTTGAGCTTCACAAATAGCATCACTGTCGATGGGATACGGAAGTACTTTGGAACAGAGCTTCGTTCTTCTTTCGATGATCTTGCAGTGGTCCACGTTGTGGAAGGTGACGAAAAACATTGAATCATCGTCACGCGCAATAAATTTATTAATTGTTGATATAGTATGGTGAAGACCTGTTCGATTATCTAATATTGGTATTGGGTAAAGTCTGTATAAAGTATAAGTCGAAGGGTCTATAAGAGGTATTTTAAGAACAAATACTATTTTTGATTCAGTTTGAAAAGCACTAAGTTCAATTAAATTAATGTATTGGGCTACCTTTGAGATTGATATTGGTAAAGGCAAATTATTTTTTTGTAATGAATGAGAAATCTTTTTCAATGAATCTACCAAATCCGATGGTTTTATTATTGAACCATGCAATATTTTTAAACGTGCAAAAGTTACTGCGTTTAACGCGTCATTTAATGAATCTTTAATAAAGGTGTAACTTTCCATAAGCGATTCGCATAAGTCTAATGCTTTTATTTGTGCTTCTGCATAGGCAGCGTTATCAGAAATCGAAGTAACTAAATATTGAATTAATTTAATATCATGATTAAACGTTTCACCATCAATTTGTAATTTTTGTAAAGTCGTATTAAAACTTTTAATAACAGAGGTTGTTACTGAAATTTGTTTTTGCAATAATCTTTCAATATTTTCCTCATCAGTCGATACTTTATTAATACAATCATTAAAGTATTCTCCGCCTGATGCATCTAAATTTCCTGTAATAGATTTCCAAATAGTTCCGATGCCATTAAATATTCCACGTTTTTGCCTATATGATTTTTCTTTTGTATCCGAGATAAGTTCTTCGTATTTAATATTAACGTAATTAGAAATTTGTTTTAAAAGGCTAACATGCGTTTTAATTTGCGATTTGAAATTTGCAATTTGATTATTATTGATTGAAAAGTGATCCATAAAGGTATCTAAAATTTTGTCATTATGCTCAATTGCTTTCTTAAAGGGTAAAAGATCTTTGTAAACAACAAGTGTCCATTCATTATTAGAAATTCTGATAAGGGATTCTTCATGATAAAATAGTCCTAGTGTATTATTTATTGGTAATATTGAATATTGACTGGAAACGATTGAGATTATTCCCATTAATCTAAAATAAAAGATTTTTATTTTATTCAAAGCACGGTTTAACCTATCAAAATTAACTTTGGTTAATTGATTTGTTTGTGGGTTCTTAAGTGTTGCAGAATTACGATGTATTTCTAAAATTTCAAAAGGACCATTAAATAAATTTTCTGATTTTGATTTGATTTGTGATTCTTTAAGCCAAACTTTGTCTCCTATATTAAATTCAGGGAGATTCTTTCGTACGTGTTCGTCAAATCGTTCTTTCGATTTTTGTTTCGATTGATCAGTTCTATTTCTAGCTAGTTTATAAAAATAGTCCATTCTATTATTTAAATCGCGTACATATTTAGATATCAATTGTTCTTGATTATAAAGTTTTTCGGGGGGTCTACTTGATGTATGTCCGAAAACGAGTTCGTAAGGGGTAAATCCGTGTTTTGTTTTTTGTATTATTATAGCAAATTACTGCGTATGGAAGAACGCTAAAACAATGATCTTCAGGGTTTTCTTGTTTATTGATTCTAATCATTTCGCAAAGGGTTGCGTGAAATCGATCTACTGAACCGTTTGACTGGGGATGTGTTAGCTCCCGCTAAATTTCGCGGTTGTTTATATATTTTTAAAACCACACAATTGTATGAAGGACAGAGTGCATTTGCGCATTTTGGACATGCGCACCAACAACCAGAGAGATCCTTGTCGACCGCCACGAGAAAATGGCGTGTTAATTTCGTTCTCCAACTATTTCAAATATCTACACCTGAAAGTGCTCGATTTTTGTGTACTGAAGCATAGAACTAGAAACTTCAGCCCTTCAGCTACGTGGTAACATCATTAGATCCAATCAGGGGCCCCTTAGAAGTGGAGAATTTGGCTGCAATGGTGAGTGCATTTGTATCTGATTACCGTTGTGTGGTTCCAACAATTAACCTATGGACCTTATTAATTATTTCGTAATTCATATCAATATATTTATGTTTGCTCGCGCTTTCATTAATTAAATTATACAGTCCATTGCATTTCTCGTTTTTTCTTACTGCGGGCATAACATAAGTGTTCCTTCCGAGCCGAATTATTTTAAATAATAAATCCATACGACGGTATTAATAATTATTTTCAGGCCGAAAACAAGGCGGCCTTGAATTTTTCGCATCGTATTTGCAACGAGAGAAAGTCGTCGGTGTGGTGCGGCGCAGTGCACGTGTCTACCGCGTGGTATAAACAAAGCGAAGGAATCAAAACAAAACAAACAACAACATTTCTCATTTATGTGTTAGGGTGTTTCATATCATTTCGATATTTAAAACAATTTTCATCAATTGCGATAAATTAGTGCATATTTTCGACAATTCGTCATTTTTCTATTTCAGAAGCATTAATTTAGCGTTAATTGTATATTTACCGACATTTCTGTGATTAGATGTGTTCCATATCATTTCGATATTTAAAATAATTTTCATCAATTGCGATAAATTAGTGCATATTTTCGACAATTCGTCATTTTTCTATTTCAGAAGCATTAATTTAGCGTTAATTGTATATTTACCGACAATTTCGTCATTTCAAAGGTAAAATCATGTCTGTCAAAAAAGCCGTGCAAAAACGCAAGGGTTTTTTATCTGCGATCACCGAGTGTTATGTGTTTTCACAAACTGCGGCATCGGATGAAAGAGCGAGAAACGAGTTTCAAGTGAGGTATTCCGATTTGGATGAAACCTTCGATAAATGCATGCTGGCTCATAATGACGTCATTATGTTGATAGACGACTCGGACGACGAGGAGTTTAAAACGCAGGATGCGATCCTTTCAGAAGCTCGTAAATATTTTTATGCGTGTAAGGGGGTTTACTCTAAAATATTTCCGGTTGAGGCCCCAACCCTTTCGGGATCATATGTTCGACAAAACGAATCTGAAACTCCAAAACTCAAAGAGTTAGGTATTCCCATATTCCGAGGTGAAAATTATGGCCAAGCTTTTTCGATCTTTTTAATAACATTATAGATCAAAATCAAAGTCTAAGTAACGTCCGAAAACTTCAATATTTATTTTCATATCTCGAGGATGAGCCTTTAAAATTGATATCAGGGATTAGCTTATCTGATCAAAATTATAAAATTGCTTATGACAAATTAGTCAATAGATATCAAAACAAGCGAGATCTCGCAAATGATGCCTTAAGCTCAATTATGAACTCCACCTTAAAAAACGAGTCAGCTAAAGAATTGCGTAATTTAATTGACACCTTTTCTTAATCCCTAGAAATTTTAAAATCACTTAGCTTTGACGTTGACAGTTGGGACTTTATTATTTTTTTCATTTTGTTAGAAAAATTGGATATTCCGACGCGTTCAAATTTCGAAATGAGTCACGCCAATACTAATAACGAAATTCCCACTTTTCAGTCACTTTTTCAATTTCTAGAAAAAAGATGTAAAGTTTTGGAATCACTTCCTCAATCAACAGCACCCAAAAAGGTGCCTATCTATCAAAAATCAAATTCTATGCAAAATCAGTCTGGGCAAAAGCCTACCTATCAAAATTCAAATCCTATGCGAAGTCAGTTTGGGCAAAAGCCTACCTATAAATCATCCAATTCAAGTACGGGAATAAAATGTTTCCGGTGTAATCAAGGTCACGTGCTTTCGAAATGTCAAACATTTCTTGATCTCTCACCTATCGATCGCCTATCTTTCGTCAAGCAGAAAAAATTATGTCTAGCGTGTTTTCATCCCTTGCATGGTGTAGATACGTGCAAATCCAAATATTCATGCAGGACTTGCAATAGTAAAAGGCACCACACTTTAACTCATATCTTAGAAACTAATCAAGAGTCTGGAAGCCAAGATACTAGTCCTGTCATTCACACACCACCTGTCAATAATCTTCATGTGTCATTAAATGCCTCAGGACCTTCAGGTACCTTTCTTTTATGCACCGCCATAATAGATGTTATGGACGGTTGCGGAAATTTTCAACCTGTAAGGGCATTGCTTGATTCTGGATCACAGACAGGATTCATCAGTGAAAAGTGTATTCAGCGTCTTAATCTTCCTAGGCGAAGTTACACCACTGAAATATTCGGATTAAATCAGATGTCTTCTTTTACTTCCAAAGGGCTCGTTCAATGTCACATTAAGCCACAAGGACAAGTCACTCCTTTACTTAATTTCGAAGCAATTGTTGTTCCACAACTATGTTCCAATATGCCTACATTCACTTTGAACGATAATCAGTGGAAACACTTGGAAAACCTTAAACTTGCCGACCCATCTTATTTCAAATCTAGACCTGTGGACCTAGTTATTGGTTGCGAGCTATTCGCACAGATATTCAAGGAAGGCAGGGTTCTTGGACAAATAGGGCAACCTTCAGCCCTTGAAACTATCTTTGGCTGGGTCGTCATGGGAATGGTTGACGAAGTAGGTAGTCTTACGGAACGAACCAGTTGTTTTTTAACGAGTCATTCACCTCCTTTAGAGGTCATTCTCCCTAGGTTTTGGGAAATCGAACATTTGCCTAAAAAACAAATCTTATCAAAGGAAGAAAAACAAGCAGAATCAATTTTTACTGCTAGTGTAGTACGGCAACCGAGCGGTAGATTCATGGTAGATCTTCCGTTTAAAGATAAAATAAACCCTGACCTAGGAAATACTTATCCGCAAGCTTATCGTAGATTTTTACTTCTAGAAAATAGATTAATCAAAAATCCTGATCTGTACACTGCCTATTCAAGTTTCATGCAAGACTATATCGATTCTAATCATATGAGTTTAGTTTTATCTAGTCAACCAAAGGTCGACGTATCGTGTTTTTTAGCACATCATTGCGTACTAAAGCCGGAAAGCTTAAGTACAAAATTAAGGGTAGTCTGGGATTGTTCGGCAGTCACCCCAAAAAATATTAGTCTCAATGACACATTGTTATCTGGAACGAAACTTCAAAAGGATATTGCTTCTTTACTCCTTACGTTTCGTCTTAATCCTATTGCCTACATTGCTGACATCAAACAGATGTTCCGTCAAGTCCTTATCAATCCTTATCAACGTCCTTATCAAAGGATATTGTGGAGGTTTTCTCCACATGACCCACTTTCAGTGTGGGAACTTTCTACTGTCACTTTTGGCATGACATGCTCACCTTTTCTAGCCATGCGTACCTTAAATGAGCTGGCAGAGAGAGAAAAGGAACGTTTTCCTATGGCTAGTACTGTTCTAAAAACGTCAATCTATATCGACGATATCTTGGGAACTAGCCCTTCGCTTTCTGAAGCTCTCTCCCTTCAAACAGAACTCAATGATTTGTTGAAGTCGGGAGGATTTGAACTTAAAAAATGGGCAAGCAATTGTCCTGAGTTATTGGCAACATTGCCAGAGTCCGATCGTCAAATGCCTCTCTCTTTCGACAAGGAGGAACCCCACTTTATCAAAGTTTTAGGACTTCAATGGCATCCAAAAAACGACATTTTTTCTTATCAATGCCGAATGAAGGACAAACCCCCAACCAAACGTGCTATTTTATCTATCATAGGAACAATCTTCGATCCCTTAGGTTTTCTTTGTCCCTTGTTGCTACAAGCAAAATTTATTTTGCAACAGTTGTGGATATCAAAAATAGGCTGGGACGAAGAACCAGATTCTTCTATCATCGACTCTTGGAACAAACTTCGTTCTGAATTCCCGCTTCTTTCCAATTTTCAATTACCCCGACAAATCAAACTGTCAAAAACCAATACCTGTCAAATCATCGGCTTCTGTGACGCTTCAATTCGAGGCTACGCGGGCGTCGTATATTTTCGTGTAGAGGAGGAGAATAATATATCTGTTTCTCTCATATCTGCAAAATCTAGGGTCGCGCCTATAAAGTCACAAACTTTGGCTAGGCTAGAACTCCTAGGCGCATTTCTTTTAAGCGAATTAATTGACTTCGTTTTATCTAGCTATGAAGGAAAAATAACTTTTACAAATATCGTTACTTTCTGCGATTCGCAAGTCGTATTGCACTGGCTTTCATCCCCTCCTAATCGCTGGCAAACCTTTGTTGGAAATCGAGTCAGTAGAATCCAAGAAATAATTCCCCCAAACTCATGGCGCTACATTCCTTCTGCTTTAAATGCAGCCGATATTGCGTCACGAGGGGCCACCCCTTCACAGCTCATGTCACATGACATGTGGTGGAACGCACCGTCGTTTTTGTGGTATCCCGAAAACGAATGGCCCGATTTTCATAAATCAAAAATGCCGATTGATTTCGGAGATATTAATCTGGAGGAAAAGCCAAAGGTCTGTTGCAATGCGATAATTGACGTTAACTTCTTAGATCAGCTTCTTATCAAATATTCATCTATATCAAAAATTCAACGTATCATTTGTTATGTCCTTCGAATAGTTAACCTTTTTCAAAACCATTCCTATCAAAAACCCACTAAGCCACCGGCCCAAAAAATTATTTTTGAAAATATTGTTTTTCCTACCACCGGTGAGATGCAAAGTGCGTTATACCTTCTTATCAAACGCGTGCAAGGTTCTTGTTTTTCTGAGCTTTTTTCCGCGTTATCTAAGGATAAACCAATACCGAAACCTTTACGAAAACTTTTACCTTTTCTTGATGAAAATAATATCATTAGAGTCGGTGGCAGATTACAAAAATCTGACCTTTTGTCTTATTCTGCAAAACACCCCGTCTTACTTTCGAGTAACCATCGTTTAACTACTCTTCTTATCGAGTCCGCTCATCGACAATACCTTCATCCTGGGTTTAAAACATTACATAATCTGCTTTTACAGCAATTTTGGATATTATCTGCCAGACGGGCAATTCAAAGAACCATATCCAAGTGCTTGCAATGTTTTAGAATCAACCCTAAACCCTATAGACCGCCCATAATGAGTTCACTTCCCGCTCATCGAATCAATCAACTTAAACCTTTTTCGAGTGTAGCTATCGACTTTTGTGGACCTTTCATTGTGATTCCTCATCGTTACCGTGGTTGTAAAGCTTTCAATTCGTATGTCTGTGTGTTTGTCTGTACGGCCACACATTGCGTGCATTTGGAGTTAACCATGGAACTGTCCACCGAAGGGTTCGTAGGTGCATTCCATCGATTCATTTCCAGGCGCGGAAGCGTGACGCAATGCTGGTCAGATCAAGGCAGTAATTTTATAGGGTTTCGTAACCAATTACTTGATTACGCAAGAAGTGCTGCCACCAGACTTTCTATTCGTTGGCATCTGGGACCTCCTCTCAGTCCACATTTCAATGGCCTGGCAGAAGCTGGCGTCAAAAGTTTTAAAACTCACTTTGTTCGAGTTGTCGGCGACCAGAAGTTGTCTATCATGGAAATGTCCACCCTTACCTGTCGCATAGAAGCCGTACTTAATAGTCGCCCTTTATCTCCTGCCTCTTCAGACCCACACGATCTTCAACCTCTTACCCCCGGGCATTTTTTGACCCTTGAACCCCTTAATTCAGAAATTCCGGAGTCAGATTTGTCCGAGGTTCCCCTAAATCGGCTCTCGAGATGGCAACTAATCCAAAAACTACATAATGATTTTTGGAAACGGTATTCTATAGAGTATTTGCATACGCTACAACAGCGACACAAGTGGGCTGATTCGTCCCCAAATATCAAATTAAATGATTTGGTTATCATAACAAGTGATCACATTCAATCACCTTTGAAATGGCCGGTCGGTCGGGTCATCGAACTGCATCCCGGCGGGGACGGTCAGGTGCGTGTTGCGACGGTACAAACGGTTACCGGTGTTTATAAGCGGCCAGTTGTAAAACTGTGCCTTTTGCCAAATTAAAAGTAATTTTAATTTTTCTACCTATTACCGGGTAATAAGGTTTTTCTTTATTTTTCGTTATTTTTTTTGAATTTTTTGTTTGTTTGTTTTGCCTTTGTCGGGATTTCGTTATCTCTAAATAAACTTACGATACTTATCTGTTTTCATTCATTTATATTTATCGGTCGATCCTTTTTTCTTATATCTATATCTGTCCGGTTAAGATTCTAAAATTGTGTGTTTTGGAGGGCAGTTATGTTAGCTCCCGCTAAATTTCGCGGTTGTTTATATATTTTTAAAACCACACAATTGTATGAAGGACAGAGTGCATTTGCGCATTTTGGACATGCGCACCAACAACCAGAGAGATCCTTGTCGACTGCCTCGAGAAAATAGCGTGTTAATTTCGTTCTCCAACTATTTCAAATATCTACACCTGAAAGTGCTCGATTTTTGTGTACTGAAGCATAGAACTAGAAACTTCAGCCCTTCAGCTACGTGGTGACATCATTAGATCCAATCAGGGGCCCCTTAGAAGTGGAGAATTTGGCTGCAATGGTGAGTGCATTTGTATCTGATTACCGTTGTGTGGTTCCAACAATTAACCTATGGACCTTATTAATTATTTCGTAATTCATATCAATATATTTATGTTTGCTCGCGCTTTCATTAATTAAATTATACAGTCCATTGCATTTATCGCTACGCTAGAAAATGTTAAATTAACGTCGTATAGGGTACATAAATCTTTTAAAAGGGTATTATCAAATTCTTTGGCATAATCGCAATGTATTCGTAAGGGTACACCGAAATGTTGAAAAAATAGTAAAATAGTACTAACTACTGTACTGTCTTTTTTATCACTCATTGCGTAAGCTTGTGTAAATTTTGTTAGTTCATCCCGTACTGTTAACGCGTAATTTCTAGTGGGGTATTCGAAAATATCGATATTGATTCGTTCAAAAGGGGTACGTGGTGTTTCTGTTACAACGAAGGGTCTGCTTAGATTTTTACGAACAATTTTTACTTTTTGACAAGTTTCACATTTTTTTATGAAATCTTCTACGTTTTTTGTTAAACCACGCCAATTATATTTTTCTCTAATGCGTCTAACTGTTTCATTTATTCCACGGTGTAGGTTGCTTTTTCCTAAGTGATAATTTTCTAAAATTATTGGGATTTCATCTTCGTCGGGGGTTGTTATTATATTTTGGCAAATTTTTAATTTTATGTCTTTATCAGAAAAGATGTAAGATAGCATCTCTAATGTTGGTAAATCTAGATTGTTTTCGATGCAGTATGTTTTGTTAATTTCAAATTCATTTTGGTCTTTAAAAAGGCAATAAAATAAGTGTTGTGAACAATCATCATTATCGCATGGGGCTATAATAAAATATTTACGTTCTTTAACTGTTTTGCTAGAAACAATATTAATTTTTAATTCTTCAAGGTGGAATTCTTCTTCAAAAATATCGTCAATGATTTTGAAATGTAAATCTTCCATTTTATTTTGTCGGAAAAAGGTTACTATTAATTTATTTGATTTATCTAATAATTGATCATTCGAGGTTTCGATTTTAGAATAATCAATTAGGGATGGCGTCTTGTAAAGTTCAACAAATCTGTTAAATTCATCTGTGATTTTTTGATCATCTTCTTCGTTAAAAACTGTTCTGGATCGTCATTTTCGTTATTTGCAAAAATTTTGATGTTTGATTTAAAGTCTATACAGTCTTTAAAATGATTGATTTTTATCCGCGATAAAGCGTCTGCATTTTTATTGATTTTACCGGGTTTATGAATGATTTTAAAACTATATTCTTCTAATTTTAATCGCCAACGTGCTAATCTGCTACCGGGGTCTTTAATTAAAAGTAGCCAGGTTAGAGGTCTGTGATCTGTGACTATAGTGAATTTTCTACCAAAAAGGTAAGGTCGAAAGTGTTTTACGGACCATACTATTGCTAATAGTTCTCTTTCAATAGTGGAGTATTTAGTTTCTGCACTACAAAGGGTTCTCGATGCAAAAGCTATCGGAAGGTCTTTACCAATTGGACCTTGTGAAAGTACGGCTCCTATCGCAAATGCGCTCGCGTCTGTAGTTAAAATGAAGGGTTCTTCAAAATTTAGATAGATTAGTATTGGATCAGAAATTAATGCATTTTTGAGTGTTTCAAAAGCTTCTTGACATTCTTTAGAGAAAATAAATTTGGTAACTTTTTGAAGAAGTTTTGTTAAGGGTTTTGAGATTTTCGCGAAGTTCGGTATGAATCTTCGATAATATCCGGCAAGTCCAAGAAATGATTTTACGTCACGAGGATTTTTTAATTCTGGAAAGTTTTGAATACATTTTCCTTTATTAGGGTTTGGTTTTACTCCATTTTCGGTAATTAAATGTCCGAGGTATGCTACTTCTTTTCGTAAAAACTCGCATTTTTCAGGTTGAATTTTTAAATTTGATTTTCGTAATCTGTAATGGATAGGGCGAGTAGATTTTCTTCTTTAATTCATAGCGGACTGTAACTTTCTTAGGTGTAATTTTCTTATTTAATATTTCTTGATCGCGCAACCATACAAAAGCAATAGAAAAAATGGCACCTACCTTTTGATGGCTATTTCTCTGCTTGCGGGCCCGCTCTGGAAGTGGTCTCACGTTCAGTCTTTAATAGTTAATTTTCGAAAGAAAATTAGTCTTCGAAAGAAGAGAATGATTTTTCACGAGTTCACGTGTTTTTTCGCTTGACAGAATGTGTCATTTCATGCGCCTTTTGCGCATGTCCTTAGCACCCGCGTTGTTTCGACGGCGCAAGGTGCCACAATTTGAATTTGTATGGCTGATTAATTTTGAGGCGAAATAGATAAATTATAAATAAAAATAAAACTAAAGAAAATTGCAGTAACATTTCCCGCCACCGAAAACGAATGTTTTCAATTATAGTAATTTAGTAGAAAAAAAAACGCTTTTATGCATTTTTTAAGTAAAAAAAAACAAAAGATAATTCCAAACATGGTTTGAACAGAAAAAAAAATAATAATTTTTTTCCTATTTTGAAAAGAAATTTATATTTACAATTAAACAAAATAAATTAAAATTTAATATTTTAATTTAAATCTGAAGCCATAGGCAAAGGGCACAGTTTAACTATAGGTCGCTTAAATAACCCGGTTTTAGTTTTCACCGTAACAACCCTTACATGCCCATCTCGGCCGGGGTGTAACTCGACTATGCGTCCAAGTAACCAATGAATTGTGGCTCATTTTCATTTTTAATGAGTACCAATGTATTCAATTCAATGTTGGGGTTTGGCTCGTGCCATTTTGACCTTTGCTGCAGGGTGTTCAAATATTCTGATTTCCATCTCTTCCAGAAATCTGTGTTCAACCTTTGTATAAGTTGCCAAGGAGATAAGGAATTTAGTTTTAAATGAGAAAGATCTGGATCAGGAACTGAGTTTAGTGCAGATAACGTAAGAAAATGCCCTGCAGTCAAAGGAGCTAAGTCGTTCGGGTCAGAGCTTTGCGACCATAAGGGTCTGCTGTTTAGCAATGCTTCAACATCGGTTAAAAGAGTATAGTACTCCTCAAAGTTTAAGATTTGATCACCGATAACACGAAGTAAATGGCTTTTAACGGATTTTACACCATCTTCCGCAAGCCCATTGAAATGTGGGGCAGCAGGTACATTGAAAAACCAAGAAATTTTTAAATGATCTGCGGCGTGCTTTGAAAGCTCGGTAAGCTCCTTGTAGGCTCCCTTGTATGTAGTTGCGCAGTCAGAATAAATATTGGTGCAAACTCCTCTTCGATTGACAAATCTCCGAAAAGCAGCAATGAAAGCCTCTGAAGTTAGGTTAGAAACTAGTTCGAGATGAATAGCTCTAGAAGCTGTGCACACAATCACTAAAATGTAAGCCTTATGAATGACTAATTTACGCCCTTGAGCTAATTTTATAGGTCCAGCGTAGTCAATGCAAACATTTGAAAAACATTTCAGCTGTGATATTCTGAAGCTTGGAAGGTCACCCATGTAGGGGGTAATAGCTTTGGGTTGAGTGCGATAGCACTTAACGCAAGATGATAAAACCTTTTGAATAACTCTACGTGCTGAAAGTACCCAAAACTGTTGTCTAAGTAAATACATAGTTGTATTAAATCCTGGGTGCAAGTAGGTTGAATGAATATTTTGAATGATCAGCTTGGTAAGTGTGCTATCACTTGGTAATAGTAGGGGGTGTTTTACATCATATGATAATGTGATTGAATTTCTAATCCGCCCTACAACTCGAATACGATTTTGGGGGTCGAGAAAAGGCGCTAATTTGCGATATGGTTTTGGTAAAAGTTGATTATTTTGAATTTTTAAGAAGATATCAGAAAAATGTTGATTTTGCACGTACTTGACAAGTACAAGTAAAGATTCTTGTAATTCAAAAAGCGTAATAAAACCAGTGCGTTTAGTGTCCTGATGCTTAATGTTGAAAAAGTATCTGTGCCAAATAGCAATAATACGTTGAATTTGTAAAATAGATGAATAATTATGTAAAAGATCGTTTAAAATATCATTATTCAGAATTGTCGTCAAAACCTGTATTTTCTCTTCCTCTAAACCAGAACTAGTAATATTCGATTCTGACAGGGAAGCTAAATTCCATTCAGAGCGAGGAGAATATATCCAGGGGGGACCGGTAAACCATAAACAATGATTTAGTAAATTATCTGGAGTTAGGCCGCGACTGGCGCAGTCGGCTGGGTTCTCCAGAGTTCGGATATGATACCAGGGAATATCTGGAATGGTTTCCTGGATGTGACTGACTCTATTAGCCACAAAAGTTTTCCACCTATGCGGAGAGTTAGAAATCCAAGCCAGGACTACCTCTGAGTCAGAAAATGCTAAGATCTCATCGATTGTGATCATTGACGAATAAATGTCTAGGACAAATCGAAGGAAATCAGCAAGGAGCGTAGCTCCCAATAGCTCCAGTCGAGGAATCGAAACTGTTTTGAGTGGGGCTACCTTGCTTTTTGCAATAACAAGGGAAGATTTGATTTCGTTTAATAATTCGATACGTAGATATATAGCGCATGCGTAGGCGCGCTCTGAAGCGTCGCAAAATGCTAAAATTTGGCAACGTTGTATGTTAGATGAAAAAATGTATCTAGGGAGAGAAATCTCCGATAAACTAGAAAACTGTGAGTTAAATTGTAACCAAGTTTCGCAGATGTGGGGTGGGGGTTGATCATCCCAATCGATTTTTTGCTTCCAGAGTTCTTGCATTATTGATTTTGCGAGAAGAGTTACTGGCGATATGTATCCGCAAGGATCGTATATTTTAGCAATTACAGAGAGGATTTTACGTTTTGTTAACGGACTATTATCTTGATTGCATTTATATGAAAATGTGTCTGAAGAAGGGTTCCACTGCAGCCCTAAGACCTTAATACTAGAAGGTTGTTCCTCATCGAAAGATATTGGAACTTGACAATCTGAAGGAGACAATGATGATAGCAATCTTGGGTCATTGCTTGCCCACTTACGTAGTTCAAACCCACCGGATTTTAGCAAGCCAATCAGCTCTTTTTTTAGCGCTTGCGCAGAAGACAAATCAGAACTGCCCGTACAGACATCGTCCATGAAAACGTCTTGAAGAACTACTTTTGCAGCATTTGGATACTTATTTTTCTCTTGAAAGGCTAACTCTCGTAAGGTTCTGATTGCTAAGAAAGGGCTTGAAGTGAGTCCGAAAACAACAGTATTTAAACGATATTCCTTTAGGGGTTCATTGGGGTGTAAACGCCACAATAAACGCTGATAGTCTCTATGTTCGGGTACTAAATTGATTTGCATAAACATTTCTTGAACATCACTAAGAATTGCTATAGAATGAAAACGAAACCTTAATAAAATAGTTGTAATATCTGCATGAAGTTTAGGGCCTGGTAAAAGGGTCTCATTTAAGCTATAATTCTTACTTCCAATTGAAGATCCATTAAATACAATTCTCAAACGCGTGCTTGTACTATCGGTTTTTAGTACCCCTTGATGTGGTAAATATGAAACATTCATTGATTTCGGTTCATTATTTGAAATAAGGCTCATGTGTCCGTTTTTTAAATATTCTAGCATAAAATCCGAATACATGGAATACATTTCAGGATTTTTAAGAAGTCTAGATTCTAATGAAGTGAAGCAACGGTAAGCTCTAGAAAACGTGTCACCTAAGTCGGGTTCAGAGTGCCTAAAAGGTAAAGCTACCATGAATCGTCCCGTGCTATCACGTGATACCGTATTTAAATAGCTTTTTTGAGGAATCGATTCAAGCTCCCAGAACTTCCTAAGAGTCAAGTCTAGAGAGTTATCGAAAGCGGTAAAGTAGTTTTCGATTTTTAAAGGATTGGATTGATAAGATATGTTTTGTTCGACCCTGCCTAACAACACCCATCCCAGCTCGGTCTCTAGGGCGACTGGTTGACCTTGACACCCAGAAATACGACCTGATTTAATAATTTGGGAATAAATCTCGGCGCCTAGAAGTAGATCAACAGGGGCTGGTTTGTAGAAGAAGGGGTCGCCTAGTTTAATGTTTGAAAGATAATTCCAATTTCTTGGATTAATTTGGACACTAGGTAAAGAAGAGCATAATCTTTGAACGACTAAACCGTTAAAGGAAAATGTGGGATCAGTTTTTCCAACTGGACGAATAGTGCATTGCGTCATACCTTTTGTTGAAGAAGATTGATTTATTCCTAGAGTAGGAGAGGAGAGTTCCCGCGTGCATCGAGGATTTCTACAATAGTGGTAGACAATAGTACTGTGCTTTGACAGTTTGGGGTGAATGAGGTATAACAGTTGGTTTGGTTAGGTTGTTGTCGAGATGTATTTTGCGTTAATTGTTGATTTTGTTGCGAAGTAGAAGGATATTGACTTTGATTGATTTGTTGTTGAGATTGATCTTGAATTGGTTGCATTTGTGACTTAAAATTAGATTGATTAGAATGCTGCATGCTAGTTAAGGTTGGGTTAATATTCTGCTGAATATTTTTATCATAGAAAGGTATTTGATTTGAATCGATATTATTAGGATATAAACTATAATTTGATTGTTGATTTTGCGTTGATGACTGAATACTTGAAATAAATGAAGAAGTTTGCATATTAGGTTGGGCTGGGTTAAATCGAGTTGTGACGTCACATAATAAACTATGGTGACGTAACCCGCAGGATTTGCAATTAAAAGGCGATAAGCAATCTTTTAAAAGAAAATGATTTGATCTTAAACAGTTGCCACATATATTATTTTGTCTCACGAAAGCGAGACGATCAGCTGTTGGCATTGAACCGAAAGGTTACATAACTTGCATTGTTTTGATATTTTTGTTTGAAAGTTGCTTTGATTATGATTATTAAAGTTTGGTAAAATTTGTTGTTTTTGTGGTATGCCTGTCATAAAGGAGTTTTTGAAATTATTGTTATTATATGAATTTGGTTTTGAACTATTGTAGTTACCAGATCCAAAACTTTTAGATTTTTTTTCCATATTTGATACTGAAGGCTGAAAATACTGAACCGATTCTAGTGCTTGGCACTGTTTTTCTAAAAACTCATATAGATCGTTGTAACTAGGAATTTCCTTTTCAGTATGGCAAACCTCAAAGGCTGATCTAGTGGAAGTATTTATTTTTCCCAGCAATAAATTAAACAATGGAAACTGCCAATCTTTTGTATTAAATTCTAAGGCATTCAGGGCCTCTAGATTTTCAGTAAACGTGTCCAAAATATTTCTAAGATCTTTAGAGCTCTGATTTGATTTCATGGAGGAAATATGACGTAGCTAAAAGGCGCTTATTGTTGTACCTTTTTTGTAGATTTGAAAAGGCAATTAAATAGTTACTATCAGTAACTGGTAACGACTTTACCAAATTTAATGGTTCACCCTGCAATAAAGTAATTAAATACCGAAATTTTGAGGCATTCGATAGGGCAGGATTTTTGTCTATTATGCTTGAAAAAAGATCTAGAAAAGTCGGCCATTTTAGCATTGAGCCCGTAAAAAAAGGAATTGAAGGTTTAAAACTTTCAAAACTATGACTGGTGGGAGTAGGCGCAGAGGACTGCGGCCTAGAAGTGCCTGGAATTGGAAATAACTTACAAAATATTGCTTTTGGTTGAAAATAAAAAGTGTCACAATTTTTTCTAATTGTATCTTCCGCATCGAAATCTTTATCGTCGGTCAGCAACCCAATCAATTCGTTATGGAGATGTTTAAACTCAAAATATTAATCTTCCAAAGTTTCAAAAGCAATTTGAAAGATAGGGCGCTCGGCTTCATCATCCTTGGCTTTTACCGCCAAAGTATAGATTTCAGTGATCCTAGTCAAAGCGATTTTTCTTTTTCTAGTAAATGTTTTTAATTCTGCATCCCCCATTTTGATTGTTAAGTATTTTTTGTTGTATTGACTTGGTTTTAAATTATTGAAACAAAGGTATCGATTTTAAAATAGTTTTTGAGTTTTTGATTTTTTGTATTTGGTTACTTGGATTTTGATTTATTTAAACACTTTTATTTTTTGCATTTTAGCGCACTAAATATGTTTAAAATCGCGAAAACGCGAAACCGAAAGGCGATATTTGATAGAAGATTTGTATTTTATTTTTGCATTAAATCAAATTTTGAAAACACAAAATTCCCGAATAAATAAATTCATTAAATTTATCGATAGTAGGTAGTAAACAAGACTGACCGTGGAGTTTTTATTTTAAATTTAGGAGGCCACACACACGCACACATACGTAGGTATCAAAGAAACTCGATTACCTACAACTAAACTGTGCTCCGTTTGATAAGAATGAAGCCCAATATGGCGTTCAAGAAAAATTAGAATATTTTTAAAAACGCTTTTTCATAGCCTAGATGCGGCTCGGAGGTCCATAAAATGTAATGGATAGGGTGAATAGATTTTCTTCTTTAATTCATAGCGGACTGTAACTTTCTTTAGGTGTAATTTTCTTATTTAATATTTCTTGATCGCGCAACCATACAAAAGCAATAGAAAAAATGGCACCTACCTTTTGATGGCTATTTCTCTGCTTGCGGGCCCGCTCTGGAAGTAGTCTCACGTTCAGTCTTTGTATTGAGGATGGTAGCACTTAATAACTAATGGTTTTATGTTTAATAGTTAATTTTCGAAAGAAAATTAGTCTTCGAAAGAAGAGAATGATTTTTCACGAGTTCACGTGTTTTTTCGCTTGACAGAATGTGTCATTTCATGCGCCTTTTGCGCATGTCCTTAGCACCCGCGTTGTTTCGACGGCGCAAGGTGCCACAATTTGAATTTGTATGGCTGATTAATTTTGAGGCGAAATAGATAAATTATAAATAAAAATAAAACTAAAGAAAATTGCAGTAACATAATCTTTGGAAAACTTCGGAAAGACGTGAAATGTGTTCATGAATAGTGGATGAATAAACAATAATGTCGTCCATATAAACTAAACAACGTTCATTTAGAATACCTAATAAAATGTTATCCATCACACGTTGAAATGTGGAGGGTGCATTTTTTAAACCAAATGGCATACGAACAAATTCGTAGTGTCCATTTTCGACAGAAAAGGCTGTTTTTTGAATGTCTTTTTGATCAATTTCAATTTGGTGAAAACCGGATGCTAAATCAAGTGTTGTAAAATATTGACATTTACCTTACTTCATTCAGTTATCTATAATCGATTACTACTCTTCATTTTTGTTTGTTAGGTTCGGTTCGGTTCGGTTCAAGCGCAAGAAGCGCCATCTACCGAGATACGAGAGAAACAAAAAACCAAAAGCAGGCGAAAACACTGCTATACAATATCGATCAATGAAAAGATCGAATGCAAATAAAAGCAAACAACTATAGTCCGTGACCTACGACAGCTCTTTGTCTTTCAGGCCAGCTACCCACGGAAAAATATAAGGGAAGGGCGCTTCTTGCTATAGTTCTCTCACTAATTACATTTAATTAAAGACAAAACCGTCTGATTAACTTCGCAAGATTTGTCACATTGACCAGCAGTGTTCTGAGGAGTCCCATAAGGACGAAACGGTTAACTGTCAACACTTATAAGATGTCCATTAGATCTTGGACCCCCGTGAGGTTAAGCTTTCAGGCTACCCACGGAAAAATATAAGGGAAACAAAAAACTCCTTTTTGCCCGATTAGCCACGAAACTTGTTTGATTTTTAAATTCACGGGTACGAAATTCCACGTTTATTCATGTTTATTCATCAGAATAGTTCACTACATTTGCTCTATGTTGTGGGGAATTGTAATTTGGATTTCTTTGAACTACTGATGGTCTAAAATTATTTTGTTGGTTTTGTGGTACAAAATTTCTAGAGGTGCTTGGTTGATTTTGGGCAAAATTGGGTCTTTGAAAATTTTGGTTAGATTGTTGATTTTGATTTTGGGCAAAATTGGGTCTTTGAAAATTTTGGTTAAATTGTTGATTTTGATTTGTGTAGACCGGGGGTCTCTGAACAAAAGTACGACATTCACTTGCGTGATGACCTAAACGATTACATTTAAAACATTTTTGTGGTTGAGAAGCTGTTCTTCGCGATTGAAAATTATTTTGTCTATTTTGTATGGGATTATTTGAAACATTGGGTCGGTTCGGAGTTTTTTGTGTTTCAAAATATGAAAGTTGTAGTTCGCGTCTTATTCTTACTTGTGCTTCAAGTAAATCTTTAGGATTGCTAGCACGGACAATATGACCTATGCGCGATTCTAATCCTGTTAAAAGCGTATTTAATGCCATAGAATCTATAATTTGGATTTGTGCATCTTTTTGAAGCATATTTAAATTTGATTTTTGAATACAAGCGTGCATTTTTGAATTCATAACTTGTAATCTATTGAAAAACATTAAAGGTGATTCGTTTGTTTGTTGTTTAAGTCGTTGTAGATCTTGAATTAATGAAGAAAGGTCTCGCGTATCTCCATAATATGTTGTTAATAATTGTTTAATTTGAATCCAAGAAAGAGGATTTCGAGAGTTTACTAATTGTGCGGCTTTTCCTTTTAATTTATTTTTAATGTGTATGACCAATAAATCGCGTAGATCTCCGACGGCCATAAGCACAATCGCAAGCATTGATAAAAGTTCCTAAAAATATTTGATCTCCATCGTATTCAGGGATTATTGAGAAAATTTCCGATAAACGATAAGGTTCAACCTCAACTATAGATTGGTTTGCTGGTACGTTTGCTGGTTGACTATTACGAGGTTCAGTCATTTTTGATGGTTTTTGTTTTCTTGTGTTTTAAACTTAAATTAAAACTTTTTTTTTTAGATTTTGTTTCTTAAAACTAATTTTTTTATATTTTTTACTTCTTTTAAATTGAAAAAATTTTCTTAAAAATTCAAAATTGTAAAAGTCAGTGTTAGAAAATCGAACAGATTTTTCAAAATATCAACTTATTTGAAAAAAAAAAATAAAACGTGATGTTTCAATTGTCTTACACACAAAAGCTTTAGCAGGACCATTTGTCTCCACGTGTTCGGCTACCAGGGGCTTCACTAGGTGTTCCTTCCGTAGCCGTTGGTTGCGAGGACGCTTGGTTGGTTGCTGTCTAGCTTCTAGGTTGCTGTGTAACTTCTTAGTTGCTATGTAACTTCTTTGTTGCTTGTGTAACTTCTTTGTTGCTTGTGTAACTTCTTGGTTGCTGTAGATTCTTGATAGCTTAAAGAGCTGGAGCTTCACCACTCGCGAATTAGAATACTCGTGTTTTCGCGTGTGTTAAACTATCCTACCGACTGCGCCAAATGTTATACTTTAAAGTTTACTTTTAACTTTTTAAAAAACTTTATTTTGATAAAATACAATATAGGACTTAAACGTTATAATTGAACGTGTACTTAAGAACGATTCTAAAGAGAATGACTTAACATTACAATGATTTGAGTTATATAAAGAAAAAGTGCTGATTAAGCAATGGAATAATTCCTTAATATTCTAGATTTAAACTTCTTAGAACTAAAGTGCAATTCGGCAGGAATGCACGTGTTGTTTATTCCATGAGAGACGCAAGTTAGCAGAATGGTCTTCTTATCTTGAAAGGTTCTGTGAAATAAAGTGCTGATTCGGCTTGAATGCACGTGTTGTTTATTTCATGGGAAACGCAAGTCAGCAGAATAAGCTTCTTATCTGGAAGGTTCTCGGGTTTCATAGAAGGTTCTGGTTTCTTCTAAGTGTAGGCAGGATATTTTCATATAACATATATATACAGGGTGTCCCAAAACTCTGAGTCCACTCAAACATCTTCTGAACTATTGAAGATAACTGAACCATATTTGGCAGTAATCGTTAACATCAAGAGATCTATTTTATGAAGAGGCGGTTGTGCTGCTCCTGCATTAGGGGGCGATCAACAAAAATTGTAATTATAAATCCTTATCGATTGATACCTCGTTTTAAAGGTATTTGACAACTAAATACATATTTTGATATAGCCGTTAATTGTCTACACAATCAAATCTGTCAAAATCTATGTACTGTCAAAACTAATTTTTTCAGTTTTTGTCAAAATTTACAAGTTTGTTGTTTTAAACAAAAACCCTATTGAGAGATATCTTGTTTGAAAGGTGTTTGAAAAACCATGTATGCCAACTGTCCCTTGCCTATGATAAAAAACGTGTCAAATTCTATCGACTGTGAAACTTATTCTTTTACCATTTTTTACAAATTTTTAAATATAGCTATACCCGCCATCCCCCATACGTGGGAATTTTTGACACATATTTTTTTGTTGGTATTGCCATGTAGTTTAAGGTTTTGATTGTTTGCCTCTGGTCAATTACAGCATACCGGGGAAACACATGGAAAAGCACGGAAATATGGATAAAATTACTTATAGTCTGTGTCTATGAAAGGTCAGTACAATTAAAAGCCACCTACTTTAGTCCGACATTGCTCCGTTTTCGAAATACAGGGTGTTTTTAAGAAAATAAAAATCGAATAAATAGCTAAAATATGAATATAACTATTTTCTTAATGTATTTTTTAAACTTTTTTGTTAATGTATGCATAAAATAACTCTCTCGATGTCATCAATCACGACCAAATATGGTTCAGTTATCTGCAATAGTTCAGCAGATATTTGGGTTGACCCGGATTTTTGGGACACCCTGTATATATTTTACAAATATAAAAACATGCCAGTGGTGATTAATTTTGATCGGTCATTTTTGTCCACAAATCAAAAAAAGAACCAAGTCTCTAGCTCAAACCGTTAAGAAGTTGCCAAAATCACGTGACCACGTGTCAATTTAAGAGAAAAGTATCAAATATGTTTTTTGTAAGATTTTTGACGTTGAGTTTAAATATGTAACTGGGATTGGCTTGTCTGTGCATAAATTGTTTTTTCCCTTAATGGACCCATGCCATTGTCGTACTTCTATGGAACGAAAACATCGAATTATGTATGCCGCATATTTTTTGTGTTTTTCAGGAAAACTATTAACTTTACGACAAAAAAATGTGATATCCTTTTTTGAAGATAATTAAATTGCCTTTTAGCGGGGGTACACTTTGACCCCGTAGGAGTTCGTTTTACATAAAAAAATTACCCTCAAAAATAAAATTGTAAATTACGCTACGGCCATGTTTAAGCCGCCATATCTACCTCAGTATCAGTTTCTGTTTGAAACTAATAGCTGTTTCTTATTAAGCTTGACATCCTTTTTCGATCTGTATAGTTTTTTAGTAACTTTCATGACTTTGGTGAAAATTTGAAAATTTTGTACCTGGGGGTAGGTATAGGCCAATTTAGTGGTTTTTTAAGTGTAACTCGAGAACCGCTTAATCTACAGAAAATTTTAGACACACAATGAATACATCTTAACAATCTGCATATTTTTTATCTTTTATGTTTTTTTTGTAACTCCAGTAGTTTTCTTTAAAAAATCAAAAAACCTAAAAAAAAACAGCATATGTGAGTAACTTACAGAATTTATAGTATAGAGACAAATAAAAAACAAAGTATTGATAGTGATTTGGAGAGACCATTATAGTAGAAGCTAATCACAATTTGTTTGAGTAAAATCGATGTCATAATAAAAAAGTTACGTACATTTGATTCAAACTCCTTTTCGCCATCTTTAAACAAAGATGGCGGGTTGTTTATGCAGGATTTTCGCAGGTATCTCCATTTTTTTTGGAACATGGTCTTATCACGAATCGATTAAAATATATGAGTATCGGTTTGCAATTCAAGCCCAAAATCCTACTGGGCTCTTATACTATTTGAACATGAGACACGCTGTACTTACCGGCGCCATCTCTCTTCCAGGTCTATGATTAAGTATCATAATGAATTCAACAGCATAATCGCAAGAAGTCGAATTCTCAGCCACTAAAAAGAAACACAACATTAACTGAATTCTTATTAAAAATTGTACAGGTTTTTTCCATATATTTTAACCGATGTATACTCAAAACTTATTAAGACAACTCAACAAAAACAAAATAATGACAAAAAATATCAAGACTTTCTAATGCCATTCAAAACAACGCCTTTAGAAAACTACTACTACTATGTCGGTTTAGAACGTTTTTCTACATTGTCCGACGCCTATTCTCCACCTCCTTCGATCCTGACAATCATCCTCTGTCAGATTCTTTTGACTCATTGATCTTTGGATTGACTGTTGCCATTCTAGTTTAGGACGCCCTCTTTTTCTGCGCCCTATTGGTTGCCATTCTAGGACCTGCTTTGGTAATCTTTCGTCGTTCATCCGTTGTACATGGCCGTACCATATCAGTTGCCTTTTAGTGAAGTCATCCGTTATGCTTCCCTCGATTCCCATTCTCTCTTTTATGATCTCATTTCTTATGTGATCTATTCTAGATATTCTCATTGATCTTCTTATTGCATCCATTTCGACACTTTCCATTTTTGTTTTGTATTTTTCTGTAACGCGACAAGTCTCTATTCCATACAACAGCGTGCTTTTGCCCATTGTTTCATATATGTTAAATTTTACATTCTTTTTTATCTCTCTGCTCCATAAAATACTGTTAAGACATCCAATAATTTTTTTTGCTTTTACTATTCTTTTTTCCAATTCTTTACAGTCTGTTCCTGTCTTATCAAATGTGACACCCAAGTATACATACTCATTGCATGGAGATATTGTTTGTCCATCTTCTAGTACTAACTCACTGGATTCGTTTCCAATACATAAGTACTGTGTCTTGTCCACGTTCACTGTTAGTCCCCACTTTTGGTATTCTTCTGTTAACTTTCTCATCATATACTCCATGTCTTCTTTATCATTAGCCACAATTACTTGGTCGTCAGCAAACTGTAGTGTGTATATGGTAAATCGGTCGTTCAGTTGTATTCCCATGCCGTGTACGTTTCCAGTTTTTTAGAGCTACTATATATTTTAAAAAGAGTTGGAGAGACACAACATCCCTGTCTTAAGCCTTTTGTTACCAGGAATTCTTTGACCCTTTGTATAGTTCTTTTATCACTTTTATGTATGTATGATTGATATTAGTTTGCTCTAAAACTGACCATAATTTTTCTACTGGAACGGTATCATATGCTTTTTGTAGGTCCACAAAGGTAACATGAGTCTCTATATTTCTGGCGCTCCTTTTCTCAATTACTTGTTTAACACAAAAAACATTATCACTACAAGATCTGCCTGCGCGAAACCCACTTTGCTCTTCTTCTTCTTGTTCATGAAAATCATTATCTATTAGATCTCTAAGAATCCTACCGTACAATCTACTTAGAGTACTGGTTACTGAAATTCCTCTGTAATTGTTGCAATCCAGCTTGTTTCCTTTTTTATGTATTGAGGATATGAATGCAATTTTCCAATCATTAGGTACTGGATGTCCGTTTATGCATTGATTAATAATATATGTGGGATTTTCGAGTTCGATCCATATTTGAGCATTTCAGCATATATTCCCCCAGGTCCGCTAGCTTTTCCGGATTTAAGTTTTTTAATATTATTCTTTATCATTTCTTTTTCGATGATTACTTCCTCCCCATGTTACCCTGTAGATTTCTAGGTCTCTTTGCTCCATAGTACTGAGCCATTTCAAGACGTAAGTAAAGCTGGGGGGACCACTATAAGGGGCCACCAAATTTCATATGCCAGGATTTGGTGCTAATTTGTTGCTAATTTGTTACCGAAGAATTAAATTTGTTGCTGCAGCCGTTAACGAGAAATCGCGACCCCTGTGACTTTACGGTAAAGCTGAGGGGCCACCTTATAACTCTGGACTGAAAGGCGATACGAGGATGATTTAAACGCCATAATTTGTTCCTCGGGATGGGGATGTGCAACCAATATTAAAGAATCCCAAAAGACTTATAATTTTCTTTTTTTTTTGAAAAAAACTGTTTTTTGTTAATATTTTTGTTATTCTTGATAGTATTAAGGTAGAAACACTTGTAGTACCCTTATAAAAGGCCGTTCGAATTTGTTACCGCTATTTAAAGCGCCTGAGAGCGTTATTAAGCAAAAATAAAAAAATATTAAAAAATTGAGTCAAAGACCACTGTGCGCCGAGTAAAGTTGAGGGGCCACCTTGTATCTCGGTAGTCTTTAAAGATATTAATCTCAAACAAAAAGCATAATTTGTTGCTAAGAGTCTTTCATTGCATCGTGTAAAACAAATTATTTAAATCCAATCGTACGATTTAAAAAAAAAAAAAACATATTTTGTACTGTATTTCTAAACCCAACTGGAGGGCCACAGGATTGTTTATACACTTCCTAGCGCTCAAATAGCACTAAATGTGTATGTAAATGGAAAATTTGTCGCTGCTTCCGTTTTCGAGAAATTGAATTTTTATTTGCTATAAAGTTCAACGTGTTTCATATAGTTTCCACCCTGGAACTCAAAAACTAACTAGACGGCCACAGATTTTTTTTAGTGACTTATAGTACCTAAAGAGTGCTATCAATATATGTTAACAAATAATTTGTTGCTGCTTCCGTTTTCGAGAAATTAAATTTTTATTTGCTATAAAGTTCAACGTGTTTCATATAGTTTTTACCCGGTATCTCAGAAACTAACTAGAGGGCCACAGATTTTTTTCAGTTACTTGTTGTACCTAAAGAGTACTACCAATACGTGTTAACAAATAATTTGTTGCTGCTTCCGTTTTCGAGAAATTGAATTTTTATTTGCTATAAAGTTCAACGTGTTTCATATAGTTTTCACCCTGTAACTCAAAAACTATTTAGAGGGCCACAGATATTTCTTAGTGACTTATAGTACCTAAAGAGTACTATCAATATGTGTTAACAAATAATTTGTTGCTGCTTCCGTTTTCGAGAAATTGAATTTTTATTTGCTATAAAGTTCAAAGTGTTTCATATAGTTTTCACCCTGTATCTCAAAAACTAACAAGAGGGCCACAGATTTTTTTCAGTTACTTGTAGTACCTAAAGAGTACTACCAATATGTGTTAACAAATAATTTGTTGCTGCTTCCCTTTTCGAGAAATTGAATTTTTATTTGCTATAAAGTTCAACGTGTTTCATATAGTTTTCACTCTGTAACTCAAAAACAAACAAGAGGGCCACAGATTTTTTTCAGTTACTTATAGTACCTAAAGAGTACTACCAACATGTGTGAACAGATAATTTGTTGCTGCTTCTGTTTTCGAGAAATTGAATTTTTATTTGCAATAAAGTTAAACGTGTTTCATATAGTTTTCACCCCGTATCTCAAAAACAAACAAGAGGGCCACAGATTTTTTTCAGTTACTTGTAGTACCTAAAGAGTACTACCCACATCTGTTAACAGATAATTTGTTGCTGCTTCCGTTTTCGAGAAATTGAATATTTATTTGCAATAAAGTTAAACGTGTTTCATATGTTTTCACCCTGTATCTCAAAAACTAACAAGAGGGCCACAGATTTTTTTCAGTTACTTATAGTACCTAAAGAGTACTACCAACATCTGTTAGCAGATAATTTGTTGCTGCTTCCGTTTTCGAGAAATTGAATTTTTATTTGCAATAAAGTTAAACGTGTTTCATATAGTTTTCACCCTGTATCTCAAAAACTAACTAGAGGGCCACAGATTTTTTTTAGTGACTTATAGTACCTAAAGAGTACTATCAATATGTGTTAACAAATAATTTGTTGCTGCTTCCGTTTTCGAGAAATTGAATTTTTATTTGCTATAAAGTTCAACGTGTTTCATATAGTATCCACCCTGGAACTCAAAAACTAACTAGAGGGCCACAGATTTTTTTCCGCTAATTGTAGTACCAAAAGAGTACTACCAATGTAACGTGTCATTTTTACGTTTAAGGCAACGTTACATATTTGCTTATTTAGGTAAATAATCAAGGCTCTTCGACTCGTCTTTCTGTACACAAATTAAGGGTATTTTATAGAGCTAGGTTTGGAGGTTATATACTGTCCAGAAAGTTACCTGGAAGTTAAAGGAGGCATTCCATCGAATTACTGTGGACACTGCACATCGTATTATTTGGGCATTCTAATCGGAATTTGAGATCACAGGTTTCGGGAAAAATCACATTAAAACTTTTGATTGTTTTGTTTATCTGTGGAATTTCGTGGTTTTCTTTGACGTTCATGAAAATAAACAGCTGTTCTGCTGGGGAATGGCGGCGTTGCCGCATCACAAATGATTTCAGTAACAGGAAGAAAACATTTAGGTGAACATTTCTTTCGCTTATGTTTATTTTCGAGGATATTGGGACAATCATTTCTCTTCCGAACCTCATATCCTTCACGGATTAGCTAGTTTTGATAGCACGAAAACATATTTGGGTCCACGGGTCGACCAGGAACAACCGAGGCTCCGCCCACTTTGATATCTTTATTAATTTGATAGGGAAAGGATAAAATAAATACGAGTTTTTATAAATGGGAGATAAACGAGGGATAAAAACCAGGACTAAAAGAATAAACAAAATCGTATTTTTATATTATATAAATTTATATATAATCATAGTTATATAAAGTTAATAACTAGCTCAGATAGTCGGATTGAAGGGCTTTGTAGGGCTAGCTAGTGGTGAGCAAAATTAACATCTGAACACTCTTGTGCCGAGTTTAAGCAGTAGTTCAATGTGTATTTTTAGGTTCAAGTTCAGAAACAACTTTATTAATGTAGAAATGTTTTACAAGAATGGCGTCAAACCATATGAATCTTAGAGAAAACATATATAAAGGGCAAAGGAAACTTTTGACTAAAACTGTAACTAAAATACAACTAAATTCTACACTTAGTATAGCTTTACCCATATGGGAATTGGTTGAATGTTCGAATATTCCTGGGTTTGCTGCATGCTCTGATCTCCAGTAATTGAATTTACAGTTGATGGTTTCAATGCTGAGCTTCTTATAGTCCGGCTGGTTATTTTCCTCCTACTTGCTATGTCGGCAGGGGTCCGGTAGGCAAATGTTCGGTCTATGTATGGAGGGTGTCTCGATGTCCTTGTTATAAAAATTTCAACCGTGGAAATAGATCCGACAACACCTCAAGGTGCGTTTTACGTATTTTCAATATCCCCTTGGTCGATGCTGCCCCCTGTAGACCGGTACGGAAGTATTAATGTATTTCCTCATTGGTTAGTTTGAAAACCGCGGGTTTTTTTCCTCCAGTCTCGCAAACCGGATTTAGTGATTTTTTGGTGAGAGCGTTTTTTTTTATAAATAGGTTTGCATCCTTATTTGAATTTAACAGGGAAAATTAGGTTGGTACTGTCCCCACCAGATCTACGAACGGTTTCCGGCCACTTCATTTTTTGTGTTCTCGACAAAGTGCCTTGTCTCTTTCCTAAAGAATTTTGGCTGGACTGGTGGCCGTCTATTGGTGTCGCCATTGTTTTTGTGGTTATTGGCACTTAATGGCACTGCAGTAGTTGCAAATTATACCAAAGACGGTATAACTGTGAGCCGTCGTGTTTAGGCGCATCTAAGTGACGCTCACACCCTTTGAGAGGGATTTAAGGCGGCCTACGCCATTTCTACGGGAAATAAGAGCGCCCTGTCCATTCCATCGACGGGACAGTTGTGCTGGACGCTGGTGTGAAGCCGGGTGTAGCACTGTAACCCTGGGAAAGGGTTTTTATGCTCGGGCAAGGATCCAGCAACAGATTGAAGACCCTGTGTTGCCCAGCATGATGTGCTAAGCGAGCACTAGGGGAGGCGCGGGCAGAACGAGACCCGAAGTAGCAGGGAAGAATGTCAAAACCCAACAGCACCTCCAGGTTTACTAAACAAAACACCAACAATATTTAAATCAAAGGACCAAGGTAGGATCAAGCAACATTCAGATATAATCTTTCCATTAAAATTTTTTTTAAATATAATTTTTACAGTCTATATATAATTTCTTGTAAACGCAAGGTAAAGGTATGACGTCATAACCCCAATTTTGCGGTATTATTAAGCTAAATTTTATTGTGAAATTGCTATTGCGGTTATTTTGGCGCTGACTTGTTCCCACCAATTTCATTGATTTATATTTCATGTTTTCAAGTATTATTCTCAGATTTCAATATTTTTTTTGTACTTTGATCAATTTCATTTTCATCCTCCTGTGAAAATTATACAAGATGAACTAATTTTTGTGTTATTTGTACAACCCAAGGACCAACTTTGCAGAGACAAAAGAGAGATGAGATTATATTTTTTTCAGCAGCGTAGCGTGCCTGAAGGGGCGAGGGGGGCCGACAGCTAAAAGGGCGCCCCTCAACAATCTGGCGACCAAAAAAAAAAGTCATCTTATCCAAAAAAAAAAAAAAGGTCATCATATCTTTCGTTTCCTTTCCCGCCCTCTCAATTTGCCGTTGGCAACCCTGCTCCTTAATACCTTAATGCAGCATGAGGCGCTTCGGCCACCCGTGGGGCGCCAGTACCCTCGGGGCGGGGGGGGCGACGAACCCCCCGCGCCCCCCCCCCACGCTGCGCCGCTGATTTTTGTAGCGGTTTCCTTACGTTGCTTTACCTCATGGGATGGATCTCGGACTGGGTTGCTGTCTGTCTCATTCTACCCAACGTAGAATGATGACAGCAGATATTTGGTCCAGGTCTCCCCTATGACAGAATGATTTTGGAAGTATATTTTTTTTTTTCAATCATTTATATAACTGAGTCCAAACTACTGACTCAGATGTAGGTACACTATGACCTGTTAAAGAAGTCCATCTACCTGTAACGTGCCTCTAGTTTTGTCATCTTAATGCAATCTTTTAGAATTTTATTTTGTTTATTACTCAATTTTTTTTGGTTATTCTTAATTACACAAATACTCTCGAAGCCTCGGAAGTAAGTAGAGTTTCATTGTTTGGCTACAACGTTTGGGTTGAACTGTATTTTAAATAAGATCTTCTTTGTAAAACATTGATATTAAAACACTGTGGCGCTTAAAATTTTCTTATTTCTGAACCCCCCCTTCTCCACTGTATAAAAGTTACCGGGCATATCAATGTTTTACCTAGCTGAAAAATACAGTTCTGCTTCCAGATATTTGTTTAATTACTCAGTGGTTTTTTTTGTGTCACAAATTGGCACAGTGTTATTGTTCTATTCACAGTGTCACAAAATGTCACCCAACGCATTTTAATTGGCCACAAATGGCGCCCTACGTGATTTTTTGGCTAGTTTATTAACATCTGATGTAATTTTTTTTCGTTTTTTGAAGTTGGAAAAAAAAGGAAAAACTTTTTGAATTTTTTTTTCAAAAATTTTAAAAAAAATTTTTTTGTGGTACAGCCAAAGCCAGGTTAAATTTCAGTGGCTGTCGGTGGCATTGACACCCAGTCATTTTTTTTACTATAAAACAGGATTTTCCATCATCATTGGTTTTTGGAAATAACACTTTTTAAATATTTTTTGGTAATATTTGAGCTTGATTTGGAATTCGTTTTGTTGTTTTAGTAATTCTCATAGTTTTTTTGTTAGCTTATCTTCACAAGTTTTTTCTTGGAAAATAAAATATTAATTTTTATTTATTAAGGAAGAATAAGTGGATAAAAAGCATGGGAGTTTTTATTCAACAGCGTCCAAATCATGTTCTTAATTATTTAAAGTTTTTTTGTAGGAAAAACATGTTTTAATTCTTTTAAGAAAAATAAACACAGTAATGTAAATTTACTTCAATTTTTTGTTGATTTATAGGTGGATGAACCTCCAGACATGGTCTTTTTAGTTTTAAATATATGACAGAAGTAGTGTGTTTTTTTCTAACAATTTTTTTTGCAGGTTCATTTATTTATATGTTATTATTTCCTGCTTGTGATAAGATAAGAAATTGTTTCACCGATTATTTTTTAGTGCAGTCAATTTATTTAGGTCAACAAGTTATTTTTTTTTTGGTGATTTTAATTTTTTGTGGGATATCACCACTTGGAAATTGGAATATTTTTACAGGGTTTCACACAAATTTTTCTTGGCTGGGTTGTTTTAAAGTAAATATAGCTTAACAGCTGGTAGCTTTGTTTAGTTGAAAGTATTAATTAGTAATGAAAGAAAAGGAAAATGAGTTTATTTTGCTTTGTCATTTTCTTTTCTTGTTTTTTGGTGGTAACTGTTGATGACAATTAAGATCTTACGTCACTCAGTTACATCGGGTCAGAGGAGGGTACTACTATTTAGTGTCAGCTCGGGACGTTAGGAAACACAAGGCTAAAATCTCTAGAGCAACACATTGGCTGAAGATCAACGCCAGAGGTCCAGTCAACATTTTTTTTGGGGTATTTTTTTTGAAAGACAGTTTTTTAGGTCTTTGGTTTAGTTGTCTAGTTGTGTTTCGTGACTGGTAAAATTTTTTTTGGTAGAAAATACAGCGTTGGGCTTTGGAGTGCATTTTTAAAAAAAATTACCTAAGGGTATTTCTATTAATTAAAGTTTTTCTGGTTCACAATTAATTTTTCTGTATTCTTTTTCTGCGATCAGGTCATAGCTTGGTCATGGCCAATGGAGGGCAAACATTTATGTTTGAGCCTTGAGAAGTTTTGCCTGCTCCAGATTGAATACAGAGAAAATGAATTTGAAGCCCAACTAGATATAATACCCCAAAAGAAATGTTTAACTGAGACAGATATAGATATAAGTTTTTTTTTATTTTTTTTTTTTAGTTCATTTGTAAAGTTCAGTGGCCAATTAAAATGCGTTGGGTAACATTTGTGGCAAATTAAAAGACGTTGCCGCCATTTTGTGACACTGTAAAGAGAACAATAACGCTGTGCCAATTTGTGACACTAAAATCAAATTACTGAGTAATTAGACAAATATCTGGAAGCAGAACTGTATTTTCCAGCTAGGTAAAACATTGATATGCCCGGTAACTTTTATACAGTGGAGAAGGGGGGGTTCAGAAATAAGAAAATTTTAAGCGCCACAGTGTTTTAATATCAATGTTTTACAAAGAAGATCTTATTTAAAATACAGTTCAACCCAAACGTTGTAGCCAAACAATGAAACTCTACTTACTTCCGAGGCTTCCAGAGTATTTGTGTAATAAAGAATAACCAAAAAAATTGACTAATAAACAAAATAAAATTCTAAAAGATTCCTAAATGAATCAAAATGACACAAATAGAAAGTTCGTTATAGGTGAACCTTGGAATTGTTTTCATAGTTGTTTTTCTGAAAGTGCACACAAGATAATTCTTTACGGGGTTGAGTGCAAAGTTTAAAACTTAGGTTCACATCATTATAGTGGTACAGTAAATAAGTACTCACGTTGTTTATTTCCTTCAGTAATAATTTTAAACAAATATACTAACATCGTTTGTTTTTTTTTGGAACATAAATATTTTTTAAACTTTTCCTAAACTGATTGGTTTTTTTTGCAATTACGATTTTTATACCTTATGATTCTTAAGTAAATTTAATTTTCAACATTTTTTTTGTACAGTAAATTAATTTTTCTAGCTCATTTACTTTTCACATTGCCACAGTTTTGGGAGAGGAAAGGGAATTGACAACTGTTTTTTTAAAGGAAAAGAACAAAAACTGTTGCATGACAACTCGAATAAGATTTTTCTGGTGTTGATTTTATTAATTTTTTTTTAAGGTTCACTAATGGGAGCTGCAACCCCACTTAAACATTAAAAATTTTTTTTTGAAAATATTTTTTTTTTTATTTTTTTTATGAGGGAAACTTAATTTTCTTGTTGCAAAATTTTTTTTGGTGCATAGTAGTACCTTGCCCTACAATTCTTTTACCAGTTTATTTAAATATTTTTTTTTCTGAATTAAAATAATTTCATTTCGAACCCTCGCGTTTTAACAACCTATCATCATTTGTTTTAAATTTTTTTTCTCCCTACTCCAAACCACCTATCAGGGTAGAGTAATATTTTGAAAATTTTAACGAGCCACTAATTAATTTTTTTTATTATTGGGCTACTGTAGTCGAGAGCAAAACATTTTTTAAAAAATTTCTTTTTTTGGACACCTTTCGGTACGATCCTAGGGTCTTCTTGACCATGGTTTGCATCAATTTAGTTAAAATTTTGGGAATCTCATTTTAACGATTATTAGAGAGTTGCAGTCCTACCAAGACGTTATTTGTGTAAATTTTTTATTACCATCGGTAATTTTTTTAAATTTTCTTTTAATTTTTTTAAATTAAACACAATATCCTTACTAGTCTAATTCGACGCAATTTCAGCGAGCGATTTCTATAACACGAACATATGTTCCGATGTTTATTGCGTTCACTTATATATTAAGGGATGATGTGGCCTTAAGCAATGCATGTTTCGTGTAAACTCAGAGTAGGTAAGCAGGTTAAAGTGGGTTTTGATTTTCTCTTTTTAGATATGACCTAAGTAAGATGACGAAAGAAACCATATGCGAAATTTCGGCAACAGAGTTTCCTGAGTTAAATATTTTGCTAGTAACTATATATAGACCGCCAGAAGAACGAAATTTTGAATGTTTTTTAGAGACTTTTAGTAACCTTTTAGCTAAAGTAAACAAGCACCGACAGATTGTAATAAATGGAGATTTTAATGTACATTTTAATATTTTAAAAGAAAAAACTACAAAAGAATTTAATTCACTAATAAAATCATTTAATTTTAGAGTTTTGATAAAAGAAAAAACAAGGAAAAACAATACATTAGACAACTTTTTAATAAATTTTGAAGTACCATTTAAATCTAAAGTTTGGGATCCAGGGTATTCACACCATAGCGCCATTCTCTTGGAACTTTCTTTGAAAAAATCAGCTGAGGTTAAATTGGACAAATTAGAATACAGACCCTACAGCAAGGCAGGTATGTTGACCTTTTTTAATTTGGTACAGGAATTGGACTGGTCATTTGTTGACACATGCGAACAAAATATTGAGCAAAAATTCTATCGCTGTATTGAAAACTTGCAAGGATGCATAGAAAAGGCTTTTCCTCTTAAATCTCTAAACAATAATAAAGAGAGAAAGCATAAAAATTGGTATACAAATGAATTAAAGGAAATAAAAGATAAGTTAGAGTTCTTAACAAAATTGTGCCAAAATGTTGACAGTCCAGCAATAATGAAAGAGAAAATTTTTTATAAAAATCTTTACAAAGAAAAAATCATAAAAGCAAAAAAACAATTTAATAAAACTAAGATAGAAAATTCACAAAACGTACCTAAAACATGCTGGGAGATAATTAACGAGGAAAGGGGCAAAACTAAAAAAGAACAAAAAATTGACCTAAATGAAAATGAGGTGAATAAGTTTTTTATACAAAAAGCTGAGGATATACATCAGGGAATTCGGCCCACAGATAAATCAGTTACCGAGTATTTTTACAATGATCACACGTTTCAAAGTTTTTCTTTTAAAAACATTACATTTATAGAAACCAGAAATATTATAGAGAAATTAAAAAATAAAAAAACTAAAGACTGTTACGAGATGAGTGTTTTTTTGATTAAAAAAGTTAAGAATGCATTGATCATTCCATTAACGAAACTTATAAATCAGGCTATAAATCTTGGTGTGTTTCCTCAAGCTTTTCAAAAAGCAAAAGTTATTCCTATTCCAAAAGAAGGAATAACAGATAATTTCAACAAGTTAAGGCCTATTTCTTTACTTCCCGCTTTATCAAAAGTTTATGAAACTGCTCTAAAAAATCAAATTACGGAACATTTTGAAAAAAATTACATATTTTTAAATAGTCAACATGGTTATCGATCTAAAAGGTCAACTACCAGTGCTGTAATGGAGTTACTTGAAAAAATAACAGACGGATATCAAAACTGTGAATATACGGGAAGTGTGTTCTGCGACTTGAGCTCTGCCTTTGATTGTGTGTACCATCCATACCTAACCACAAAACTAGATCGGTATAACTTCGATGAAAAATCAGTAACACTAATAAACTCATACTTAAATGACAGAGAACAATACGTACACATGAATAAAAAATCATCTGATATACAAAAAGTACGTCACGGAGTTCCGCAGGGGTCTGTGCTTGGTCCTGTACTCTTTTTGATTTACATCAATGACCTGAGGGTAGGACTGGGCATCGACCTGCTGCTTATGTTGTTTGCTGATGATACGTCCTTTTCAATAAGAAGAAGGGCGTTAAATGATTTAAAGCAACTAATGGATGGTGCATCCGACGAAGCGGAGGTCTGGTTCAGAACAAATAAACTAAAACTTAATGAAACTAAAACAAAAACATACTTTTTTACTTTTAAAGAGCTACCAGTGGAAAACGAAAACACACACATCCAGTTCTTGGGATTTGATTTAGATCAAAAGTTAACATGGGAATATCAGGTCGATAAAATATGCAACAAATTATCAAAGAACGTGTTTGTTTTAAGAAATTTAATATAATGTTGTCTCAAGAAACATAATTTTAACAGTCTACCACTCGTTGATTGTGTCTCATATCAGTTATGGGATATTAGCATGGGGACATTCTTCACACGCGGAACGTGCTTTTGGCATGCAGAGAAAGTCCTTGAGAATGGCGTTTGGATTGGGCTATCAAGCAGATGTAAGGGACATATTTATAAGCAATAATCTTTTTACACTTCCGTCCTTGTACATTTTCGAATGTTTAAAATATGTCAGAGTAAATATACAAAATTATCAAACACATAATGATATTCATGAGCACAATACCAGGCATAACAAAAAAATTTATTTGGACTACACAAGATTAAACCACTGCAGGTACTCAAAAAATTATTTTGGCCCCTTATTCTATAACAAGTTGCCAGAAAAAGTTATAAATTTCAGTGAAAAACAGTTCCTATTGTATGTAAAAAAAACTGTTATGTAAAAATGCCTTTTACTCTACACAAGAATTTCTTGATTTTGATGAATCCAAAATTTAATTTTGATCTCCAAGTTACATCTGTCTGTGTAATAATAACTGCTAGGGAAATTAGAGTAGTGTTTTTTGTGTATTTGTTTTTGTACTTCTTTATATTTTTTGTCATTTTTTTTAAACTATGTATGTACCTTTTTACTAAAAATCATATTTTAAGACTGACCTTAGATTTAAATATTAGGATTTAAAATTTTTAAAACATTTACATGATTTTATAAGTCAGTGTTCTCTTTGTGACAAAACCTTCTATGATGTATCATATTGGTGAATAAATAAATTTCAATTTCAATTTCAATTGTATACGGCGATTTGGGTTTTTTTTGGAGTTTATTTGTGGAGCCGTTCTGCAATAGCAGGAGTATACCCTAGCGTTAACTGTGTACAACAGCTTTGGGATTTTTTTTGTTATAGGTAGTCTGTTGTACGTTCCATTTAGGGATAAATTTACCTATTCGGTTCTGAGGTAAACAAACATCACTTAACTTTAATTTTAATCCAGTTCAGCTAGGATAAGCGCAATTTTTTTTTTTTTTTGGTTTTACTCACGCAGGAGTGGAACATAAGACCTAAACACTGCCAAAGCTCTTGTCTCTCTTTTATTTTTTTTAAACTTTTTTTTTATGGCTACTTGTTAATTCTAATTTAGAATTTAAGTAGTTATCTCTCTCTGCAGGGTTGGACGTCATAGTTGGTTGTGCAAATAATTAATATAAACTATGATTACATTTTTAAATGCAAATAAATTTTATTTTCTTACTGCTCCGGTGTTCTTCGATTTTGTTCGCGTCTGCCCGTATTTAAGTTTTATATTTTCTACATTTGTGAGAAAATTTATAGTGATTTTCACTAGTGAGTTTAAAGTGAACTTTGTGTTTGTTATTGCGTGGTTTAGTTTTTATAATTGGGAGGTATAATTAAGAGTTTTAAAGTTTAAAGTTTTAATATAAAAGGCACCATGGCTATTTCTTTGAGTCGGTTGTCGGACATAAGGTACTTAGTCAAGGACGAATTAATCTATGAGTTAACATGGAGAGGCATAGCTATTGGATCGGTGGAAGAGACGAAACAACAGCTTATACTGATCAAACAAAGAGAAAAGACTGATGCAAGTATGAGATACCCTCCGTATCCCTTTAAATTTGGCCAAGATGCTTTTAGCTGCATGAAGAAGCTTGATAGTCTGGTACCGCTGGTAGAGAAGTTCTCTGGTACGAGTAAAGGGGGAGAGTTTAGGAAAATCGCTGTAAGGTTGGAACACGTGTTAGCCAGGATTAACAACATGAATCCGTCCAACTTTGAAGAAAGTCAAACGAAAGGCGTACTGGTTGCGGAAACCTTGAGTTTGATTGGGAGGTTGCAGAGCCAAGCAACATATTTATTGAGAGTTGGCGTTGCCTCAGATGATGATGAAGCATCTGAAACCCATTCAACGAGTCGAGGCTCAGACCACTCAACAAATGCTGGCAACACACCTAACCAGTCTCATTTCCCGCAACCACCGCACTCGAGCACACAAAGAACAGCTCAACAGCCTACGAACCAACCGTCGGTCATTGCTCCAGTGCACATGCAAATGCTAACGAACCCAACTCAAACTTCAGTACAAGCACCACCCCCAATGCTGATCCAGAATGACGGTGCATCAGCTTTTCATTATCAACAACCGTCTACCGTTCCTTTGAGTCTAGCTGCCCTCCAAAGTAGCATAGCACCAATTGCTCAGTCACGACCATTTTCATGTTCGTCGCCCGTACCAATGTCAAGTGATCCTGGTACTTCATATCATGTTGCACCTGTACCTCCGCATAAGTGGAACTTAAAGTTTACAGGCGAGAGGGGTACAATCTCCGTCACCGCATTTTTTGAGAGAGTGGACGAGTTAAGTCAGGCGAGAGGAGTTAGTAAAAAGGTTCTACTGAACTCAGGCATTGATCTTTTTGAAAAGTCAGCCTATACTTTTTATAAAGATGTTCGTAGAGAAGTCCATACATGGGAACAGCTGGAACAAAGGTTCATGACCGAATATCTTCCTTCTTCATATGGCGAGAAGCTATTGAAGGAAATCCAAAAACGTAAACAAGGCCCTGGAGAGTCTATAGGGACCTATATTGCTGTCATAAACACATATTTCCAAAGACTTGGCTGTCCTGTTTCTGAAGAGGCGAAATTAGCTATCGTCTTCAGAAATATCGCGGACATTTATAAGAAAGGGTTGATTGCTACTGAGGTCAATAGCCTATCACATTTAAACGATTTGTGTCGTAGAATAGACCAGAGATATGGGTTAGAGGAGGAGAATTTTACTCCTAGGAAAAACCAATCAATCGAACCTGACTTGTTGACGTAGAGAGCGACAGTGACGATTTTCCAACAGCAGTCAGTGCAGTTCAAATATCAAGTACCGCGACATCTAACCAACGGAATTCAAATCATCATGCTGATAGATTTGACAGAGATAGGCAACAGCCAGCAAGCAATTTCGCTGCTAGAGCTGATAGAGATAGACAGCAACCAGCTAGTGGTCAGTCTAGTGAAAATGATAGTGATAGACAACCACCACAAGGTGTTGGATCTGGTAGGGCGAACAGGGACGTTGTTTGTTATAGATGCAACCAAACAGGGCACATGGCGATCGGGTGCGCATTACCTAGAGGTAAGCAATGTTATTCGTGTGGACAAGCAGGGGTAACAGTAAGAGAATGTCGAAATTGTAATCGTCAGGGAAACGGACCCAGGCGCTCGTAGGTGGTCGACCTTCGAGTCAGCCTAAACAAGCATCGACCGATAGGCTAACGTACGTTTTAGATTATGTGATAAGTCATGCTCGTAAAGATGAAAGGCCTTATTTAGAAGTGGATGTGCTCGGAAATAAGTTATTAGGTTTGTTGGATTCCGGGGCTTCACGTACCTTTTTAGGGAATCATGGTTGGTCAATCATCGAGAGGTTTGGTTTTTCACTTGATACGACGAAGAAGACGAGTTGTATTGTGGCAAATGGTCAAAGCACGAGTAGTATTGGGACAGTGCAGCTTCCTATGCGAGTTCAGGATAAATTTAGGTTAATAGAGGTCGTCGTCGTTCCTGAGTTGCCGCACACTTTGATTTTGGGATTAGATTTTTGGATTTCGATGGGGATAGTACCGAACTTAAGTACTAATGAGTGGCACTTTGCCGATACTAAAGATGTGATTTGTTCTTTAGAAACATCAGACCAACAAACTACTCTTACGCCTTATGAATCAGAACGACTAGAGGAATTGGTCGATAAATATAAGACTATTATGGTTGACTCACTAGGATGTACAGACAGGGTAGAACACAAGATTACAACAGATGAAACGCCGATAAGACAGCGTTCATATAAGGTCTCACCGGTCATTTAAAAACTTATTGTTGACGAAATCGACGAAATGCTAAAACTAGATGTAATAGAACGGAGTAGTAGTTCATGGGCTTCACCAGTGGTAATGGTACAAAAGAAAAACACAAAGAAATATCGTTTCTGTGTAGACTACCGCAAATTGAACTCAGTGACGGCGCGTGATAGTTATCCTTTACCACTCGTATCCGAGACTCTTGACAAGTTGAAAGATGCTAAATACTTGTCAACTTTAGATATCAAAAGCGCTTATTGGCAAGTACCAATGGAAGAATCATCGAAGCCACTAACAGCATTCATCTGTCGACGAGGTCTCTTCCAATTTAAGCGTTTACCTTTTGGTCTTCATAATGCACCTGCAACTTGGCAGAGACTCATAGATAGCATCATAGGAAACGACTTAGACCCCTACGTGTACGTGTATCTCGATGACCTCGTAATTGTCACACAGAGCTTTTCTGAACATCTTAGAATTCTTGAGGAAGTCCTACGAAGATTGCAGAATGCAAAGATAACGGTAAGTTGGGAAAAATGCCAACTGTGTAGGCCAGAAACGACTTATTTAGGTTTCGTAGTGGACCGTCGAGGCATCCGAGTTGACCCTAATAAAATTAGAGCCATGTTAGAGCTCCAGAGGCCAAGAACTGTCAGAGAAGTCCGTAGAGTTGTAGGTACAATTTCCTGGTATAGACGTTTCATAGAGAATTTTTCAGCGATAATAGCTCCAATTACAGCTCTAACTAAGACAAATCAAAAGTTCGATTAGACTCCAGACTGCGAAAAAGCATTTATTAAGATTAAGGAACTTTTAGTGACTGCACCGATTCTTACATGTCCAGATTATAGCAAGGAATTTGTCATTCAAACAGACGCATCAGGATATGGAATAGGAGCATGTTTAACGCAGCCTTATCCTGAGGGAGACAAAGTCATATGCTATTTGAGTCGATCTTTGACTAAGCAAGAACGTGTTTACACGACCACCGAGCGAGAATGTTTGGCATTGGTTTGGGCGATAGAGAAGCTCCGGCCTTATATTGAGGGGATCTCATTTAAGGTCATAACAGATCATTTTAGTTTAAAATGGCTTCATAGCTTGAAAGAGCCCAGTGGAAGACTTACTCGTTGGTCTGTAAAACTGCAGCAATATGATTTTGAAGTAATCCATCGGAAAGGGAAAGATTTAGTTGTCCCGGACATGTTGTCTCGCGCAGTACCTATGATTGATACAATTTCGCAGCCCAGAGACGTTTCAACAACAATTAAAGATCGATGGTACCAAAAGATGGTAAAGAGGGTCGTAGAATCACCGTTAAAATTTATGAATTGGAGATACACTGATAATAAGTTGTATAAATATGTCAAACAAGAATACCCTCAACTTTCACCATCTAACGAATATTGGAAAGAGGTAGTCCCCAAAGATCATAGGCGTAGAATTATTGCAGAAGCTCACGATCCTCCTACCGCAGGACATATGGGGGTGTATAAAACCTTCCACAGACTGGCAGAAAAATATTATTGGCCAAAAATGCGCCAGGACGTGGCAACTTTTGTAAAGAAATGCTTTGTCTGTGCAGCTCATAAAGGTGATACACAAGGTGTATCTGATCAGATGATATCTCACCCAAAACCAACTCGTCCTTGGGAAATTATCTCAACAGATTTATGTGGACCCCTACCTCGTTCGACAAAGGGTAATTGCTGGATTCTCGTCGTTACGGACTATTTGAGTAAGTTTCCCTTAGTTTTTCCAATGCGAACAGCCCCTACTCAAGCTGTTGTCAAGCATCTTGAGGAGTAAGTATTTATGGTCTTCGGAGTACCCCGTTTGATAGTTTGTGATAATGGACCTCAGTACAAAAGTAATGAGTTTAAACGTTTCGCTGAGAGTTATCAGGTTAAAATTCAGTATAATCCGTATTATCACCCCAGAGCGAATCCAACAGAAAGGACGAATCGTACGTTAAAAACCATGTTATGTTGTTATGTGAAAGACAACCACAGGAAGTGGGACGAACAAATACATAAACTTGCCTGCGCGATTCGTACTGCAACCCATGAGACAACCAGGATGTCTCCTTTCTTTGTTAATTTTGGTAGGAATATGTGTCTGTCAGGAAAAGATTACTCCAACCCAGTTTTGTTATCTGAAGAGAATGGTGTACAAACTGCAGCTGAAAGTAAGAACGAAGGTTTCCGGAAGCTCTATGCGGATGTTAAGAGAAGGTTAGAGGTGGCAGGAGAGAAAAACGTAGTGCAGTATAATTTGCGTACAAGGGTACCCAACTTTGTTGTGGGTCAGCGTGTTTGGAAGAAGAATTATGTGTTGTCAGATGCTGCGAAGTTTTTCTCGAAGAATTTAGCACCGAAATTCGTTGGTCCTTATGTGATTAGGAATAAAATTTCTCCTTGGATATTTGAGCTTCAGGAACCATCGGGGAAAGTACTACCAGGGAGCTGGCATGCCAAAGACCTTAAGTCGGCAGCGGACCTCTCCGATTAACCTTTTTAGGTTAATCGTCTTGAAGTTGGGGGGGGGATTATGTAACGTGTCATTTTTACGTTTAAGGCAACGTTACATATTTGCTTATTTAGGTAAATAATCAAGGCTCTTCGACTCGTCTTTCAGTACACAAATTAAGGGTATTTTATAGAGCTAGGTTTGGAGGTTATATAGTGTCCAGAAAGTTACCTGGAAGTTAAAGGAGGCATTCCATTGAATTACTGTGGACACTGCACATCGTATTATTTGGGCATTCTAATCGGAATTTGAGATCACAGGTTTCGGGAAAAATCACATTAAAACTTTTGATTGTTTTGTTTATCTGTGGAATTTCGTGGTTTTCTTTGACGTTCATGAAAATAAACAGCTGTTCTGCTGGGGAATGGCGGCGTTGCCGCATCACAAATGATTTCAGTAACAGGAAGAAAACATTTAGGTGAACATTTCATTCGCTTATGTTTATTTTCGAGGATATTGGGACAATCATTTCACTTCCGAACCTCATATCCTTCACGGATTAGCTAGTTTTGATAGCACGAAAACATATTTGGGTCCACGGGTCGACCAGGAACAACCGAGGCTCCGCCCACTTTGATATCTTTATTAATTTGATAGGGAAAGGATAAAATAAATACGAGTTATGCACTTTTATAAATGGGAGATAAACGAGGGATAAAAACCAGGACTAAAAGAATAAACAAAATCGTATTTTTATATTATATAAATTTATATATAATCATAGTTATATAAAGTTAATAACTAGCTCAGTGAGTCGGATTGAAGGGCTTTGTAGGGCTAGCTAGTGGTGAGCAAACTTAACATCTGAACACTTGTGCCGAGTTTAAGCAGTAGTTCAATGTGTATTTTTAGGTTCAAGTTCAGAAACAACTTTATTAATGTAGAAATGTTTTACAAGAATGGCGTCAAACCATATGAATCTTAGAGAAAACATATATAAAGCAAAGGAAACTTTTGACTAAAACTGTAACTAAAATACAACTAAATTCTACACTTAGTATAGCTTTACCCATATGGGAATTGGTTGAATGTTCGAATATTCCTGGGTTTGCTGCATGCTCTGATCTCCAGTAATTGAATTTACAGTTGATGGTTTCAATGGTGAGCTTCTTATAGTCCGGCTGGTTATTTTCCTCCTACTTGCTATGTCGGCAGGGGTCCGGTAGGCAAATGTTCGGTCTATGTATGGAGGGTGTCTCGATGTCCTTGTTATAAAAATTTCAACCGTGGAAATAGATCCGACAACACCTCAAGGTGCGTTTTACGTATTTTTAATATCCCCTTGGTCGATGCTGCCCCCTGTAGACCGGTACGGAAGTATTAATGTACTTCCTCATTGGTTAGTTTGAAAACCGCGGGTTTTTTTCCTCCAGTCTCGCAAATCGGATTTAGTGATTTTTTGGTGAGAGCGTTTTTTTTTATAAATAGGTTTGCATCCTTATTTGAATTTAACCGGGAAAATTAGATTGGTACTGTCCCCACCAGATCTACGAACGGTTTCCGGCCACTTCATTTTTTGTGTTCTCGACAAAGTGCCTTGTCTCTTTCCTAAAGAATTTTGGCTGGGCTGGTGGCCGTCTATTGGTGTCGCCATTGTTTTTGTGGTTATTGGCACTTAATGGCACTGCAGTAGTTGCAAATTATACCAAAGACGGTATAACTGTAAGCCGTCGTGTTTAGGCGTATCTAAGTGACGCTCACACCGTTTGAGAGGGATTTAAGGCGGCCTACGCCATTTCTACGGGAAATAAGAGCGCCCTGTCCATTCCATCGACGGGACAGTTGTGCTGGACGCTGGTATGAAGCCGGGTGTAGCACTGTAACCCTGGGAAAGGGTTTTTATGCTCGGGCAAGGATCCAGCAACAGATTGAAGACCCTGTGTTGCCCAGCATGATGTGCTAAGCGAGCACTAGGGGAGGCGCGGGCAGAACGAGACCCGAAGTAGCAGGGAAGAATGTCAAAACCCAACAGCACTTCCAGGTTTACTAAACAAAACACCAACAATATTTAAATCAAAGGACCAAGGTAGGATCAAGCAACATTCAGATATAATCTTTCCATTAAATTTTTTTTTTAATATAATTTTTACAGTCTATATATAATTTCTTGTAAACGCAAGGTAAAGGTATGACGTCATAACCCCAATTTTGCGGTATTATTAAGCTAAATTTTATTGTGAAATTGCTATTGCGGTTATTTTGGCGCTGACTTGTTCCCACCAATTTCATTGATTTATATTTCATGTTTTCAAGTATTATTCTCAGATTTCAATATTTTTTTTGTATTTTGATCAATTTCATTTTCATCCTCCTGTGAAAATTATACAAGATGAACTAATTTTTTTGTTATTTGTACAACCCAATGACCAACTTTGCAGAGACAAAAGAGAGATGAGATTATATTTTTTTAGCGGTTTCCTTACGTTGCTTTACCTCATGGGGTGGATCTCGGACTGGGTTGCTGTCTGTCTCATTCTACCCAACGTAGAATGATGACAGCAGATATTTGGTCCAGGTCTCCCCTATGACAGAATGATTTACTACTGACTCAGATGTAGGTACACTATGACCTGTTAAAGAAGTCCATCTACCTGTAACGTGCCTCTAGTTTTGTCATCTTAATGCAATCTTTTAGAATTTCATTTTGTTTATTACTCATTTTTTTTTGGTTATTCTTAATTACACAAATACTCTGGAAGCCTCGGAAGTAAGTAGAGTTTCATTGTTTGGCTACAACGTTTGGGTTGAACTGTATTTTAAATAAGATCTTCTTTGTAAAACATTGATATTAAAACACTGTGGCGCTTAAAATTTTCTTATTTCTGAACCCCCCCTTCTCCACTGTATAAAAGTTACCGGGCATATCAATGTTTTACCTAGCTGAAAAATACAGTTCTGCTTCCAGATATTTGTTTAATTACTCAGTGGTTTTTTTGTGTCACAAATTGGCACAGTGTTATTGTTCTATTCACAGTGTCACAAAATGTCACCCAACGCATTTTAATTGGCCACACCAATTAGTGTTAACAAATAATTTGTTGCTGGTTCCGTTTTCGAGAAATTGAATTTTTATTTGCTATAAAGTTAACGTGTTTCATATAGCTTCCACCCTGGAACTCAAAACCTAACTAGAGGGCCACAGATTTTTTTTAGTGACTTATAGTACCTAAAGAGCGCTATCAATAGATGTTAACAAATAATTTGTTGCTGCTTCCGTTTTCAAGAAATTGAATTTTTATTTGCAATAAAGTTAAACGTGTTTGATATAGTTTTCACCCTGTATCTCAAAAACTAACAAGAAGGCCACAGATTTTTTTCAGTTGCTTATAGTACCTAAAAAGTACTACCAATGTTTGTTAACAAATAATTTGTTGCTGCTTCCGTTTTCGAGAAATTGAATTTTTAATTGCAATAAAGTTAAACCTGTTTCATATAGTTTTCACCCTGTATCTCAAAACCTAACAAGAGGGCCACATATTTTTTTCAGTTACTTATAGTACCTAAAGAGTACTATCAATATGTGTTAACAAATAATTTGTTGCTGCTTCCGTTTTCGAGAAATTGAATATTTATTTGCAATAAAGTTAAACGTGTTTCAAATAGTTTTCACCCTGTATCTCAAAAACTAACAAGAGGGCCACAGATTTTTTTCAGTTACTTATAGTAACTAAAGAGTACTACCAATACGTGTTAACAAATAATTTGTTGCTGCTTCAGTTTTCGAGAAATTGAATTTTTCTTTGCTATAAAGTTCAACGTGTTTCATATAGTTTCCACCCTGGAACTCAAAAACTAACAAGAGGGCCACAGATTTTTTTCAGCTACTTATAGTACCTAAAGAGTACTATCAATATGTGTTAACAAATAATTTGTTGCTGCTTCCGTTTTCAAGAAATTGAATTTTTATTTGCAATAAAGTTAAACGTGTTTGATATAGTTTTCACCCTGTATCTCAAAAACTAACAAGAGGGCCACAGATTTTTTTCAGTTACTTATAGAAACTAAAGAGTACTACCACTACGTGTTAACAAATAATTTGTTGCTGCTTCCGTTTTCGAGAAATTGAATTTTTATTTGCTAGACAGTTCAACGTGTTTCATATAGTTTCCACCCTGGAACTCAAAAACTAACAAGAGGGCCACATATTTTTTTCAGTAACTTATACTACCAATACGTGTTAACAAATAATTTGTTGCTGCTTCCGTTTTCGAGAAATTGAATTTTTATTTGCTATAAAGTTCAACGTGTTTCATATAGTTTCCACCCTGAGTTTCCACCCTGGAACTCAGAAACTAACAAGAGGGCCACAGTTTTTTTTCAGTAACTTATACTACCAATACGTGTTAACAAATAATTTGTTGCTGCTTCCGTTTTCGAGAAATTGAATTTTTATTTGCTATAAAGTTCAACGTGTTTCATATAGTTTCCACCCTGGAACTCAAAAACTAACAAGAGGGCCAGAGATTTTTTTCAGTTACTTATAGTACCTAAAAAGTTCTACCAATACGTGTTAACAAATAATTTGTTGCTGCTTCGGTTTTCGAGAAATTGAATTTTTATTTGCGATAAAGTTTTCACCCTGTATCTCAAAAACTAACAAGACGGCCACAGATTTTTTTCAGTTACTTACAGAAACTAAAGAGTACTACCAATACGTGTTAACAAATAATTTGTTGCTGCTTCCGTTTTCGAGAAATTGAAATTTTATTTGCTATAAAGTTCAACGTGTTTCATATAGTTTCCACCCTGGAACTCAAAAACTAACAAGAGGGCCACTGATTTTTTTCACTTACTTATAGTACCTAATAAGTTCTACAATACGTGTTAACAAATAATTTGTTGCTGCTTCCGTTTTCGAGAAATTGAATTTATATTTGCTATAAAGTTCAACGTGTTTCATATAGTTTTCACCCTGTATCTCAAAAACTAACTAGAGGGCCACAAATTTTTTTTAGTGACTTATAGTACCTAAAGAGTACTATCAACGTATGTTTCATATAGTTTTCACCCTGTATCTCAGAAACTAACTAGAGGGCTACAGATTTATTTCACTTACTTGTAGTACCTAAAGTGTGCTACCGATATGTGTTAACAAATAATTTGTTGCTGCTTCCGTTTTCGAGAAATTGAATTTTTATTTTAGATTTTGACCCTTTGTATAGTTCTTTTATTGCTTTTATGTATGTATGATTGATATAGACAGTGGCCAATCCTTCCTACAGCGGAAATCAATGCAAAACGATCTGAACAACAGGCTCTTGTCAGAGCCAACCCTGACAATTGTTAGCCTGAACATCGAGGGTATCATGAATGAATGAATGAACCGAAAGATAAACAAGACCTTATCTCTCAACTATGCCAAACACATAAATGGGACGTACTATGCCTTCAGGAAACGCACAGAGATGAAAACGCACACAGGCCCAACATTGATGGTATGCGTCTTGCCGTCGAATCCCCCCATAACGAGTATAGTAGCACCATTTTTGTAAGTACTAACATGTCGCTGACATCTACCGGCAAAAAAGTAACCGACGATACTGAAATACTCACCATCGAAAAAGGATCTTTTACCATATCGTCCGCTTACAAACCCCCTGGCAAATCACTGAAACTAGAAATGCCGGAGAACTATGGGAGACAGGAGATTCAGTTTATCGTTGGAGATTTTACAAATGGGCAACTTCTAGAAGAGTGGGCAGAAGTCAACAAACTTTCTCTTCTCCACGATCCAAAGTTGCCGTGCTCGTTCAACAGCAAGAACTGGAAACGCGGCTATAATCCCGATAACTGCTTTGTGAGCCAAAAGATCCAAGACTCATGTATAAAACACGTGTATGGTGCATTGCCAAAGACTCAACACAGACCTATTGGAGTTCAAGTCTATTCAGTCATCAAAACAGCTGAGATACCTTTTCGAAGAAGTTTTAATTTTAAAAAAGCAAATTGGCCCGAATACTCAGCTAATCTAGATGCCGAACTCGAAAATCTAGACCCATCACCACAAAACTACCAAACCTTTTTGCAAATCTTACAAAGGGTATCAAAGCGATACATACCAAGAGGCTGCAGGCAACATTTCATACCGGGGCTGTCAGAAGCCTCTAAAGGGTTCTTAAACAAGTACGAAGAACTTTTTAACAAGGACCCGTTTAGCGACGAAACTATAGCCTGCGGTAATGCGCTCATGATAGCACTGAACGAGACTCGAGAAAAAAAGTGGATAGACACCCTTGAATGAATGGATATGACTTACAGCAGCAAGATGGCTTGGAACCTAATCAAAAAGCTAAATGGAGATCCAAAGCAAAACGCGCCGTCAAATGTTACTGCTAACCAAGTAGCTCACCAACTGCTCCTCAACGGTAAATCGGACAAAAAATGCCAAAAAAAATGCAAAAATCAATCGGTCTCCATCAACCGAGAAAAACCACTTTAACACGCCCTTTACCATAAAAGAGCTAGATAAAGGGATAAACTCACTGAAAAATGGCAAACCAGCAGGAGAAGACGACATCTGTGTAGACAAATCAAAAACTTCAGAACAATAGCAAAAAACTGGATTCTAAAACTTTTTAACACCTGTCGAGTTACATTGCAGATACCAAAAGTATGGAGGAAGTCGAAAGACGTAGCATTGCTAAAACCTTGGATAGAACCTGAGTCACCAAAAAGCTACCGCCCCATATCGCTTCTTTGTCACCTATACAAGCTATATGAAAGGCTAATCCTCCAACGACTAGAGAGGACTGTCGACTCAAAAATCATTCCACAGCTAGCCGGTTTTAGACCTGGGAAGTCTTGCACCAGCCAAATACTAGCACTGACGGAACACATCGAAGATGGGTTCGAGAAAAAACAAATAACAGGTTTGGTTCAGTTCGGTAATATGAACCGTCATCACAGAAACTTGCTGTATAAAGTCTATGATACACTGAAAGACTACCAACTTGTTCAAATGGTAGAATCCTTACTACAAAACAGATAATTCTACGTGAGTCTTGAAGGGAAAAAAGTCGATGGCGAATCCAGATAAACGGCTTGGCTCAGAGCAGCGTACTGGCACCAATCCTCTTCAATCTCTACACCAACGACCAACCAACACCAGCTTTTACCAGAAATTTTGTATATGCCGATGACCTGGGCATTACAGCGCAAGGTTTAAATTTTGAGGAGGTGGAGCAAAAACTGGAAGCAGCCTTGAGTATGATGTCCACTTACTATCAGGATAACTCTCCAAATCCCTCCAAGACCCAAGTCAGCGCCTTCCACCTCCACTCTCGACAGGCAAATAGAAAGCTAAACGTTACCTGGGATAACAACAACCTAGAGCACACAGATAAACCTACCTATCTTGGAGTCATATTGGACCGCTCCCTAACATACAGGTTATATTGTGAAAAAACGCGGAAGAAGGTGGAGGCGCGGAATGGCCTTTTGAGGAAGCTCGGAAACAGCAAACAAGTGGGGCGCAAAACCAACAGTACTAAGGACATCAGCGCAGGCGTTATGCTTTTTGACAGCGGATTATGCCTGTCCAGTGTGGAGCAGATCCACTCACGCCAAAAATGTAAATGTCAGCCTGAACGAAACCCACGCCACTGGACAAACTGTACAAAGCCTCGGGCCTCTCAGACCCTGACTCACGTAGAGCACCTACGAATATACAGACCTTCGATGAGCGTCACTCACTCACTGGACACCAGGCGCAACTTGGCAGACTAAAGTCAAGAAGGCGCTTCCTGGGCGCGCCACTGGATGAACCACCCGCCTGCTATCGAATAACAGAACTACCTCCGAGCGAAACATCAAGCGACTGGAGAACCTGGCGAATGTTGAACCGCATCAGAACTGGTGTAGCCCCTGTTAAGACCAATCTCATCAGATGGGGCCTGTTGGATGGAAATGACGACAAGTGCGACTGCGGAGCTATACAGGATATGGAACACCTACTTACCTAACTGTCCACATAGATGTACCCTCGACGCTTTATGGACAAACAATCAACAAGCATTGGACACAGCCCGATACTGGGCTCAGAAACTGTAGTTTTCCGGACTGGAATAAGTAAGTAAAAAAAAAGATATTAGTTTGCTCTAACACTGTTCATAATTTTTCTACTGGAACGGTATCATATGCTTTTTGTAGATCCACAAAGGTAACATGAGTTTCTATATTTCTGGCGCTCCTTTTCTCAATTACTTGTTTAAGACAAAAAACATTATCACTACAAGATTTGCCTGCACGAAACCCACTTTGCTCTTCTTCTTTTTGTTCATGAAAATAATTCTCTATTAGATCTCTACGAATCCTACCATACAATCTACTTAGAGTACTGGTTACAGAAATTCCTCTGTAATTGTTGCAATCCAGCTTGTTTCATTTTTTATGTATTGAGGATATGAATGCAATTTTCCAATCATTAGGTACTGGATGTCCGTTTATGCATTGATTGATAATATATGTGAGATTTTCGAGTAGTTTCTTTGATCCATATTTAAGCATTTCAGCATATATTCCCCCACGTCAGCTAGCTTTTCCGGATTTAAGCTTTTTAATATTATTCTTTATCATTTCTTTTTCGATGATTACTTCTTCTCCTTCTATGTCTCTCCTCGGAGAAGCTGCCAGATATTCGGGTCTCGTCTCCTGCAGCAGTCCCTTCTAGTGTTCTGTCCATTGTTCTGGTTTGATTATCTGGATGTTTACTTTTTCTTTTGTTGGGTTTTTTACAGTAGAAATGAATTTCCATACTTCAGAACTCTGCCTACCTCCTACGTGTGTATTTATGTCGTGGCACTTGCGCTCGAACATTTCATTTTTTTCTGTGCGTATCAAATTTCTTAGCTGTCTTCTGGTTTCCCTGTAGATTTCTGGGTCTCTTTGCTCTTTAGTACTGAGCCATTTCAAGTATGTGCGTTTTTTATCTTTGACCATTTCCTGTATTTTGTCCGTCTCTTCAAATGGGTGATTTGTGTTTATTAATTTTTTATCTAATCGGTTCTGATACAATCTCTGAGTACTTTCGATTTCTAGACTTCGAAAGTTGTATTTTTGATTGTCTTCGATACATTGTAGGTTTTCATTTCCTGTAATACTTTCGTCCTTATTTGTATTAAATAATATTTTTGCTTTTACCAGATGGTGGTCAGATCCACAGGTAACACCACGAAGTGCTCGCACATCATACCACTTTAATTGCGAGTGTTGTCCGCCTATAGCATAATCAATGATTGATTTAAGATTTCTTGTTGGCTGAATCCAGGTATATCGATGAATATCCTTATGTTTAAAAAAAACCATTATTTATTTTTAGGTTGTGGGATTCACACAATTGCATCAGTCTTAAGCCATTATCATTTGTTACTTCCTCTCCAAATGGTCCTATCACTTTGCTCTGGGTTTGCCTACCAGTTCGGCTATTAAAATCCCCAAGCTTAATTATTTCTCTGGTATTACCGATTTTTGTGATAGTCTCATCAAGTTGGTCAAAGAACATTTGTTTTGTAGCTACTTTTTCGTATGGTGCGTATACTGCTATTATGCTTATATTATGTCCAAGCATGTTCATGTTCACTCGAAGTATGTTTCCACTAATGCAATCGTAGTCTGTAATTTTATTCTTTAGATTTTTCTTTATTAATAAGGATACCCCTCTGGCTGCTCTTCTTTCTTTTGGGACTCCAGTGAATATATGGACAAAATTACCGAGACTATTCGTAACTGTTCTTTTCTTTTTTGTCTCTGTGAGTGCAATAATATCGATCTTACAATTCTGCACTTCGGTTGCAATAATGTTCAACTTTTGATTCACTCTCTGTACGTTCCATGTCTTTGTTTTTTTTCGTCTTCGAGAGTTTCCATCCATTGCTCCGAGGCTTTGTTTAGGCTTTTTGGTAATTGCTTTGTTTTACAAGTTTAATGCCTCAATCCCCTACTTGGAGGGCCAGAATTTTTAATCAAGATTTTTCTCCTCTAGCCTTTGACGAACCAACGTCATACTGTAAGGCAACAGTTGTAGTCTTTTATACTATCCCTAAAAGAAAGGGTTGCCACCTACGCTATGATCACCGTACCGAGGTCCATTCTCTCCGCCTTTCATATCGATGGGGTCTTCTCCCGTAACCCTGGGAAATGGACCCAATACATGTGCTAACTCTCCGGGTTGGAGAGTACCTGGAATTTACGGAGGGCAGGGGTCGATTCATTTCCCCTGATAGACATCTGACGAGGTCTACCCGTACCCTTAATTTTTGAGATACAGGGTGAAAACTATATGAAACACGTTGAACTTTATTGCAAATAAAAATTAAATTTCTCGAAAACGAAAGCAGCAACAAATTATTTGTTAACACATATTGATAGTACTCTTTAGGTACTATAAGTCACTAAAAAAAATCTGTGGCCCTCTAGTTAGTTTTTGAGATACAGGGTGAAAACTATATGAAACACGTTTAACTTTATTGCAAATTAAAATTCAATTTCTCGAAAACGGAAGCAGCAACAAATTATTTGTTAACACATATTGGTAGTACTCTTTAGGTACTATAAGTAACTGAAAAAAATGTGTGGCCCTCTTGTTAGTTTTTGAGTTCCAGGGTGGAAACTATATGAAATACGTTGAACTTTATAGCAAATAAAAATTCAATTTCTCGAAAACGGAAGCAGCAACAAATTATTTGTTAACACGTATTGGTAGCACTCTTTAGTTTCTATAAGTAACTGAAAAAAATCTGTGGCCCTCTTGTTAGTTTTTGAGATACAGGGTGAAAACTATATCAAACACGTTTAACTTTATTGCAAATTAAAATTCAATTTCTTGAAAACGGGAGCAGCAACAAATTATTTGTTAACATATATTGATAGCACTATTTAGGTACTATAAGTCACTAAAAAAAATCTGTGGCCCTCTAGTTAGTTTTTGAGTTCCAGGGTGGAAACTATATGAAACACGTTGAAGTTTATAGCAAATAAAAATTCAATTTCTCGAAAATGGAAGCAGCAACAAATTATTTGTTAACATGTATTGGTAGTACTCTTTTGGTACTACAATTAACGAAAAAAAATCTGTTGGCCTCTAATTAGTTTTTGAGTTACAGGGTGAAAACTATATGAAACACGTTGAACTTTATAGCAAATAAAAATTCAATTTCTCGAAAACGGAAGCAGTAACAAATTATCTGTTAACACATATTGGCAGTACTCTTTAGGTACTATAAGTAACTGAAAAAAATCTGTGGCCCTCTTGTTAGTTTTTGAGTTCCAGGGTGGAAACTATATGAAACACGTTGAACTTTATAGCAAATAAAAATTCAATTTCTCGAAAACGGAAGCAGCAACAAATTATTTGTTAACACGTATTGGTAGTACTCTTTAGTTTCTATAAGTAACTGAAAAAAATCTGTGGCCCTCTTGTTAGTTTTTGAGATACAGGGTGAAAACTATATGAAACACGTTGAACTTTATTGCAAATAAAAATTCAATTTCTCGAAAACGGAAGCAGCAACAAATTATTTGTTAACATATATTGATAGTACTCTTTAGGTACTATAAGTCACCAAAAAAAAATCTGTGGCCCTCTAATTAGTTTTTGAGTTACAGGGTGAAAACTATATGAAACATGTTTAACTTTATAGCAAATAAAAATTCAATTTCTCGAAAACGGAAGCAGCGACAAATTTTCCATTTACATACACATTTAGTGCTATTTGAGCTCTAGGAAGTGTATAAACAACTCTGTGGCCCTCCAGTTGGGTTTAGAAATACAGTACAAAATATGTTGTTTTTTTTTTTTAATCGTACGATTGGATTTAAATAATTTGTTTTACACGATGCAATGAAAGGCTCTTAGCAACAAATTATGCTTTTTGTTTGAGATTAATATCTTCAAAGACTACCGAGATACAAGGGCCCCTCAACTTTACTCGGCGCACAGTGGTCTTTGACTCAATTTTTTAATATTTTTTTATTTTTGCTTAATAAGGCTCTCAGGCGCTTTAAGTAGCGGTAACAAATACCTTAATACTATCAAGAATAACAAAAATATTAACAAAAAACAGATTAAAAAAAAAAAAAAATTATAAGGATTCTTTAATATTGGTTGCACATCCCCATCCCGAGCAACAAATTATGGCGTTTAAATCATCCTCGTATCGCCTTTCAGTCCAGAGTTATGAGGTGGCCCCTCAGCTTTACCGTAAAGTCACAGGGGTCGCGATTTCTTGTTAACGGCTGCAGCAACAAATTTAATTCTTCGGTAACAAATTAGCAACAAATCCTGGCATATGAAATTTGGTGGCCCCTTATAGTGGTCCCCCCAGCTTTACTTACGTCATTTCAAGTATGTGCGTTTTTTCTCTTTGACCATTTCCTGTATTTTGTCCGTCCACCACATCTTCCTGTTATTTCTATTATCTTGGTACGCAACAGCTTCGATGCTTGCTTCCTTTAAGCTTTTTATTATGTTTGTATATATCTCTCAAATGAGTGATTTGTGTTTATTAATTTTTCATCTAATCGGTTCTGATACAATCTTTGATGCATTCTAGGTTTTCATTTTCTCTAATGCTTTCGTCCTTATTTGTTTTTCTTAAAGGGAATAATATTTTTGCTTTTACCAGATGGTGGTCAGATCCACAGGTAACACCACGAAGTGCTCGCACATCATACCACTTTAATTGCGAGTGTTGTCCACCTATAGCATAATCAATAATTGATTTAAGATTTCTTGTTGGCTGAATCCAGGTATATCGATGAATATCCTTATGTTTAAAAAAACCATTATTTATTTTTAGGTTGTGGGTTTCACACAACAAAACTTTGAATAATTTGTAAAACCATTGTTTAAAAAGATAAAACCCATTGTCAAAAGTACACATGATGCATTGCCACAAACTAATTTTGGCAGACTGGGAAAATTAAACAGTTTAAAAGTTTTCTGGATGATGAGAATAACTGATTTTTGCGTAGTTTGTTTTTTTTTAATCACTGATTTTGCGTAGTTTATTTTTTTCCTGTTAAAAAAGCTTAGCTTAACTCCAGCTCGAAATACGTTGTAGATAATAATATTTTTTTTTTCTAATTAAATCATCAATAATTTATCGTTTGTTCATGGTTTGTAGCTCTATGGTCTCATTGGAAATCTACCTATGTAGAATCTTTTTAGGCAGCCCAGTTGATTGATGAATGCATACCAGTAAAGCAAATATGCTGTACATAAATTTTTCACCATATAAAATCTTTTTGGACAGAAACTTGTCTCAAAAAACCATTCCGAATAGCAATCAAATCAAAATTTAAATAAAATATAATCAATATATATATATATATATATATATATATATATATATATATATATATATATATATATATATATATATTATATACATTGAGTTGTATAACGCCCTGAAAAGGGTATAGAAGTCAATGATTATATACAATAATCTTCTTTCAAAGTTAAAAATTTCAAAACGATTGACAGTTTAAACACCGATCCACCACTTTTATTATAGAGGGTGGTGACCGATCATGTTAACCTTAAGGTAACAGCACATATTATCAGTTACCTTAGGCAACCTGTGGTTTTAAACTGAATTAAGAATACATGTGCGTTTTGTTACCAGAATAACCACAATAGAACATTGACGAATTGGATTTGACCAAAGTAAAACCGGCAAATAAAAAATGGCCACCGTCCCGGCCTTTTTACCGATTGATATTTCGTTCTCTGATTTAGAAATGTCAAGAACTTGTCAACGGCAGTTTTTAGTTATTTATTTTTTCCCAGTTTGTTTAATAGGACATTTGACAAATTTTAGAAAAGAGTTTAGAATGATACATAGATCCCAACGCAAAATTATTAACATAGTATATTATCATGACTACAATTAATATCAAGTTTTTTAATTCCCGATTTGAATTTGCCGCTAAAACGCTCATTTCTAGCATGGCGCGGCGTTGCAATGACGTCACAGCGCAGTAAACTTGCGGACAGATACACGGCATTCAAGTGTTTATTTGTTTTCGGTCTGTGTTTTTACTGTTTTTTATGTAAAAAAATGTCCTATAAGTGGTGTGTAGTGTCTCAGTGTTCGTTCATATATTTTTTTTGAGTTATCATACCTTTGACAGTGGGAAAAGAATTAAAGAGTTCAGTTGGATGACTTGGTGGAGTTAATACCCTGAGAGTTTCTCGTTCTTGTATTGAGACACCGCAGCCTGCATAGATGGAAGTTTTCCGAAAATTTATGTATGGCTTCGGTAGTTCAATGTTAAGAATGTTTGCCTAGAGAGCAAGAGATCCCGGGTTCGAGTCCCGGCCGAAGCAGAAAACTTTTTTCTTATTTTTCTTTCTTTAATTTCACTTGTTGTTTAAACACAGATGATATTACGATCAGAATAAACTAAAATAAAATGGAACAAGTAGAGGAATATACATATATACCTGGGACAAATTATTAAACTAAAAAAAGAAAATTAAACAGCTGAAATCAAGAGACATATTAAAAAATAAAAAATATCCTTAGTACCTCAAAACAAAAGTGTATATCCAATGTATTCTCCCTGTAAGACTTACCTATGGATCCCAGATAAGGTAACAAAAGCCCAATGATCAATGAAAAGACAAATGTTACATGTAAAGCTAACAGATAGAAAAAGGAAAGTAAGGGATGTCAGAGAAGTAGCAAAATTAAAATGGAAATTTTCCGGTCATAATATCACACAGAAACACGATCGATGGAACAAATGTATTGCAAACTAGAGACCTTGAGAAAATAAAAGAAGTAGGGGAAGACCCCAAACGAGATGGGCGGACGATTTGAAGAAACACGCGGGAACTAGATGCATGAACACAGCGACAGACAGACAAGAGTGGAAGATATTGAGGGAGGCCTATGTCCAAAGATTGATTGAAGAATGCTAAATAGATAGATTGAGAAGATAGATTGGTCAAAGCCCTTCGGATCGCATGACACAGTGTGCCTGAATGAAGTATAGGTTACATAAAAATGGTTCCAAAAACTAATTACACATTTTGAATATGGACTCTTTCCTGACTTCAGAGCCATATTCATATAAATCCTAGCTGATCATCTTCTCGAAATTTCTGACATTTTTCTAGTTAGTCTAGGCGCTGGCTCCTGTCACGTAAGACCTAATATGTGCGCACAGTTTGACTACGGGGCTTTGTTAAGCACCCATAGGAGTATAAAAAACTTTGGTCACGTGGCCGCCATCTTTGAAAATGGCCGCCAAATTGAAAGATTTTTTGTTTAAGCGTATCTCCCTACCCAGTGGTCCGATTTTAATTTCTTAAAGCCTGTTTAACTCCTTTTTTAAAGACAAACAAATTTTGTCATTACATATGTTTTGATAAATTAAGTAGTTTTTGAGATATACCAAGATTATTAGTATTTCTGCTCGCAAAAGAATTAAAATAATACCCATGCTCATTTTATTGTAGCTACAATATTATTAACATTTGTTTTTTTTTTGTTACATAGAAAGCTTGAAACATTTCACAGAAGAGGATACTGACTTTATGTTTTTAAAGTTCGATGGATAGTGCCCCTAAAGACTGCCTTAAAAAGGGTGGTTTCTAAAACTGTTCTCAAGATTATAGAATAAATGAATTTACAGCGAAACGATGCATTCTAGGAGAAAACCATAAAATTAATTTTTTGTAGTACTTTTAATTCCGCTTCTTTTGATGTATCACTTAGCATCCTAGCTTTGATAGTTAGCTGGAAAAGCCAGCTAATTAGGTCACACGTGACAGGAACCAGCGCCTAGGCTAACTAGAAAAATGGCAAAAAATTGATAAAATTTCGAGAAGAGGATCAGCTAGGATTTATATGAATATGGCTCTGAACTCAGGAAAGAGTCCATATTCAAAATATGCAATTAGTTTTTGGAACCATTTTTATGTAACCTATACTTCATTCAGGCACACTGTGATGATCTGAATGAATGAATGAATGAATGAAGTGCTTTATTGTCCAAAAACTAACACAATGATCAGTTCTTATTGACAAAGCTTACTTATTTAAAAAACTTGTTATAACTAACTTAAAAATTTTGTTAAGACTGCAGCACACTTCAAAGTAATAAATTAATATATATATATATATATATATATACATATATGAGAAAAGTAAAGCTAAACCTACTAGAATTTTCAACAATTTAGACTTACACAACACAATATTTTAAAATACTTAAATTTTATATATATATATATATATATATATATATATATATATATATATATATATGTATATACCAAAAATAAACTTAAAATTATGTATGTAGGTATATATTTTTTATAGAGCATAGAAAAAAGGAACACATCAACCTGAGTAATTGTATAAAATGAAAAAAATTATTTAAGGTCCATCAAAGAACTCGTCATGTCTATAGTATGCCTTCTGTACCAGGATATTTTTTAATGTTTTTCTAAAATGTTTCAAATCATTTACACCCCTAAGCATGGGGTCAATATGATTATAAATTTTAATGCAATTGTAGATGAGTGAATTACGGACAAGTGCTGAATGAGGAATCGGGAGGGGAATTTCATGAGACTGACGTGTGGCATATGATTTCTGATGCGCTGGAAGAAAATCTCTTGTTTTGTGAATTAGACAAGCAGTCTCTAAAATGAATAAGGAAGGAGGAGTGAGAATTCCATTTTCAATGAAAAGGGGCCTACAGTGAGCTCTAGGATGCGAGTTAGATAGATTTCTAACTGCTCTTTTCTGAAGAACGAAAACAGATTAGAAGAGAACATTGGAACAAGCTCCCCAGAAAGGTATAGCATATCTCAGATGTGACTCTACGAGAGAAAAGTAAACATTGCGTGCGACTTCTTTTCCTAGGTTTTCGTAAGTTACGCGAACTGAAAAGCATCCAGAAGCAAGCTTCTTATTAAGAGTGATGATGTGAGGATAAAATTTAAGCTTTTCATCAATAAACAAACCCAGGAACTTAGAATTTATGACAGTCAATTGAATTGCTACCAGTATTCAAGTTTGGCAGTGTGCAGTTAAATCCCATGAGATGAGTTTTGGACATGTTAAGGCAAAGGCGATTAGCATCACACCATTGTTTTATTTTAGAATAGAGGGCCGGAAATATTGGAACAAATCTCTAAAATAAAATGTCTAAACCTAAAGTTACTTACACTTTTGTATAATGTTATCTTTAGGTCCGATCCTTCTTCTGTAGACGCGTGTGACATAGGCGAAACAAATCGATTTTAACTTCGCGCCATACTCGTTTTTGTTAATGTGCTCAACCAACATGAGGTCATCGAACATGCATGGCTCGTTCTGTTGATTTGCTTTATCCGAAATATAACCTAAAAAAGCACAACAAATTGGCCCAAATCTCACTATACAGAAATTGAACCACCGCTTATTAGAAAAAGAATATTCCAATATGTACTATGGGCACTAAAGCATCGTAAGACCGGTTATCGAGATACGGGGCAAGTTTTTTAAATATGTTTTTTGAGAAAAAAATCTAAACAATGTCAAAGTCATAATCGGGCAAAATCAGGTTTTATATGCACATTTTGATCAGTACATCAGAATCTACATCATACTCGAATTTGATACAATTCGTGAAATTGTTATTTTCCCATAAGCAGTGTGCAATGTCCTGCACGCGAATACTACTACTATTTCGATTTAGCCCAATTGGTTGCCATTCTAGGACCTGTTTTGGTAATCTTTCATCGTTCATCGGTTATACATGACCGTACCATACCAGTTATCTTTTGGTGATGTCATTCGTTATTCTTCCCTCGATTCCCATTCTTTCTTTTATGGTCTCATTTCTTATATGGTGTGTTCCAGATATTCTCACTGATTTTCTTATTGCATCCGTTTTGACACTTTCCATTTTTGTTTTTTATTTTTATGTTACCCGACAAGTCTATTCCATATAACAGTACGCGTTTTACCATTGTTTCATATATATGAAATTTTATATTATTTTTTATCTCTCTGCTCCATTTACTAATTACTGCTTAAAATACTTTTAAGACATCCTTATAAGTGTTAACACTTACTAGGTGTCCATTAGATCTTGGACCCCCGTGAGGTTAATCTTTCAAGCTACCCACGGAAAAATATGAGAGAAACAAAAACTCCTTTTTACCCGATTAGTCACGAAAACTTTTTTGATTTTTAAATCGGGGATCGCGTGATACATTGTTTAAAAGGTATTGTAATTCTCTAACCAAAAAAATAAGAAGTTATAAAATCGGTTCAATACTCACGGAGTTATGTGTGTTTATGTTTATAGTGTTTGCAATTCCTCTTAGACTTCAGCAGTTTCAGATATTAAATTAAAGTAAAACCTATAATTAATGGTAACATTGCAGTTACTTTTTAGTGTACCCCTTATTACCGTAATGTTGCCTTAAGACTATAAGGTCACTGACACCTTTAAACTTTTTAATGAAAAGTGGTCAAGTGATACCTTGTTTAAAAGGTATTTTTATTCACAATTTAATACTGTAAATTTTAAGAAAAAATGTTTTATACTTACCGAGTTATTAATTATTCTCGATTATAGTCTGCACAACTCCATTTAGTTTTGAGCAGCTTATATTTTAAATAAAAGACACAAAGGTTAGTTTTAGCGCCCTAATATAAATTAAACAACGAGGAGAATTTAGTTACATAAGGGCCTTGGTAGCTCAGTGGAGGAGCGTTTGCCTAGATAGCGAGAGGTAGCTGGTTCGATCCCAGCCTGAAGTTAATCTTTTTATTATCTTATTTTTCTTATTTTTCCTTGCCCTTATGTCACTAAATTCTCCTCGCTGTTTAAATAAAAAATATGTTTAACAATGATACTCTTGTCACTTTTTTACGTCTTTTTAACCACCGTTATATTAATTCAAGATTCATAAGGTCACTAACACATTTTTAAATTTAATTAATTATTATTAGGCGCGTAACTCGGTAAGTATAAAACATTTTTTCTTGAAATTAACAGTATTGAATAGGGAATAAAATACCTTTTAAATAAGGTATCACTTGACGACTTTTCATTAAAAAATTTAGGTTTCAGTGACCTTATAGTCTTAAGTCAATATTAGAGTAATGAGGGGTACACTAAAAAGTAACTGCAATGTTACCATTAACTATAGATTTTACTTCAATTCAATATCTGAAACTGCTGAAGACTACGAGGAGTTGCCAACACTATAAACATAAACACACATAACTCGTGAGTATTGAACCGATTTTATGACTTTTTACTTTTTTGATTAGAGAATCAAAATACCTTTTAAACAGTGTATCACTCGACCCACCTTGTCATTTAAGAATTTAAAGTTGTTAGTGACCTTATGGTCTTACGCTCACACAACGGGTCAAAGCAATACGTCAGAAAGTAGTAAAGTTGATACCATTTAACATGCTTTTTGTTGTAAATATCTAAGTCCGTTCAAAAGTTAACAGGGGGGGGGGGCATTTTTACGTCCGCAATGTATATAGCAGTTTATACTCGCCTGCTCTTGTTCTAGTTTCTCCCGTATCTCGGTAGATGGCGCTTCTTGCGAGGGTTTTCTCACTATAGACGTAGGATGAGAGACAAAACGGTCTGACTAACTTCGCAAGGGTGTCACATTGACCAAGCAGTGTCTTGAGGAGTCCCATAAGGACGAAACAGTTAACTGTCAACACTTATTAGGTGTCCATTAGATCTTGGACCCCCGTGCGGTAAAGTTTTCGAGCTACCCACGGAAAAAATGAGAGAAAAACTTCTTTTTAGCTGATTAGCCACAAAAACTTGTTTAATATTATTTTATATTTATTTTTATTTATACCTCTTATAAATAAAGAAAATTTAATAAAAAAACTTACTTAAACAGTCCAGAGTTACTATACCATTATAGTAACGGCAATTTTTTATATGCACCGCTGTAGGATTGATTTCACTAAAAATAGAAAAAAAAACATTAAGTAAATGTTGGTGTTCATGAATGAAATTTGAAATTTTCCGGCCCATTTTATTAATTTTCTTTTTTGTTAAATTTGGCATTGAGCGCAATTCCCGGTCCCCTGAGAAGTGGGGGACATTCGCTTAGCATTCGTGCAACTCAACGGCACGTGTGAGTGAGCTCCTGAAATTACAAGTTTCCCAGGGCGGACGCCGCAAGAAAAATGGTCTTCTTGATTGAGACAAACGAACAACAAACAAGGTAAGTCTTCTTAGGCGCCTTTAAAACTATTTGATATTGCCTATATAATTTTGATAGTTTTTTCTGTGCCAAATTTCCAAGGTTCGGTTCGCTTCATATACATTCATAGTTTTTTACTAGTCCTTCACATTTATAGTTTTACGTTTGCCCTCCTCATCTATTTGGTCCTTCGAACCGGATATTTTTACGGTTCGTGGATATACAGTCATTTATTAATTTTATTTTTCAGCTTTTCAGAATTTGTGCGTTGTTTTTCGACCTATTTCATTTCTAAAAAAAAACGAAGAAAAATAGTTTTTCGGGGTTTTTCGGTGGGCTGTTCACAGATTAGTTGTTTTGACGTGTAAATCATCGAAAAAAAGAATCGAGGTTCGGTTCGGTTGTTTTTGGGCAGGCGGTGGCAACATCGCTTTGTTACCAGTCAACTGTCTTCTGTCTGTCAGTAGTGTCACTGAAACAGCTGGTGTTTTTAATTTTTATATTTTCCACGGGCTTTTTCTGAGGGCTGTATCGAACGGTATTTTGGACCGGTCGAATATCCAAACGTGTGCTGTAGGGGTGTTGACACAAACTTGATTTCCTGTTGTGTGTATTTTTTTTTGTGTGAAAATAAATGGTGAAATTGTCGCATAAGTAACAATTTCAAATTTTGACAATAAATTATTGATGTGAAATGCCAACCTGCAGATACCAATCGTTCTTTATTTAGAACGAAATTTTCTAACAACTGTCAAAATATATCGATGACCTCTTGGTTAAACAATGTTTTTTCTTACCTAACTCTATATTTTTGATAACATTGCGCCCAGATTTCTCGCAGCAGCAAAGGATTAAACGTATCTTCATATTCTCGCATATTTTCAAAAGTTTTAGGCACTTTTCTAGCCGCAGGGGTTAGTGGGGGATCGCCTTTGAACTAAAAACAAAAATAAAAGGTGTACGGGTTATTTTTACCCTCCTTACCTAGAGAGAGTATTGTTTTCGATAAAAAAAATAATTTGAGATAACACTGAAAATGAGGAATGGGAGAATTAGCCGCGAACGATTCGCAGGCGCCAATTTTCCGTGGGCCGATTCGCCGCAGGGACAATTTGCCGCCGGCCGAGTCGCCGCAGGACAATTTTCCGCAAGAATTTTTGTTTAATTTTTATTTTATTGTTTTGTGTGTAGTACACATATTTAAAAAAAATTATTAAATATAAAAAAAACATTAGTTTTTTTATACATTAGTTTTTGAAAAAACTGCTTATTGGGAAAAAAAATTAGTTTTTTTATAAATGAGTTTTTAAACAAACTCATTTTTAAAAAAGTATTAATTTTAAAAATAATTTTTGGTAAAAAAAATTTGAAAATCCTTTTTTTTTTTAGAGGTCCACATCCCTGTTAACCTAACCAATTGACCAATTTCGTTGACTAATTTAAAACATCTTACAACAATTATATGAAGATACTTTGCGCCGAAAGCTAGAAGCGCAATGTTCTCAAAAACTGATGCCATTAGCAACCCGTGCTGACGCCGGACGCAGTGTTGCCACTTGAGCGAGTTTATCGTCTCCACAGTGCCTCGTGAAAAAATTATTGACCACACATACCTCGTTATCGTCGCTTAACCATTTCGATTCCCAAGACAATATCAGTTTGATGATATCATTGATATCGATCTTACGTATGTCTGGTAGTACTGGCGCAACTTTTTGTTCCTGTATTTGGTTGTTACCAGCACCGTCCATTAACGACTGATCATAATTCTGCGAGTACATTATATCTGAAAAACAAGATAATTAGTCTGAATCTTTAACATTAATTTTTTCTTTAACACCAGTATTTACTAAAGGGTCTACAGTGCTAAATGCTACAATCCTAGGGTTAAAAGTCTACATTTTGGTTGAAGGTTTAACTTATATTTCCAGTGAATGCAATAGTTTTTTATATTTATATAATTGAATGTTAATAAATACCTTGCGATATGGGTAATCTTTTTTCGTTGTAACAAAGACAATATTTCCACACAAAGGTTATAAATAAATAAAAATAATAAAATATTTTGGTTTAAAAATGGTAGCCATATTTAAACCTTCAACCGTCACTAGGAAATTTCGAATAAACACGGTGTAAGTCAGTGTCAGCTGTCCGCTATATTTTACATGTTAATTTTTTAGACAAGTTAGCAACGATTAAACCGATGGTCGATTGTTTTGGTGAATGTGTAATTGAAAAGGGTTTCTAATATATCTTGTGCTTTTTACAGTATTTAAATATTGATACGTATTTAATAAGGTAATGCATCTACAGATATAGTTTTAAGTTATTTATGTATTATTTAGCTTTGAATATTTTTGTATATAAGTTTTTTTGTCAATCATGGATTATTTCTATTGTTTTTAGAACTTTAAACCACCCCACAGAGGTGGTACTACAATTTGAGACTATTTTTAACGGGAATCCTACGACTGCACGGACTAAATTTCCAAAAAATTACATTTCGTTACAAAATTTTTATGTGGTTTTTCTTTATTTCTAAAGTTAATTTGAATTTATATGAGATGAAACTCACTGAGAAATGCTTACTATCATATTGCACATTAGGGTGAACCAAATCTTTGCAGTTATTTGACCTGTGAGTATTAAAAAAATACACTTAAACCGGTCGGTATCAAGTCTATAGACTTGATACTTAAACCCGGTCTACAATGCTAAGTCTTAAGGTCTTAGTAAATACTGGTGTTAGTGTTTTACGTTGATTGCAAAAACTATAACCAAAAAAAGGCACAATATTTATTATAATTTGTTGCAACTTGTCCGATTTCAAAGACTTTTGGTTTAGTGGAAAGCTGTTGAAATGAAATGTTCAAGTGCAAATGCCACGATATAAATACACACGTAGGAGGTAGGCAGAGTTCTGAAGTATGGAAATTCATTTCTACAGTAAAAAACCCAACAAAAGAAAAAGTAAGCCTCTCCGAGGAGAGACATAGAAGTACATGGAGAGGAAGTAATCATCGAAAAAGAAATGATAAAGAATAGTATTAAAAAGCTTAAATCCGGAAAAGCTAGCGGACCTGGGGGAATATATGCTGAAATGCTCAAATATGGATCAGAGAAACTACTCGAAAATCTCATATATTATCAATCAATCAATAAAAAAGGAAACAAGCTGGATTGCAACAATAAGGTATTTGACAAATTTTAGAAAAGAGTTTAGAATGATACATAGATCCCTAATTTGCTATGCGAAATTGTTAAAATAGTATATTTTATCATGGAACACATTTAAAATGAAGTTTTCTAATTTCCGATTTGAATTTGCCGCTAAAACGCTCATTTCTAGCATGGCGTTGCAATGACGTCACAGCGCAGTAAACTCGCGGACAGATACACGGCACTCAAGTGTTTATTTGTTTTTGCTCTGTGTTTTTACTGTTTTTCAGCTTTGGAGAATCCGTTTTCCATTGAAAATGTTTTTTATAAGCAAAACGCAAAATAAAATCTAATTTAGGACGATAATTCGCACTTTAAACCAAAGCAAACATTACCTTCCATAAGAAAATAACACAGAAAATAGGTTTGTTCGAGGCGTTTACTGTTTTGTGACGTCACTCGCAGCTGATTGATAGACCGCCTGTTTTGAATCACGTGGCTAATTGTTTTAATTCAATGAATTTATTTAATTAAAAGAACTATGAATTTAAGAAAAAATTAAACAGAAAAGTTTGTTTTTAGCATTCCCAAGACCAAAAGAGATATCTCAAAATAAATATATATTTATTTTTTACTACTGTCAAACACCCTATTAAACAACAAAAATAAAATATATTGTTTTTCATATCTCCAAGGTATCGTATTGTTACAAATTTAAGTTATTTAAATTTTATAGTTAGAATTTATTTAGGTTTAGTGTAGTATTAGGTTGATTTATCTTAAGGTTGTATTCTTAGTCTAGGTTTTAGTTGCGTTATCTATGACAAACTGGTGCGCGAACGGTCCGCGTTCTAGAAAAGGGTGGTATAATCCTGAATCGAACAAGGATGGAAAATTCTCGAATAGTAAGCAGACCCTATATATAGGGCCGGACGTCGTGCATCGGGCTGTCAAAGATAACCAATGCTAGATATTAACGCGAAGTTAATAGGCGGATTAAACTAGTGAATTATTAGCAAGTTATTAGTAAGTTTAAGTGCGTGTTTTTGTACATAATTTGTCGCAATAAATTGACGTATTGTTTTTGACATTTGCGAGTTTTAATTGTTGTGGAGAACCCGTAACAGTATCTTTCCTGCATGCCATTATGAACAATCCCAATATTGTGCACGTTAATATATGGTATATTAGCCACTAAAAATACATCAATAATACTCCAGGCAGCTAAGACTTTTAAAGTGAACAAAAGTATTTAAAGAACCCTTTCACTTACCTTCATTTTCACATTGCAAAAGGAATTCGCGAGGGCTCATAATATTAGGTTTGATTTGTGCTGTAGCAGGTTTGCATGGCGTATTCGGTCTGTAAAAATGTACATTTGTTAGGATCTATTTGATTATTTTTGATGAATATATTTGACAATATTAACTATATACAGTGTCCCACATAATGTTCGCGACATATGGAAAAAAATGTATTTGTAAGTTATGGAAAAAAAATATATACGATCAATCCCGCTTGTGAATAACCTAGAAAGAATTTTGACATGAGTCACGAGATCACTGTCATGACGGCAAATTCACAAAATTATTCATGAAAACGCAAAAAGTGAGGTTAGATGGCAAAATATCGAAAAAAGTTATTTCAAAAAAGTATTTAGAATGTCATTTTAGGGTCTTCTATGAAATTTGGAGCAATAATTATAAAAAATAAGAAATACCCATTGAGTTGTATAAGGCCCTGAAAGGGCCTTAGAGACCGAAAGACAAGGCATTTTTTGTTGACCCTATCTAATTTGGTTTTATTGTGCAGGTATTTCTTATACAATAAAAAAATAGAGAGAACCTATTGAAATTGTGAAATGGAGAAAGATAGATTCTTTCATGCTAATAACACCCCAGATAATATATGGGTACTTTTATCTCTTTCACACTGTCAGCATAACTGCGAAAGAAAAGCAGCTGGTTTATTTTGAGTAATTCAACCTGCTTGTCGTTTTATACAGGGAAAACTGGTGTTTTGTGACAAGCCATGTTGTCTAAGTACGGAAGGGAATGTTTTTGAGTATCGTGCGCGAATTTTGAAAAAAGAAAATTTACAAACGTTTAAAAACAAGTTTAGAAGGAACCATTTGAGTTTAACCATGGTGCGAAATTGTTTTTTTGTGCAAAAGAAGAAGAAAGTCGATGAGAAAACAACATTTCATGAGTAAGTCGCCTTGACGGATAGTTTTTCGTAAAAAATGAAAAAGTTCAGTAGCGTCACGATAGATCACAGATGTCACTTTCCCGCACTCGTACAATATATTTTTACCTTCCTAGCCCGTGCAGCAATGGCTAGAGAAGGTATTGTTTTCGACGAAAAATGTTTTTTTTTGAGATAACGCCGAAAATGTGTTATTTGGGTGTATTTTGTCTGTGAGTGTGTGTGTGTATTTTTTTGTCCGACACAATAGCTTCTAAACCGCTGAACCGATTTTCATAAAATGTTCAGGTAAAATAATGTTCGATACTCTAACGAGCTGATTAGATTTTAATAAAAATCCATTAATGCTAATAACCGTTTCTTGACAATAATTTTTTTTTAAAAATGTTAACTTTTTAACGAAGAATCGTATCAATATGCTGTTTTCGGAATATGGTAGACCTCATTTTGCTCAATAATTTGTGTTATAACCAAAAACTTCGTAGGAGCTTTAGCTTCGAAGATATTGACAAAAAACTCTTAAATTGACAAACATGGCGGATTTCTTTATTTTTAAACCGATTTGACTCAAACTTGAAAGTTTGCAGTGCTTGAGATCACTTAATACAGTTTTATCCTCAAACTTAAAGAAATTAAAATAGCGGATCCAAAATGGCGGACTTCTTATTTATGCGTCGATATGTTTCAAGTCGCTGATTATGATTTTTGACTCAAATTCATAAAAAATTCAAAATGGCGGATCCAAAATGGCGGATTTCTTTATTTTTAAGCTGATTTGTCTCAAATTTAAAAGTTTGCAGTGCTTGGGATCATTTATTAGTTTTCTCCCCCAAACTTAAAAAAAAATTAAAATGGCATATATATATATATATATATATATATATATATATATATATATATATATTATAGTATCTGCTACAGATTCCATTTTTAGATCCCGATGAAGGTCACTATTTCTAAGGTACCAAGGTGCATTTACAATGTTTCTTAATACTTTATTTTGAAATCTCTGTAAAACTAGAATGTTACTGTCTTTAGCACAACCCCATAGTTGAATACCATATGTCCATATTAGTTTCAGTATTTGTCTATAAAGCAGTAACTTATTATGAATTGGTGAATTAAACATGTGCTTTTCAGCGCAATTTGGCATCAAGTGTCATTCCGAGATATTTTGCCTGATTTGAATTTGGTACGGGAATGTTGTTAATTGTTATTTGTATGTGATTTATATTTTGGTTTGTAAAATCAACATGAATTGATTTGGTTTCATTTAATTTTATTCGCTATTTTGTGGTCCAACTGTGAACTTCGGTGACTGCATTCTGAAGTTTTTCTATGCATTTTTCAATAGATTTTTCTACCGTCAATAAACCAGTATCATCGGCAAATGTTGCTAAGTGATAATTTTCTGGCTTTGGGATATCGCAAGTGAATAATAAGTATAGATAAGGGCCTAGTACGCTAACCTGGGGCACGCCTGCTTGAATTTCTCTTAAATTTGAGTATGTGATTCTTCCTGATGTACTCTGAAATGTCTATCGGATATGTATGATTCTAAAATATCCGAATATTCTTTTGGCAGAAACCGTTTTAGTTAAAATCCTAGATAAAACATTTCTCTTATTTACCTTTGCCAGAAATTATATTTTGAATGAATATCGCAGCTCTCGTTCAGTTCTGCTAGAGTGGTCGTAAACGTCTCGGCCAAACCGATTTTGCTAGTCGAAGGACTGAAAGAAAATGAAAATAAAAAAATCAGTGAATAAAAAAATCGTAAAATGTATGCTACTGACGCAAATAATTTTCAAGAATATGTAGATATTTCAATGTAATGAACCAAAATTCCTTCATTAGGCCATAGAGATAGAATTAAAGCTATAGGGACTGCTTGCTGTGCTTAATGTGTGCAAGAGAGAAGTAAAAGAGATAAAAATATACACACATCGTCAAAAGTCTTGGCCCCCCTAGGTATTTGGAAAAATAAAGATAGTTAAATTTTCAAATGTGCTGCAGAATATTCTTTAATTCAATACTAAAATATATGATGCAGAACCTTTTACATTTCATTTCCATATAATGCAGTATTAAAAAATATCGAAAAGTGATCAGAAATTCTTTAAAAAATAAACTTAAAGAAAAAAACGGTAAAGGCTTAATTAAACATAACTCAGTATTCTGTGTGATCGCCTCTTCTTTCAATAAGTTGACCGACACGTCTGGGCATCCCTCGAATCAAGTTATCAATAAAATCTACCGGTAAGTTGTTCCACTCTTCTTGAAAAGCTGCAGTCAATTGTTGAAGTGTTGCAGGGGGGTTCAGTCGATTGGATATTCTTCTAGCAACTCCATCCCACACGTGTTCAATGGGATTCATGTCGGGAGAGTTCGCTGGCCAGTTCATTCTTTGGATATTTCCTTCCCGCAACATGTTTTCCACCCTTTGCGTGCGATGTGGTCTGACATTATCATCTTGAAAAATGAAATTTTCTCCAAATTCATTTCGCAAGGGCTGAATGATTGGTTCGATAATGTTTTCTGCGTATATGGTGCCTGTCATTGTTGGCTGAATGAGACGACGACCAAAAATTATGCCGCCCCAAAACATTACCGTGCCGCCCTGGTAGGGAACAACTTCTCGGGCAAAAGCCAATCGTTCTGCTCTTCCTGGACCTCTCCAGTCTGTAGGTCAAATCGCGACTCGTCCGAAAAAAGAACGTTGCGCCATTGAGGCAAAAGCCAATTTCTGTGTTCCTGGGCCCATTGACGACGGGCAGCTCTATGATGAGATGAGAGCTTTGGCACTCTCAAAGGTCTTCTAGACCTTAAATTTGAAGAATGTGTCTTCTTCTTAGGGTGCTTGTCAAAACAACTCTCTGGTACGTACGCAAAAAATGACTTCGGAGGGCTGTTGACGTTATTGTTCGGTTTCTCCGTGTAAAATTAACCATATAATGATCTTCCCTCTCTGATGTTACTCTGGGTCTTCCACTAACTGATCTTCGCGCAACGCTCCCAGTTTCCAGAAAAAGAAGGACAATGCGCCTCACTGAAGACCGTGGGATATTCAAACGACGCGCAATAAGATGGTTTGATAAACCCTCTTGATGTAAAGCCACTATTCTTGCTCGGTTGAACGGAGACATTAAGTGACCTGCCATTTTTCTCGAAATTTAATTGAAAATGCACTTGTCGTATCCGTCTTAAAACTGACCTTATTAAGAATAATCTGCATAGTTCCCAAATAAGGCAGTTTTTTTCTCCGATAATGTTTTTATATTTGCGATAAGATATCAAGGAATTTATCCACAAAAAAATTGCCAGCGTACCTGAAACAATTTACAGGATGATCAGGGGGGCCAAGACTTTTGACGATGTGTGTATTTTGAGCGGTGTCTTGAAATATTTTTCGCTGTTTTAGACCAGTATTCGGGTTGGTAGTGGGAAAGTCGGGAATACGTCGTGACCTCTCGTCTTCAAAGTTTTTCGTCATTTCGTCGTGTGCAGCGAAACAGGTGAGAAGTGAATATTTGTTTTTCACGCAAATTCTAGCTCAAGCCATGCCGCGTATTACATTTAGCGTTCAGGAAAAAGTACATATGGTTCAATGGTATTTCGGGGGAAATAGCTGTCAAGATTTGGCAAATTTATTTGATGTTACGTTTCAGGAAAGGGATATTCCAAGCTGTAGCACAGTACAAAAAATACTGGCCCTTTTCCAACGAACAGGATGTGCAGGGCTCTCAGCAGATAAACAGCAAAATAATATGAAACATATGAACTTTTTTAATAAAATTATGAAAAATATGAAATTAAGAAAACAAAATATGAAGGAAATATGAATAAAAAATTAAGTTTTTTTGGGTCCTCTACCAAATGGCGTGTTATGTCAAACCCAACTTTTTTTTAGGAAAACTCATTTACTGAGCAAAAATATATCTATAGCCGAGAGGTAAAGTATGATTTGTGCATAAAACAAAAAGTCGAGTAATCTGTGAAATAAGATTACTTCTTAGCTCAGTTTTAATTTCGTATACCTCACACAATCATTTTAAATCTAAAATTACAAACATTTTCAAGTTGAATTAGGCCTGGATGGGGTATGGCCAAACAAAAACAAGGCACATTTTTTAAAGCATCTCAATCAATCAATCATCAAGGTCTACTACAATTATTCAAAGAACTAGAAAAAAATTATAAATGCAAAAGTTGTAGGCTTTATCCTATACCATTAAAAAAAGTTATAAAAAAACACAAACATTGTAAATCTCTTACCGAACATCCTACAAATTAATATGTTACGCTTTACCTTTAAAAAAATAGATATGTATTTTCTTTCTAAACTCAAAAATATATGATAAACTGCCATTTGGTAAAGCCACTGTTGAAATATTAGCATCTACAATTTCTAGCGGAATGGAACGTACACTACATTTCTTGAAAATAGGTACCTTAGTTTCTATCTCTTGAAATAAGTGCAGTAGACCTTTGTGGAAATATACCAAAACACCCTGTACATCTAGTAACACAGAAAACTTAAGTATACTCGATGATATACTTGGTATACTTTATACCTATTCCGAGCTCAAACATTTAAAAAACTCAACATTACAAAGTAAATGAATAAAACTCATGAAAAAGCCCTGCTAATTAGACTTTTTCAGAACTAACCACGGATGACCAAAACAACTCAGTAACATAAAAATGCAACAAACATAAGAATAAGAAAACAAAAGGTAAAAAAGCCCTACTTTATTCACACTTCCTCATAGGCAACAAACTAATAATAAACTAAAAGGAACACAAAATTCAAGACTAGGAAAAATACTGAAAATTTCCATACTTATTCTATGACTGAAGTTTCTTTATTGGAGAAAATATGAAGGTTTTTCTAAAAATATGAAGTTTTATGACGTCTGAAAAAAAATATGAACATTTTCATAAAATATTAAGTATACAAATACATTGGTAGAGAGGCACTTCCTGTTCGTGAAATGAGAGAGGAAAGGGAAAGGCGCAAAACTATGATTTGTGCCGCAGCAGAAGCTTTGCCTCCTGAGGATATAGAAAACATATTTTAAAAACTATAAAAACAACTTTTTATATATTTTATCATAATTGGTATTTTACATAAAAAGAAACTTGTTTTGTTGGTAATTATTACTTTTAAAGTAAGTGTCAACAAATTTTTGAATAACTTGATGAATATCAACAAAACGCAAAGCTAATGCAAAACTTTGGTTCAACGGCCCGTGTCAAACGGCTGTACAGAAAAAACACAGAGCATATAACCTTTGGAAACGACAACAAACCGCTCAAAACCACACAGAATTTATAGGAGCCAGAAATAGTTGCAAAATTGCTATTGACGCCGCCAAAGAAACAGACAATCAAAGAATAAAAAAGAGGTTGCTGAATTGTCCAAGTAGTTCTAGGTCCTTTTGGTCTCTTGCAAATGCTGTTGGATCAAACTTCACCAAGTCATCCATACCACCACTTACAGATAAAAATAATCACTTAGCCATAACATCAGAGGAAAAAGCCAATATGCTAATTTTTTCTCCAACTCAAACCTAACAGTGCCAAATGGAAAAACTCCACCGTTCATTAAAAGGGTTTCCCACAGTATTCCAGAGGTACCCTTTTGTCATAGAGAAATACGAAAATCCCTTAACAAGTTGGATACAAACAAAGCAATGGGTCCAGATGGCATTCCCGCGATAGTACTTAAAAATTGTGCTAATGAACTCACCCCAACTTTCGCTAAATTATTCAATTTATCTTACAGGCAAGGAGAATATCCATCATCATGGAAGTCTGCCGCAGTACAACCCATTCCAAAGAAAGGAAAAGAGACAGATCCGTTAAACTATAGACCAATTGCTCTACTTCCGGTGATATAAGTAATGGAAATAATGGAAAGAGTTGTGAACAATCACCTAACCAAGTACTTGGAAAAGTACAAAATTATCAACGACAAGCAATACGGATTTCGAAAATATATAGGTCAACTGGCGATTTACTTACATACGTCACTCACTTATGGCAAAAAGCGATTGAGTTGCGGGGTTATAAAAAGAACAATTGCCTCAGATATATCTAAAGCATTCGATAAAGTCTGGCATGAAAATCTGCTCAACAAGCTCAAAGCAATGGGATTGTCGCAGAAACTATGCACTTGGTTTGAAAGTTACCTTAAGGATAGATCCATTTATGTTGCACTGGATGATCAGAACTCCAACTCTTACCAAATAAATGCTGGTGTGCCACAGGGAGCAATCCTTTCGCCAACGCTTTTTCTGATTTACATAAATGACCTCATAGATAAAACAGTAAATCTACTTTATTGCTTTGCAGATGATGGCAATGTAGTCTCCTCAACCATACCACCGACATGTCTCTCCGCACGCGAATTCCATCATCTTAGACTAACTCAAATATCGCAGATAAAAAACGACCTGGAGATAATAGAGGACCGGGCAACAAAAATCTTGTACAGTTCAACGCGCAGAAAACCCAAGCAGCCCTGTTTTCAAAAAAGACCAGCACCGGTGAGCCAAACATCATGCTATCTGGAAGTGCTGTCACATTGTAGAGCCAGTTGAACATCTTAGGAGTCACTGCAGAGACCAACATGTCTTGGCAGAGTTACGTGGCAGATATAGCTAAAAGGGCTTGGGGTGCTATTTCGTACCAGACATCTGTATACAACAAGCCAACTGCTGACACTCTACAAAGCCCAGATTCGACCAACTATAGAGTACTGCTCACATATATGAACATACCTTAATGCTTTTGAACACCGTGCAAAAACGAGCTATCAAGCTGATCAATGACCCCGCATTTACCCGTAGCTTGGATAGTCTCGAACATCGAAGAACTATGGGTGATCTATCTCTCTTCTACAGGTATTATCACGGAAAATGCTCTGAAGAGCTGACACGTATGATCCCCACGGGAGTAGCACCTACTAGGCGAACACGTCAAAGAGACAATTTACTGTCAAAATAGAGGCACCAAGAACCTCATTATATCAGAATTCATATCTCTGGAGAACAGCATCGCTGTGGAATGGACTCCCTGCGACAGTTTTCCCTGCAGATTACAACCTGAACCGTTTCAAAACCAACATACACCAACATTTCCGCGCACTTGCCGCTTCTCGAGCGTGATAGGGATCTCCTTGCGAGTGCGCATAACCGTAAAAAAAAATATATTATCCATGATTTTTATAGTTTTTATAATAATACACCCATTTCTGGAGAAGATTAAAATATTACGATTATTGTTCTATTCGTTATACTTTTTAACGTAACTTAAGTTTGGGAGTCTACACAACATATACACAGTCGTGAATAACTATTTTAAATATATTAAAATATCGGACATAAGCCAAAAAAAAAGGCTGGGCTAAAATCGTTTTCAGCTAAACCCCTCAATTTTGCCAAATTTTGAGATGAATGTCACTTTTTTTAGGGATGGTCGAAATTTAAATTTGTACTTACACTGGTGTCTTACATCTTCTAGGATCATTGTTATAATGACTGGGGGGTCGTCCGGGTCCCTTTTGAGTCGAGGTTCGGTCAGGGGGTAGCACAGGTGATTTTGATCTATCATAGTTAAAAAAATATATAATCCTAAATGTTTTTAATGTTTTTTTTGTATTTCAGTTTAATGTATTTGTAAGAAACTCACCTTGCACTGCCAAGGCTCTTACTCCTATTTTTTCTAGGGCTGATCAAACGAGTAGTCCGTCTATCGGTCTGAGCCACGGGTGCATTTGTCATTCTACGAAAAATAGTCATGAGCTTACATAGTAAAACAAGAAAATTAGATGAAAGGATCAGGCACACCTCTGTTGAAAGTGATGATGTCCAAGACGCATAAAAGCTCTTTAGATGGGTTTTCCAAACATATACGCAATGTTAGGATAATATATTTACGATTTATTTATTATTTTCAATCTGTACCTTTAACACATTATCTACAGGGTGTTTAAGTAAATATTAGTCGAATGTGTTAATGAGAAACAAACTTTAGTATGTTGTAGATTAAACCTTACTCATCAGAAGTTCTCATGAGCCCAACTTAAATTAATGATCAGTTTTTGAAAGGGGGTTGAAAGTAATATTTTCCAAGAAGCATATTGGCGCTTTAGACGGGTTTTTTTACTATTACATATATTTACGATTTACTTATTATTATTCATCTATTTCTAAAACATTATCTACAGGGTGTTTAAGTAAATATTAGTCAAATATTTTAATGAGAAACAAGCTTTGGTATGTTGTAGATTAAACTTTTGCTTATCAGAAGTTCTCTTGGGCAAAACATAAAATAATTTCGTTTTTCAAATACAGAGTGTTAAATGTGATAATATTCAAGAAGCATAATAGCTCTTTAGACGGGTTTTACAAACATATACGCAATGTTACTATTACATGTAGAATATTTATTAGTTTTTTAATGATTTTTGACTTATTAGGTATTTAATACAGGGAGTTTCGGCAAATATAACTTTTTAAATACTATTAAAAAATCTATGTATTGTATATATTATTAAGCATCCTACTATTAACACAGGGCTTGTAGCGAGTTTGTGCTGCGAAAAAAGCGAAAAGGGACTAATTGTAAAGAAAAAAATTATCTACCACCCTGTTGATAATGTTTCAAAGGTACAGATTAAAAATAAAAAATAAATCGTAAATATGTGTAATACTAACATTGCGTTTATTTTTATCTAAAGAGCCATTATGCTTCTTGGACATTATTACTTTTAACATCCTGTATTTCAAAAACTGGTCATTAATTTGAGTTGGGCCCATGAGAGCTTTTGATAAGAAAGGTTCAGTCTATAACATACGAAAATTTGATCAAGTTTGTCGGATTACAGAAATCCATAAGAGGTGTGCCTGATCCTTTACAACTACTAAAGGCATTTGTATTACATAATAAAATTTAAGATTTTTTGAATGCACCATAACTTTGGACCCAATCGGCCGATTTTCAAAATGTTTGGCTCCTTCTATAGACAAAATATGAAACTTTGTTGACATATGTGAAAAATCCAAGATAGCGGACAGCTTTAAAAATGGGTAAATTTAACCTTCCCTGCGAAAAATTTGTGTGGACTTAATTTTTGTCAATGAAGCAGAAGCTCTTATTTAGCAGAGAAGATTAGGGACTTAAAGAAACTTAGCCAAAGAATTAAATCCCAAACCTAAACAGTAGTATTAAGTAAATTATACAGTTGATTAAATAACTTCACCTATTCAATCAAGGTTTATATTAGAATACAAAAGTTTAATAGTAGTAAAATTTGATATTTGATTATACAGGGTGTTCGGCACGTGAACCGTCAAAATTTATTTGGGATATTGTTGGGGTCATTTGCTACCTTTTCAAGCTTGGAACTTGGGTCCTTAGAGTCACGGCTAAAGAGATATGAATTTTTTTAAATTTTTTCTCAAATTACCCAAAATCCCACCTTTAAACCATCGTAAGCTTTTTATTAATGTCTGGAAAAGCGCCATTTTTTTTTATAATTCTGTAATCTTATGCTACTTCAACTAATTAATAGATTTGTTAAAATGTATGTACCAAAGGGACATACGAGGTTTTTATTGAAGAACATTAGTGATTTTGTGAAAGAAAATCAATTTCAAAATTTAAAATTAAAAAAAGTATCGACACTAAGAACTTCGTTTTCTTTTAAAAACATCTCTAGTTGATTACCTTTCTAAAGGTTATGCTACACATTGATTAGAAAAAACAATTCTGCTTTAAAATACGGATATTCCGTGAGACGGGCAATAATTGTTCGGACTTAATATGAAAAACAATTTGATGTTTATGATCGTTTCGAACAAAATGTATAAATAAAGATCACAATACATTATTGTTAAGAGTTTAACTTTTGTTTAAGTAGGTAAACGATCATAAACATCAAATTGTTTTTCTTACCAATTCCGAACGAATCTCTAATTTTTTATCAATGTGTAGCATACCGTTAGAAAGGTAATCAACTAATGAAGTTTTTAAAAGAAAATGAAGTTCTCAATTGTCGATACTTTTTTTAATTTTTAATTTTGAAATTAATTTTCTTTCACAAAATCGCTAATGTTCTTCAATAAAAAACCTCGTATGTCCCTTTGGTATATCAATTTTAACAAATCTATTAATTAGTTGAAGAAGCAAGCAAGATTACAGAATTATAAAAAATAATGGTGCTTTTCAAGACATTAATAAAAAGCTTACGGGGGTTTAAAGGAGGGATTTTGGGTAATTTGAGAAAAAAAAAATTAAAAAATCATATCTCTTTAGCCGTGACTCTTAGGACCCAATTTCCAAGGTTGAAAAGGTAGCAAATGACCCCAACAATATCCCAAACGGTTCATGTGCCGAACACCCGTATATAACTTTCCTACATTGTTTTATATAATTGAGAAAAACGTTTGTAGTATATTCCTCCTCCAAGAACAGCCGAATTCCCTTTCGAGACCGTGTAAAATAATTTAATCTAAGTTAATAAATGTTTAATACTTTTATCAATTTTCAAATTGTTGCACAAATTGGTAGCTCTCAACGTTTAAGCCTTGGTCACTTGTTAAACGAGCCACCTGCTACAGACCTAAGTGAATGTATAAACTTTATTAAAACCTACCTTTCTTGAGCAGGAGTAGGGGTTCGGTTAGATCTAAGCGGATACCGGCTTTGTCTCTCTGGCGTCGAATTTTGAAAACCTAGATGAAAATCTAATTTGAAAATCTTATGGATTGGGTGGATCTGTCAAGTTAGCAGCCTTCCCTCTTTTTGTGATGCCCATCCGATTTTTGAGTCTTAAAAGGTTGATTATCAGTTTTCAAAAAAGTCTCACCAAAATGTAGCAAATTAAAATTTTAGAAAAATTTTGTAAAGAAATTTATAGCCAATCTTCGTAGAAAACGAAATCGTAGGACACTGAATTTATACAAAATAATATATAGAAATGTAAACGTAAAACCGTAAAGTGTAGAAACCAAAATTAATTTGTTTGGTGATTTTTAAACATTGATTTAATTTACGGACGTCCCCAAAGTTTTAAAAATTAAAATTTTCTTATCTTGTTATACATCGTTTAAAAGGAAATTTTATTTTCTACAATCAAGTATAATGGACATTTTTTGATAAAGAGCTTGGTTTTTGGAAAATCGGATAAAACTTGTCACAAAAATGTTTTTATTTATTTATTTCTTAAAAATTTACGGACGTCGCATCGCTGGAGAGTTTTTCATCAATCAAACCCTACTGACTTATAGCGCATTAAAAGGTTAATTTTATTTTCTAGAACAAAGTATAGAACACTTTTTTTTTTTAGTTGAGCTTAGTTTCTGAGAAAATTGGATAAAACCTGTAACAAAATTAATTTGTTTGGTGATTTGTAAAAATTGATGTTATTTACTGACGCATGTGAAGTTGTAATCTAAAGCTAAATCATGCTTTGTGATACATCGTTTAAAAGCAAATTTCATCGTCTATAATCGACTTTAGAACACAATTTTTGAAAGAGGGCTTGGTTTTTAAGATAATCGGGCAAAACATGTGACAAACGTCGTTTTTTATTTCTTTTTACATTTTCTCAACAAACAGACGCTGCTGGAGAGTTTAGTATTAGTCTGATTACAAAAATTGGTAAGTTTAGTGATTTTTCAAAATGGATGCAATTTATGGACGACCCTAAATTGTTATAAATAAAACTAATCTTGCCTTGTTATATATCATTTAAAAGGAAATTTCAGTGATTACAATCCATTTTTTGATAAAGAGCTTAGTTTTCGAGAAAATGGGGTAAAACATGTAATAAGCAATTTTTTTTAAATTTTATATCGTTAAAAAGGAAATTTTATTGTCTACAATAAAGGTACTTACATATTACCTAAAAAGCTTAGTTTTTGAGAAAATTTGAAGAAAGCCTAAAAATTTCACGTTTTGGGGGTCTGGGGGATTTTTAGGGGTTTTTGCAGCTAAAATTTAAAAAACTAATATAATTTTATTTTTAGGTTAGATTTTACACATTTTTTATGCATTTCTGTGTCATTGTGAGTTTAGGACGTCAACTTAGTTAAATTGTCAGAAATTCGAACACGACTATAAGAGAAGGAGGGATAACAAAAAATTGGACCAAAATCTGGCTTGGCAACATCCAGATCGTTAATCTGTGTCCTATTGTCAGCTAGAATCTATTGTCAAACTGCGGTCCTCATATTTTGCATACTCAACTACCTACAGCGCCTGCACAAAGTGTTTGAACATGCTCAGATTAATTAATAATAATGCAAACAAGTATTATACTCTACCTTCCAGAGGTTCCAGAGCAACACTCTTACATCTGGATCGAGATCTTCTATTTGCCGTCTTTGGTTCTTCTAACAAAAATTCTCCCCTAAAAAATAAATGGGAATCTGTAAACAGACACAAATAAAATGTGTCAATTTTTTGCAAATTTGTATCAGAAAAGTGTGCTCGCGATAGTTTTAAATATTCAAATTTTCGCGGTTATTAGCCATACAATTTCAAGAATGCATGTAGGCGCAGAATCGTCGCCATGAAGCTGCGCACAGAACACTGCCCGCCCCTCGGCACCATGTTCAAAAAACTCAAACCCCAAAACTCAAATCAACCAAATCAAATTAAGAAATAGCTACAGCCCGTGGCCACGGTGGAGGACTGGAGAAAAAGCCGAAGACATCGAACAACTCCTTATGCAAAACTAGCTTTCTGACCACTGAATCCAATATCCCCTAATTGGGTACTTTTAACAACGTTCATTTACTCTAACCTGAAGAGGGCGGTTCGTTTCAGCTACATATGATTTACCACACTCACACGGGATTAGGTAGATATATTCCTTATTATTTGAGTGATTTTCTGGTTTTGTTTTAGTTACAAAACTCCTTCGTATTTCCCGATGAGCATACCCAACAAACATTTAAAGTCGTAACGACGAAACCCCAACTAGAAAGAATTTCTTAAAAGTAACCGCAACGTACTCCCGCTACGTCTCAGTATACCATACAGCGACGTTATAATTCCCTAAGTGGGGAACCAATTTCTGGTTGTAACTACTAGGCCAAGTGTTTAAAGTCACTGTAGTAACAACTACACTACTACGTCGTAGCCAGGTATCTACTACGTCGTAGAGGCTGTTTTTTCCGTAATGGCATAAAAGTTGCGATGTAGTTGCAAATAATATAATCGTTTCTTTTTGGTAGAATTGTTACACAACATGGTGGACACAACAGTAAACAGACTCGCTTAGTTTTTTTGTTTGGTTATGGCTATAGTATGTACTATGTTATCCAAAAGTGTGAGAATTTACGAACAGAGGATCAAAATTCGAGTGCGACGCAAAGTTTTTTGTATAACATGCATTATATATATTGCAAAAAACCGGTGCGCCCGTAAAATTGAGCCGTTTTCTGGTAACTGATGGAATTTTTGTGTTGTGATTTTGGAGGTTATGTTTTCATAATCGACAGTTAACTCAAACAAATGGTGCTTAAGAAGAGCATTTTTGGTAAGCTTCAACTAATTTGTTTATAAAATAGTATAGCTCTTTAATATGAGCTCATAAAACGACAACAAAAATATTAGATTTTCTTTGGTACAAAAAAACATGGCGTCTCAAACTATATTCCCTGATAGTCGAAAGGGTTACTTGAAAGTGAGCCTAAGTTACGGCAACGTGTCACTTACGACTTTTATGTCGACATTCCTTTTTAGTTCTAGATAACACACTCGAATTTCTACTCCTTCGTTGCAGAAACGTAGTATTAACTAGCTTTCGCCACTAGAAAACGTCTACAGAGTGATAGGAACCACGCGATAAGTATAACTACTACCCTCAAGTTATTGGGGTGTCGCCACTTGTCATTTGCCGTTTCGGTCAACAACAGCACCACTGCTTATAGGTTTTGTACCAGCGTGAATTTCTGGTAGGTTTTAAAACAAAAACAAGATAAATTAAATTCCATTAGAACAATAAATGAAGTGCCAATAAAAAGTGTTTTTTAAAAATGTATGTTGCAGTCGAGAGCATGATCCCTATTCTAGAATTTCTGGGAAGTGTTGGTCAAGGAACTAAAAGAACGTAGTCACATCAATGAAATCAACTTGTTGTTACTTTTTTTATTTACACATTGCTCTCACAATTCGTTTGTAGTATTTTTTATTGTTTTTAGATATTTTCGCATTCTCAATATTAAGTAATTTTTATTATTATAAGCCCTATAAGTAAAAAAACAATCTTTGAGACTTGTTAGATCGCTTAGAAATCCGCATGTAACCACGATATATCATACTTGTTCGCATTAAAAACTGACAGTTGATAAAAGGCAGAACTGTATCGAAAGAATTTCTTCTTCGCTATTTGGGCATATTGCGCGTCTTTCCTTGCCCTTAAACTGAAGCGTTCTACACACCACACTTCGAAAATAGTACAAATTTAAGTCTAATGAGTTTAGGTTTTTCTGGAAAACACAGCACAAATTTAAATTTATTCACTTCAAACCAAGCTTTAACAACAGCACAAATTTGAAGAAAACTAAAAAGACAAATTGACACAAGCTCAACACATAAAATGAATCACAGTGAGACACGACACGTCAGCAGAAGAGGCACACAGAAGACCACGGTTCGGTCCGCTTTGCAGAGTCAATATGTTATGAAGAGGCATAGATAAACGAATTCGGTTTAGTCCGCACAAGAGGGTTACGGTGGCGATAGGGTGGTGCCACAGCACAAACACGAACGACCGTAAAGACAGTACAAGAATACAACAGCAACAAGTAGCGTAAAAGATTAAGGATGGAGATTAAGCATGGACCAGGGAATTCTTAAAACTGTGTGCGGTACTCGATACTTTGGATCAATATTTTGCATTTTGATTGTTTTGCAATGAGCTCGAAAAAATGGACTGCTCAAGGTAGTTAAAAAAATATTTGCAAAACTATTTCTAATATTCCCATATTATAAAAGGAGCCACAAAAAGCAGGGTTAAGAATGTATGCGACCAAGATGCGACTTCAAAAAGTCTACGTTTTCAAAGTAGAAACAGGAAGGAGAGATTACTTTAAAAGATCGACATTAAAAAAAAGTCAAAGTAGTTGCGGCTTTAAAGTTGATCCAAAAAGTTATTTTGTCTACATTGTTACATCAGATGTTACTATGATGACACAAACTTTTGTGGTAAAAATTAAAGTTATAATGTAGTTGTCGGATACACTTGTTTGGGACTCCAATGAAGCTTAACTTTCTAGTGGTAATTAAGTAGGCTATTAAAGTCGGGGCGACTACGAAATAACCACTAAAAAGAAAGTAAAACTTTAGCAACGTCCTATTGTGGTAGAGAAGACTATCAGAATCGACTATCAAGAAACAATCCTAGGAAGTAGTTTAGAGGGTCGTTTTTACGACAAAATATGAAACTTTGTTGACATATGTGAAAAATCCAAGATAGCGGACAGCTTTAAAAATGGGTAAATTTAACCTTCCCTGCGAAAAATTTGTGTGGACTTAATTTTTGTCAATGAAGCAGAAGCTCTTATTTAGCAGAGAAGATTAGGGACTTAAAGAAACTTAGCCAAAGAATTAAATCCCAAACCTAAACAGTAGTATTAAGTAAATTATACAGTTGATTAAATAACTTCACCTATTCAATCAAGGTTTATATTAGAATACAAAAGTTTAATAGTAGTAAAATTTGATATTTGATTATACAGGGTGTTCGGCACGTGAACCGTCAAAATTTATTTGGGATATTGTTGGGGTCATTTGCTACCTTTTCAAGCTTGGAACTTGGGTCCTTAGAGTCACGGCTAAAGAGATATGAATTTTTTTAAATTTTTTCTCAAATTACCCAAAATCCCACCTTTAAACCATCGTAAGCTTTTTATTAATGTCTGGAAAAGCGCCATTTTTTTTTATAATTCTGTAATCTTATGCTACTTCAACTAATTAATAGATTTGTTAAAATGTATGTACCAAAGGGACATACGAGGTTTTTATTGAAGAACATTAGTGATTTTGTGAAAGAAAATCAATTTCAAAATTAAAAATTAAAAAAAGTATCGACACTAAGAACTTCGTTTTCTTTTAAAAACATCTCTAGTTGATTACCTTTCTAAAGGTTATGCTACACATTGATTAGAAAAAACAATTCTGCTTTAAAATACGGATATTCCGTGAGACGGGCAATAATTGTTCGGACTTAATATGAAAAACAATTTGATGTTTATGATCGTTTCGAACAAAATTTATAAATAAAGATCACAATACATTATTGTTAAGAGTTTAACTTTTGTTTAAGTAGGTAAACGATCATAAACATCAAATTGTTTTTCTTACCAATTCCGAACGAATCTCTAATTTTTTATCAATGTGTAGCATACCGTTAGAAAGGTAATCAACTAATGAAGTTTTTAAAAGAAAATGAAGTTCTCAATTGTCGATACTTTTTTTAATTTTTAATTTTGAAATTAATTTTCTTTCACAAAATCGCTAATGTTCTTCAATAAAAAACCTCGTATGTCCCTTTGGTATATCAATTTTAACAAATCTATTAATTAGTTGAAGAAGCAAGCAAGATTACAGAATTATAAAAAATAATGGTGCTTTTCAAGACATTAATAAAAAGCTTACGGGGGTTTAAAGGAGGGATTTTGGGTAATTTGAGAAAAAAAAATTAAAAAATCATATCTTTTTAGCCGTGACTCTTAGGACCCAATTTCCAAGGTTGAAAAGGTAGCAAATGACCCCAACAATATCCCAAACGGTTCATGTGCCGAACACCCGTATATAACTTTCCTACATTGTTTTATATAATTGAGAAAAACGTTTGTAGTATATTCCTCCTCCAAGAACAGCCGAATTCCCTTTCGAGACCGTGTAAAATAATTTAATCTAAGTTAATAAATGTTTAATACTTTTATCAATTTTCAAATTGTTGCACAAATTGGTAGCTCTCAACGTTTAAGCCTTGGTCACTTGTTAAACGAGCCACCTGCTACAGACCTAAGTGAATGTATAAACTTTATTAAAACCTACCTTTCTTGAGCAGGAGTAGGTGTTCGGTTAGATCTAAGCGGATACCGGCTTTGTCTCTCTGGCGTCGAATTTTGAAAACCTAGATGAAAATCTAATTTGAAAATCTTATGGATTGGGTGGATCTGTCAAGTTAGCAGCCTTCCCTCTTTTTGTGATGCCCATCCGATTTTTGAGTCTTAAAAGGTTGATTATCAGTTTTCAAAAAAGTCTCACCAAAATGTAGCAAATTAAAATTTTAGAAAAATTTTGTAAAGAAATTTATAGCCAATCTTCGTAGAAAACGAAATCGTAGGACACTGAATTTATACAAAATAATATATAGAAATGTAAACGTAAAACCGTAAAGTGTAGAAACCAAAATTAATTTGTTTGGTGATTTTTAAACATTGATTTAATTTACGGACGTCCCCAAAGTTTTAAAAATTAAAATTTTCTTATCTTGTTATACATCGTTTAAAAGGAAATTTTATTTTCTACAATCAAGTATAATGGACATTTTTTGATAAAGAGCTTGGTTTTTGGAAAATCGGATAAAACTTGTCACAAAAATGTTTTTATTTATTTATTTCTTAAAAATTTACGGACGTCGCATCGCTGGAGAGTTTTTCATCAATCAAACCCTACTGACTTATAGCGCATTAAAAGGTTAATTTTATTTTCTAGAACAAAGTATAGAACACTTTTTTTTTTAGTTGAGCTTAGTTTCTGAGAAAATTGGATAAAACCTGTAACAAAATTAATTTGTTTGGTGATTTGTAAAAATTGATGTTATTTACTGACGCATGTGAAGTTGTAATCTAAAGCTAAATCATGCTTTGTGATACATCGTTTAAAAGCAAATTTCATCGTCTATAATCGACTTTAGAACACAATTTTTGAAAGAGGGCTTGGTTTTTAAGATAATCGGGCAAAACATGTGACAAACGTCGTTTTTTATTTCTTTTTACATTTTCTCAACAAACAGACGCTGCTGGAGAGTTTAGTATTAGTCTGATTACAAAAATTGGTAAGTTTAGTGATTTTTCAAAATGGATGCAATTTATGGACGACCCTAAATTGTTATAAATAAAACTAATCTTGCCTTGTTATATATCATTTAAAAGGAAATTTCAGTGATTACAATCCATTTTTTGATAAAGAGCTTAGTTTTCGAGAAAATGGGGTAAAACATGTAATAAGCAATTTTTTTTAAATTTTATATCGTTAAAAAGGAAATTTTATTGTCTACAATAAAGGTACTTACATATTACCTAAAAAGCTTAGTTTTTGAGAAAATTTGAAGAAAGCCTAAAAATTTCACGTTTTGGGGGTCTGGGGGATTTTTAGGGGTTTTTGCAGCTAAAATTTAAAAAACTAATATAATTTTATTTTTAGGTTAGATTTTACACATTTTTTATGCATTTCTGTGTCATTGTGAGTTTAGGACGTCAACTTAGTTAAATTGTCAGAAATTCGAACACGACTATAAGAGAAGGAGGGATAACAAAAAATTGGACCAAAATCTGGCTTGGCAACATCCAGATCGTTAATCTGTCCTCATATTTTGCATACTCAACTACCTACAGCGCCTGCACAAAGTGTTTGAACATGCTCAGATTAATTAATAATAATGCAAACAAGTATTATACTCTACCTTCCAGAGGTTCCAGAGCAACACTCTTACATCTGGATCGAGATCTTCTATTTGCCGTCTTTGGTTCTTCTAACAAAAATTCTCCCCTAAAAAATAAATGGGAATCTGTAAACAGACACAAATAAAATGTGTCAATTTTTTGCAAATTTGTATCAGAAAAGTGTGCTCGCGATAGTTTTAAATATTCAAATTTTCGCGGTTATTAGCCATACAATTTCAAGAATGCATGTAGGCGCAGAATCGTCGCCATGAAGCTGCGCACAGAACACTGCCCGCCCCTCGGCACCATGTTCAAAAAACTCAAACCCCAAAACTCAAATCAACCAAATCAAATTAAGAAATAGCTACAGCCCGTGGCCACGGTGGAGGACTGGAGAAAAAGCCGAAGACATCGAACAACTCCTTATGCAAAACTAGCTTTCTGACCACTGAATCCAATATCCCCTAATTGGGTACTTTTAACAACGTTCATTTACTCTAACCTGAAGAGGGCGGTTCGTTTCAGCTACATATGATTTACCACACTCACACGGGATTAGGTAGATATATTCCTTATTATTTGAGTGATTTTCTGGTTTTGTTTTAGTTACAAAACTCCTTCGTATTTCCCGATGAGCATACCCAACAAACATTTAAAGTCGTAACGACGAAACCCCAACTAGAAAGAATTTCTTAAAAGTAACCGCAACGTACTCCCGCTACGTCTCAGTATACCATACAGCGACGTTATAATTCCCTAAGTGGGGAACCAATTTCTGGTTGTAACTACTAGGCCAAGTGTTTAAAGTCACTGTAGTAACAACTACACTACTACGTCGTAGCCAGGTATCTACTACGTCGTAGAGGCTGTTTTTTCCGTAATGGCATAAAAGTTGCGATGTAGTTGCAAATAATATAATCGTTTCTTTTTGGTAGAATTGTTACACAACATGGTGGACACAACAGTAAACAGACTCGCTTAGTTTTTTTGTTTGGTTATGGCTATAGTATGTACTATGTTATCCAAAAGTGTGAGAATTTACGAACAGAGGATCAAAATTCGAGTGCGACGCAAAGTTTTTTGTATAACATGCATTATATATATTGCAAAAAACCGGTGCGCCCGTAAAATTGAGCCGTTTTCTGGTAACTGATGGAATTTTTGTGTTGTGATTTTGGAGGTTATGTTTTCATAATCGACAGTTAACTCAAACAAATGGTGCTTAAGAAGAGCATTTTTGGTAAGCTTCAACTAATTTGTTTATAAAATAGTATAGCTCTTTAATATGAGCTCATAAAACGACAACAAAAATATTAGATTTTCTTTGGTACAAAAAAACATGGCGTCTCAAACTATATTCCCTGATAGTCGAAAGGGTTACTTGAAAGTGAGCCTAAGTTACGGCAACGTGTCACTTACGACTTTTATGTCGGCATTCCTTTTTAGTTCTAGATAACACACTCGAATTTCTACTCCTTCGTTGCAGAAACGTAGTATTAACTAGCTTTCGCCACTAGAAAACGTCTACAGAGTGATAGGAACCACGCGATAAGTATAACTACTACCCTCAAGTTATTGGGGTGTCGCCACTTGTCATTTGCCGTTTCGGTCAACAACAACACCACTGCTTATAGGTTTTGTACCAGCGTGAATTTCTGGTAGGTTTTAAAACAAAAACAAGATAAATTAAATTCCATTAGAACAATAAATGAAGTGCCAATAAAAAGTGTTTTTTAAAAATGTATGTTGCAGTCGAGAGCATGATCCCTATTCTAGAATTTCTGGGAAGTGTTGGTCAAGGAACTAAAAGAACGTAGTCACATCAATGAAATCAACTTGTTGTTACTTTTTTTATTTACACATTGCTCTCACAATTCGTTTGTAGTATTTTTTATTGTTTTTAGATATTTTCGCATTCTCAATATTAAGTAATTTTTATTATTATAAGCCCTATAAGTAAAAAAACAATCTTTGAGACTTGTTAGATCGCTTAGAAATCCGCATGTAACCACGATATATCATACTTGTTCGCATTAAAAACTGACAGTTGATAAAAGGCAGAACTGTATCGAAAGAATTTCTTCTTCGCGATTTGGGCATATTGCGCGTCTTTCCTTGCCCTTAAACTGAAGCGTTCTACACACCACACTTCGAAAATAGTACAAATTTAAGTCTAATGAGTTTAGGTTTTTCTGGAAAACACAGCACAAATTTAAATTTATTCACTTCAAACCAAGCTTTAACAACAGCACAAATTTGAAGAAAACTAAAAAGACATATTGACACAAGCTCAACACATAAAATGAATCACAGTGAGACACGACACGTCAGCAGAAGAGGCACACAGAAGACCACGGTTCGGTCCGCTTTGCAGAGTCAATATGTTATGAAGAGGCATAGATAAACGAATTCGGTTTAGTCCGCACAAGAGGGTTACGGTGGCGATAGGGTGGTGCCACAGCACAAACACGAACGACCGTAAAGACAGTACAAGAATACAACAGCAACAAGTAGCGTAAAAGATTAAGGATGGAGATTAAGCATGGACCAGGGAATTCTTAAAACTGTGTGCGGTACTCGATACTTTGGATCAATATTTTGCATTTTGATTGTTTTGCAATGAGCTCGAAAAAATGGACTGCTCAAGGTAGTTAAAAAAATATTTGCAAAACTATTTCTAATATTCCCATATTATAAAAGGAGCCACAAAAAGCAGGGTTAAGAATGTATGCGACCAAGATGCGACTTCAAAAAGTCTACGTTTTCAAAGTAGAAACAGGAAGGAGAGATTACTTTAAAAGATCGACATTAAAAAAAAGTCAAAGTAGTTGCGGCTTTAAAGTTGATCCAAAAAGTTATTTTGTCTACATTGTTACAGCAGATGTTACTATGATGACACAAACTTTTGTGGTAAAAATTAAAGTTATAATGTAGTTGTCGGATACACTTGTTTGGGACTCCAATGAAGCTTAACTTTCTAGTGGTAATTAAGTAGGCTATTAAAGTCGGGGCGACTACGAAATAACCACTAAAAAGAAAGTAAAACTTTAGCAACGTCCTATTGTGGTAGAGAAGACTATCAGAATCGACTATCAAGAAACAATCCTAGGAAGTAGTTTAGAGGGTCGTTTTTACGACAAAATATGAAACTTTGTTGACATATGTGAAAAATCCAAGATAGCGGACAGCTTTAAAAATGGGTAAATTTAACCTTCCCTGCGAAAAATTTGTGTGGACTTAATTTTTGTCAATGAAGCAGAAGCTCTTATTTAGCAGAGAAGATTAGGGACTTAAAGAAACTTAGCCAAAGAATTAAATCCCAAACCTAAACAGTAGTATTAAGTAAATTATACAGTTGATTAAATAACTTCACCTATTCAATCAAGGTTTATATTAGAATACAAAAGTTTAATAGTAGTAAAATTTGATATTTGATTATACAGGGTGTTCGGCACGTGAACCGTCAAAATTTATTTGGGATATTGTTGGGGTCATTTGCTACCTTTTCAAGCTTGGAACTTGGGTCCTTAGAGTCACGGCTAAAGAGATATGAATTTTTTTAAATTTTTTCTCAAATTACCCAAAATCCCACCTTTAAACCATCGTAAGCTTTTTATTAATGTCTGGAAAAGCGCCATTTTTTTTTATAATTCTGTAATCTTATGCTACTTCAACTAATTAATAGATTTGTTAAAATGTATGTACCAAAGGGACATACGAGGTTTTTATTGAAGAACATTAGTGATTTTGTGAAAGAAAATCAATTTCAAAATTAAAAATTAAAAAAAGTATCGACACTAAGAACTTCGTTTTCTTTTAAAAACATCTCTAGTTGATTACCTTTCTAAAGGTTATGCTACACATTGATTAGAAAAAACAATTCTGCTTTACAATACGGATATTCCGTGAGACGGGCAATAATTGTTCGGACTTAATATGAAAAACAATTTGATGTTTATGATCGTTTCGAACAAAATTTATAAATAAAGATCACAATACATTATTGTTAAGAGTTTAACTTTTGTTTAAGTAGGTAAACGATCATAAACATCAAATTGTTTTTCTTACCAATTCCGAACGAATCTCTAATTTTTTATCAATGTGTAGCATACCGTTAGAAAGGTAATCAACTAATGAAGTTTTTAAAAGAAAATGAAGTTCTCAATTGTCGATACTTTTTTTAATTTTTAATTTTGAAATTAATTTTCTTTCACAAAATCGCTAATGTTCTTCAATAAAAAACCTCGTATGTCCCTTTGGTATATCAATTTTAACAAATCTATTAATTAGTTGAAGAAGCAAGCAAGATTACAGAATTATAAAAAATAATGGTGCTTTTCAAGACATTAATAAAAAGCTTACGGGGGTTTAAAGGAGGGATTTTGGGTAATTTGAGAAAAAAAAATTAAAAAATCATATCTCTTTAGCCGTGACTCTTAGGACCCAATTTCCAAGGTTGAAAAGGTAGCAAATGACCCCAACAATATCCCAAACGGTTCATGTGCCGAACACCCGTATATAACTTTCCTACATTGTTTTATATAATTGAGAAAAACGTTTGTAGTATATTCCTCCTCCAAGAACAGCCGAATTCCCTTTCGAGACCGTGTAAAATAATTTAATCTAAGTTAATAAATGTTTAATACTTTTATCAATTTTCAAATTGTTGCACAAATTGGTAGCTCTCAACGTTTAAGCCTTGGTCACTTGTTAAACGAGCCACCTGCTACAGACCTAAGTGAATGTATAAACTTTATTAAAACCTACCTTTCTTGAGCAGGAGTAGGTGTTCGGTTAGATCTAAGCGGATACCGGCTTTGTCTCTCTGGCGTCGAATTTTGAAAACCTAGATGAAAATCTAATTTGAAAATCTTATGGATTGGGTGGATCTGTCAAGTTAGCAGCCTTCCCTCTTTTTGTGATGCCCATCCGATTTTTGAGTCTTAAAAGGTTGATTATCAGTTTTCAAAAAAGTCTCACCAAAATGTAGCAAATTAAAATTTTAGAAAAATTTTGTAAAGAAATTTATAGCCAATCTTCGTAGAAAACGAAATCGTAGGACACTGAATTTATACAAAATAATATATAGAAATGTAAACGTAAAACCGTAAAGTGTAGAAACCAAAATTAATTTGTTTGGTGATTTTTAAACATTGATTTAATTTACGGACGTCCCCAAAGTTTTAAAAATTAAAATTTTCTTATCTTGTTATACATCGTTTAAAAGGAAATTTTATTTTCTACAATCAAGTATAATGGACATTTTTTGATAAAGAGCTTGGTTTTTGGAAAATCGGATAAAACTTGTCACAAAAATGTTTTTATTTATTTATTTCTTAAAAATTTACGGACGTCGCATCGCTGGAGAGTTTTTCATCAATCAAACCCTACTGACTTATAGCGCATTAAAAGGTTAATTTTATTTTCTAGAACAAAGTATAGAACACTTTTTTTTTTAGTTGAGCTTAGTTTCTGAGAAAATTGGATAAAACCTGTAACAAAATTAATTTGTTTGGTGATTTGTAAAAATTGATGTTATTTACTGACGCATGTGAAGTTGTAATCTAAAGCTAAATCATGCTTTGTGATACATCGTTTAAAAGCAAATTTCATCGTCTATAATCGACTTTAGAACACAATTTTTGAAAGAGGGCTTGGTTTTTAAGATAATCGGGCAAAACATGTGACAAACGTCGTTTTTTATTTCTTTTTACATTTTCTCAACAAACAGACGCTGCTGGAGAGTTTAGTATTAGTCTGATTACAAAAATTGGTAAGTTTAGTGATTTTTCAAAATGGATGCAATTTATGGACGACCCTAAATTGTTATAAATAAAACTAATCTTGCCTTGTTATATATCATTTAAAAGGAAATTTCAGTGATTACAATCCATTTTTTGATAAAGAGCTTAGTTTTCGAGAAAATGGGGTAAAACATGTAATAAGCAATTTTTTTTAAATTTTATATCGTTAAAAAGGAAATTTTATTGTCTACAATAAAGGTACTTACATATTACCTAAAAAGCTTAGTTTTTGAGAAAATTTGAAGAAAGCCTAAAAATTTCACGTTTTGGGGGTCTGGGGGATTTTTAGGGGTTTTTGCAGCTAAAATTTAAAAAACTAATATAATTTTATTTTTAGGTTAGATTTTACACATTTTTTATGCATTTCTGTGTCATTGTGAGTTTAGGACGTCAACTTAGTTAAATTGTCAGAAATTCGAACACGACTATAAGAGAAGGAGGGATAACAAAAAATTGGACCAAAATCTGGCTTGGCAACATCCAGATCGTTAATCTGTGTCCTATTGTCAGCTAGAATCTATTGTCAAACTGCGGTCCTCATATTTTGCATACTCAACTACCTACAGCGCCTGCACAAAGTGTTTGAACATGCTCAGATTAATTAATAATAATGCAAACAAGTATTATACTCTACCTTCCAGAGGTTCCAGAGCAACACTCTTACATCTGGATCGAGATCTTCTATTTGCCGTCTTTGGTTCTTCTAACAAAAATTCTCCCCTAAAAAATAAATGGGAATCTGTAAACAGACACAAATAAAATGTGTCAATTTTTTGCAAATTTGTATCAGAAAAGTGTGCTCGCGATAGTTTTAAATATTCAAATTTTCGCGGTTATTAGCCATACAATTTCAAGAATGCATGTAGGCGCAGAATCGTCGCCATGAAGCTGCGCACAGAACACTGCCCGCCCCTCGGCACCATGTTCAAAAAACTCAAACCCCAAAACTCAAATCAACCAAATCAAATTAAGAAATAGCTACAGCCCGTGGCCACGGTGGAGGACTGGAGAAAAAGCCGAAGACATCGAACAACTCCTTATGCAAAACTAGCTTTCTGACCACTGAATCCAATATCCCCTAATTGGGTACTTTTAACAACGTTCATTTACTCTAACCTGAAGAGGGCGGTTCGTTTCAGCTACATATGATTTACCACACTCACACGGGATTAGGTAGATATATTCCTTATTATTTGAGTGATTTTCTGGTTTTGTTTTAGTTACAAAACTCCTTCGTATTTCCCGATGAGCATACCCAACAAACATTTAAAGTCGTAACGACGAAACCCCAACTAGAAAGAATTTCTTAAAAGTAACCGCAACGTACTCCCGCTACGTCTCAGTATACCATACAGCGACGTTATAATTCCCTAAGTGGGGAACCAATTTCTGGTTGTAACTACTAGGCCAAGTGTTTAAAGTCACTGTAGTAACAACTACACTACTACGTCGTAGCCAGGTATCTACTACGTCGTAGAGGCTGTTTTTTCCGTAATGGCATAAAAGTTGCGATGTAGTTGCAAATAATATAATCGTTTCTTTTTGGTAGAATTGTTACACAACATGGTGGACACAACAGTAAACAGACTCGCTTAGTTTTTTTGTTTGGTTATGGCTATAGTATGTACTATGTTATCCAAAAGTGTGAGAATTTACGAACAGAGGATCAAAATTCGAGTGCGACGCAAAGTTTTTTGTATAACATGCATTATATATATTGCAAAAAACCGGTGCGCCCGTAAAATTGAGCCGTTTTCTGGTAACTGATGGAATTTTTGTGTTGTGATTTTGGAGGTTATGTTTTCATAATCGACAGTTAACTCAAACAAATGGTGCTTAAGAAGAGCATTTTTGGTAAGCTTCAACTAATTTGTTTATAAAATAGTATAGCTCTTTAATATGAGCTCATAAAACGACAACAAAAATATTAGATTTTCTTTGGTACAAAAAAACATGGCGTCTCAAACTATATTCCCTGATAGTCGAAAGGGTTACTTGAAAGTGAGCCTAAGTTACGGCAACGTGTCACTTACGACTTTTATGTCGACATTCCTTTTTAGTTCTAGATAACACACTCGAATTTCTACTCCTTCGTTGCAGAAACGTAGTATTAACTAGCTTTCGCCACTAGAAAACGTCTACAGAGTGATAGGAACCACGCGATAAGTATAACTACTACCCTCAAGTTATTGGGGTGTCGCCACTTGTCATTTGCCGTTTCGGTCAACAACAGCACCACTGCTTATAGGTTTTGTACCAGCGTGAATTTCTGGTAGGTTTTAAAACAAAAACAAGATAAATTAAATTCCATTAGAACAATAAATGAAGTGCCAATAAAAAGTGTTTTTTAAAAATGTATGTTGCAGTCGAGAGCATGATCCCTATTCTAGAATTTCTGGGAAGTGTTGGTCAAGGAACTAAAAGAACGTAGTCACATCAATGAAATCAACTTGTTGTTACTTTTTTTATTTACACATTGCTCTCACAATTCGTTTGTAGTATTTTTTATTGTTTTTAGATATTTTCGCATTCTCAATATTAAGTAATTTTTATTATTATAAGCCCTATAAGTAAAAAAACAATCTTTGAGACTTGTTAGATCGCTTAGAAATCCGCATGTAACCACGATATATCATACTTGTTCGCATTAAAAACTGACAGTTGATAAAAGGCAGAACTGTATCGAAAGAATTTCTTCTTCGCGATTTGGGCATATTGCGCGTCTTTCCTTGCCCTTAAACTGAAGCGTTCTACACACCACACTTCGAAAATAGTACAAATTTAAGTCTAATGAGTTTAGGTTTTTCTGGAAAACACAGCACAAATTTAAATTTATTCACTTCAAACCAAGCTTTAACAACAGCACAAATTTGAAGAAAACTAAAAAGACAAATTGACACAAGCTCAACACATAAAATGAATCACAGTGAGACACGACACGTCAGCAGAAGAGGCACACAGAAGACCACGGTTCGGTCCGCTTTGCAGAGTCAATATGTTATGAAGAGGCATAGATAAACGAATTCGGTTTAGTCCGCACAAGAGGGTTACGGTGGCGATAGGGTGGTGCCACAGCACAAACACGAACGACCGTAAAGACAGTACAAGAATACAACAGCAACAAGTAGCGTAAAAGATTAAGGATGGAGATTAAGCATGGACCAGGGAATTCTTAAAACTGCGTGCGGTACTCGATACTTTGGATCAATATTTTGCATTTTGATTGTTTTGCAATGAGCTCGAAAAAATGGACTGCTCAAGGTAGTTAAAAAAATATTTGCAAAACTATTTCTAATATTCCCATATTATAAAAGGAGCCACAAAAAGCAGGGTTAAGAATGTATGCGACCAAGATGCGACTTCAAAAAGTCTACGTTTTCAAAGTAGAAACAGGAAGGAGAGATTACTTTAAAAGATCGACATTAAAAAAAAGTCAAAGTAGTTGCGGCTTTAAAGTTGATCCAAAAAGTTATTTTGTCTACATTGTTACATCAGATGTTACTATGATGACACAAACTTTTGTGGTAAAAATTAAAGTTATAATGTAGTTGTCGGATACACTTGTTTGGGACTCCAATGAAGCTTAACTTTCTAGTGGTAATTAAGTAGGCTATTAAAGTCGGGGCGACTACGAAATAACCACTAAAAAGAAAGTAAAACTTTAGCAACGTCCTATTGTGGTAGAGAAGACTATCAGAATCGACTATCAAGAAACAATCCTAGGAAGTAGTTTAGAGGGTCGTTTTTACGACAAAATATGAAACTTTGTTGACATATGTGAAAAATCCAAGATAGCGGACAGCTTTAAAAATGGGTAAATTTAACCTTCCCTGCGAAAAATTTGTGTGGACTTAATTTTTGTCAATGAAGCAGAAGCTCTTATTTAGCAGAGAAGATTAGGGACTTAAAGAAACTTAGCCAAAGAATTAAATCCCAAACCTAAACAGTAGTATTAAGTAAATTATACAGTTGATTAAATAACTTCACCTATTCAATCAAGGTTTATATTAGAATACAAAAGTTTAATAGTAGTAAAATTTGATATTTGATTATACAGGGTGTTCGGCACGTGAACCGTCAAAATTTATTTGGGATATTGTTGGGGTCATTTGCTACCTTTTCAAGCTTGGAACTTGGGTCCTTAGAGTCACGGCTAAAGAGATATGAATTTTTTTAAATTTTTTCTCAAATTACCCAAAATCCCACCTTTAAACCATCGTAAGCTTTTTATTAATGTCTGGAAAAGCGCCATTTTTTTTTATAATTCTGTAATCTTATGCTACTTCAACTAATTAATAGATTTGTTAAAATGTATGTACCAAAGGGACATACGAGGTTTTTATTGAAGAACATTAGTGATTTTGTGAAAGAAAATCAATTTCAAAATTAAAAATTAAAAAAAGTATCGACACTAAGAACTTCGTTTTCTTTTAAAAACATCTCTAGTTGATTACCTTTCTAAAGGTTATGCTACACATTGATTAGAAAAAACAATTCTGCTTTACAATACGGATATTCCGTGAGACGGGCAATAATTGTTCGGACTTAATATGAAAAACAATTTGATGTTTATGATCGTTTCGAACAAAATTTATAAATAAAGATCACAATACATTATTGTTAAGAGTTTAACTTTTGTTTAAGTAGGTAAACGATCATAAACATCAAATTGTTTTTCTTACCAATTCCGAACGAATCTCTAATTTTTTATCAATGTGTAGCATACCGTTAGAAAGGTAATCAACTAATGAAGTTTTTAAAAGAAAATGAAGTTCTCAATTGTCGATACTTTTTTTAATTTTTAATTTTGAAATTAATTTTCTTTCACAAAATCGCTAATGTTCTTCAATAAAAAACCTCGTATGTCCCTTTGGTATATCAATTTTAACAAATCTATTAATTAGTTGAAGAAGCAAGCAAGATTACAGAATTATAAAAAATAATGGTGCTTTTCAAGACATTAATAAAAAGCTTACGGGGGTTTAAAGGAGGGATTTTGGGTAATTTGAGAAAAAAAAATTAAAAAATCATATCTCTTTAGCCGTGACTCTTAGGACCCAATTTCCAAGGTTGAAAAGGTAGCAAATGACCCCAACAATATCCCAAACGGTTCATGTGCCGAACACCCGTATATAACTTTCCTACATTGTTTTATATAATTGAGAAAAACGTTTGTAGTATATTCCTCCTCCAAGAACAGCCGAATTCCCTTTCGAGACCGTGTAAAATAATTTAATCTAAGTTAATAAATGTTTAATACTTTTATCAATTTTCAAATTGTTGCACAAATTGGTAGCTCTCAACGTTTAAGCCTTGGTCACTTGTTAAACGAGCCACCTGCTACAGACCTAAGTGAATGTATAAACTTTATTAAAACCTACCTTTCTTGAGCAGGAGTAGGTGTTCGGTTAGATCTAAGCGGATACCGGCTTTGTCTCTCTGGCGTCGAATTTTGAAAACCTAGATGAAAATCTAATTTGAAAATCTTATGGATTGGGTGGATCTGTCAAGTTAGCAGCCTTCCCTCTTTTTGTGATGCCCATCCGATTTTTGAGTCTTAAAAGGTTGATTATCAGTTTTCAAAAAAGTCTCACCAAAATGTAGCAAATTAAAATTTTAGAAAAATTTTGTAAAGAAATTTATAGCCAATCTTCGTAGAAAACGAAATCGTAGGACACTGAATTTATACAAAATAATATATAGAAATGTAAACGTAAAACCGTAAAGTGTAGAAACCAAAATTAATTTGTTTGGTGATTTTTAAACATTGATTTAATTTACGGACGTCCCCAAAGTTTTAAAAATTAAAATTTTCTTATCTTGTTATACATCGTTTAAAAGGAAATTTTATTTTCTACAATCAAGTATAATGGACATTTTTTGATAAAGAGCTTGGTTTTTGGAAAATCGGATAAAACTTGTCACAAAAATGTTTTTATTTATTTATTTCTTAAAAATTTACGGACGTCGCATCGCTGGAGAGTTTTTCATCAATCAAACCCTACTGACTTATAGCGCATTAAAAGGTTAATTTTATTTTCTAGAACAAAGTATAGAACACTTTTTTTTTTAGTTGAGCTTAGTTTCTGAGAAAATTGGATAAAACCTGTAACAAAATTAATTTGTTTGGTGATTTGTAAAAATTGATGTTATTTACTGACGCATGTGAAGTTGTAATCTAAAGCTAAATCATGCTTTGTGATACATCGTTTAAAAGCAAATTTCATCGTCTATAATCGACTTTAGAACACAATTTTTGAAAGAGGGCTTGGTTTTTAAGATAATCGGGCAAAACATGTGACAAACGTCGTTTTTTATTTCTTTTTACATTTTCTCAACAAACAGACGCTGCTGGAGAGTTTAGTATTAGTCTGATTACAAAAATTGGTAAGTTTAGTGATTTTTCAAAATGGATGCAATTTATGGACGACCCTAAATTGTTATAAATAAAACTAATCTTGCCTTGTTATATATCATTTAAAAGGAAATTTCAGTGATTACAATCCATTTTTTGATAAAGAGCTTAGTTTTCGAGAAAATGGGGTAAAACATGTAATAAGCAATTTTTTTTAAATTTTATATCGTTAAAAAGGAAATTTTATTGTCTACAATAAAGGTACTTACATATTACCTAAAAAGCTTAGTTTTTGAGAAAATTTGAAGAAAGCCTAAAAATTTCACGTTTTGGGGGTCTGGGGGATTTTTAGGGGTTTTTGCAGCTAAAATTTAAAAAACTAATATAATTTTATTTTTAGGTTAGATTTTACACATTTTTTATGCATTTCTGTGTCATTGTGAGTTTAGGACGTCAACTTAGTTAAATTGTCAGAAATTCGAACACGACTATAAGAGAAGGAGGGATAACAAAAAATTGGACCAAAATCTGGCTTGGCAACATCCAGATCGTTAATCTGTGTCCTATTGTCAGCTAGAATCTATTGTCAAACTGCGGTCCTCATATTTTGCATACTCAACTACCTACAGCGCCTGCACAAAGTGTTTGAACATGCTCAGATTAATTAATAATAATGCAAACAAGTATTATACTCTACCTTCCAGAGGTTCCAGAGCAACACTCTTACATCTGGATCGAGATCTTCTATTTGCCGTCTTTGGTTCTTCTAACAAAAATTCTCCCCTAAAAAATAAATGGGAATCTGTAAACAGACACAAATAAAATGTGTCAATTTTTTGCAAATTTGTATCAGAAAAGTGTGCTCGCGATAGTTTTAAATATTCAAATTTTCGCGGTTATTAGCCATACAATTTCAAGAATGCATGTAGGCGCAGAATCGTCGCCATGAAGCTGCGCACAGAACACTGCCCGCCCCTCGGCACCATGTTCAAAAAACTCAAACCCCAAAACTCAAATCAACCAAATCAAATTAAGAAATAGCTACAGCCCGTGGCCACGGTGGAGGACTGGAGAAAAAGCCGAAGACATCGAACAACTCCTTATGCAAAACTAGCTTTCTGACCACTGAATCCAATATCCCCTAATTGGGTACTTTTAACAACGTTCATTTACTCTAACCTGAAGAGGGCGGTTCGTTTCAGCTACATATGATTTACCACACTCACACGGGATTAGGTAGATATATTCCTTATTATTTGAGTGATTTTCTGGTTTTGTTTTAGTTACAAAACTCCTTCGTATTTCCCGATGAGCATACCCAACAAACATTTAAAGTCGTAACGACGAAACCCCAACTAGAAAGAATTTCTTAAAAGTAACCGCAACGTACTCCCGCTACGTCTCAGTATACCATACAGCGACGTTATAATTCCCTAAGTGGGGAACCAATTTCTGGTTGTAACTACTAGGCCAAGTGTTTAAAGTCACTGTAGTAACAACTACACTACTACGTCGTAGCCAGGTATCTACTACGTCGTAGAGGCTGTTTTTTCCGTAATGGCATAAAAGTTGCGATGTAGTTGCAAATAATATAATCGTTTCTTTTTGGTAGAATTGTTACACAACATGGTGGACACAACAGTAAACAGACTCGCTTAGTTTTTTTGTTTGGTTATGGCTATAGTATGTACTATGTTATCCAAAAGTGTGAGAATTTACGAACAGAGGATCAAAATTCGAGTGCGACGCAAAGTTTTTTGTATAACATGCATTATATATATTGCAAAAAACCGGTGCGCCCGTAAAATTGAGCCGTTTTCTGGTAACTGATGGAATTTTTGTGTTGTGATTTTGGAGGTTATGTTTTCATAATCGACAGTTAACTCAAACAAATGGTGCTTAAGAAGAGCATTTTTGGTAAGCTTCAACTAATTTGTTTATAAAATAGTATAGCTCTTTAATATGAGCTCATAAAACGACAACAAAAATATTAGATTTTCTTTGGTACAAAAAAACATGGCGTCTCAAACTATATTCCCTGATAGTCGAAAGGGTTACTTGAAAGTGAGCCTAAGTTACGGCAACGTGTCACTTACGACTTTTATGTCGACATTCCTTTTTAGTTCTAGATAACACACTCGAATTTCTACTCCTTCGTTGCAGAAACGTAGTATTAACTAGCTTTCGCCACTAGAAAACGTCTACAGAGTGATAGGAACCACGCGATAAGTATAACTACTACCCTCAAGTTATTGGGGTGTCGCCACTTGTCATTTGCCGTTTCGGTCAACAACAGCACCACTGCTTATAGGTTTTGTACCAGCGTGAATTTCTGGTAGGTTTTAAAACAAAAACAAGATAAATTAAATTCCATTAGAACAATAAATGAAGTGCCAATAAAAAGTGTTTTTTAAAAATGTATGTTGCAGTCGAGAGCATGATCCCTATTCTAGAATTTCTGGGAAGTGTTGGTCAAGGAACTAAAAGAACGTAGTCACATCAATGAAATCAACTTGTTGTTACTTTTTTTATTTACACATTGCTCTCACAATTCGTTTGTAGTATTTTTTATTGTTTTTAGATATTTTCGCATTCTCAATATTAAGTAATTTTTATTATTATAAGCCCTATAAGTAAAAAAACAATCTTTGAGACTTGTTAGATCGCTTAGAAATCCGCATGTAACCACGATATATCATACTTGTTCGCATTAAAAACTGACAGTTGATAAAAGGCAGAACTGTATCGAAAGAATTTCTTCTTCGCGATTTGGGCATATTGCGCGTCTTTCCTTGCCCTTAAACTGAAGCGTTCTACACACCACACTTCGAAAATAGTACAAATTTAAGTCTAATGAGTTTAGGTTTTTCTGGAAAACACAGCACAAATTTAAATTTATTCACTTCAAACCAAGCTTTAACAACAGCACAAATTTGAAGAAAACTAAAAAGACAAATTGACACAAGCTCAACACATAAAATGAATCACAGTGAGACACGACACGTCAGCAGAAGAGGCACACAGAAGACCACGGTTCGGTCCGCTTTGCAGAGTCAATATGTTATGAAGAGGCATAGATAAACGAATTCGGTTTAGTCCGCACAAGAGGGTTACGGTGGCGATAGGGTGGTGCCACAGCACAAACACGAACGACCGTAAAGACAGTACAAGAATACAACAGCAACAAGTAGCGTAAAAGATTAAGGATGGAGATTAAGCATGGACCAGGGAATTCTTAAAACTGCGTGCGGTACTCGATACTTTGGATCAATATTTTGCATTTTGATTGTTTTGCAATGAGCTCGAAAAAATGGACTGCTCAAGGTAGTTAAAAAAATATTTGCAAAACTATTTCTAATATTCCCATATTATAAAAGGAGCCACAAAAAGCAGGGTTAAGAATGTATGCGACCAAGATGCGACTTCAAAAAGTCTACGTTTTCAAAGTAGAAACAGGAAGGAGAGATTACTTTAAAAGATCGACATTAAAAAAAAGTCAAAGTAGTTGCGGCTTTAAAGTTGATCCAAAAAGTTATTTTGTCTACATTGTTACATCAGATGTTACTATGATGACACAAACTTTTGTGGTAAAAATTAAAGTTATAATGTAGTTGTCGGATACACTTGTTTGGGACTCCAATGAAGCTTAACTTTCTAGTGGTAATTAAGTAGGCTATTAAAGTCGGGGCGACTACGAAATAACCACTAAAAAGAAAGTAAAACTTTAGCAACGTCCTATTGTGGTAGAGAAGACTATCAGAATCGACTATCAAGAAACAATCCTAGGAAGTAGTTTAGAGGGTCGTTTTTACGAAACATCTACTATTTCCTGATACTAAATAGTAGTTAGAACTAAAAAGTAACAAATTTTGGTTGGGGTCACCACATTTCTACTATAAGAAAGTAGGAAAGCCTTTAGAACATGTAGCCGCTACTATAAATGTTAGTTGGGTACTGCTCTTATATTATAGTGTTTGGCTATTCCTCTTATGTTTTCTGAAATCGCTTGCACATATAGAATGTTAATAACACCCAACGGATTATTATTATTTTGAGAATTTGCTACATTTGTTTTGTTTTTAATTTTAGAGATCGTTGAACTTATTAATTTTTCGGAATAACCATTCTGCTGTAAGTCCTTTTTAATGTTACTTTATGTGGTTAATTCTTTATTATTACTGCAAATATTTACGGCTCCTAAATACAAACTTCTTATAACTCCTTGTTTTATAGCAACAGAATTATTAGACTTGAAATTTAGGTACTGTCCCGTGTGTGTAGGTTTCCAATATACAGTGGTTTGAATGTTTCTGTCTAATCGTTTAACCAGAACATCCAATTCTTGTCAAACGATTAGACAGAAACATTCGAAACGAAACGAAACTAATGAGAGGAGTAAAAGCTCACCTGTTCGTCTTTGAAGCAGGTAAAGTCTCGGGAACTGTCATTTGTTTTAGTTCAATCACCAACTCTTTCTTAGGCTTTTGCGTTAAGTCTTTGAGTTTCTTCCTTCTTTCTTCTTTAATCTGTTCTTTGGTTAGCTTGTGAAGTGAACTAGTACTGCGCGGAACCGTAGACAACAATTTTCTTGGAGAAAAGGAAACACCTAAGAAAAGTTACAATATAAGCGTACAAGGTCGTATCTAGCTCAAAACAATTTTGAATTTTATAGCTTTTTTAAAGGGAGAAAAATTCATAATCTATTTGCATTTTATTGTCTGATAGATTTTAAAACATTTTCTAAAAAAGCGTAGGCGAGATTTTCGCAAAAAACTAATTTTCATGACCTTTGACCTTCGATATCTCAATGCGCATACAGGTAAGCATATGAGATTTTTCGGTACTTCATTAGAGCATTAAAACGAAGGTCTTTGCTAAAATTCAGCTTGTTGCCACAAATTCCGCAGAGAAAGTCTAATTTTCCTTGGCTATTTGTATCTAGATTTTTTCAGAAATTTGAGTTTCTAGGTTTGGAACTTTTTAATAGTTCAGGCCCTACAGAGACTCCCCCGAACATTCTAGAAAGGGGACCACTTCCTTGGCAGGGGGGTGTTTCCCTTTCCTTAAACGTGCTCTTTAACAGGTTTTTTGCTAATAACTCGAAAACTATCAACTTTTTTAAAAATCCTTTAAAATTAATTTTTTGAGCAGACAAAATTTTCTTTCTACCGATGTACAGTCAGGGACCTAATAAATGACCGCTGCCGTTTTCAGAAGAGCTTGAATGAGAATCCCAATACCGGGCGCGGTTTATGAATGAATGAATTATTGAACATCGTATCGCGCGCTTTCATTCCTTCGACTCCACGTCGATCGGCTGTCGCTGTGCAATTTTGTGCAATGCAATTTTTGCTATTGAAATTAATAACTATTTGGAATATTGGCCGATAAACGGGCTAAGCCATACACGTTTTTTGGATACACACATTTCTTTTTTTAGCTGATTTCTTGTTTATTAGCATTGGATAGTTCTTGGCCTCTGGAGCTCTAACATGGCTTTAATTTTATTAGGGTCAACTCGGATGCCTCGACGGTCCACTACGAATCCTAAATAAGTCATTTCTGGCCTACACAGTTGGCATTTTTCCCAACTTACCGTTATCTTTGCATTCTGCAATCTTCGTAGGACTTCCTCAAGAATTCTAAGATGTTCAGAAAAGCTCTGTGTGACAATTACGAGGTCATCGAGATATACGTACACGTAAGGGTCTAAATCGTTTCCTATGATGCTATCTATGAGTCTCTGCCAAGTTGCAGGTGCATGATGAAGACCAAAAGGTAAACGCTTAAATTGGAAGAGACCTCGTCGACAGATGAATGCTGTTAGTGGCTTCGATGATTCTTCCATTGGTACTTGCCAATAAGCGCTTTTGATATCTAAAGTTGACAAGTATTTAGCATCTTTCAACTTGTCAAGAGTCTCGGATACGAGTGGTAAAGGATAACTATTACGCGCCGTCACTGAGTTCAATTTGCGGTAGTCTACGCAGAACCGATATTTCTTTGTGTTTTTCTTTTGTACCACTACCACTGGTGAAGCCAATGAACTACTACTACGTTCTATTACATCCATTTTCAGCATTTCGTCGATCTCGTCATCAATAAGTTTTTGAATGACCGGTGAGACCTTATATGAACGTTGTCTTATCGGTGCTGCATCTGTTGTAATCTTATGTACTACTCTGTCTGTACATCCCAGTGAGTCACCCATAATAGTCTTATATTCATCGACCAATTCCTCTAGTCGTTCTGATTCATAAGGCGTCAGAGTTGTTTGTTGGTCTGATGTTTCTAAAGAACAAATCACATCTTTATTATCCGCAAAGTGCCACTCATTAGTACTTGGGTTCGGTACTATACCCATCGAAATCCAAAAATCTAATCCCAAAATCAAAGTGTGCGGCAACTCAGGAACGACGACGACCTCTATTAACCTAAATTTATCTTGAACTCGCATAGGAAGCTGCACTGTCCCAATACTACTCGTGCTTTGACCATTTGCCACTCGTCTTCTTTGTCGTATCAAGTGAAAAACCAAACCTCTCGATGATTGACCAACCATGATTCCCTAAAAAGGTACGTGAAGCCCCGGAATCCAACAAACCTAATAACTTATTTCCGAGCACATCCACTTCTAAATAAGGCCTTTCATCTTTACGAGCATGACTTATCACATAATCTAAAACGTACGTTAGCCTATCGGTCGATGCTTGTTCAGGCTGACTCGAAGGTCGACCGCCTACGAGCGCCTGGGTCCGTTTCCCTTACGATTACAATTTCGACATTCTCTTACTGTTACCCCTGCTTGTCCACACGAATAACACTGCTTACCTCTAGGTAATGCGCACCCGATCGCCATGTGCCCTGTTTGGTTGCATCTATAACAAACAACGTCCCTATTCGCCCTACCAGATCCAACACCCTGTGGTGGTTGTACATCCCTGTCACTTACGCTAGACTGACCAATCGGTGTTTGTTGTCTCTCTCTATCAGCTCTAGCAGAGAAACTGCCTGCTGGCTGCTGCCTATTTCTGTCGAATCTATTAGTAGAATGATTTAAATTCTGTTGGTTCGATGTCCCGGCACCTGATATTTGAATTGCATCAACCCCTGTCGGGAAATCGTCAAAATCGCTCCCTACGTCAACGTAGGCCAAGTCAGGTTCAATAGATTGGTTTCTTCTAGGAGTAAAATTCTCCTCCTCTAACCCATATCTCTGGTCTATTCTACGACACAAATCTTTTAAATGTGATAGGCTATTGACCTCAGTAGCAATCAACCCTTTCTTATAAATGTCCGCGATATTCCTGAAGACGATAGCTAATTTCGCCTCTTCAGAAACAGGACAGCCAAGTCTTTGGAATATAGACCCCTATAGACTCTCCAGGGCCTTGTTTACGTTTTTGTATTTCCTTCAATAGCTTCTCGCCATATGAAGAAGGAAGATATTCTGCCATGAACCTTTGTTCCAGCTGTTCCCATGTATGGACTTCTCTACGAACATCTTTGTAAAAAGTATAAGCTGACTTTTCAAAAAGATCGATGCCTGAGTTTAGCAGAACCTTTTTGCTAACTCCTCTAGCCTGACTCAACTCGTCTACTCTCTCAAAAAATGCAGTGACGGAGATCGTACCCCTCTCGCCTGTAAACTTTAAGTTCCATTTATGTGGAGGTACAGGTGCAACGTGATATGAGGTACCAGGATCACTTGACATTGGTACTGGTGACGAACATGAAAATGGTCGTGATTGAGCAATCGGTGCTATGCTACTTTGGAGGGCAGCTAAACTCAAAGGAACGGTAGACGGTTGTTGATACTGAAAAGCTGTTGTACCGTAATTCTCAATCGGCATAGGGAGTGGTGCTTGTACTGATGTTTGAGTTGGGTTCGTTAGCACTTGCATTTGCACTGGAGCAATGACCGACGGTTGGTTCGTAGGCTGTTGAGCTGTTCTTTGTGTGCTCGAGTGCTGTGGTTGCGGGAGTTGAGACTGGCTGGGAATGTTGCCAACATTTGTCGAGTGATCTGAGCTTCGACTCGTTGATTGGGTTTCAGATGCTTCATCATCATCTGAGGCCACGCCAACTCTTAGCAGATCTGTTGCTTGGCTCTGCAACCTCCCAATCAAACTCAAGGTTTCCGCAACCAGTATGCCTTTCGTTTGACTTTCTTCAAAGTTGGACGGATTCATGTTGTTAATCCTGGCTAGCACGTGTTCCAACCTTACAGCGATTTTTCTAAACTCTCCCCCTTTGCTCGTACCAGAGAACTTCTCTACCAGCGGTACTAGACTATCAAGCTTCTTCATGCAGCTAAAAGCATCCTGGCCAAACGTAAAGGGATACGGAGGGTATCTCATACTTGCATCAGTCTTTTCTCTTTGCTTAATCAGCATGAGCTGTTGCTTCATTTCTTCCACCGATCCAATGGCTATGCCTCTCCATGTTAATTCGTAGATTAACTCGTCCTTGACTAAGTACCTTATGTCCGACAACCGACTCAAAGAAATAGCCATGGTGCCTTTTATATTAAAACTTTAAACTTTAAAACTCTTAGTTATACCTCCCAATTATAAAACTAAACCACGCAATAACAAACACAAAGTTCACTTTAAATTCACTAGTGAAAATCACTATAAATTTTCTCACAAATGTAGAAAATATTAAACTTAAATACGGGCAGACGCGAACAAAACCGACAAACACCAGAGCAGTAAGAAAATAAAATTTATTTGCATTTAAAAATGTAATCATAGTTTATATTAAGTATTTGTACAACCAACTATGACGTCCAACCTTGCAGAGAAAAATAACTACTTAAATCCTAAATTAGAATTAACAAGTAGCCATAAAAAAAAAATTAAATAAAAGAGCTTTGGTAGTGTTCAGGTCTTATGTTCCACTCCTGCATGAGTAAAACCCAAAAAAAAATAATTGCGCTTATCCTAGCTGAACTGGATTAAAATAAAGTTAAGTGATGTTTGTTTACCTCAGCAACCGAATAGGTAAATTTATCCCTAACTGGAACGTACAACAGACTACCTATAACAAAAAAAAATCCCAAAGCTGTTGTACACAGTTAACGCTAGGGTATACTCCTGCTATTGCAGAACGGCTCCACTAATAAACTCCTCAAAAAAAAACCCAAATCGCCGTATACAATGATTTTTCTATAAAGAATAAATCAAAACCCACTTTAAGTGAGTTTACACGAAACATGCATTGCTTAAGGCCACATCAAAGGTGCCCAAAACAAAATTTAAAAAAAAATAATAATAAATAAAATTTTGGTGTTGACCACAGTAGCCCAATAATAAAAAAAATGAATTGGCTCACTAAAATTTCCAAAATATTACTCTACCCTGATGGTACTTTGGAGTAGGGAGAAAAAAAAATTAAAACAAATGATGATAGGTTGTTAAAACGCGAGGGTTCGAAATGAAATTATATTTTAATTCAGAAAAAAAAATATTTAAATAAACTGGTAAAACCATTGTAGGGGCAAGGTACTACTATGCACCAAGAAAAAATTTGCAACAAGAAAATCGAATTTCCCTTTTTAAAAAAAAAATATTTTAAAAAAATATTAAAAAAAAATATTTTCAAAAAAAAAATTAAAAATGTTTAAGTGGGGTTGCAGCTCCCATTAGTGAACCTTAAAAAAAATTTCATAAAATCAACACCAGAAAAATCTTATTCGAGTTGTCATGCAACAGTTTTTGTTCTTTTCCTTTGAAAAAAACTGTGGCAATGTGAAAAGTAAATGAGCTAGAAAAATTAATTTACTATACACAAAAAAATGTTATTAAATTTACTTAAGAATCATAAGGTATAAAAATCGTAATTGCAAAAAAAACCAATCAGTTTAGGAAAAGTAAAAAAAATATTATTGTTCCAAAAAAACAAACGATGTTAGTATATTTGTTTAAAATTATTACTGAAGGAAATAAACAACGTGAGTACTTATTTACTGTACCACTATAATAATGTGAACCTAAGTTTTAAACTTTGCACTCAACCCCGTAAAGAATTATCTTGTGTGCACTTTCAGAAAAACAACTATGAAAACAATTCCAAGGTTCACCTATAAGAACGTTGTAAAAATAAATCTGCCTACTCAAGTGTCTTTACACACAACGTCTAATCAAAAAAATTTTTACTGCTTAATGCATTCTCAGATCCTTATTCCTGGTGTTCACGAGATATAAAATTAAGTTGGGCCCTTCCCACAACTATTATTCAAAGCAAAAATTACCAAATGTCCAAGGGCTAATGAGACCCTATCACTTACAAATGACATTTTGAAATGAAACAGTTGGGAATAATCCTGCGTAAAAACCAGACAACAAAAATCAAGAAGCCAAAACTATTACATTAATTTTAAAAGAGCATAATAACCTCCCGGCCCCAAATAAACTTTTGTTATATCAACAAAACTCGGCCTAAAACCAAAAACCTTTTTATTAGACATTTCCCCTATTTCCTAAGTATAATGTTAATAAACCCAAAACTTGTGATTTCTATTCCAATCCCATCTGGACCCTATATATTTTTTAAACGGTCAAACGCCCACAGGCGAAACAATATCTTATTTCAAAGAAAGGTGAAGATATTTTGAAGCACCCTGTGAAAATAGGACACTATTATGGAAAATTGTTCAGATCAGTGTTCTTACTAATTTTTAACCTAAATATATCTAGTTCCCTCATGTGCATGTTACTATTTTAATTCCTATCATAATTAAATAGATCACAAAATTTGTCTTTCTCCGCGAGTCTGCAAGGTCCTGGAAAATGCGAGATTCAGCCTGTAGGCCAAATTTGGATGTATTTTAATTTAGCGAAAACCGAAGTTGCGAAATCCTAAAAAGATTAGCAGGAAGTCCTCGTTTCTCGATTTCTACACTCCGAACCAAACATTTCTTCCATTTCCACCCAGCTCGCGGGCGGAAAACCCCTAATTATTGCAATACAAAAAGTACTACTATCATATTATGCATAACAAAAAAAATATATGCCCTCATCATTGTTTAGTCGCATCAAAGAAAACCTATTGTTTTTAAATTTATTCTTAGGTTGAAATCTTTTTTAAAAATCAATGATCTTAAATTTATTGTTTAACCTGAACACTTTCCCATTTATTCCACAACAGTGTATTGTAATTTAAAAATTTGCTTCATTATTTGAGGTCATCAGTATGAAATTATATTAAAATTAAAAAAAAATGAAATAAAAAAAATTATTTCCCAATTGTTCACACTTTCAAGTTTTTATCCCTAAATAGGTACTTTCTTAGTCTAACACCATCCATCGTTATCCAACATAACGCTTTATTTCAGAAGCAACAAAACGAAGATGAAGTGAAAAAGCTAAGCAAGTAAGTTGTAAGTTGAGTTACAATGGGCGCAGATGACAGGCCCCCTTAAGTACACGCCACTGTCCTGAAATGCAGACCATCAAAAAAAAATCTGAAGACTAGTCTAGCTGCCGTCAAACAAATTTTAGCATGTAATAAAATAATTCATATTACACCAGTATCCTCAAAAACAAACCGTTTTTCATTATAAGACCCAAACACCTAACCAATAAATCTTGTTATTTAAAATTATGATTTAGAAGTAAAAGATTTATTTATTCCTGCCTGATCAACTAAGACAAAAAAAAAAAGTTCCCCTTTTGTAACTCAAGAAGTTCCCGTTTGGTCCCCTAAAAAATATAACCTGTCTGGTCACCCTTTAAAACTACGACCACTATACAAACCGTTTTGAGCAAAACAAGAATTCGAGAAGTTATGTTTACAGAAAAAAAAATATTTTTAAGAAAGATTAAATTATTTTAAAAAAAGTAAAATTTTGAAATATTTTTACCAATTACCACCGCCTAGCATTTATATCTAGTTGAAAGTCTCTTAAATTCACTGACCAATTTTACAGCCTCAAAATGACATTACTTAAAAAAATTACTGAACTTTACAAATGAACTAAAAAAAATCAAGAAACTTATATCTATATCTGTCTCAGTTAAACATTTCTTTTGTGGTATTATATCTAGTTGGGCTTCAAATTCATTTTCTCTGTATTCAATCTGGAGCAGGCCAAACTTCTCAAGGCTGAAACATAAATGTTTGCCCTCCATTGGCCATGACCAAGCTATGACCTGAACGCAGAAAAAAAATACAGAAAAAAAATAATTGTGAACCAGAAAAACTTTAATTGATAGAAATAACCCGTAGGTCATTTTTTTAAAAAAATGCACTCCAAAGCCCAACGCTGTATTTTCTACCAATAAAAATTTGACCAGTCACGAAAAAACAACTAGACAACTAAACTGGCAACCAAAGACCTAAAACAACTGCTCCAAAAAAAAATACCAAAAAAAAAAATGTTAACTGGACTTTTGGCATTGATGTTCAGCCAATGTGCTGCTCTAGGAATTTTAGCCTTGTGTTTCCTAAAGTTCCGAGCCGACACTATGTAGTAGTAGTAGTACCCTCCTCTGACCCGATGTAACTGAGTGACGTAAGACGTACCACCAAAAAAACAAGAAAAGAAAATGACAAAGCAAAATAAACTCATTTTCTTTTCTTTCATTACTAATTAATACTTTCAACTAAACAAAGCTACCAGCTGTTAAGCTATATTCACTTTAAAACAACCTAGCCAAGAAACATTTGTGTGACACCCTGTAAAAATATTCCAATTTCCAAGTGGTGATATCCCACAAAAAATTAAAATCACCAAAAAAAATAACTTGTTGACCTAAATAAATTGACTGCACTAAAAAGTAATCGGTGAAACAATTTCTATCTTATCACAAGTAGGAAATAATAACATATTAGTAGTAAGCAACCTGCAAAAAAAAATTGTTAAAAAAAACACACTACTTCTGTCATATATTTAAAACATAAAAGGACCATGCCTGGAGGTCCATCCACCTATAAATCAACAAAAAAATTGAAGTAAATTTACGTTACTATTATTTTTCTTTAAAAAAAATTAAAAAAACTTAAAACATGTTTTTCCTACAAAAAAAATAATTAAGAACATGATTTGGACGCTGTTGAATAAAAACTCCCATGCTTTTTATCCACTTATTCTTCCTTAATAAAAATGAATCTTTTATTTTCCAAGAAAAAACTTGTGAAGATAAGTTAATAAAAAACTATGAGAATTGCCAAAACAAAACGAATTCCAAGTCAATGCTCAAATATTACCAAAAAAATATTTAAAAAGTGTTATTTTCCAAAAACCAATGATGATTGAAAATCCTGTTTTATAGTAAAAAAAATAATTGGGTGTCAAAGCCACTGAAAGCCTTTAACCTGGCTTTGGCTGTACCACAAAAAAATATTCTCTAAAAATCAAGAAGCCAAAACTATTACATTAATTTTAAAAGAGCATAATAACCTCCCGGCCCCAAATAAACTTTTGTTATATCAACAAAACTCGGCCTAAAACCAAAAACCTTTTTATTAGACATTTCCCCTATTTCCTAAGTATAATGTTAATAAACCCAAAACTTGTGATTTCTATTCCAATCCCATCTGGACCCTATATATTTTTTAAACGGTCAAACGCCCACAGGCGAAACAATATCTTATTTCAAAGAAAGGTGAAGATATTTTGAAGCACCCTGTGAAAATAGGACACTATTATGGAAAATTGTTCAGATCAGTGTTCTTACTAATTTTTAACCTAAATATATCTAGTTCCCTCATGTGCATGTTACTATTTTAATTCCTATCATAATTAAATAGATCACAAAATTTGTCTTTCTCCGCGAGTCTGCAAGGTCCTGGAAAATGCGAGATTCAGCCTGTAGGCCAAATTTGGATGTATTTTAATTTAGCGAAAACCGAAGTTGCGAAATCCTAAAAAGATTAGCAGGAAGTCCTCGTTTCTCGATTTCTACACTCCGAACCAAACATTTCTTCCATTTCCACCCAGCTCGCGGGCGGAAAACCCCTAATTATTGCAATACAAAAAGTACTACTATCATATTATGCATAACAAAAAAAATATATGCCCTCATCATTGTTTAGTCGCATCAAAGAAAACCTATTGTTTTTAAATTTATTCTTAGGTTGAAATCTTTTTTAAAAATCAATGATCTTAAATTTATTGTTTAACCTGAACACTTTCCCATTTATTCCACAACAGTGTATTGTAATTTAAAAATTTGCTTCATTATTTGAGGTCATCAGTATGAAATTATATTAAAATTAAAAAAAAATTAAATAAAAAAAATTATTTCCCAATTGTTCACACTTTCAAGTTTTTATCCCTAAATAGGTACTTTCTTAGTCTAACACCATCCATCGTTATCCAACATAACGCTTTATTTCAGAAGCAACAAAACGAAGATGAAGTGAAAAAGCTAAGCAAGTAAGTTGTAAGTTGAGTTACAATGGGCGCAGATGACAGGCCCCCTTAAGTACACGCCACTGTCCTGAAATGCAGACCATCAAAAAAAATCTGAAGACTAGTCTAGCTGCCGTCAAACAAATTTTAGCATGTAATAAAATAATTCATATTACACCAGTATCCTCAAAAACAAACCGTTTTTCATTATAAGACCCAAACACCTAACCAATAAATCTTGTTATTTAAAATTATGATTTAGAAGTAAAAGATTTATTTATTCCTGCCTGATCAACTAAGACAAAAAAAAAAGTTCCCCTTTTGTAACTCAAGAAGTTCCCGTTTGGTCCCCTAAAAAATATAACCTGTCTGGTCACCCTTTAAAACTACGACCACTATACAAACCGTTTTGAGCAAAACAAGAATTCGAGAAGTTATGTTTACAGAAAAAAAAATATTTTTAAGAAAGATTAAATTATTTTAAAAAAAGTAAAATTTTGAAATATTTTTACCAATTACCACCGCCTAGCATTTATATCTAGTTGAAAGTCTCTTAAATTCACTGACCAATTTTACAGCCTCAAAATGACATTACTTAAAAAAATTACTGAACTTTACAAATGAACTAAAAAAAATCAAGAAACTTATATCTATATCTGTCTCAGTTAAACATTTCTTTTGTGGTATTATATCTAGTTGGGCTTCAAATTCATTTTCTCTGTATTCAATCTGGAGCAGGCCAAACTTCTCAAGGCTGAAACATAAATGTTTGCCCTCCATTGGCCATGACCAAGCTATGACCTGAACGCAGAAAAAAAATACAGAAAAAAAATAATTGTGAACCAGAAAAACTTTAATTGATAGAAATACCCGTAGGTCATTTTTTTTTAAAAAATGCACTCCAAAGCCCAACGCTGTATTTTCTACCAATAAAAATTTGACCAGTCACGAAAAAACAACTAGACAACTAAACTGGCAACCAAAGACCTAAAACAACTGCTCCAAAAAAAAATACCAAAAAAAAAAATGTTAACTGGACTTTTGGCATTGATGTTCAGCCAATGTGCTGCTCTAGGAATTTTAGCCTTGTGTTTCCTAAAGTTCCGAGCCGACACTATGTAGTAGTAGTAGTACCCTCCTCTGACCCGATGTAACTGAGTGACGTAAGACGTACCACCAAAAAAACAAGAAAAGAAAATGACAAAGCAAAAAAAACTCATTTTCTTTTCTTTCATTACTAATTAATACTTTCAACTAAACAAAGCTACCAGCTGTTAAGCTATATTCACTTTAAAACAACCTAGCCAAGAAACATTTGTGTGACACCCTGTAAAAATATTCCAATTTCCAAGTGGTGATATCCCACAAAAAATTAAAATCACCAAAAAAAATAACTTGTTGACCTAAATAAATTGACTGCACTAAAAAGTAATCGGTGAAACAATTTCTATCTTATCACAAGTAGGAAATAATAACATATTAGTAGTAGGCAACCTGCAAAAAAAAATTGTTAAAAAAAACACACTACTTCTGTCATATATTTAAAACATAAAAGGACCATGCCTGGAGGTCCATCCACCTATAAATCAACAAAAAAATTGAAGTAAATTTACGTTACTTTTATTTTTCTTTAAAAAAAATTAAAAAAACTTAAAACATGTTTTTCCTACAAAAAAAATAATTAAGAACATGATTTGGACGCTGTTGAATAAAAACTCCCATGCTTTTTATCCACTTATTCTTCCTTAATAAAAATGAATCTTTTATTTTCCAAGAAAAAACTTGTGAAGATAAGTTAATAAAAAACTATGAGAATTGCCAAAACAAAACGAATTCCAAGTCAATGCTCAAATATTACCAAAAAAATATTTAAAAAGTGTTATTTTCCAAAAACCAATGATGATTGAAAATCCTGTTTTATAGTAAAAAAAATAATTGGGTGTCAAAGCCACTGAAAGCCTTTAACCTGGCTTTGGCTGTACCACAAAAAAATATTCTCTAAAAAAATTTTTTTTACAAAACTTAAAAATAATTTTTTCTTTTTTTTTCAAATTCAAAAAAAAGATTACATTAGATGTTAAAAAACTAGCCAAAGCCCCACGTTGGGTGCCAATTGTGGCCAATTAAAATGCGTTGGGTGACATTTGTGGCAAACTAAATACGTTGCCGCCATTTTGTGACACTGTAAATAGAATAATAACGCTGTGCCAATTTGTGACACTAAAAAAAATTGCTGAGTAATTAAACAAATATCTGGAAGCAGAACTGTATTTTCCAGCTAGGTAAAACATTGATATGTCCGGTAACTTTTATACAGTGGAGAAGGGGGGGGGTTCAGAAATAAGAAAATTTTAAGCGCCACAGTGTTTTAATATCAATGTTTTACAAAGAAGATCTTAATTAAAATACAGTTCAACCCAAACGTTGTAGCCAAACAATGAAACTCTACTTACTTCCGAGGCTTCCAGAGTATTTGTGTAATTAAGAATAACCAAAAAAATTGACTAATAAACAAAATAAAATTTCTAAAAGATTTCAAAATGACGCAAATAGAAAGTTCCTTATAGGTAGATGCACATTTCCAACAGGTCACAGTGTACCTACATTTGAGTCAGTAGTGTAAGACTCACTTATCTAAATGATTGTTTAAAAAAAACATACTTCCAAAATCATTCCATCATAGGGGCGATCTGGACCAAATATCCGCTGTCATCATTCTACGTTGGGTAGAATGAGACAGAGAGCAACCCAGCCCGAGATCTACCCCATGAGGCAAAACAATGTAAGGAAACCGCTCAAAAATATAACCTCATCTCTCTTTTGTCTCTGCAAAGTTGGTCATTGGGTTGTACAAATAATACAAAAATTTAGTTCATCTTGTTTATTATACTGGTAAACCAGATAAAAATACCAAACATGATAAAAAAAAATGAAATGGTTGGGAACAAGTCAGGGCCAAAATAGCAAGGCACTTAAAACTTGACAGGAAAGTTATCCTAAATAAATGAAAACAAGTCAATGTAGTAAATATGCCGCAAAATGGTGGTCATGACGTCATACCGTTACCTTGCGTTTATAAGCAATGTTGAAATTAAACTGTGCAAAATTATATATGGAAAGATTATGTCTAAATTATATTGTGAAGATTATATATGGAAAAAATTATAGTTATGGCTTGCTCCTACCTTGGTCCTTCAATTATTTAATAATTGTTAAATGTCCCGTAAAATGGTAAACCTGGAAGTGTTCCTCTGGTTTTCCGACATACTCCTGCTACTTCTGTCCTAGTTTGTTCGCGCCTCCCCTCGTGCTTGCTTAGCACATGGTGCTAGGGCAGCACATGGTGGTGAAAAGGTTGTAGGATCCTTGCCCGAGCGTAAAAACCCTGTGGAAAATGAAATGTTTCAGTTTCCTGGAATTCGTCTATTTTGCACGAAGTTCCCCTACACCGAGTAATTTAAATCAAGAACCCCATGTCGACTCAATAAAATAAAGTAGATTTAAACAGATGAACTAAAATAATCCTAACGTACCTTTCCCAGGGTTACAGTGCTACATCCGGCTTCACACCAGCGTCCAGCACAACTGTCCCGTCGATGGAATGGACAGGGCTGTAGACAAAAGAGGAAAACAATATATAGTTTTTATCCAAAACGTGGTTTTAAAAAAAATAAAAAAAACTCCAAAAATTCCCCACGTCTTTTGTCGAAAAAGTACATTTCACACGAAAAATAATTACAATTTGGGAGGCAAATATTGTCTTGAAGAATTCAAAAAAAATAATAAAGAAAATCGAACTTACCGCTCTTATTTCCCGTAGAAATGGCGTAGGCCGCCTTAAATCCCCCTCAGAGGGTGTGAGCGTCACTAAGATTCGCCTAAACAACGACGGCTCACAGTAAACCGTCTTTGGTATAATCCGCAACTACTGCAGTGCCAATAACCACAAAAACAATGGCGACACCAATAGACGGCCACCAGCCCAGCCAAAATTCTTTAGGAAAGAGACAAGACACTTTGTCGAGAATACAAAAAAAATGAAGTTGCCGGAAATGCCATTCCCCAACTCGGGTGGGGACCGTACCAACCAAATTTTCCCGGTCAAATTCAAATAAGAATGCAACCGCATTTAAAAAAACTCGCAAACCAAAAATCCCGCCGATTCTAAGTTGGTCAACCTGACTTCCGCCGTTTTCCAACCAGCCAATGACAAAAATACACTAGTACTTCCGTACACTGCGCATGAGGTGTTGTCGGATCTATTTCCACGGTTGAAATTTTTATAACAAGGACATCGAGACACCCTCCATACATAGACCGAACATTTGCCTACCGGACCCCCGCCGACATAGCAAGTAGGAGGAAAATAACCAGCAGGACTGTAAGAAGCTCAGCATTGAAACCATCAACTGTAAAATCAATTACTGGAGATCAGAGCATGCATCAAACCCAGGAATATTCGAACACTCAACCAATTCCCATATGAGTAAAGCTATACTAAGTGTAGAATTTAGTTGTATTTTAGTTACAGTTTTAGTCAAAAGTTTCCTTTGCTCTTTATATATGTTTTCTCTAAGATTCATATGGTTTGACGCCATTTTTGTAAAACATTTCTACATTAATAAAGTTGTTTCTGAACTTGAACCTAAAATACACATTGAACTACTGCTCAAACCCGGCCTAAGAGTGTTCAGATGTTAAGTTTGCTCACCACTAGCTAGCCCGACATAACCTTCCAATCCGACTGAGTTAGCTATTAACTTTATTTAACTATAATTACATATAAATTTATATAATATAAAAATATGATTTTGTTTATTCTTTTAGTCCTGGTTTTTATCCCTCGTTTATCTCCCAAAAGTGCATAACTCGTATTTATTTTATCTTCTCCTTATCAAATTAATAAAGATATCAAAGGGGGCGGAGCCTCGGTTGTTCCTGGTCAAACCGTGGACCTCAATATGTTTTCGTGCTATAAAAACTAGCTAATCCGTGAAGGATATGAGGTTCGGAAGAGAAATTATTGTCCCACTATCCTCGAAAATAAACATAAGCGAATGAAATGTTCATCTAAATGCCCTCTTCCTGTTACTGAAACCATTTGTGATGCGGCAACGCCGCCATTCCCCAGCAGAACAGCTGTTTATTTTCATGAACGTCAAAGAAAATTCCGAAATTTTACAGATAAACAAAACAATCAAAAGTTTTTATGTGATTTTTCCCGAAACCTGTGATCTCAAGTTCCAATTACGATGTCAAGATAATACGATGTGTCAGTCAATGTCCACAGTAATTCGATGGAATGCCTCCTTTAACTTTCAGGTAACTTTCTGGACACTATATAACCTCCAAACCTAGCTCTATAAAATATCCTTAATTTTTGTACAGAAAGACAGGTCGAAGAGCCTTGACTATTTACCTAAATAAACAAATATGTAACGTTGCCTTAAGCGTAAAAATGCCACGTTGCAAAATAAAATAAAAAGTTGTAAATTTTCAAAAAATTAAAAATTTTGTCAAAAAAAGTAAACTTTTTTGCTATTGGATATACGTCAAAACAATTGTTATATTTTTATTGCTTGCCTTACAAAGTAATAAAAAAGACCCCAAAAGTTGGTCTAAAGGTTTGTGCTTGTAAGAAATAAATAAAAGTTTAAATTGCCAAAACTCAAAACTGAAGTGACTTTGGCGGTCTCTCTCGGCATTATTATAATCACCTGTCCTTTAACTTTTATATCGTTGTATAGAGGGCCCCGAGAAGCTTAATTTAATGTATTATAATATATATTTTTACAAAGTTAGCAATTTAAAAAAATTAAAATACTGCACTTTTTCGGTACCCCCTTGGTCAGGAAAATTTTCATCAAAAATTTCAAAAAAACATTTAGTTGATACTGTGCCACAAAGAAGCTACGGAGTCCCTTATGCTAACCTGAAAATATTACAGGTGTAGATGTAATAGTTTACGAGAAAAATAAAATCAAAAGTGGTAAATTTTCAAAAAATTAAAAATTTTGTCAAAAAAAAGTTAACTTTTTGCTATTGGATATACGTCAAAACAATTGTTATATTTTTATTGCTTGCCTCACGAAGTAATAAAAAAGACCCCAAAAGTTGGTCTAAAGGCTTGTGTTTGTAAGAAATAAATAAAAGTTTAAATTGCCAAAACTTAAAACTGAAGTGACTTTGGCGGCATCTCGCGGCATTATTATAAACACTTACAGTTTAATTTAATATATTATAAAATATATTTTTACAAAGTTAACAATTTATAAAATTAAAAAACTGCACATTTTGGTCAGGAAAATTTTCACCAAAAATTTCAAAAAAAAAATATTTAGTTAATACTATGCCAAAAAGAAGCTAGGGAGTCCCTTATACTAACCTGAAAATATTACAGGTGTAGATGTAATAGTTTACGAGAAAAATAAAATCAAAAGTTGTAAATTTTCAAAAAATTTAAAATATTGTCAAAAAAAAGTAAACTTTTTTGCTATTGGATATACGTCAAAACAATTGTTATATTTTTATTGCTTGCCTCACAAAGAAATAAAAAAGACCCCAAAAGTTGGTCTAAAGGTTTGTGCTTGTAAGAAATAAATAAAAGTTTAAATTGCCAAAACTCAAAACTGAAGTGACTTTGGCGGCCTCTCGCGGCAATATTATACACACTTGTCCTTTACCTTTTATATGGTGATATAGAGGGCAACGAGAAGTTTAATTTAATGTATTATAAAATATATTTTTACAAAGTTAACAATTTATAAAATTAAAAAACTGCACTTTTTGGGTATCCCTTTGGTCAGGAAAATTTTCACCAAAAATAAAAAAAAAACATTTTCTTGATACTGTGCCACAAAGACGCTACCAAGTCCCTTATACTAACCTAACAATATTACAATTGTAGATATAATGGTTATCGAGAAAAATAAAATCAAAAGTTGAAAATTTTCAAAAAATTAAATTTTTTTTAAAAAAAAAGTCAACTTTTTTGCTATTGGATATATATCAAAACAATTGTTATATTTTTATTGCTTGCCTCACAAAGAAATAAAAAAGAACCCAAAAGTTGGTCTAAAGGTTTGTGTTTGTAAAAAATAAATAAAAGTTTAAATTGCCAAAACTAAAAACTGAAGTGACTTGCGGCCTCTCTCGGCAATATTATAAACACTTGTCCTTAACCTTTTATATGGTGATATAGAGGGCCCCGAAAAGTTTAATTTAATGTATTATAATATAAATTTTTACAAAGTTAGCAATTTAAAAAAATTCATAAACTGCACTTTTTGGGTAGGAAAATTTTCATCAAAAATTTCAAAAAAAACATTTAGTTGATACTGTGCCACGAAGAACTTACCGAGTCCCTTACACTAACCTGAAAATATTACAGTTGTAGATGTAATGGTTATTGAGAAAAATGGAATCAAAAGTTGAAAATTTTCCAAAAATTATTAATTTTGTAAAAAAAGTCAACTTTTTTGCTATTGGAAATACGTCAAAACAATTGTTATATTTTTATTGCTTGCCTCACAAAGAAATAAAAAAGACCCCAAAAGTTGGTCTAAAGGTTTGTGTTTGTAAGAAATAAATAAAACTCAAAACTGAAGTGACTTTGGCAGCCTCTCGCGGCATTATTATAAACACTTGTTATTTACCTTTTATATTGGTGATATAGAGGGCACCGAGAAGTTTAATTTAATGTATTATAAAACATATTTTTACAAAGTTAAGTTTAACCGAACATTCAAACGGACTAGAGACCAAAGATAGTTTTTTCCGCAATTATGTGTATTTTTTTAACCGAACATTCAAACGGAATACAGACCTAAGCGAAATTTTTCATGATTAAATTTAACCCAGGAATGCGAATAAATTATATGTGTTGAACGACGCGCCACGAAATCCGGTCAATAACCTCGGCCGGTATTGGGATTCTTATCTAAGCTCTTCTGAAAACGGCAGCGGCCATTATTAAGTCCCCGACTGTACATGAGTCCCCTCTAGAAGCATTGGTGCACGTGCCATAGGCGTACCATTAATGGAGATTTTTTAAATTAACATTTTTGTTTTCCTTGTGGTATTTTTTATTTTTAACACATTATTTTTCTCAAAAAAGTATGTTTAGTCAAAAATCCATTGTATATATTATAATAAAAATAAATATATTTCTAGGAATCCTCAAATCAATTAAAAATTGAACATTAATTTTTCTAAACCAGTAAATAATAAATTAAGGTGAGAAAAAATTAATAAAAACAAATAAGTCATAATTAGTAAGGCTGACAAATAGTCCTCTCTAACGATGTGTCACACGCCCCCTTTATGTCAGTGGTGCACCTTTTATAGGCACTTAAATAAATGAAAGGTGTGGAAAAAAACATTTTTTTGTTGTTTCCTGAATTTTATAGTACTATATGTCTTCTTTTAAAACTTATTTGTAAAGCTAAAAAAAATACCTTTTCAACGATATACATCACTCCCCCTCAAAGTATCGGTATATCTTGCATAAAGGTACGAAAAATGGTTAAATTTCTATATATCCAGATACTGCGTTTAATGAAAGAAGCAACACATTGTTTTCTCCAAAAAGTATGTTTGGTTTTAAAACTCACATCATAGCGAAGGTCTCTGCAAAAATTTAGCTTGTCTTATTCCGCAGGGAAAGTCTAATTTTCCTGGGCCAATGCTTACCGTCGTTCTTCGACAGATGACTGCCCTCTGCGTTTCTAAGTATCATGCTTAGCTCGCCAACGGAATCGTCATAGGGGGGTGGACTAACATCTGTGGGTCGATGGGCGTCTGGAAGTGGATTGATGATTGGGGGCGGCTCAGTATTTGTATTAATCCCGTCTAATAAAAAAATCAGGAAATTTAATCAAATTCAGGCCTCAATGCTTAATATTCTGTAAATAGTTGTTTGTTTGGTAATTTGTAGGGTATTTTAAGAAAAAGCTGCAAAAAGGGTATATTTTAGCTCACACTACTACTATCCGATAGTAGTGTGAGCTATGGTGATCCTAATTTTTTTGAGAAAAAAGAAGTTGCTCCGATTTCAAAATGTTTTATATATCTTTGCGTTTCAGATGAGTTTAAAACTTTTTTGTCGCGCCGTCTGTCTGTCTGTCTATCTGGAACGACCAACGCGCATAACTCAAAAACCACTTGCCTGATTTAAATGAAATTTGGTACCTAGGCTGGGTCTTGGGTTGAGATGGTACCATTTAAAAATGAAGAAAATCCACTGAACACAAGCCAAATAAAGGGATAGATTTAAAAAATTTGAGTTTATGTGAAAATATGGCGTGTGTGATATCAAACGAAAGGTTATTGAGTCTGGAGTTAAACAAAATACATTTTAGTTTATTTTTAAAAAATGGTGGGGGTAGATTTCAAAAATTAGAGTTTAAGTGAAAATATGGCGTGTGTGATATCAAACGAAAGGTAATTGGGTCTGGAGTTAAACAAAATACATTTTGGTTTTTTTTAAAGGGTGGGGGTAGTTTTCAAAAATTAGAGTTTTGTCAAAGCATGGATTGTGTGGTATCAAACGAAATGTAATTGAGTCTGGAGTTGAATAAAATAAACTTCAGTTTTTAGTTATATTAGCTCACACTTACACTATAACCATAGTACCTAGTGTGAGCTTAGGTGCCCATATATTGGCAGAGGATTTTTATATTTGGCATGGTGATACCTAACACCCAAAGCTAAATTTTTATTCGAGGATCCCCGATTTTCCCGGTTCAGAATCCAAGATGGTGGCTGCCAAAGTTAAAAAAATATATAATTTCCTGTTTTGATGGATTTATTTTAAGGGGGACCTGCTCAAAATAAAACTGTAAAAAAAAATTACACCTGTCTCTTCAAAACAAAATAGCGGCTATATTTCGAAAAATTAGTTCTTCGATATTTCCTTTAATTTTTGTGCAATATTTATTTTTACCGCCTCCTATTAAAGCTATTAACTAGCTCACTAAACTTACTGAAATAAGAAATTATGTTCCCCAGCCGACACAAAGATGGCACTTAATATGTCAAAAATAAAAGAGACCTTCATAACTTATAGACCAAATTTAATTTTTACAAATAGATATTTTGGATTTTATCACGAGTAACCCAACTTTTTCAAGTATTTATAAAAAATTACGATGTGACATTCAGCATTCAAGATGGCGACCGAAGTGTAGATAAAAAAGTTATTTTTTAATTCTTGTTTGACAAAACTAGTGTTGCCGTGTAGTATATCAATTTGTACTAAATAAGGGTCGCCGATTTTAAAAATTTCATAATAAATGACAAATCCCTAATATAGTTCAAGATGGCAGCGTTCAAAATATAAAAACGACTGTATTTTTTTGGTCTGGTAAATAAATTAATAAAAATTTACTCTACTAGAAAAATGATTTTACGACAATCTTTCATTATAAACTAACTTATTTAAAAAATTTTTCTTTGACTTTTTAAAAAATATAGTAAAATATTTATTAAAACTTATTTAACTACTTATTTTAATTTAAAAAACGCAGTAAGCGTTGATCTGGCCTGAAAGAAGAGCAGTCGTATGTCACGGATTAGTTTGTTTCTTTGTATTTGTAATCGATCTTTTCATTGATCGATATGTATAGCAGTTTATTCTTGCCTGCTATTGTTCCGGTTTCTCTCGTATCTCGGTAGATGGCGCTTCTTGCGAGAGTCGGGACAAAACCGTCTAATTAACTTGGATAAGAGTGTCATATTGACCAAGCGGTGTTCTGAGGAGTCCCATAAGGACGAAACTGTCAACACTTAATAGGTGTCCATTAGATTTTGGACCCCCGTGAGGTTAAGCGTTAAGCTTTCAAGCTACCCAATTTTGTAAAAAAAGTCAACTTTTTTGCTATTGGAAATACGTCAAAACAATTGTTATATTTTTATTGCTTGCCTCACAAAGAAATAAAAAAGACCCCAAAAGTTGGTCTAAAGGTTTGTGTTTGTAAGAAATAAATAAAACTCAAAACTGAAGTGACTTTGGCAGCCTCTCGCGGCATTATTATAAACACTTGTCATTTACCTTTTATATTGGTGATATAGAGGGCACCGAGAAGTTTAATTTAATGTATTATAAAACATATTTTTACAAAGTTAAGTTTTTTAACCGAACATTCAAAGGGACTAGAGACCAAAGCTAGTTTTTTCCGCAATTATGTGTATTTTTTTAACCGAACATTCAAACGGAATACAGACCTAAGCGAAATTTTTCATGATTAAATTTAACCCAGGAATGCGAATAAATTATATGTGTTGAACGACGCGCCACGAAATCCGGTCAATAACCTCGGCCGGTATTGGGATTCTTATCTAAGCTCTTCTGAAAACGGCAGCGGCCATTATTAAGTCCCCGACTGTACATGAGTCCCCTCTAGAAGCATTGGTGCACGTGCCATAGGCGTACCATTAATGGAGACATTTTTTAAATTAACATTTTTGTTTTCCTTGTGGTATTTTTTATTTTTAACACATTATTTTTCTCAAAAAAGTATGTTTAGTCAAAAATCCATTGTATATATTATAATAAAAATAAATATATTTCTAGAAATCCTCAAATCAATTAAAAATTGAACATTAATTTTTCTAAACCAGTAAATAATAAATTAAGGTGAGAAAAAATTAATAAAAACAAATAAGTCATAATTAGTAAGGCTGACAAATAGTCCTCTCTAACGATGTGTCACACGCCCCCTTTATGTCAGTGGTGCACCTTTTATAGGCACTTAAATAAATGAAAGGTGTAAAAAAAAACATTTTTTTTGTTGTTTCCTGAATTTTATAGTACTATATGTCTTCTTTTAAAACTTATTTGTAAAGCTAAAAAAAATACCTTTTCAACGATATACATCACTCCCCCTCAAAGTATCAGTATATCTTGCATAAAGGTACGAAAAATGGTTAAATTTCTATATATCCAGATACTGCGTTTAATGAAAGAAGCAACACATTGTTTTCTCCAAAAAGTATGTTTGGTTTTAAAACTCACATCATAGCGAAGGTCTCTGCAAAAATTTAGCTTGTCTTATTCCGCAGGGAAAGTCTAATTTTCCTGGGCCAATGCTTACCGTCGTTCTTCGACAGATGACTGCCCTCTGCGTTTCTAAGTATCATGCTTAGCTCGCCAACGGAATCGTCATTGGGGGGTGGACTAAAATCTGTGGGTCGATGGGCGTCTGGAAGTGGATCGATGATTGGGGGCGGCTCAGTATTTGTATTAATCCCGTCTAATAAAAAAATCAGGAAATTTATCAAATTCAGGCCTCAATGCTTAATATTCTGTAAATAGTTGTTTGTTTGGTAATTTGTAGGGTATTTTAAGAAAAAGCTGCAAAAAGGGTATATTTTAGCTCACACTACTACTATCCGATAGTAGTGTGAGCTATGGTGATCCTAATTTTTTTAAGAAAAAAGAAGTTGCTCCGATTTCAAAATTTTTTATATATCTTTGCGTTTCAGATGATTTTAAAACTTTTTTGTCGCGCCGTCTGTCTGTCTGTCTATCTGGAACGACCAACGCGCATAACTCAAAAACCACTTGCCTGATTTAAATGAAATTTGGTACCTAGGCTGGGTCTTGGGTCGAGATGGTACCATTTAAAAATGAAGAAAATCCACTGAACACAAGCCAAATAAAGGGATAGATTTAAAAAATTTGAGTTTATGTGAAAATATGGCGTGTGTGATATCAAGCGAAAGGTTATTGAGTCTGGAGTTAAACAAAATACATTTTAGTTTATTTTTAAAAAATGGTGGGGGTAGATTACAAAAATTAGAGTTTAAGTGAAAATATGGCGTGTGTGATATCAAACGAAAGGTAATTGGGTCTGGAGTTAAACAAAATACATTTTGGTTTTTTTTAAAGGGTAAGGGTAGTTTTCAAAAATTAGAGTTTTGTCAAAGCATGGATTGTGTGGTATCAAACGAAATGTAATTGAGTCTGGAGTTGAATAAAATAAACTTCAGTTTTTAGTTATATTAGCTCACACTTACACTATAACCATAGTACCTAGTGTGAGCTTAGGTGCCCATATATTGGCAGAGGATTTTTATATTTGGCATGGTGATACCTAACACCCAAAGCTAAATTTTTATTCGAGGATCCCCGATTTTCCCGGTTCAGAATCCAAGATGGTGGCTGCCAAAGTTAAAAAAATATATAATTTCCTGTTTTGATGGATTTATTTTAAGGGGGACCTGCTCAAAATAAAACTGTAAAAAAAAATTACACCTGTCTCTTCAAAACAAAATAGCGGCTATATTTCGAAAAATTAGTTCTTCGATATTTCCTTTAATTTTTGTGCAATATTTATTTTTACCGCCTCCTATTAAAGCTATTAACTAGCTCACTAAACTTACTGAAATAAGAAATTATGTTCCCCAGCCGACACAAAGATGGCACTTAATATGTCAAAAATAAAAGAGACCTTCATAACTTATAGACCAAATTTAATTTTTACAAATAGATATTTTGGATTTTATCACGAGTAACCCAACTTTTTCAAGTATTTATAAAAAATTACGATGTGACATTCAGCATTCAAGATGGCGACCGAAGTGTAGATAAAAAAGTTATTTTTTAATTCTTGTTTGACAAAACTAGTGTTGCCGTGTAGTATATCAATTTGTACTAAATAAGGGTCGCCGATTTTAAAAATTTCATAATAAATGACAAATCCCTAATATAGTTCAAGATGGCAGCGTTCAAAATATAAAAACGACTGTATTTTTTTGGTCTGGTAAATAAATTAATAAAAATTTACTCTACTAGAAAAATGATTTTACGACAATCTTTCATTATAAACTAACTTATTTAAAAATTTTTCTTTGACTTTTTAAAAAATATAGTAAAATATTTATTAAAACTTATTTAACTACTTATTTTAATTTAAAAAACGCAGTAAGCGTTGATCTGGCCTGAAAGAAGAGCAGTCGTATGTCACGGATTAGTTTGTTTCTTTGTATTTGTAATCGATCTCTTCATTGATCGATATGTATAGCAGTTTATTCTTGCCTGCTATTGTTCCGGTTTCTCTCGTATCTCGGTAGATGGCGCTTCTTGCGAGAGTTTTCTCACTATTTACATAGGAGTCGGGACAAAACCGTCTAATTAACTTGGATAAGAGTGTCACATTGACCAAGCGGTGTTCTGAGGAGTCCCATAAGGACGAAACTGTCAACACTTAATAGGTGTCCATTAGATTTTGGACCCCCGTGAGGTTAAGCGTTAAGCTTTCAAGCTACCCAATTTTGTAAAAAAAGTCAACTTTTTTGCTATTGGAAATACGTCAAAACAATTGTTATATTTTTATTGCTTGCCTCACAAAGAAATAAAAAAGACCCCAAAAGTTGGTCTAAAGGTTTGTGTTTGTAAGAAATAAATAAAACTCAAAACTGAAGTGACTTTGGCAGCCTCTCGCGGCATTATTATAAACACTTGTCATTTACCTTTTATATTGGTGATATAGAGGGCACCGAGAAGTTTAATTTAATGTATTATAAAACATATTTTTACAAAGTTAAGTTTTTTAACCGAACATTCAAAGGGACTAGAGACCAAAGCTAGTTTTTTCCGCAATTATGTGTATTTTTTTAACCGAACATTCAAACGGAATACAGACCTAAGCGAAATTTTTCATGATTAAATTTAACCCAGGAATGCGAATAAATTATATGTGTTGAACGACGCGCCACGAAATCCGGTCAATAACCTCGGCCGGTATTGGGATTCTTATCTAAGCTCTTCTGAAAACGGCAGCGGCCATTATTAAGTCCCCGACTGTACATGAGTCCCCTCTAGAAGCATTGGTGCACGTGCCATAGGCGTACCATTAATGGAGACATTTTTTAAATTAACATTTTTGTTTTCCTTGTGGTATTTTTTATTTTTAACACATTATTTTTCTCAAAAAAGTATGTTTAGTCAAAAATCCATTGTATATATTATAATAAAAATAAATATATTTCTAGAAATCCTCAAATCAATTAAAAATTGAACATTAATTTTTCTAAACCAGTAAATAATAAATTAAGGTGAGAAAAAATTAATAAAAACAAATAAGTCATAATTAGTAAGGCTGACAAATAGTCCTCTCTAACGATGTGTCACACGCCCCCTTTATGTCAGTGGTGCACCTTTTATAGGCACTTAAATAAATGAAAGGTGTAAAAAAAAACATTTTTTTGTTGTTTCCTGAATTTTATAGTACTATATGTCTTCTTTTAAAACTTATTTGTAAAGCTAAAAAAAATACCTTTTCAACGATATACATCACTCCCCCTCAAAGTATCGGTATATCTTGCATAAAGGTACGAAAAATGGTTAAATTTCTATATATCCAGATACTGCGTTTAATGAAAGAAGCAACACATTGTTTTCTCCAAAAAGTATGTTTGGTTTTAAAACTCACATCATAGCGAAGGTCTCTGCAAAAATTTAGCTTGTCTTATTCCGCAGGGAAAGTCTAATTTTCCTGGGCCAATGCTTACCGTCGTTCTTCGACAGATGACTGCCCTCTGCGTTTCTAAGTATCATGCTTAGCTCGCCAACGGAATCGTCATTGGGGGGTGGACTAAAATCTGTGGGTCGATGGGCGTCTGGAAGTGGATCGATGATTGGGGGCGGCTCAGTATTTGTATTAATCCCGTCTAATAAAAAAATCAGGAAATTTATCAAATTCAGGCCTCAATGCTTAATATTCTGTAAATAGTTGTTTGTTTGGTAATTTGTAGGGTATTTTAAGAAAAAGCTGCAAAAAGGGTATATTTTAGCTCACACTACTACTATCCGATAGTAGTGTGAGCTATGGTGATCCTAATTTTTTTAAGAAAAAAGAAGTTGCTCCGATTTCAAAATTTTTTATATATCTTTGCGTTTCAGATGATTTTAAAACTTTTTTGTCGCGCCGTCTGTCTGTCTGTCTATCTGGAACGACCAACGCGCATAACTCAAAAACCACTTGCCTGATTTAAATGAAATTTGGTACCTAGGCTGGGTCTTGGGTCGAGATGGTACCATTTAAAAATGAAGAAAATCCACTGAACACAAGCCAAATAAAGGGATAGATTTAAAAAATTTGAGTTTATGTGAAAATATGGCGTGTGTGATATCAAGCGAAAGGTTATTGAGTCTGGAGTTAAACAAAATACATTTTAGTTTATTTTTAAAAAATGGTGGGGGTAGATTACAAAAATTAGAGTTTAAGTGAAAATATGGCGTGTGTGATATCAAACGAAAGGTAATTGGGTCTGGAGTTAAACAAAATACATTTTGGTTTTTTTTAAAGGGTAAGGGTAGTTTTCAAAAATTAGAGTTTTGTCAAAGCATGGATTGTGTGGTATCAAACGAAATGTAATTGAGTCTGGAGTTGAATAAAATAAACTTCAGTTTTTAGTTATATTAGCTCACACTTACACTATAACCATAGTACCTAGTGTGAGCTTAGGTGCCCATATATTGGCAGAGGATTTTTATATTTGGCATGGTGATACCTAACACCCAAAGCTAAATTTTTATTCGAGGATCCCCGATTTTCCCGGTTCAGAATCCAAGATGGTGGCTGCCAAAGTTAAAAAAATATATAATTTCCTGTTTTGATGGATTTATTTTAAGGGGGACCTGCTCAAAATAAAACTGTAAAAAAAAATTACACCTGTCTCTTCAAAACAAAATAGCGGCTATATTTCGAAAAATTAGTTCTTCGATATTTCCTTTAATTTTTGTGCAATATTTATTTTTACCGCCTCCTATTAAAGCTATTAACTAGCTCACTAAACTTACTGAAATAAGAAATTATGTTCCCCAGCCGACACAAAGATGGCACTTAATATGTCAAAAATAAAAGAGACCTTCATAACTTATAGACCAAATTTAATTTTTACAAATAGATATTTTGGATTTTATCACGAGTAACCCAACTTTTTCAAGTATTTATAAAAAATTACGATGTGACATTCAGCATTCAAGATGGCGACCGAAGTGTAGATAAAAAAGTTATTTTTTAATTCTTGTTTGACAAAACTAGTGTTGCCGTGTAGTATATCAATTTGTACTAAATAAGGGTCGCCGATTTTAAAAATTTCATAATAAATGACAAATCCCTAATATAGTTCAAGATGGCAGCGTTCAAAATATAAAAACGACTGTATTTTTTTGGTCTGGTAAATAAATTAATAAAAATTTACTCTACTAGAAAAATGATTTTACGACAATCTTTCATTATAAACTAACTTATTTAAAAATTTTTCTTTGACTTTTTAAAAAATATAGTAAAATATTTATTAAAACTTATTTAACTACTTATTTTAATTTAAAAAACGCAGTAAGCGTTGATCTGGCCTGAAAGAAGAGCAGTCGTATGTCACGGATTAGTTTGTTTCTTTGTATTTGTAATCGATCTCTTCATTGATCGATATGTATAGCAGTTTATTCTTGCCTGCTATTGTTCCGGTTTCTCTCGTATCTCGGTAGATGGCGCTTCTTGCGAGAGTTTTCTCACTATTTACATAGGAGTCGGGACAAAACCGTCTAATTAACTTGGATAAGAGTGTCACATTGACCAAGCGGTGTTCTGAGGAGTCCCATAAGGACGAAACTGTCAACACTTAATAGGTGTCCATTAGATTTTGGACCCTCGTGAGGTTAAGCGTTAAGCTTTCAAGCTACCCAATTTTGTAAAAAAAGTCAACTTTTTTGCTATTGGAAATACGTCAAAACAATTGTTATATTTTTATTGCTTGCCTCACAAAGAAATAAAAAAGACCCCAAAAGTTGGTCTAAAGGTTTGTGTTTGTAAGAAATAAATAAAACTCAAAACTGAAGTGACTTTGGCAGCCTCTCGCGGCATTATTATAAACACTTGTCATTTACCTTTTATATTGGTGATATAGAGGGCACCGAGAAGTTTAATTTAATGTATTATAAAACATATTTTTACAAAGTTAAGTTTTTTAACCGAACATTCAAACGGACTAGAGACCAAAGCTAGTTTTTTCCGCAATTATGTGTATTTTTTTAACCGAACATTCAAACGGAATACAGACCTAAGCGAAATTTTTCATGATTAAATTTAACCCAGGAATGCGAATAAATTATATGTGTTGAACGACGCGCCACGAAATCCGGTCAATAACCTCGGCCGGTATTGGGATTCTTATCTAAGCTCTTCTGAAAACGGCAGCGGCCATTATTAAGTCCCCGACTGTACATGAGTCCCCTCTAGAAGCATTGGTGCACGTGCCATAGGCGTACCATTAATGGAGACATTTTTTAAATTAACATTTTTGTTTTCCTTGTGGTATTTTTTATTTTTAACACATTATTTTTCTCAAAAAAGTATGTTTAGTCAAAAATCCATTGTATATATTATAATAAAAATAAATATATTTCTAGAAATCCTCAAATCAATTAAAAATTGAACATTAATTTTTCTAAACCAGTAAATAATAAATTAAGGTGAGAAAAAATTAATAAAAACAAATAAGTCATAATTAGTAAGGCTGACAAATAGTCCTCTCTAACGATGTGTCACACGCCCCCTTTATGTCAGTGGTGCACCTTTTATAGGCACTTAAATAAATGAAAGGTGTAAAAAAAAACATTTTTTTTGTTGTTTCCTGAATTTTATAGTACTATATGTCTTCTTTTAAAACTTATTTGTAAAGCTAAAAAAAATACCTTTTCAACGATATACATCACTCCCCCTCAAAGTATCGGTATATCTTGCATAAAGGTACGAAAAATGGTTAAATTTCTATATATCCAGATACTGCGTTTAATGAAAGAAGCAACACATTGTTTTCTCCAAAAAGTATGTTTGGTTTTAAAACTCACATCATAGCGAAGGTCTCTGCAAAAATTTAGCTTGTCTTATTCCGCAGGGAAAGTCTAATTTTCCTGGGCCAATGCTTACCGTCGTTCTTCGACAGATGACTGCCCTCTGCGTTTCTAAGTATCATGCTTAGCTCGCCAACGGAATCGTCATAGGGGGGTGGACTAAAATCTGTGGGTCGATGGGCGTCTGGAAGTGGATCGATGATTGGGGGCGGCTCAGTATTTGTATTAATCCCGTCTAATAAAAAAATCAGGAAATTTATCAAATTCAGGCCTCAATGCTTAATATTCTGTAAATAGTTGTTTGTTTGGTAATTTGTAGGGTATTTTAAGAAAAAGCTGCAAAAAGGGTATATTTTAGCTCACACTACTACTATCCGATAGTAGTGTGAGCTATGGTGATCCTAATTTTTTTAAGAAAAAAGAAGTTGCTCCGATTTCAAAATTTTTTATATATCTTTGCGTTTCAGATGATTTTAAAACTTTTTTGTCGCGCCGTCTGTCTGTCTGTCTATCTGGAACGACCAACGCGCATAACTCAAAAACCACTTGCCTGATTTAAATGAAATTTGGTACCTAGGCTGGGTCTTGGGTCGAGATGGTACCATTTAAAAATGAAGAAAATCCACTGAACACAAGCCAAATAAAGGGATAGATTTAAAAAATTTGAGTTTATGTGAAAATATGGCGTGTGTGATATCAAGCGAAAGGTTATTGAGTCTGGAGTTAAACAAAATACATTTTAGTTTATTTTTAAAAAATGGTGGGGGTAGATTACAAAAATTAGAGTTTAAGTGAAAATATGGCGTGTGTGATATCAAACGAAAGGTAATTGGGTCTGGAGTTAAACAAAATACATTTTGGTTTTTTTTAAAGGGTGGGGGTAGTTTTCAAAAATTAGAGTTTTGTCAAAGCATGGATTGTGTGGTATCAAACGAAATGTAATTGAGTCTGGAGTTGAATAAAATAAACTTCAGTTTTTAGTTATATTAGCTCACACTTACACTATAACCATAGTACCTAGTGTGAGCTTAGGTGCCCATATATTGGCCGAGGATTTTTATATTTGGCATGGTGATACCTAACACCCAAAGCTAAATTTTTATTCGAGGATCCCCGATTTTCCCGGTTCAGAATACAAGATGGTGGCTGCCAAAGTTAAAAAAAATATATAATTTCCTGTTTTGATGGATTTATTTTAAGGGGGACTTGCTCAAAATAAAACTGTAAAAAAAAATTACACCTGTCTCTTCAAAACAAAATAGCGGCTATATTTCGAAAAATTAGTTCTTCGATATTTCCTTTAATTTTTGTGCCATATTTATTTTTACCGCCTCCTATTAAAGCTATTAACTAGCTCACTAAACTTACTGAAATAAGAAATTATGTTCCCCAGCCGACACAAAGATGGCACTTAATATGTCAAAAATAAAAGAGACCTTCATAACTTATAGACCAAATTTAATTTTTACAAATAGATATTTTGGATTTTATCACGAGTAACCCAACTTTTTCAAGTATTTATAAAAAATTACGATTTGACATTTAGCATTCAAGATGGCGACCGAAGTGTAGATAAAAAAGTTATTTTTTAATTCTTGTTTCACAAAACTAGTGTTGCCGTGTATTATATCAATTTATACTAAATAAGGGTCGCCGATTTTAAAAATTTCATAATAAATGACAAATCCCTAATATAGTTCAAAATATAAAAACGACTGTATTTTTTTGGTCTGGTAAATAAATTAATAAAAATTTACTCTACTAGAAAAATGATTTTACGACAATCTTTCATTATAAACTAACTTATTTAAAAATTTTTCTTTGACTTTTTAAAAAATATAGTAAAATATTTATTAAAACTTATTTAACTACTTATTTTAATTTAAAAAACGCAGTAAGCGTTGATCTGGCCTGAAAGAAGAGCTGTCGTATGTCACGGATTAGTTTGTTTCTTTGTATTTGTAATCGATCTTTTCATTGATCGATATGTATAGCAGTTTATACTTGCCTGCTATTGTTCCGGTTTCTCTCGTAGATGGCGCTTCTTGCGAGAGTTTTCTCACTATTTACATAGGAGTCGGGACAAAACCGTCTAATTAACTTGGATAAGGACGAAACTGTCAACACTTAATAGGTGTCCATTAGATTTTGGACCCCCGTGAGGTTAAGCGTTAAGCTTTCAAGCTACCCACGGCAAAATATGAGACAAACAAAAACTCCTTTTAACCCGATTAGCCATGAAAGTTATTTGATTTTTAAATTCACGGGTATCAAATTTCACGTTTGTTACTTATTTTCTGTTCGTACAAAAAATCTTGTTCGGAACCCTGGTACTGGCGTGAAGAACATTATACTTCACGTCCTTGGTACAAAAATACCTATTTTGATCTTCTTTGATACGATCAGTAAGAACTTTTTATTATTTTGTGAATTAGATATTATTTGGTATTCCTTGGGCGGTCTCTCTCTTATTTGGTATTCCTTGGGCGGTATTCCTTGGGCTATGCTATTCTGTTTTTGTAAGAAAAATTGGATTTTTCCGTGGTCGTGGAAAATTTGTATATTAAATCTCAAAATTAAATACAAAATTATCAATTTGTTAAAAACAAAATGCCAACAAGTAAACTGCAAATTCAGAAATCGCGTGATTTCCTACGATTTCCAAAAAATCGCAGTAGTTCTTGCAATTTCCCAGAAATCGATGATTACTTTCCTAAGAAAAATGAGATTGTCCTGGGATTTTGTCAGTCGCGCAAGTACGTCAAAAATTTGCCAAGTGATTGACATATGTTATGCCAACTGAAAAGTTGTGTACAAAATTTTACGTACAAGCATACCTTCTAAAATATCCGCAATTTCCTGTGTGTTTTCAAATCCGTTGTAACTATTATGATCTTCATCATCAAAACGTCCACTGCACCCTGCAACATAAAAAAGAAAAACAGAAGGATTGATATTTACACTTTTGGGACCACTTTTCAAAGTTGGTTATGGCGGACAACGCGTCACATGATTCTGGCAGCCAAGGATTAAAAAAAAAGCAATTAAACCGTCAACTTTTACAAGTGGCCCCATAAAATCGCTTTATAGCTCAACATTTAGAATTTTCTGTTACCGATTTTGACCTTTATTATATTTTGGTAAAAGAAAAATTTGTAGATAATTTAATTCTCTACAATTTTGGGTTTATCAATATTTTTGATAAATAGTATATTACATAACAAGAGAAACTGAAAAATTTAACACAAGCGCGAATATTGTGAACGAGGCGCTAGCCATACCCTTGACAGTGGGAAAGAAGAATTATAGAGATCAGTTGGATGGCTTGGTCGAGTTAATACCCTGAGAGTTTCTCGTTCTGTATTGAGACACCACACAGATGCATGGATAGAAGTTTTCCGAAAATTTATGTATGGTCTTTGGTGGCTTAGTGAGAGAGCGTTTGCGTCTCGGTTTGCGTACAGAGCAAGAGATTCCGGGTTTGAGTCCCGGCCCACAATGGGTTATATGGCGGAGCTAATACGACATTAGCCCTATTTATGTTTTTTAAATTATGTTAACCAAACCCACCCAAATGTATTGCAGATAGTCCAGTTAATAAATAAAATGCAACTGATAAAAAAAGTCTTAATGTACTTCTCTGTAACAGAGCCCCAAAGTTGAAAAATATTTTGGGATAAAAATTTATCTATTTTTACAGTATTATTAAATAAAAAAAATGACAACACAAACAGCACTTTTTGGGTATATGGGTATAAAGTGGGCATAAGCAGTAACTGCACTTTTAAAAACGATTAGTAATTTCCTAATTCCAAAACCCTTCTTATGGTTAAAATTTTTGAAATACATTAATTATATTTTCGTCTCTATTTTTTTTTTTGTAAAGCTTGCAGAAACAAGTTTAGCAAGGCTTAGTAAAATCTCCACCAGAATATTAGAGAGAGAGGTCTATTTGACTAAAAAAACAAAAAATTTGCTGCCCCTTGCTGCCCCTGTTTTTTAGGGGTAGCCCTAAACACTGTCATGTATGTGGTCTTTATACAATTAGTGTATCAGCCAAATGGAATAAATTCGACAGAGGATTGAATTTAGATTAGTCTGAAAAATGCAAAAGTACTTCAACCAAGATTTTTAACGAGCAATATTTCTGTTCGAAATTTTAATGTATAGAGCCCCTGCAAAGGGGTCTACTCGCATAAAACTTTTTTTTTCAAATTAGATGTGGCACCTTGCTCAAAAGCTTATCAAAAAAGAAAAACGATAAACTACTTTTTTTTGACACCTGTCAAATATTAAAAAAAGCTAATCGTTACTTTTTTGCCATTTTTAGATAATAAAAAAAAAATCCTTTTAAGTAAAATTTAATTAAAAAACTTAAGTAAGAAGTTAGTAACATCCCACCTCTTTTGCAACTGGTAGACCCAACTTGTGAAAACATGTTCGAAAGCTTATTAAATAAGAAAAAATATGGTGCGTGATCCTAAACCCCGAAAACCCCTCCACTATCCTTAAAGGTGGAGAGTTTCCAACTTTAGAGCTTTATAATATTGTATCGTCGCTGTAACTATAAGTTCATACCAAATTTAATGTTGATCTACAAGTTGGTCAAAATTGACTTACAAGAGGGACAAGGGCGGCGTCAATTTCACAATTTTAAAAATATAATTAACAATATGATCCCTATCCCCAATAGTCCCTACATACCAATTTTGAACAAAATCGGATATACTTAGATGGTCCCCTTCCACCTCTTCAAAGGGGTAAGGGTTGCCAACTTTAAAGCATTATAATATTGTATTGTATTGGCACTGTAACTTATAATAACTATAAGTCCACAATAATTTTGATGTTGATCGGATATGTACAAGTTGCTCAAAATTGTCCAAGGGGGAGGGAGGCGTTACTTTCACAATTTTAAAAATCTAATTAAAAATTCTTGATCCCCATTCCCAAAAGTCCCTGCATACCAATTTTGAACGATATCAGACAACCTAGATAGTAGCCCCCCCTCCAGCATTTTCAAAGGGGGGGGAGCTGTGAACTTCATAATATCAGTATATTGTATTGTCATCGGAACTTTAAGTGTGTACCAAATTTGAAGTTGATGCGATGTCTAGAAGTGGGTTAAAACTGAGTGTCGCGCTGTGTGCGGCCGAAGACAACTTTTTTCTTTCCTTAATTTCACTTGTCGTTTATGGTTTTAGGCCCTTGCATTATTTGCAATATGGTATTTGAAAAGTATATGAAGTTATTTCGCACCGAAAAGTAACGGAAAAATGTTTAAAGGCTTGGCAAACAGCGCCATCTCCTATAAGCCCGTGCAACCCGTGCTGACGCCTGATGCACTGTAGCCATTTGTGAAGAGCCTAACCCTCTCTACAGCCTAAATCGAAGCGTTGCGTTGAGGCATCGAGTAAATAACCCATATAGAGCTTTACCATATTGAGGGGCAGATGGCGCTGAACTAAATTCGTCTGGTACGCAATATTCAGGGACTGCTAGTACGACTTAGTTACATGTGCGAGTTCCGAGGCTCATGCCTATCATACAAATGCCATTAGATCATAGTAGTTGTCTCTGAATATTGCGTACCAGACTAATTTATTTCAGCGCCATCTGCCCCTCAATATAGTAAAGATCGCCGGTGGCTCCTCTATATGGGTTAATTACTCAATGGTTGAGGAGATGATGAGCTCCGTACTACGTGCCCAATCAGCTATGGCTGCCAAAAATCAGTCTCAACTTTTACTTGTCTTACACTATTATCAATATTTTTTATCATAATCAGACAGGCTAAAAAATACCAGATTACTTCACAAAAATCCACAAACGTTAATTTTTTTTCTGGAATTCGAGGTGAATTCTAAGCCTGGGATTGATTTTGATAAATTCCTGTATTTCACATGGGAACCTTAAGAACAGAACCTAAGACTTACCCTCGAGCCCCATCGCCTGCAACTCAAGTATAATTTCTTCCACGTTTGTGGGTATGAAATTTACTAGTTGAGAGTTCGTAAATAAGTCATCATCATCGGATATCTCCACACTATCTTCTTCCAATTCTAAAATAGGCGAGTAAATTTAGCGAAAAAATCCTCAAAACTTCATAAACTCTAACAAAAAATGCATTTTAATTCACTAGTAGACATGCTTAGTTACAGAAAAAGTCTACTAAAGCTTGATAAGCAAAAGTGGGATTTTCAAGATGACCGTCCTGCTAGACCTAACTAAAAAATAAACAAAAAACATTGAAAACTTTACCCCACCCCTTAAATATTTAACGCTTTCTGATCTCTATTTAAATACTTTTTGTCACTATCATTATCCATTTAACAAACAAAAAACTTCACCCTTTACGACCCCCTCCCTTGACCACCGTATGATTCTTATTTTCTTGAGCTTTCGTTTTAGACTTCCACGGAGTAGATTATGGTCCGAAGGTTAAGTTTTAACTGATGACAAATAATTTTGAAACATTTATCACATCGTTCAAGACCCAGAATAGCTACCCAGGTAGGGGCATAAACCTGTATGATATGCCGCCATCTTAAATATTTCAAAATGCTCAAGATACCCAGAGTGGCATCAACCGGGTCCTTAAAGTAGAGCTCTTGGACTACCAGAATCAGCAATAAAATTTTCTATATACCGCAAATCCAACCTCTTTGAGAATCTTCCTTAATAAGAATGATGTGAATGATGTGCGACAATAAGAACCTCGGTAATGACAAAAATGTAGTACTAAAATTTAAACATTGACCTGAAAGATAACCTAGAATGGATCTTAGACTTACTCGTACACAACATCGGCTCTTTCTCAATTTTAATTTGGTATACTGGTGTCGAAATTACTGGTGGAGGGTTTGTGAATATGTCATCATCATCATTATTCAATAATTCGACAATATCCACTTTCAAAACCGAAATTAAAACTAAACTAAAACTTGCAAATCCAAAATTTTTAACTATGTTATTTCAACTTTTTCTCCTCTGTTAACTTCCTCTATGAATATCTAATTCAATATAATACAGTGTTTCTATACCACTATTAGTCCATGGGCCAGTCCACCTTTCGGTATAATTTGGGGGTAATAATTATTCCTTTTACGGGTACGGGTAGACCTCATAAGATGTCTATCAGCGGAAATGAATCGACCTCTGCCTTCCGTAGATTTCAGGTACTCTCTGACCCGGAGGGTTAGCACCTGTCTACAGTCCCTTTTCCAGGGATACGGGAGAAGACCACAACGGTATGAACGGCGTAAAGGAAGGACCTCAGTACGGCAAACATACCGTAGGCAACCCTTCTTTTTGGGGAAAATACAAAAGAAAAAACACAGCAGAGTCTGACTCATAATGAGTGACTACAAACAGCGTCTGTCCCAGATTGGGCGGCTAAATATAAACTTACCAACACGTCTGGCAAGCGTGGTGTTTTAATGTCACTACCCCTCAATGGGAAAAATCATGGCGACTTTGAAAACGAAAGGGATGGGTCCCTAGATGGGAAGGAAACTCTCCGAATCCCACACCTCTTTTGTTTACATCACAAAATCCTTGCCAGGTTTAAGCAACCACTTCAAGATGGCCATCCTAGTTTTTTAACATCCTGTCAAACCCATCTAACTGCTGTCAAAAGAAAAATTAGTACCCCCAAATTACTTGTATTGACTGTTCTGGCCCATGGACTATATACAGGGTGTCCCAGAACTAATGGTACATGGTTAAACTGTAGATTCCTTGGGTCAAAATATTACGATTTAGCCATACTTACCTTAGTCCAAAAGTTTAAATTAACCGAGATACAGGGTGTTAAACTTTATTTTTTTAATTCGATTTTCTTTAATAACTTTTTTACTAATTAATTTTAATTAGTTTTTTTTAAATTGGCAAGACGATTCCGTTGAAAAATTTGATGCACAGTGTACAGGGTGTTCCTTGGACCACTACCATTGCATAAAAATCAGTATATTTTTTTTGTGCCTCAGTGTATACCAGTTTTTATGTAAAATAATGGTTTTCCCATCCTTTTTATGTAAAAAAGTTATACTTTTTTAAAGTCGCTCAGAGCAACGGTTTTTGAGTTTTTTGCATAAAAATTTTTTATTGCATGTGAGTGATCTGCCTAATTTATGTGTGACAGACATACTTTCTACTAATTAATAATTTTGCACAAAAATTGGGTTTGGTGATTTTTGGGCATGGACAATTTAATTTTGGTTAAAAAAAATAAAAATATTATACAGGGTGTTCTCTGGCTCGGTACCGTTACATTAAAATAGGTCTAACTTTTTTGTTCCTAGGTGTATACAAGATTCTATAAAAGCATTAATTTTTTATTTTTTTTTTAAGTGAAAAAGTTATGGTGTTTAGATGTCGCTTAGAGCAACGGTTTTTAAGATATTTAAATTATAAGTTTTTATTGTATGCGTAAAAGACTTTTGATTAAATTCTTACCCACTTCATACATATTGGCTATAATCAATAATTTTTTATAACATTTTAAGATTGGATGTTTTCTTAGGAAATATTAAGTTAAAAAATATACAGGATGGTTCTTGAATTATCATAAGTGTGTTAAAACAATTGTAAATTATTGTCCGTTATGGCAACTGTGTAGGGCGATGTTTTTAATGAGGAACAAAAACTTCTTCGTATTAATGTTTTTAAAAATGGTAAGTACGTATACTTTATTAATGCAACTATTTTTTTATTGTTTTGAAAGAAAATTATAATTATTAATAAAATTGATATTTTATTATTTATTTTAAAAAATATAAACCAGCAACAAAGTTAAAATTTTAAAATTGACAAATAGTAAATCAAACTTAAAATTGTTTATTATAGTAGGCTTTGAAAATAAAAAACAATAAAATCCAATAAAGTTGTTGTCTGCGTCTATTCTATCAAACTTTCTTAAAACTACAGAACTGTTTGTAAAATTACTTAATAATTAAAATCATATTCTGTTTAAAAACCTGCTTAAGTATACACCGAGGCACAAAAAAAATACACTGATGATTTTAATGCAATGGTAGTGGTCTAAAGAGCACCCTGTACATTGTACATCAACTTTTTCAACGGAATCGTTTTGCAAATTTCGGAAAAACCTACTTGCTGGTTAGATTTTGCAAAAATATTAATTAGTAGAAAGAATTGAAGAAAGTATCATACATAAATTTGGCATTTCACTCACATGCAATAAAAACTTTAAATGCAAAAATCTCAAAACCCGTTGCTCTGAGCGACTTTAAAACAGTATAACTTTTTTACATAAAAAGGATGGGAAAACCATTATTTTACATAAAAACTGGTATACACCGAGGCACAAAAAAAATAAAGTGATTTTAATGCAATGGTAGTAGTCCAAGGAACACCCTGTACATTGTACATCAAAATTTTCAACGGAATCGTCTTGCCAGTTACAAAAAAATTTACACGCTCGTTATTTTTTGCAAAAATATTAATTAGTAAAAAAGTTATTAAAGAAAATCGAATTGAAAAAATAAAGTTTAACACCCTGTATCTCGGTTAGTACGAACTTTTGGACTAAGGTAAGTGTGGCTAAATCGTAATATTTTGACCCAGGGAATCTACAGTTTGACTATGTACCATTAGTTCTGAGACACCCTGTATATATAGTTAAACTTACCTTCTGGTTTCACTTTAACATCATCTACGCTTTTCATCTGCTCACTTCCTATCGTCTCGTTTCTCTCAATAACCAATTGTTTATTATATTCAAGACTTTTCTCTCGTACCACACTAATCTCAACAGCGCTTCCCACCATGTAATTTTCGCTATTTCTTCTAGATTCCTTTCTCACATTTTCTTTTATTAATATATTTTTTTCAGGTTCTTTATTCTCGACAGTTTCATTAACAAGATTTTTATTAAGATCGCATCTCTCCTGACCTAGAACACGTTTGTCTTTTTCTTTGGTGGTTGTTTTTCGTTTCGATGTTGTTTCGTGTTTATCATTATCTAAAACTTTCTTTTTACGACTAGAAAGTGGTTTTTCCTTTTCGTCATCGGTACTTCTTCTTTTGGTCACTGAGTGTTCTTTCTTTTTATCACCGCCTATTTTTTTACCTTTGTCTGTCTTCTTTTGTGTGGTGTCTGCATCCAAAAGCCGGTCTTTCGAACTCATCGGTGCATCCCTTGATTGTTTATCTTTTGTCTTATTTGTGTCTTGTTGCTTTTCATCTGAACTAATTTTTTTATGTTCAGATTTGCTATTAGTCTTAGTACTTCTGCTTCCCTTTTCATCTAAACTGGAGCGTTTATCCCGAGAGTCGACGCTTTTGCGAATTTTCTTAGAGGTATTTTCGGTGTTTTCTATACTATGCCTTCTATTGGTGTGACTATTGCTTGCTGTACTAGAATGTAAGGTTTTACGTAGTTTTTTGGAGCTCTCATGTGACTCTTCTTTGCTATGCCTTCTTTTAGGGATGCTTGAGATTTTGTTTTCTTCAATTAGTGTCTTTTCCGCTTTTTGGTTTTCTTCAAAAATTAAACTATTATTCACAGTTTTGTTCTTTTCGCTTGAGGCTTTACTATTAGTAATATCACTTTTTCTTTTTTTATCTGCAAGCTGCTCAGATGAAGCTTTACTTTTCGAATGACAATGTAATATTGGACTTGTATTGAAGTTTTTACTTCTGTTCTCTGCAGTGTTTTCTACAGTGTTTTTCCTACTGACACTATAAGTGGCATTATTGTTTGCTATGCTAACATTTGAGCTTTTACGTTGTCTCTTTGGGCCCTCGTGTGTATCTTCTTTCCTGTGTATTCTTTTAGAACTGCTGGAGACGTTGTTATCGGGTGCCCTTTAAAAAGAAAATATGCATATCTGAATCCGTTAAGAGTTGAGCACCTTGCTAACTTATTAGCCAAAGTCCATGCAAAAATTACAGACTATGGTCATGTAGACATTTCCATGCTAACTTTGGAATGGATACTGTGCAAAAATGATGTTCAGTTTTACCCTAGATGCTCTATTATATTTTAAAAATTGCCAGACGCCTGTGGTCCTATATTTATACAAATTTTTGGTCCTAACTTCAGGCAAAGAATCGATTCTTTTCGCATGTACAGGGTGTTATTTTATTTATTAAGCCGTCAACTTTATAAAGTGGTTCCAGAATAAACTGAATGTATTATAAGTTAAGCTTTAGACAATAGTGACTGTATCATAACACGAAGATCGAAAAAATTACTTCTGAGGTATGTGTATGTTTACTTTATAATTTTGGGGTCGCTGAAACCGTTTTCCACTCATGTCAGGATTTTCCATAATTTCAAAAAGAAACTAAACTTCCGTTAAAAACTTTAAGTTTTTTCGACAAACCAGTGCTTCCAGATTTTTGGGATACCCTCTATAAAATATGTGCATAGCTTACTAACTAAGCCAACCTTTAGGTTAACTACGAGAGATGGTCAAACCTCAACGCCAAAAATTCTCGATTTAATGGCATTTTAAGTATTTGATTCCTCTAGTAACGCTATAAACCTGCATAAATGTGTTATGAGCAAAGTTTCAAAAATATTTTTTTTGTGACAAAGTAAGTTTAGCAAATTTTTTGATAAAAAAAAATTAGGCCCTTCAGCGCATGCGCTGTTTGAAATAGGCCTTTTATGCTAAACTTACTGTGTTTGAGCGACCCTGTACAAAATTTAAAAGCATTTTTTTTAGAACTATGTTTAATAATAGATATACCGGGGAACCGATTATTGCCGAAAAAGAAAGTAATAAAAACTTCCTTTCCTCAAATAAACATTTCGTTAATATTAAAATATATATGTCAAATCAAAGAAAAACTTGTACTCTTAAAAGTATTTCACAATTCGTTAGTTCTAACCTTTTGAAATATAACAAAAAAAGAATAAAACTTGTATTGTAATTAGATAAACATAAAAAAAATTAAATCAAACAAGTTCAGTCGTTTTTCACTAATTTTATTTTTACAACTACATGTTTCGAGAGCATACGCTCTCATCTTCAGGTTGTACACTGAAAGAAAATTAGGTGAAATAAATGCCTGGTTCCTACAATTATTTATAAAATTAGTAACCTCCCAAAATCAACAAAAGAACAACCTAAACTTAAAACCTAAAAGAATGAAACCTACCTTGATGGAGTTAATCCATCGCCATTGCCTACAATTTACAGCAGCATGTGTAGGTAATTAACTTGTGGAAAAATGAAAATAAAGAAAAAGCAATCAAACAACTGCCTATAAATGTCAAAGATTTATCCCTTCAAAATAACTCATATTCAGTTATTCTCCTCTTACAGAATTAAAGTTTATTTCACCCTTTTTTTGTTCATTATATTTTTTAAGAAAACAAAAAAGAGTAAAAACTTTATTTATTTTTATATGGGTATGACTTTTGGATTGTACTTACCCAAAAAAAAATCAAAAAAAAAGACAAAAAATTCACCTACCCCCTAATGAACATTACTGAGCAAACCCTCCCCCAACGGAAGGGGTTGGTTTTTAATTTAAAAAGACGCATCTAAAAGATCGAAATTCTACTTTAACTTTTCACAAAAAATTTTTGGTTTTTCACACCGTGATGGCGGTTCGACATTTTTGACAGAAGGTTAGAATAGGCAGTTGGTTGGTTCCTCCCTCTTTCACCCGGTTCTAAGTATTGTTTGAACTAGGGGTACTCCATCAAGGACCAGTCTCATCGAACAAAATAGCAAAATAAACTGATCTAAAAACTAAAAAATGAATTTAAAAAAACTAAAACTAGAAAAGTTTGACTATAATGGCGGGTAGTTCACGATTTACGCTAAAACGAAACGAACAGTGCTGCACGAGGGTCCGGAGGGTTGGCTCAAAAGAGAACTTGTAGGTGGCGCTCAGATTAACGTGTCTTAATGGCATACATTAGGCAAAATTAGAATAGGCTGCTGTAAATTATTGTGCTGCTTCTTTGCACATGCTGCTGTAATGTGTTATACTGCTTCATTGCACATGCTGCTGTAAAATTTTTTGAGCCTACAAACTGTAGGCAATGGCGATGGATTAACTCCATCAAGGTAGGTTTCATTCTTTTAGGTTTTAAGTTTAGGTTGTTCTTTTGTTGATTTTGGGAGGTTACTAATTTTATAAATAATTGCAGGAACCGGGCATTTATTTCACCTAATTTTCTTTCAGTGTACAACCTGAAGATGAGAGCGTATGCTCTCGAAACATGTAGTTGTAAAAATAAAACTAGTGGAGAACGACTGAACTTGTTTGATTTATAAATCACCTCCACCCAACATGGATTATTTCTTCAATTTATAAAAAAAATTAGTCAAATCAATGTTTTTGAACAGAAGCTGAAATCTAAACTTTTGATTCCCTGTAAAGTGGATCAAGTACTACAAAATATACGAGCCACGACTCTGTACGGTTTTCAAAAGAATGACCCCCCTCATTTAATTTTTGAGATTTTCAGACCCTGGATTTGGTTCCAGCGACCCGGAAAACATAAGTAAACCACTCAGACCAGTTTTTTTTCGGTTATGGAAAATCCTCACGTTATAGAGTAAAACAGACCACGAATCCGGTTTAAGTGGCCCCCAAAACATAAAGTAAATATACACCCCCACCACGTCAGAGTTTTAGAAAAACTCAAAACATAAATGACCTGTTTTAAGGTTCCTTTATGAGATTATGACAAATCTTGACGTGGTTAAATAAAACGGACCCCAGATTTGGTTTCAGCGGCCCCGAAATTTTAATGGAAACAAACTTGAACCTCAAAAAAAAAATTCTATTTTTTTTGTGGAGCTGTGTAAAATTTTTTCCTTTGTGGTGGGTACTTTTCACTGAAAAATATTTAAAAAAACTTACTCCTCATCTGAATATTCTTGCTTTAATTCAAACGCTGGGGAGTGGCCGTCGTCAGAAGGGGTGGTGAGGTCAATATGTTCTCCTGATGGCAAAGGTTCTCTTTTAAGCCCCTAAGAGAAGTAAAGTAAATCAGAAAATCCTAATCCGTAAATTTTCACCTTCACTCTCGTTGGTTTAAACTATCGTGCGTACCGGTTAATCAATTTTTATGAATTCTTGTTTGTTCTAGCATATAATCGTAGATACTTGGAGAAAAAAAGCTGCTAATATACGTCCAAGCATGACATTCGACACATTTATTTTAATCGATATGACTTGGTTCTCTTTAATTTGTCAACAGGGACTCATTTTTTTTTAAATAGCGGCCGAAAATCATAAAAATAACAACTATAACAATCATCATGAATATAAATGTTTCTAAGTCTCAAAAAATACAGCTTTAAGGTGAGCGGACCTCAAATGACCTTAAAAAAGCCATATTTATGCAAAAAAATGTCTTTACAAAAAAGTTTTTAAATTTGAGGGGGATCTAAGGTTATTTATTCCAGGTCATGGGCCAACAAAATTTATGTTTTGTGTTCCATTTTAACCAATTGGCGGCCGCCCCATCTTGAAATATTTATGATTTAAATTATTTATTTCATGTCAATATTTTTGGAGAAGATCGTCTTTTTATTAGTACCAAATTTGTTGATCTTTGCTCCGATACAATATATATATATATATATATATATATATATATATATATATATATATATATATATATATATAGGAGGTGAGACAATAAAATTATAAGACTGGTGTAAAACATCTACTTTATTTAAATACTAATACAACTTAATGATGTTTCCCATCAATATAGTCCCCTCTCTATCGACGCAGCGTTGCCTGCGTTTTTTTCCAATGTTGGAAGCAATTTTGGAAATCATCAGAAGAGAAGCTGTTAAGAAGTCTTGCCGTTTTTCCCTTGACATGTTTTAATATTTTAAAACGGGTTTCTTTTAACGATGTCTTCACTTTCGGTAAACAGGTAGAAGTCGCAAGAAGACAAATCTGGTGAATATGGTGGGTGGTTAACGATGGGGATATTCTTATTAGCTAAAAACTGCTTAATGGATAGGGCATTGTGGGCCGGTGCATTGTCCTGGTAGAGCAGCCACGCGTTGTTCTTCTACAAACCTGGAAGTTTTTTCCTTGGACGTTCTCTTCGCTACATCAATACTTCCAAATATAAATGTTGGTTAACTGTTTGACCCTCATGCGTCCATTCAATAAACATAACACCCCTAATATCGAAAAGAAAAACAATGAGCATCGCTGTTTTAGATGTGTTGGAGCGCCCTTCTCGTTCATCATCTTTAACTTGTTCACGACCCTCGAAAAAGCTTTTATGCCACATAAAAATCATTGTACAAGACATACACTGCTCCCCGTATACATCCTTTAGCATTCGAAAGCATTCAGTAGCCGTTTTTTTGAGTTTTACTTTAAATCAATACTGTTACAAATTTAAGTATTTAAATTTTATAGTTAGAATTTATTTAGGTTTAGTGTAGTATTAGGTTGACGTATTTTATGGTTGTATTCTTAATCTAGGTTTTAGTTGCGTTATCTGTGACAAACTGGTATGCGAAAGTCTAGAAAAGGGCTGGAATGATTCCGAATCGAACAAGGATGGAAGGGTTCTCGAATAGTAGGCAGCCCTCATATATAAGGCCGGACGTCGTGCAGCAGTCAGTCAGTCACAGATAACGTACTGTAGTGGTCGTGAGATATTAACACGAAGTTAATAGACCGATTATAGTAGTGAATTATTAGCAAGTTATTAGTAAGTTTAGGTGCGTGTTTTTGTACATAATTTGTCGAAATAAATTGACGTATCGTTTTCAACAATTGCGAGTTTTAATTTGTCGTTGTGAACCCGTAACAATTGGTGTCAGAAGTGAGATTAAAAGAAATAAATAGTGCAAAGACTATCCTTACACAGTACCACCGGCTAGGACAATGAAAAAGAAGAACAGTAAGTGATTTTGCCAGAATATTCGGAACTGAATAGTGCAAAGACTACCCTTACATATTACCACCGGATAGGACAATTGGACAGAAAAACAGTAAGTGATTTTTCCAGAATATTCGAAGAAGTTCGATATTGTTTTATTCAAAAACTAAAAGAGATATTTAAGAACCGACTTCGACATTAACTTTACAGTCCAAATATTGATAATTAGAGATTTTCTAGAATATTCTATAACATTCTACGACGTTCTATTCAAAAACTAGAAGAGATATACAAATACCGACTTCGACATTAGATTAATAATTTTAAAAGTAAGAATCAGAAAGAATTTCTAGAACATTCCATCACTTTCTACGACGCTCTATTCGAAAAACAGAAGAAATATCCAAAAAGAGACTTCGACATTAGCTTAGTAATTTCAAAAGTAAGAACTAAAAAGAATTTCTAGAAGATTCCATAACATTCTAGGACGTTCTATTCAAAAACTAGAAGAGATATACAAATACCGACTTCGACAGTAGCTTAGTTATTTTAAAAGTAAGAATTAGAAATTATTTCTGGAATATTCCATAACATTCTACGACGGTCTATTCGAGAACCAAAAGAGATAATCAAAAAGTGACTTCTACATTTGCCTAGTAGCAGAAAGAGTAGCATTTACCAGTATATTATATTATATATATTTAAGAATTGGAAGAGATATTGAAAAACCGACTTTGACATTCGCTTTATAGCCCTAAAATAGACGTTTTAAGTGATTTATCAAGAAGTTGATGCTTACTAGACAAGGATCGGCCAAGATGGAAGATTTAACTAAAATGATGCAGGCTCTAGCAGCTCAAATGGCTCAAAACCAGAACGACATGAAACAGACCATTGAACAAAACCAGGGCGATATGAAACACACCATGGACGACATGAAACACACTATTGAACAAAACCAGAACGATATGAGACAGACATTAGATGGCATGCAAGAAAACTTCGATCAGATAAAGAGCAACTCCGAACAGCTGAGAGAAGAGTTCAAAGCAGCAACTGAAGATCTTAAGGAAGAAATAACTCAAAGAATGCAGAATGTAGAAGAAAAGGTACAAAACCAATTGCAGAATGTAGAAGAAACGGTACAAAACAAATTGCAGAATGTTGAAGAAAAAGTGGAGACCAAGCTACAGAATGTAAGAGAAAAAGTTTTTCAAACAGTGGAAGAAAAGATCCAGGATGTGTCAAAACAGCTTATACAGCTCCAAAAAGAACACAACAAAATGAAAACTCAGGGATGTGTTGTGAATTCCAACCAAAACATTAAGCCTCCAAATTTCGATGGTACGTCTTCCTGGTCTACTTATAAACAACAGTTTGAAGCTGCCGATGCTGCAAATGGTTGGGATGATGAGGAAAAAGCTAGAGCATTGTTAGTAGCTCTACGAGAACCTGCTCTGGGACTTTTACGGTCCATTCCAGTCGAGCAAAAACAGAATTATAACGCTCTAGTGGCAGCGTTAGAAAGAAGGTATGGAGACGAACACTTGCGAAATTTACATTGGTCAGAATTAAATATTCGTCAACAAAGGCCAGGAGAATCATTACAAAAGTATGAAGCAGATATCAGGAGGCTGATGTATTTAGCTTACCCAAAAATGCCAGAAAATTACAGAGATCCCTTCACGGTAGATCGCTTTATTAACGGATTACGAGACACGGACTTAGCAAAGTTACTTCGTCGAGAACGCTTCCATAATAGCAGTGAAGTGTTGATTCGAGCCGTTGAAATCGAATCATCAAATAATATGTCCAGGCCAAAAGTAAGAGCTGTTTCAATTCAGGAGGGAGAAGAAATGAGCAATGGACATGAGGTCAACTCAAAAACGCTAAACCAAATGTTTCAATCACTGATAGAGAAGATTGACTCTTTGAAAGAAAGCAGACGATCCCCTCCAAATGTAAAGTGTTTCAGATGCGGACGTACAGGGCATATACAACGCGATTGTCGCGTCCAAATAATGTCTCGCTCGCCATCTAGCGGGACAGAGTACCGAAGAAGAGATCAGGAAAACTAAAACTAGTCAACGCAGAGGGGCGGGTGTTGGCTAAAGGGAATGTAGCCCCCAAAATTTATTCAATTAAGAGCTTAAAACATACTGCTGACAGTCTTAACATCGACGGACTTATAAATGGAAGACAAGTTAACATAACAGTAGACACTGGTGCTGCCATATCATTGCTTAAGTTCAAAATTGCAACAAGATATAAAATTCGACCAACAGAAAAGAAAATAACACTTAAGACTGTGACTGGAGAATCCGCAGACGTGTTGGGGCAGACAGACATAGACCTACAGCTGGGAAGATTAAAGATTCGCCACACTGTATTGGTTGCCGAAATAGAAGATGAATTTATTTTGGGAATGGACTTGATAAGTAAACATGGATTTGCGTTTGATAATAAACTTAATACCCTAAGATTTGGGAACGAAGAGTTCATTTTGTCAAATAGTCACATCAATAAAGAACCAATAAAGGTGGTGGCAGTATGCACAACAAGACTAGTCGGTAACAGTGAGACCATAATTTTCGGGAGGCTAGAAAGTAAAACATCAAGCTGCGTCGGACTCATAAGCCAACAAAACACACCCAACACCTACCTCGTTGCAAAATCACTAGTTAAAACCGATAAAGACATCCCGATTAGAGTCGCCAATATTTTCCCAAATAGTGTCAAAATTAATAAGGGGGAGGTGGTAGCATTATTTGAACCAGTACAGAAAGTAACAAGATGTGAAGAGCCAACTTCCGAGGATACAAGCAAGTTACCAATGGAGGTACTTCAGCAATTTGAGTCAACTTGGCAACATCTCACTCCAGAAGAATATAGTAAAGCGAGAGAGTTTATAGAAGAACAAAGTAATATCTTCGAAACTAGGAGTAGTTCGGGACGCACAAACCTTATTCAACATGCTATCAACACTGGCGATGCCCAACCGATAAGACAACCCCCAAGAAGACTACCAATGGCCAAGCAAGAAGAAGTTCACAATCTCATTAATAAAATGCTCAGCGACGGTGTTATTGAAGAGTCATCAAGTCCTTGGTCATCTCCTGTGGTGTTGGTCACTAAAAAGGATGGAAGTACTAGATTTTGTGTCGACTACAGGAAACTTAACGATGTGACCAAGAAAGATAGTTACCCACTGCCAAGAATAGACGACACATTAACAACATTGGCAGGATCATATTGGTTTTCTACTCTTGACCTGAAAAGTGGGTATTGGCAAGTAGGAATCTTTGAAAGAGATAAAGAGAAGACTGCATTTTCTGCTGGAAGTGGACTTTATCAGTTTAATGTGATGCCATTTGGCCTGTGCAATGCCCCAGCTACATTTGAAAGACTAATGGAAGTCGTTCTACGAGGCCTTACTTGGAAAACCTGCCTGGTCTATTTGGATGATGTCATAGTAATGGGAAAATTATTTCAAGATCATCTAGATAATTTACGAGAAGTATTCTCAAGAATCAGGAACGCAAATCTTAAATTGAACTCAAAGAAATGTTTTCTGTTCCAAGAAAAAGTTGAGTTCCTGGGTCACGTCGTTTCACGAGAAGGCATCCATACCGACGAAAAGAAGTTACAAGCAATAAAAGAATGGCCTCAACCTCGTGACAAACATGAATTGAGAAGCTTTTTGGGTCTGTGTACATACTACAGACGATTTGTAGAAGGATTCGCCAAAATAGCGTCTCCATTACATAGACTTACAGAAGATAAAGCTTCTTACAAATGGAATACCGAATGTGACCAAGCATTTAGAAGACTAAAAGCAGCATTATGTTCTAGTCCGATTCTTGCATATCCCATTCCAAAAGGAAAATTCATATTAGATACTGATGCGAGCAACGATGGCATAGGAGCAGTACTCTCCCAAGTACAAGATGGAGAAGAACGGGTCATCGAATTTTTCAGCAAGAAGCTATCCAAACCAGAGAGAAATTATTGTGTTACTAGAAAGGAGCTCCTAGCCATAGTTAAATCCGTAGATCACTTTCACAAATATCTCTACGGACAAGAGTTTCTGATTAGAACGGATCATGCTGCGTTACAGTGGCTCATGAAAATGAAACAACCTGAGGGGCAAGTCGCGAGATGGATAGAAAAGCTACAACAATACCATTATCAAATTAAGCACCGAGCGGGAAGGGTGCATAATAATGCAGTGGCATTGTCCAGAAGACCTTGCCCTGAGGATTGTAAACATTGCAGGAAAATTGACCAGAAAGAAGGAATTACCTACGTGCGCCAGATAAAGTTAGAACCAGATGAAGAATGGATGTCGGCTTCGATTAGAACCACAGAACTTAACGACAAAGATGTAGGACCTATCTTGCGATTGAAAGAAGAAAACAAGCCACGACCATCATGGCAAGATATCGCAAACCAAGGGGTGATATTCAAATCACTGTGGGCACAATGGGATTCACTGATAGTAGAGGAAAACATCCTTAAACGTGCCTGGGAAAGTGCCGATGGCCTTACTGTGGTTAATCAAGTAGTGGTTCCTAGGAGCATGGTAGACAATATAATGGCCGAATGCCATGGTGGAAAATCAGGCGCGCACCTAGGCATAAATAAAACCATGGACAAAATTCGAAACCGATTTTATTGGGTCAATTACTTTCAAGATGTGAAAAACTGGTGCCGCCGATGTTCGACTTGTGCAGCCAGCCAAGGTCCCAAAACAAGGTCCAGAGGTCAAATAAAACAATATAACGTAGGTCTACCATTCGAACGCATTGCTATTGATGTGGCCGGACCATTTCCAGAAACTAAAAAAGGCAACAAATACATCCTTGTTGTCATGGATTACTTTAGCAAATGGCCAGAAGTTTTTGCTTTGCCTAACCAAGAGGCCACTACAGTTGCGGAAGTTCTGGTAAATGATGTTTTCAGCCGATTTGGCATTCCTTTGGAACTACATTCAGATCAAGGAAGAAACTTTGAATCGAAGCTCTTCCAGAATCTCTGTGACCTTTTAGGAATACATAAAACACGGACTACGGCTTTACATCCGCAGTCAGATGGCATGGTTGAAAGATTTAATAAAACAATAGAAGAACATCTGTGCAAAGTTGTTGATGAGCACCAAACAGATTGGGACCAATATATTCCATTGTCTTTGATGGCCTATAGAACCGCCATTCACAATACGACAGGAGCTACTCCATCTAGTTTGGTAGAGAACTGCGTTTACCATGTGATATCATGTTTGGTTCACCTGAAGAAGAACACTTAGAGGTTAATGACTATGTCGAACGTTTAAGGCAAAAGCTGCACGATATCCATGAAGTGGTTAGAGAGCGAATAGAAATAGCCAGTGACCGCATGAAAGCGAGATATGACCTGAAAGCAAACTCTTCAGGGTTCAAAGAGAATGATCAAGTCTGGCTATACAATCCTCAACGCAAGAAAGGAAGATCACCTAAGTTGACACCACCATGGGAAGGGCCTTATAAAGTTGTTAAGAGAATTAATGATGTAGTCTACCGGATCCAGAAAAGTCCGAAGTCCAAGATGAAAGTTGTTCATCTAGACAGACTAAAACCTTACCTGGGAAATGTCGATAGAGGCGATCAAACCTGAAGAGGAGGATAGTGTTACAAATTTAAGTATTTAAATTTTATAGTTAGAATTTATTTAGGTTTAGTGTAGTATTAGGTTGACGTATTTTACGGTTGTATTCTTAATCTAGGTTTTAGTTGCGTTATCTGTGACAAACTGGTATGCGAAAGTCTAGAAAAGGGCTGGAATGATTCCGAATCGAACAAGGATGGAAGGGTTCTCGAATAGTAGGCAGCCCTCATATATAAGGCCGGACGTCGTGCAGCAGTCAGTCAGTCACAGATAACGTACTGTAGTGGTCGTGAGATATTAACACGAAGTTAATAGACCGATTATAGTAGTGAATTATTAGCAAGTTATTAGTAAGTTTAAGTGCGTGTTTTTGTACATAATTTGTCGAAATAAATTGACGTATCGTTTTCAACAATTGCGAGTTTTAATTTGTCGATGTGAACCCGTAACAATACGTTGCTCAATTATTTCGCTTGTCGTAATTCCGCCAAGTGAGCTATGACGATCCGCTTCAAACTACTGGGTAAGCCAAACTAGCAGAGGAAAGACGACAAGATTGCGCGCGGTAGTAGAACGCACATCAAGGTGAATAACTCCAACCGCCCGAGGCGTAGTGATGTAAAACCTGTTAGTACGGGGGCCAGACTTAAAATTTAATTGTCACACCTCGTATTTAAAAAAATAACAAGAAAGATAGAAAGATGTAAATAGCAAGTGTAATTGTTAAGAACTTTTTAGGCAGAATTTAATTAGAAAATAAAAGAAGATGAGACAGTATATAAGTAAAAATTAATATACGTGTTATATCTTAAAATATAAATGTTACAGACTAAATATAACAGGAAAATTCTACATTAAAAAGTATTGTTACTGTCAAAAGTGACTTTCATAAATAAAAAAAGTTGTTTTAATAGTGCTAACTTTTCAGAAATCAAGATGCGATTTGCATATTTAATAATATTAGTTTTATTTAATATCTATCCTAGAAATACTCTCCCCGTGTTCAAAAGAAAACCCCACGGTTTCGCGCGGTGCCATACTTTTTTAATTTATGTAAATTTGGAAAAAACTATAAAACCTACAAAAAATTGGTCAAAATAAAGTTAATGTAGTTAATAGGGTTAATAATAATATCGTTAACAACGAGTTTATAAAGGACGTCGCACAAATTACATGGGTGTTGGGCTTCGGTGCTTTGGTTTTAGACTCACGTATTTTATTAAGATCCTTCCATACAACGTTTAAATGGGACAAATTCCATCCAAAATGTGCAATTTGACAATGTTGTGACATTAAAAACAAGTCAATATGTCAAATCATTTTGACGATAGTTTATTTTTATATTATATTTTTTTAAATAAATGACCTTTAGTATGTATGTAAATACCGAGGGTCACAGGTCATTACAGTTCAACAATTTATGTTCATTTGGCAACTTATACACCCAGTGTTAAGGTAGTTAATTTTAATTCTAACATTGTAAAATTGCAAACTTTGAATGAAAATTCTAAAGTTCCTGGAGGTCATCGGAAGACTTGTCCCATTTAAACGTTGTAAGAGAGGATCTCGTCTATAACATACGTGTCTTAAAGCATTTCACCGAAGCCCAACGCTAATGTTATTTGTGCGACGTCATTTAACAGCCTTCTTTGACATTCTTATGCCCATTATGGTGTGTCTTACAATTCTCGATTTTTTTTTGTGGAGTAGTGTTATTTTCAATCTCAAAGCGCACGAGCGGTTTCGAGCGTAAAACGAAAACGTCATTAGTGTACTTACTCTGTTTGCGTCATAATCGCGTTCATGTTCTGCTAAACGAGATGATCCTGCATTCAAGGACGAGATCGACGTGGATACTTGAATCATGTCGCGCACAGTAGCTGCCATGTTGCTGTTGCTTCCTTCTATCGCCGTCGATGTGGCAATACCGCTTGAGCACGGTTCATCGAACAACTGCGCAACAACACCGGTGTTTACAGCTTTTCGACGAGTGTGCAGCCTAATTTCAGCTAGCACCATGAGGCTTAGTTAGTCAGCCAATTTACTATATTCCCCCTAAGGCGCGATTTATAGTATTATTTGTACTGGCACAGTCACGTTACCGTACCGTGGTGACACGACAAATATTTTAAAAAGAATGGAAGTAATTTATTCATACTACACTGTAAAATGTGTGAATACGTCCATTGGTTTCTCAAGTAACATTTTAGGGCATATTGGCAAGCTGAAGGGTCAAAATTTTTAATCATGTGAAAACTTACTTCGAAGTTAAAGGTTTCTAGGATATGTCATAAACTGGAACACATAACCCAAGAAAGCGCTATTTATAGACAAAAAACTTTGAAGAATTTTTGTAGGAAAATAATGGGTTTATTTTAAACGGACGCATCATTATATAAATTTGATGGTGGAGTTTTTAATACAGAATTCCGAAAATTGCTAAAGTAAAAGTTAAAAATTAGGTTTACAAAAATGCCATGTCAGTTGAAGTTCCGCCTTTAAGCAAATTCGTTATTTTTAGGACAAACCGTGTATATTACCTACCAGGTCACTTTCTACCTCCGTGGTGACGTATCCTAAAGAAAAGAACACCAGTTTATCTTTCTCGTTTTCGGCCAAACCGACATGTTTTAGACCGAAACTGATCTCGTCTTTGTCTTTTAGTTCCGTCAGAACAAATGGTGCTATCCTCTTTCGATTTACATAGGTCCCGTTGGGGGTCTAAAATAAATTAAAGCAATTAATAACAAAAATTGTGTGTGCTTAAGACCACCCGGCAGAAGTGTAAACTTCAACAAAGCGAAATTAATAATACTGGCCCATAACATATTCTGCAAAGCGGACCAAACCAACTCTTCTGTGTACTGGCCTTCATCTGCATCATCATATCGCTCGCTGAATGTTAGTCGACTCGAGCCGATTTCACCCGAATGAGCGTTACATAGTCGAGCCTGACGGCTCAGTTGAATTCACTACCCACAAAAACCGCTAAACACGCCTAAAGAAGTTTACACCTCAATAAATAATACAATAAGCAAATAAGAATTTTGCATGAGCTGCCGTGAATCATCAAAAGTATTTTTACACACTATGTTTATTGTATTACAATCTAGTCAGCAAGACATTAATTAGCAATTTTGTTTTAACTTAATTTACTAGAAAAGTCGGATTTAAACTTAGGGTTCACTCAACACAATTGTGTTATGTTTATAGCATAGACGAATGTTTATAGCAATATTTTGTTTTATGTAATTCACTTAATTTACTAGCTCAAACGGCTTCACTCTTTTTATATCTTCATGGCTTTTTGCGTACTTTTTTATAGTCTCTGCTACAGTTTCAATTTTTAGATCTCGATGAAGGTCACTATTTCAAACGTACCAAGGTGCATTCACAATGTTTCTTAATACTTTATTTTGAAATCTCTGTGAAACTAGAATGTTACTCTCTTTAGTACAACCCCATAGTTGAATACCATATGTGCATACTAGTTTCAGTATTTGTCTAGAAAGCAGTAACTTATTATGAATTGTTAAATTGGACTTCCTTCCAATTAGCCAGTTCATTTTTCTATACCTTATCTCAAGTTCTTCTTTTTTGTTTTCTTAAAATGTGTTTCCAGCGCAATTTGGCATCAAGTGTCATACCGAGATATTTTGCCGGATTTGAATATGGTACGGGAATGTTTTTAATTGTTATTTGTATGTGATTTATATTTTTGTTTGTGAAATCAACAGGAATTGATTTGGTTTCATTTAATTTTATTCGCCCCTTTGTGGTCCAACTGTGAACTTCGGTGACTGCATCCTGAAGTTTTCCTATGCATTCTTCAATAGATTTCTCTACCGTCAATAAACTAGTATCATCAGCAAATGTTGTTAAGTGACAATTTTCTGGCTTTGGGATATCGCAAGTGCATAATAAGTATAGATAAGGGCCTAGTACGCTTCCCTGGGGCACGCCTGCTTGAATTTCTCTTAAATTTGAGTATGAATCTTCCTGTTTTACTCTGAAATGTCTATCCAGATATGTATGATACCAAAATATCCGAATACTGTTTTGGCAATTAAAAGTATTGTCCGAGAAAAGGGAATGGCTCTTCTATCGTATTAGCAAAGAACTACGCAATCGATTGGCGCCCGGTCGATTTCAATAATATTTTAGTATGTTACAGAGGAAGTTAGTTGCAATATTGTGCAATTTTTATTTCATTGCTATGGCCAGTTTCTGAAATATTCCAAACATAGGTGTCATAACAAAAACATTGGTGGTATTCTGTAAAATAAATATAAAATAAGATAAAAGTAAAGCCAAGTTCCCCAATACAAATTTCAAAATGAAAAATTCTTACTAGTTAGGAAATGTTTTTTTCAACTTTGCTTTTCAAGCCAAACTTCTTTATGTTCAATATAGCACTGTGCCTAAGAGTCAAACATTTCCTAACTAGTAAGAACCTTTGTTGAAATGTTTTTGCTATGATTGAACTCCTTGTTTAAAACTTTTGCAATGCCTTATTAAAAATTTTGAGGTTTTTTAAATATTTTCCTGTGGTTTTATCATAGTTCCTATCAGCCTTTTAAAGCTCAGCTCTCTAGTGTTCCTGGAAGTAGGCAATGTTAATTTTACATAACTTTACATTTATAGGGGAAGAAAATAAATTAAAACTTTGGGGTTTTTTTAATTTTTTCCTATAGTTTTATCATATTTCCTATCAGTCTTCCAAAGCTCAGCTCTCTAACGTTTCTGGAAGTGGAGAATGTTGCTTTTACATAACTTTACATTTATAGGGGAGGGAAGTTAATTTAATTTTCTTTTAGTTTTATCATAGTTCCTATCGGCCTTCCAAAGCTCAGCTCTCTAGCGTTTCTGGAAGTGTAATAACTTTACACTTATAGGGGAGAGAAATAGAAAACAACATACTAAAAACTTGTTTCTCATTAAAACTTTCGACTAATATTTACTTAAATATCCTATAGATGTTTTGCAGGTACAGATGAAAAATAATAAATAAATCGTAAATATATGTAATAGTAACATTGAGTATATATCTGGAAAACCCGTCTAAAGAGCTATTATGCTTCTTGGACATTATCACTTTCAACACCCTGTATTTCAAAAACTGGTCATTAATTTGAGTTGGGCCCATGAGAACTTTTGATAAGAAAGGTTCAGTCTTCATCCTTTTACAAACAAGTTTAAATTTTATTACTTTTTATGACACCTGACCACTGATTGACCTGAAATTCTATGACCGACATAAAATTGCATGACTTATTATGGCATATTTTATGAATTTTTATCTTTTTATGCTGATGGAAGTAAAGGTTTGTCTAGAGCCTTGACTTACCTCCATATCCATAATGTAAACTCCTTTTTGGCGTCTCACGCATAAGCTGGCGTGCTCTTTTGAAACTTTATCGCTTTCTAGAGCAAGAGGCCAGATTTTATCCCTTCCAACGAAAAGGCTTTGAGGTGCTATTGGCAGATCTATGACCTTATACGTCTTTTTTTGGAATAGAATCCACTTCATATTAGTTGTCACCTAAATAATAATTAAAATTTTAAAACGATAGGTACTAAAATTTAGGGTTAACGAACAAAACCCCAATAATAATCGCGCCGGAACAAAACCGCACGGAATCAAAAATCGCGTCTGAGAACAAAAGGGCGCCTAAGAAAAAATCGGCTGTAAGAACAGGAGTTAATTTATAAACTTAGTAGGAATGGCATTTTTCTCTCAGTGGTTAGATACATATAAGTATGTGCAATTTTTTTTATACTGGGACTTTCCATACAATCTGGATCAATCGCCCAGTTTCGCAAAGTTCGAGCAAGGTTAAAGCATTTTTAAACAAACACAAACAACCAAGTACCTACCCAGGAATCGAACCCGGACCGCTGGTGTGGGAAACAAACATTGCTATCACTACACCACGACGGCGACTATGTGTAATTAAATGTTCTGAAGGACGGAAAGGATAATTATGATATGTGTTTTGTTTCAAATATTATAAATATTTTTATATATGGTCCAGAATGTCCTTCCATCTTACAATTTTATATTTCTTACTTATCATACCTTTGACGATGGGAAAGAAGAATTAAAAGAGATTAGTTGGATGACTTGGTCGAGTTAATACCCTGAGAGTTTCTCGTTCTTGTATTGAGACACCGCAGCCTGCATATGTGAAAGTTTTCCGAAAAATTTATGTATGGCTTCGGTGGTTCAGTGGTAAGAATGTTTGCCTAGATAGCAAGAGACCCGGGTTCGATCCCCGGCCGAAGCAGAAAACTTTTTTCTTATTTTTCTATCTTTAATTTCACTTGTTGTTTATAGTTTTAGGTCCTTGCATTATTTGCAATTTGGTATTTGATAATTATATTGGCAATCGCCCATTTTGCGATCAGAGATTTTAACACACGAAAAGGTGATCGTATCCTTTCAGACGTTGATTCTTTACGTCTAATTTTGAGTTATCATACCTTTGACGGTGGGAAAAGAATTAAAAGAGATTTGTTGGATGACTTGGTCGAGTTAATACCCTGAGAGTTTCTCGTTCTGGTATTGAGACACCGCAGCCTGCATATGTGGAAGTTTTCCGAAAAATTTATGTATGGCTTCAGTGGTTCAGTGGTAAGCAAGAGACCCGGGTTCGATCCCCGGCCGAAGCAGAAAACTTTTTTATTATTTTTCTTTCTTTAATTTCACTTGCTGTTTATAGTTTTAGGTCCTTGCATTATTTGCAATTTGGTATTTGATAATTATATTGGCAATCGCCCATTTTGCGATCAGAGATTTTAACACACGAAAAGGTGATCTCATGCTTTGAGACGTTGATTCTTTACGTCTAATTTTGAGTTATCATACCTTTGACGGTGGGAAAGAAGAATTAAAAGAGATTTGTTGGATGACTTGGTCAAGCTAATACCCTGAGAGTTTCTCGTTCTTGTATTAAGACACCGCAGCCTGCATTTGTGGAAGTTTTCCGAAAAATTTATGTATGGCTTCGGTGGTTCAGTGGTAAGAATGTTTGCCTAGATAGCAAGAGACCCGGGTTCGATCCCCGGCCGAAGCAGAAAACTTTTTTCTTATTTTTGTTTCTTTAATTTCACTTGTTGTTTATATTCCTGGTTACATAACTCGTAATACTTCACTGTCACAGTATTTTATATTTAATCCAGTTAATAGAATTAGCAGAATTGTCAGATGTTGTAATCCACTTCATTTCTAGGCTCAAGACTTCTGTTAAGAAGGTAATTCAAGGCTAAGAAATGTTTGTATCTATTTTTTGTAAATGTAAATACGTAAATTAATAAATAATTAAACCCGCCAAAAATTCAATAATACATAGCCAACAAGAGGACAGAAAAGCTGATTTAAGAAAAAATAAATTGATTTGAGAGGACCTCTTAGTCGAATTATATGGGTTACGTTAGGTTGATTTTAGAGAAGAATGCTTTACGCTGTTCTGGTTTACCTTTTATTTCCTATAAGCGCCGAAGGATAACTTCGGCGCTGTCTTGCTTCGCACGGTTTTGGTCCGGCGCATTTTTAATTCGGCGCTGTTTTTGTTTAGCGCGGTTTTGTTTAAATCAAGTTTTAGAACTCACAAATAATGCTGAGTTACTACAAATTAACAAACAAAAAATATATATACTTATTTTTCATAAAGGATGGCTTCCGGATTTTTTTCTGACAACTTTGTTGTAAGTCAAAGGAAAAAGTCTTCAGTTGAGGTCGATTTTACTTACATTTTCTTCAATGCTTGCAACAGCAGAATCTGAAGCGGCGTTGATGTACGCCATTTTGAAAGGAACCCAAAAAAAAACAGATTTTAAGGTTTTGAACGGATTAGCTCTGGTTTGGGCACGGTTCCAGTTTGTTAAATTAAATTAAAAAAAATTCCTAAAAATTAAAAAACAACAATCATTTATAACATAAAAATAATATTATTGCTAAATAAATACACAACAATAATTAAAATTGCACGTGCAAGAAAAATAATAATTAGTTAATTTTCCTAAATATTAATGATTCCGTTGCCCTGAACCATACAGGTTGTCACGTGACACCGCAAACTGCGCGGATAGAAAGTGCCCAACCCACCGGCGCGATGACAAGAGAGATAATCGTAACAATTTGAAACCGGCATGTTTTTACTCGGTTTCCAAAACTACAATTAAATCATTTGCAATTAGTGCCAATCAATTCTAAATTCATTCAAATCCGTTACATCAACTCCTCACAGTGATTTCGATCAACTCAAGAACTCTGGTAGAAGCCTGGGCGCCCAGTGAATGGAATTTTTATCCTTAATCCGCTAAAAGTTTAACCAGTGCCTAAAAGCTATCGAAACGGCATGCCTACGAAACTCAATGCAATTTGACAGGTCGTTAGGTTAAAGTTCTCACTAAGCTCAAAAGAGGCGCTGCGGTCGCGCGTTTGTTCCTTATTCTATTTTTTTTTGAGAATTATCTGTGGTTTGGATTTTCGGTCCCCCTTTTTTTCAGGTAAAAAAACCTCTTCCACCGCATTTTATTTTGGGTTCATTTTAAATCTATCTTTTTGGCTTATGTAGATAATCTTTGCTCCTGTGACGCATTAAAATTAAATTTTGTTAAATTTGTAACTTTTGCAATTTTTAAATATAAAAGAATAAGAATTTCTAGTTGCTTTTCTGGGTGAAGTGTCTAAAGTTCAGACGAGTATAAATGCATAGTTTTCCGAGACATTTTAAGGTAAGTTTTCTTATTTTCTCATTTGAGGTTAGATTGGCATTTGATAAAATTTGTATTGGTAGTGTCTTTTTAACTTCTTATCGCTTACTTTACGAAACTCTGAATACCAATGCTTGGTAGGTGCCTTATTTTCCCATCAATTAAGCACAAATTTAGTGTTAATTTTATGTCTATCCCTTTCTTTTGATATTAAGTAAAAGGGAGACACATACAAAATTAACACTAAATTTGTGCTTAATTGATGGGTAAACGAGGGATTACCCAGCAGCGTAATGTACTTTGAATAAATTTATTCCTTAATTTTAAATCTTTATCTTACCATAATCTAGTACCTATGATTAATATGGTTATAAGTTGATTTTTTTTATTGTTTGTTTTCAGCTTTTGGATGATATGTGCGACCACTGATAAGCTATGTATATACTGCTTTGAAACATACCCTACACAACTTACAACCAAGGCGAGGTGGTACTTTTAAATCATGTCAGATTTTCGTCAAGCTGTTAAAAAGTAGACATTTAAGTATGATTCTCGTCACGAACAACTGTTTCAATATTTATTCACTCATAACTCACCAGATATGTTAAAAACAAATTTAAATATACTAGATCGTGTTTGGTTTTTCATTATATTTTATTTTACCAATTATTAGACTATGTATTATTTCATCAATAGTTAGTCGTTAATTTGTAGCTTTTTTTATAATAAAAAAAACTCATTTAAAAAATATTTTATTTATTGCGCTTCATATATCATTTTCAATCTGTTTATATCTTATAAAGACAGTATAAAATATTGACTGATTAAAAATTTCAAAAAAACTTTAAAATTAAAGAAAATTTATTATAAAAGGCGATTCAAATTTCCCACCTCAACTTTTAGTTCGTCACTAAGCTCAGTAGTGGGCGCCACAGAGTTAACGATCTGTCAAACAGCCGAAGTTGCCTACCTAATAAAAGCTGACTGAACCGCAGCAAAAATCCTTTATCTATGTCGAAAGGGTGTGTGTCTTGTGCATACAAAAATAATGCAGTTGCTACTATTTTGGCATGTATTATGTAACAATTTCTTAAAATAATAACGAAATCAATACACAGTATTGGGCGGCAAAAGTAGAGCAACTCCCTAAAATTCTATATAAATATTAAACGCCAAAACTAGTTTTTTCAAAAAGCAGTGAAAGCAATCGTAGCTTTCTTCAAAAAGCTGCTGTTAAAAAGCTACTGATTGCCAAAAATGAGCTTTAAATATCTACAACTTTTTAAGTAAAACTTTTTGAAAATAGACATTCAACAAGTAACGGAAGCACAAGTTTGAATTAAATTTATTTGCAAACCAGAACGTTGTAAAAAGAAACTTCAATTCGACGGAATTGTTTAGGTTCTTGCCAACTTGTGACGATAGTAAAAATGGGTACTTTTTACTTTGACTTTATACTCAAATTCCTCTGTTTTCTCTATTTGAATACAATCTGCTGCATAGGGAATGTGCTTTAAAATGAAACTTATGTTTATTCGTTTAATTCCACTGGTTTCATTTAAACCAATCCAGTTTGTCTGTACTTTGGTGTCGTAGAAAATGTGTTATCAACTGAATCTTCTGTAGTGCTTTGTAATCACAATGGTTGCATTCAAACCAATCGATTGCATCTGCGTCTTTATGACGCAACAAATGCGTTTTTAAAAAAGTCTTTCATTTGGTTTTGAAATAGCAATAGTTGCATTTAAACCAATTGATTTCGTCTGCACTTTGATGATGCAGCAACTGTGTCTTTACGTGAGTCTTCAGTATTGTTTTGTAATCACACTGGTTGCATTTAAACCAATTTTCTGCTACTTTATGGCAAAGTAGCGAATGTGCTTTCAGATTGAACTTATGTTTAGTCCTTTAATTACAATGGTTTCATTTAAACCAATCCAGTTTGTCTGTACTTTTGTGCTGCAGCAAATGTCTTTGCATAATTGAATTTTCTTTGCATGAGGGACATCTTTCGAGAGCTTTGATATCTAGATAGGAAATAGGATTGTTTCGCCTTGTTTTGATGAGCTTTTGAAAATGTTCTTTTAGTTTTTGAGATTTAAAATTTATCATAGATCCAAACTTTGATGGTATATATGTCACACAACATATTAAACAATTTTGGAAAAACAAAACGCGGTAAACCGAGATATAAAAGCCCTAGTAAGTTGCCACTTCACTCACCACTTAACCTATGTTCACTTTAAATGATTGGTGCTTGATAATTTCAAGCTTTTTCAATTTAATTTGCTAAAAATAGCAAAAAAGCCCTTATTTTGTTCTAAAATATATACAAATCATTTTTCTGTTATTTAAAAACATCATAAATAATTTTCAGGAAATCAAAAAGATTTTGTGTCACTTAATCATCGAAGCAGCAAGTTGTTCCTTTAATACTTATTATTTATTAGCTACTTTTACCAAAGTTCGACTAACATATCAAATCTTGCAACCAAGACTATAGTAACTCATTATCCCCTAATAATGAGATACAATAGTCTTCATTCCATGAGTCGATATGGAAAAAATTGAACTGTACAAATGAGAAAACGACAGTTTAGTTTTAAAGTTCAAGGAATTAAAACATTTTTTGGCCTCTTATTAAGAACATGAACAATTTCTCATTTTACTACTTAAAAAAAAACTATTTCCTTTAGAAAATATTAACAAATTAATGTAACTGACAATTCTTGTTAAATAAGAAACAAAATAAAGAGATAAGTTGCACTGGAGAAAATTATTATTCTCCTAAAAAAAACCATTTACTTATCACCATATTTATTATTTTAATAACAATTTTCTTTTTATTAAAAAAGTCAATATAAAACAAGTAGTCTACAGCACACCAGCACTATTTCTTAAGTAATAAGTAATGAATAACTTTTTTTGAATAGCTTCATTTTGCCAAGCTATCCAACTTTCTCCTCTGCAAAACCTTGTTATTGATTCCTAACATAACACAATGTTTAAACCCGGGTCTCTTGCTATCTAGGCAAACATTCTTACTACTGAACCAGCAAAGCCACACATAAATTTTTCGGAAAACTTCCACGAAAAATTTATGTGTGGCTTCGGTGGTTCAGTGGTAAGAATGTTTGCCTAGATAGCAAGAGACCCGGGTTCGATCCCCGGCCGAAGCAGAAAACTTTTTTCTTATTTTTCTTTCTTTAATTTCACTTGTTGTTTATAGTTTTAGGTCCTTGCATTATTTGCAATTTGGTATTTGAAATTTTGTATTTTTTATTTAGAAAATAGTTAAAAAATTATTGACAATTTGATATGCATTTTGAATGTTATCTAATAATAATTTATTTTATAATTGAATACAGTCGAACCTCTATAACTCGAACCTGAAGGGACAACCAAAACAGTTAGAGTTATGGAGAGTTTGAGTTATAGAAACTCGTGTTACATAGGTTAAAATACATGTAAAAAGTGCAGGGACCTCTTAAAAGGTTCGAGTTATAGAGGGGTTTGAGTTATAGAGTTTCCAGTTAGAGAGGTTCGACTGTATATAGATAATCAAAATGGATAAAATCAAAATGTTAACAGTTTTAATGCTGGATGCCTTTAACTGGACCACACCACCAGTATACATATCCAGATGGTTTTGACTGGGCCCTCGACTGGGCCCTTTGAGATGGGAGGCTTTATTAATTTTCCATTGCGAATTTTCAATAAATAACTATATGCATAACATGTACAGGGACACAACTGGTAACTTCTTGCTGGCAACTAGGAGCTAGCTTCACAGGTATTGTTAAAGTTCTCTAATTCAGTATTATTGATTCAGTAGCATAGAATGCTGTAATGTAGTGAATAATCTTTAAATATTAGTAGATTCACTCTAGATGGTGCAAGAGTCAGTAAAATGTCGGAATAAAATAATAAAGAATTGTTGGCGTCCTGTAATTGTTTTTACGGTTTTTCACTTAATAAAGTATGTTAAATAAATAATTAGTGCCTTAATCATTACGATCCACGTACCTACTACAGGTATACCCTTATGAACATTTCTTACTTAAATTCAATAAGGCATCTTCCATCAAGATTGTTGATTTGTTGTGTCTTATGGTGCCCTGCATAGTTTTATGTATGTGAGCCTTATAGTAGGGCAGATTTTCCATATTCTCGTGCGATCTTTGAGGTGGCAAAACGCCCTTTTAACTGTAGATCTAGAGGCTTAAGGTAAGTTTAAAAAGTAGTTTTTTTCTCCAAACCCGCGCAGGGAGGTGGGGGGTGGCGTTATCTTGAATTTTATCGGCATTAGTTTAGATTATATTTTTTTTTGCTAAAATTTCTGTACCAATTTTTAAAAAAAAGGTGCCGGTATTATGCAAATGCCTTGTGTTATTAAACCAAAAAAAAACTGGTCATCAGGCGCAAGCAGCCGATGAGCAAAAATTTACAAAGTTCTTGTAATCATTTTTTTATTTTTTTTTATTTTGCAAAATTTTTGTTTAAGGCCACCTAAAATCTTTACTAGGTAAGCTATGAGTCTAGGATATACCTTTTTGTAACGGCACATTTATTGTGCTTTCGACCGTGTATTCAGCTGTGGTTAATAGCTCGTTGCTATTTTTTAAATTAATATTTTTTATCTTGGGAACACATAATTTTTCAAATTTTGGATGAACCGGTTTCAACAAACTTTTATTTTTTTTCTAGCAAATTGCATCACAGAATCACAAACTTATGAATTGCCCGTTACTATCGAAATATGTCGCTATTAACTGGTGAAAAGATTTTTTTTGTCCTATAACCTTGAAACATTTCACAAGCCTCTAAACATAAAAAATAGAAATAATTAATTTTTGATCAAAAAACTACTATTTTAAATACTCGCCTTTTTAACCTAATTTTTGTTGGTGATTTTGGATTAAAATTGGTCCCCAGGCTTAACCAGCCGATTAGTTAAAAATTTACAAATTTGTGATATTTTTTTATTATTTTTTTTATTTTGCAAATTTTTTTTGGGGCCATCTAAAATCTTTACGAAATAAGATATGCATTTAAGATATACTTCTTTTTAATGACACATTTATTGTGCGTTTGACAGTGTATTTAGCTTTGTTTAATAACTCGTTTTTCTTTTTTAAATCAATATTTTTTATCTTGAGAACACATAATTTTTCAAATTTTGGATAAACCGGTTTCTAATAACATTTAATTTTTTTCTGGCAAAACGCATAACAATGTTACCAACATTTGTACTACCAATTATTTTCCAAATATGTAGCTATTAATTGGTACAAAACGTTTTTTACGTCTATGACCTTGAAACATTTTAAAAGCCTCTAAACATAAAAAATAGCAATAATTAATGTTTGATCAAAACACGACTATTTTAAATACTCACACATTAGATAAAATTATATTTAATTATTTTTAAATTTATACACGAATTTTAAAAAAGAAGGTGTCATTTTAAATAAATGCCTTCTGCTAATAAACGAAAAAAAATAATAGATATCAGGCGCAACCAACCGATGAGTAAATAATTTACAAATTTATAATATTTTTTTTATTTTTTTGAAATCTTTATGACGTAACCTATGCATTTAAGATGTACTTCTTTGTAAGAGCACGTTTATTGTGCTTTTGACTGTGTGTTCAGCTTTGGTTAATAGCTCGTTGTTATTTTTTAAATGAGTAATTTTTTTCTTGGGAACACATAATTTTTCAAATTTTGGATAAACCAGGTTCTAATAACATTTAATTTTTTTCTGGCAAAATGCATTACAATGTTACCAACCTATGTATTACCAATTATTTTCCAAATGTGTAGATATCAATTGGTACAAAACATTTTTTACGCCTATGACCTTGAAACATTTTAAAAGCCTCTAAACCCAAAAAATAGAAAAAAAAACGACACGTTCTTTTTTAAAATTGGTGTATAAATTTAAAAAAAAATTAAATATAACTTAAACTAATGTCCATAAAATCCACGTTGCATTGGAATTTTCCTCATTATCTCAAAATTTCTTCACAAAACTCAATTATATGAGATACACAGTTTAAAAGCCTAAGAATCATAGATTAACGTGTTATATAGGAAGCTAAAATCACCACAAAAAAATCAAGTTAAAAAGGTGAGTATTTAAAATAGTCGTGTTTTTAACAAACATTAATTATTGCTATTTTTTATATTTAGAGGTTTTTAAAATGTTTCAAGGTCATAGACGTAAAAAACGTTTTATACCAATTAATAGCTACATATTTGGAAAATAATTGATAGTACACATGTTGGTAACATTGTTATGCATGTTGCCAGAAAAAAAAATAAATATTATTAGAACCCGATTTATCCAAAATTTTAAAAATTATGTGTTCTCAAGATAAAAAATATTGAGATAAAAAAGAAGAACGAGTTATTAAACAAAGCTAAATACACTGTCAAAAGCACAATAAATGTGTCATTAAAAAGAAGTATATCTTAAATGCATATCTTATTTCGTAAAGATTTTAAATGGCTCCAAACAAAAATTTGCCAAATAAAAAAAATAATATGACAAATTTGTAAATTTTTAACCAATCGGCTGGTTAAGCCTGGTGACCAATTTTTTATTCTTAGTAAACACAAGGCATTGGCTTTTTTTTCTAAATTGTTATATACATTTTAAAAAAATTAAATATAATTTAAACTAAGGTCAATAAAATCCATCCATCCCCTCCACCACCCTGCGCGGGTTTGAGAAAAAAAATACTTTTTAAACGTAGCTTAAGCCCATAGATCTACAGTTAAAAGGACGTTTCGCCACCTCAAAGATCGCACGATAAAACCATTTCTACATAGGCTATCCTCCCTATTAATATATAATTATCTCTATTTTTTTACATTTGACGTGCTTAAAGGTTATTAAGCTCCTAATAAAATTAACTTGTAACTAGCCCCTTTAATCGAGAATAACGCCTAGCATAAACATTACAATTGTGGTAGGACATTATATAAATAAATATTATTATATAATAATAAACCGTCAATGAAAACCCAACGAGAAGATAAAGAGGCATATTCCCATATATATATATATATATATATATATATATATATATATATATATATATATGGGAATATGCCTCTTTATATATATATATATATATATATATATATATATATATATATATATATGGGAATATGCCTCTTTATCTCAAAATTTCTTCACAGAATTCACATATCTGAGATACACTGTTTGAAAGTCTAAGAATCATGGATTAATGTGTGGTACAGGAAACCTAAATCACCACAAAAAATTCAGGTTAAAAAGGCGAGTATTTAAAATAGACGTTTTTTTATCAAAAATTAATTATTTCTATTTTTTATGTTTAGAGGCTTTTGAAATATTTCGAGGTCATAGAACTAAAAATTTTTTTTCACCAATTGATAGCTTCTTTAATCGAGAATAACGCCTATCATTAAAATGAGAAACATGGTAGGACATTACATAAATAAATATTATAATATAATAATAAACCGTTGATGAAAACTGAACAAAATATTTATGCCTGGGAATTTGTCTCTTTATCTCAAAATTTCTTCACAGAAGTCACATATCTGAGATAGACAGTTTAATAGCCTAAGAACCCTAGTTTAACATAGGGTATACGAAACCAAAATCACCACAAAAAAAATAGGTTAAAAAGGCGAGTATTTAAAATAGTAGGTTTTTGATCAAAAATTAATTATTTATATTTTTTATGTCTCGAGGCTTGTGAAATGTTTCAAGGTTATAGGACTAAAAAATGTTTTTCACCAGTTAATAGCAACATATTTCGAAAGTAATGGGCAATACATAAGTTGGTGATTCTGTGACGCAATTTGCTAGAAAAAAATAAATGTTTGTTGAAACTGGTTCATCCAAAATTTGAAAAATTATGTGTTCCCTAGATAAAAAATATTAATTAAAAAAATAGCAACGAGCTATTAACCACAGCTGAATACACTGTCAAAAGCTCAATAAATGTGCCATTACAAAAAGGTATATCCTAGATGCATAGCTTATCCAGTCAAGATTTTAGGTGGCCTCAAACAAAAACTTTGCAAAATAAAAAAAAATTTAAAAATGATTACAAGAACTTTGTAAATTTTTTGCTCATCGGCTGCTTGCGCCTGATGACCGGTTTTTTTTGGTTTAATAACACAAGGCATTTGCATAATAACGGCACCTTTTTTTAAAAAATTGGTACAGAAATTTTAGCAAAAAAAAATATAATCTAAACTAATGCTGATAAAATTCAAGATGGCGTCCCCCCCCCACCTCCCTGCGCGGGTTTGGAGAAAAAAAACTACTTTTTAAACTTACCTTAAGCCACCTTTGTGAAATTAGCTCCATGGAGCCAGCTCCATACACAAAATTACAGTGGACCAGATAAACCATACTGGAACAATAAAAATATTAAGAACTCGTTTATTTTTTGGAATTTTGACTTGCAACTTGAACCAGTTGTAAAGAAACCACCCTTCTATCGGCGGTATACATTATCGTTTTATGACAAAAGTCAGTGGCGGAGGTAGGAATTTTTAAATTTAATTAAAGTGAATTTGGAGCTAGGTCCGTAATTACGTTATTTTGACAGAATTTGCCTAAAAACTTGCACACAATATAAAGGGATCACGCCTCTATCGCCGCTTTATTTCATTATTTTGTTACAAACGTCAGTGGCGGAGATAGGAATTTTTAAATTTTATAAAAATGAATTTGGAGCTGGCTCCCTAATTACGTCATTTAGACAGAGTTTGCGTTAAAACTTGCACACGTTGTAAAGGGATCACCCCTCTACCGTGGCTGTATTTCACCATTTTGTTACAAACGTCAGTGGCGGAGTTATGAATTTTTAAATTTTATTGAAGTTAATTTGAAGCTGGGTTTCTAATTACGTCATTTGGACAGATTTTGCGTTAAAAGTTGCACTTGTTGTAAAGGGATCACCCCTCTACCGTGGCTGTATTTCACCATTTTGTTAAAAACGTCAGCGGCGGAGATAGGAATTTTTAAATTTTATTGAAGTTAATTTGGAGCTGGGTTTTTAATTACGTCATTTTGACAGATTTTGCGTTAAAACTTCCACACGATGTAAAGGGATCACCCCTCTTCCGTTGTTGTATTTTACCATTTTGTTACAAACGTCAGTGGCGGAGTTATCAATTTTTAAATTTTTATTGAGGTGAATTTGGAGCTGGGTCCCTAATTACGTCATTTTGACAGATATTGCCTAAAGTCTTGCACATATTATAAAGGGATCACCCCTCCACCGCTGCCATATTTCACTATTTTGTTACAAACGTCAGTGGCGGAGTTATGAATTTTAAAATTTTTATTGAAGTGAATTTGGAGCTAGGTCCCTAATTACGTCATTTCGACAGATTTTGCCTAAATACTTACACATATTATAAACGGATCACCCCTCTATGGCCGCTATATATCAGAATTTTGTTTCAAACGTCAGTGGTGGAGGTAAGAATTTTTAAATTTTATTGAAGTGAATTTGGAGCTGGGTCCCTAATTACGTCATTTCGACAGATTTTGCCTAAATACTTGCACATAGTATAAAGGGATCACCCCTCTATCGCCGATATATTTCAGAATTTTGTTACAAACGTCAGTGGCGGAGTTATGAATTTTTAAATTTTTATTGAAGTGAATTTGGAGCTGGCTCCTTTACTACGTCATTTCGACAGATTTTGCCTAAATACTTGCACATGTTATAAAGGGATCACCCCTCTATCGCTGCTATATTTCAGAATTTTGTTACAAACGTCAGTGACGGAGTTATGAATTTTTAAATTTTTATTGAAGTGAATTTGGAGCTGGGTTCCTAATTACGTCATTTCGACAGATTTTGCCTAAATACTTGCACATGTTATAAAGGGATCACCCCTCTATCGCTGCTATATTTCAGAATTTTGTTACAAGCGTCAGTGGCGGAGTTATGAATTTTTAAATTTTTATTGGAGTGAATTTGGAGCTAGGTCCCTAATTACGTCATTTCGACAGATTTTGCCTAAATACTTGCACATGTTATAAAGGGATCACCCCTCTATCGCTGATATATTTCAGAATTTTGTTACAAACGTCAGTGGCGGAGTTATGAATTTTTAAATTTTTATTGAAGTGAATTTGGAGCTGGGTCCCTAATTACGTCATTTCGACGCCTAAATGCTTGCACATATTATAAAGGGATCACCGCTCTATCGCCGCTATATTTCAGAATTTTGTTACAAACGTCAGTGGCGGAGTTATGAATTTTTGAATTTTTATTGAAGTGAATTTGGAGCTGGGTTCCTAATTACGTCATTTCGATGGATTTTGCCTAAATACTTGCCCATGTTATAAAGGGATCACCCCTCTATCGCTGCTATATTTCAGAATTTTGTTACAAACGTCAGTGGCGGAGTTATGAATTTTTGAATTTTTATTGAAGTGAATTTGGAGCTGGGTTCCTAATTACGTCATTTCGACGGATTTTGCCTAAATACTTGCCCATGTTATAAAGGGATCACCCCTCTATCGCTGTTATATTTCAGAATTTTGTTACAAACGTCAGTGGCGGAGTTATGAATTTTTATTGAAGTGAATTTAGAGCTGGGTTCCTAATTACGTCATTTCAAAGATTTTGCATAAATACTTGCACATGTTATAAAGGGATCACCCCTCTATCGCCGCTATATATCAGAATTTTGTTACAAACGTCAGTGGCGGAGGTAGAAATTTTTAAATTTTATTGAAGTGATTTTGGAGCTGGGTCCCTAATTACGTCATTTCGACAGATTTTGCCTAAATACTTGCACATATTATAAAGGGATCACCCCTCTATCGCTGATATATTTCAGAATTTTGTTACAAACGTCAGTGGCGGAGTTATGAATTTTTAAATTTTTATTGAAGTGAATTTGGAGCTGGGTCCCTAATTACGTCATTTCGACAGATTTTGCCTAAATACTTGCACATGTTATAAAGGGATCACCCCTCTATCGCTGCTATATTTCAGAATTTTGTTACAAACGTCAGTGGCGGAGTTATGAATTTTTAAATTTTTATAGGAGTGAATTTGGAGCTAGGTCCCTAATTACGTCATTTCGACAGATTTTGCCTAAATACTTGCACATGTTATAAACGGATCACCCCTCTATCGCCGCTATATTTCAGAATTTTGTTACAAACGTCAGTGGCGGAGGTATGAATTTTTAAATGTTTATTGAAGTGAATTTGGAGCTGGGCCCTAATTACGTCATTTCGACAGATTTTGCCTAAATGCTTGCACATATTATAAAGGGATCACTGCTCTATCGCCGCTATATTTCAGAATTTTGTTACAAACGTCAGTGGCGGAGTTATGAATTTTTGAATTTTTATTGAAGTGAATTTGGAACTGGGTTCCTAATTACGTCATTTCGACGGATTTTGCCTAAATACTTGCCCATGTTATAAAGGGATCACCCCTCTATCGCTGCTATATTTCAGAATTTTGTTACAAACGTCAGTGGCGGAGATAGGAATTTTTAAATTTTATTGAAGTTAATTTGGAGCTGGGTTTTTAATTACGTCATTTTGACAGATTTTGCGTTAAAACTTCCACACGTTGTAAAGGGATCACCCCTCTTCCGTTGTTGTATTTTACCATTTTGTTACAAACGTCAGTGGCGGAGTTATCAATTTTTAAATTTTTATTGAGGTGAATTTGGAGCTGGGTCCCTAATTACGTCATTTTGACAGATATTGCCTAAAGTCTTGCACATATTATAAAGGGATCACCCCTCCACCGCTGCCATATTTCACTATTTTGTTACAAACGTCAGTGGCGGAGTTATGAATTTTAAAATTTTTATTGAAGTGAATTTGGAGCTAGGTCCCTAATTACGTCATTTCGACAGATTTTGCCTAAATACTTACACATATTATAAACGGATCACCCCTCTATGGCCGCTATATATCAGAATTTTGTTTCAAACGTCAGTGGTGGAGGTAAGAATTTTTAAATTTTATTGAAGTGAATTTGGAGCTGGGTCCCTAATTACGTCATTTCGACAGATTTTGCCTAAATACTTGCACATAGTATAAAGGGATCACCCCTCTATCGCCGATATATTTCAGAATTTTGTTACAAACGTCAGTGGCGGAGTTATGAATTTTTAAATTTTTATTGAAGTGAATTTGGAGCTGGCTCCTTTACTACGTCATTTCGACAGATTTTGCCTAAATACTTGCACATGTTATAAAGGGATCACCCCTCTATCGCTGCTATATTTCAGAATTTTGTTACAAACGTCAGTGACGGAGTTATGAATTTTTAAATTTTTATTGAAGTGAATTTGGAGCTGGGTTCCTAATTACGTCATTTCGACAGATTTTGCCTAAATACTTGCACATGTTATAAAGGGATCACCCCTCTATCGCTGCTATATTTCAGAATTTTGTTACAAGCGTCAGTGGCGGAGTTATGAATTTTTAAATTTTTATTGGAGTGAATTTGGAGCTAGGTCCCTAATTACGTCATTTCGACAGATTTTGCCTAAATACTTGCACATGTTATAAAGGGATCACCCCTCTATCGCTGATATATTTCAGAATTTTGTTACAAACGTCAGTGGCGGAGTTATGAATTTTTAAATTTTTATTGAAGTGAATTTGGAGCTGGGTCCCTAATTACGTCATTTCGACGCCTAAATGCTTGCACATATTATAAAGGGATCACCGCTCTATCGCCGCTATATTTCAGAATTTTGTTACAAACGTCAGTGGCGGAGTTATGAATTTTTGAATTTTTATTGAAGTGAATTTGGAGCTGGGTTCCTAATTACGTCATTTCGATGGATTTTGCCTAAATACTTGCCCATGTTATAAAGGGATCACCCCTCTATCGCTGCTATATTTCAGAATTTTGTTACAAACGTCAGTGGCGGAGTTATGAATTTTTAAATTTTATTGAAGTGATTTTGGAGCTGGGTCCGTAATTACGTCATTTCGACAGATTTTGCCTAAATACTTGCACATATTATAAAGGGATCACCGCTCTATCGCCGCTATATTTCAGAATTTTGTTACAAACGTCAGTGGCGGAGTTATGAATTTTTATTGAAGTGAATTTAGAGCTGGGTTCCTAATTACGTCATTTCAAAGATTTTGCATAAATACTTGCACATGTTATAAAGGGATCACCCCTCTATCGCCGCTATATATCAGAATTTTGTTACAAACGTCAGTGGCGGAGGTAGAAATTTTTAAATTTTATTGAAGTGATTTTGGAGCTGGGTCCCTAATTACGTCATTTCGACAGATTTTGCCTAAATACTTGCACATATTATAAAGGGATCACCCCTCTATCGCTGATATATTTCAGAATTTTGTTACAAACGTCAGTGGCGGAGTTATGAATTTTTAAATTTTTATTGAAGTGAATTTGGAGCTGGGTCCCTAATTACGTCATTTCGACAGATTTTGCCTAAATACTTGCACATGTTATAAAGGGATCACCCCTCTATCGCTGCTATATTTCAGAATTTTGTTACAAACGTCAGTGGCGGAGTTATGAATTTTTAAATTTTTATAGGAGTGAATTTGGAGCTAGGTCCCTAATTACGTCATTTCGACAGATTTTGCCTAAATACTTGCACATGTTATAAACGGATCACCCCTCTATCGCCGCTATATTTCAGAATTTTGTTACAAACGTCAGTGGCGGAGGTATGAATTTTTAAATGTTTATTGAAGTGAATTTGGAGCTGGGCCCTAATTACGTCATTTCGACAGATTTTGCCTAAATGCTTGCACATATTATAAAGGGATCACTGCTCTATCGCCGCTATATTTCAGAATTTTGTTACAAACGTCAGTGGCGGAGTTATGAATTTTTGAATTTTTATTGAAGTGAATTTGGAACTGGGTTCCTAATTACGTCATTTCGACGGATTTTGCCTAAATACTTGCCCATGTTATAAAGGGATCACCCCTCTATCGCTGCTATATTTCAGAATTTTGTTACAAACGTCAGTGGCGGAGTTATGAATTTTTGAATTTTTTTTGAAGTGAATTTGTAGCTGGGTCCCTAATTACGTCATTTCGACAGATTTTGCCTAAATACTTGTACATATTATAAAGGGATCACCGCTCTATCGCCGCTATATTTCAGAATTTTGTTACAAACGTCAGTGACGGAGTTATGAATTTTTAAATTTTTATTGAAGTGAATTTGGAGCTGGGTCCCTAATTACGTCATTTCGACAGATTTTGCCTAAATACTTGCCCATGTTATAAAGGGATCACCCCTCTATCGCCGCTATATTTCAGAATTTTGTTACAAACGTCAGTGGCGGAGTTATGAATTTTTAAATTTTTATTGAAGTGAATTTGGAGCTAGGTTCCTAATTACGTCATTTCGACAAATTTTGCCTAAATACTTGCACATATTATAAAGGGATCACCTCTCTATCGCTGTTATATTTCAGAATTGTGTTACAAACGTCAGTGACGGAGTTATGAATTTTTAAATTTTATTGAAGTGATTTTGGAGCTAGGTCCCTAATTACGTCATTTCGACAGATTTTGCCTAAATACTTGCACATATTATAAACGGATCACCCCTCTATCGCCGCTATATATCAGAATTTTGTTACAAACGTCAGTGGCGGAGGTAGAAATTTTTAAATTTTATTGAAGTGATTTTGGAGCTGGGTCCCTAATTACGTCATTTCGACATATTTTGCCTAAATGCTTGCACATATTATAAAGGGATCACTGCTCTATCGCCGCTATATTTCAGAATTTTGTTACAAACGTCAGTGGCGGAGTTATGAATTTTTGAATTTTTATTGAAGTGAATTTGGAGCTGGGTTCCTAATAACGTTATTTCGACGGATTTTGCCTAAACACTTGCACATATTATAAAGGGATCACCCCTCTATCGCCGCTATATTTCAGAATTTTGTTACAAACGTCAGTGGCGGAGTTATGAATTTTTGAATTTTTTTTTAAGTGAATTTGTAGCTGGGTCCCTAATTACGTCATTTCGACAGATTTTGCCTAAATACTTGTACATATTATAAAGGGATCACCGCTCTATCGCCGCTATATTTCAGAATTTTGTTACAAATGTCAGTGGCGGAGTTATGAATTTTTAAATTTTTATTGAAGTGAATTTGGAGCTAGGTTCCTAATTACGTCATTTCGACAAATTTTGCCTAAATACTTGCACATATTATAAAGGGATCACCTCTCTATCGCTGTTATATTTCAGAATTGTGTTACAGACGTCAGTGACGGAGATATGAATTTTTAAATTTTTATTGAAGTGAATTTGGAGCTGGGTCCCTAATTACGTCATTTCGACAGATTTTGCCTAAATACTTGCCCATGTTATAAAGGGATCACCCCTCTATCGCCGCTATATTTCAGAATTTTGTTACAAACGTCAGTGGCGGAGTTATGAATTTTTAAATTTTTATTGGAGTGAATTTGGAGCTAGGTCCCTAATTACGTCATTTCGACAGATTTTGCCTAAATACTTGCACATATTATAAAGGGATCACCCCTCTATCGCCGCTACATTTCAGAATTTTGTTACAAACGTCAGTGGCGGAGTTATGAATTTTTGAATTTTTATTGAAGTGAATTTGGAGCTGGGTTCCTAATTACGTCATTTCGACGGATTTTGCCTAAATACTTGCACATATTATAAAGGGATCACCCCTCTATCGCCGCTATATTTCAAAATTTTGTTACAAACGTCAGTGGCGGAGTTATGAATTTTTGAATTTTTATTGAAGTGAATTTGGAGCTGGGTTCCTAATTACGTCATTTCGACGGATTTTGCCTAAATACTTGCACATATTATAAAGGGATCACCCCTCTATCGCCGCTATATTTCAGAATTTTGTTACAAACGTCAGTGGCGGAGTTATGAATTTTTGAATTTTTTTTTAAGTGAATTTGGAGCTGGGTCCCTAATTACGTCATTTCGACAGATTTTGCCTAAATACTTGTACATATTATAAAGGGATCACCGCTCTATCGCCGCTATATTTCAGAATTTTGTTACAAACGTCAGTGGCGGAGTTATGAATTTTTAAATTTTTATTGAAGTGAATTTGGAGCTAGGTTCCTAATTACGTCATTTCGACAGATTTTGCCTAAATACTTGCACATATTATAAAGGGATCACCTCACTATCGCTGTTATATTTCAGAATTGTGTTACAAACGTCAGTGACGGAGTTATGAATTTTTAAATTTTTATTGAAGTGAATTTGGAGCTGGGTTCCTAATTACGTCATTTCGACAGATTTTGCCTAAATACTTGCACATATTATAAAGGGATCACCCCTCTATCGCCGCTATATTTCAAAATTTTGTTACAAACGTCAGTGGCGGAGTTATGAATTTTTGAATTTTTATTGAAGTGAATTTGGAGCTGGGTTCCTAATTACGTCATTTCGACGGATTTTGCCTAAATACTTGCACATATTATAAAGGGATCACCCCTCTATCGCCGCTATATTTCAGAATTTTGTTACAAACGTCAGTGGCGGAGTTATGAATTTTTGAATTTTTTTTTAAGTGAATTTGGAGCTGGGTCCCTAATTACGTCATTTCGACAGATTTTGCCTAAATACTTGCACATATTATAAAGGGATCACCCCTCTATCGCCGCTATATTTCAGAATTTTGTTACAAACGTCAGTGGCGGAGTTATGAATTTTTAAATTTTTATTGAAGTCAATTTGGAGCTAGGTTCCTAATTACGTCATTTCGACAGATTTTGCCTAAATACTTGCACATGTTATAAAGGGATCACCCCTCTATCGCTGATATATTTCAGAATTTTGTTACAAACGTCAGTGGCGGAGTTATGAATTTTTGAATTTTTATTGAAGTGAATTTGGAGCTGGGTTCCTAATTACGTCATTTCGACGGATTTTGCCTAAATACTTGCCCATGTTATAAAGGGATCACCCCTCTATCGCTGTTATATTTCAGAATTTTGTTACAAACGTCAGTGACGAAGTTATGAATTTTTAAATTTTATTGAAGTGATTTTGGAGCTGGGTCCCTAATTACGTCATTTCGACAGATTTTGCCTAAATACTTGCACATATTATAAAGGGATCACCTCTCTATCGCTGATGTATTTCAGAATTTTGTTACAAACGTCAGTGGCGGAGTTATGAATTTTTAAATTTTTATTGAAGTGAATTTGGAGCTGGGTCCCTAATTACGTCATTTCGACAGATTTTGCCTAAATACTTGTACATTTTATAAAGGGATCACCGCTCTATTGCCGCTATATTTCAGAATTTTGTTACAAACGTCAGTGGCGGAGTAATGAATTTTTAAATTTTTATTGAAGTGAATTTGGAGCTGGGTCCCTAATTACGTCATTTCGACAGATTTTGCCTAAATACTTGCACATATTATAAAGGGATCACCTTTCTATCGCCGCTATATATCAGAATTTTGTTACAAACGTCAGTGGCGGAGGTAGGAATTTTTAAATTTTATTGAAGTGATTTTGGAGCTGGGTCCCTAATTACGTCATTTCGACCGATTTTGCCTAAATACTTGCACATATTATAAAGGGATCACCCCTCTATCGCTGATATATTTCAGAATTTTGTTACAAACGTCAGTGGCGGAGTTATGAATTTTTAAATTTTTATTGGAGTGAATTTGGAGCTAGGTCCCTAATTACGTCATTTCGACAGATTTTGCCTAAATACTTGCACATGTTATAAAGGGATCACCCCTCTATCGCTGATATATTTCAGAATTTTGTTACAAACGTCAGTGGCGGAGTTATGAATTTTTAAATTTTTATTGAAGTGAATTTGGAGCTGGGTCCCTAATTACGTCATTTCGACGCCTAAATGCTTGCACATATTATAAAGGGATCACCGCTCTATCGCCGCTATATTTCAGAATTTTGTTACAAACGTCAGTGGCGGAGTTATGAATTTTTGAATTTTTATTGAAGTGAATTTGGAGCTGGGTTCCTAATTACGTCATTTCGATGGATTTTGCCTAAATACTTGCCCATGTTATAAAGGGATCACCCCTCTATCGCTGCTATATTTCAGAATTTTGTTACAAACGTCAGTGGCGGAGTTATGAATTTTTAAATTTTATTGAAGTGATTTTGGAGCTGGGTCCGTAATTACGTCATTTCGACAGATTTTGCCTAAATACTTGCACATATTATAAAGGGATCACCGCTCTATCGCCGCTATATTTCAGAATTTTGTTACAAACGTCAGTGGCGGAGTTATGAATTTTTATTGAAGTGAATTTAGAGCTGGGTTCCTAATTACGTCATTTCAAAGATTTTGCATAAATACTTGCACATGTTATAAAGGGATCACCCCTCTATCGCCGCTATATATCAGAATTTTGTTACAAACGTCAGTGGCGGAGGTAGAAATTTTTAAATTTTATTGAAGTGATTTTGGAGCTGGGTCCCTAATTACGTCATTTCGACAGATTTTGCCTAAATACTTGCACATATTATAAAGGGATCACCCCTCTATCGCTGATATATTTCAGAATTTTGTTACAAACGTCAGTGGCGGAGTTATGAATTTTTAAATTTTTATTGAAGTGAATTTGGAGCTGGGTCCCTAATTACGTCATTTCGACAGATTTTGCCTAAATACTTGCACATGTTATAAAGGGATCACCCCTCTATCGCTGCTATATTTCAGAATTTTGTTACAAACGTCAGTGGCGGAGTTATGAATTTTTAAATTTTTATAGGAGTGAATTTGGAGCTAGGTCCCTAATTACGTCATTTCGACAGATTTTGCCTAAATACTTGCACATGTTATAAACGGATCACCCCTCTATCGCCGCTATATTTCAGAATTTTGTTACAAACGTCAGTGGCGGAGGTATGAATTTTTAAATGTTTATTGAAGTGAATTTGGAGCTGGGCCCTAATTACGTCATTTCGACAGATTTTGCCTAAATGCTTGCACATATTATAAAGGGATCACTGCTCTATCGCCGCTATATTTCAGAATTTTGTTACAAACGTCAGTGGCGGAGTTATGAATTTTTGAATTTTTATTGAAGTGAATTTGGAACTGGGTTCCTAATTACGTCATTTCGACGGATTTTGCCTAAATACTTGCCCATGTTATAAAGGGATCACCCCTCTATCGCTGCTATATTTCAGAATTTTGTTACAAACGTCAGTGGCGGAGTTATGAATTTTTGAATTTTTTTTGAAGTGAATTTGTAGCTGGGTCCCTAATTACGTCATTTCGACAGATTTTGCCTAAATACTTGTACATATTATAAAGGGATCACCGCTCTATCGCCGCTATATTTCAGAATTTTGTTACAAACGTCAGTGACGGAGTTATGAATTTTTAAATTTTTATTGAAGTGAATTTGGAGCTGGGTCCCTAATTACGTCATTTCGACAGATTTTGCCTAAATACTTGCCCATGTTATAAAGGGATCACCCCTCTATCGCCGCTATATTTCAGAATTTTGTTACAAACGTCAGTGGCGGAGTTATGAATTTTTAAATTTTTATTGAAGTGAATTTGGAGCTAGGTTCCTAATTACGTCATTTCGACAAATTTTACCTAAATACTTGCACAAATTATAAAAGGAATCACCTCTCTATCGCTGTTATATTTCAGAATTGTGTTACAAACGTCAGTGACGGAGTTATGAATTTTTAAATTTTATTGAAGTGATTTTGGAGCTAGGTCCCTAATTACGTCATTTCGACAGATTTTGCCTAAATACTTGCACATATTATAAACGGATCACCCCTCTATCGCCGCTATATATCAGAATTTTGTTACAAACGTCAGTGGCGGAGGTAGAAATTTTTAAATTTTATTGAAGTGATTTTGGAGCTGGGTCCCTAATTACGTCATTTCGACATATTTTGCCTAAATGCTTGCACATATTATAAAGGGATCACTGCTCTATCGCCGCTATATTTCAGAATTTTGTTACAAACGTCAGTGGCGGAGTTATGAATTTTTGAATTTTTATTGAAGTGAATTTGGAGCTGGGTTCCTAATTACGTTATTTCGACGGATTTTGCCTAAACACTTGCACATATTATAAAGGGATCACCCCTCTATCGCCGCTATATTTCAGAATTTTGTTACAAACGTCAGTGGCGGAGTTATGAATTTTTGAATTTTTTTTGAAGTGAATTTGTAGCTGGGTCCCTAATTACGTCATTTCGACAGATTTTGCCTAAATACTTGTACATATTATAAAGGGATCACCGCTCTATCGCCGCTATATTTCAGAATTTTGTTACAAACGTCAGTGGCGGAGTTATGAATTTTTAAATTTTTATTGAAGTGAATTTGGAGCTAGGTTCCTAATTACGTCATTTCGACAAATTTTGCCTAAATACTTGCACATATTATAAAGGGATCACCTCTCTATCGCTGTTATATTTCAGAATTGTGTTACAAACGTCAGTGACGGAGATATGAATTTTTAAATTTTTATTGAAGTGAATTTGGAACTGGGTCCCTAATTACGTCATTTCGACAGATTTTGCCTAAATACTTGCCCATGTTATAAAGGGATCACCCCTCTATCGCCGCTATATTTCAGAATTTTGTTACAAACGTCAGTGGCGGAGTTATGAATTTTTAAATTTTTATTGGAGTGAATTTGGAGCTAGGTCCCTAATTACGTCATTTCGACAGATTTTGCCTAAATACTTGCACATATTATAAAGGGATCACCCCTCTATCGCCGCTACATTTCAGAATTTTGTTACAAACGTCAGTGGCGGAGTTATGAATTTTTGAATTTTTATTGAAGTGAATTTGGAGCTGGGTTCCTAATTACGTCATTTCGACGGATTTTGCCTAAATACTTGCACATATTATAAAGGGATCACCCCTCTATCGCCGCTATATTTCAGAATTTTGTTACAAACGTCAGTGGCGGAGTTATGAATTTTTGAATTTTTTTTTAAGTGAATTTGGAGCTGGGTCCCTAATTACGTCATTTCGACAGATTTTGCCTAAATACTTGTACATATTATAAAGGGATCACCGCTCTATCGCCGCTATATTTCAGAATTTTGTTACAAACGTCAGTGGCGGAGTTATGAATTTTTAAATTTTTATTGAAGTGAATTTGGAGCTAGGTTCCTAATTACGTCATTTCGATAGATTTTGCCTAAATACTTGCACATATTATAAAGGGATCACCTCACTATCGCTGTTATATTTCAGAATTGTGTTACAAACGTCAGTGACGGAGTTATGAATTTTTAAATTTTTATTGAAGTGAATTTGGAGCTGGGTTCCTAATTACGTCATTTCGACAGATTTTGCCTAAATACTTGCACATATTATAAAGGGATCACCCCTCTATCGCCGCTATATTTCAAAATTTTGTTACAAACGTCAGTGGCGGAGTTATGAATTTTTGAATTTTTATTGAAGTGAATTTGGAGCTGGGTTCCTAATTACGTCATTTCGACGGATTTTGCCTAAATACTTGCACATATTATAAAGGGATCACCCCTCTATCGCCGCTATATTTCAGAATTTTGTTACAAACGTCAGTGGCGGAGTTATGAATTTTTGAATTTTTTTTTAAGTGAATTTAGAGCTGGGTCCCTAATTACGTCATTTCGACAGATTTTGCCTAAATACTTGCACATATTATAAAGGGATCACCTCACTATCGCTGTTATATTTCAGAATTGTGTTACAAACGTCAGTGACGGAGTTATGAATTTTTAAATTTTTATTGAAGTGAATTTGGAGCTGGGTTCCTAATTACGTCATTTCGACGGATTTTGCCTAAATACTTGCACATATTATAAAGGGATCACCCCTCTATCGCCGCTATATTTCAGAATTTTGTTACAAACGTCAGTGGCGGAGTTATGAATTTTTAAATTTTTATTGAAGTCAATTTGGAGCTAGGTTCCTAATTACGTCATTTCGACAGATTTTGCCTAAATACTTGCACATGTTATAAAGGGATCACCCCTCTATCGCTGATATATTTCAGAATTTTGTTACAAACGTCAGTGGCGGAGTTATGAATTTTTGAATTTTTATTGAAGTGAATTTGGAGCTGGGTTCCTAATTACGTCATTTCGACGGATTTTGCCTAAATACTTGCCCATGTTATAAAGGGATCACCCCTCTATCGCTGTTATATTTCAGAATTTTGTTACAAACGTCAGTGACGAAGTTATGAATTTTTAAATTTTATTGAAGTGATTTTGGAGCTGGGTCCCTAATTACGTCATTTCGACAGATTTTGCCTAAATACTTGCACATATTATAAAGGGATCACCTCTCTATCGCTGATGTATTTCAGAATTTTGTTACAAACGTCAGTGGCGGAGTTATGAATTTTTAAATTTTTATTGAAGTGAATTTGGAGCTGGGTCCCTAATTACGTCATTTCGACAGATTTTGCCTAAATACTTGTACATTTTATAAAGGGATCACCGCTCTATTGCCGCTATATTTCAGAATTTTGTTACAAACGTCAGTGGCGGAGTAATGAATTTTTAAATTTTTATTGAAGTGAATTTGGAGCTGGGTCCCTAATTACGTCATTTCGACAGATTTTGCCTAAATACTTGCACATATTATAAAGGGATCACCTTTCTATCGCCGCTATATATCAGAATTTTGTTACAAACGTCAGTGGCGGAGGTAGGAATTTTTAAATTTTATTGAAGTGATTTTGGAGCTGGGTCCCTAATTACGTCATTTCGACCGATTTTGCCTAAATACTTGCACATATTATAAAGGGATCACCCCTCTATCGCTGATATATTTCAGAATTTTGTTACAAACGTCAGTGGCGGAGTTATGAATTTTTAAATTTTTATTGGAGTGAATTTGGAGCTAGGTCCCTAATTACGTCATTTCGACAGATTTTGCCTAAATACTTGCACATATTATAAAGGGATCACCTTTCTATCGCCGCTATATTTCAGAATTTTGTTACAAACGTCAGTGGCGGAGTTATGAATTTTTATTGAAGTGAATTTAGAGCTGGGTTCCTAATTACGTCATTTCAAAGATTTTGCATAAATACTTGCACATGTTATAAAGGGATCACCCCTCTATCGCCGCTATATATCAGAATTTTGTTACAAACGTCAGTGGCGGAGGTAGAAATTTTTAAATTTTATTGAAGTGATTTTGGAGCTGGGTCCCTAATTACGTCATTTCGACAGATTTTGCCTAAATACTTGCACATATTATAAAGGGATCACCCCTCTATCGCTGATATATTTCAGAATTTTGTTACAAACGTCAGTGGCGGACTTATGAATTTTTAAATTTTTATTGAAGTGAATTTGGAGCTGGGTCCCTAATTACGTCATTTCGACAGATTTTGCCTAAATACTTGCACATGTTATAAAGGGATCACCCCTCTATCGCTGCTATATTTCAGAATTTTGTTACAAACGTCAGTGGCGGAGTTATGAATTTTTAAATTTTTATAGGAGTGAATTTGGAGCTAGGTCCCTAATTACGTCATTTCGACAGATTTTGCCTAAATACTTGCACATGTTATAAACGGATCACCCCTCTATCGCCGCTATATTTCAGAATTTTGTTACAAACGTCAGTGGCGGAGGTATGAATTTTTAAATGTTTATTGAAGTGAATTTGGAGCTGGGCCCTAATTACGTCATTTCGACAGATTTTGCCTAAATGCTTGCACATATTATAAAGGGATCACTGCTCTATCGCCGCTATATTTCAGAATTTTGTTACAAACGTCAGTGGCGGAGTTATGAATTTTTGAATTTTTATTGAAGTGAATTTGGAACTGGGTTCCTAATTACGTCATTTCGACGGATTTTGCCTAAATACTTGCCCATGTTATAAAGGGATCACCCCTCTATCGCTGCTATATTTCAGAATTTTGTTACAAACGTCAGTGGCGGAGTTATGAATTTTTGAATTTTTTTTGAAGTGAATTTGTAGCTGGGTCCCTAATTACGTCATTTCGACAGATTTTGCCTAAATACTTGTACATATTATAAAGGGATCACCGCTCTATCGCCGCTATATTTCAGAATTTTGTTACAAACGTCAGTGACGGAGTTATGAATTTTTAAATTTTTATTGAAGTGAATTTGGAGCTGGGTCCCTAATTACGTCATTTCGACAGATTTTGCCTAAATACTTGCCCATGTTATAAAGGGATCACCCCTCTATCGCCGCTATATTTCAGAATTTTGTTACAAACGTCAGTGGCGGAGTTATGAATTTTTAAATTTTTATTGAAGTGAATTTGGAGCTAGGTTCCTAATTACGTCATTTCGACAAATTTTGCCTAAATACTTGCACATATTATAAAGGGATCACCTCTCTATCGCTGTTATATTTCAGAATTGTGTTACAAACGTCAGTGACGGAGTTATGAATTTTTAAATTTTATTGAAGTGATTTTGGAGCTAGGTCCCTAATTACGTCATTTCGACAGATTTTGCCTAAATACTTGCACATATTATAAACGGATCACCCCTCTATCGCCGCTATATATCAGAATTTTGTTACAAACGTCAGTGGCGGAGGTAGAAATTTTTAAATTTTATTGAAGTGATTTTGGAGCTGGGTCCCTAATTACGTCATTTCGACATATTTTGCCTAAATGCTTGCACATATTATAAAGGGATCACTGCTCTATCGCCGCTATATTTCAGAATTTTGTTACAAACGTCAGTGGCGGAGTTATGAATTTTTGAATTTTTATTGAAGTGAATTTGGAGCTGGGTTCCTAATTACGTTATTTCGACGGATTTTGCCTAAACACTTGCACATATTATAAAGGGATCACCCCTCTATCGCCGCTATATTTCAGAATTTTGTTACAAACGTCAGTGGCGGAGTTATGAATTTTTGAATTTTTTTTGAAGTGAATTTGTAGCTGGGTCCCTAATTACGTCATTTCGACAGATTTTGCCTAAATACTTGTACATATTATAAAGGGATCACCGCTCTATCGCCGCTATATTTCAGAATTTTGTTACAAACGTCAGTGGCGGAGTTATGAATTTTTAAATTTTTATTGAAGTGAATTTGGAGCTAGGTTCCTAATTACGTCATTTCGACAAATTTTGCCTAAATACTTGCACATATTATAAAGGGATCACCTCTCTATCGCTGTTATATTTCAGAATTGTGTTACAAACGTCAGTGACGGAGATATGAATTTTTAAATTTTTATTGAAGTGAATTTGGAGCTGGGTCCCTAATTACGTCATTTCGACAGATTTTGCCTAAATACTTGCCCATGTTATAAAGGGATCACCCCTCTATCGCCGCTATATTTCAGAATTTTGTTACAAACGTCAGTGGCGGAGTTATGAATTTTTAAATTTTTATTGGAGTGAATTTGGAGCTAGGTCCCTAATTACGTCATTTCGACAGATTTTGCCTAAATACTTGCACATATTATAAAGGGATCACCCCTCTATCGCCGCTACATTTCAGAATTTTGTTACAAACGTCAGTGGCGGAGTTATGAATTTTTGAATTTTTATTGAAGTGAATTTGGAGCTGGGTTCCTAATTACGTCATTTCGACGGATTTTGCCTAAATACTTGCACATATTATAAAGGGATCACCCCTCTATCGCCGCTATATTTCAAAATTTTGTTACAAACGTCAGTGGCGGAGTTATGAATTTTTGAATTTTTATTGAAGTGAATTTGGAGCTGGGTTCCTAATTACGTCATTTCGACGGATTTTGCCTAAATACTTGCACATATTATAAAGGGATCACCCCTCTATCGCCGCTATATTTCAGAATTTTGTTACAAACGTCAGTGGCGGAGTTATGAATTTTTGAATTTTTTTTTAAGTGAATTTGGAGCTGGGTCCCTAATTACGTCATTTCGACAGATTTTGCCTAAATACTTGTACATATTATAAAGGGATCACCGCTCTATCGCCGCTATATTTCAGAATTTTGTTACAAACGTCAGTGGCGGAGTTATGAATTTTTAAATTTTTATTGAAGTGAATTTGGAGCTAGGTTCCTAATTACGTCATTTCGACAGATTTTGCCTAAATACTTGCACATATTATAAAGGGATCACCTCACTATCGCTGTTATATTTCAGAATTGTGTTACAAACGTCAGTGACGGAGTTATGAATTTTTAAATTTTTATTGAAGTGAATTTGGAGCTGGGTTCCTAATTACGTCATTTCGACAGATTTTGCCTAAATACTTGCACATATTATAAAGGGATCACCCCTCTATCGCCGCTATATTTCAAAATTTTGTTACAAACGTCAGTGGCGGAGTTATGAATTTTTGAATTTTTATTGAAGTGAATTTGGAGCTGGGTTCCTAATTACGTCATTTCGACGGATTTTGCCTAAATACTTGCACATATTATAAAGGGATCACCCCTCTATCGCCGCTATATTTCAGAATTTTGTTACAAACGTCAGTGGCGGAGTTATGAATTTTTGAATTTTTTTTTAAGTGAATTTGGAGCTGGGTCCCTAATTACGTCATTTCGACAGATTTTGCCTAAATACTTGCACATATTATAAAGGGATCACCTCACTATCGCTGTTATATTTCAGAATTGTGTTACAAACGTCAGTGACGGAGTTATGAATTTTTAAATTTTTATTGAAGTGAATTTGGAGCTGGGTTCCTAATTACGTCATTTCGACGGATTTTGCCTAAATACTTGCACATATTATAAAGGGATCACCCCTCTATCGCCGCTTCATTTCAGAATTTTGTTACAAACGTCAGTGGCGGAGTTATGAATTTTTAAATTTTTATTGAAGTCAATTTGGAGCTAGGTTCCTAATTACGTCATTTCGACAGATTTTGCCTAAATACTTGCACATGTTATAAAGGGATCACCCCTCTATCGCTGATATATTTCAGAATTTTGTTACAAACGTCAGTGGCGGAGTTATGAATTTTTGAATTTTTATTGAAGTGAATTTGGAGCTGGGTTCCTAATTACGTCATTTCGACGGATTTTGCCTAAATACTTGCCCATGTTATAAAGGGATCACCCCTCTATCGCTGTTATATTTCAGAATTTTGTTACAAACGTCAGTGACGAAGTTATGAATTTTTAAATTTTATTGAAGTGATTTTGGAGCTGGGTCCCTAATTACGTCATTTCGACAGATTTTGCCTAAATACTTGCACATATTATAAAGGGATCACCTCTCTATCGCTGATGTATTTCAGAATTTTGTTACAAACGTCAGTGGCGGAGTTATGAATTTTTAAATTTTTATTGAAGTGAATTTGGAGCTGGGTCCCTAATTACGTCATTTCGACAGATTTTGCCTAAATACTTGTACATTTTATAAAGGGATCACCGCTCTATTGCCGCTATATTTCAGAATTTTGTTACAAACGTCAGTGGCGGAGTAATGAATTTTTAAATTTTTATTGAAGTGAATTTGGAGCTGGGTCCCTAATTACGTCATTTCGACAGATTTTGCCTAAATACTTGCACATATTATAAAGGGATCACCTTTCTATCGCCGCTATATATCAGAATTTTGTTACAAACGTCAGTGGCGGAGGTAGGAATTTTTAAATTTTATTGAAGTGATTTTGGAGCTGGGTCCCTAATTACGTCATTTCGACCGATTTTGCCTAAATACTTGCACATATTATAAAGGGATCACCCCTCTATCGCTGATATATTTCAGAATTTTGTTACAAACGTCAGTGGCGGAGTTATGAATTTTTAAATTTTTATTGGAGTGAATTTGGAGCTAGGTCCCTAATTACGTCATTTCGACAGATTTTGCCTAAATACTTGCACATATTATAAAGGGATCACCTTTCTATCGCCGCTATATATCAGAATTTTGTTACAAACGTCAGTGGCGGAGGTAGGAATTTTTAAATTTTTATTGGAGTGAATTTGGAGCTAGGTCCCTAATTACGTCATTTCGACAGATTTTGCCTAAATACTTGCACATGTTATAAACCGATCACCCCTCTATCGCCGCTATATATCAGAATTTTGTTACAAACGTCAGTGGCGATTTTGCCTAAATGCTTGCACATATTATAAACGGATCACCCCTCTATCGCCGCTATATATCAGAATTTTGTTACAAACGTCAGTGGCGGAGATTTTTAAATTTTATTGAAGTGAATTTGGAGCTGGGTCCCTAATTATGTAATTTTGACAGATTTTGCCTATATACTTGCACATATTATATTCGCTGCTATTTCAGAATTTTGTTACAAACGTCAGTGACGGAGGTAGGATTTTTTTTATTTAATTGATGTAAATATGGAGCTAGTTCAGTAATAACGTCATTTTGACAGATTTTGCGCTAACACTTGCAGACGTTGTAAAGGGATCGCTCCTCTATCGTTGCTGTATTTTACCATTTTGTTACAAACGGCGGTGGCGGAGTTATGAATTTTTAAATTTTATTGAGCTAAATATGGATTTGAATAATTTTTTGTAAACATTAATTCTGGCAGATTTCAAACTTTTCTGATTTTTTAAATAGGGGGGGGGGGTAGAAAGGTTCACTTATATAAGTTTAGAAAATTTATTTATTGTGCAATTTTTTTTTGATAATTTTATTACTGAGAAATCTATTTAAACATACTTTATTGATTATTTGAAAGGAACCCCTATCACTTTAAATAAATGTTTCTAGGTAAGGAAAACCCTTTTACACTAATTACTCTTGAAGATACGCGCGAGTTTGCTACGCCTGTTGGTTGCAATTCCTAGAAAGGAAAAATCTGTGACCAAATTAAATCTAAGATTTCTAAGAACACCAAACAAATAATAGGCCAAGCGTTGGGTACAAAATATCGGATTCTATTTGCAAAAGGTCGAACAGAAATGAAATTTGGTGGGATGGTAGACATTTGGTGGGATGGTAGACTTATATACCTCGGGGGGTAGCCGCTCGAGGGGAGGGGGGGGATGAAAACTCGCGGCGCTTGGAGGAAAACAGCACCGTTGGAGTAGGTGCTATATAAAAAAAGTTTAAATAAAATATGTGGAGAACAAAATTGCCCACAACTTTGGTTTTATGCATTCTTTCGCTCCGACGAATAGTTTTTGCCTTACTTTAGTTGGGGGGTAGTTTGCAAATTTTAACAAAATCAGAATTTAATCGCGGATTAAAACAAGTATGGCTACCAAACAATTCTGGTATATTTTTTTCTATAAGAGTAAGGTTTTCTAAGTAAACTGATTCTTGATTCGATACATTTGACCTTACATTATAAAAGATATGATTTTTTGAAGTATAGTTATCATGATCTACGGTCGATATTATTATTGTTGACCTACAATAGTTAGGAAGATTTTCAAAGGACCTGGATTTTATTGCTGATTCTTATAGCCCAAGAACTCATCTTTAAAGATCCAGTTGATGCCACTCTGGCACCCTTAAGCATTTTGAGATATTCAAGATGGCGGCCGATTAGGGAATAAAAATTTTTAAAAAAATTGTAAAAAAAAATATAAATCCTACGCTGGGCGTATTCAGTAGCTGTTGGAGTCCCATTAAATATAGTAAAAGCCCCGACCCCCTTCCCCTCAGGAACATGGTCAAAATGGCGCCGCCATCTTGGATTTTTGACTATTTTTTCCTTTAATAGCCTTTTACTCAGAAAGTACTTACTTTTGAGAAAATCTGTGGAGAGAAAATATAAGGCTCTTTAAAAGAACCATCGAAGGAGATATCTGCGAGGTACCTAAGCACTACCGTTGCAAAGATCTGATACGACTTTTTCCAAAATTTGAGCAGTGTATTCTAAGCCACCATCAGCTTTATCAGAACCCCAGTATTTTAACAAATATCAAAACCGTCAATGACAAGTAAAAAAATAATAACATTGTCATCAGTTTCAGAAAAATAAATAGATAAACATGGTATTTAATCCTAAAATGGCGTTACATACGACCAAAGAGCTTAAAGCCAAAAATTGTTATTGAGTTAGAAAACGGTAGGTCCTTTCCAGCGGTAGCCCAGCATTTTAACGTAAGCCGAACCACAGTTTGTTCTATAAATAAAAGGTAGATAAAAGAAAAATTACTGGAAAGGAAACAAGGACAATCTGGCAGGCCAAAAGTAGGTCAAGTTCGGGAAGATCAGGCGCTACTTCGAGTACTCAAAATGACCCTTTCGAGAGAGAAAAGAATGCAAGAATTTTTTCACAGTTTCCAGGCAGCCAAGCATCGTTTGCCGTAGAATTCAATCATCAAACCTCAGGTGCCGAACTGCAGCAACAAAGACCGAACTTACTTTTTTAGCACGTTATTTCTAAAAACGACCAAAAATATATTTTTAGCTGGTTTTTATTGGAGACCCTGTATGTATGACATATTTTTACAATATGTCACACATATAGGGTCTCTAGTTTTTATCAAGTTGTATTTTATTTATTTTATCAGGGCTATCAAAACGGACGGGCCACGATCCTCCACTTTGTTGACGTCACATCCGGGGCTGATTTTTTTTTGATGGTCACATCATGACACAGCTGATTGTCTTTAAAATATTGAAGTTGGAATGACGGTTCATGAATATTTTTTTTTATATAAAGCCGGTTTTGAGATTGTTTTTACTATATTCTTGCAGAACAATTTTTTTTAAATGTATAGTAATCATTAATTTTTTAGAGCCGCTTTTTTAGCTCATACAAAAATTAAATTTAAAACAGAAGCGAATGTGACAAACACAGATGACAAAGTCAAATACCTGTCAAATATAACAGTTGGCATGCGGTATATGGCGGGTAATTTGAATTCAAAATAAAAAATGCTAAATCTTGAAGATTTTAACCTTTTAATCATCTTGCATCCTTACAAAAGTTTGACAGAATATCGGGATGGTGTCTGAGAATATTTCACTGAAATTTCGCGGAAATCTGTAAAAAAACGTCTGACCTCCCATAAGACCCAATGTAAAAGTCAGCCCCCAGAGAACAGCTGATTTTTTCAGGGTCGTGGCCTGTATATTTTTGTTGGCCTTGATTTTATATGCAAAAGACAATAAACGGTCATAACATTACTCAGGGCTATCAAAATGGACGGGCCACGATCCTCCACTCTGTTGACGTCACATCCGGGGCTGATTTTTTTTTTGATGGTCACGTTACGACACAGCTGATTGTCTTTAAAATATTGAAGTTGGAATGACGGTTCATTGATATTTGATTTTTTTTTTAATAAAGCCGTTTTTGAGATTGTTTTTACTTTATTCTGGCAGAACAATTTTTTTTAAATGTATAGTAAGCCTTAATTTTTCATAGCCGCTTTATTAGCTCACACAAAAATTAAGTTTAAAGCAGAAGCGAATGTGACAATCACATATGACAAAGTCAAATACATGTCAAATATAACAGTTGGCATGTGGTACATGGCGGGTAATTTGAATTCAAAATAAGGAATGCTAAATCTTGAAGATTTTAACCTTTTAATCATGTTGCTTCCTTATAAACTTTTGGTGGAATATCGGGATGGTGTCTGAGAATATTGCACTGAACTTTTGCGGAAATCTGTAGTGCCATTTTGTAAATATCATAAAAAAACGTCTGACCTCCCATAAGACCTAATGTAAAATTCAGCCCCGGGAGAACAGCTGATTTTTTCAGGGTCGTGGCCTCTATTTTTGTGTTAGCCTTGCATTACTATAAAATGTAAATGTCAACCCGATATAATATAATATATACTGCTTAAAATAGAAAGCGAATTTTTCCAGTCGTATCAGATTTTTTTTAAATCAGCTGTACGTAATATGCTGAATTCTTGCACATTTTATTCAAAAGAAATACAGCAAAATTTTTAACTTTAACCAATTTTCTTAGAAACCAAGCTTTTTGTGAAAAAAAGGATAATATACTTTTCTGTAGACAATAAAATTTCCATTTTAACTATGTATCACTTAGTAGGAATAACTTTATTCCTAGCGGCCCAGTGGCATCCATATATGTGGGTGATTTACAGAAATCGTCGAAAATTACTGAATTTTTAGGTTAATATCCAATTCGTTTAAAAACAAAGCCCTTTAGGAAAAAAGTTTTACGCGCTTTAATTAGACGATAAAATTTTCTTTACGATCTCAGAGTAATTGTTACTCTAAGTTTACGATGATTAATTTGCTAAAGATTATGGCTAACAATTAAATGCTGTCCCTTAACTGGGATTAGTTTCAAAAATCACAAAAAAAAACTTTTTTTTTATTTATTTTTTACAATTTTTGCAAAAACTATGCTTAGGAAATTACTTTTAAAATAACTTATTATGAAAACTAAATTTCCTTTTCAACAATGTATGATTTAGTAGGATTAAATTTATTACTAAAGGCACAGTGACGTTAAATGGGGGTTATTATAGAAATCAACAAAAATATATTTTAATGACAGTTTTTCTGAATTTTTAAAAAATAAAGCTTCTTGAGAAAAAAAGTAATTCATGCTATCTTATGGACAATAAAATTTTCTTTTAAATAATGTATAACAACTTTATGTCATCATTACAGTTAACATTTCAGAGGCTTTTGTAAAGGAAAGTGCCTTTTAAAAATTACGAAAAAATATTTTTTATTATAGGTATTTTCCAATTTTTTAAACCCAAGACCTTTATGAAAAACTTAAATCACAGATTTTTAAGAGAATAAAATTTCCTTTCCAACGGTGTACAACTTTCTAGAATTTAGTTTACTCCTAACGCTACAGTGCCGTCCATAAATAGGGGTGATTTACAGAAATCGTTAAAAATCTGTTTTATTCATAAGTTCTCAATCAATTTTCTTTAAAATAAAGTATATATATATATATATATATATATATATATATATATATATATATATATATATATATATATATTTAAAATTTAAAATAAAGTACTTTGTGTAAAAACAGTTTATGCTAGGTAATAGGCAATAAGATTTTCTTTTCAACACTGTACAACTTAATTGAGTAAAGTTAATTTGTTAACTAAAAACTTATAATTAAACTAGGTTTTTGAAGATTTCTGTAAATAACCTTCATTTAAGAAAGTCACTGTATCGTTTGCTGTAAGTTCAACCCTACTATATTATACATCCTGGGAAAGAAAATTTTATTCTCTTGACAATATTTGTAATAATGTTTGCTTCTAAAATGCTTAGTTTTTACGAAAATTGCAAAAAACATTTAATAAAAATGATTTTTTAAGAAGATTCCTAGTTTGCGGACGCCACTGGAGCTTGACCCACAATACATACCGCGCCGAATATTATATGGTTTAAATGAAAATTTTATTTTCTACAAAAAAGTAAACAACACTTTTTTCAAAAAGACTTGGTTGAACTTAAAAATTTATTTTAAATTAGACGTGCTAGAAATTAGCATATTGTGGATGCTTAAGGTTGCGTATCTTTGCAAGGGCGGTACTTACGTAGCTCGGAGATATCTCGTTTGATAGGTCTTTCAATGGGGTTTAATATTCCTTTCCACATACTTTCTAAAAAAATCAGTACTTTTTGTGTAAAAGGCTAATTAAGGAAATACTCTTCCAATATATGGGCCCCTAAGCTCACAATAGGTATTATAGTTATATTGTACGTGTGAGCTAATATAACTAAAAACTGAAATATATTTTATTCACCTCCAGACTAAATTACCTTTCCTTTGTTACCACACAAGCCATGTTTTGACCAAAACTCGAATTTTTGAAATCTACCCCCACCCTTAAAAAAAACAAAAACTAAAATGTATTTTGTTTAACTCCGGACTCAATTCCCTATCGTTTGATATCACACACGCCATATTTTCAAGTAAACTCTAATTTTTGAAATCTACCCCCACCGTTTTTAAAAAAATAAATAAAATGTATTTTGTTTAACTCCAGACTTACTTAAATATTTTAACATAAACTCTAATTTTTTTAATCTACCCCTACCCTTTTGTTTGGCTTGTGTTCGGTGGATTTCATTAAAATCGGGCAAGCGGTTTTTGAGTTATAAGCGTTGGTCGTTACAGACAGACAGACAGACGGCGCGACAAAAAAGTTTCAAAATCATCTGAAACGTAAAGATATATAAAAAATTTTGAAATCGGAGCAACTTTTTTTTTTCGAAAAAATTAGGATCACCATAGCTCACACTACTATAGTATAGTATATGTGTGAGCTAAAAATAGTAAAAAATCCAAGATGGCGCCGCCATTTTGACACTGTTCCATAACGGAGAGGGATCGGAAATGTTACTATGTTTAATGGAAATCAATAACTATCGTTTGCGCCGGGTCCTGATTTTATGTTTTTGAAAACTTTTTATTTTTTAATTTTTTTATCTGTCATCCCATATCCAAGTATGTAAGAGCGCACTTCAAAAAATCATATATTTTATAATATAATTTCAAATGTAACGAATCATGCAACAGTTTACTTAGAAAATCTTACGCTTATAGAAGAAAAATATACCACAATTGTTTGGTAGCCATATTTGTCTTAATCTGCGATTAAACTCTGATTTTGTTAAAATTTGCAAACTACCCCCTAACTTTGGCGCGCTGTAAAGCAAAAACTATTGGTCGGAGCGAAAAAATGCCAACCAAAGTTGTGCGCAATTTTGTTCTCTACATATTTTATTTGACCTTTTTTTTTGGGCACCTACTCCAATGGTGCTATTTTCCCCGAAGCGCCGCGATGAGTTTTCACCCCCCCCTCGAGCGGCACCCCCCGAGGTCGCAAACTTAGATGAACCATCAGACCTATGTCTACCATCCCACCAAATTTCATTTCTGTTCGAACTTTTGCAAATAGAACCACATATTCTGTACCCAACGCTTGGCCTATTATTTGTTTGGTGTTCTTAGAAATTTTCGATTTAATTTGGTCACAGTTTTTCCATGCTAGGAATTGCAACCAACAGGCGTGGCAAACTCGCGCGTATTTATCGGCGTATCGTCAAGAAGAATTAGTGTAAAGGGGTAAAACCATTGTTTAGAGGTATGAGTTAATGGGTAAAACTTTTATTTTTAAATTGATAGGGGCTTCCTTTCGAAATAATCAATAAAGTATGTTTAAATAGATTTCTCAGTATTAAAATTATCAAAAAAAAATTGGACAATAAATTAATTTTCTAAACTTATAAGTGAACCTATCTACCCCCCTATTTAAAAAAAAATAGTTATCTAAAAAGTTTGAAATTTGCAAGAATTAATGTTTACAAAAAATTATTCAAATCCATGTTCACTTCAATAAAATTTAAAAATTTCTATTTCCGCCACTGACGTTTGTAACAAAATAGTGAAATATAGCAGCGATAGAGAGATGATTCCTTTATATTGTGTGCAAGTTTTTAGGCAAAATCTGTCAAAATGACGTAATTAGGGACCTAGCTCCAAATTCACTTCAATAAAAATTTAAAAATTCATAACTCCGCCACTGACGTTTGTAACAAAATTCTGAAATATAGCAGCGATAGAGGGGTGATCCCTTTATAACGTGTGCAAGGGTTAACGCAAAATCTGTCAAAATGACGTAATTAGAGACCTAGCTCCAAATTCACTTTAATAAAAATTTAAAAATTCATAACTCCGCCACTGACGTTTGTAACAAAATTCTGAAATATAGCAGCGATAGAGGGGTGATCCCTTTATAACGTGTGCAAGTGTTAACGCAAAATCTGTCAAAATGACGTAATTAGGGACCTAGCTCCAAATTTACTTCAATAAAAATTTAAAAATTCATAACTCCGCCACTGACGTTTGTTAGGGACCTAGCTCCAAATTTACTTCAATAAAAATTTAAAAATTCATAACTCCGCCACTGACGTTTGTAACAAAATTCTGAAATATAGCAGCGATAGAGGGGTGATCCCTTTATAACGTGTGCAAGTGTTAACGCAAAATCTGTCAAAATGACGTAATTAGGGACCTAGCTCCAAATTTACTTCAATAAAAATTTAAAAATTCATAACTCCGCCACTGACGTTTGTAACAAAATTGTGAAATAGAGCGGCGATAGAGGGGTGATCCCTTTATAACGTGTGCAAGTTTTAACGCAAAATCTGTCAAAATGACGTAATTAGAAACCCAGCTCCAAATTCACTGCAAATAAAAATTTGAAAATTCATAACTCCGCCACTGACGTTTGTAACAAAATTCTAAAATATAGCGGCGATAGAGGGGTGGCACCTTTATAATGAGTGCAAATATTTAGGCAAAACCTGTCAAAATGACGTAATTAGGGACCTAGCTCCAAATTCACTTCAATAAAAATTTAAAAATTCATAACTCCGCCACTGACGTTTGTAACAAAATTGTGAAACATAGGGGCGATAGAGGGGTGATCCCTTTATAATGTGTGCGAGTTTTTAGGCAAAATCTGTGAAAATGACGTAATTAGGGACCTAGCTTCAAATTCATTTCGATAAAAATTTAAAAATTCATAACTCCGCCACTGACGTTTGTAACAAAATTGTGAAATAGAGCGGCGATAGAGGGGTGATCCCTTTATAACGTGTGCAAGTTTTAACGCAAAATCTGTCAAAATGACGTAATTAGAAACCCAGCTCTAAATTCACTTCAATAAAAATTTAAAAATTCATAACTCCGCCACTGACGTTTGTAACAAAATTGTGAAACATAGCGGCGATAGAGGGGTGACCCCTTTATAATATGTGCAAGTATTTAGGCAAAATCTGTCGAAATGACGTAATTAGGGACCCAGCTCCAAAATCACTTCAATAAAATTTAAAAATTCATAACTCCGTCACTGACGTTTGTAACAAAATTACGAAATATAGCGGCGATAGAGCGGTGATCCCTTTATAATATGTACAAGTATTTAGGCAAAATCTGTCGAAATGACGTAATTAGGGACCCAGCTCCAAATTCACTTCAATAAAAATTTAAAAATTCATAACTCCGCCACTGACGTTTGTAACAAAATTGTGAAACATAGCGGCGATAGAGGGGTGACCCCTTTATAATATGTGCAAGTATTTAGGCAAAATCTGTCGAAATGACGTAATTAGGGACCTAGCTCCAAATTCACTTCAATAAAAATTTAAAAATTCATAACTCCGCCACTGACGTTTGTAACAAAATTGTGAAATATAGCGCCGATAGTGAAGTGATCCCTTTATAATATGTGCAAGTATTTAGGCAAAATCTGTCGAAATGACGTAATTAGGGACCCAGCTCCAAATTCACTTCAATAAAAATTTAAAAATTCATAACTCCGCCACTGACGTTTGTAACAAAATTCTGAAATATAGCGGCGATAGATCGGTGATCCCTTGACAACGTGTGCAAGTTTTAACGCAAAATCTGTCGAAATGACGTAATTAGGGACCCAGCTCCAAATTCACTTCAATAAAAATTTAAAAATTCATAACTCCGCCACTGACGTTTGTAACAAAATTCTGAAATATAGCAGCGATAGAGGGGTGATCTCTTTATAACGTGTGCAAGCTTTAACGCAAAATCTGTCAAAATGACGTAATTAGGGACCCAACTCCAAAATCATTTCAATAAAATTTAAAAATTAATAACTCCGTCACTGACGTTTGTAACAAAATTCTGAAATACAACAGCGATAGAGGGGTGATCCCTTTATAACATGGGCAAGTATTTAGGCAAAATCTGTCGAAATGACGTAATTAGGAACCTAGCTCCAAATTCACTTCAATAAAAATTTAAAAATTCATAACTCCGCCACTGACGTTTGTAACAAAATTCTGAAATATAGCGGCGATAGAGCGGTGATCCCTTTATAATATGTACAAGTATTTAGGCAAAATCTGTCGAAATGACGTAATTAGGGACCCAGCTCCAAATTCACTTCAATAAAAATTTAAAAATTCATAACTCCGCCACTGACGTTTGTAACAAAATTCTGTAATATATCAGCGATAGAGAGGTGATCCCTTTATAATATGTGCAAGTATTTAGGCAAAATCTGTCGAAATGACGTAATTAGGGACCCAGCTCCAAAATCACTTCAATAAAATTTAAAAATTAATAACTCCGTCACTGACGTTTGTAACAAAATTCTTAAATACAACAGCGATAGAGGGGTGATCCCTTTATAACATGGGCAAGTATTTAGGCAAAATCTGTCGAAATGACATAATTAGGAACCTAGCTCAAAATTCAATTCAATAAAAATTTAAAAATTCATAACTCCGCCACTGACATTTGTAACAAAATTCTGAAATATAGCGGCGATAGAGGGGTGATCCCTTTATAATATGTACAAGTATTTAGGCAAAATCTGTCGAAATGACGTAATTAGGGACCCAGATCCAAATTCACTTCAATAAAAATTCAAAAATTCATAACTCCGCCACTGACATTTGTAACAAAATTCTGAAATATAGCGGCGATAGAGGGGTGATATCTTTATAATATGTGCAAGTATTTAGGCAAAATCCGTCGAAATGACGTAATTAGGAACCCAGCTCCAAATTCACTTCAATAAAAATTCAAAAATTCATAACTCCGCCACTGGTGTTTGTAACAAAATTGTGAAATATAGCGGCGATAGAGGGGTGATCCCTTTATAATATGTGCAAGTATTTAGGCAAAATCTGTCGAAATGACGTAATTAGGGACCCAGCTCCAAATTCACTTCAATAAAAATTTAAAAATTCATAACTCCGCCACTGACGTTTGTAACAAAATTGTGCAATATAGCGGCGATAGAGGGGTGATCCCTTTATAATATGTGCAAGTATTTAGGCAAAATCTGTCGAAATGACGTAATTAGGGACCTAGCTCCAAATTCACTTCAATAAAAATATAAAAATTCATAACTCCGCCACTGACGTTTGTAACAAAATTGTGAAACATAGCGGCGATAGAGGGGTGACCCTTTTATAATATGTGCAAGTATTTAGGCAAAATCTGTCGAAATGACGTAATTAGGGACCTAGCTTCAAATTCACTTCAATAAAAATTTAAAAATATATAACTCCGCCACTGACGTTTGTAACAAAATTCTGAAATATAGGGGCGATAGAGGCGTGATCCATTTATAATGTGTGCGAGTTTTTAGGTAAAAATCTGTCGAAATGACGTAATTAGGGACCTAGCTCCAAATTCACTTCAATAAAAATTTAAAAATTCATAACTCCGCCACTGACGTTTGTAACAAAATTGTGAAACATAGCGGCGATAAAGGGGTGACCCCTTTATAATATGTGCAAGTATTTAGGCAAAATCTGTCGAAATGACGTAATTAGGGACCTAGCTCCAAATTCACTTCAATAAAAATTTAAAAATTCATAACTCCGCCACTGACGTTTGTAACAAAATTCTGAAATATAGCGGCGATAGATCGGTGATCCCTTGACAACGTGTGCAAGTTTTAACGCAAAATCTGTCAAAATGACGTAAATAGAAACCCAGCTCCAAATTCACTTCAAGAAAAATTTAAAAATTCATAACTCCGCCACTGACGTTTGTAACAAAAATGTGAAATATAGGGGCGATAGAGAGGTGATCCCTTTATAATGTGTGCAAGTTTTAACGCAAAATCTGTCGAAATAACGTAATTAGGGACCCAGCTCCAAATTCACTTCAATAAAAATTTAAAAATTCATAACTCCGCCACTGACGTTTGTAACAAAATTCTGAAATATAGCGGCGATAGAGCGGTGATTCCTTGACAACGTGTGCAAGCTTTAACGCAAAATCTGTCAAAATGACGTAAATAGAAACCCAGCTCCAAATTCACTTCAAGAAAAATTTAAAAATTCATAACTCCGCCACTGACGTTTGTAACAAAAATGTGAAATATAGGGGCGATAGAGAGGTGATCGCTTTATAATGTGTGCAAGTTTTAACGCAAAATCTGTCGAAATGACGTAATTAGGGACCTAGCTCCAAATTCACTTCAATAAAAATTTAAAAATTCATAACTCCGCCACTGACGTTTGTAACAAAATTCTGAAATATAGCGGCGATAGAGCGGTGATTCCTTGACAACGCGTGCAAGCTTTAACGCAAAATCTGTCAAAATGACGTAAATAGAAACCCAGCTCCAAATTCACTTCAAGAAAAATTTAAAAATTCATAACTCCGCCACTGACGTTTGTAACAAAAATGTGAAATATAGGGGCGATAGAGAGGTGATCGGTTTATAATGTGTGCAAGTTTTAACGCAAAATCTGTCGAAATAACGTAATTAGGGACCCAGCTCCAAATTCACTTCAATAAAAATTTAAAAATTCATAACTCCGCCACTGACGTTTGTAACAAAATTCTGAAATATATCAGCGATAGAGAGGTGATCCCTTTATAATATGTGCAAGTATTTAGGCAAAATCTGTCGAAATGACGTAATTAGGAACCTAGCTCCAAATTCACTTCAATAAAAATTTAAAAATTCATAACTCCGCCACTGACGTTTGTAACAAAATTGTGCAATACAGCGGCGATAGAGGGGTGATCCCTTTATAATATGTGCAAGTATTTAGGCAAAATCTGTCGAAATGACGTAATTAGGGACCTAGCTCCAAATTCACTTCAATAAAAATATAAAAATTCATAACTCCGCCACTGACGTTTGTAAGAAAATTGTGCAATATAGCGGCGATAGAGGGGTGATCCCTTTATAATATGTGCAAGTATTTAGGCAAAATCTGTCGAAATGACGTAATTAGGGACCCAGCTCCAAATTCACTTCAATAAAAATTTAAAAATTCATAACTCCGCCACTGACGTTTGTAACAAAATTGTGCAATATAGCGGCGATAGAGGGGTGATCCCTTTATAATATGTGCAAGTATTTAGGCAAAATCTGTCGAAATGACGTAATTAGGGACCTAGCTCCAAATTCACTTCAATAAAAATATAAAAATTCATAACTCCGCCACTGACGTTTGTAACAAAATTGTGAAACATAGCGGCGATAGAGGGGTGACCCCTTTATAATATGTGCACGTATTTAGGCAAAATCTGTCGAAATGACGTAATTAGGGACCTAGCTCCAAATTCACTTCAATCAAAATTTAAAAATTCATAACTCCGCCACTGACGTTTGTAACAAAATTGTGAAATATAGCGCCGATAGTGAAGTGATCCCTTTATAATATGTGCAAGTATTTAGGCAAAATCTGTCGAAATGACGTAATTAGGGACCCAGCTCCAAATTCACTTCAATAAAAATTTAAAAATTCATAACTCCGCCACTGACGTTTGTAACAAAATTCTGAAATATAGCGGCGATAGAGCGGTGATTCCTTGACAATGTGTGCAAGCTTTAACGCAAAATCTGTCAAAATGACGTAAATAGAAACCCAGCTCCAAATTCACTTCAAGAAAAATTTAAAAATTCATAACTCCGCCACTGACGTTTGTAACAAAAATGTGAAATATAGGGGCGATAGAGAGGTGATCGCTTTATAATGTGTGCAAGTTTTAACGCAAAATCTGTCGAAATGACGTAATTAGGGACCTAGCTCCAAATTCACTTCAATAAAAATTTAAAAATTCATAACTCCGCCACTGACGTTTGTAACAAAATTCTGAAATATAGCGGCGATAGAGCGGTGATTCCTTGACAACGTGTGCAAGCTTTAACGGAAAATCTGTCAAAATGACGTAAATAGAAACCCAGCTCCAAATTCACTTCAAGAAAAATTTAAAAATTCATAACTCCGCCACTGACGTTTGTAACAAAAATGTGAAATATAGGGGCGATAGAGAGGTGATCGCTTTATAATGTGTGCAAGTTTTAACGCAAAATCTGTCGAAATAACGTAATTAGGGACCCAGCTCCAAATTCACTTCAATAAAAATTTAAAAATTCCTAACTCCGCCACTGACGTTTGTAACAAAATTATGAAATATAGGGGCGTTAGAGGGGTGATCCCTTTATAATGTGTGCGAGTTTTTAGGCAAAATCTGTCGAAATGACGTAATTAGGGACCCAGCTCCAAATTCACTTCAATAAAAATTTAAAAATTCATAACTCCGCCACTGACGTTTGTAACAAAATTGTGAAATAGAGCGGCCATAGAGGGGTGATCCCTTTATAACGTGTGCAAGTTTTAACGCAAAATCTGTCAAAATGACGTAATTAGAAACCCAGCTCTAAATTCACTTCAATAAAAATTTAAAAATTCATAACTCCGCCACTGACGTTTGTAACAAAATTGTGAAACATAGCGGCGATAGAGGGGTGACCCCTTTATAATATGTGCAAGTATTTAGGCAAAATCTGTCGAAATGACGTAATTAGGGACCCAGCTCCAAAATCACTTCAATAAAATTTAAAAATTCATAACTCCGTCACTGACGTTTGAAACAAAATTATGAAATATAGCGGCGATAGAGCGGTGATCCCTTTATAATATGTACAAGTATTTAGGCAAAATCTGTCGAAATGACGTAATTAGGGACCCAGCTCCAAATTCACTTCAATAAAAATTTAAAAATTCATAACTCCGCCACTGACGTTTGTAACAAAATTGTGAAACATAGCGGCGATAGAGGGGTGACCCCTTTATAATATGTGCAAGTATTTAGGCAAAATCTGTCGAAATGACGTAATTAGGGACCCAGCTCCAAAATCACTTCAATAAAATTTAAAAATTCATAACTCCGTCACTGACGTTTGTAACAAAATTATGAAATATAGCGGCGATAGAGCGGTGATCCCTTTATAATATGTACAAGTATTTAGGCAAAATCTGCAAAATCTGTCGAAATGACGTAATTAGGGACCCAGCTCCAAATTCACTTCAATAAAAATTTAAAAATTCATAACTCCGCCACTGACGTTTGTAACAAAATTGTAAAACATAGCGGCGATAGAGGGGTGACCCCTTTATAATATGTGCAAGTATTTAGGCAAAATCTGTCGAAATGACGTAATTAGGGACCTAGCTCCAAATTCACTTCAATAAAAATTTAAAAATTCATAACTCCGCCACTGACGTTTGTAACAAAATTGTGAAATATAGCGCCGATAGTGAAGTGATCCCTTTATAATATGTGCAAGTATTTAGGCAAAATCTGTCGAAATGACGTAATTAGGGACCCAGCTCCAAATTCACTTCAATCAAAATTTAAAAATTCATAACTCCGCCACTGACGTTTGTAACAAAATTCTGAAATATAGCGGCGATAGATCGGTGATCCCTTGACAACGTGTGCAAGTTTTAACGCAAAATCTGTCGAAATGACGTAATTAGGGACCCAGCTCCAAATTCACTTCAATAAAAATTTAAAAATTCATAACTCCGCCACTGACGTTTGTAACAAAATTCTGAAATATAGCAGCGATAGAGGGGTGATCCCTTTATAACGTGTGCAAGCTTTAACGCAAAATCTGTCAAAATGACGTAATTAGGGACCCAGCTCCAAAATCACTTCAATAAAATTTAAAAATTAATAACTCCGTCACTGACGTTTGTAACAAAATTCTGAAATACAACAGCGATAGAGGGGTGATCCCTTTATAACATGGGCAAGTATTTAGGCAAAATCTGTCGAAATGACGTAATTAGGAACCTAGCTCCAAATTCACTTCAATAAAAATTTAAAAATTCATAACTCCGCCACTGACGTTTGTAACAAAATTCTGAAATATAGCGGCGATAGAGCGGTGATCCCTTTATAATATGTACAAGTATTTAGGCAAAACCTGTCGAAATGACGTAATTAGGGACCCAGCTCCAAATTCACTTCAATAAAAATTTAAAAATTCATAACTCCGCCACTGACGTTTGTAACAAAATTCTGAAATATATCAGCGATAGAGAGGTGATCCCTTTATAATATGTGCAAGTATTTAGGCAAAATCTGTCGAAATGACGTAATTAGGGACCTAGCTTCAAATTCACTTCAATAAAAATTTAAAAATATATAACTCCGCCACTGACGTTTGTAACAAAATTCTGAAATATAGCGGCGATAGAGGGGTGATATCTTTATAATATGTGCAAGTATTTAGGCAAAATCCGTCGAAATGACGTAATTAGGAACCCAGCTCCAAATTCACTTCAATAAAAATTCAAAAATTCATAACTCCGCCACTGATGTTTGTAACAAAATTGTGAAATATAGCGGCGATAGAGGGGTGATCCCTTTATAATATGTGCAAGTATTTAGGCAAAATCTGTCGAAATGACGTAATTAGGGACCCAGCTCCAAATTCACTTCAATAAAAATTTAAAAATTCATAACTCCGCCACTGACGTTTGTAACAAAATTGTGCAATATAGCGGCGATAGAGGGGTGATCCCTTTATAATATGTGCAAGTATTTAGGCAAAATCTGTCGAAATGACGTAATTAGGGACCTAGCTCCAAATTCACTTCAATAAAAATATAAAAATTCATAACTCCGCCACTGACGTTTGTAACAAAATTGTGAAACATAGCGGCGATAGAGGGGTGACCCTTTTATAATATGTGCAAGTATTTAGGCAAAATCTATCGAAATGACGTAATTAGGGACCTAGCTTCAAATTCACTTCAATAAAAATTTAAAAATATATAACTCCGCCACTGACGTTTGTAACAAAATTCTGAAATATAGGGGCGATAGAGGCGTGATCCATTTATAATGTGTGCGAGTTTTTAGGTAAAAATCTGTCGAAATGACGTAATTAGGGACCTAGCTCCAAATTCACTTCAATAAAAATTTAAAAATTCATAACTCCGCCACTGACGTTTGTAACAAAATTGTGAAACATAGCGGCGATAAAGGGGTGACCCCTTTATAATATGTGCAAGTATTTAGGCAAAATCTGTCGAAATGACGTAATTAGGGACCTAGCTCCAAATTCACTTCAATAAAAATTTAAAAATTCATAACTCCGCCACTGACGTTTGTAACAAAATTCTGAAATATAGCGGCGATAGATCGGTGATCCCTTGACAACGTGTGCAAGTTTTAACGCAAAATCTGTCAAAATGACGTAAATAGAAACCCAGCTCCAAATTCACTTCAAGAAAAATTTAAAAATTCATAACTCCGCCACTGACGTTTGTAACAAAAATGTGAAATATAGGGGCGATAGAGAGGTGATCCCTTTATAATGTGTGCAAGTTTTAACGCAAAATCTGTCGAAATAACGTAATTAGGGACCCAGCTCCAAATTCACTTCAATAAAAATTTAAAAATTCATAACTCCGCCACTGACGTTTGTAACAAAATTCTGAAATATAGCGGCGATAGAGCGGTGATTCCTTGACAACGTGTGCAAGCTTTAACGCAAAATCTGTCAAAATGACGTAAATAGAAACCCAGCTCCAAATTCACTTCAAGAAAAATTTAAAAATTCATAACTCCGCCACTGACGTTTGTAACAAAAATGTGAAATATAGGGGCGATAGAGAGGTGATCGCTTTATAATGTGTGCAAGTTTTAACGCAAAATCTGTCGAAATGACGTAATTAGGGACCTAGCTCCAAATTCACTTCAATAAAAATTTAAAAATTCATAACTCCGCCACTGACGTTTGTAACAAAATTCTGAAATATAGCGGCGATAGAGCGGTGATTCCTTGACAACGCGTGCAAGCTTTAACGCAAAATCTGTCAAAATGACGTAAATAGAAACCCAGCTCCAAATTCACTTCAAGAAAAATTTAAAAATTCATAACTCCGCCACTGACGTTTGTAACAAAAATGTGAAATATAGGGGCGATAGAGAGGTGATCGGTTTATAATGTGTGCAAGTTTTAACGCAAAATCTGTCGAAATAACGTAATTAGGGACCCAGCTCCAAATTCACTTCAATAAAAATTTAAAAATTCATAACTCCGCCACTGACGTTTGTAACAAAATTCTGAAATATATCAGCGATAGAGAGGTGATCCCTTTATAATATGTGCAAGTATTTAGGCAAAATCTGTCGAAATGACGTAATTAGGAACCTAGCTCCAAATTCACTTCAATAAAAATTTAAAAATTCATAACTCCGCCACTGACGTTTGTAACAAAATTGTGCAATACAGCGGCGATAGAGGGGTGATCCCTTTATAATATGTGCAAGTATTTAGGCAAAATCTGTCGAAATGACGTAATTAGGGACCTAGCTCCAAATTCACTTCAATAAAAATATAAAAATTCATAACTCCGCCACTGACGTTTGTAAGAAAATTGTGCAATATAACGGCGATAGAGGGGTGATCCCTTTATAATATGTGCAAGTATTTAGGCAAAATCTGTCGAAATGACGTAATTAGGGACCCAGCTCCAAATTCACTTCAATAAAAATTTAAAAATTCATAACTCCGCCACTGACGTTTGTAACAAAATTGTGCAATATAGCGGCGATAGAGGGGTGATCCCTTTATAATATGTGCAAGTATTTAGGCAAAATCTGTCGAAATGACGTAATTAGGGACCTAGCTCCAAATTCACTTCAATAAAAATATAAAAATTCATAACTCCGCCACTGACGTTTGTAACAAAATTGTGAAACATAGCGGCGATAGAGGGGTGACCCCTTTATAATATGTGCACGTATTTAGGCAAAATCTGTCGAAATGACGTAATTAGGGACCTAGCTCCAAATTCACTTCAATAAAAATTTAAAAATTCATAACTCCGCCACTGACGTTTGTAACAAAATTGTGAAATATAGCGCCGATAGTAAAGTGATCCCTTTATAATATGTGCAAGTATTTAGGCAAAATCTGTCGAAATGACGTAATTAGGGACCCAGCTCCAAATTCACTTCAATAAAAATTTAAAAATTCATAACTCCGCCACTGACGTTTGTAACAAAATTCTGAAATATAGCGGCGATAGAGCGGTGATTCCTTGACAACGTGTGCAAGCTTTAACGCAAAATCTGTCAAAATGACGTAAATAGAAACCCAGCTCCAAATTCACTTCAAGAAAAATTTAAAAATTCATAACTCCGCCACTGACGTTTGTAACAAAAATGTGAAATATAGGGGCGATAGAGAGGTGATCGCTTTATAATGTGTGCAAGTTTTAACGCAAAATCTGTCGAAATGACGTAATTAGGGACCTAGCTCCAAATTCACTTCAATAAAAATTTAAAAATTCATAACTCCGCCACTGACGTTTGTAACAAAATTCTGAAATATAGCGGCGATAGAGCGGTGATTCCTTGACAACGTGTGCAAGCTTTAACGGAAAATCTGTCAAAATGACGTAAATAGAAACCCAGCTCCAAATTCACTTCAAGAAAAATTTAAAAATTCATAACTCCGCCACTGACGTTTGTAACAAAAATGTGAAATATAGGGGCGATAGAGAGGTGATCGCTTTATAATGTGTGCAAGTTTTAACGCAAAATCTGTCGAAATAACGTAATTAGGGACCCAGCTCCAAATTCACTTCAATAAAAATTTAAAAATTCCTAACTCCGCCACTGACGTTTGTAACAAAATTATGAAATATAGGGGCGTTAGAGGGGTGATCCCTTTATAATGTGTGCGAGTTTTTAGGCAAAATCTGTCGAAATGACGTAATTAGGGACCCAGCTCCAAATTCACTTCAATAAAAATTTAAAAATTCATAACTCCGCCACTGACGTTTGTAACAAAATTGTGAAATAGAGCGGCCATAGAGGGGTGATCCCTTTATAACGTGTGCAAGTTTTAACGCAAAATCTGTCAAAATGACGTAATTAGAAACCCAGCTCTAAATTCACTTCAATAAAAATTTAAAAATTCATAACTCCGCCACTGACGTTTGTAACAAAATTGTGAAACATAGCGGCGATAGAGGGGTGACCCCTTTATAATATGTGCAAGTATTTAGGCAAAATCTGTCGAAATGACGTAATTAGGGACACAGCTCCAAAATCACTTCAATAAAATTTAAAAATTCATAACTCCGTCACTGACGTTTGAAACAAAATTATGAAATATAGCAACGATAGAGCGGTGATCCCTTTATAATATGTACAAGTATTTAGGCAAAATCTGTCGAAATGACGTAATTAGGGACCCAGCTCCAAATTCACTTCAATAAAAATTTAAAAATTCATAACTCCGCCACTGACGTTTGTAACAAAATTGTGAAACATAGCGGCGATAGAGGGGTGACCCCTTTATAATATGTGCAAGTATTTAGGCAAAATCTGTCGAAATGACGTAATTAGGGACCCAGCTCCAAAATCACTTCAATAAAATTTAAAAATTCATAACTCCGTCACTGACGTTTGTAACAAAATTATGAAATATAGCGGCGATAGAGCGGTGATCCCTTTATAATATGTACAAGTATTTAGGCAAAATCTGCAAAATCTGTCGAAATGACGTAATTAGGGACCCAGCTCCAAATTCACTTCAATAAAAATTTAAAAATTCATAACTCCGCCACTGACGTTTGTAACAAAATTGTGAAACATAGCGGCGATAGAGGGGTGACCCCTTTATAATATGTGCAAGTATTTAGGCAAAATCTGTCGAAATGACGTAATTAGGGACCTAGCTCCAAATTCACTTCAATAAAAATTTAAAAATTCATAACTCCGCCACTGACGTTTGTAACAAAATTGTGAAATATAGCGCCGATAGTGAAGTGATCCCTTTATAATATGTGCAAGTATTTAGGCAAAATCTGTCGAAATGACGTAATTAGGGACCCAGCTCCAAATTCACTTCAATCAAAATTTAAAAATTCATAACTCCGCCACTGACGTTTGTAACAAAATTCTGAAATATAGCGGCGATAGATCGGTGATCCCTTGACAACGTGTGCAAGTTTTAACGCAAAATCTGTCGAAATGACGTAATTAGGGACCCAGCTCCAAATTCACTTCAATAAAAATTTAAAAATTCATAACTCCGCCACTGACGTTTGTAACAAAATTCTGAAATATAGCAGCGATAGAGGGGTGATCCCTTTATAACGTGTGCAAGCTTTAACGCAAAATCTGTCAAAATGACGTAATTAGGGACCCAGCTCCAAAATCACTTCAATAAAATTTAAAAATTAATAACTCCCGTCACTGACGTTTGTAACAAAATTCTGAAATACAACAGCGATAGAGGGGTGATCCCTTTATAACATGAGCAAGTATTTAGGCAAAATCTGTCGAAATGACGTAATTAGGAACCTAGCTCCAAATTCACTTCAATAAAAATTTAAAAATTCATAACTCCGCCACTGACGTTTGTAACAAAATTCTGAAATATAGCGGCGATAGAGCGGTGATCCCTTTATAATATGTACAAGTATTTAGGCAAAACCTGTCGAAATGACGTAATTAGGGACCCAGCTCCAAATTCACTTCAATAAAAACTTAAAAATTCATAACTCCGCCACTGACGTTTGTAACAAAATTCTGAAATATATCAGCGATAGAGAGGTGATCCCTTTATAATATGTGCAAGTATTTAGGCAAAATCTGTCGAAATGACGTAATTAGGAACCTAGCTCCAAATTCACTTCAATAAAAATTTAAAAATTCATAACTCCGCCACTGACGTTTGTAACAAAATTCTGAAATATAGCAGCGATAGAGGGGTGATCCCTTTATAACGTGTGCAAGCTTTAACGCAAAATCTGTCGAAATGACGTAATTAGGGACCCAGCTCCAAATTCACTTCAATGAAAATTTAAAAATTCATAACTCCGCCACTGACGTTTGTAACAAAATTCTGAAATATAGCAGCGATAGAGGGGTGATCCCTTTATAATATGTGTAAGTATTTAGGCAAAATCCGTCGAAATGACGTAATTAGGAACCCAGCTCCAAATTCACTTCAATAAAAATTTAAAAATTCATAACTCCGCCACTGACATTTGTAACAAAATTCTGAAATATAGCGGCGATAGAGGGGTGATCCCTTTATAATATGTACAAGTATCTAGGCAAAATCTGTCGAAATGACGTAATTAGGGACCCAGCTCCAAAATCACTTCAATAAAATTTAAAAATTCATAACTCCGTCACTGACGTTGGTAACAAAATTATCAAATATAGCGGCGATAGAGAGGTGATCCCTTTATAATATGTGCAAGTATTTAGGCAAAATCTGTCGAAATGACGTAATTAGGGACCTAGCTCCAAATTCACTTCAATAAAAATTTAAAAATTCATAACTCCGCCACTGACGTTTGTAACAAAATTGTGAAATATAGCGCCGATAGTGAAGTGATCCCTTTATAATATGTGCAAGTATTTAGGCAAAATCTGTCGAAATGACGTAATTAGGGACCCAGCTCCAAATTCACTTCAATAAAAATTTAAAAATTCATAACTCCGCCACTGACGTTTGTAACAAAATTGTGAAACATAGCGGCGATGGAGGGGTGACCCCTTTATAATATGTGCAAGTATTTAGGCAAAATCTGTCGAAATGACGTAATTAGGGACCCAGCTCCAAAATCACTTCAATAAAATTTAAAAATTCATAACTCCGTCACTGACGTTTGTAACAAAATTATGAAATATAGCGGCGATAGAGCGGTGATCCCTTTATAATATGTACAAGTATTTAGGCAAAATCTGCAAAATCTGTCGAAATGACGTAATTAGGGACCCAGCTCCAAATTCACTTCAATAAAAATTTAAAAATTCATAACTCCGCCACTGACGTTTGTAACAAAATTGTGAAACATAGCGGCGATAGAGGGGTGACCCCTTTATAATATGTGCAAGTATTTAGGCAAAATCTGTCGAAATGACGTAATTAGGGACCTAGCTCCAAATTCACTTCAATAAAAATTTAAAAATTCATAACTCCGCCACTGACGTTTGTAACAAAATTGTGAAATATAGCGCCGATAGTGAAGTGATCCCTTTATAATATGTGCAAGTATTTAGGCAAAATCTGTCGAAATGACGTAATTAGGGACCCAGCTCCAAATTCACTTCAATCAAAATTTAAAAATTCATAACTCCGCCACTGACGTTTGTAACAAAATTCTGAAATATAGCGGCGATAGATCGGTGATCCCTTGACAACGTGTGCAAGTTTTAACGCAAAATCTGTCGAAATGACGTAATTAGGGACCCAGCTCCAAATTCACTTCAATAAAAATTTAAAAATTCATAACTCCGCCACTGACGTTTGTAACAAAATTCTGAAATATAGCAGCGATAGAGGGGTGATCCCTTTATAACGTGTGCAAGCTTTAACGCAAAATCTGTCAAAATGACGTAATTAGGGACCCAGCTCCAAAATCACTTCAATAAAATTTAAAAATTAATAACTCCGTCACTGACGTTTGTAACAAAATTCTGAAATACAACAGCGATAGAGGGGTGATCCCTTTATAACATGGGCAAGTATTTAGGCAAAATCTGTCGAAATGACGTAATTAGGAACCTAGCTCCAAATTCACTTCAATAAAAATTTAAAAATTCATAACTCCGCCACTGACGTTTGTAACAAAATTCTGAAATATAGCGGCGATAGAGCGGTGATCCCTTTATAATATGTACAAGTATTTAGGCAAAACCTGTCGAAATGACGTAATTAGGGACCCAGCTCCAAATTCACTTCAATAAAAATTTAAAAATTCATAACTCCGCCACTGACGTTTGTAACAAAATTCTGAAATATATCAGCGATAGAGAGGTGATCCCTTTATAATATGTGCAAGTATTTAGGCAAAATCTGTCGAAATGACGTAATTAGGAACCTAGCTCCAAATTCACTTCAATAAAAATTTAAAAATTCATAACTCCGCCACTGACATTTGTAACAAAATTCTGAAATATAGCGGCGATAGATCGGTGATCCCTTGACAACGTGTGCAAGTTTTAACGCAAAATCTGTCGAAATGACGTAATTAGGGACCCAGCTCCAAATTCACTTCAATGAAAATTTAAAAATTCATAACTCCGCCACTGACGTTTGTAACAAAATTCTGAAATATAGCAGCGATAGAGGGGTGATCCCTTTATAATATGTGTAAGTATTTAGGCAAAATCCGTCGAAATGACGTAATTAGGAACCCAGCTCTAAATTCACTTCAATAAAAATTTAAAAATTCATAACTCCGCCACTGACATTTGTAACAAAATTCTGAAATATAGCGGCGATAGAGGGGTGATCCCTTTATAATATGTACAAGTATTTAGGCAAAATCTGTCGAAATGACGTAATTAGGGACCCAGCTCCAAAATCACTTCAATAAAATTTAAAAATTCATAACTCCGTCACTGACGTTTGTAACAAAATTATGAAATATAGCGGCGATAGAGAGGTGATCCCTTTATAATATGTGCAAGTATTTAGGCAAAATCTGTCGAAATGACGTAATTAGGGACCTAGCTCCAAATTCACTTCAATAAAAATTTAAAAATTCATAACTCCGCAACTGACGTTTGTAACAAAATTGAGAAATATAGCGCCGATAGTGAAGTGATCCCTTTATAATATGTGCAAGTATTTAGGCAAAATCTGTCGAAATGACGTAATTAGGGACCCAGCTCCAAATTCACTTCAATAAAAATTTAAAAATTCATAACTCCGCCACTGACGTTTGTAACAAAATTGTGCAATATAGCAGCGATAGAGGGGTGATCCCTTTATAACATGTGCAAGCTTTAACGCAAAATCTGTCAAAATAACGTAATTAGGGACCCAGCTCCAAAATCACTTCAATAAAATTTAAAAATTAATAACTCCGTCACTGACGTTTGTAACAAAATTCTGAAATACAACAGCGATAGAGGGGTGATCCCTTTATAACATGGGCAAGTATTTAGGCAAAATCTGTCGAAATGACGTAATTAGGAACCTAGCTCCAAATTCACTTCAATAAAAATTTAAAAATTCATAACTCCGCCACTGACGTTTGTAACAAAATTCTGAAATATAGCGGCGATAGAGAGGTGATCCCTTTATAATATGTGCAAGTATTTAGGCAAAATCTGTCGAAATGACGTAATTAGGAACCTAGCTCCAAATTCACTTCAATAAAAATTTAAAAATTCATAACTCCGCCACTGACATTTGTAACAAAATTCTGAAATATAGCGGCGATAGATCGGTGATCCCTTTATAATATGTACAAGTATTTAGGCAAAATCTGTCGAAATGACGTAATTAGGGACCCAGCTCCAAATTCACTTCAATAAAAATTTAAAAATTCATAACTCCGCCACTGACATTTGTAACAAAATTCTGAAATATAGCGGCGATAGAGGGGTGATCCCTTTATAATATGTACAAGTATTTAGGCAAAATCTGTCGAAATGACGTAATTAGGGACCCAGCTCCAAATTCACTTCAATAAAAATTCAAAAATTCATAACTCCGCCACTGACGTTTGTAACAATATTCTGAAACATAGCGGCGATAGAGGGGTGACCCCTTTATAATATGTGCAAGTATTTAGGCAAAATCTGTCGAAATGACGTAATTAGGGACCTAGCACCAAATTCACTTCAATAAAAATTTAAAAATTCATAACTCCGCCACTGACGTTTGTAACAAAATTGTGAAATATAGCGCCGATAGTGAAGTGATCCCTTTATAATATGTGCAAGTATTTAGGCAAAATCTGTCGAAATGACGTAATTAGGGACCCAGCTCCAAATTCACTTCAATCAAAATTTAAAAATTCATAACTCCGCCACTGACGTTTGTAACAAAATTCTGAAATATAGCGGCGATAGATCGGTGATCCCTTGACAACGTGTGCAAGTTTTAACGCAAAATCTGTCGAAATGACGTAATTAGGGACCCAGCTCCAAATTCACTTCAATAAAAATTTAAAAATTCATAACTCCGCCACTGACGTTTGTAACAAAATTCTGAAATATAGCAGCGATAGAGGGGTGATCCCTTTATAACGTGTGCAAGCTTTAACGCAAAATCTGTCAAAATGACGTAATTAGGGACCCAGCTCCAAAATCACTTCAATAAAATTTAAAAATTAATAACTCCGTCACTGACGTTTGTAACAAAATTCTGAAATACAACAGCGATAGAGGGGTGATCCCTTTATAACATGGGCAAGTATTTAGGCAAAATCTGTCGAAATGACGTAATTAGGAACCTAGCTCCAAATTCACTTCAATAAAAATTTAAAAATTCATAACTCCGCCACTGACGTTTGTAACAAAATTCTGAAATATAGCGGCGATAGAGCGGTGATCCCTTTATAATATGTACAAGTATTTAGGCAAAACCTGTCGAAATGACGTAATTAGGGACCCAGCTCCAAATTCACTTCAATAAAAATTTAAAAATTCATAACTCCGCCACTGACGTTTGTAACAAAATTCTGAAATATATCAGCGATAGAGAGGTGATCCCTTTATAATATGTGCAAGTATTTAGGCAAAATCTGTCGAAATGACGTAATTAGGAACCTAGCTCCAAATTCACTTCAATAAAAATTTAAAAATTCATAACTCCGCCACTGACATTTGTAACAAAATTCTGAAATATAGCGGCGGTAGATCGGTGATCCCTTGACAACGTGTGCAAGCTTTAACGCAAAATCTGTCGAAATGACGTAATTAGGGACCCAGCTCCAAATTCACTTCAATGAAAATTTAAAAATTCATAACTCCGCCACTGACGTTTGTAACAAAATTCTGAAATATAGCAGCGATAGAGGGGTGATCCCTTTATAATATGTGTAAGTATTTAGGCAAAATCCGTCGAAATGACGTAATTAGGAACCCAGCTCCAAATTCACTTCAATAAAAATTTAAAAATTCATAACTCCGCCACTGACATTTGTAACAAAATTCTGAAATATAGCGGCGATAGAGGGGTGATCCCTTTATAATATGTACAAGTATTTAGGCAAAATCTGTCGAAATGACGTAATTAGGGACCCAGCTCCAAAATCACTTCAATAAAATTTAAAAATTCATAACTCCGTCACTGACGTTGGTAACAAAATTATGAAATATAGCGGCGATAGAGAGGTGATCCCTTTATAATATGTGCAAGTATTTAGGCAAAATCTGTCGAAATGACGTAATTAGGGACCTAGCTCCAAATTCACTTCAATAAAAATTTAAAAATTCATAACTCCGCCACTGACGTTTGTAACAAAATTGTGAAATATAGCGCCGATAGTGAAGTGATCCCTTTATAATATGTGCAAGTATTTAGGCAAAATCTGTCGAAATGACGTAATTAGGGACCCAGCTCCAAATTCACTTCAATAAAAATTTAAAAATTCATAACTCCGCCACTGACGTTTGTAACAAAATTGTGAAACATAGCGGCGATGGAGGGGTGACCCCTTTATAATATGTGCAAGTATTTAGGCAAAATCTGTCGAAATGACGTAATTAGGGACCCAGCTCCAAAATCACTTCAATAAAATTTAAAAATTCATAACTCCGTCACTGACGTTTGTAACAAAATTATGAAATATAGCGGCGATAGAGCGGTGATCCCTTTATAATATGTACAAGTATTTAGGCAAAATCTGCAAAATCTGTCGAAATGACGTAATTAGGGACCCAGCTCCAAATTCACTTCAATAAAAATTTAAAAATTCATAACTCCGCCACTGACGTTTGTAACAAAATTGTGAAACATAGCGGCGATAGAGGGGTGACCCCTTTATAATATGTGCAAGTATTTAGGCAAAATCTGTCGAAATGACGTAATTAGGGACCTAGCTCCAAATTCACTTCAATAAAAATTTAAAAATTCATAACTCCGCCACTGACGTTTGTAACAAAATTGTGAAATATAGCGCCGATAGTGAAGTGATCCCTTTATAATATGTGCAAGTATTTAGGCAAAATCTGTCGAAATGACGTAATTAGGGACCCAGCTCCAAATTCACTTCAATCAAAATTTAAAAATTCATAACTCCGCCACTGACGTTTGTAACAAAATTCTGAAATATAGCGGCGATAGATCGGTGATCCCTTGACAACGTGTGCAAGTTTTAACGCAAAATCTGTCGAAATGACGTAATTACGGACCCAGCTCCAAATTCACTTCAATAAAAATTTAAAAATTCATAACTCCGCCACTGACGTTTGTAACAAAATTCTGAAATATAGCAGCGATAGAGGGGTGATCCCTTTATAACGTGTGCAAGCTTTAACGCAAAATCTGTCAAAATGACGTAATTAGGGACCCAGCTCCAAAATCACTTCAATAAAATTTAAAAATTAATAACTCCGTCACTGACGTTTGTAACAAAATTCTGAAATACAACAGCGATAGAGGGGTGATCCCTTTATAACATGGGCAAGTATTTAGGCAAAATCTGTCGAAATGACGTAATTAGGGACCCAGCTCCAAAATCACTTCAATAAAATTTAAAAATTCATAACTCCGTCACTGACGTTTGTAACAAAATTATGAAATATAGCGGCGATAGAGAGGTGATCCCTTTATAATATGTGCAAGTATTTAGGCAAAATCTGTCGAAATGACGTAATTAGGGACCTAGCTCCAAATTCACTTCAATAAAAATTTAAAAATTCATAACTCCGCCACTGACGTTTGTAACAAAATTGTGAAATATAGCGCCGATAGTGAAGTGATCCCTTTATAATATGTGCAAGTATTTAGGCAAAATCTGTCGAAATGACGTAATTAGGGACCCAGCTCCAAATTCACTTCAATAAAAATTTAAAAATTCATAACTCCGCCACTGACGTTTGTAACAAAATTGTGCAATATAGCAGCGATAGAGGGGTGATCCCTTTATAACATGTGCAAGCTTTAACGCAAAATCTGTCAAAATAACGTAATTAGGGACCCAGCTCCAAAATCACTTCAATAAAATTTAAAAATTAATAACTCCGTCACTGACGTTTGTAACAAAATTCTGAAATACAACAGCGATAGAGGGGTGATCCCTTTATAACATGGGCAAGTATTTAGGCAAAATCTGTCGAAATGACGTAATTAGGAACCTAGCTCCAAATTCACTTCAATAAAAATTTAAAAATTCATAACTCCGCCACTGACGTTTGTAACAAAATTCTGAAATATAGCGGCGATAGAGAGGTGATCCCTTTATAATATGAGCAAGTATTTAGGCAAAATCTGTCGAAATGACGTAATTAGGAACCTAGCTCCAAATTCACTTCAAAAAAAATTTAAAAATTCATAACTCCGCCACTGACATTTGTAACAAAATTCTGAAATATAGCGGCGATAGATCGGTGATCCCTTTATAATATGTACAAGTATTTAGGCAAAATCTGTCGAAATGACGTAATTAGGGACCCAGCTCCAAATTCACTTCAATAAAAATTTAAAAATTCATAACTCCGCCACTGACATTTGTAACAAAATTCTGAAATATAGCGGCGATAGAGGGGTGATCCCTTTATAATATGTACAAGTATTTAGGCAAAATCTGTCGAAATGACGTAATTAGGGACCCAGCTCCAAATTCACTTCAATAAAAATTCAAAAATTCATAACTCCGCCACTGACGTTTGTAACAATATTCTGAAATATAGCGGCGATAGGGGGGTGATCCCTTTATAATATGTGCAAGTATTTAGGCAAAATCCGTCGAAATGACGTAATTAGGAACCCAGCTCCAAATTCACTTCAATAAAAATTCAAAAATTCATAACTCCGCCACTGACGTTTGTAACAAAATTCTGAAATATAGCGGCGATAGAGGGGTGATCCCTTTATAATATGTGCAAGTATTTAGGCAAAATCCGTCGAAATGACGTAATTAGGAACCCAGCTCCAAATTCACTTCAATAAAAATTTAAAAATTCATAACTCCGCCACTGACGTTTGTAACAAAAATGTGAAATATAGGGGCGATAGAGAGGTGATCGCTTTATAATGTGTGCAAGTTTTAACGCAAAATCTGTCGAAATGACGTAATTAGGGACCTAGCTCCAAATTCACTTCAATAAAAATTTAAAAATTCATAACTCCGCCACTGACGTTTGTAACAAAATTCTGAAATATAGCGGCGATAGAGCGGTGATTCCTTGACAACGTGTGCAAGCTTTAACGGAAAATCTGTCAAAATGACGTAAATAGAAACCCAGCTCCAAATTCACTTCAAGAAAAATTTAAAAATTCATAACTCCGCCACTGACGTTTGTAACAAAAATGTGAAATATAGGGGCGATAGAGAGGTGATCGCTTTATAATGTGTGCAAGTTTTAACGCAAAATCTGTCGAAATGACGTAATTAGAAACCCAGCTCTAAATTCACTTCAATAAAAATTTAAAAATTCATAACTCCGCCACTGACGTTTGTAACAAAATTGTGAAACATAGCGGCGATAGAGGGGTGACCCCTTTATAATATGTGCAAGTATTTAGGCAAAATATGTCGAAATGACGTAATTAGGGACCCAGCTCCAAAATCACTTCAATAAAATTTAAAAATTCATAACTCCGTCACTGACGTTTGAAACAAAATTATGAAATATAGCGGCGATAGAGCGGTGATCCCTTTATAATATGTACAAGTATTTAGGCAAAATCTGTCAAAATGACGTAATTAGGGACCCAGCTCCAAATTCACTTCAATAAAAATTTAAAAATTCATAACTCCGCCACTGACGTTTGTAACAAAATTGTGAAACATAGCGGCGATAGAGGGGTGACCCCTTTATAATGTGTGCGAGTTTTTAGGCAAAATCTGTCGAAATGACGTAATTAGGGACCCAGCTCCAAATTCACTTCAATAAAAATTTAAAAATTCATAACTCCGCCACTGACGTTTGTAACAAAATTGTGAAATAGAGCGGCGATAGAGGGGTGACCCCTTTATAATATGTGCAAGTATTTAGGCAAAATATGTCGAAATGACGTAATTAGGGACCCAGCTCCAAAATCACTTCAATAAAATTTAAAAATTCATAACTCCGTCACTGACGTTTGAAACAAAATTATGAAATATAGCGGCGATAGAGCGGTGATCCCTTTATAATATGTACAAGTATTTAGGCAAAATCTGTCAAAATGACGTAATTAGGGACCCAGCTCCAAATTCACTTCAATAAAAATTTAAAAATTCATAACTCCGCCACTGACGTTTGTAACAAAATTGTGAAACATAGCGGCGATAGAGGGGTGACCCCTTTATAATATGTGCAAGTATTTAGGCAAAATCTGTCGAAATGACGTAATTAGGGACCCAGCTCCAAAATCACTTCAATAAAATTTAAAAATTCATAACTCCGTCACTGACGTTTGTAACAAAATTATGAAATATAGCGGCGATAGAGCGGTGATCCCTTTATAATATGTACAAGTATTTAGGCAAAATCTGCAAAATCTGTCGAAATGACGTAATTAGGGACCCAGCTCCAAATTCACTTCAATAAAAATTTAAAAATTCATAACTCCGCCACTGACGTTTGTAACAAAATTGTGAAACATAGCGGCGATAGAGGGGTGACCCCTTTATAATATGTGCAAGTATTTAGGCAAAATCTGTCGAAATGACGTAATTAGGGACCTAGCTCCAAATTCACTTCAATAAAAATTTAAAAATTCATAACTCCGCCACTGACGTTTGTAACAAAATTGTGAAATATAGCGCCGATAGTGAAGTGATCCCTTTATAATATGTACAAGTATTTAGGCAAAACCTGTCGAAATGACGTAATTAGGGACCCAGCTCCAAATTCACTTCAATAAAAATTTAAAAATTCATAACTCCGCCACTGACGTTTGTAACAAAATTCTGAAATATAGCAGCGATAGAGGGGTGATCCCTTTATAACATGGGCAAGTATTTAGGCAAAATCTGTCGAAATGACGTAATTAGGGACCCAGCTCCAAAATCACTTCAATAAAATTTAAAAATTAATAACTCCGTCACTGACGTTTGTAACAAAATTCTGAACTACAACAGCGATAGAGGGGTGATCCCTTTATAACATGGGCAAGTATTTAGGCAAAATCTGTCGAAATGACGTAATTAGGAACCTAGCTCCAAATTCACTTCAATAAAAATTTAAAAATTCATAACTCCGCCACTGACGTTTGTAACAAAATTCTGAAATATAGCGGCGATAGAGCGGTGATCCCTTTATAATATGTACAAGTATTTAGGCAAAACCTGTCGAAATGACGTAATTAGGGACCCAGCTCCAAATTCACTTCAATAAAAATTTAAAAATTCATAACTCCGCCACTGACGTTTGTAACAAAATTCTGAAATATATCAGCGATAGAGAGGTGATCCCTTTATAATATGTGCAAGTATTTAGGCAAAATCTGTCGAAATGACGTAATTAGGAACCTAGCTCCAAATTCACTTCAATAAAAATTTAAAAATTCATAACTCCGCCACTGACATTTGTAACAAAATTCTGAAATATAGCGGCGATAGATCGGTGATCCCTTGACAACGTGTGCAAGTTTTAACGCAAAATCTGTCGAAATGACGTAATTAGGGACCCAGCTCCAAATTCACTTCAATAAAAATTTAAAAATTCATAACTCCGCCACTGACGTTTGTAACAAAATTCTGAAATATAGCAGCGATAGAGGGGTGATCCCTTTATAATATGTGCAAGTATTTAGGCAAAATCCGTCGAAATGACGTAATTAGGAACCCAGCTCCAAATTCACTTCAATAAAAATTTAAAAATTCATAACTCCGCCACTGACATTTGTAACAAAATTCTGAAATATAGCGGCGATAGAGGGGTGATCCCTTTATAATATGTACAAGTATTTAGGCAAAATCTGTCGAAATGACGTAATTAGGGACCCAGCTCCAAAATCACTTCAATAAAATTTAAAAATTCATAACTCCGTCACTGACGTTTGTAACAAAATTATGAAATATAGCGGCGATAGAGAGGTGATCCCTTTATAATATGTGCAAGTATTTAGGCAAAATCTGTCGAAATGACGTAATTAGGGACCTAGCTCCAAATTCACTTCAATAAAAATTTAAAAATTCATAACTTCGCCACTGACGTTTGTAACAAAATTGTGAAATATAGCGCCGATAGTGAAGTGATCCCTTTATAATATGTGCAAGTATTTAGGCAAAATCTGTCGAAATGACGTAATTAGGGACCCAGCTCCAAATTCACTTCAATAAAAATTTAAAAATTCATAACTCCGCCACTGACGTTTGTAACAAAATTGTGCAATATAGCAGCGATAGAGGGGTGATCCCTTTATAACATGTGCAAGCTTTAACGCAAAATCTGTCAAAATAACGTAATTAGGGACCCAGCTCCAAAATCACTTCAATAAAATTTAAAAATTAATAACTCCGTCACTGACGTTTGTAACAAAATTCTGAAATACAACAGCGCTAGAGGGGTGATCCCTTTATAACATGGGCAAGTATTTAGGCAAAATCTGTCGAAATGACGTAATTAGGAACCTAGCTCCAAATTCACTTCAATAAAAATTTAAAAATTCATAACTCCGCCACTGACGTTTGTAACAAAATTCTGAAATATAGCGGCGATAGAGAGGTCATCCCTTTATAATATGTGCAAGTATTTAGGCAAAATCTGTCGAAATGACGTAATTAGGAACCTAGCTCCAAATTCACTTCAATAAAAATTTAAAAATTCATAACTCCGCCACTGACGTTTGTAACAAAATTCTGAAATACAACAGCGATAGAGGGGTGATCCCTTTACAACATGGGCAAGTATTTAGGCAAAATCTGTCGAAATGACGTAATTAGGAACCTAGCTCCAAATTCACTTCAATAAAAATTCAAAAATTCATAACTCCGCCACTGACGTTTGTAACAATATTCTGAAATATAGCGGCGATAGAGGGGTGATCCCTTTATAATATGTGCAAGTTTTAACGCAAAATCTGTCGAAATGACGTAATTAGGGACCCAGCTCCAAATTCACTTCAATAAAAATTCAAAAATTCATAACTCCGCCACTGACGTTTGTAACAAAATTCTGAAATACAACAGCGATAGAGGGGTGATCCCTTTACAACATGGGCAAGTATTTAGGCAAAATCTGTCGAAATGACGTAATTAGGAACCTAGCTCCAAATTCACTTCAATAAAAATTTAAAAATTCATAACTCCGCCACTGACGTTTGTAACAAAATTCTGAAATATAGCGGCGATAGAGCGGTGATCCCTTTATAATATGTACAAGTATTTAGGCAAAATCTGTCGAAATGACGTAATTAGGGACCCAGCTCCAAATTCACTTCAATAAAAATTTAAAAATTCATAACTCCGCCACTGACATTTGTAACAAAATTCTGAAATATAGCGGCGATAGAGGGGTGATCCCTTTATAATATGTACAAGTATTTAGGCAAAATCTGTCGAAATGACGTAATTAGGGACCCAGCTCCAAATTCACTTCAATAAAAATTCAAAAATTCATAACTCCGCCACTGACGTTTGTAACAATATTCTGAAATATAGCGGCGATAGAGGGGTGATCCCTTTATAATATGTGCAAGTATTTAGGCAAAATCCGTCGAAATGACGTAATTAGGAACCCAGCTCCAAATTCACTTCAATAAAAATTCAAAAATTCATAACTCCGCCACTGACGTTTGTAACAAAATTCTGAAATATAGCGGCGATAGAGGGGTGATCCCTTTATAATATGTGCAAGTATTTAGGCAAAATCCGTCGAAATGACGTAATTAGGAACCCAGCTCCAAATTCACTTCAATAAAAATTCAAAAATTCATAACTCCGCCACTGACGTTTGTAACAAAATTCTGAAATATAGCGGCGATAGAGGGGTGATCCCTTTATAATATGTGCAAGTATTTAGGCAAAATCTGTCAAAATGACGTAATTAGGAACCCAGCTCCAAATTCACTTCAATAAAAATTTAAAAATTCCTAACTCCGCCACTGACGTTTGTAACAAAATTCTGAAATATAGGGGCGTTAGAGGGGTGATCCCTTTATAATGTGTGCGAGTTTTTAGGCAAAATCTGTCGAAATGACGTAATTAGGGACCCAGCTCCAAATTCACTTCAATAAAAATTTAAAAATTCATAACTCCGCCACTGACGTTTGTAACAAAATTGTGAAATAGAGCGGCGATAGAGGGGTGATCCCTTTATAACGTGTGCAAGTTTTAACGCAAAATCTGTCAAAATGACGTAATTAGAAACCCAGCTCTAAATTCACTTCAATAAAAATTTAAAAATTCATAACTCCGCCACTGACGTTTGTAACAAAATTGTGAAACATAGCGGCGATAGAGGGGTGACCCCTTTATAATATGTGCAAGTATTTAGGCAAAATCTGTCGAAATGACGTAATTAGGGACCCAGCTCCAAAATCACTTCAATAAAATTTAAAAATTCATAACTCCGTCACTGACGTTTGTAACAAAATTATGAAACATAGCGGCGATAGAGCGGTGATCCCTTTATAATATGTACAAGTATTTAGGCAAAATCTGTCGAGATGACGTAATTAGGGACCCAGCTCCAAATTCACTTCAATAAAAATTTAAAAATTCATAACTCCGCCACTGACGTTTGTAACAAAATTGTGAAACATAGCGCCGATAGAGCGGTGATCCCTTGACAACGTGTGCAAGTTTTAACGCAAAATCTGTCGAAATGACGTAATTAGGGACCCAGCTCCAAATTCACTTCAATAAAAATTTAAAAATTCATAACTCCGCCACTGACGTTTGTAACAAAATTCTGAAATATAGCAGCGATAGAGGGGTGATCCCTTTATAACATGTGCAAGCTTTAACGCAAAATCTGTCAAAATAACGTAATTAGGGACCCAGCTCCAAAATCACTTCAATAAAATTTAAAAATTAATAACTCCGTCACTGACGTTTGTAACAAAATTCTGAAATACAACAGCGATAGAGGGGTGATCCCTTTATAACATGGGCAAGTATTTAGGCAAAATCTGTCGAAATGACGTAATTAGGAACCTAGCTCCAAATTCACTTCAATAAAAATTTAAAAATTCATAACTCCGCCACTGACGTTTGTAACAAAATTCTGAAATATAGCGGCGATAGAGCGGTGATCCCTTTATAATATGTACAAGTATTTAGGCAAAATCTGTCGAAATGACGTAATTAGGGACCCAGCTCCAAATTCACTTCAATAAAAATTTAAAAATTCATAACTCCGCCACTGACGTTTGTAACAAAATTCTGAAATATATCAGCGATAGAGAGGTGATCCCTTTATAATATGTGCAAGTATTTAGGCAAAATCTGTCGAAATGACGTAATTAGGGACCCAGCTCCAAAATCACTTCAATAAAATTTAAAAATTAATAACTCCGTCACTGACGTTTGTAACAAAATTCTGAAATACAACAGCGATAGAGGGGTGATCCCTTTATAACATGGGCAAGTATTTAGGCAAAATCTGTCGAAATGACGTAATTAGGAACCTAGCTCCAAATTCACTTCAATAAAAATTTAAAAATTCATAACTCCGCCACTGACGTTTGTAACAAAATTCTGAAATATAGCGGCGATAGAGCGGTGATCCCTTTATAATATGTACAAGTATTTAGGCAAAACCTGTCGAAATGACGTAATTAGGGACCCAGCTCCAAATTCACTTCAATAAAAATTTAAAAATTCATAACTCCGCCACTGACGTTTGTAACAAAATTCTGAAATATATCAGCGATAGAGAGGTGATCCCTTTATAATATGTGCAAGTATTTAGGCAAAATCTGTCGAAATGACGTAATTAGGAACCTAGCTCCAAATTCACTTCAATAAAAATTTAAAAATTCATAACTCCGCCACTGACATTTGTAACAAAATTCTGAAATATAGCGGCGATAGATCGGTGATCCCTTGACAACGTGTGCAAGTTTTAACGCAAAATCTGTCGAAATGACGTAATTAGGGACCCAGCTCCAAATTCACTTCAATAAAAATTTAAAAATTCATAACTCCGCCACTGACGTTTGTAACAAAATTCTGAAATATAGCAGCGATAGAGGGGTGATCCCTTTATAACGTGTGCAAGCTTTAACGCAAAATCTGTCAAAATGACGTAATTAGGGACCCAGCTCCAAAATCACTTCAATAAAATTTAAAAATTAATAACTCCGTCACTGACGTTTGTAACAAAATTCTGAAATACAACAGCGATAGAGGGGTGATCCCTTTATAACATGGGCAAGTATTTAGGCAAAATCTGTCGAAATGACGTAATTAGGAACCTAGCTCCAAATTCACTTCAATAAAAATTTAAAAATTCATAACTCCGCCACTGACATTTGTAACAAAATTCTGAAATATAGCGGCGATAGAGCGGTGATCCCTTTATAATATGTACCAGTATTTAGGCAAATCCTGTCGAAATGACGTAATTAGGGACCCAGCTCCAAATTCACTTCAATAAAAATTTAAAAATTCATAACTCCGCCACTGACGTTTGTAACAAAATTCTGAAATATATCAGCGATAGAGAGGTGATCCCTTTATAATATGTGCAAGTATTTAGGCAAAATCTGTCGAAATGACGTAATTAGGAACCTAGCTCCAAATTCACTTCAATAAAAATTTAAAAATTCATAACTCCGCCACTGACATTTGTAACAAAATTCTGAAATATAGCGGCGATAGATCGGTGATCCCTTGACAACGTGTGCAAGCTTTAACGCAAAATCTGTCGAAATGACGTAATTAGGGACCCAGCTCCAAATTCACTTCAATGAAAATTTAAAAATTCATAACTCCGCCACTGACGTTTGTAACAAAATTCTGAAATATAGCAGCGATAGAGGGGTGATCCCTTTATAATATGTGTAAGTATTTAGGCAAAATCCGTCGAAATGACGTAATTAGGAACCCAGCTCCAAATTCACTTCAATAAAAATTTAAAAATTCATAACTCCGCCACTGACATTTGTAACAAAATTCTGAAATATAGCGCCGATAGTGAAGTGATCCCTTTATAATATGTGCAAGTATTTAGGCAAAATCTGTCGAAATGACGTAATTAGGGACCCAGCTCCAAATTCACTTCAATAAAAATTTAAAAATTCATAACTCCGCCACTGACGTTTGTAACAAAATTGTGAAACATAGCGGCGATGGAGGGGTGACCCCTTTATAATATGTGCAAGTATTTAGGCAAAATCTGTCGAAATGACGTAATTAGGGACCCAGCTCCAAAATCACTTCAATAAAATTTAAAAATTCATAACTCCGTCACTGACGTTTGTAACAAAATTATGAAATATAGCGGCGATAGAGCGGTGATCCCTTTATAATATGTACAAGTATTTAGGCAAAATCTGCAAAATCTGTCGAAATTACGTAATTAGGGACCCAGCTCCAAATTCACTTCAATAAAAATTTAAAAATTCATAACTCCGCCACTGACGTTTGTAACAAAATTGTGAAACATAGCGGCGATAGAGGGGTGACCCCTTTATAATATGTGCAAGTATTTAGGCAAAATCTGTCGAAATGACGTAATTAGGGACCTAGCTCCAAATTCACTTCAATAAAAATTTAAAAATTCATAACTCCGCCACTGACGTTTGTAACAAAATTGTGAAATATAGCGCCGATAGTGAAGTGATCCCTTTATAATATGTGCAAGTATTTAGGCAAAATCTGTCGAAATGACGTAATTAGGGACCCAGCTCCAAATTCACTTCAATCAAAATTTAAAAATTCATAACTCCGCCACTGACGTTTGTAACAAAATTCTGAAATATAGCGGCGATAGATCGGTGATCCCTTGACAACGTGTGCAAGTTTTAACGCAAAATCTGTCGAAATGACGTAATTAGGGACCCAGCTCCAAATTCACTTCAATAAAAATTTAAAAATTCATAACTCCGCCACTGACGTTTGTAACAAAATTCTGAAATATAGCAGCGATAGAGGGGTGATCCCTTTATAACGTGTGCAAGCTTTAACGCAAAATCTGTCAAAATGACGTAATTAGGGACCCAGCTCCAAAATCACTTCAATAAAATTTAAAAATTAATAACTCCGTCACTGACGTTTGTAACAAAATTCTGAAATACAACAGCGATAGAGGGGTGATCCCTTTATAACATGGGCAAGTATTTAGGCAAAATCTGTCGAAATGACGTAATTAGGGACCCAGCTCCAAAATCACTTCAATAAAATTTAAAAATTCATAACTCCGTCACTGACGTTTGTAACAAAATTATGAAATATAGCGGCGATAGAGAGGTGATCCCTTTATAATATGTGCAAGTATTTAGGCAAAATCTGTCGAAATGACGTAATTAGGGACCTAGCTCCAAATTCACTTCAATAAAAATTTAAAAATTCATAACTCCGCCACTGACGTTTGTAACAAAATTGTGAAATATAGCGCCGATAGTGAAGTGATCCCTTTATAATATGTGCAAGTATTTAGGCAAAATCTGTCGAAATGACGTAATTAGGGACCCAGCTCCAAATTCACTTCAATAAAAATTTAAAAATTCATAACTCCGCCACTGACGTTTGTAACAAAATTGTGCAATATAGCAGCGATAGAGGGGTGATCCCTTTATAACATGTGCAAGCTTTAACGCAAAATCTGTCAAAATAACGTAATTAGGGACCCAGCTCCAAAATCACTTCAATAAAATTTAAAAATTAATAACTCCGTCACTGACGTTTGTAACAAAATTCTGAAATACAACAGCGATAGAGGGGTGATCCCTTTATAACATGGGCAAGTATTTAGGCAAAATCTGTCGAAATGACGTAATTAGGAACCTAGCTCCAAATTCACTTCAATAAAAATTTAAAAATTCATAACTCCGCCACTGACGTTTGTAACAAAATTCTGAAATATAGCGGCGATAGAGAGGTGATCCCTTTATAATATGTGCAAGTATTTAGGCAAAATCTGTCGAAATGACGTAATTAGGAACCTAGCTCCAAATTCACTTCAAAAAAAATTTAAAAATTCATAACTCCGCCACTGACATTTGTAACAAAATTCTGAAATATAGCGGCGATAGATCGGTGATCCCTTTATAATATGTACAAGTATTTAGGCAAAATCTGTCGAAATGACGTAATTAGGGACCCAGCTCCAAATTCACTTCAATAAAAATTTAAAAATTCATAACTCCGCCACTGACATTTGTAACAAAATTCTGAAATATAGCGGCGATAGAGGGGTGATCCCTTTATAATATGTACAAGTATTTAGGCAAAATCTGTCGAAATGACGTAATTAGGGACCCAGCTCCAAATTCACTTCAATAAAAATTCAAAAATTCATAACTCCGCCACTGACGTTTGTAACAATATTCTGAAATATAGCGGCGATAGGGGGGTGATCCCTTTATAATATGTGCAAGTATTTAGGCAAAATCCGTCGAAATGACGTAATTAGGAACCCAGCTCCAAATTCACTTCAATAAAAATTCAAAAATTCATAACTCCGCCACTGACGTTTGTAACAAAATTCTGAAATATAGCGGCGATAGAGGGGTGATCCCTTTATAATATGTGCAAGTATTTAGGCAAAATCCGTCGAAATGACGTAATTAGGAACCCAGCTCCAAATTCACTTCAATAAAAATTTAAAAATTCATAACTCCGCCACTGACGTTTGTAACAAAATTGTGAAACATAGCGCCGATAGAGCGGTGATCCCTTGACAACGTGTGCAAGTTTTAACGCAAAATCTGTCGAAATGACGTAATTAGGGACCCAGCTCCAAATTCACTTCAATAAAAATTTAAAAATTCATAACTCCGCCACTGACGTTTGTAACAAAATTCTGAAATATAGCAGCGATAGAGGGGTGATCCCTTTATAACATGTGCAAGCTTTAACGCAAAATCTGTCAAAATAACGTAATTAGGGACCCAGCTCCAAAATCACTTCAATAAAATTTAAAAATTAATAACTCCGTCACTGACGTTTGTAACAAAATTCTGAAATACAACAGCGATAGAGGGGTGATCCCTTTATAACATGGGCAAGTATTTAGGCAAAATCTGTCGAAATGACGTAATTAGGAACCTAGCTCCAAATTCACTTCAATAAAAATTTAAAAATTCATAACTCCGCCACTGACGTTTGTAACAAAATTCTGAAATATAGCGGCGATAGAGCGGTGATCCCTTTATAATATGTACAAGTATTTAGGCAAAATCTGTCGAAATGACGTAATTAGGGACCCAGCTCCAAATTCACTTCAATAAAAATTTAAAAATTCATAACTCCGCCACTGACGTTTGTAACAAAATTCTGAAATATATCAGCGATAGAGAGGTGATCCCTTTATAATATGTGCAAGTATTTAGGCAAAATCTGTCGAAATGACGTAATTAGGGACCCAGCTCCAAAATCACTTCAATAAAATTTAAAAATTAATAACTCCGTCACTGACGTTTGTAACAAAATTCTGAAATACAACAGCGATAGAGGGGTGATCCCTTTATAACATGGGCAAGTATTTAGGCAAAATCTGTCGAAATGACGTAATTAGGAACCTAGCTCCAAATTCACTTCAATAAAAATTTAAAAATTCATAACTCCGCCACTGACGTTTGTAACAAAATTCTGAAATATAGCGGCGATAGAGCGGTGATCCCTTTATAATATGTACAAGTATTTAGGCAAAACCTGTCGAAATGACGTAATTAGGGACCCAGCTCCAAATTCACTTCAATAAAAATTTAAAAATTCATAACTCCGCCACTGACATTTGTAACAAAATTCTGAAATATAGCGGCGATAGATCGGTGATCCCTTGACAACGTGTGCAAGTTTTAACGCAAAATCTGTCGAAATGACGTAATTAGGGACCCAGCTCCAAATTCACTTCAATAAAAATTTAAAAATTCATAACTCCGCCACTGACGTTTGTAACAAAATTCTGAAATATAGCAGCGATAGAGGGGTGATCCCTTTATAACGTGTGCAAGCTTTAACGCAAAATCTGTCAAAATGACGTAATTAGGGACCCAGCTCCAAAATCACTTCAATAAAATTTAAAAATTAATAACTCCGTCACTGACGTTTGTAACAAAATTCTGAAATACAACAGCGATAGAGGGGTGATCCCTTTATAACATGGGCAAGTATTTAGGCAAAATCTGTCGAAATGACGTAATTAGGAACCTAGCTCCAAATTCACTTCAATAAAAATTTAAAAATTCATAACTCCGCCACTGACGTTTGTAACAAAATTCTGAAATATAGCGGCGATAGAGCGGTGATCCCTTTATAATATGTACCAGTATTTAGGCAAATCCTGTCGAAATGACGTAATTAGGGACCCAGCTCCAAATTCACTTCAATAAAAATTTAAAAATTCATAACTCCGCCACTGACGTTTGTAACAAAATTCTGAAATATATCAGCGATAGAGAGGTGATCCCTTTATAATATGTGCAAGTATTTAGGCAAAATCTGTCGAAATGACGTAATTAGGAACCTAGCTCCAAATTCACTTCAATAAAAATTTAAAAATTCATAACTCCGCCACTGACATTTGTAACAAAATTCTGAAATATAGCGGCGATAGATCGGTGATCCCTTGACAACGTGTGCAAGCTTTAACGCAAAATCTGTCGAAATGACGTAATTAGGGACCCAGCTCCAAATTCACTTCAATGAAAATTTAAAAATTCATAACTCCGCCACTGACGTTTGTAACAAAATTCTGAAATATAGCAGCGATAGAGGGGTGATCCCTTTATAATATGTGTAAGTATTTAGGCAAAATCCGTCGAAATGACGTAATTAGGAACCCAGCTCCAAATTCACTTCAATAAAAATTTAAAAATTCATAACTCCGCCACTGACATTTGTAACAAAATTCTGAAATATAGCGCCGATAGTGAAGTGATCCCTTTATAATATGTGCAAGTATTTAGGCAAAATCTGTCGAAATGACGTAATTAGGGACCCAGCTCCAAATTCACTTCAATAAAAATTTAAAAATTCATAACTCCGCCACTGACGTTTGTAACAAAATTGTGAAACATAGCGGCGATGGAGGGGTGACCCCTTTATAATATGTGCAAGTATTTAGGCAAAATCTGTCGAAATGACGTAATTAGGGACCCAGCTCCAAAATCACTTCAATAAAATTTAAAAATTCATAACTCCGTCACTGACGTTTGTAACAAAATTATGAAATATAGCGGCGATAGAGCGGTGATCCCTTTATAATATGTACAAGTATTTAGGCAAAATCTGCAAAATCTGTCGAAATTACGTAATTAGGGACCCAGCTCCAAATTCACTTCAATAAAAATTTAAAAATTCATAACTCCGCCACTGACGTTTGTAACAAAATTGTGAAACATAGCGGCGATAGAGGGGTGACCCCTTTATAATATGTGCAAGTATTTAGGCAAAATCTGTCGAAATGACGTAATTAGGGACCTAGCTCCAAATTCACTTCAATAAAAATTTAAAAATTCATAACTCCGCCACTGACGTTTGTAACAAAATTGTGAAATATAGCGCCGATAGTGAAGTGATCCCTTTATAATATGTGCAAGTATTTAGGCAAAATCTGTCGAAATGACGTAATTAGGGACCCAGCTCCAAATTCACTTCAATCAAAATTTAAAAATTCATAACTCCGCCACTGACGTTTGTAACAAAATTCTGAAATATAGCGGCGATAGATCGGTGATCCCTTGACAACGTGTGCAAGTTTTAACGCAAAATCTGTCGAAATGACGTAATTAGGGACCCAGCTCCAAATTCACTTCAATAAAAATTTAAAAATTCATAACTCCGCCACTGACGTTTGTAACAAAATTCTGAAATATAGCAGCGATAGAGGGGTGATCCCTTTATAACGTGTGCAAGCTTTAACGCAAAATCTGTCAAAATGACGTAATTAGGGACCCAGCTCCAAAATCACTTCAATAAAATTTAAAAATTAATAACTCCGTCACTGACGTTTGTAACAAAATTCTGAAATACAACAGCGATAGAGGGGTGATCCCTTTATAACATGGGCAAGTATTTAGGCAAAATCTGTCGAAATGACGTAATTAGGGACCCAGCTCCAAAATCACTTCAATAAAATTTAAAAATTCATAACTCCGTCACTGACGTTTGTAACAAAATTATGAAATATAGCGGCGATAGAGAGGTGATCCCTTTATAATATGTGCAAGTATTTAGGCAAAATCTGTCGAAATGACGTAATTAGGGACCTAGCTCCAAATTCACTTCAATAAAAATTTAAAAATTCATAACTCCGCCACTGACGTTTGTAACAAAATTGTGAAATATAGCGCCGATAGTGAAGTGATCCCTTTATAATATGTGCAAGTATTTAGGCAAAATCTGTCGAAATGACGTAATTAGGGACCCAGCTCCAAATTCACTTCAATAAAAATTTAAAAATTCATAACTCCGCCACTGACGTTTGTAACAAAATTGTGCAATATAGCAGCGATAGAGGGGTGATCCCTTTATAACATGTGCAAGCTTTAACGCAAAATCTGTCAAAATAACGTAATTAGGGACCCAGCTCCAAAATCACTTCAATAAAATTTAAAAATTAATAACTCCGTCACTGACGTTTGTAACAAAATTCTGAAATACAACAGCGATAGAGGGGTGATCCCTTTATAACATGGGCAAGTATTTAGGCAAAATCTGTCGAAATGACGTAATTAGGAACCTAGCTCCAAATTCACTTCAATAAAAATTTAAAAATTCATAACTCCGCCACTGACGTTTGTAACAAAATTCTGAAATATAGCGGCGATAGAGAGGTGATCCCTTTATAATATGTGCAAGTATTTAGGCAAAATCTGTCGAAATGACGTAATTAGGAACCTAGCTCCAAATTCACTTCAAAAAAAATTTAAAAATTCATAACTCCGCCACTGACATTTGTAACAAAATTCTGAAATATAGCGGCGATAGATCGGTGATCCCTTTATAATATGTACAAGTATTTAGGCAAAATCTGTCGAAATGACGTAATTAGGGACCCAGCTCCAAATTCACTTCAATAAAAATTTAAAAATTCATAACTCCGCCACTGACATTTGTAACAAAATTCTGAAATATAGCGGCGATAGAGGGGTGATCCCTTTATAATATGTACAAGTATTTAGGCAAAATCTGTCGAAATGACGTAATTAGGGACCCAGCTCCAAATTCACTTCAATAAAAATTCAAAAATTCATAACTCCGCCACTGACGTTTGTAACAATATTCTGAAATATAGCGGCGATAGGGGGGTGATCCCTTTATAATATGTGCAAGTATTTAGGCAAAATCCGTCGAAATGACGTAATTAGGAACCCAGCTCCAAATTCACTTCAATAAAAATTCAAAAATTCATAACTCCGCCACTGACGTTTGTAACAAAATTCTGAAATATAGCGGCGATAGAGGGGTGATCCCTTTATAATATGTGCAAGTATTTAGGCAAAATCCGTCGAAATGACGTAATTAGGAACCCAGCTCCAAATTCACTTCAATAAAAATTTAAAAATTCATAACTCCGCCACTGACGTTTGTAACAAAATTGTGAAACATAGCGCCGATAGAGCGGTGATCCCTTGACAACGTGTGCAAGTTTTAACGCAAAATCTGTCGAAATGACGTAATTAGGGACCCAGCTCCAAATTCACTTCAATAAAAATTTAAAAATTCATAACTCCGCCACTGACGTTTGTAACAAAATTCTGAAATATAGCAGCGATAGAGGGGTGATCCCTTTATAACATGTGCAAGCTTTAACGCAAAATCTGTCAAAATAACGTAATTAGGGACCCAGCTCCAAAATCACTTCAATAAAATTTAAAAATTAATAACTCCGTCACTGACGTTTGTAACAAAATTCTGAAATACAACAGCGATAGAGGGGTGATCCCTTTATAACATGGGCAAGTATTTAGGCAAAATCTGTCGAAATGACGTAATTAGGAACCTAGCTCCAAATTCACTTCAATAAAAATTTAAAAATTCATAACTCCGCCACTGACGTTTGTAACAAAATTCTGAAATATAGCGGCGATAGAGCGGTGATCCCTTTATAATATGTACAAGTATTTAGGCAAAATCTGTCGAAATGACGTAATTAGGGACCCAGCTCCAAATTCACTTCAATAAAAATTTAAAAATTCATAACTCCGCCACTGACGTTTGTAACAAAATTCTGAAATATATCAGCGATAGAGAGGTGATCCCTTTATAATATGTGCAAGTATTTAGGCAAAATCTGTCGAAATGACGTAATTAGGGACCCAGCTCCAAAATCACTTCAATAAAATTTAAAAATTAATAACTCCGTCACTGACGTTTGTAACAAAATTCTGAAATACAACAGCGATAGAGGGGTGATCCCTTTATAACATGGGCAAGTATTTAGGCAAAATCTGTCGAAATGACGTAATTAGGAACCTAGCTCCAAATTCACTTCAATAAAAATTTAAAAATTCATAACTCCGCCACTGACGTTTGTAACAAAATTCTGAAATATAGCGGCGATAGAGCGGTGATCCCTTTATAATATGTACAAGTATTTAGGCAAAACCTGTCGAAATGACGTAATTAGGGACCCAGCTCCAAATTCACTTCAATAAAAATTTAAAAATTCATAACTCCGCCACTGACATTTGTAACAAAATTCTGAAATATAGCGGCGATAGATCGGTGATCCCTTGACAACGTGTGCAAGTTTTAACGCAAAATCTGTCGAAATGACGTAATTAGGGACCCAGCTCCAAATTCACTTCAATAAAAATTTAAAAATTCATAACTCCGCCACTGACGTTTGTAACAAAATTCTGAAATATAGCAGCGATAGAGGGGTGATCCCTTTATAACGTGTGCAAGCTTTAACGCAAAATCTGTCAAAATGACGTAATTAGGGACCCAGCTCCAAAATCACTTCAATAAAATTTAAAAATTAATAACTCCGTCACTGACGTTTGTAACAAAATTCTGAAATACAACAGCGATAGAGGGGTGATCCCTTTATAACATGGGCAAGTATTTAGGCAAAATCTGTCGAAATGACGTAATTAGGAACCTAGCTCCAAATTCACTTCAATAAAAATTTAAAAATTCATAACTCCGCCACTGACGTTTGTAACAAAATTCTGAAATATAGCGGCGATAGAGCGGTGATCCCTTTATAATATGTACAAGTATTTAGGCAAAACCTGTCGAAATGACGTAATTAGGGACCCAGCTCCAAATTCACTTCAATAAAAATTTAAAAATTCATAACTCCGCCACTGACGTTTGTAACAAAATTCTGAAATATATCAGCGATAGAGAGGTGATCCCTTTATAATATGTGCAAGTATTTAGGCAAAATCTGTCGAAATGACGTAATTAGGAACCTAGCTCCAAATTCACTTCAATAAAAATTTAAAAATTCATAACTCCGCCACTGACATTTGTAACAAAATTCTGAAATATAGCGGCGATAGATCGGTGATCCCTTGACAACGTGTGCAAGCTTTAACGCAAAATCTGTCGAAATGACGTAATTAGGGACCCAGCTCCAAATTCACTTCAATGAAAATTTAAAAATTCATAACTCCGCCACTGACGTTTGTAACAAAATTCTGAAATATAGCAGCGATAGAGGGGTGATCCCTTTATAATATGTGTAAGTATTTAGGCAAAATCCGTCGAAATGACGTAATTAGGAACCCAGCTCCAAATTCACTTCAATAAAAATTTAAAAATTCATAACTCCGCCACTGACATTTGTAACAAAATTCTGAAATATAGCGGCGATAGAGGGGTGATCCCTTTATAATATGTACAAGTATTTAGGCAAAATCTGTCGAAATGACGTAATTAGGGACCCAGCTCCAAAATCACTTCAATAAAAATTAAAAATTCATAACTCCGTCACTGACGTTGGTAACAAAATTATGAAATATAGCGGCGATAGAGAGGTGATCCCTTTATAATATGTGCAAGTATTTAGGCAAAATCTGTCGAAATGACGTAATTAGGGACCTAGCTCCAAATTCACTTCAATAAAAATTTAAAAATTCATAACTCCGCCACTGACGTTTGTAACAAAATTGTGAAATATAGCGCCGATAGTGAAGTGATCCCTTTATAATATGTGCAAGTATTTAGGCAAAATCTGTCGAAATGACGTAATTAGGGACCCAGCTCCAAATTCACTTCAATAAAAATTTAAAAATTCATAACTCCGCCACTGACGTTTGTAACAAAATTGTGAAACATAGCGGCGATGGAGGGGTGACCCCTTTATAATATGTGCAAGTATTTAGGCAAAATCTGTCGAAATGACGTAATTAGGGACCCAGCTCCAAAATCACTTCAATAAAATTTAAAAATTCATAACTCCGTCACTGACGTTTGTAACAAAATTATGAAATATAGCGGCGATAGAGCGGTGATCCCTTTATAATATGTACAAGTATTTAGGCAAAATCTGCAAAATCTGTCGAAATGACGTAATTAGGGACCCAGCTCCAAATTCACTTCAATAAAAATTTAAAAATTCATAACTCCGCCACTGACGTTTGTAACAAAATTGTGAAACATAGCGGCGATAGAGGGGTGACCCCTTTATAATATGTGCAAGTATTTAGGCAAAATCTGTCGAAATGACGTAATTAGGGACCTAGCTCCAAATTCACTTCAATAAAAATTTAAAAATTCATAACTCCGCCACTGACGTTTGTAACAAAATTGTGAAATATAGCGCCGATAGTGAAGTGATCCCTTTATAATATGTGCAAGTATTTAGGCAAAATCTGTCGAAATGACGTAATTAGGGACCCAGCTCCAAATTCACTTCAATCAAAATTTAAAAATTCATAACTCCGCCACTGACGTTTGTAACAAAATTCTGAAATATAGCGGCGATAGATCGGTGATCCCTTGACAACGTGTGCAAGTTTTAACGCAAAATCTGTCGAAATGACGTAATTAGGGACCCAGCTCCAAATTCACTTCAATAAAAATTTAAAAATTCATAACTCCGCCACTGACGTTTGTAACAAAATTCTGAAATATAGCAGCGATAGAGGGGTGATCCCTTTATAACGTGTGCAAGCTTTAACGCAAAATCTGTCAAAATGACGTAATTAGGGACCCAGCTCCAAAATCACTTCAATAAAATTTAAAAATTAATAACTCCGTCACTGACGTTTGTAACAAAATTCTGAAATACAACAGCGATAGAGGGGTGATCCCTTTATAACATGGGCAAGTATTTAGGCAAAATCTGTCGAAATGACGTAATTAGGGACCCAGCTCCAAAATCACTTCAATAAAATTTAAAAATTCATAACTCCGTCACTGACGTTTGTAACAAAATTATGAAATATAGCGGCGATAGAGAGGTGATCCCTTTATAATATGTGCAAGTATTTAGGCAAAATCTGTCGAAATGACGTAATTAGGGACCTAGCTCCAAATTCACTTCAATAAAAATTTAAAAATTCATAACTCCGCCACTGACGTTTGTAACAAAATTGTGAAATATAGCGCCGATAGTGAAGTGATCCCTTTATAATATGTGCAAGTATTTAGGCAAAATCTGTCGAAATGACGTAATTAGGGACCCAGCTCCAAATTCACTTCAATAAAAATTTAAAAATTCATAACTCCGCCACTGACGTTTGTAACAAAATTGTGCAATATAGCAGCGATAGAGGGGTGATCCCTTTATAACATGTGCAAGCTTTAACGCAAAATCTGTCAAAATAACGTAATTAGGGACCCAGCTCCAAAATCACTTCAATAAAATTTAAAAATTAATAACTCCGTCACTGACGTTTGTAACAAAATTCTGAAATACAACAGCGATAGAGGGGTGATCCCTTTATAACATGGGCAAGTATTTAGGCAAAATCTGTCGAAATGACGTAATTAGGAACCTAGCTCCAAATTCACTTCAATAAAAATTTAAAAATTCATAACTCCGCCACTGACGTTTGTAACAAAATTCTGAAATATAGCGGCGATAGAGAGGTGATCCCTTTATAATATGTGCAAGTATTTAGGCAAAATCTGTCGAAATGACGTAATTAGGAACCTAGCTCCAAATTCACTTCAAAAAAAATTTAAAAATTCATAACTCCGCCACTGACATTTGTAACAAAATTCTGAAATATAGCGGCGATAGATCGGTGATCCCTTTATAATATGTACAAGTATTTAGGCAAAATCTGTCGAAATGACGTAATTAGGGACCCAGCTCCAAATTCACTTCAATAAAAATTTAAAAATTCATAACTCCGCCACTGACATTTGTAACAAAATTCTGAAATATAGCGGCGATAGAGGGGTGATCCCTTTATAATATGTACAAGTATTTAGGCAAAATCTGTCGAAATGACGTAATTAGGGACCCAGCTCCAAATTCACTTCAATAAAAATTCAAAAATTCATAACTCCGCCACTGACGTTTGTAACAATATTCTGAAATATAGCGGCGATAGGGGGGTGATCCCTTTATAATATGTGCAAGTATTTAGGCAAAATCCGTCGAAATGACGTAATTAGGAACCCAGCTCCAAATTCACTTCAATAAAAATTCAAAAATTCATAACTCCGCCACTGACGTTTGTAACAAAATTCTGAAATATAGCGGCGATAGAGGGGTGATCCCTTTATAATATGTGCAAGTATTTAGGCAAAATCCGTCGAAATGACGTAATTAGGAACCCAGCTCCAAATTCACTTCAATAAAAATTTAAAAATTCATAACTCCGCCACTGACGTTTGTAACAAAAATGTGAAATATAGGGGCGATAGAGAGGTGATCGCTTTATAATGTGTGCAAGTTTTAACGCAAAATCTGTCGAAATGACGTAATTAGGGACCTAGCTCCAAATTCACTTCAATAAAAATTTAAAAATTCATAACTCCGCCACTGACGTTTGTAACAAAATTCTGAAATATAGCGGCGATAGAGCGGTGATTCCTTGACAACGTGTGCAAGCTTTAACGGAAAATCTGTCAAAATGACGTAAATAGAAACCCAGCTCCAAATTCACTTCAAGAAAAATTTAAAAATTCATAACTCCGCCACTGACGTTTGTAACAAAAATGTGAAATATAGGGGCGATAGAGAGGTGATCGCTTTATAATGTGTGCAAGTTTTAACGCAAAATCTGTCGAAATGACGTAATTAGAAACCCAGCTCTAAATTCACTTCAATAAAAATTTAAAAATTCATAACTCCGCCACTGACGTTTGTAACAAAATTGTGAAACATAGCGGCGATAGAGGGGTGACCCCTTTATAATATGTGCAAGTATTTAGGCAAAATATGTCGAAATGACGTAATTAGGGACCCAGCTCCAAAATCACTTCAATAAAATTTAAAAATTCATAACTCCGTCACTGACGTTTGAAACAAAATTATGAAATATAGCGGCGATAGAGCGGTGATCCCTTTATAATATGTACAAGTATTTAGGCAAAATCTGTCAAAATGACGTAATTAGGGACCCAGCTCCAAATTCACTTCAATAAAAATTTAAAAATTCATAACTCCGCCACTGACGTTTGTAACAAAATTGTGAAACATAGCGGCGATAGAGGGGTGACCCCTTTATAATGTGTGCGAGTTTTTAGGCAAAATCTGTCGAAATGACGTAATTAGGGACCCAGCTCCAAATTCACTTCAATAAAAATTTAAAAATTCATAACTCCGCCACTGACGTTTGTAACAAAATTGTGAAATAGAGCGGCGATAGAGGGGTGACCCCTTTATAATATGTGCAAGTATTTAGGCAAAATATGTCGAAATGACGTAATTAGGGACCCAGCTCCAAAATCACTTCAATAAAATTTAAAAATTCATAACTCCGTCACTGACGTTTGAAACAAAATTATGAAATATAGCGGCGATAGAGCGGTGATCCCTTTATAATATGTACAAGTATTTAGGCAAAATCTGTCAAAATGACGTAATTAGGGACCCAGCTCCAAATTCACTTCAATAAAAATTTAAAAATTCATAACTCCGCCACTGACGTTTGTAACAAAATTGTGAAACATAGCGGCGATAGAGGGGTGACCCCTTTATAATATGTGCAAGTATTTAGGCAAAATCTGTCGAAATGACGTAATTAGGGACCTAGCTCCAAATTCACTTCAATAAAAATTTAAAAATTCATAACTCCGCCACTGACGTTTGTAACAAAATTGTGAAATATAGCGCCGATAGTGAAGTGATCCCTTTATAATATGTACAAGTATTTAGGCAAAACCTGTCGAAATGACGTAATTAGGGACCCAGCTCCAAATTCACTTCAATAAAAATTTAAAAATTCATAACTCCGCCACTGACGTTTGTAACAAAATTCTGAAATATAGCAGCGATAGAGGGGTGATCCCTTTATAACATGGGCAAGTATTTAGGCAAAATCTGTCGAAATGACGTAATTAGGGACCCAGCTCCAAAATCACTTCAATAAAATTTAAAAATTAATAACTCCGTCACTGACGTTTGTAACAAAATTCTGAAATACAACAGCGATAGAGGGGTGATCCCTTTATAACATGGGCAAGTATTTAGGCAAAATCTGTCGAAATGACGTAATTAGGAACCTAGCTCCAAATTCACTTCAATAAAAATTTAAAAATTCATAACTCCGCCACTGACGTTTGTAACAAAATTCTGAAATATAGCGGCGATAGAGCGGTGATCCCTTTATAATATGTACAAGTATTTAGGCAAAACCTGTCGAAATGACGTAATTAGGGACCCAGCTCCAAATTCACTTCAATAAAAATTTAAAAATTCATAACTCCGCCACTGACGTTTGTAACAAAATTCTGAAATATATCAGCGATAGAGAGGTGATCCCTTTATAATATGTGCAAGTATTTAGGCAAAATCTGTCGAAATGACGTAATTAGGAACCTAGCTCCAAATTCACTTCAATAAAAATTTAAAAATTCATAACTCCGCCACTGACATTTGTAACAAAATTCTGAAATATAGCGGCGATAGATCGGTGATCCCTTGACAACGTGTGCAAGTTTTAACGCAAAATCTGTCGAAATGACGTAATTAGGGACCCAGCTCCAAATTCACTTCAATAAAAATTTAAAAATTCATAACTCCGCCACTGACGTTTGTAACAAAATTCTGAAATATACCAGCGATAGAGGGGTGATCCCTTTATAATATGTGCAAGTATTTAGGCAAAATCCGTCGAAATGACGTAATTAGGAACCCAGCTCCAAATTCACTTCAATAAAAATTTAAAAATTCATAACTCCGCCACTGACATTTGTAACAAAATTCTGAAATATAGCGGCGATAGAGGGGTGATCCCTTTATAATATGTACAAGTATTTAGGCAAAATCTGTCGAAATGACGTAATTAGGGACCCAGCTCCAAAATCACTTCAATAAAATTTAAAAATTCATAACTCCGTCACTGACGTTTGTAACAAAATTATGAAATATAGCGGCGATAGAGAGGTGATCCCTTTATAATATGTGCAAGTATTTAGGCAAAATCTGTCGAAATGACGTAATTAGGGACCTAGCTCCAAATTCACTTCAATAAAAATTTAAAAATTCATAACTTCGCCACTGACGTTTGTAACAAAATTGTGAAATATAGCGCCGATAGTGAAGTGATCCCTTTATAATATGTGCAAGTATTTAGGCAAAATCTGTCGAAATGACGTAATTAGGGACCCAGCTCCAAATTCACTTCAATAAAAATTTAAAAATTCATAACTCCGCCACTGACGTTTGTAACAAAATTGTGCAATATAGCAGCGATAGAGGGGTGATCCCTTTATAACATGTGCAAGCTTTAACGCAAAATCTGTCAAAATAACGTAATTAGGGACCCAGCTCCAAAATCACTTCAATAAAATTTAAAAATTAATAACTCCGTCACTGACGTTTGTAACAAAATTCTGAAATACAACAGCGCTAGAGGGGTGATCCCTTTATAACATGGGCAAGTATTTAGGCAAAATCTGTCGAAATGACGTAATTAGGAACCTAGCTCCAAATTCACTTCAATAAAAATTTAAAAATTCATAACTCCGCCACTGACGTTTGTAACAAAATTCTGAAATATAGCGGCGATAGAGAGGTCATCCCTTTATAATATGTGCAAGTATTTAGGCAAAATCTGTCGAAATGACGTAATTAGGAACCTAGCTCCAAATTCACTTCAATAAAAATTTAAAAATTCATAACTCCGCCACTGACGTTTGTAACAAAATTCTGAAATACAACAGCGATAGAGGGGTGATCCCTTTACAACATGGGCAAGTATTTAGGCAAAATCTGTCGAAATGACGTAATTAGGAACCTAGCTCCAAATTCACATCAATAAAAATTCAAAAATTCATAACTCCGCCACTGACGTTTGTAACAAAATTCTGAAATATACCAGCGATAGAGGGGTGATCCCTTTATAATATGTGCAAGTATTTAGGCAAAATCCGTCGAAATGACGTAATTAGGAACCCAGCTCCAAATTCACTTCAATAAAAATTTAAAAATTCATAACTCCGCCACTGACATTTGTAACAAAATTCTGAAATATAGCGGCGATAGAGGGGTGATCCCTTTATAATATGTACAAGTATTTAGGCAAAATCTGTCGAAATGACGTAATTAGGGACCCAGCTCCAAAATCACTTCAATAAAATTTAAAAATTCATAACTCCGTCACTGACGTTTGTAACAAAATTATGAAATATAGCGGCGATAGAGAGGTGATCCCTTTATAATATGTGCAAGTATTTAGGCAAAATCTGTCGAAATGACGTAATTAGGGACCTAGCTCCAAATTCACTTCAATAAAAATTTAAAAATTCATAACTTCGCCACTGACGTTTGTAACAAAATTGTGAAATATAGCGCCGATAGTGAAGTGATCCCTTTATAATATGTGCAAGTATTTAGGCAAAATCTGTCGAAATGACGTAATTAGGGACCCAGCTCCAAATTCACTTCAATAAAAATTTAAAAATTCATAACTCCGCCACTGACGTTTGTAACAATATTCTGAAATATAGCGGCGATAGAGGGGTGATCCCTTTATAATATGTGCAAGTATTTAGGCAAAATCCGTCGAAATGACGTAATTAGGAACCCAGCTCCAAATTCACTTCAATAAAAATTCAAAAATTCATAACTCCGCCACTGACGTTTGTAACAAAATTCTGAAATATAGCGGCGATAGAGGGGTGATCCCTTTATAATATGTGCAAGTATTTAGGCAAAATCCGTCGAAATGACGTAATTAGGAACCCAGCTCCAAATTCACTTCAATAAAAATTCAAAAATTCATAACTCCGCCACTGACGTTTGTAACAAAATTCTGAAATATAGCGGCGATAGAGGGGTGATCCCTTTATAATATGTGCAAGTATTTAGGCAAAATCTGTCAAAATGACGTAATTAGGAACCCAGCTCCAAATTCACTTCAATAAAAATTTAAAAATTCCTAACTCCGCCACTGACGTTTGTAACAAAATTCTGAAATATAGGGGCGTTAGAGGGGTGATCCCTTTATAATGTGTGCGAGTTTTTAGGCAAAATCTGTCGAAATGACGTAATTAGGGACCCAGCTCCAAATTCACTTCAATAAAAATTTAAAAATTCATAACTCCGCCACTGACGTTTGTAACAAAATTGTGAAATAGAGCGGCGATAGAGGGGTGATCCCTTTATAACGTGTGCAAGTTTTAACGCAAAATCTGTCAAAATGACGTAATTAGAAACCCAGCTCTAAATTCACTTCAATAAAAATTTAAAAATTCATAACTCCGCCACTGACGTTTGTAACAAAATTGTGAAACATAGCGGCGATAGAGGGGTGACCCCTTTATAATATGTGCAAGTATTTAGGCAAAATCTGTCGAAATGACGTAATTAGGGACCCAGCTCCAAAATCACTTCAATAAAATTTAAAAATTCATAACTCCGTCACTGACGTTTGTAACAAAATTATGAAATATAGCGGCGATAGAGCGGTGATCCCTTTATAATATGTACAAGTATTTAGGCAAAATCTGTCGAGATGACGTAATTAGGGACCCAGCTCCAAATTCACTTCAATAAAAATTTAAAAATTCATAACTCCGCCACTGACGTTTGTAACAAAATTGTGAAACATAGCGCCGATAGAGCGGTGATCCCTTGACAACGTGTGCAAGTTTTAACGCAAAATCTGTCGAAATGACGTAATTAGGGACCCAGCTCCAAATTCACTTCAATAAAAATTTAAAAATTCATAACTCCGCCACTGACGTTTGTAACAAAATTCTGAAATATAGCAGCGATAGAGGGGTGATCCCTTTATAACATGTGCAAGCTTTAACGCAAAATCTGTCAAAATAACGTAATTAGGGACCCAGCTCCAAAATCACTTCAATAAAATTTAAAAATTAATAACTCCGTCACTGACGTTTGTAACAAAATTCTGAAATACAACAGCGATAGAGGGGTGATCCCTTTATAACATGGGCAAGTATTTAGGCAAAATCTGTCGAAATGACGTAATTAGGAACCTAGCTCCAAATTCACTTCAATAAAAATTTAAAAATTCATAACTCCGCCACTGACGTTTGTAACAAAATTCTGAAATATAGCGGCGATAGAGCGGTGATCCCTTTATAATATGTACAAGTATTTAGGCAAAATCTGTCGAAATGACGTAATTAGGGACCCAGCTCCAAATTCACTTCAATAAAAATTTAAAAATTCATAACTCCGCCACTGACGTTTGTAACAAAATTCTGAAATATATCAGCGATAGAGAGGTGATCCCTTTATAATATGTGCAAGTATTTAGGCAAAATCTGTCGAAATGACGTAATTAGGGACCCAGCTCCAAAATCACTTCAATAAAATTTAAAAATTAATAACTCCGTCACTGACGTTTGTAACAAAATTCTTAAATACAACAGCGATAGAGGGGTGATCCCTTTATAACATGGGCAAGTATTTAGGCAAAATCTGTCGAAATGACGTAATTAGGAACCTAGCTCCAAATTCACTTTAATAAAAATTTAAAAATTCATAACTCCGCCACTGACGTTTGTAAAAAAATTCTAAAATATAGCGGCGATAGAGGGGTGATCCCTTTATAATATGTACAAGTATTTAGGCAAAATCCGTCGAAATGACGTAATTAGGAACCCAGCTCCAAATTCACTTCAATAAAAATTCAAAAATTCATAACTCCGCCACTGACGTTTGTAACAAAATTCTGAAATATAGCGGCGATAGAGGGGTGATCCCTTTATAATATGTGCAAGTATTTAGGCAAAATCCGTCGAAATGACGTAATTAGGAACCCAGCTCCAAATTCACTTCAATAAAAATTCAAAAATTCATAACTCCGCCACTGACGTTTGTAACAAAATTGTAAAATATAGCGGCGATAGAGGGGTGATCCCTTTATAACATGGGCAAGTATTTAGGCAAAATCTGTCGAAATGACGTAATTAGGAACCTAGCTCCAAATTCACTTCAATAAAAATTTAAAAATTCATAACTCCGCCACTGACATTTGTAACAAAATTCTGAAATATAGCGGCGATAGAGGGGTGATCCCTTTATAATATGTACAAGTATTTAGGCAAAATCCGTCGAAATGACGTAATTAGGAACCCAGCTCCAAATTCACTTCAATAAAAATTCAAAAATTCATAACTCCGCCACTGACGTTTGTTACAAAATTCTGAAATATAGCGGCGATAGAGGGGTGATCCCTTTATAATATGTGCAAGTATTTAGGCAAAATCCGTCGAAATGACGTAATTAGGAACCCAGCTCCAAATTCACTTCAATAAAAATTCAAAAATTCATAACTCCGCCACTGACGTTTGTAACAAAATTGTAAAATATAGCGGCGATAGAGGGGTGATCCCTTTATAATATATGCAAGTATTTAGGCAAAATCTGTCGAAATGACGTAATTAGGGACCCAGCTCCAAATTCACTTCAATAAAAATTTAAAAATTCATAACTCCGCCACTGACGTTTGTAACAAAATTGTGCAATATAGCGGCGATAGAGGGGTGATCCCTTATAATATGTGCAAGTATTTAGGCAAAATCTGACGAAATGACGTAATTAGGGACCTAGCTCCAAATTCACTTCAATAAAAATATAAAAATTCATAACTCCGCCACTGACGTTTGTAACAAAATTGTGAAACATAGCGGCGATAGTGAAGTGATCCCTTTATAATATGTGCAAGTATTTAGGCAAAATCTGTCGAAATGACGTAATTAGGGACCCAGCTCCAAATTCACTTCAATAAAAATTTAAAAATTCATAACTCCGCCACTGACGTTTGTAACAAAATTCTGAAATATAGCGGCGATAGATCGGTGATCCCTTGACAACGTGGGCAAGTTTTAACGCAAAATCTGTCAAAATGACGTAAATAGAAACCCAGCTCCAAATTCACTTCAAGAAAAATTTAAAAATTCATAACTCCGCCACTGACGTTTGTAACAAAAATGTGAAATATAGGGGCGATAGAGAGGTAATCCCTTTATAATGTGTGCAAGTTTTAACGCAAAATCTGTCGAAATGACGTAATTAGGGACCCAGCTCCAAATTCACTTCAATAAAAATTTAAAAATTCATAACTCCGCCACTGACGTTTGTAACAAAATTGAGAAATATAGCGGCGATAGAGAGGTGATCCCTTTATAATGTGTGAGAGTATTTAGGCAAAATCTGTCGAAATGACGTAATTAGGGACCTAGCTCCAAATTCACTTCAATAAAAATTTAAAAATTCATAACTCCGCCACTGACGTTTGTAACAAAATTGTGAAACATAGCGGCGATAGAGGGGTGACCCCTTTATAATATGTGCAAGTATTTAGGCAAAATCTGTCGAAATGACGTAATTAGGGACCCAGCTCCAAATTCACTTCAATAAAAATTTAAAAATTCATAACTCCGCCACTGACGTTTGTAACAAAATTCTGAAATATAGCGGCGATAGATCGGTGATCCCTTGACAACGTGTGCAAGTTTTAACGCAAAATCTGTCAAAATGACGTAAATAGAAACCCAGCTCCAAATTCACTTCAAGAAAAATTTAAAAATTCATAACTCCGCCACTGACGTTTGTAACAAAAATGTGAAATATAGGGGCGATAGAGAGGTGATCCCTTTATAATGTGTGCAAGTTTTAACGCAAAATCTGTCGAAATGACGTAATTAGGGACCCAGCTCCAAATTCACTTCAATAAAAATTTAAAAATTCATAACTCCGCCACTGACGTTTGTAACAAAATTGAGAAATATAGCGGCGATAGAGGGGTGACCCCTTTATAATATGTGCAAGTATTTAGGCAAAATCTGTCGAAATGACGTAATTAGGGACCTAGCTCCAAATTCACTTCAATAAAAATTTAAAAATTCATAACTCCGCCACTGACGTTTGTAACAAAATTGTGAAATAAAGCGCCGATAGTGAAGTGATCCGTTTATAATATGTGCAAGTATTTAGGCAAAATCTGTCGAAATGACGTAATTAGGGACACAGCTCCAAATTCACTTCAATAAAAATTTAAAAATTCATAACTCCGCCACTGACGTTTGTAACAAAATTCTGAAATATAGCGGCGATAGATCGGTGATCCCTTGACAACGTGTGCAAGTTTTAACGCAAAATCTGTCAAAATGACGTAAATAGAAACCCAGCTCCAAATTCACTTCAAGAAAAATTTAAAAATTCATAACTCCGCCACTGACGCTTGTAACAAAAATGTGAAATATAGGGGCGATAGAGAGGTAATCCCTTTATAATGTGTGCAAGTTTTAACGCATCGAAATGACGTAATTAGGGACCCAGCTCCAAATTCACTTCAATAAAAATTTAAAAATTCATAACTCCGCCACTGACGTTTGTAACAAAATTGTGAAACATAGCGGCGATAGAGGGGTGACCCCTTTATAATATGTGCAAGTATTTAGGCAAAATCTGTCGAAATGACGTAATTAGGGACCTAGCTCCAAATTCACTTCAATAAAAATTTAAAAATTCATAACTCCGCCACTGACGTTTGTAACAAAATTGTGAAATATAGCGCCGATAGTGAAGTGATCCCTTTATAATATATGCAAGTATTTAGGCAAAATCTGTCGAAATGACGTAATTAGGGACCCAGCTCCAAATTCACTTCAATAAAAATTTAAAAATTCATAACTCCGCCACTGACGTTTGTAACGAAATTCTGAAATATAGCGGCGATAGATCGGTGATCCCTTGACAACGTGTGCAAGTTTTAACGCAAAATCTGTCAAAATGACGTAAATAGAAACCCAGCTCCAAATTCACTTCAAGAAAAATTTAAAAATTCATAACTCCGCCACTGACGTTTGTAACAAAAATGTGAAATATAGGGGCGATAGAGAGGTGATCCCTTTATAATGTGTGCAAGTTTTAACGCAAAATCTGTCGAAATGACGTAATTAGGGACCCAGCTCCAAATTCACTTCAATAAAAATTTAAAAATTCATACCTCCGCCACTGACGTTTGTAACAAAATTCTGAAATATAGCAGCGATAGAGGGGTGATCCCTTTATAACGTGTGCAAGTTTTAACGCAAAATCTGTCAAAATGACGTAATTAAAAACCCAGCTCCAAATTCACTTCAATAAAAATTTAAAAATTCATAACTCCGCCACTGACGTTTGTAACAAAAATGTGAAATATAGGGGCGATAGAGAGGTGATCGCTTTAAAATGTGTGCAAGTTTTAACGCAAAATCTGTCGAAATAACGTAATTAGGGACCCAGCTCCAAATTCACTTCAATAAAAATTTAAAAATTCATAACTCCGCCACTGACGTTTGTAACAAAATTATGAAATATAGCGGCGATAGAGCGGTGATCCCTTTATCACGTGTGCGAGTTTTTAGGCAAAATCTGTCAAAATGACGTAATTAGGGACCTAGCTCCAAATTCACTTCAATAAAAATTTAAAAATTCATAACTCCGCCACTGACGTTTGTAACAAAATTGTGAAATATAGCGGCGATAGAGCGGTGATCCCTTTACAACGTGTGCAAGTTTTAACGCAAAATCTGTCAAAATGACGTAATTAGAAACCCAGCTCCAAATTCACTTCAATAAAAATTAAAAAATTCATAACTCCGCCACTAAAGTTTGTAACAAAAATGTGAAATATAGGGCCGATAGAGGGGTGATCCCTTTATAATGTGTGCAAGTTTTAACGCAAAATCTGTCAAAATGACGTAATTAGAAACCCAGCTCCAAATTCAGTTCAATAAAAATTTTAAAATTCACTGACGTTTGTAACAAAATTCTGAAATATAGCAGCGATAGAGGGGTGATCCCTTTATAACGTGTGCAAGTTTTAATGCAAAATCTGTCAAAATGACATAATTAGAAACCCAGCTCCAAATTCACTTCAATAAAAATTTAAAAATTCCTAACTCCGCCACTGACGTTTGTAACAAAATTCTGAAATATAGGGGCGTTAGAGGGGTGATCCCTTTATAATGTGTGCGAGTTTTTAGGCAAAATCTGTCGAAATGACGTAATTAGCGACCCAGCTCCAAATTCACTTCAATAAAAATTTAAAAATTCATAACTCCGCCACTGATGTTTGTAACAAAATTCTGAAATATAGGGGCGTTAGAGGGGTGATCCCTTTATAATGTGTGCGAGTTTTTAGGCAAAATCTGTCATAATTACGGACCTAGCTCCAAATTCACTTTAATAAAATTTAAAAATTCCTACCTCCGCCAATGACGTTTGTAACAAAATGATAATATATAGCGCCGATAGAAAGGTGGTTTCTTTACAAGTGGTTCAAGTTACAAGTCAAAATTCCAAAAAATAAACGAGTTCTTAAAATTTTTATTGTTCCAGTACCGTTTATCTGGTCCACTGTAATTTTGTGGAGCTGGCTGCGAAGGAGCTGGCTCCATGGAGCTAGTTTCACGGATATCCTTAAGCCTCTAGATCTACAGTTAAAACCGCGTTATGCCAACTCAAAGATCCCACGATAAAACCATTTTTACATAGTCCATCTGCTCTACTATTAAGCCTGTTCAAAAGGCAGAGATACGAAACTTAAGCATTGTGGATAATGCTTGGCATTATTTTATGTAGTTAGCAAAACAAACCCTTAAAATCTAATAAAAAATAATACCTACCTTACTTCTACCCAAAAACAAAATTAAGATCTCCTGGCAAAATTTACGGAGTAGCAACAAACAACCTTAGATAAAGGATTTTCGGAGCGGTTCAGTGAGTTTTTATACAAACAACAACTTTTTTTAGTTTTCTAAAAAAATTATTTAAAAAAAACTTGGAACAAAAAAATACCAAAGAAAAAAAAAGCGCGGAATGCATTGACATTTCAAGTAAAGTAAAGATTATAACTGACTAAAGATTTACTGACCAACAAATTTTGTGATTTTCTATTTCAGACCGCTTTGTTTTTGGTAAAAACAAAAACTACTACAGCAACAAAAATTAAATTTAATTTGATTTATGCCTGTGTTAATTTCTACATTAAAAAAATTTTGCGCCAGTAGGCACGTACAGCCGTCTAGTTTTTTCAACTTCTACACAGGGACCCAATTCTTGAAATAAATCCGTATACGGATTCGGCGAAACGTATACGGATAATCACCATTCGAATTCTTGAAAGAACGTATACGAGTTTTTCGTTCGGAAATAGAGTCGAGTGGTAAAGTCCACTCGAATCTCAATTTCCGTATACGAATCTGAGTGATCTAACCTAACATTTTTGTTTACTTTAATATATTTTTTGGTGTTTGCTTAATTTTTCTTTATTTAAAAAAAACTGGGAGGTCTTGTGAAAAAAGACGCGATTTGGCAATAAAAGGGCTTGACGCAAAGGGGTGGAAGGGGGATAGCCTCTTGTGACACTCAGTTTTTTTTTATTTCTTTTTTTCTTGGAAATGCCTTACGATTGGGGGGGGAAGTGAAAAATCCTGAATTTTTGCGTTAATAATTTATGAATGAACGCTCTAAAAAACACATTTTGAAGAAAAAATATATAAAAGAGCGTTTTCGGGAGGGACGGGGGCATTAAAAAGTATCAATAAAAATTTGAGGGGTCTACTACGTTTTACCTCGATGCTTGAAAATGGGTGTTTCTTTTTTTAATGATAAGTTGAGGTCGTTTTATACTGTTTTCAAGAAAAAAAAATGCGGATTTTTCGAATTTTTTTTAGAAATTTCAAAATTAAAAAATTAGTAAACTCATACAAATTGCCATAGAAAGAATTTATTTGACGTTTGTTATTTCGAGAAAGAGAGGGACGGCCCGCAATCGACTGAGCTTTAAATAAACGGTAATTTAGCCAAAAATAAGGTGACCAACTTTCTGGCAAGAGGCGATAAAAAGTTATGGTTTTTTCGAAATGTATTTACGAATAGATAAATGGTTACACCATATTTTTGAAATCTAACGGAAACAATTATGATAATGATGATTTACAGAAATTCAGCAGTTCGGTTTGGTTCGGTTCGACTCGATCTTAGATTAGGTTGGTTGTGTCTTAAAGTAATTCAGCAGGAGTCGGCTGCGCTGACTCCTGCTGAATTACTTTAAGACCCAACAAACATAACCTAAAACCAAACCGAACGCAACTTAACTGAACCAAACTGAACCAAAACGAACCGAACTAAACCAAACCAAACGGAACCGAACCGAACCGAATCGAACCGAACCGAACCGAACCGAACCGAACCGAACCGAACCGAACAGAACAGAACCGAACTGAACGGAACCGAACCGAACCGTACCGCATAAGCAATAAGCAAGAATCGGCTGCGCCGATTCTTGGTGAATAGTTCTAAATAAACAATTTCTTATAATTTGGGCCTTTAACCCTCAGATGCCCCGTAGCAAGGCTTTGCTAATCCATTCTCAATCTTTGTTGTTTTGTATGTGAGCAACAAGGACTTAATCGCGATTAAACCCATGATCGCGCTTTAGTGCTTACGGTGCATCTGAGGGTAAGTCAGCGTAAGCAAATCTATATGGCCGAATGACCTGGAAACAGTCGGCCCAGCAAAAAATTTCTATCAATGTGTCAAAACATCTGTGGGAAGGTCAAGTGTACAAATTTTCAAAATTATGTGAAAAAACCGCGAAAAAACACGAAAAACTAGGTATGAAATTAATTTAAAATTGTTAAATCCAAAGCTAATTTACAAATTTATGTCGAAAATTTGACGATGCAGTGATAGAAATTGATTTTTTTCAACCAAAACAAGTCAAAGAAAATCACTATGTAACGTTTTTTAAAAAATTATTTAAAAAAAAAACCATACTTTTTTTTTTAATTTCCCGTATCTAAATCGACTAAAAATAGTCCAAAGAATCATTTCCATACAAAAAAATCGTTATATAGGGCGTTTTGACGAGCGAGGTATAACGTAGTAGAACCAATTTGAGTATTGTGCAATTTTTTTGTCTTATTTGTGTCTCTTTTAACACACTTTATCAACTATTTTGTGGGGAATTGATACCTCTTGATTCCCCCCTGGGTACAACGCCTTATCTTATTTTGGTTAATTTTTGGATAATATAAGGGCCCAACTGCTTCAAGTAGGGAAATCCCCTGCATGTAAATAATAAACCTAATCTTATACTTTTACCAGATTCAATATTTTTTCTGACTTTTTCTATGTTGGCCAAAAATAAATATAAAATATAAAAACATTATTTTTCTTTATTTACATTTCAAAGTACATAATAAGTACTTACTGTCAAGTGCATTAAAAAACGCTATGCAATATGACTACAGTGTGAGAACAAGCCAGTTGGAATAAACTTGCTAGTCGGTTAAATTTAAGTTTTTTGAAAAAATCCAAACACATGTTAACTGAGATTTTTAACCGGCAATATTTTTACAGAATATTTTTTGGACAGACCCCCAGAAAGGGGTCCACTAGCATACAACTTATTTTTTAAGATAGAATGACCCCAGAAAGGGTATCAAATAAATTTTTTAAATTAACAAGAAGAAAATTATTTCTATTTTTTTGTAATTTTTAGAGAATATAAGTGTCATTTAAAGTAAAACCTATAATTTTATTAAAATATAGGTGGTGGACCCCTGACAAGAGGTCCAGTAATACCAATTTTTTTTTTTGTAACTGGTAGTCTCAACTTGTAGCACTTTGTTGAAAAACTAATAAAAAATGGTTTTTTTTTTAATTTGACAGATTTCCAAAAAAAAGTGAACTATAATTTTTCTTTTTAAATAGGCTTTCCTAACAAGGTGCCACAAGTTTTATCTTGTTGGACCCCTTTCTGGGGTTCTGTCCAAAAAAATTCATCAAAAATATTGCTCATTAAAAATCTCAGTAGGCATGATTTTGGTTTATTCAAAAAAATTTTAATTTAACCTGCTAGAAAATGTATTCCAACTTGCTCGTTCTCACTGTATAAGCTTTTATGTAAGAAGTTGTATAATCTTTTTTACAATAAAACTACAATAAACTTTATTTTACTTATATTTTATTTAAAAAAGTTCTTTAAAAGTTAATAGATCACCAAATGCATCTGAGTATTTCTAGTAGGATCATCATTGCAACAGGACTGCTAGGCAAAAACTGCTTCACACCTCAAAAATGATCTTCATGTCTTCTCTGAGAAACCTGTAACAAAAAGTTTTTTCATTGAGTGTACCACAGCAGACCTCACTGGATCCGTATTACTGCAAGATTTTTATATACGTCCTTGTTTATAACTTTTGAAAAACAAAGACATCTACAAAAATAATGTACATATTCAAATCAAATCATACTGATCATATTAGGGCTGCTTTAGTCTATAACAGTTTTAATTTTTTTTGCAGTTAATTGACATGTAAAACTATTCAAATTTAAACAAAAAAATGGGTGTTTTAAACAAAGGTTACTGATTTTGTCAACTTTTACTTGAAATGTTTATTATGCTTATCGGCCTAAAAGGCAAAACTGTTCTACTCAAAAAGAAACTGAGAAAAAACACTGGGAGCAAAAAATTAAATTGTTTCTATACTACAGACAAAATGCAAACTCCAAATGTTTCAGTAAAAACCCCTATGTTACTTAACCCTTGTACAATTTTTGTCAAAGCATGAAGTATGCAAGTTCGTCAAACACTGGCCACTCATTACAAACAAAGCCTCAAGTTCAAGACCCCTTTAGAATACTTATGAAGTTTATTTGTTTTCTTTTAAGCAGTCTCAAAATTCAACTGCGAATTTTACCCCCAAATTTCCACACTTCAAAGAGGTTAGATGCCCCTAGGCCCCAAATTTCCATTACTATAATTTGGTACTTACCGTTACCAATGATTACACAATCATTGCTGTTACCAAAATAAAACACAGCTTCTTGTTCTAAAAAAAACATATCGTGAAAATAAATCACTCTTTAAAAAAAAAATTACAAAAACAAAAGATGTATTGTCAATCTACTGTTAACCTTACTTCATCGCGGCAAGTTTAGGCGCACATACCGGCGTTAGTTTGGTCAAAATTATACGAAAGCAGCGTTGCCAAGTAGTGTAGTCGAAAAAAATGTCGTACACGGAATTGGCGTTCGAGTGGCATTCAAGAATAGCTATTTTTCCAAGCACTCGAAACTACCATTCGAATTTTACTCGTATACGACAAAAAATCCGAGTGGTTCAAGAATTGGGTCCCAGATAGAAACGAACGTCAGCCCGTCTGCTAGGCATATGGGAGACAATTTAAACTTTTTTAATGACTCCGGGCGTGCCACCACAGTCCGACGCGCGACTTGTTTTCATACCATTGCTTACATCACCTTGTCACTTTTTAAACGATTTTATTTAACTTCACAGAGCCTCTCTTGGTAGATGCAAAAAGGGTATATTTTTTTATATTTGGCATGGTAGTGGCTAACATCAAAACCTAAATTTTCAATCGAGGGTCCCCTGATTTCCGGCATCGGAATCCAAGATGGCGGCTGCCAAAGTTAGGAAAAAAATGAATTCCCTGTTTTAAGACAAATTAAATTAATTTTTGATAAACTTACTTTAAATGCCGACACAAAGATGGCGTTTCATATGTCAAAAATAAAAGAGACCTTTATAACCTGCAGACCAAATTAAAATTGTAAACAGTAATTAAAAAATGCCCAGCCTTAAACTACATAAGTACTTTAAATAATGTAGTTAAATATGTAATAATAACTAAAATTATTAATTTTTACTAATATCTACCTAAATGTCTTCTAGAACCTTCCTAGCCGATTAGCACATTCCACGCTATATTAGCCTTGAAAACAGTTTTTGTAAATATCTCATAAACGAAAGCTTCTACGACACACGTATTTAAAGTTGCCCATTGAACATAAGCTCAACAGACAGTCAGTTAAGAAACTCATAACGGAATGTGTCTGCTATTTCACGACGGAAAAATATACTAGAAAAATCCGCCATATTATTTGCCTTTAAAACCAATAAAACAGTGAATGAAATAGAAGCATTAGCAGAATCTCCTTGCCAGCCACAGAATTGATATTGAACATTGTCGGTAGAGCCCGATGGCTTAATATATCCCTAAATTGACCCTCCCATTTTATTTCTCGAGTGGTCCTTCAAAAATGTTTTTTTTTAAGCACATACACTTAATCAAAAAATTAATTACAATTACCGTAAACCTCGTACAGACCTAAACATTTTGACGGCAATTGAGCCATGTGATTGAGCTACGCAACGAGTCGAGGAGTTAAACCAACACTAGTTTGGATTGTGCTTCAATCGCCCTCGCAAATAATTCAACGAATCTTATTGGCGGAATTCCCATCCCTTGTTGGTTTTTTCCCAGATTTCAAAGATAATGCACGCGAATGGGTTCGTTGGTTTCGACGGGACAAAATAAAACGGCAAAGAGGCATTTAATTCTTGAAATAAAAAAACTGAGAGCATTTGTCTGCTCGTCAAAAAGGCCCATTCGCAGTTGTGATCGCTTTTCAGCTTGTTGCGAAGCTCAATGTTCTTAGAAATTTCAGGTTTGTACGAAGCTTTATCTTAGCTTATACCACCAAAAAACACCTTGGATGAGATCCTACTACTGGGTTTTTGGTACTGTTAGCTAATCGAAGGTAGTAGTAGTTTTTTTTTTGGTAGTGGTATTTAAACCAAGGCGGTATATAGTAGTTAGGATTGCCAACCGTTCTCTAGCCGGGGCCAGAGTCCTTCTCTGAGGGAACACCTCCTTCGTCCTCCACAGCTACTGTGGAGGACGCCATTTGTCTTCCTTTTGCTATAGTTTAACTAAAAATTACGTGAGGACAAAACATGAAAATTACACCAATTACCAAATAGTTATTTGTATAATTTTTTGGTTTTAAAGCTTAAAACGTGTTGAATTTGAGCAGAAAGTTAATATAGAGAATAAGAGGGGTCTAAAATTATTATGGAAAATCTGGAAAAACTGATCTCAACTGCTAAGAATTTTGCGAAATCATTAAATCTGCTGAAAACTGTTGTAGTCACCCAAGAGCCAAAACATAAAAGTTTAAATAGGGAAACAATATTTTAATACATATGCTCAGCTTTTAAACATTATTTTTGTTATTATTAAATGTGTTTTCTAGAAAAATGTTTTGTTTTATATTTAAAAACACATACAGGGTAGTTTTTTAAAAGGCAACTGAGGCTTTTTTAGAAATTTATCGTACGTTTTTGGGAAAACCATCTAGCACCTTGATTTTGTTTGCGAGGGAGAACACACTTTTTGGCCATGTGGAAATTTTCGTGGCACGCACCCCATCGAAGGGAAAACTTTACCCCTATATTTTGAATAGGGAAAGTGGGTCTAGTGACACCTTTCTTTAAAATTGTGAAATCTTAAAAAAATGTTCTCCTGTGGCCCCAGTTCGAGTTAACAACCCTAAAGCTACACTTCTAATCGTGTTTGCGGGCAGACGCGAACTCCAGCACGGGAGTCGTCACGGACTAGGCCATTTTTAATCGTGTCGCGTGCCAGCGTGCGTGCTGTAGTTAGCGCATGCGTAATTGATGTGTTTATATTTATAGGTTATGTTGTTTTAAACAAAATAAATATTTTTCAATCAACAATCAACAATCAAATTTTTAAGATATTTTTCTTATTCAAAATGGAAAACTCACATTCGACAAATAAAAAAGTGACGAATTCTTCCTAGAATGTGTCTGCAATTATAAACCTTTGTATGATAAAAGGGACAAGGGATATAAGTCGGTATTGCAGATAGTGCACCTTTATTATATGTTCATCTTTCTTTTACTCGTGCTAATATAGGAGACAGATATAGCCAAGAAGATCTCGATCGAGATTATTCCCGATACTGATCATTTAATTGGGTGATGGAACTGCGCATGTCTGGTACGCCGCACGGACGCCAGCACGGGCCGCAGAGTTTGCAGCTTGCAAGCACGAAGGACCGTGCGGACACGGTGGTCCTCATTAGAAATGGTTACATTGATTCCCATATGCCTAGCACGCATGACGGATTGCACCTCTGCCAGCGAACACGATTAGAAATGCACCTTAGGGCCTGTCCTTAAATTACGTAACGCTCTAGGGGGGGAGGGGGGTTTGGCCTTGCGTTACACTCAATGTTTTTTTAATGTGTTTTTCTTGAAAATGCGTTAAGAGGGGGGAGGGGGGTGTCAAAAATCCTGAATTTTTGCGTTACGTAATTTAAGGACGTTCCTTTAATAGTAGGTGGGTTTTTAGTATTAGGAGCTAACCGAAGGTTTTTCAGGTGGTATAGAAGTTTAACCAAGGTGGTATAAGCGGGTTTTCTCTGGTAGGGGGTATGCAATGAAGAAAGTAGTTGGTATTTTGGTGCTAGGAGCCAAATTAGGGTGGTAATAGCTGGTTTTTGCTGTTAGGAGAAGCAAGGGTGTTAAAGTGGTTTGTTAGTTGTAGGGGCTAAGCAAAGTTTAGTAGTTGATTTTTGGTGAATATTTTTAAGATAAACTGAGTTGTAGCCGAGTGGAAGGTCACTGTAAGCTGTTTAGGAGTGGTCGCAGCTTAGATTTATAACTAGTTTTTGGTAATAAGGAGGCCTAACCAGGGCTATCAATTTGTGTTGGCCTTGGCCTAACATTAAAAAATATAAAAACTCGTTGATCATTAACGGTCAGTAAAATCGGTAAAGGTCAAGAAGTTTTGTTATGAGCAGCCCCAAAATACGTCACCACTGCGACCACGTGGTTTTGTTTACTTACTGCTTGTAAGGTTATGTTTTGATTTATGTTTTAACTAAAAAAAATGGCAAAATTGTTAAGTTACTACCGGCTATGTCCCCTCAGTGACTTAAAGACTGGGTGTTAGCGAAGACAAAGACAGGGGTATTGTTGTGGTTACCTTGGGCAAGAGCATTGCTATCAGGTTTAGGGTGTGTGATGCTTTATTCATAGTAAACATAGGTCATTTATGTCTAATTTACTTCACAAGTAAACACTTGATTTGCTTTAGCAATTTTATTGTTTAAATGCATCATTAGAAGGAAAAAGGGAGTGTCAGACTGAGAAAGTTAGTGCACTACTTGTGGTCCAATCACCATGTTTTGATGCTGCCAAAAAATTGCCCCAGTGGTTTCAAAAGAATATGAAAGAGCACTAGTCCAACATGAACTCAGAGAGCCTGTGTCAATACTGAGTTTGTCAATTGCTTAAAAGAGTACAAAAAGTTGCACTAGCTTTCCCAAAAGAATACAAAAGTTGCACTAGTATTTTTTTTCCAAAAGAATTTGCTATAACAAAAATTAACCATTTTTTGGAGGTAAAACTAGAACCAGGGTTGCCAGACATTCCATATTTTCTGGGATTGTTGTGTTATTGAATGTTTTGTCCTGCGTCCCCAAATATAGACATGTTATACATTTTTAAAATCAGAAAGAAAAGGCAGATTTAAAAATAAAATAATATACAGAGAGTATTTTATTTAATATAATAAAGTTGTCAAATTTTGATATATTGAATGATATTTGACAACATCTCTCATATAGGTTAGGAGACTTTCAACAAACTAGGTATAAAACTTTTACCTTTACTTTTTTTATATTAATAATAAAGGCATTAACTGGAAGTTCAAAATATGGTGAATCACTTTGTACATAGAGTTTCAGTAAAAATGCAATTTAATATTTTTATCACAAAAACTTTATAAATTTTTAAAATGATTTGTCTCAAATTTAAAAATTATAGTGTTTAATCTAGTACTACAATTTTTGACTTAAACTTGAACAAATCAAATAGGCGGATCTAAAATAGCAGACTTTGCCACTTATAAACTGATTAGAACTTTGGGGTGGTTAAGGTAGCTGAATATGATTTTTGAATGAAACTTAAAAAATCAAAATGGTGTTTCAAATAGGCGGACTTTCTATTTATAACCTAATTATGATTTTTAAATCAAACTTTAGAAAAATCAAAGTGACAGTTCCAAAATGGCAGACTTTTCCATTTATGAACCAATAAGTATTACCCTCATATGCACTGTAAGCACTTAAGCGTGTTTATGGGTCTAATCGCGATTAAGTCCTTGTTGCTCACATACAAAACAACAAAGAGTGTGAATGGATTAGCCAAGCCTTGTTATGGTGCATCCCAGGGTTAAATAACAAAATCATAATAGACAATCCAAAATTTATAATTTAATACATATATATCTGGTGGTTCATAAGTGTAAAAGTCTGCTATTTAATTTTTTTTAATTGAAAATTTGAAATTTAGTGACTTTTACTTCCCAAAGTTTCAAATTTAATACATATCAGTTTACAAATGGAACAGTCTGCCATTTTAAATCCTCAATTTTGCTTTTTTTTTCAAGTTTAACTCAGAAATCATTATCAGCAAAACACCCTAAACTTTCAGATTTAATACAAGTCAATTTGGAATTGAAAAAGTCGACCATTTGGATTTTCTGAAGTTTAATTTAAAAATTATAATTAGCGACTTTAAACACATCAAAGGTCCAAATTTAATATATATCGATTAAAAAATAAGAAAGTCCGCCATTTTGATTTTTTTTGTGATAAAAAAATAAATTGGATCTGTCAAATATAAAATCTGAAGCTCATCAGAAAGTAGTTAGTAGCAAAAAAGGCTGTCGCAAGATTTTAGGCGGCGAATCGAGTCAGCAGCGAGTTGGCCCGGCGGCGAATCGGATTGGCAGCGAAAATGCAATTTTAAGATTTTAGTTGGCGAATTGAGTCAGCGGCGTGTTGGGCCGCACAGTGTTTCACGCTCCGTTCACTGTGGTCTATCATTACCTAGGGTTAGACTAAAAATGCATTAAAAAAAACCTAAAATTAAATAATAGTTACCTTACCAATAGATTGGTAAACTCTGGTGTAAAAAAATTGACTTTAGTGAATGGAAGCGATAATCAATAACAAGAATATCAATTTAAAATTCTGTTTGTCTGTAAAAGTAAGTGAATTATTTACATTTGGGAACAAGCAGAATTTTAAGGCATTATTCTGGTTGTTTATCACCCCGTTTGATGAATGCATTTACATAAAACTGAAAAGTTGACCTTTCGCAAATCAAGTAGCGGATTTTACTGATATTTTCGCTAAACTGGCAACGTTGGTCTGTTCTCCCATGCATTCCTTATGGCCTATACAAAAATCGTACCCCTAGTTAAAAAAAAAATGTGCCAAATTTCATTAAAATCGGTTTACGAGAAATGTGTCAAAAATAAATGATTCACAAGATTTGACAGACAGTTAGACAGGCAGGTTCTGAGAAGTTAAATAAAATCGTTTAATAAAAACGGCTAAATATTAACAAACCATGTTCCTATCTATTTTTTTAAACTTTAGTCCCTGGTTTAGGGGAATAAAGTAACTCTGTTGCTACCTAGTGATTAAAAACTTACTTGTCAAGACACATCCAGATTTAGAGTTAAATATCAACTATGAAAGACTGTCATTCACTAGGATGACATTTACATTATTTGTCTATACTAAAGTGAAGAAATAATCCTGTCCGTGACATTCAAAAATACCCTGTATAGGTTTTTATATGTATTTTAATTAATTTTTTTAGGGGAAGACACAAGAATGTATAGTCATACTCTTAAAGCTCATCCGAAAGAACTTTCTGAGCTAGGCGAACTTGTGACAGCTATTGACACAATCTCATGCAGTCAATCTGTTAAAATGACATCACTTAATGATAACTACGTTGCCAATATGGTGCGGATAGCAACCAGGAGGGAGCCGTGTTGCTGATTTACAATACCCAATTTAAGGTATAAAGTGCTTGTTCAAGGTTATATCATGCATAAGTAAATAAAAAATCTCTCATATTTTTCCGTGGGTAGCTCGAAAGCTTAACCTCATGGAGGTCCAAGATCTAATGGACACCTAATAAGTGTTGACAGTTAACTGTTTCGTCCTTATGGGACTCCTCAGAACACTGCTTGGTCAATGTGACACCCTTGCGAAGTTAATTATACGGTTTTGTCTCTAATCCTGTGTCTATAGTGAGAAAACCCTCGCAAGAAGCGCCATCTACCGAGATACGAGGGAAACTAGAATAAGAGCAGGCGAGAATATACTGCTATATATATGAACCTTTGGAACTTAGTTCCTAAGAGTCACGGCTAAAGATATATGAATCTTTAATTTTTTTTCTCAAATTACCCAAAATCGCACCTTTAAACCCTCATAAGCTTTTTATTAATGTCTGGAAAAGCACCAGTTTTTTTTTATAATTCTGTATTTTTATGCTTCTTCAACTAATTAATAGATTTGTTAAAATTGATGTACCAAAGGGACATACGGGGTTTTTATTGAAGAACATTAGTGATTTTGTGAAAGAAAATCAATTTCAAAGTTAAAAATCAAAAAAAGTATCGACAATTGAGAACTTCATTTTCTTTTAAAAACTTCTTTAGTTGATTGACAGGTGTCTAACGGTATGTTACACATTGATAAAAAAGAACATTTCTGCTTTAAAATACGGATATTCCTTCAGAAGGGCGAGACTCGTTCGGGATTGGTAAGAAAAACAATTTGATGTTTATGATCGTTTACCTACTTAAACAAAAGTTAAACTTTTAACAATAATGTATTGTGTTCTTTATTTGAAAATTTTGTTCGAAACGATCATAAACATCAAATTGTTTTTCTTATCAAGTCCGAACGATTATTGCCCGTCTCACGGAATATCCGTATTTTAAAGCAGAATTGTTTTTTTTAAAATCAATGTGTAGCATACCGTTAGAAAGGTAATCAACTAGAGAAGTTTTTAAAGGAAAATTAAGTTCTCAAGTGTCGATCCTTTTTTAACTTTTTAATTTTGAAATTGATTTTCTTTCACAAAATCACTAATGTTCTTCAATAAAAAACCTCGTATGTCCCTTTGGTACATCAATTTTAACAAATCTATTAATTAGTGGAAGAAGCATAAGATTACAGAATTATAAACAAAAAATTGTGCTTTTCCAGACATTAATAAAAAGCTTACAAGGGTTTAAATGTGAGATTTTGGGTAATTTGAGAAAAACATATAAAAAATTCATATCTCTTTAGCCGTGACTCTTAGGACCTAAGTTCCAAGGTTGAAAAGGTAGCAAATGACCCCAAAAATATCCCAAAAAATTTTTACGGTTCATGTGCCGAACACCCTGTATATATATATATATATATATATATATATATATTATATATCATCGACAAAAAGATCGATTGCAAAGAAAAATAAACCATCCGTGACCTACGACAGCCCTTCTGTCTTTCAGGCCAGAGCAACGCTGATTAGCGTTTTTACCCACTATCAAACGCGAGCGGATTTTTAAGCCAAACAAGTTTTCGTGGCTAATCGGGTAAAAAGAAGTTAAAAAATAAAAAATACTTGCGTGCAGGCGGCAAGCAGGTATTTTTGATTTACTTAACTATGAAGCGAACTATAACCATATGAATAAATTATTTATTTACTATAACCAACAATTCTACTGACAATTTTTTGCAAGAGGAAGTTTTAAACTTGTTTTGTATTAAAACAAATTCCACAATTTTTCGTTCAATATAAAGTTATTTAAATATTATTTAGTTTTTGACACTTCTTCATAATATATTACCAAACCTACCACTTCGGCCGGCGGTAAGTAGATCTAAGTAACCTTTTTTATTTAAAGGTGATCCAATCGAAGCAAGCCCACAAGTTATTTACAGACGACTCGAAAATGTGGCAAGTAGAAAGCAACCAGTAGGTCAAAATTTGGTCGTGGTACCGTTCCGCCTTGAGAGCGAACAGTTGGCAGCATTGGTAGGAAGTCACAAGCCTGCTGAGAGTAAGATCGATTCTGATATTTCTATTGTGCATGAATTTGAGGTCGCATCTTGGCAAGATAGTGAAAATAATCAAGGTCTTATAGAAAAAAGGGTTCCGAAAAGTTTTGAAAAGCAGTTGATGGTCGGACAGTCAAATTGGAAATATTCAATTTTTGGGTGATTTTGATATAACTTGGCATGCTGTTCAAGGACTTCCTACGAAGTTAGGAAAAAACAGTGATTTGCTCGGCGTCGCATTATAGGTAGCGTCGCGACGCCCTAAAGATGAAGATTGATAATAACCTACTTTTTGTCAAATATCTCAAAAACGGTAATTTGTAGGACAATTTTGTTTTTAGTTTTATGCAGCCAGTAGATATATCTATCTACCGCTCTATAACAATCTCAACAAATATTTTTAGTTTTTTTATTAAAAATTTAAATTTGCAGTTTTTAAAATTTTTGGATTATTTGCTTCCCTCGAACACAGTTTAGTGGTGATTTTGATCTCGTATAATAATTATTGTATTTTTTGAGTTAGCCTATCACAATGTGCTTAAATTTATATATTATCTTTACACGGAACCGCATAAAAAATACCAAAGTTAGCAATATCGCGTTTTGTGAAAAAATTTTAAAAAATGCTCTTAAAATTAAATCATTTTTTTTAAGTACTACTACTAATTTTTTTATTCCTATTTCTTGTCTAAATATTATTAAAACTTAATAAAATTATTTTAAAAAATATTGCGGTAAATGTAAAATAGACCGGGTGTCTAATAAAAAAATTCAAACTTAAGTAATGCTATGTAAAAAAAACATTGGATTTAGGGCTCAATTTGACATCTCTTCATTTGTGTGCCTCGGATTTCTATATTTTCTGGGTGATTTTGATCCTCCAAAGGAATTAGTTATATTAAGAAACAAGCTTTTAAAAACTGTATAATTTTACAAAAATCGTGCCGGAGTTTTTATGCCAAACATATTTAAAAATAGCACTTTTTAAAAAATTGTCGAAATTCCCAAAAATACAACATTTACCTTAAATATCGTTTTACAAATGACAATTTTATAATGTTTAAAATCATACAGCCATACCAAATTTAAAGAGAACCTTAATTCTCGAAAACGGAACCAAAAGTTTTATATTTAGTACGGGTGCCGACTACAAAAACTTTAATTATTTGCTGTCAAAATATTAATATGTTTTATGTCTCAAAATGCTTTGAATTTATATAGAACCTTAGAACCTACAATACATTTAAATAACTGAAGCCCATAACAGGACCCACTCTAGATATTTAGGGGCCCTGGGCGAAACAGTAAATTGGCGCGCCTATACTCATACTTCTAAATACATCTAATCCGGCTACTCTAGATGTACAATTTAGCACCTTTAGAGCACTGATTTGGCGCCTCTATGATTGGCCGCCCCTGAGCAGAAGCCCGGATTGCCCGTGCCTACTACGGGCCCTGCCCATAGACGTACTAAAGGGGTCTAAAGTTACAAAAAATACAAATACCAAATAAATTACTGGCTGTTTTCTGCGGCTTTTGGGGTTTGCAAGTACCTACAAATGTTTTCTATTTAGCTCTAGATCAGCGTGTACCTATATATACCATATTAGTTCTAGGGTAAAAATATTATAATAAGACAATTTTAGGAATGCTTTATATAGGCAGTAATTTTAAAGCTTTATTTGTAAAATGTTGGCATACTTCCCATAATACCTGTAATAGTGAATTTGAAATTAAGCATCGCGGAGGCGTCATCATGTTTCCTCCCAATTTGTTGGTTATATGGCTCCAAGTAATTAGAAATCTGATTTCTTGCAACAATTGTGTCAAAAACAATGCAACACATTGTGTCATTATCTTTTTGGTGCTTCGTAGAGAAGAAAATCAGAATCTTTTAATAAAATTTCGCAACAAAACTTTTTTAGGTTTCTTGGTAAGTTACATTTTTTTTATAAAATTACCGGTATTTCAAAAATATCGCTAGCGGAGTTTATTATTTCATAAATATCTAAGTTAATAAGTATTTCTTTTCTATTTCGGTAATTATAAATTTTTGAATGTTAAATTACATGTTTTTATAATTATTAGGTTTAGGTCCGGGGCTGGAGTATTGGCCGCCTATTTTGATGCCTCTCCTGATCATAGAATTCTTTAAAATGTTTTATATATATATATATATATCAATACCAACCAATCAAACCAATCACTATTATTAATTATAACTTTTTAACTATATCATCGATTTTAATAGGGTGAATTGCACTTTGCAAGTGGTGTTATTAATGTTTTAATAAATTTTTCGTTTTATTTGGCTGCCCTCATATAACAATACCTTAGGTGACTGCGTCGTTGATGCCCTTACCTCCAGACAAAATAGTTTTTTGGATTATAATAATTTATCAAAGTTTAACAGGAAGTAAAAAAAAATTATTATATGGTAAAAATACACTTTCTTCGGAAATTAGCAAACAATCTATGAACCTAAAAATTTGGGATGGATTTCTTGTTTGCTTTTTTAATTCGGCTTGCATTTCTTTGCTTATGAATTCCTTATTAATAAACTGCTTTTAATGAACAAAAAAGCATCATGATTTTTTGTCGATAGGGGTGAAAATTACTCGCAACTAAAAATAGCGATCCTTCATAAAGAGACAAATATTATTTAGTCGGCCATCTTTGATTTAAGAATTGACTAAAATTGCTATAGTGATGCTCAAAGAGCAATCGATTCTCACTATGATACTTTTCATTTAATTGAAATCGGTTTAGTTTTAATGAATTTGTGAGGAAATGCAGACAAAATTAGGCAATCGTATAGTTTGTGAAAGAGCTTTGCTCTATCAATGGTTAAAATAAAAATTAATATTTTCCGAAACGGCTAAGCCAATTTTATTGATTTAAGTTTTGTTCTGTGTGGCGGATAAAGAGCTTTTTAACGAATTAAAAAAAACGAATAGTTTCTCGAAATGCAAGAATAAACAAACCTCTTTGAAAGGTTAAGTTTGATTCTGACCGCCATCTTAAATTTTAAGAAGGTGATAAATTTCGATAGGGACCTTTAAAGCGCAATTAATTTTTGCCTTGATACTTTTTATTTGAGGAAAATCGGTTTAGTAATAATTAATTTATTAGGAAATAAATGGAGACAGAATTGAAATATGTACAATAAAGGTTAAAACAAAAATTAATTTTTTTCCAATCCAACTGATTTTAGTAATGCGTACCTCGTCCGTGCGTGGCAGAAATAAGGATTTTTTTATAAATTAAAAAAAAAAACGAACATAAAAATAAAAAAAAGTGTGTGTGCTTAAGCCCACATCTGCATCATCATATCGCTTGCTGAATGTTCTTCTCGCAGTTAGTCAACTCGAGCCGACTTCACCCGAATGAGCGTTACATAGCCGAACCTGACGGCTCAGTTCAATTCACTACCCACAAAACTGCTAAACGCGCCTAAAGAAGTTTACACTTCAAGAAGCAAATTTAAAGGGTTTAGCATGATTTTGTGCTCCATCTTGTAATTTCAAGATTGCGGATAAATTATTTTTTCTTAAAATTCTGATTCATTAACTGCAAACATTAGCTTTTTTCAATAAAATCGGTAACATAGTTCAAGAGATATAACGAAAAAAAAATTCCGTTTTTTTTTTTCGTTTTTTTTTTGCTTAATGCACTAATTAAAAAAAAATGAATGCTTTATATAATGGAAGCACAAAAATTTCTATAGTTAAGTTCAAGTCATAGATCTACAACTAGTTAACAACAGTAATCACTTGTTTTTTTGGGATTTCATAGATTCTCTAAGAATAGCTATTTTTGTGGCAAATGGCATGAAAACTTCAATATGGTTTTTGGAGATTTACACAAATTTTGAAAGCTTGTTCCTTGGGAAAGTAAATTCTTTTGGAGGAACAAAATCACCCGGGAAATATAAAAATCCCATGGACATGAATGAAGAGGTGCCAAAATTGACTCAAAATTCAAGGATTTTTAAAGTATTATTTCTTGTGTTTGGATTAAATTCCCAAACTCCCTGACTATTTTTTTTGAACTGCAATATATTTTTTAAAATTTTCTTTAAATTCTAAAACATAATAATAAAAACTTAAGAAAAAAATTGTTCAAAATAATGTGTAGTAAAAAAATGTTTTTGTTATGAGCGAAATCCATGGTATTTATAAAAAAACTGACTTGACCAAATTCAAAAATTTTTTGCATCATTTCCTGCGAGTGAAAAATCTAAGTTATAATATATTCTTATAGGCAGACTCAAAAGGAACCTTAGTTTGCAACCAAACCCAAAATCACCCCTAAAACCACTTAACCGCTTCAGATGAACCAAAATTAAGGAAAAATACAAAAATGTAAATTTTGATAAAAACAAAATTTAACAATTTTTATTTAATGGAACTTAGGGTCCATCTCACAGACTTTTTTTTCGTTACTTAGCCTAAAGCGTTTCTTAATATAATAGTAATATGACGTAATAAGGAACACTTAAGGCTAAGTAACGAAAAAGCAAGTCGGTGCGATGGGCTATAAATCACGCTTCTAAAGTGTAATACCTTGTTAGAAAGGCACACTCGTTGTCTGCCTAAAAGTGAAATTAGAACTGTCCTATCTAATGTAGTTAATAAGTTATTTCAGAAAATCTGGATCAATGTCACGTCACATTTGAAAGCGTCGCGACGCCGCATATATTACGTCGCCGGAAAAAAAAATATGATTTTTGTAAATGTATTCATAAGTTTATTAATCGTACCAAGTTATATCAAAATCACAACTTCGAAAATTCTGCCCAACCATGAAGGATTTGGCTAGTCAAGGTTTGCCTGAATCTTTAATTTTAAGTGAATTGATACCCGAGATTTTAGAAGATAGCAACATCAAAGCTCTTGATGACAGTTTAAAATATTTCACAGATATTCCGGAAAAATATTTTGTTGACATTTTAGTATTTTTGTTAACTGTAGACAAAAATTCGTTTACAAACCAAACAAAACACAGATTTTTAAATTTCCCAACCAAATTACAACCTAAAGGACGAACAGACCTTATAGACAAAATTTTGATCCGAACTTACAGTGAAGACCAAATTTTACCCCATTTACGTTCTAAATTTAGCGTGGAAGACGTCGTTTTGATTTTAAAATACATTATCTTTTTACTAAGCGAAGACGGGCATAATTTGACAAATTTAAACGCCATAGTGACTGAACATAAGCTCATTCATTGGTGTATGTTACTTATAGACACAAGTTACTTAAAAATTACCCTCTCAAAAGATACGGAAGTTGAAACAGTGCTATTAGAATGTAAAAAACTGGTTTACAAGAACTGGAAGCTATAGAAATTTTGGAACAAACTTGTCCGGTTTTAGATCAAGTTATACAAGAAGCAAAAGGAAACAGTTTTGTTAAAAACGGGCTACAAAATAACAAATATTCTGTAGAACAGATAGTTCTATAAATGTTAAGAAATATAAACTTATAATATTAGTTGAAACCATTTGAATTTTTATTTCGAAATGATACAAATATTACTAACGGTTGGTTACAATGGTTTGGTAGTTCGTGTTGGGGTCACATCTTGGAGAGACAGTTTAGTTCAAGGTTTTGGGGAAAAAAGGGTTCTGAAAAGTTTTGAACCGAAGTTGAAAGATTTGACAAGTCAACGTTTGCGTGATTCTTTAATTTTAAGTAAACCATTATGTTAGATTCAGATTAATTTTAAAATATATACATTATCTTTTTACTGAGCGAAAACAGGAATAATTTGACAAATTTAAACGCCGTAGTAACTGAAACTAAGCTTATCAATTATTGTATGTTGCTTATAAACTAAAGTTACCTAAAAATTATCCTCTCAAAAGAGAGAAAACTAACAAAACAAAACAGCTTTTTTAATATCTTGGTATATTTTTAATATTGTGAATTTCATTTTTATAAATCTAGTATGTCAATAAAAGTTAGATTATTCTTTTTTGTCAAACGTGTTTTGTCCTTTGTAGTTTCCAACGTAGCCAGTATTATCCGCTTTTTCAGCTCTAAAAAATTTAATATAAAATGTAAAAAATAATGACAAGACAAATTTAAAAATATATAAAACTGACAGATTTTAAGGCATTCTCAGCTAAACAATTTTTTTTGTGATTTTTACTAATAAATGCATCATATTTTTACCTTCCTAGACCGCGAAGCAAGGGAAAAGGTGCTAATCATTTAGGAAGGTATCAGATCTATCATGGATATATTTATTTTATAAATATCTCGAAAACCAAATCTGATATTTTTAGTTAAAACAAAGTGTCAAAATGTTTTAAATTTTATCGGTTTTATCTCTGATTTCAACATGTATGCGGTGGAAAACACGACCGCCAAAGTTTCTAATTTGTAGCACAAACTTTTTTTTAATATTTGGTATCACAAAATTTTTAGATTTAAGAAAAAGTCTTGAACGATCTGATAGTTCCCATCGCATGCTTTGGCCAACGGCAAGCTTTAAATTACCTCAAGATTCTCCTACGATCTGACCGAGAAAAGTTTAGTCGGTACGGGGCAGAAGAACAGATTTCACTTCAAACTCGTAAAATTCACTCACTCTGAAGAGCGGGCGACTATGCCAATGGTCGAGACAAGTCTTTTCGCAAAACACGCAACAGCTTAGAGTTTGCTATTGGTCAAAACGTGTGATGGTGGATGGTCACATCTTTTAAGACCCAGAAAAGCCACCCTGATCAATAAATACTACTGTGGACCAGATGGTAAAAAGAAAATACTAACCGCCCTTCAATGCCTTTTCCATGACCGCTTTCGTCGAACCTTTCCTTGTGTGCCCCTGTATACTTCGAGGTATCTGTCAATCTGTCAACAGCTCCGGTTTTGACGGCAGTCTGTCAAAATAATTCAATTAATATACAGTGGGGCCTCTAGTATAAATGATTATAGTTGAGGATGCATATAAGTGGCAGCGCGTCATAGCTATGGTAAACCAAATCTTGCGGCAAAATCTAAGTAAATAAGCCTTAAAAAATTGTTGTTTCAATTTGTACGTGCAGTGTGCCGCTTTATATGAGTATGATAAAACACCGAAACCTTTTAAAAGAGAGATAAAATAGGTACTTACCTAATAAATAAGGGTCCATCTCACCGACTTTTTTTTCTGTTCCATAGCTTAAGCGTTTCTTAATATAATCATAATATGACGTAATAAGGAACACTTTAGGCTAAGTAATGAAAAAAAAAGTCGGTGCGATGGGCCCTAAAGATCCGAAACATAAAAGAGAATCCAAAATTATATTAAAATGTGCGCAAATATTGATTAAGTTGCAAAAACGGTAATTTGTTTTGTAAAAAGCTCGGTCGTAATTTGTTTGACATTAAAACAGTCAAGACAACTACAAATAAAAAACGTCAAAGCCCGACTAAATCAATATGTTTGTAACAACCAGATAAGAGTATATATGTTCCTTTCTAATGAAATCGTTTAGAAGAAGACAAATAAAAAGCAAGTAAAATAGTAAGCTAATGACTAATTAGCGCAGTGCCTCGTTTTGGGAATCAAGAAAAAAATTACAGGAAGTGGGGGACACTGTATGTACCCTTCTACTCCCTTCCCTTCCATCACGATTTTGATGACAATATCAACTATAGATTAGATTAGATCTTTAAAAAATGTCAACTAGAAAAGTCAGATGTCAGAATCAACAATCAAAAATGAAATTTCATTTTTAACACCATCAACAGTTTGATAAGATGATAATATCAACATTCAACAGTGAGTTGACGTTTTTGAACATTTATTGAAATAGTTTCTCTTGCCTTCTTTACTCCAAATTTTCTAAGTTTTTACTAGTTAGTAGTAAATATAAAAAACGATTTATGTTGTAAGATAACTTATTGTTAAAGTTTGTTTAAAATGTTGAGTTAATATATTGCGAAAGAGTCTAAAAAAGTTAATTAATATTTAGCACATTTTTCTATCTGACGGAGCTAGAAGCAAACCATAATATCACACAATGATCTTAATAACTCAAACACTAACTGACTGAGAGTATATAAATAATAATGTTTATAATCTGGAGGATGAACTTGATAGGTGAAATAAACTACAGGGTATCTCATCTAATTTTAGAAAGAGAATGTCAGAATCTACCGACGAGTTTTAAGTCGTTTATTTTCGATTAATAAAGGAAGGTCGTATTTATTTCGGTTCCTTTAGTAAACAAAACTGAGTGACATTCAGTTAGACTTGTCACTTTATAAGCCCACCACTTATAAGCTGGATTATTTAAGAAGACTGAAGTTTGAGGGAGAAGGTAAGCGAAAATACCCCTTTGGCCATAGCCCCCCCCTCAATATCTTCCACTCTTCTTTGTTTGTCGCCGTGTTCTTCCCCTAGTTCTTTTATTTTCCCAAGGTCTCCAGTTTACAATACATTTATTCCAGCTATTGTCTTTTTGTCTGATATTATGACCGACAAATTTCCATTGTAATTTTGCTACCTCTCCGCTGATATCCCTTTGTTTTTTCTTATACATTCGTTTCTTTTTCTCTGTTAGCTTTACATGTCTTTCCATTGATCTTTGGGCTTTTGTTATCTTATTCATGTTTGTTTTTGTATGTGTCCAAGTCTGGGTTCCATCGGTAAGTACAGGGAGGATAAATTGGATTAATTTTTTAGTTACAAGTTTTATCTAATTTTTTCAAAAACTAAGACTAATTTAAAAAAATGCTATGATGCACTTTATTGACAGTAAAATTCTCTTTTCAACGGTGTATAACCCGATAGGGTTTGACTTACAAAGAACCCGCCAGCGACGTCCGTAAATGGGAGTCATTTAAATATATTTTTTTAAAATTATGTTTTGCAGAGGTTTTATTTGATTTCATCAAATAAATTGTTTTTTACTTTATTGTAGATAATAAAATTTCCTTTTAAACGTTGTGTAACATGGTAAAAAATATTTTATATTTACCGCTCCAGTGGTGTGCTTAATTTAAAACATTTTTTAAATCACAAATTTTTAAAATTGGGTTAATTTACGGGCGCCTGTGAAGTTATTACCATGAAACCAATCCGGCTTTGTTATACACCATTTAAAAGTAAATTTTATTATCTACAATCAAGTATAAAACACATTTTTTGCTAAAGGGCTTGGTTTTTAAGAAAATCGAATAAAATATGTAACAAAATTAATTTTTTTGGTGATTTAAAAAAAATGTTTTAAATTAAGCACACCACTGGAGCGGTAAATATAAAATATTTTTTACCATGTTACACAACGTTTAAAAGGAAATTTTATTATCTACAACGAAGTAAAAAACAATTTTTTGATAAAGGGCATGGTTTTCAGAAAATCAAATAAAACCTGTGCAAAACATAATTTTTAAAAAAATTAATTTAATGGCCCCCATTTACGGACGTCGCTGGCGGGTTCGTTGTAAGTCGAACCCCATCGAGTTATACACCGTTGAAAAGAGAATTTTACTGTCAATAAAATGCATCATAGCATTTTTTTTAAATTAGGCATAGTTTTTGAAAAACTTAGATAAAACTTGTAACAAAAATATTTTAATTTGTGATTTTTTAAAATTGCTTAACTTTACGGGCGCCTCTGAATTTATAACCATGAAACCAATCCGATTTTCTTATGCAGCATTTTAAAGGAAATTTTATTTGCTACAATAATGTATAACACATTTTGTTCTATAAACCTTGGTTTAAAAAAAAATCGAATAAATCATGGAAAAAACATGGATACTTTTTTACTTTTTTAAATAACTTCAATTAACGGACGCCGCTGAAGAGTTTATAAATAGTTGACCCCCATCGAGTTGTACCTTTTTCAAAAGGAAATTTCATTGTCTACAATAAAGTATATTACACACTTTTGTCTTAGAAGTGTATTTTTTGAGAAAATTTGAGAAAAGATTTTTGGGGGTCCCCCCAGAGTTTTTGAAGAGGTGGTTAGTTTAAGAAGGTGTTTGACCCCTAAGCTCTCTTACCTTTTTGCACGTCACTAAATTTACACAAAAAAATAAAAATAAATAAAAAAAGTGCCGTTTAAAGCACTAAATTTTAAAAAATGATTATTTTCTAACTTACTTACTTTAAGTTAAAAATTACTCCCACTCCATTACAATACTTAAAAATACATTTAAAGAATGGATTTTGTAGCTGATAAAATTCTCTACAAGATATGTTCTTAGAACTTTTACCCTAGAACAAAGTATTTCGGAGCTTATGCCGTCTAAAGTGGAAAAAATCTGAAAATTTGCCCAAGCACGTGATTTTAGTCATTTTTGGAAATTACCTAGCTCCGTTACTACTGCTCGCAGAACAACCACAGTACCACCCAATTGTAGATAATTATATCCTCAAAAAAATTTCATATTACTCTTTTTGCGATTTAGTGTACTGGAACGAAATTAAGGCAAAAAACTAAAAAAGTGCCAATTTTTTATGGTTTTTTCAAGATGGCAGAGGGAGCACAAGGGTGGGGGTGACGAAAACTCAGATTTTTAACTACCCTCCTGAGCTTAACAACATATCCAAAATTCAGAACTACCGGACCTTTTGTAGGGTAATCCCTCTATTTTGGCCTCTATTCATTGAACTACAAAATGAACACTAAATTTGTGCTTGATTGATGGGTAAACGAGGGATTACCCAGCAGCGTAATGTAATTTGAATAAATTTATTCCTTAATTTTAAATCTTTATCTTACCATAATCTAGTACCTATGATTAACGTGGTTATAAGTTGATTTTTTTTATTGTTGTCAGCTTTTGGATGATATGTGCGACCACTGATAAGCTATGTATATTATACTGCTTTGAAACATACCCTATACAACTTACAACCAAGGCGAGGAGATACTTTTAAATCCTGTCAGATTTTCGTCAAGCTGTTAAAAAGTAGACATTTAAGAATGATTCTCTTCACGAAGAACTGTTTCATTATTTATTCACTCATCACTCACCAGAAATGTTAAAAGCAAATTTAAATATACTAGATAGTTGGTCACTAATTTAGTTTTTATCTGTAGCTTTTTTTATAATAATAAAAACTGATTTAAAAAATGTTTTATTTATTGCACTGTATGTCTTTATAAAATATTGACTGATTAAAAATTACAAAAAAACTTTAAAATTAAAGAAAATTTATTATAAAAGGCAATTCAAATTTCCCGCCTCAACTTTTAGTTCGTCACTAAGCTCAGTAGTGGGCGCCACAGAGTTAATGATCTGTCAAACAGCCGGAGTTGCCTATCTAATAAAAACTGGCTGAACCGAAGCAAAAATCCTTTATCTATGATTCTTGTGTTTGTTCTAGCATAATATCGTAGATACTTGGAGAAAAAAAGCTGCTAATATACGTCCAAGCACGACATTCGGCCATCGGCACACTTATTTTAATCGATTTGAGTTGACTCTCTTTAATTTGTCAACAGGGACTCTATATTGGCCATTTTTTTTTTAAATAGCGGCCGAAAAATCATAAAAAATAACAACTATAACAATATAAGTAACTGGATATTGAGGAAATCATCTTAAAAAAGCCATACTTATGCAAAAAAATACAATAGTTGACTTTTGTCTTTACAAAAAAGTTTTTAAATTTGAGGGGGATGTAAGGTTATTTATTCCAGGTCATGGGCCAACAAAATTTATGTTTTGTGTTCCATTTTAACTAATTGGCGGCCGCGCCATCTTGAAATCTTTATGATTTAAATTATTTATTTCATGTCAATATTTTTGGAGAAGATCGTCTTTTTATTAGTACCAAATTTGTTCAACTTTGCTCCGATACAATATATATATAGGAGGTGTGACAATAAAATTATAAGACTGGTGTAATTTATTTAAATACTAATACAACTTAATGATGTTTCCCATCAATTTAGTCCCCTTCTCTATCGACGCAGCGTTGCCTGCGTTTTTTTCCAATGTTGGAAGCAATTTTGGAAATCATCAGAAGAGAGACTGTTAAGAAGTCTGGTGGGTGGTTAACGATGGGGATATTCTTATTAGCTAAAAACTGCTTAATGGATAGGGTATTGTGAGCCGGTACATTGTCCTGGTAGAGCAGCCACGCGTTGTTCTTCCACAAACCTGGAAGTTTTTTCCTTGGACGTTCCCTTCGCTACATCAATACTTCCAAATATAAATGTTGGTTAACTATTTGACCCTTACACGTTACAATAAAAATAACACCCCTAATATCGAAAAGAAAAACAATGAGCATCGCTGTTTTAGATGTGTTGGAGCGCCCTTCTCGTTCATCATCTTTAACTTCTTCACGACCCTCGAAAAAGCTTTTATGCCACATAAAAATCATTGCACGAGACATACACTGCTCCCCGTATACATCCTTTAGCATTCGAAAGCATTCAGTTGCCGTTTTTTTTAAGTTTTACTTTAAATTAATACGTTGCTCAATTTTTTCGGTTGTCGTAATTCCGCCAAATAAGCTATGACAATCCGCTTCAAACCACTGGGTAAGCCAAACTAGCAGAGGAAAGACGACCAGATTGCGCGCGGTAGTAGAACGCACATCAAGGTGAATAACTCCAACCGCCCGAGGCGTAGTGATGTAAAACCTGTTAGTACGGGGGCCAGTCTAAATATTTAATTGTCACACCTCGTATTTAAAAAAAATAACAAGAAAGATAGAAAAATGTAAATAGCAAGTGTGTGATTGTTAAGAACATTTTAGGCAGAATTTAATTAGAAAATAAAAGAAGATGACACAGTATATAAGTAAAAATCGACATGTTATATCTTAAAATATAAATGTTACAGACTAAATATAACAGGAAAATTCTACATTAAAATGTATTATTACTGTCAAATCTGACTTTCATAAATAAAAAACGTTGTTTTAAAAGTGCTTTATCTATATATCTATCCTACAAATACTCTCCCCACGGTTTCGCGCATTTCCATACTTGGGAATTTATGGATAAATACTCTCCCCACGGTTTCGCGCATTTCCATACTTGTGAATTTATGGATGGAATGGATGGAAAAAGCTATAAAACCTACAAAAAATTGGTCAAAATAAAGTTATTGTAGCTAATAGGGTTAATAATAATATCGTTAACGAGTTTATAAAGGACGTCGCACAAATTACATGGGTGTTGGGCTTCGGTGCTTTGGTTTTAGACTCACGTATTTTATTAAGATCCTTCCATACAACGTTTAAATGGGACAAATTCCATCCAAAATGTGCAATTTGACAATGTAGTGACATTAAAAACAAGTCAATATGTCAAATCATTTTGACGATAGTTTATTTTTATATTATATTTTTTTAAATAAATGACCTTTAGTATGTATGTAAATACCGAGGGTCACAGGTCATTACAGTTCAACAATTTATGTTCATTTGACAACTTATACACCCAGTGTTAAGGTAGTTAATTCTAATTCTAACATTGTAAAATTGCAAACTTTGAATGAAAATTCTAAAGTTCCTGGAGGTCATCGGAAGACTTGTCCCATTTAAACGTTGTAAGAGAGGATCTCGTCTATAACATCCTCTTGGTATCAAACGAAAGGTAATTTAGTCTCGAGTTGAATAAAATATATTTCAGTTTTTAATTATATTAGCTCAGACGTAAACTATAACTATAGTACCTAGGGTGAGCTAAGGGACCCATATATTGGCAGATTATTTTTATCTTGTTTGTGTGTGCTAATCTTTTTACAGGGTTAAAAATATTTTTAAATAATAAAAATATTAAAAACATGAAAAAAATAAAATATTCAGTAAGATATATACGTCAATTTAAGGGAAATTTTACGTTAATTACAGAAATTGAAAATAATCTGCCAATCTATGAGCACCTACGTCTGAGCTAATATAACTAAAAACTGAAATATATTTTATTCAATTCCAGACTCAATTACCTTTCGTTTGATACCACACAAGCCATATTTTGACGTAAACTCTAATTTTTAAAATCTACCCCCACCCTTTTTTTAAACTAAAATATATTTTGTTTAACCCCAGACTCAATTACCTTTCGTTTGATATCACACACGCCATATTTTCACTTAAACTCTAATTTTTGAAATCTACCCCCACCCTTTTATTTGGCTTGCGTTCGGTGGATTTCGTTCATTTTTAAATGGGACCACCACAGCCCAAGACCCAGCCTAGGTACCAAATTTCATTTAAATCGGACAAGCGGTTTTGAAGTTATGCGGGTTGGTCGTTACAGACAGACATACAGACAGACAGACATACAGACAGACAGACAGACGGCGAGACAAAAAAGTTTCAAAATCATCTGAAACGCAAAGATATATAAAAATTTTTGAAATTGGAGCAACTTTTTTTTTCTCGAAAAAATTAGGATCACCATAGCTCACACTACTATAGTATAGTAGTAGTGTGAGCTAAAAAGAGGGTCATTCCAAACGAAAGACTTAGCACAACATTAGCATCGAAGAAATAATTTATTGGATGACATTAGATACGTAATATTTCAAAAACTAAAAGTGAAAAATAAAAAACAATTTAAACCTGGATTAAATTTGCTAGTTGGTAGTCATACACCTGCATTGCCGTCTGTCAGTTATTTTGTATAATAATTCGATGTTCTTATAGTAAAACATTGTCAATACTACTCGATAAAATATCAAAATAAAGTCAAGAAATTATTTTGAAAAATACAGATGTATTATTTTTTATTACAAAACTCAACTTAGTATCAAAATTCGCATGTTACATTTGTTTTATAAATATTATTAAACTTAATGAACATTTGTAAAAGTACAGGGTGTCCCAAGTTCGATGTTTTTGGGGGTTTCAGGTGCTTCTACGGCAGGAAGGTAAAAGACGTATTTTTATATAAAAAGCCGTTTTTAAGCTACATCGGGTTTTTAAGCTGCATTTAGAGAATGGGCCTATAACTCTTTTATTTCTCTCGTGTTAATCATTACAAGTATCTGAGGGATTCTTTTATACAAGGTGACAAATTAAAAAGAATCCACCTGGATTTTTTCGAAAATTATCAGGAAATGAAAAAACCGCCGAAACACGTCGATTTTGTTTACAAGGGGGACACTTTTTGGCTATCTTGAAATTTTTGTAGCATGAACCCCCTTCGAGGGGTATACTTTACCCCTATATTTTAAATATGGACAGTGGATCTAGTGATATGTTGTTTTGAAGCTCTCTTGAATATCTTTACAACCGTGTAAAAATTTCGAAAATCCATCAATTAGTTTTTGAGATAATTGCTTTAAAATTTCCAAATTTAACATGGAATGATAAAATAAAAATTAAATCCAAAAAATATAAAATTCTAATTAAATTTTTATTTTATCAGTCCATGTTAAATTTGAAAGTTTGAAGGCAATTATCTCAAAAACTAATTAATAGATTTTTGAAATTTTTACACGGTTGTAAGGACATTCAAAAGGCCTTCAAAACAAGGTATCACTAGACCCACTTTTCCTATTTAAAATATAGGGGTAAAGTATACTCCTCGAAGGGGGTTCGTGCTACAAAAATTTCAAGATAGCCAAAAAGTGTCCTCCTTGCAAACAAAATCGACGTGTTTCGGCGTTTTTTTAATTTCCTGATAATAGGGTGTTTGACAGTAGTAAAAAATAAATATATATTTATTTTTAGATATCTCTTTAGGTCTTGCGAATGCTAAAAACAAACTTTTTTGTTTAATTTTTTCTCAAATTCATAGTTCTTTTAATTAAATAAATTCACTAAATTAAAACAATTAGCCACGTGATTCAAAACAGGCGGTCTACCAATCAGCTGCGAGTGACGTCACAAAACAGTAAACTCCTCAAACGAACCTATTTTCTGTGTTATTTTCTTATGGAAGGTAATGTGTGCGAATTATCGTCCTAAATTAGATTTTATTTTGTATTTTGCTTATAAAAAAATGTTCAATGGAAAACGGATTCTCCAAAGCCGATAGCTCCTACTTGCCAATGCTGAACACCTTTGTGGTGGCAGACTTCTTTGCCAACAACAGTGAGTTTTGTTCTGCGGAATTTAGAAACGTTAAAATGTTGTAAGTATTCGATGAGTTGTTTTGTATATAACTGAACGTTTTTTTACGATATTCTTCGCCTACTTTTACTCATTTAGATTTTGAGGTTAAGTTATAGGTTTTGCTTTTTTGTTTAATATGCCACTTACAATAAATTCATTATCTGAAAAAAATTAAAATAAAAATCATGTAATAAACCGACGGAGGGACAGGGAGGCAAAAAGTATACAACGACCAGCAATACTTGAAGTACTGCATATGTTACACTGCATAGTCCTGCGTAACTGCCTAGTCCTGCCTATGCACTGCCTAGTCTTCCATATGCACTGCTCAGTCCTACATTTAGCCTGCAAGTGCACTGCCTAATCCTGCATTTAGAGTTACTCCCTAGTCGTGCCTAATAACTGCCTAGCACCGCCTAAAAATTTGTACAGCTTTTTGCCTATTATAGTTGTTCACCCCTTGTAATAAACATAACCTCAAAAATTTCATCGTCACTTACAAAATAGTTACATATATTATAGACAACGTGAGAAAAATTAATAGAAACATTTTAGTTATACTCACATCAAAGTGATCTTCACAAATGTAAAGTGAAGATGTATTAGATAAGGCCCTTGGGTCTCTTCGAACAAGTTCTAGTCACTTTTTCCGTTATTTTACTGCTGTAGGCACATGAATAAATAGTTTTTAGGTGTTTTTATGCTAGTATTCAAACACTCAGGCACTACACACCACTTATAGGACATTTTTTTACATAAAAAACAGTAAAAACATAGACCAAAAACAAATTAAACACTTGAGTGCCGTGTATCTGTCCGCGAGTTTACTGCGCTGTGACGTCATTGCAACGCCATGCTAGAAATGAACGTTTTAGCGGCAAATTCAAATCGGAAATTAGAAAACTTGATTTTAAATGTGTTCCATGATAAAATATACTATTTTAACAATTTTGCATAGCAAATTAGGAATCTATGTATCATTCTAAACTCTAAAATTTGTCAAATACCCTATTTTCGAGAAAATCCAGGTGGATTTTTTTTTAAATTGTCACCTTGTATTTGTGTATTATGTAGAACGATTCATTGTCCTTACGTATATAACAGCAAAGGCTTTAATTACAAAATACTTTATCTGTCGCATCTTTAAAGGAGGAACTTGAAATTTTAATATTTTATTTTGTTATTGTTCTGTCTTTTTGTCTTTGGTATGTGTTTTGCTTTTTACTTTAATTAACAGCTTTCACTTTGGTTGTGTTATAGATTAAGTAAGACTAATTTAGAAAAACAAATAATGTTTTATTTATGATAACTGATATTTGTGTTTACTTTTAATAAAGAAAAAGTAGAGTTTTTCTATGCTTTGCAGATAAATATTTTAAAGAAATTAGGCATTATTAGACCTACCCTATATAATTGAATGTTTAAAATTGTATATTTAATATGGCGAATAAATCATCTATCAATCTATCTATTTATGGAAATTTCATTTTGATGTAAATTGCTTTTTTATAAATGTTTTTATATAGAAATCAACTGCCAAATTAAATTTTATCTCTCACTTTTAGTTTTTGGGATATAACATTAAAATAGTAGAAATAAAATGTCGGACTTCCATTGTCTTTATTTATTTTAAACACGACGTTTCCGTTAGTAAGTATCTCTAACCGTTTTCAAGTGTAAACTAAACAATCTAGTCACTAGGCTACTACTCATACTACTTGGTGTGCAGTCAGGTGTGACGGACCGCCCCCTTTTTTAATCCTAAGACCCCTGTTTTCCTTAAGGAGTGGTTTCCGTATGTTTGGCATGTCCGTGCTAGGTTGACTAAAAACTTCTTTATTCTGCATTATAAACGCAGCTTCAATAAACTTTCGTTTTCGCCAATACGACTCCTTATGCAAAACTTTAGCTTCTGACCACTGAATCCTGTGATCATTTGACCATGCATGATCCGCTAAACCGGATTTTTCAATATCCCCTAATTGGGTACTTTTTAGATGTTCATTTAGTCTAACCTGAAGAGGGCGTTTCGTTTCACCTACATATGATTTACCACACTCACACGGGATTTGGTAAATACATTCCTTATTATTTCAGGGATTTTCTGGTTTCGTTTTAGTTACAAAACTTCTTATCGTATTTCCCGATGAAAATACTGCTTTGATACTATAGTGCTTGGCTATTCGTCTTATGTTTTCTGAAATCCCTTGAACATATGGAATGTTAATAACACCCAACGGATTATTACTTTGAGAATTTGCTACATTTGGTTTGTTTTTAATTTTAGAGATCACTGAGTTAATTATTTTCTCGGAATAACCATTTTGAGTGTGGTAAATCATATGTAGGTGAAACGAAACGCCCTCTTCAGGGCATAGTAAATGAACATCTAAAAAGTACCCAATTAGGGGATATTGAAAAATCCGGTTTAGCGGATCATGCATGGTCAAATGATCACAGGATTCAGTGGTCAGAAGCTAAAGTTTTGCAGAAGGAGTCGCATTGGCGAAAACGAAAGTTTATTGAAGCTGCGTTTATAATGCAGAATAAAGAAGTTTTCAGTCAACCAAGCACATATGGAAACCACTCCTTAAGGAAAACAGGCGTCTTAGAATTAAAAAAGGGGACGGTCCGTCACACCTGACTGCACACCAAGTAGTATAAGTAGTAGCCTAGAGACTAGATTGTTTAGTTTACACTTGAAAACGGTTAGATACTTACTAACCGAAACGTCGTGTTTAAAATAAATAAAGACAATGGAAGTCCGAAATTTTATTTCTACTCAATCATTGTCTACGAGTTTCAAACAAAGGATTAAAATAATACTTTCTTTATACCATTTGTTTCTTTATATATTTGTAATTTTTTAGTTCGGTTCGGTTCGGTTCGGATTTTTGGACTAGTTTAAAATATTTTAAAATAATCAAATTACCGAGGGGTCATCAGCTTTCAACAGTACTGTACAAATTTCACAACAGGACCCGACAGTACCACGACAGGACCTAACAGTACACGACAGTACTCGACAGTACACGACAGGACCCAACAGTACTCGACAGTACACGACAGTACCCAACAGTATTCGACAGTACACGATAGGACCCAACAGTACACGACAGTACTCGACACTACCCCCCAACCCCAACCAGTGGCGTAGATGCGAAAAGACATGATGAGCTTTTTTTTTTTTGGTCGCAAGTGTTTTGAGCGCGCGCTTTGTCCCTGTCGGCCTTCCCCAAACATAATGACTTTTTTTTTTTTTTGGTCGCAAGTATTTTGAGCGCGCGCTTTGTCCCTGTCGGCCTTCCCCAAACATGATGACCTTTTTTTTTGTTTTGGTCGCAAGTATTTTGAGCGCGCGCTTTGTCCCTGTCGGCCTTCCCCCCCAAACATGATGACCTTTTTTTTTTTTTGTTTTTTTTTGGTCGCAAGAAGTTTTTTGAGCGCGCGCTTTGTCCCTGTCGGCCTTCCCCAAACATGATTACTTTTTTTTTTTTTGCTCGCATGTTTTTTGAAGGGCGCGCTTTGTACCTCGCAACAGGACCCAACAGTACTCGACAGTACACGACAGTACCCAACAGTACACGACAGGACCCAACAGTACTCGACAGTACACGACAGTACCCAACAGTACTCGACAGTACCCAACAGTACTCAACAGGACCCAACAGTACACGTCAGGACCCAAGTCCTGTTGGACGCTGTACAAAATTTTAGGGTGCCGATGACCCCTCGCAAATTACAAAATTCATTAAACATAAAGAGGTAAATTAAAAATACAAATAAGAAAAAAAATTAAAATTAAATATTGGATATGATCATCGTCCTTTTAAAGGAAATTTTCCGCTGATTTTCAAAAATTAAATAAAAAGATAGTCATTCCAACTTTATTTAATATATCAAAACCAAAAAATGATAACTATTCAATAGGTAACAAACGTAACAAAGTATTTTTAAACATACAAAGGTTTATTATGAAAAAATAAATAGTGCTTCCTTAGTTTTCTGATAAGTAAATTTAAATATAAGTTGCAGCGTTTAACATTAAACTAAATCTGTGAATAAATGCTAAATGCTACTTCGGAAAATAAAAATATTTCTTTCATAGTTAGATACGTGTCAAAAGCAATGTCAATTTGTACAACGAGGGTTTTTCTATTTATCCTGTTCATACAAAATACCTTTTTTATTTACTAGTTTATTTAGAAAGCAAAACAGAAATTGATGGAAAGGTTTTTAAAAATGGCACAAAAAATCATATAATACTATAAACAAAATTAAACATTCTAGTTACATACGAGAGCTTTATCGGATCTACCGCCTACTATTGGAAGATTTAGAGATTTCTTATAATTTTTCAGTTGACAATTTTTGTCAGCCGCGGCTCGTGCCGCAGGCGAAGTTAGGCGGTACATTATAAATACCAGTATACAAGTTATTCTCTCTTAAAACTGGTTGAGTCAACGAACACCTAGAGCATGTTACACGAGTTGAAAGAGATCAGCAACATATTTGTAGACAAAAAGTTTTATTTATAATGTCGTTTAATAAGTAAAATAGGCCAGTCATTAAACCGGTAGGTTCTTCAAAGCTACCGGACAATATACTTCTTAAAATTGCTTATAATCGTCGGATCGTGCTTGATGTCGAGTAGCAATTTTCTTCTTTTGGCGTCTTCTCTCAAATCATACAAGGGTTTACACTCCTGTAAAATAAAAACAAACAGGGTGTCAATGAAATGATCGCAGAGTGCGATAGCATTCGCGCCGACACCAGAGACCTTTTCAAGCAGTGAACCGTTCGGTTATTAGTTCTCTTTGTTTAAATGCGAGAATCACAAAGAGAGCACATAACCAAGAAACGTCAAAAAATCAAAAAATTATGCATGTTCATTCTTTCTACCTCCGGAGCAAGGTTGATGATCATTTGTGACTCATATGTGAGTGGGACATGCAGCCCTTTTACTGCTATCACTACTGGGTCTATTGTGGCTCACTTTTGAGTGGTTTCTGACCACTGTATGCCTAATCCTCCCAAAAGGTTAGCTATTAGTTTAGGTGAGACACTGTTCAGATCTTCTGAATCAATCTGAGGTTTACCGAAAGTGTTTTGACGTAAACTTGCAATAGCCGGACATTCGCACTACACGTCTAACTGTTTCGTCATCCTCCATACAGAGTCTAGATTCGGTCTCTTCTGTTATTCCCATTCTGTGCATCGGTACTCTTAGTCGACAGTGACCCGTAAAAAGTCCGGTCACTATACGGATGTCCTGTCTGGTAATTCCAATGATATTCCTGGCTCTCTTTTGACAAGGTCCTTTAATGAACTCTTTAGAGTGAGCCAGTTCTGGTATATTCATCCAGTATTGTTGGAAGCTATTCTCCATCCATCTCAATATGGTTAATTAAGCAGCATTGTATGATATCCTCAGGGCAGGTTCGGGGCCGAAAAATTCAGCAGATGCCGCTTCCCTCGCTGCCTAGTCTGCGGCCTCATTTCCCTCGTGCCCAGAATGCCCTGGTATCCATATTAATGGCACATTATTAGCGCTACCAAGCGCATTCAGCAAATCCCTGCAGCTTCTCACGGTTCTCGATGAGACCGTATGGGAATCAAGCGCTCTTAAGGCTGCTTGACTGTCGGAGAAGATTTTTACTGTCCTGTTGGTTCATTCGTGGTCAGTAATCCACCGGGCAAACAGTTTAATGGCTACGAGTTCGGCCTGAAATATAGTAGCGAATTGGCCGACACTATGTTGAATCTCGATACTAACAACTCCAGATCCAACGCCTGATGGCATTTTGGATCCGTCGGTATACCAGAAGCTATCGTTATTTGAAAAATTGCTCCTGTTCTTTAACCAGTCCTCCCTCTCTGGAAGTATCATGTATAGCTTTTTGCTGTACACTGGGTTGGGCATCACGTCGGATATTACTCCTAGAGTTGCATCCAACTCATGTTCCCTAATTAGGGCTGTTGATATCACTTTGTTTGCCCTGCCATCCTGGTGGTTGGCCCTTATTTTATAAGTTGCTCCTCGTGCTTTAGCCTTTAAGAAAATGTGAAGCGAACTTTAGTACACGGTCCGTAAATAAACCGGTTGTCTGGTAACTCCCAGCGAATAAGAACTCGGCAGTCTATGACGCGGCAATATGCATGCTCCACGATCAATAAAGAGAGACCTATACGTTATATTATAAGAGAAATAAAGATAGATGCCGTAAAAATACCAAAATTTATTAAAAAATCAAATAATTTTATGTTCATATTAATTTAACTTTTTTAGCCGAACACTGCAATATTGATTTTTTTTGTGAAAGGAGGTAATTAAAATAAGTTTTTTTTGAGAAATTTTATCAAAAAAATTAAAAGAAAGGAAATTGAAATGACTAAGTCAATGGCAGTAAGGGAACATTCATAAATTACATAACACAAGGATTTTTGATCCCCCCTTCTTAACGCATTTCAAGAAAAATTATAATAAAAATACATTGACTGTAACGCTAATATTCCTTCCTTCCTACTTGAGCATTATACAGGGGGTGTTCCAAGTTGAGTGTCCACCATTGCTAACTTTTTTATTATTAAAGATAGAAAAAAGTTTAAATTGGCAAACTAGTAGAATTTTTGATGCTCTTTAAGATGCTCAAATAAAAAAATCGAACATTGAGTTTTCGAGTTTTTTCAAAAAACAAAACTATAATTTTAAAAAATTCTACCAGTTTGCCAATTTAATTTTTTTTTCTATTTTTAATAATAACAAAGTTAGCAATATGGTGGACTTTTAACTTGGAACACGGTGGACTTTTCCCTTGGAACACCCAGTATATAATTTAATAATGGTCTTCATCAGTTTTGTTTTTAAATCATATTGCAAGTAACAAAAACTAAACCTATCTAATTATAGAATAGTTACAAAATAATTTTCTTTAACTTTTTTACTGTTTTTCGACTCTCATCAGTCTCTGTATCATCAACTTTCGTTTCATTGTGGATTAATTTTGCTTTTTGGCATTTATAAATTTGATTCTTATACTTAATACTAATAAATTTACCAATTTATATGGAATAGAAACTTTTTCAAATATAAATTTAGTGGATCGCTTCACAATATTTGTTTTAATAAATTTAAAATTACCACCATGCAATTTTATGAATCATTTGTCCATTTTGTTAACATGTTCTTTCCATGATGATGAAGGCTTAGTTAACCAAGTTTAGGGAATCAGGAAACTAAACCATCTTTTTCGAAAATTTCTTTTAGTTAGTCTTAAATACCGTTTCCACCAATGCATGCTCACCCCGATTCAAAAAACGCATCAGGTGACGTTGCATTTAATACCGGTGCAAATCCATGGCCCATCACGTGCGTTTTTTTAATCAGGGTATAATACATTTATAGCAAGCACGGAACAGGTATAAACACTACGACAAGACCCAAAATGTACAAAGTTTCCTGGCAAAAGACGAAATTACGCTATAAACAGCGTTTGACTGCTGATTGCTAGGAAAACTGTGACGTAGCTATGACGTTTATTTAAGGACCGTGAGTTTAGTAAGCATTCAAGCGCAGTCGATGGGCTAGACCTCATTGCACCATATATTGCAAGACGGAGCAGGGTTATTAATGGTTAATAAAACAATGAAAATACATGATTGTTTCTTGGTTAAGCGCTGTTTCATTCTCGAATTTAAACAAAAAGAACTAATAACCGAACCGTGCGTCCACCGCTTAAAAACTCATCTATGAGAGATCCAAAATGGCGGATTTTCTTATTTACCAACCGATTTGTCCGCCATTTTAGAGCCGCCATTTTGATTTTTTTAAGTTTGAGTAAAAAATTTTGTTAAATGACCTCAAGCAATGTAATATTTTAAGTTTGAGACAACTCGGTTGGTAAATAAGAAAATCCGCCATTTTGGATCCGCCATTTTGATTTTTTTAAGTTTGAGTAGAAAATTTTGTTAAATGACCTCAAGCAATGTAATATTTCAAGTTTGAGACAAATCGGTTGGTAAATAAGAAAATCCGCCATTTTGGATCCGCCATTTTGATTTTTTTAAGTTTGAGTAAAAAAATTTGTTAAATGACCTCAAGCAATGTAATATTTCAAGTTTGAGACAAATCGGTTGGTAAATAAGAAAATTTTGATTTGATTTTTTTGATTTTGGGATCCGCCATTTTTGTCATAAAAAACGTAAATTGCAGTGTTACCAGGTTACCAAACACTACAACTACCAAGATTCAACAGTCGACTTAATGGATTTAACTTTACTTAACAAAAACAAATTTCAAAAAAATTGCGTAAAGGATTTTTTAAAGATGTTTTTATATAAATAATATATTTTATTTTTCATCTACACATTTCATCAAAAAAAAAAATTTTAGTCCGGCGCCGAGTTGGCCGGCGCCCAGTTGGCCCGGCGTCCAGTTGGCGGCGCCGAGTTGGCGGCGCCCAGTTGTCCTAGACCGAACTTACCTTAAACAGAGAATAATTTCCGATAATGTACAATGCTTGCTTTGCTCTGGTTAGGGCAACATTTAAGCGGTTCACGTTCTGCAAAAATCCATTCGAAGCGTGCCGGACACAAGAAATTATAACGATATCTTTCTCCATGCCTTGAAACGAATCCACCGTGTTTACAGTTACTTTAATATTTGGGTTTCTCCTGAAAAAAAAAAATCCCTTTGTTATTATATTTTATTTTGCTGCTATAAAAAAGACAAAAATAGCATTTTTATTTATTTTTGGCCCCAGATTGCCGTTGCAAGCTTGTCTGTAAATAATATCTAACAGTGAATTACAAGTATTGCAAACTTTAAATTTTCAAAGTTTTGCCATTTTGGTCTTATGGGTTTCCCTATACTAAAAATCGCTAAATGACGTTTTTTGGAATCTCAACTCACTCAGTGGTTTTTTCGTATCTGTATGACGCCACAATACTGCAACTCGGTGCTTTTTTTGATAAACTGTATAGTTTGTAAAATATGAATTTTCAAAGTTTTGCCATTTCGGCCTTATGGGTTTCCCTATACTAAAAATCGCTAAATGACGTTTTTTGGAATCTCAACTCACTCAGTGGTTTTTTCGTATCTGTATGACGCCACAATACTGCAACTCGGTGCTTTTTTTGATAAACTGTATAGTTTGTAAAATATGAATTTTCAAAGTTTTGCCATTTCGGCCTTATGGGTTTCCCTATACTAAAAATCGCTAAATGACGTTTTTTGGAATCTCAACTCACTCAGTAGTTTTTTCGTATCTGTATGACGCCACAATACTACAACTCGGTGATTTTTTTGACAAGCTGTATAGTTTGTAAAATATGAATTTTCAAAGTTTTGCCATTTTGGTCTTATGGGTTTACCTATACTAAAAATCGCTAAATGACGTTTTTTGGAATCTCAACTTACTCAGTGGTTTTTTCGTATCTCTATGACACCACAATTTTGAAACTCGGTGCTTTTTTTGATAAACTGTATAGTTTGTAAAATATGAATTTTCAAAGTTTTGCCATTTTGGTCTTATGTGTTTCCCTATACTAAAGATCGCTAAATGACGTTTTTTGGAATCTCAACTCACTCAGTGGTTTTTTCGCATCTCTATGACGCCACAATACTGCAACTAGGTGCTTTTTTTGATAAACTGTATAGTTTGTAAAATATGAATTTTCAAAGTTTTGCCATTTTGGTCTTATGGGTGGGTTTCCCTATACTAAAAATCGCTAAATGACGTTTTTTGGAATCTCAACTCACTCAGTGGTTTTTTCGTATCTCTATGACACCACAATTTTGAAACTTGGTGCTTTTTTTGATAAACTGTATAGTTTGTAAAATATGAATTTTCAAAGTTTTGCCATTTTGGCCTTAAGGGATTCCCTATACTAAAAATCGCTAAATGACGTTTTTTGGAATCTCAACTCACTCAGTAGTTTTTTCGTATCTGTATGACGCCACAATACTACAACTCGGTGCTTTTTTTGACAAGCTGTATAGTTTGTAAAATATGAATTTTCAAAGTTTTGCCATTTTGGTCTTATGAGTTTCCCTATACTAAAAATCGCTAAATGACGTTTTTTGGAATCTCAACTCACTCAGAGGTTTTTTCGTATCTCTATGACACCACAATTTTGAAACTCGGTGCTTTTTTTGATATACTGTATAGTTTGTAAAATATGAATTTTCAAAGTTTTGCCATTTTGGTCTTATGGGTTTCCCTCCTATACTAAAAATCGCTAAATGACGTTTTTTGGAATCTCAACTCACTCAGTGGTTTTTTCGTATCTGTATGACGCCACAATACTGCAACTTGGTGCTTTTTTTGATAAACTGTATAGTTTGCAAAATATGAATTTTCAAAGTTTTGCCATTTTGGTCTTATGGGTTTCCCTATACTAAAAATCGCTAAATGACGTTTTTTGGAATCTCAACTCACTCAGTGGTTTTTTCGCATCTCTATGACGCCACAATACTGCAACTAGGTGCTTTTTTTTGATAAACTGTATAGTTTGTAAAATATGAATTTTCAAAGTTTTGCCATTTTGGTCTTATGAGTTTCCCTATACTAAAAATCGCTAAATGACGTTTTTTGGAATCTCAACTCACTCAGTGGTTTTTTCGTATCTCTATGACACCACAATTTTGAAACTCGGTGCTTTTTTTGATATACTGTATAGTTTGTAAAATATGAATTTTCAAAGTTTTGCCATTTTGGTCTTATGGGTTTCCCTATACTAAAAATCGCTAAATGACGTTTTTTGGAATCTCAACTCACTCAGTGGTTTTTTCGCATCTCTATGACGCCACAATACTGCAACTAGGTGCTTTTTTTGATAAACTGTATAGTTTGTAAAATATGAATTTTCAAAGTTTTGCCATTTTGGTCTTATGGGTGGGTTTCCCTATACTAAAAATCGCTAAATGACGTTTTTTGGAATCTCAACTCACTCAGTGGTTTTTTCGCATCTCTATGACGCCACAATACTGCAACTAGGTGCTTTTTTTGATAAACTGTATAGTTTGTAAAATATGAATTTTCAAAGTTTTGCCATTTTGGTCTTATGAGTTTCCCTATACTAAAAATCGCTAAATGACGTTTTTTGGAATCTCAACTCACTCAGTGGTTTTTTCGTATCTCTATGACACCACAATTTTGAAACTCGGTGCTTTTTTTGATAAACTGTATAGTTTGTAAAATATGAATTTTCAAAGTTTTGCCATTTTGGTCTTATGGGTTTCCCTCCTATACTAAAAATCGCTAAATGACGTTTTTTGGAATCTCAACTCACTCAGTGGTTTTTTCGCATCTCTATGACGCCACAATACTGCAACTAGGTGCTTTTTTGATAAACTGTATAGTTTGTAAAATATGAATTTTCAAAGTTTTGCCATTTTGGTCTTATGGGTGGGTTTCCCTATACTAAAAATCGCTAAATGACGTTTTTTGGAATCTCAAATCACTCAGTGGTTTTTTCGCATCTCTATGACGCCACAATACTGCAACTAGGTGCTTTTTTTTGATAAACTGTATAGTTTGTAAAATATGAATTTTCAAAGTTTTGCCATTTTGGTCTTATGAGTTTCCCTATACTAAAAATCGCTAAATGACGTTTTTTGGAATCTCAACTCACTCAGTGGTTTTTTCGTATCTCTATGACATCACAATTTTGAAACTCGGTGCTTTTTTTGATATACTGTATAGTTTGTAAAATATGAATTTTCAAAGTTTTGCCATTTTGGTCTTATGGGTTTCCCTCCTATACTAAAAATCGCTAAATGACGTTTTTGGAATCTCAACTCACTCAGTGGTTTTTTCGTATCTGTATGACGCCATAATACTGCAACTTGGTGCTTTTTTTGATAAACTGTATAGTTTGCAAAATATGAATTTTCAAAGTTTTGCCATTTTGGTCTTATGGGTTTCCCTATACTAAAAATCGCTAAATGACGTTTTTGGAATCTCAACTCACTCAGTGGTTTTTTCGTATCTCTATGACGCCACAATACTGCAACTAGGTGCTTTTTTTGATAAACTGTATAGTTTGTAAAATATGAATTTTCAAAGTTTTGCCATTTTGGTCTTATGGGTGGGTTTCCCTATACTAAAAATCGCTAAATGACGTTTTTGGAATCTCAACTCACTCAGTGGTTTTTTCGCATCTCTATGACGCCACAATACTGCAACTAGGTGCTTTTTTTTGATAAACTGTATAGTTTGTAAAATATGAATTTTCAAAGTTTTGCCATTTTGGTCTTATGAGTTTCCCTATACTAAAAATCGCTAAATGACGTTTTTTGGAATCTCAACTCACTCAGTGGTTTTTTCGTATCTCTATGACACCACAATTTTGAAACTCGGTGCTTTTTTTGATATACTGTATAGTTTGTAAAATATGAATTTTCAAAGTTTTGCCATTTTGGCCTTATGGGTTTCCCTATACTAAAAATCGCTAAATGACGTTTTTTGGAATCTCAACTCACTCAGTGGTTTTTTCGCATCTCTATGACGCCACAATACTGCAACTAGGTGCTTTTTTTGATAAACTGTATAGTTTGTAAAATATGAATTTTCAAAGTTTTGCCATTTTGGTCTTATGGGTGGGTTTCCCTATACTAAAAATCGCTAAATGACGTTTTTTGGAATCTCAACTCACTCAGTGGTTTTTTCGCATCTCTATGACGCCACAATACTGCAACTAGGTGCTTTTTTTTGATAAACTGTATAGTTTGTAAAATATGAATTTTCAAAGTTTTGCCATTTTGGTCTTATGAGTTTCCCTATACTAAAAATCGCTAAATGACGTTTTTTGGAATCTCAACTCACTCAGTGGTTTTTTCGTATCTCTATGACACCACAATTTTGAAACTCGGTGCTTTTTTGATAAACTGTATAGTTTGTAAAATATGAATTTTCAAAGTTTTGCCATTTTGGTCTTATGGTTTCCCTCCTATACTAAAAATCGCTAAATGACGTTTTTGGAATCTCAACTCACTCAGTGGTTTTTTCGCATCTCTATGACGCCACAATACTGCAACTAGGTGCTTTTTTTGATAAACTGTATAGTTTGTAAAATATGAATTTTCAAAGTTTTGCCATTTTGGTCTTATGGGTGGGTTTCCCTATACTAAAATCGCTAAATGACGTTTTTTGGAATCTCAACTCACTCAGTGTTTTTTCGCATCTCTATGACGCCACAATACTGCAACTAGGTGCTTTTTTTTGATAAACTGTATAGTTTGTAAAATATGAATTTTCAAAGTTTTGCCATTTTGGTCTTATGAGTTTCCCTATACTAAAATCGCTAAATGACGTTTTTTGGAATCTCAACTCACTCAGTGGTTTTTTTCGTATCTCTATGACACCACAATTTTGAAACTCGGTGCTTTTTTTGATATACTGTATAGTTTGTAAAATATGAATTTTCAAAGTTTTGCCATTTTGGTCTTATGGGTTTCCCTCCTATACTAAAAATCGCGAAATGACGTTTTTTGGAATCTCAACTCACTCAGTGGTTTTTTCGTATCTGTATGACGCCACAATACTGCAACTTGGTGCTTTTTTTGATAAACTGTATAGTTTGCAAAATATGAATTTTCAAAGTTTTGCCATTTTGGTCTTATGGGTTTCCCTATACTAAAATCGCTAAATGACGTTTTTTGAATCTCAACTCACTCAGTGGTTTTTTTCGTATCTCTATGACACCACAATTTTGAAACTCGGTGCTTTTTTTGATATACTGTATAGTTTGTAAAATATGAATTTTCAAAGTTTTGCCATTTTGGTCTTATGGGTTTCCCTCCTATACTAAAAATCGCGAAATGACGTTTTTTGGAATCTCAACTCACTCAGTGGTTTTTTCGTATCTGTATGACGCCACAATACTGCAACTGGTGCTTTTTTTGATAAACTGTATAGTTTGCAAAATATGAATTTTCAAAGTTTTGCCATTTTGGTCTTATGGGTTTCCCTATACTAAAAATCGCTAAATGACGTTTTTTGGAATCTCAACTCACTCAGTGGTTTTTTCGCATCTCTATGACGCCACAATACTGCAACTAGGTGCTTTTTTTGATAAACTGTATAGTTTGTAAAATATGAATTTTCAAAGTTTTGCCATTTTGGTCTTATGAGTTTCCCTATACTAAAAATCGCTAAATGACGTTTTTTGGAATCTCAACTCACTCAGTGGTTTTTTCGTATCTGTATGACGCCACAATACTGCAACTTGGTGTTTTTTTTGATAAACTGTATAGTTTGCAAAATATGAATTTTCAAAGTTTTGCCATTTTGGTCTTATGGGTTTACCTATACTAAAAATCGCTAAATGACGTTTTTTGGAATCTCAACTCACTCAGTGGTTTTTTCGTATCTCTATGACACCACAATTTTGAAACTCGGTGCTTTTTTTGATATACTGTATAGTTTGTAAAATATGAATTTTCAAAGTTTTGCCATTTTGGTCTTATGGGTTTCCCTCCTATACTAAAAATCGCTAAATGACGTTTTTTGGAATCTCAACTCACTCAGTGGTTTTTTCGTATCTGTATGACGCCACAATACTGCAACTTGGTGCTTTTTTTGATAAACTGTATAGTTTGCAAAATATGAATTTTCAAAGTTTTGCCATTTTGGTCTTATGGGTTTTCCCTATACTAAAAATCGCTAAATGACGTTTTTTGGAATCTCAACTCACTCAGTGGTTTTTTCGCATCTCTATGACGCCACAATACTGCAACTAGGTGCTTTTTTTTGATAAACTGTATAGTTTGTAAAATATGAATTTTCAAAGTTTTGCCATTTTGGTCTTATGAGTTTCCCTATACTAAAAATCGCTAAATGACGTTTTTTGGAATCTCAACTCACTCAGTGGTTTTTTCGTATCTGTATGACGCCACAATACTGCAACTAGGTGCTTTTTTTTGATAAACTGTATAGTTTGTAAAATATGAATTTTCAAAGTTTTGCCATTTTGGTCTTATGGGTTTCCCTATACTAAAAATCGCTAAATGACGTTTTTTGGAATCTCAACTCACTCAGTGGTTTTTTCGCATCTCTATGACGCCACAATACTGCAACTAGGTGCTTTTTTTGATAAACTGTATAGTTTGTAAAATATGAATTTTCAAAGTTTTGCCATTTTGGTCTTATGAGTTTCCCTATACTAAAAATCGCTAAATGACGTTTTTTGGAATCTCAACTCACTCAGTGGTTTTTTCGCATCTCTATGACGCCACAATACTGCAACTAGGTGCTTTTTTTGATAAACTGTATAGTTTGTAAAATATGAATTTTCAAAGTTTTGCCATTTTGGTCTTATGGGTGGGTTTCCCTATACTAAAAATCGCTAAATGACGTTTTTTGGAATCTCAACTCACTCAGTGGTTTTTTCGCATCTCTATGACGCCACAATACTGCAACTAGGTGCTTTTTTTTGATAAACTGTATAGTTTGTAAAATATGAATTTTCAAAGTTTTGCCATTTTGGTCTTATGAGTTTCCCTATACTAAAAATCGCTAAATGACGTTTTTTGGAATCTCAACTCACTCAGTGGTTTTTTTCGTATCTCTATGACACCACAATTTTGAAACTCGGTGCTTTTTTTGATAAACTGTATAGTTTGTAAAATATGAATTTTCAAAGTTTTGCCATTTTGGTCTTATGGGTTTCCCTCCTATACTAAAAATCGCTAAATGACGTTTTTTTGGAATCTCAACTCACTCAGTGGTTTTTTCGCATCTCTATGACGCCACAATACTGCAACTAGGTGCTTTTTTTGATAAACTGTATAGTTTGTAAAATATGAATTTTCAAAGTTTTGCCATTTTGGTCTTATGGGTGGGTTTCCCTATACTAAAAATCGCTAAATGACGTTTTTTGGAATCTCAACTCACTCAGTGGTTTTTTCGCATCTCTATGACGCCACAATACTGCAACTAGGTGCTTTTTTTTGATAAACTGTATAGTTTGTAAAATATGAATTTTCAAAGTTTTGCCATTTTGGTCTTATGAGTTTCCCTATACTAAAAATCGCTAAATGACGTTTTTTGGAATCTCAACTCACTCAGTGGTTTTTTCGCATCTCTATGACGCCACAATACTGCAACTAGGTGCTTTTTTTGATAAACTGTATAGTTTGTAAAATATGAATTTTCAAAGTTTTGCCATTTTGGTCTTATGGGTGGGTTTCCCTATACTAAAAATCGCTAAATGACGTTTTTTGGAATCTCAACTCACTCAGTGGTTTTTTCGCATCTCTATGACGCCACAATACTGCAACTAGGTGCTTTTTTTTGATAAACTGTATAGTTTGTAAAATATGAATTTTCAAAGTTTTGCCATTTTGGTCTTATGAGTTTCCCTATACTAAAAATCGCTAAATGACGTTTTTTGGAATCTCAACTCACTCAGTGGTTTTTTCGTATCTCTATGACACCACAATTTTGAAACTCGGTGCTTTTTTTGATAAACTGTATAGTTTGTAAAATATGAATTTTCAAAGTTTTGCCATTTTGGTCTTATGGGTTTCCCTCCTATACTAAAAATCGCTAAATGACGTTTTTTGGAATCTCAACTCACTCAGTGGTTTTTTCGCATCTCTATGACGCCACAATACTGCAACTAGGTGCTTTTTTTGATAAACTGTATAGTTTGTAAAATATGAATTTTCAAAGTTTTGCCATTTTGGTCTTATGGGTGGGTTTCCCTATACTAAAAATCGCTAAATGACGTTTTTTGGAATCTCAACTCACTCAGTGGTTTTTTCGCATCTCTATGACGCCACAATACTGCAACTAGGTGCTTTTTTTTGATAAACTGTATAGTTTGTAAAATATGAATTTTCAAAGTTTTGCCATTTTGGTCTTATGAGTTTCCCTATACTAAAAATCGCTAAATGACGTTTTTTGGAATCTCAACTCACTCAGTGGTTTTTTTCGTATCTCTATGACACCACAATTTTGAAACTCGGTGCTTTTTTTGATATACTGTATAGTTTGTAAAATATGAATTTTCAAAGTTTTGCCATTTTGGTCTTATGGGTTTCCCTCCTATACTAAAAATCGCGAAATGACGTTTTTTGGAATCTCAACTCACTCAGTGGTTTTTTCGTATCTGTATGACGCCACAATACTGCAACTTGGTGCTTTTTTTGATAAACTGTATAGTTTGCAAAATATGAATTTTCAAAGTTTTGCCATTTTGGTCTTATGAGTTTCCCTATACTAAAAATCGCTAAATGACGTTTTTTGGAATCTCAACTCACTCAGTGGTTTTTTTCGTATCTCTATGACACCACAATTTTGAAACTCGGTGCTTTTTTTGATATACTGTATAGTTTGTAAAATATGAATTTTCAAAGTTTTGCCATTTTGGTCTTATGGGTTTCCCTCCTATACTAAAAATCGCGAAATGACGTTTTTTGGAATCTCAACTCACTCAGTGGTTTTTTCGTATCTGTATGACGCCACAATACTGCAACTTGGTGCTTTTTTTGATAAACTGTATAGTTTGCAAAATATGAATTTTCAAAGTTTTGCCATTTTGGTCTTATGGGTTTCCCTATACTAAAAATCGCTAAATGACGTTTTTTGGAATCTCAACTCACTCAGTGGTTTTTTCGTATCTCTATGACACCACAATTTTGAAACTCGGTGCTTTTTTTGATAAACTGTATAGTTTGTAAAATATGAATTTTCAAAGTTTTGCCATTTTGGTCTTATGGGTTTCCCTATACTAAAAATCGCTAAATGACGTTTTTTGGAATCTCAACTCACTCAGTGGTTTTTTCGCATCTCTATGACGCCACAATACTGCAACTAGGTGCTTTTTTTGATAAACTGTATAGTTTGTAAAATATGAATTTTCAAAGTTTTGCCATTTTGGTCTTTCTTATGAGTTTCCCTATACTAAAAATCGCTAAATGACGTTTTTTGGAATCTCAACTCACTCAGTGGTTTTTTCGTATCTGTATGACGCCACAATACTGCAACTTGGTGCTTTTTTTGATAAACTGTATAGTTTGCAAAATATGAATTTTCAAAGTTTTGCCATTTTGGTCTTATGGGTTTACCTATACTAAAAATCGCTAAATGACGTTTTTTGGAATCTCAACTCACTCAGTGGTTTTTTCGTATCTCTATGACACCACAATTTTGAAACTCGGTGCTTTTTTTGATATACTGTATAGTTTGTAAAATATGAATTTTCAAAGTTTTGCCATTTTGGTCTTATGGGTTTCCCTCCTATACTAAAAATCGCTAAATGACGTTTTTTGGAATCTCAACTCACTCAGTGGTTTTTTCGTATCTGTATGGCGCCACAATACTGCAACTTGGTGCTTTTTTTGATAAACTGTATAGTTTGCAAAATATGAATTTTCAAAGTTTTGCCATTTTGGTCTTATGGGTTTCCCTATACTAAAAATCGCTAAATGACGTTTTTTGGAATCTCAACTCACTCAGTGGTTTTTTCGCATCTCTATGACGCCACAATACTGCAACTAGGTGCTTTTTTTGATAAACTGTATAGTTTGTAAAATATGAATTTTCAAAGTTTTGCCATTTTGGTCTTATGAGTTTCCCTATACTAAAAATCGCTAAATGACGTTTTTTGGAATCTCAACTCACTCAGTGGTTTTTTCGTATCTGTATGACGCCACAATACTGCAACTAGGTGCTTTTTTTTGATAAACTGTATAGTTTGTAAAATATGAATTTTCAAAGTTTTGCCATTTTGGTCTTATGGGTTTCCCTCCTATACTAAAAATCGCGAAATGACGTTTTTTGGAATCTCAACTCACTCAGTGGTTTTTTCGTATCTGTATGACGCCACAATACTGCAACTTGGTGCTTTTTTTGATAAACTGTATAGTTTGCAAAATATGAATTTTCAAAGTTTTGCCATTTTGGTCTTATGGGTTTCCCTATACTAAAAATCGCTAAATGACGTTTTTTGGAATCTCAACTCACTCAGTGGTTTTTTCGTATCTCTATGACACCACAATTTTGAAACTCGGTGCTTTTTTTGATAAACTGTATAGTTTGTAAAATATGAATTTTCAAAGTTTTGCCATTTTGGTCTTATGGGTTTCCCTATACTAAAAATTGCTAAATGACGTTTTTTGGAATCTCAACTCACTCAGTGGTTTTTTCGCATCTCTATGACGCCACAATACTGCAACTAGGTGCTTTTTTTGATAAACTGTATAGTTTGTAAAATATGAATTTTCAAAGTTTTGCCATTTTGGTCTTATGAGTTTCCCTATACTAAAAATCGCTAAATGACGTTTTTTGGAATCTCAACTCACTCAGTGGTTTTTTCGCATCTCTATGACGCCACAATACTGCAACTAGGTGCTTTTTTTTGATAAACTGTATAGTTTGTAAAATATGAATTTTCAAAGTTTTGCCATTTTGGTCTTATGGGTTTCCCTCCTATACTAAAAATCGCTAAATGACGTTTTTTGGAATCTCAACTCACTCAGTGGTTTTTTCGCATCTCTATGACGCCACAATACTGCAACTAGGTGCTTTTTTTGATAAACTGTATAGTTTGTAAAATATGAATTTTCAAAGTTTTGCCATTTTGGTCTTATGGGTTTCCCTCCTATACTAAAAATCGCTAAATGACGTTTTTTGGAATCTCAACTCACTCAGTGGTTTTTTCGCATCTCTATGACGCCACAATACTGCAACTAGGTGCTTTTTTTGATAAACTGTATAGTTTGTAAAATATGAATTTTCAAAGTTTTGCCATTTTGGTCTTATGGGTGGGTTTCCCTATACTAAAAATCGCTAAATGACGTTTTTTGGAATCTCAACTCACTCAGTGGTTTTTTCGCATCTCTATGACGCCACAATACTGCAACTAGGTGCTTTTTTTTGATAAACTGTATAGTTTGTAAAATATGAATTTTCAAAGTTTTGCCATTTTGGTCTTATGAGTTTCCCTATACTAAAAATCGCTAAATGACGTTTTTTGGAATCTCAACTCACTCAGTGGTTTTTTTCGTATCTCTATGACACCACAATTTTGAAACTCGGTGCTTTTTTTGATAAACTGTATAGTTTGTAAAATATGAATTTTCAAAGTTTTGCCATTTTGGTCTTATGGGTTTCCCTCCTATACTAAAAATCGCTAAATGACGTTTTTTGGAATCTCAACTCACTCAGTGGTTTTTTCGCATCTCTATGACGCCACAATACTGCAACTAGGTGCTTTTTTTGATAAACTGTATAGTTTGTAAAATATGAATTTTCAAAGTTTTGCCATTTTGGTCTTATGGGTGGGTTTCCCTATACTAAAAATCGCTAAATGACGTTTTTTGGAATCTCAACTCACTCAGTGGTTTTTTCGCATCTCTATGACGCCACAATACTGCAACTAGGTGCTTTTTTTTGATAAACTGTATAGTTTGTAAAATATGAATTTTCAAAGTTTTGCCATTTTGGTCTTATGAGTTTCCCTATACTAAAAATCGCTAAATGACGTTTTTTGGAATCTCAACTCACTCAGTGGTTTTTTCGCATCTCTATGACGCCACAATACTGCAACTAGGTGCTTTTTTTGATAAACTGTATAGTTTGTAAAATATGAATTTTCAAAGTTTTGCCATTTTGGTCTTATGGGTGGGTTTCCCTATACTAAAAATCGCTAAATGACGTTTTTTGGAATCTCAACTCACTCAGTGGTTTTTTCGCATCTCTATGACGCCACAATACTGCAACTAGGTGCTTTTTTTTGATAAACTGTATAGTTTGTAAAATATGAATTTTCAAAGTTTTGCCATTTTGGTCTTATGATTTTCCCTATACTAAAAATCGCTAAATGACGTTTTTTGGAATCTCAACTCACTCAGTGGTTTTTTCGTATCTCTATGACACCACAATTTTGAAACTCGGTGCTTTTTTTGATAAACTGTATAGTTTGTAAAATATGAATTTTCAAAGTTTTGCCATTTTGGTCTTATGGGTTTCCCTTCTATACTAAAAATCGCTAAATGACGTTTTTTGGAATCTCAACTCACTCAGTGGTTTTTTCGCATCTCTATGACGCCACAATACTGCAACTAGGTGCTTTTTTTGATAAACTGTATAGTTTGTAAAATATGAATTTTCAAAGTTTTGCCATTTTGGTCTTATGGGTGGGTTTCCCTATACTAAAAATCGCTAAATGACGTTTTTTGGAATCTCAACTCACTCAGTGATTTTTTCGCATCTCTATGACGCCACAATACTGCAACTAGGTGCTTTTTTTTGATAAACTGTATAGTTTGTAAAATATGAATTTTCAAAGTTTTGCCATTTTGGTCTTATGAGTTTCCCTATACTAAAAATCGCTAAATGACGTTTTTTGGAATCTCAACTCACTCAGTGGTTTTTTTCGTATCTCTATGACACCACAATTTTGAAACTCGGTGCTTTTTTTGATATACTGTATAGTTTGTAAAATATGAATTTTCAAAGTTTTGCCATTTTGGTCTTATGGGTTTCCCTCCTATACTAAAAATCGCGAAATGACGTTTTTTGGAATCTCAACTCACTCAGTGGTTTTTTCGTATCTGTATGACGCCACAATACTGCAACTTGGTGCTTTTTTTGATAAACTGTATAGTTTGCAAAATATGAATTTTCAAAGTTTTGCCATTTTGGTCTTATGGGTTTCCCTATACTAAAAATCGCTAAATGACGTTTTTTGGAATCTCAACTCACTCAGTGGTTTTTTTCGTATCTCTATGACACCACAATTTTGAAACTCGGTGCTTTTTTTCATATACTGTATAGTTTGTAAAATATGAATTTTCAAAGTTTTGCCATTTTGGTCTTATGGGTTTCCCTCCTATACTAAAAATCGCGAAATGACGTTTTTTGGAATCTCAACTCACTCAGTGGTTTTTTCGTATCTGTATGACGCCACAATACTGCAACTTGGTGCTTTTTTTGATAAACTGTATAGTTTGCAAAATATGAATTTTCAAAGTTTTGCCATTTTGGTCTTATGGGTTTCCCTATACTAAAAATCGCTAAATGACGTTTTTTGGAATCTCAACTCACTCAGTGGTTTTTTCGTATCTCTATGACACCACAATTTTGAAACTCGGTGCTTTTTTTGATAAACTGTATAGTTTGTAAAATATGAATTTTCAAAGTTTTGCCATTTTGGTCTTATGGGTTTCCCTATACTAAAAATCGCTAAATGACGTTTTTTGGAATCTCAACTCACTCAGTGGTTTTTTCGCATCTCTATGACGCCACAATACTGCAACTAGGTGCTTTTTTTGATAAACTGTATAGTTTGTAAAATATGAATTTTCAAAGTTTTGCCATTTTGGTCTTATGAGTTTCCCTATACTAAAAATCGCTAAATGACGTTTTTTGGAATCTCAACTCACTCAGTGGTTTTTTCGTATCTGTATGACGCCACAATACTGCAACTTGGTGCTTTTTTTGATAAACTGTATAGTTTGCAAAATATGAATTTTCAAAGTTTTGCCATTTTGGTCTTATGGGTTTACCTATACTAAAAATCGCTAAATGACGTTTTTTGGAATCTCAACTCACTCAGTGGTTTTTTCGTATCTCTATGACACCACAATTTTGAAACTCGGTGCTTTTTTTGATATACTGTATAGTTTGTAAAATATGAATTTTCAAAGTTTTGCCATTTTGGTCTTATGGGTTTCCCTCCTATACTAAAAATCGCTAAATGACGTTTTTTGGAATCTCAACTCACTCAGTGGTTTTTTCGTATCTGTATGACGCCACAATACTGCAACTTGGTGCTTTTTTTGATAAACTGTATAGTTTGCAAAATATGAATTTTCAAAGTTTTGCCATTTTGGTCTTATGGGTTTCCCTATACTAAAAATCGCTAAATGACGTTTTTTGGAATCTCAACTCACTCAGTGGTTTTTTTCGTATCTCTATGACACCACAATTTTGAAACTCGGTGCTTTTTTTGATATACTGTATAGTTTGTAAAATATGAATTTTCAAAGTTTTGCCATTTTGGTCTTATGGGTTTCCCTCCTATACTAAAAATCGCGAAATGACGTTTTTTGGAATCTCAACTCACTCAGTGGTTTTTTCGTATCTGTATGACGCCACAATACTGCAACTTGGTGCTTTTTTTGATAAACTGTATAGTTTGCAAAATATGAATTTTCAAAGTTTTGCCATTTTGGTCTTATGGGTTTCCCTATACTAAAAATCGCTAAATGACGTTTTTTGGAATCTCAACTCACTCAGTGGTTTTTTCGTATCTCTATGACACCACAATTTTGAAACTCGGTGCTTTTTTTGATAAACTGTATAGTTTGTAAAATATGAATTTTCAAAGTTTTGCCATTTTGGTCTTATGGGTTTCCCTATACTAAAAATCGCTAAATGACGTTTTTTGGAATCTCAACTCACTCAGTGGTTTTTTCGCATCTCTATGACGCCACAATACTGCAACTAGGTGCTTTTTTTGATAAACTGTATAGTTTGTAAAATATGAATTTTCAAAGTTTTGCCATTTTGGTCTTATGAGTTTCCCTATACTAAAAATCGCTAAATGACGTTTTTTGGAATCTCAACTCACTCAGTGGTTTTTTCGTATCTGTATGACGCCACAATACTGCAACTTGGTGCTTTTTTTGATAAACTGTATAGTTTGCAAAATATGAATTTTCAAAGTTTTGCCATTTTGGTCTTATGGGTTTACCTATACTAAAAATCGCTAAATGACGTTTTTTGGAATCTCAACTCACTCAGTGGTTTTTTCGTATCTCTATGACACCACAATTTTGAAACTCGGTGCTTTTTTTGATATACTGTATAGTTTGTAAAATATGAATTTTCAAAGTTTTGCCATTTTGGTCTTATGGGTTTCCCTCCTATACTAAAAATCGCTAAATGACGTTTTTTGGAATCTCAACTCACTCAGTGGTTTTTTCGCATCTCTATGACGCCACAATACTGCAACTAGGTGCTTTTTTTGATAAACTGTATAGTTTGTAAAATATGAATTTTCAAAGTTTTGCCATTTTGGTCTTATGGGTGGGTTTCCCTATACTAAAAATCGCTAAATGACGTTTTTTGGAATCTCAACTCACTCAGTGGTTTTTTCGCATCTCTATGACGCCACAATACTGCAACTAGGTGCTTTTTTTTGATAACCTGTATAGTTTGTAAAATATGAATTTTCAAAGTTTTGCCATTTTGGTCTTATGAGTTTCCCTATACTAAAAATCGCTAAATGACGTTTTTTGGAATCTCAACTCACTCAGTGGTTTTTTTCGTATCTCTATGACACCACAATTTTGAAACTCGGTGCTTTTTTTGATATACTGTATAGTTTGTAAAATATGAATTTTCAAAGTTTTGCCATTTTGGTCTTATGGGTTTCCCTCCTATACTAAAAATCGCGAAATGACGTTTTTTGGAATCTCAACTCACTCAGTGGTTTTTTCGTATCTGTATGACGCCACAATACTGCAACTTGGTGCTTTTTTTGATAAACTGTATAGTTTGCAAAATATGAATTTTCAAAGTTTTGCCATTTTGGTCTTATGAGTTTCCCTATACTAAAAATCGCTAAATGACGTTTTTTGGAATCTCAACTCACTCAGTGGTTTTTTTCGTATCTCTATGACACCACAATTTTGAAACTCGGTGCTTTTTTTGATATACTGTATAGTTTGTAAAATATGAATTTTCAAAGTTTTGCCATTTTGGTCTTATGGGTTTCCCTCCTATACTAAAAATCGCGAAATGACGTTTTTTGGAATCTCAACTCACTCAGTGGTTTTTTCGTATCTGTATGACGCCACAATACTGCAACTTGGTGCTTTTTTTGATAAACTGTATAGTTTGCAAAATATGAATTTTCAAAGTTTTGCCATTTTGGTCTTATGGGTTTCCCTATACTAAAAATCGCTAAATGACGTTTTTTGGAATCTCAACTCACTCAGTGGTTTTTTCGTATCTCTATGACACCACAATTTTGAAACTCGGTGCTTTTTTTGATAAACTGTATAGTTTGTAAAATATGAATTTTCAAAGTTTTGCCATTTTGGTCTTATGGGTTTCCCTATACTAAAAATCGCTAAATGACGTTTTTTGGAATCTCAACTCACTCAGTGGTTTTTTCGCATCTCTATGACGCCACAATACTGCAACTAGGTGCTTTTTTTGATAAACTGTATAGTTTGTAAAATATGAATTTTCAAAGTTTTGCCATTTTGGTCTTTCTTATGAGTTTCCCTATACTAAAAATCGCTAAATGACGTTTTTTGGAATCTCAACTCACTCAGTGGTTTTTTCGTATCTGTATGACGCCACAATACTGCAACTTGGTGCTTTTTTTGATAAACTGTATAGTTTGCAAAATATGAATTTTCAAAGTTTTGCCATTTTGGTCTTATGGGTTTACCTATACTAAAAATCGCTAAATGACGTTTTTTGGAATCTCAACTCACTCAGTGGTTTTTTCGTATCTCTATGACACCACAATTTTGAAACTCGGTGCTTTTTTTGATATACTGTATAGTTTGTAAAATATGAATTTTCAAAGTTTTGCCATTTTGGTCTTATGGGTTTCCCTCCTATACTAAAAATCGCTAAATGACGTTTTTTGGAATCTCAACTCACTCAGTGGTTTTTTCGTATCTGTATGGCGCCACAATACTGCAACTTGGTGCTTTTTTTGATAAACTGTATAGTTTGCAAAATATGAATTTTCAAAGTTTTGCCATTTTGGTCTTATGGGTTTCCCTATACTAAAAATCGCTAAATGACGTTTTTTGGAATCTCAACTCACTCAGTGGTTTTTTCGCATCTCTATGACGCCACAATACTGCAACTAGGTGCTTTTTTTGATAAACTGTATAGTTTGTAAAATATGAATTTTCAAAGTTTTGCCATTTTGGTCTTATGAGTTTCCCTATACTAAAAATCGCTAAATGACGTTTTTTGGAATCTCAACTCACTCAGTGGTTTTTTCGTATCTGTATGACGCCACAATACTGCAACTAGGTGCTTTTTTTTGATAAACTGTATAGTTTGTAAAATATGAATTTTCAAAGTTTTGCCATTTTGGTCTTATGGGTTTCCCTCCTATACTAAAAATCGCGAAATGACGTTTTTTGGAATCTCAACTCACTCAGTGGTTTTTTCGTATCTGTATGACGCCACAATACTGCAACTTGGTGCTTTTTTTGATAAACTGTATAGTTTGCAAAATATGAATTTTCAAAGTTTTGCCATTTTGGTCTTATGGGTTTCCCTATACTAAAAATCGCTAAATGACGTTTTTTGGAATCTCAACTCACTCAGTGGTTTTTTCGTATCTCTATGACACCACAATTTTGAAACTCGGTGCTTTTTTTGATAAACTGTATAGTTTGTAAAATATGAATTTTCAAAGTTTTGCCATTTTGGTCTTATGGGTTTCCCTATACTAAAAATTGCTAAATGACGTTTTTTGGAATCTCAACTCACTCAGTGGTTTTTTCGCATCTCTATGACGCCACAATACTGCAACTAGGTGCTTTTTTTGATAAACTGTATAGTTTGTAAAATATGAATTTTCAAAGTTTTGCCATTTTGGTCTTATGAGTTTCCCTATACTAAAAATCGCTAAATGACGTTTTTTGGAATCTCAACTCACTCAGTGGTTTTTTCGCATCTCTATGACGCCACAATACTGCAACTAGGTGCTTTTTTTTGATAAACTGTATAGTTTGTAAAATATGAATTTTCAAAGTTTTGCCATTTTGGTCTTATGGGTTTCCCTCCTATACTAAAAATCGCTAAATGACGTTTTTTGGAATCTCAACTCACTCAGTGGTTTTTTCGCATCTCTATGACGCCACAATACTGCAACTAGGTGCTTTTTTTGATAAACTGTATAGTTTGTAAAATATGAATTTTCAAAGTTTTGCCATTTTGGTCTTATGGGTTTCCCTCCTATACTAAAAATCGCTAAATGACGTTTTTTGGAATCTCAACTCACTCAGTGGTTTTTTCGCATCTCTATGACGCCACAATACTGCAACTAGGTGCTTTTTTTGATAAACTGTATAGTTTGTAAAATATGAATTTTCAAAGTTTTGCCATTTTGGTCTTATGGGTGGGTTTCCCTATACTAAAAATCGCTAAATGACGTTTTTTGGAATCTCAACTCACTCAGTGGTTTTTTCGCATCTCTATGACGCCACAATACTGCAACTAGGTGCTTTTTTTTGATAAACTGTATAGTTTGTAAAATATGAATTTTCAAAGTTTTGCCATTTTGGTCTTATGAGTTTCCCTATACTAAAAATCGCTAAATGACGTTTTTTGGAATCTCAACTCACTCAGTGGTTTTTTTCGTATCTCTATGACACCACAATTTTGAAACTCGGTGCTTTTTTTGATAAACTGTATAGTTTGTAAAATATGAATTTTCAAAGTTTTGCCATTTTGGTCTTATGGGTTTCCCTCCTATACTAAAAATCGCTAAATGACGTTTTTTGGAATCTCAACTCACTCAGTGGTTTTTTCGCATCTCTATGACGCCACAATACTGCAACTAGGTGCTTTTTTTGATAAACTGTATAGTTTGTAAAATATGAATTTTCAAAGTTTTGCCATTTTGGTCTTATGGGTGGGTTTCCCTATACTAAAAATCGCTAAATGACGTTTTTTGGAATCTCAACTCACTCAGTGGTTTTTTCGCATCTCTATGACGCCACAATACTGCAACTAGGTGCTTTTTTTTGATAAACTGTATAGTTTGTAAAATATGAATTTTCAAAGTTTTGCCATTTTGGTCTTATGAGTTTCCCTATACTAAAAATCGCTAAATGACGTTTTTTGGAATCTCAACTCACTCAGTGGTTTTTTCGCATCTCTATGACGCCACAATACTGCAACTAGGTGCTTTTTTTGATAAACTGTATAGTTTGTAAAATATGAATTTTCAAAGTTTTGCCATTTTGGTCTTATGGGTGGGTTTCCCTATACTAAAAATCGCTAAATGACGTTTTTTGGAATCTCAACTCACTCAGTGGTTTTTTCGCATCTCTATGACGCCACAATACTGCAACTAGGTGCTTTTTTTTGATAAACTGTATAGTTTGTAAAATATGAATTTTCAAAGTTTTGCCATTTTGGTCTTATGATTTTCCCTATACTAAAAATCGCTAAATGACGTTTTTTGGAATCTCAACTCACTCAGTGGTTTTTTCGTATCTCTATGACACCACAATTTTGAAACTCGGTGCTTTTTTTGATAAACTGTATAGTTTGTAAAATATGAATTTTCAAAGTTTTGCCATTTTGGTCTTATGGGTTTCCCTCCTATACTAAAAATCGCTAAATGACGTTTTTTGGAATCTCAACTCACTCAGTGGTTTTTTCGCATCTCTATGACGCCACAATACTGCAACTAGGTGCTTTTTTTGATAAACTGTATAGTTTGTAAAATATGAATTTTCAAAGTTTTGCCATTTTGGTCTTATGGGTGGGTTTCCCTATACTAAAAATCGCTAAATGACGTTTTTTGGAATCTCAACTCACTCAGTGGTTTTTTCGCATCTCTATGACGCCACAATACTGCAACTAGGTGCTTTTTTTTGATAAACTGTATAGTTTGTAAAATATGAATTTTCAAAGTTTTGCCATTTTGGTCTTATGAGTTTCCCTATACTAAAAATCGCTAAATGACGTTTTTTGGAATCTCAACTCACTCAGTGGTTTTTTTCGTATCTCTATGACACCACAATTTTGAAACTCGGTGCTTTTTTTGATATACTGTATAGTTTGTAAAATATGAATTTTCAAAGTTTTGCCATTTTGGTCTTATGGGTTTCCCTCCTATACTAAAAATCGCGAAATGACGTTTTTTGGAATCTCAACTCACTCAGTGGTTTTTTCGTATCTGTATGACGCCACAATACTGCAACTTGGTGCTTTTTTTGATAAACTGTATAGTTTGCAAAATATGAATTTTCAAAGTTTTGCCATTTTGGTCTTATGGGTTTCCCTATACTAAAAATCGCTAAATGACGTTTTTTGGAATCTCAACTCACTCAGTGGTTTTTTTCGTATCTCTATGACACCACAATTTTGAAACTCGGTGCTTTTTTTGATATACTGTATAGTTTGTAAAATATGAATTTTCAAAGTTTTGCCATTTTGGTCTTATGGGTTTCCCTCCTATACTAAAAATCGCGAAATGACGTTTTTTGGAATCTCAACTCACTCAGTGGTTTTTTCGTATCTGTATGACGCCACAATACTGCAACTTGGTGCTTTTTTTGATAAACTGTATAGTTTGCAAAATATGAATTTTCAAAGTTTTGCCATTTTGGTCTTATGGGTTTCCCTATACTAAAAATCGCTAAATGACGTTTTTTGGAATCTCAACTCACTCAGTGGTTTTTTCGTATCTCTATGACACCACAATTTTGAAACTCGGTGCTTTTTTTGATAAACTGTATAGTTTGTAAAATATGAATTTTCAAAGTTTTGCCATTTTGGTCTTATGGGTTTCCCTATACTAAAAATCGCTAAATGACGTTTTTTGGAATCTCAACTCACTCAGTGGTTTTTTCGCATCTCTATGACGCCACAATACTGCAACTAGGTGCTTTTTTTGATAAACTGTATAGTTTGTAAAATATGAATTTTCAAAGTTTTGCCATTTTGGTCTTATGAGTTTCCCTATACTAAAAATCGCTAAATGACGTTTTTTGGAATCTCAACTCACTCAGTGGTTTTTTCGTATCTGTATGACGCCACAATACTGCAACTTGGTGCTTTTTTTGATAAACTGTATAGTTTGCAAAATATGAATTTTCAAAGTTTTGCCATTTTGGTCTTATGGGTTTACCTATACTAAAAATCGCTAAATGACGTTTTTTGGAATCTCAACTCACTCAGTGGTTTTTTCGTATCTCTATGACACCACAATTTTGAAACTCGGTGCTTTTTTTGATATACTGTATAGTTTGTAAAATATGAATTTTCAAAGTTTTGCCATTTTGGTCTTATGGGTTTCCCTCCTATACTAAAAATCGCTAAATGACGTTTTTTGGAATCTCAACTCACTCAGTGGTTTTTTCGTATCTGTATGACGCCACAATACTGCAACTTGGTGCTTTTTTTGATAAACTGTATAGTTTGCAAAATATGAATTTTCAAAGTTTTGCCATTTTGGTCTTATGGGTTTCCCTATACTAAAAATCGCTACAACTCACTCAGTGGTTTTTTCGTATCTCTATGACACCACAATTTTGAAACTCGGTGCTTTTTTTGATATACTGTATAGTTTGTAAAATATGAATTTTCAAAGTTTTGCCATTTTGGTCTTATGGGTTTCCCTCCTATACTAAAAATCGCTAAATGACGTTTTTTGGAATCTCAACTCACTCAGTGGTTTTTTCGTATCTGTATGACGCCACAATACTGCAACTTGGTGCTTTTTTTGATAAACTGTATAGTTTGCAAAATATGAATTTTCAAAGTTTTGCCATTTTGGTCTTATGGGTTTCCCTATACTAAAAATCGCTAAATGACGTTTTTTGGAATCTCAACTCACTCAGTGGTTTTTTCGCATCTCTATGACGCCACAATACTGCAACTAGGTGCTTTTTTTGATAAACTGTATAGTTTGTAAAATATGAATTTTCAAAGTTTTGCCATTTTGGTCTTATGAGTTTCCCTATACTAAAAATCGCTAAATGACGTTTTTTGGAATCTCAACTCACTCAGTGGTTTTTTCGTATCTGTATGACGCCACAATACTGCAACTAGGTGCTTTTTTTTGATAAACTGTATAGTTTGTAAAATATGAATTTTCAAAGTTTTGCCATTTTGGTCTTATGGGTTTCCCTCCTATACTAAAAATCGCGAAATGACGTTTTTTGGAATCTCAACTCACTCAGTGGTTTTTTCGTATCTGTATGACGCCACAATACTGCAACTTGGTGCTTTTTTTGATAAACTGTATAGTTTGCAAAATATGAATTTTCAAAGTTTTGCCATTTTGGTCTTATGGGTTTCCCTATACTAAAAATCGCTAAATGACGTTTTTTGGAATCTCAACTCACTCAGTGGTTTTTTCGTATCTCTATGACACCACAATTTTGAAACTCGGTGCTTTTTTTGATAAACTGTATAGTTTGTAAAATATGAATTTTCAAAGTTTTGCCATTTTGGTCTTATGGGTTTCCCTATACTAAAAATCGCTAAATGACGTTTTTTGGAATCTCAACTCACTCAGTGGTTTTTTCGCATCTCTATGACGCCACAATACTGCAACTAGGTGCTTTTTTTGATAAACTGTATAGTTTGTAAAATATGAATTTTCAAAGTTTTGCCATTTTGGTCTTATGAGTTTCCCTATACTAAAAATCGCTAAATGACGTTTTTTGGAATCTCAACTCACTCAGTGGTTTTTTCGCATCTCTATGACGCCACAATACTGCAACTAGGTGCTTTTTTTTGATAAACTGTATAGTTTGTAAAATATGAATTTTCAAAGTTTTGCCATTTTGGTCTTATGGGTTTCCCTCCAATACTAAAAATCGCGAAATGACGTTTTTTGGAATCTCAACTCACTCAGTGGTTTTTTCGTATCTGTATGACGCCACAATACTGCAACTTGGTGCTTTTTTTGATAAACTGTATAGTTTGCAAAATATGAATTTTCAAAGTTTTGCCATTTTGGTCTTATGGGTTTCCCTATACTAAAAATCGCTAAATGACGTTTTTTGGAATCTCAACTCACTCAGTGGTTTTTTCGTATCTCTATGACACCACAATTTTGAAACTCGGTGCTTTTTTTGATAAACTGTATAGTTTGTAAAATATGAATTTTCAAAGTTTTGCCATTTTGGTCTTATGGGTTTCCCTATACTAAAAATCGCTAAATGACGTTTTTTGGAATCTCAACTCACTCAGTGGTTTTTTCGCATCTCTATGACGCCACAATACTGCAACTAGGTGCTTTTTTTGATAAACTGTATAGTTTGTAAAATATGAATTTTCAAAGTTTTGCCATTTTGGTCTTATGAGTTTCCCTATACTAAAAATCGCTAAATGACGTTTTTTGGAATCTCAACTCACTCAGTGGTTTTTTCGCATCTCTATGACGCCACAATACTGCAACTAGGTGCTTTTTTTTGATAAACTGTATAGTTTGTAAAATATGAATTTTCAAAGTTTTGCCATTTTGGTCTTATGAGTTTCCCTATACTAAAAATCGCTAAATGACGTTTTTTGGAATCTCAACTCACTCAGTGGTTTTTTCGTATCTCTATGACACCACAATTTTGAAACTCGGTGCTTTTTTTGATAAACTGTATAGTTTGTAAAATATGAATTTTCAAAGTTTTGCCATTTTGGTCTTATGGGTTTCCCTCCTATACTAAAAATCGCTAAATGACGTTTTTTGGAATCTCAACTCACTCAGTGGTTTTTTCGTATCTGTATGACGCCACAATACTGCAACTTGGTGCTTTTTTTGATAAACTGTATAGTTTGCAAAATATGAATTTTCAAAGTTTTGCCATTTTGGTCTTATGGGTTTACCTATACTAAAAATCGCTAAATGACGTTTTTTGGAATCTCAACTCACTCAGTGGTTTTTTCGTATCTCTATGACACCACAATTTTGAAACTCGGTGCTTTTTTTGATATACTGTATAGTTTGTAAAATATGAATTTTCAAAGTTTTGCCATTTTGGTCTTATGGGTTTCCCTCCTATACTAAAAATCGCTAAATGACGTTTTTTGGAATCTCAACTCACTCAGTGGTTTTTTCGTATCTGTATGACGCCAAAATACTGCAACTTGGTGCTTTTTTTGATAAACTGTATAGTTTGCAAAATATGAATTTTCAAAGTTTTGCCATTTTGGTCTTATGGGTTTCCCTATACTAAAAATCGCTAAATGACGTTTTTTGGAATCTCAACTCACTCAGTGGTTTTTTCGCATCTCTATGACGCCACAATACTGCAACTAGGTGCTTTTTTGATAAACTGTATAGTTTGTAAAATATGAATTTTCAAAGTTTTGCCATTTTGGTCTTATGGGTGGGTTTCCCTATACTAAAAATCGCTAAATGACGTTTTTTGGAATCTCAACTCACTCAGTGGTTTTTTCGTATCTGTATGACGCCACAATACTGCAACTAGGTGCTTTTTTTTGATAAACTGTATAGTTTGTAAAATATGAATTTTCAAAGTTTTGCCATTTTGGTCTTATGAGTTTCCCTATACTAAAAATCGCTAAATGACGTTTTTTGGAATCTCAACTCACTCAGTGGTTTTTTCGTATCTCTATGACACCACAATTTTGAAACTCGGTGCTTTTTTTGATATACTGTATAGTTTGTAAAATATGAATTTTCAAAGTTTTGCCATTTTGGTCTTATGGGTTTCCCTAGACTAAAAATCGCTAAATGACGTTTTTTGGAATCTCAACTCACTCAGTGGTTTTTTCGCATCTCTATGACGCCACAATACTGCAACTAGGTGCTTTTTTTGATAAACTGTATAGTTTGTAAAATATGAATTTTCAAAGTTTTGCCATTTTGGTCTTATGGGTGGGTTTCCCTATACTAAAAATCGCTAAATGACGTTTTTTGGAATCTCAACTCACTCAGTGGTTTTTTCGCATCTCTATGACGCCACAATACTGCAACTAGGTGCTTTTTTTTGATAAACTGTATAGTTTGTAAAATATGAATTTTCAAAGTTTTGCCATTTTGGTCTTATGAGTTTCCCTATACTAAAAATCGCTAAATGACGTTTTTTGGAATCTCAACTCACTCAGTGGTTTTTTCGTATCTCTATGACACCACAATTTTGAAACTCGGTGCTTTTTTTGATAAACTGTATAGTTTGTAAAATATGAATTTTCAAAGTTTTGCCATTTTGGTCTTATGGGTTTCCCTCCTATACTAAAAATCGCTAAATGACGTTTTTTGGAATCTCAACTCACTCAGTGGTTTTTTCGCATCTCTATGACGCCACAATACTGCAACTAGGTGCTTTTTTTGATAAACTGTATAGTTTGTAAAATATGAATTTTCAAAGTTTTGCCATTTTGGTCTTATGGGTGGGTTTCCCTATACTAAAAATCGCTAAATGACGTTTTTTGGAATCTCAACTCACTCAGTGGTTTTTTCGCATCTCTATGACGCCACAATACTGCAACTAGGTGCTTTTTTTTGATAAACTGTATAGTTTGTAAAATATGAATTTTCAAAGTTTTGCCATTTTGGTCTTATGAGTTTCCCTATACTAAAAATCGCTAAATGACGTTTTTTGGAATCTCAACTCACTCAGTGGTTTTTTCGTATCTCTATGACACCACAATTTTGAAACTCGGTGCTTTTTTTGATATACTATATAGTTTGTAAAATATGAATTTTCAAAGTTTTGCCATTTTGGTCTTATGGGTTTCCCCCCTATACTAAAAATCGCTAAATGACGTTTTTTGGAATCTCAACTCACTCAGTGGTTTTTTCGTATCTGTATGACGCCACAATACTGCAACTTGGTGCTTTTTTTGATAAACTGTATAGTTTGCAAAATATGAATTTTCAAAGTTTTGCCATTTTGGTCTTATGGGTTTCCCTCCTATACTAAAAATCGCTAAATGACGTTTTTTGGAATCTCAACTCACTCAGTGGTTTTTTCGTATCTGTATGACGCCACAATACTGCAACTTGGTGCTTTTTTTGATAAACTGTATAGTTTGCAAAATATGAATTTTCAAAGTTTTGCCATTTTGGTCTTATGGGTTTACCTATACTAAAAATCGCTAAATGACGTTTTTTGGAATCTCAACTCACTCAGTGGTTTTTTCGTATCTCTATGACACCACAATTTTGAAACTCGGTGCTTTTTTTGATATACTGTATAGTTTGTAAAATATGAATTTTCAAAGTTTTGCCATTTTGGTCTTATGGGTTTCCCTCCTATACTAAAAATCGCTAAATGACGTTTTTTGGAATCTCAACTCACTCAGTGGTTTTTTCGTATCTGTATGACGCCACAATACTGCAACTTGGTGCTTTTTTTGATAAACTGTATAGTTTGCAAAATATGAATTTTCAAAGTTTTGCCATTTTGGTCTTATGGGTTTCCCTATACTAAAAATCGCTAAATGACGTTTTTTGGAATCTCAACTCACTCAGTGGTTTTTTCGCATCTCTATGACGCCACAATACTGCAACTAGGTGCTTTTTTTGATAAACTGTATAGTTTGTAAAATATGAATTTTCAAAGTTTTGCCATTTTGGTCTTATGGGTGGGTTTCCCTATACTAAAAATCGCTAAATGACGTTTTTTGGAATCTCAACTCACTCAGTGGTTTTTTCGCATCTCTATGACGCCACAATACTGCAACTAGGTGCTTTTTTTTGATAAACTGTATAGTTTGTAAAATATGAATTTTCAAAGTTTTGCCATTTTGGTCTTATGAGTTTCCCTATACTAAAAATCGCTAAATGACGTTTTTTGGAATCTCAACTCACTCAGTGGTTTTTTCGTATCTCTATGACACCACAATTTTGAAACTCGGTGCTTTTTTTGATATACTGTATAGTTTGTAAAATATGAATTTTCAAAGTTTTGCCATTTTGGTCTTATGGGTTTCCCTAGACTAAAAATCGCTAAATGACGTTTTTTGGAATCTCAACTCACTCAGTGGTTTTTTCGCATCTCTATGACGCCACAATACTGCAACTAGGTGCTTTTTTTGATAAACTGTATAGTTTGTAAAATATGAATTTTCAAAGTTTTGCCATTTTGGTCTTATGGGTGGGTTTCCCTATACTAAAAATCGCTAAATGACGTTTTTTGGAATCTCAACTCACTCAGTGGTTTTTTCGCATCTCTATGACGCCACAATACTGCAACTAGGTGCTTTTTTTTTGATAAACTGTATAGTTTGTAAAATATGAATTTTCAAAGTTTTGCCATTTTGGTCTTATGAGTTTCCCTATACTAAAAATCGCTAAATGACGTTTTTTGGAATCTCAACTCACTCAGTGGTTTTTTCGTATCTCTATGACACCACAATTTTGAAACTCGGTGCTTTTTTTGATAAACTGTATAGTTTGTAAAATATGAATTTTCAAAGTTTTGCCATTTTGGTCTTATGGGTTTCCCTCCTATACTAAAAATCGCTAAATGACGTTTTTTGGAATCTCAACTCACTCAGTGGTTTTTTCGCATCTCTATGACGCCACAATACTGCAACTAGGTGCTTTTTTTGATAAACTGTATAGTTTGTAAAATATGAATTTTCAAAGTTTTGCCATTTTGGTCTTATGGGTGGGTTTCCCTATACTAAAAATCGCTAAATGACGTTTTTTGGAATCTCAACTCACTCAGTGGTTTTTTCGCATCTCTATGACGCCACAATACTGCAACTAGGTGCTTTTTTTTTGATAAACTGTATAGTTTGTAAAATATGAATTTTCAAAGTTTTGCCATTTTGGTCTTATGAGTTTCCCTATACTAAAAATCGCTAAATGACGTTTTTTGGAATCTCAACTCACTCAGTGGTTTTTTCGTATCTCTATGACACCACAATTTTGAAACTCGGTGCTTTTTTTGATAAACTGTATAGTTTGTAAAATATGAATTTTCAAAGTTTTGCCATTTTGGTCTTATGGGTTTCCCTCCTATACTAAAAATCGCTAAATGACGTTTTTTGGAATCTCAACTCACTCAGTGGTTTTTTCGCATCTCTATGACGCCACAATACTGCAACTAGGTGCTTTTTTTTTGATAAACTGTATAGTTTGTAAAATATGAATTTTCAAAGTTTTGCCATTTTGGTCTTATGAGTTTCCCTATACTAAAAATCGCTAAATGACGTTTTTTGGAATCTCAACTCACTCAGTGGTTTTTTCGTATCTCTATGACACCACAATTTTGAAACTCGGTGCTTTTTTTGATAAACTGTATAGTTTGTAAAATATGAATTTTCAAAGTTTTGCCATTTTGGTCTTATGGGTTTCCCTCCTATACTAAAAATCGCTAAATGACGTTTTTTGGAATCTCAACTCACTCAGTGGTTTTTTCGCATCTCTATGACGCCACAATACTGCAACTAGGTGCTTTTTTTGATAAACTGTATAGTTTGTAAAATATGAATTTTCAAAGTTTTGCCATTTTGGTCTTATGGGTGGGTTTCCCTATACTAAAAATCGCTAAATGACGTTTTTTGGAATCTCAACTCACTCAGTGGTTTTTTCGCATCTCTATGACGCCACAATACTGCAACTAGGTGCTTTTTTTTTGATAAACTGTATAGTTTGTAAAATATGAATTTTCAAAGTTTTGCCATTTTGGTCTTATGAGTTTCCCTATACTAAAAATCGCTAAATGACGTTTTTTGGAATCTCAACTCACTCAGTGGTTTTTTCGCATCTCTATGACGCCACAATACTGCAACTAGGTGCTTTTTTTGATAAACTGTATAGTTTGTAAAATATGAATTTTCAAAGTTTTGCCATTTTGGTCTTATGGGTGGGTTTCCCTATACTAAAAATCGCTAAATGACGTTTTTTGGAATCTCAACTCACTCAGTGGTTTTTTCGCATCTCTATGACGCCACAATACTGCAACTAGGTGCTTTTTTTTTGATAAACTGTATAGTTTGTAAAATATGAATTTTCAAAGTTTTGCCATTTTGGTCTTATGAGTTTCCCTATACTAAAAATCGCTAAATGACGTTTTTTGGAATCTCAACTCACTCAGTGGTTTTTTCGTATCTCTATGACACCACAATTTTGAAACTCGGTGCTTTTTTTGATATACTGTATAGTTTGTAAAATATGAATTTTCAAAGTTTTGCCATTTTGGTCTTATGGGTTTCCCTATACTAAAAATCGCTAAATGACGTTTTTTGGAATCTCAACTCACTCAGTGGTTTTTTCGCATCTCTATGACGCCACAATACTGCAACTAGGTGCTTTTTTTTGATAAACTGTATAGTTTGTAAAATATGAATTTTCAAAGTTTTGCCATTTTGGTCTTATGAGTTTCCCTATACTAAAAATCGCTAAATGACGTTTTTTGGAATCTCAACTCACTCAGTGGTTTTTTCGCATCTCTATGACGCCACAATACTGCAACTAGGTGCTTTTTTGATAAACTGTATAGTTTGTAAAATATGAATTTTCAAAGTTTTGCCATTTTGGTCTTATGGGTGGGTTTCCCTATACTAAAAATCGCTAAATGACGTTTTTTGGAATCTCAACTCACTCAGTGGTTTTTTCGTATCTGTATGACGCCACAATACTGCAACTAGGTGCTTTTTTTTGATAAACTGTATAGTTTGTAAAATATGAATTTTCAAAGTTTTGCCATTTTGGTCTTATGAGTTTCCCTATACTAAAAATCGCTAAATGACGTTTTTTGGAATCTCAACTCACTCAGTGGTTTTTTCGTATCTCTATGACACCACAATTTTGAAACTCGGTGCTTTTTTTGATATACTGTATAGTTTGTAAAATATGAATTTTCAAAGTTTTGCCATTTTGGTCTTATGGGTTTCCCTAGACTAAAAATCGCTAAATGACGTTTTTTGGAATCTCAACTCACTCAGTGGTTTTTTCGCATCTCTATGACGCCACAATACTGCAACTAGGTGCTTTTTTTGATAAACTGTATAGTTTGTAAAATATGAATTTTCAAAGTTTTGCCATTTTGGTCTTATGGGTGGGTTTCCCTATACTAAAAATCGCTAAATGACGTTTTTTGGAATCTCAACTCACTCAGTGGTTTTTTCGCATCTCTATGACGCCACAATACTGCAACTAGGTGCTTTTTTTTGATAAACTGTATAGTTTGTAAAATATGAATTTTCAAAGTTTTGCCATTTTGGTCTTATGAGTTTCCCTATACTAAAAATCGCTAAATGACGTTTTTTGGAATCTCAACTCACTCAGTGGTTTTTTCGTATCTCTATGACACCACAATTTTGAAACTCGGTGCTTTTTTTGATAAACTGTATAGTTTGTAAAATATGAATTTTCAAAGTTTTGCCATTTTGGTCTTATGGGTTTCCCTCCTATACTAAAAATCGCTAAATGACGTTTTTTGGAATCTCAACTCACTCAGTGGTTTTTTCGCATCTCTATGACGCCACAATACTGCAACTAGGTGCTTTTTTTGATAAACTGTATAGTTTGTAAAATATGAATTTTCAAAGTTTTGCCATTTTGGTCTTATGGGTGGGTTTCCCTATACTAAAAATCGCTAAATGACGTTTTTTGGAATCTCAACTCACTCAGTGGTTTTTTCGCATCTCTATGACGCCACAATACTGCAACTAGGTGCTTTTTTTTGATAAACTGTATAGTTTGTAAAATATGAATTTTCAAAGTTTTGCCATTTTGGTCTTATGAGTTTCCCTATACTAAAAATCGCTAAATGACGTTTTTTGGAATCTCAACTCACTCAGTGGTTTTTTCGTATCTCTATGACACCACAATTTTGAAACTCGGTGCTTTTTTTGATATACTATATAGTTTGTAAAATATGAATTTTCAAAGTTTTGCCATTTTGGTCTTATGGGTTTCCCTCCTATACTAAAAATCGCTAAATGACGTTTTTTGGAATCTCAACTCACTCAGTGGTTTTTTCGTATCTGTATGACGCCACAATACTGCAACTTGGTGCTTTTTTTGATAAACTGTATAGTTTGCAAAATATGAATTTTCAAAGTTTTGCCATTTTGGTCTTATGGGTTTCCCTCCTATACTAAAAATCGCTAAATGACGTTTTTTGGAATCTCAACTCACTCAGTGGTTTTTTCGTATCTGTATGACGCCACAATACTGCAACTTGGTGCTTTTTTTGATAAACTGTATAGTTTGCAAAATATGAATTTTCAAAGTTTTGCCATTTTGGTCTTATGGGTTTACCTATACTAAAAATCGCTAAATGACGTTTTTTGGAATCTCAACTCACTCAGTGGTTTTTTCGTATCTCTATGACACCACAATTTTGAAACTCGGTGCTTTTTTTGATATACTGTATAGTTTGTAAAATATGAATTTTCAAAGTTTTGCCATTTTGGTCTTATGGGTTTCCCTCCTATACTAAAAATCGCTAAATGACGTTTTTTGGAATCTCAACTCACTCAGTGGTTTTTTCGTATCTGTATGACGCCACAATACTGCAACTTGGTGCTTTTTTTGATAAACTGTATAGTTTGCAAAATATGAATTTTCAAAGTTTTGCCATTTTGGTCTTATGGGTTTCCCTATACTAAAAATCGCTAAATGACGTTTTTTGGAATCTCAACTCACTCAGTGGTTTTTTCGCATCTCTATGACGCCACAATACTGCAACTAGGTGCTTTTTTTGATAAACTGTATAGTTTGTAAAATATGAATTTTCAAAGTTTTGCCATTTTGGTCTTATGGGTGGGTTTCCCTATACTAAAAATCGCTAAATGACGTTTTTTGGAATCTCAACTCACTCAGTGGTTTTTTCGCATCTCTATGACGCCACAATACTGCAACTAGGTGCTTTTTTTTGATAAACTGTATAGTTTGTAAAATATGAATTTTCAAAGTTTTGCCATTTTGGTCTTATGAGTTTCCCTATACTAAAAATCGCTAAATGACGTTTTTTGGAATCTCAACTCACTCAGTGGTTTTTTCGTATCTCTATGACACCACAATTTTGAAACTCGGTGCTTTTTTTGATATACTGTATAGTTTGTAAAATATGAATTTTCAAAGTTTTGCCATTTTGGTCTTATGGGTTTCCCTAGACTAAAAATCGCTAAATGACGTTTTTTGGAATCTCAACTCACTCAGTGGTTTTTTCGCATCTCTATGACGCCACAATACTGCAACTAGGTGCTTTTTTTGATAAACTGTATAGTTTGTAAAATATGAATTTTCAAAGTTTTGCCATTTTGGTCTTATGGGTGGGTTTCCCTATACTAAAAATCGCTAAATGACGTTTTTTGGAATCTCAACTCACTCAGTGGTTTTTTCGCATCTCTATGACGCCACAATACTGCAACTAGGTGCTTTTTTTTTGATAAACTGTATAGTTTGTAAAATATGAATTTTCAAAGTTTTGCCATTTTGGTCTTATGAGTTTCCCTATACTAAAAATCGCTAAATGACGTTTTTTGGAATCTCAACTCACTCAGTGGTTTTTTCGTATCTCTATGACACCACAATTTTGAAACTCGGTGCTTTTTTTGATAAACTGTATAGTTTGTAAAATATGAATTTTCAAAGTTTTGCCATTTTGGTCTTATGGGTTTCCCTCCTATACTAAAAATCGCTAAATGACGTTTTTTGGAATCTCAACTCACTCAGTGGTTTTTTCGCATCTCTATGACGCCACAATACTGCAACTAGGTGCTTTTTTTGATAAACTGTATAGTTTGTAAAATATGAATTTTCAAAGTTTTGCCATTTTGGTCTTATGGGTGGGTTTCCCTATACTAAAAATCGCTAAATGACGTTTTTTGGAATCTCAACTCACTCAGTGGTTTTTTCGCATCTCTATGACGCCACAATACTGCAACTAGGTGCTTTTTTTTTGATAAACTGTATAGTTTGTAAAATATGAATTTTCAAAGTTTTGCCATTTTGGTCTTATGAGTTTCCCTATACTAAAAATCGCTAAATGACGTTTTTTGGAATCTCAACTCACTCAGTGGTTTTTTCGTATCTCTATGACACCACAATTTTGAAACTCGGTGCTTTTTTTGATATACTGTATAGTTTGTAAAATATGAATTTTCAAAGTTTTGCCATTTTGGTCTTATGGGTTTCCCTATACTAAAAATCGCTAAATGACGTTTTTTGGAATCTCAACTCACTCAGTGGTTTTTTCGCATCTCTATGACGCCACAATACTGCAACTAGGTGCTTTTTTTTGATAAACTGTATAGTTTGTAAAATATGAATTTTCAAAGTTTTGCCATTTTGGTCTTATGAGTTTCCCTATACTAAAAATCGCTAAATGACGTTTTTTGGAATCTCAACTCACTCAGTGGTTTTTTCGTATCTCTATGACACCACAATTTTGAAACTCGGTGCTTTTTTTGATAAACTGTATAGTTTGTAAAATATGAATTTTCAAAGTTTTGCCATTTTGGTCTTATGGGTTTCCCTCCTATACTAAAAATCGCTAAATGACGTTTTTTGGAATCTTAACTCACTCAGTGGTTTTTTCGCATCTCTATGACGCCACAATACTGCAACTAGGTGCTTTTTTTGATAAACTGTATAGTTTGTAAAATATGAATTTTCAAAGTTTTGCCATTTTGGTCTTATGGGTGAGTTTCCCTATACTAAAAATCGCTAAATGACGTTTTTTGGAATCTCAACTCACTCAGTGGTTTTTTCGCATCTCTATGACGCCACAATACTGCAACTAGGTGCTTTTTTTTGATAAACTGTATAGTTTGTAAAATATGAATTTTCAAAGTTTTGCCATTTTGGTCTTATGAGTTTCCCTATACTAAAAATCGCTAAATGACGTTTTTTGGAATCTCAACTCACTCAGTGGTTTTTTCGTATCTCTATGACACCACAATTTTGAAACTCGGTGCTTTTTTTGATATACTGTATAGTTTGTAAAATATGAATTTTCAAAGTTTTGCCATTTTGGTCTTATGGGTTTCCCTCCTATACTAAAAATCGCTAAATGACGTTTTTTGGAATCTCAACTCACTCAGTGGTTTTTTCGTATCTGTATGACGCCACAATACTGCAACTTGGTGCTTTTTTTGATAAACTGTATAGTTTGCAAAATATGAATTTTCAAAGTTTTGCCATTTTGGTCTTATGGGTTTCCCTATACTAAAAATCGCTAAATGACGTTTTTTGGAATCTCAACTCACTCAGTGGTTTTTTCGTATCTCTATGACACCACAATTTTGAAACTCGGTGCTTTTTTTGATAAACTGTATAGTTTGTAAAATATGAATTTTCAAAGTTTTGCCATTTTGGTCTTATGGGTTTCCCTATACTAAAAATCGCTAAATGACGTTTTTTGGAATCTCAACTCACTCAGTGGTCTTTTCGCATCTCTATGACGCCACAATACTGCAACTAGGTGCTTTTTTTGATAAACTGTATAGTTTGTAAAATATGAATTTTCAAAGTTTTGCCATTTTGGTCTTATGGGGGTGGGTTTCCCTATACTAAAAATCGCTAAATGACGTTTTTTGGAATCTCAACTCACTCAGTGGTTTTTTCGCATCTCTATGACGCCACAATACTGCAACTAGGTGCTTTTTTTTGATAAACTGTATAGTTTGTAAAATAAGAATTTTCAAAGTTTTGCTATTTTGGTCTTATGGGTTTACCAATACTAAAAATCGCTAAATGACTTTTTTTGGAATCTCAACTCAATCAGTGGTTTTTTCGTATCTGTATGACGCCACAATACTGGAACTCGATGCTTTTAGGACGATAATTTGCACTTTAAACCAAAGCAAACATTACCATCCATAAGAAAATAATACCGAAAATAGGTTCGTTCAAGGCGTTTACTGTTTTGTGACGTCACTCGCAGCTGATTGGTAGACCGCCTGTTTTGAATCACGTGGCTAATTGTTTTAATTCAATGAATTTATTTAATTAAAAGAACCATGAATTTGAGAAAAAATTAAACAAAAAAGTTTGTTTTTAGCATTCACAATACCTAAAGAGATATCTAAAAATAAATATATATTTATATTTTACTACTGTCAAACACCCTATTATATAATATAAGTTACCTTAAATAGTCTTCAATACTTTGGCAAATTAAATTCTTTTGACCATTGTAGGGAGTGATGATTCCTACAGTGTAGATGTGGCTCAAATCGACCATTTCAAAGAGCGTAGTCAGCATCATCTGAATTAAGTGCACTTCTTCTTCATTAACGTATGAATCTCTTGGGCTGGTTGGCTTTGAAGATTGGTTGTCGATATTGAACACCAAATATGGTCGAATATTCGCAGGGATCTTATGGGCAACTCTTGGTTCTGACCTAAAATTAGTTAGTTTAAATTTGGTTGAGTTTAAGCTTAGAATTTTACTACCTTTTCATATACCGGGTGGGCTAAAAAAAACCGGACAATTTTTTTTCATTATAACTTGTTGTTAAATGTACCCGTCAAAGATGCTAGCTTATTCTTGTGTTCCGAACATGTTTTATTTGGATGATTCTACAAAAATGGTGCTGTGGAGTGGGAATGCATAATTTTTTTTATTACAAAGCAAATACCTCATTCCTCTGGTGTAGTCCCAAATCTAATATTAAAAACTCAGATTGAAAAAAATATTCTAATAAATAATATTTAACCAAGTCTTAACTATATATCAAAAAATTGATAAAACTTAAGTTTGCAGTCATATTTTTGAAAATCCGAATTTACATCTTCCCGGAAAATTTTACAATTTTAAACGTGCTCCATTTTTAATAACACAATATTTGTGAATACCACCGGTTAATTTCTAGAGAAAGAGACGGCCCTGGATATCTAATTTACTTGTGAGGATGACAAGTTTTGACAGATAATGTCAACTTTAGTTTGGTTCAAAAACATTCAACTTGGTTTAAGTTATAGATCTTTTTATTTTCGGCAGAAAATTAGTTTTTTTCGGAAAAATCAAAAAGGAACGCTTCAATTATCATTCCTCTGGTAAGTAAATATTCGACTGATATCAATAGTATAATTTTTTTGTGGATTGTTTTAAAATTATAAGTATAGGAACTTTGTTTATATAAAACTTAAGTTAAGTAGTCTAAATAGATTTTGATTTAAATTGGAAAACCATTAAAAAACTCATTCCTCTGGTACTCATTCCTCTGGCATTTTTATGCAATAATTCCTAAAATTTGGGAAAATAAATGTTTCTTAGCTTACACCTAATTAGTTACATAAATTTAACAAAAAAAAAATTATTTACTGTGCTGTACTGTTATTTAAAGGCAATGACCAAAAATTATATCCATATAGCCCACTTTTGGTAGAATCATCCATTTATTTTTTTAAATTAGTAAAAAAGCTGCATTCTCGCCACGTACAACAAGGTACGAATCAGCAAAATCAGTTTAGTGGTTTTAAAAAAATATATTTTTCTTTTAACAATTGCTTTGAATATTATACGATTGCCTTGCGAATCATGTCTGCATTTATTTCTTTATAAATTCATTACTACTGAACAGATTTTAATATAATAAAAACATCCTGATTAGAATTGATTTATTTTTAAAAATCATGATCAAAGTATTATCCAAATCTTAAAATTTAAAATAATGGACTGAATCATACTTGATTCTTCAAAATGGCGTGTTTATTCTTATTTTCCGAAAATGTTTTAGTTTTTTTTTTCAATTTATAAAAAAGCACTACTTTTCCTCCACACAACGAGGTACAAACTAGTAAAATCGGTGTGATGGTTCTCAAAAAATCTATTTTTGTATCAACCATTGTTTTACAGATTATACGATTGTCTGTATTCATTTCCTCACAAATTCGTTATTACTAAACCGATTTTAGTAAAATGAAGAAAATCATGATGAGAATCGATTGCTCTTTAAAGATTGTAATCAAAATTTTCCGCCATCTTAGAATTAAGATGTCGGACAGAAAGAATCATACTTGATGCAATGCAGTCGTAAAATTTGTAAAAAAATGGTTTAAATAAAATCAGATTTTGTGAGAACCACTTCACCGATTTAAGTACTTTAAACCTTGTTAAGCGGGAGAAGAGTCGTGCTTTTCTCTAAGTTAAAAACTAAAACGTTTCCGGAAAATAAGAATAAACTTGCCTCTTTGAAGGCTTAAGTATGATTCTGTCCTACATCTTAACTGTTCAGATGGCAGCAAATTTTGATTATAATCTTTAAAGAACAATCAATTGTCACTAAAATTTTTTAAGTTCACTAAGATCGGTTTAGTAATAATGAGTTTATAAGAAAATTAATGCAAACATGATTGACAATGCAATCGCATAATCTGTAAAACAATGGCTGAAAAAAAATAGATTTTTTGAGAACTAACACACCGATTTTACTAATTTGTACCTCATTGGGCCAAGAAAAAGTAGTGCTTTTCTGTAAATTAAAACAAAAACTAAAACATTTTTAGAAAATAAGAATAAACACGCCATTTTGAAGAATCCAGTATGATTCTGTCTGCCATCTTTCATTTTAAGATGGCGATAAATTTTGATCATGATCTTTAAAAAGCAATCGATTCTCACCAGGATGTTTTTTATTTCATCAAAATAGGTTCAGTAGTAATGAAAATATAAGGAAATAAATGCAGGCATGATTAGCAAGGCAATCGTAAAATATTCAAAACAATGGTTGAAACAGAACTAATTTTTTTTAGAATCACCAAACCGATTTTGCTGATTTGTAACTTAAGCTTATAACTGTTATGCGTGGCAAGAATGCAGCTCTCTTACTGATTTAAAAAATAAATAAAACATGTTCACAACACAATAAACGAGCATTTTAAAGGGTACATTTTAATTTCGTACGCCATCTTGGATTTTGAGATGGCGGACAAAGAAACATATTTAGTAAAAACTTTGATTAATTCTCTGCCAAGTGTCGTTTGTCCTGTTAAAATCGATGGTACAGTTCCAAAGTTATAATGAAAACAAATTGTTCGGTTTTTTTTGGCCCACCCGGTAAAACTAAACGTTTTTAATACGATTCACTTTTAAAAACTTCGTGAAAATGGCAATCCAAAAGGAAATCGATTTTTTTTCGTTGCTCAAGCTCACAGTACTGTTTTTGGTATCATATCAAAACTTGACTGTTATGAAACGAGGCTGATGGTCTTTAAAATTTTGAAGTTGAAATGACGGTTCTTGAATATTTGTTTTTTTTTTAAAGCCGGTATGAGATTGTTTTTACTATATTCTTGTAAAACATTTTTTTTAAATGTATACTAATTCTTAGTTTTTCAAAGTTGCTTTATTAGCTCACACAAAATTTAAATTTAAAGCAGAAGTGAATGTGTTGGAAAGTAATCGGCTCACCATCCCCTATTTTTTTATATTCGGCACACTGTTAAAACTTATTATAGTTATTTACATGTGTTACACAAATTACATAAAAAAATATTTTTTTATATTGTAATTTTCAATTCTCTAAGTCCATAACTTTTTATTAAAAAAAAATTAATTTTGGTCTAATTTTTCTTACAATACAAACCATCAAACAAATGCCACGACAAACTCAAATCCACCTCAAATGTAACAGCTGACGTGCGGTGCAACATTTTTTATCCTTACCTCTCATAAAACCCAATGTAAAAATCAGCTCACGATAACAGCTGATTTTTGTTGGCCTTCAGAAGGCAAAGAAAGAACTTACCTTAGTTTGCCTTCGTAAAACATCTTATTTGGGAATTTGCAAATCTCTTCATGCATCCTATATTGGATCTTTAGCATTCTGATTGGGCTTCGGGGATCGCCGCTGAAATTTTTTTCTATTCTAGCAAAGAGAGATTGATTGAATCCCATCAACTGGGACTCCTAAAACAAATGTTTTAACTCTTACCCATACAAACTAGTGCAGATACCTTAAGAAAAGCAATAAATTGAACAAAATATGGTAGACTTTTAGGGGTGGTTAATGGTGTTTCACGATAAAACTAGACCTCGTCTAACTATTTTTCATAATCTAAGATTTTCCGGGAAAAAATCGGGTTTTTTCTTTTTGATTTTTATAAACACATTTTTTTGTTCCTTTTTCCTTTCCAAAATTTGCAATGATCCAATATGTATCGATCAGTTTATAACATTCTTTAACGTTTTCTATGTCCTCTTTTGTCAAACCTTTCTTTCAACAACAACCTTAAACCCAAAACAATGAAAAAATAGGTGAAACCTAAAACCGAAAACAATGAGTTAACAAAGTATAAAAGGCAACTTCAAAGTGGTAAAGTCAACCACGGACACCGGTGTTTCGGAAAAGGGCTTTTCCATCCTCAGCGTGGCTTGTCTGACTACAGTAATCAAACTGACTACAAGATACAAGGTAAATCAAAAAGAATGAAAAAATGTCGTTTCACTCGTGGAATGATAAAATAGTTTTCACCTATTTTTTCATTTTTTTGGATTTACCTTGTATCTTGTAGTCAGTTTGATTACTGTAGTCAGGCAACCGACGCTGAGGATGGAAGTGCCTTTTTCTGAACTACCGGTGTCCGTGGCTGACTTTACTACTTTGAAGTTGCCTTTTATACTTTGTTAACAACAACCTTGTTTCAGACGTTAGGGTTTTTTTTGTGAGATTTCTATGCATACTCATGGTTACTAGTCCTCTCCTTTTAATAGGGCATTTGTATACGTGCGAAACAGTATACCACACCCTGTACCGCTGTGCATTACTGCAATAACTAACTTGAGGAGATAGTTACTGCAGTGGTAGCAAGTATGCTTTATCTCACGTTTCAAAAAATGCACTAAGAAAGAGAGAAGACTAGTAACCACACGTAACCGTAGAAGTCACGCAAAAAATGCCTCTTGTTCCTGCACCGCTTTGACAAGTGTAAAAACTTACCTTATGCAACACCGTCGCATGCAATTGTTTCGGATCTCCCACCAAAACAAACTTGTGCACGCCCAGAAGAGTGGGCAAAAGAGATTCTATTTCATGACATTGTGTTGCTTCGTCAATTATACAACAACTGAATTCCAATTTATTTCTGGAAAAAAGAAACAATTTATTACGAAGGTTGTTTAAGTTTTGAATATACAGCTGGAATAAAACAGTAAATAACTTTTAAAGACACGAAAATTAAAATGCCCAAAAGCCAACATGCGAGTAGAGATTTGCAAAAACGTAATTTAGCGAATTTTCGGATTTCAGATCACATATGACCAAAATGGCAAAACTTTGAAAATTCATATTTTACAAACTATACACTTTAGGAACAAAAGCACCGCGTTACAGTATAGTGGGGCCATATAGATGCTAAAAAGCCACACTGTGATTGGATATTTGAAAAAACGTCATTTAGCGAATTTTAGGATATGAAATCCCATATGACCAAAATGGCAAAACTTTAAAAATTCATATTTTACAAACTATACACTTTTACAACAAAAGCACCGAGTTACAGTATAGTGGGACCATGGAGATGCTAAAAAGCCACACTGTGAGTGGAGGTTCGGAAAAACGTCATTTAGCGAATTTCAGGATATGAAATCCCATATGACCAAAATGGAAAAACTTTGAAAATTCATATTTTACAAACTACACATTTTATCAACAAAAGCACCGAGTTACAGTATAGTGGGTCCATAGAGACGCCAAAAAGCCACACTGTGAGTGGAGATTGGGAAAAACGACATTTCGCAAATTTTAGGATATGAAATCCCATATGACCAAAATGGCAAAATTTTTAAAATTCATATTTTACAAACTATACACTTTAGGAAGAAAAGCACCGAGAATTTTAGGATATGAAATCCCATATGACCAAAATGGCAAAACTTTAAAAATTCATATTTTACAAACTATACACTTTTACAACAAAAGCACCGAGTTACAGTATAGTGGGACCATGGAGATGCTAAAAAGCCACACTGTGAGTGGAGGTTCGGAAAAACGTCATTTAGCGAATTTTAGGATATGAAATCCCATATGACCAAAATGGAAAAACTTTGAAAATTCATATTTCACAAACTATACATTTTATCAACAAAAGCACCGAGTTACAGTATAGTGGGTCCATAGAGATGCCAAAAAGCCACACTGTGAGTGGAGATTGGGAAAAACGGCATTTCGCAAATTTTAGGATATGAAATCCCATTTGACCAAAATGGCAAAATTTTTAAAATTTATATTTTACAAACTATACACTTTAGGAAGAAAAGCACCGAGAATTTTAGGATATGAAATCCCATATGACCAAAATGGCAAAACTTTAAAAATTCATATTTTACAAACTATACACTTTTACAACAAAAGCACCGAGTTACAGTATAGTGGGACCATGGAGATGCTAAAAAGCCACACTGTGAGTGGAGGTTCGGAAAAACGTCATTTAGCGAATTTTAGGATATGAAATCCCATATGACCAAAATGGAAAAACTTTGAAAATTCATATTTTACAAACTACACATTTTATCAACAAAAGCACCGAGTTACAGTATAGTGGGTCCATAGAGACGCCAAAAAGCCACACTGTGAGTGGAGATTGGGAAAAACGACATTTCGCTAATTTTAGGATATGAAATCCCATATGACCAAAATGGCAAAATTTTTAAAATTCATATTTTACAAACTATACACTTTAGGAAGAAAAGCACCGAGAATTTTAGGATATGAAATCCCATATGACCAAAATGGCAAAACTTTAAAAATTCATATTTTACAAACTATACACTTTTACAACAAAAGCACCGAGTTACAGTATAGTGGGACCATGGAGATGCTAAAAAGCCACACTGTGAGTGGAGGTTCGGAAAAACGTCATTTAGCGAATTTTAGGATATGAAATCCCATATGACCAAAATGGAAAAACTTTGAAAATTCATATTTCACAAACTATACATTTTATCAACAAAAGCACCGAGTTACAGTATAGTGGGTCCATAGAGATGCCAAAAAGCCACACTGTGAGTGGAGATTGGGAAAAACGGCATTTCGCAAATTTTAGGATATGAAATCCCATTTGACCAAAATGGCAAAATTTTTAAAATTCATATTTTACAAACTATACACTTTAGGAAGAAAAGCACCGAGTTACAGTATAGTGGGGCTATAAAGATGCCAAAAAGTCACACTGAGAATGGAGGTTCGGAAAAACGTCATTTAGCGAATTTAAGGGGAATGAAATCCCATATGACCAAAATGGCAAAATTTTAAAAATTCATATTTTACAAACTATACGATTTAGTAAGAAAAGCACCGAGTTACAGTATAGTGGGGCTATAAAGATGCCAAAAAGTCACACTGAGAATGGAGGTTCGGAAAAACGTCATTTAGCGAATTTAAGGGGAATGAAATCCCATATGACCAAAATGGCAAAATTTTGAAAATTCATATTTTACAAACTATACATTTTATCAACAAAAGCACCGAGTCATAGTATAGTAGGTCCATAGAGATGCCAAAGAGCCACACTGTGAGTGGAGATTGGAAAAAACGTCATTTCGCAAATTTAAGGGTATGAAATCCCATATGAACAAAATGGCAAAACTTTAAAAATTCAGATTTTACAAACTATACACTTTAGGAAAAAAAGCACCGAGTTACAGTATAGTGGAACCATAGAGATGCCAAAAAGTCATACTGTGAGTGGAGTTTCGAAAAAACGTCATTTAGCGAATTTTAGAATATGAAATCCCATATGACCAAAATGGCAAAACTTTGAAAATTCATATTTTATAAACTATACACTTTGTCAACAAAAATACCCAGTTGCAGTATAGTGAGGCCATAGAGATGCCAAACAGCCACACTGTGGGTGGAGATCCGGAAAAACTTCATATAGGAAATTTTAGGATATAAAATCCCATATGACCGAAATGGCAAAACTTTGAAAATTAATATTTTACAAACGATACACTTTAGCAAAAAAAGTGTATACACAAAATTATTATTAAAAATACATATAAAAAATAAATTACCAAATGTGCTACTAATATTACCGTTTCTTCCTGTTTCAGATATATACAGGGTGTCTCTAAAAGGTCTGTACAAAATCTTAGCACATATTATGAGGTCAAAATAAGTCGATTTAAAGCAACTTACCTTAGTCCGAAATTGCTCCATTTCAGAGATACAGGGTGGTAAATTTAAAAATTAAAAATCGATTGTCTTAAAATTTATGAACATTTGTCAACGCATTACTTTAAAAATTGGTGTTCGGGGTTTTTTTTACTGTGGCCGTTAGATGGCGCTTCACAATACTCTTTTTATAGTTTAAAATAGCTATAACTTTTTTCTCAGTGTAACTTTTAACTTTTTTGGTAAGAAAATATTTTCCTGAATCTTTCTAAGCCAAAAAGGTACTCTTGTTAACATGCGCTAAAGTAAGTCGTTTTCGAGATATTTCCGTTTTTAGTGTTCGATGCCGCAACGGAATACTGAAATTATTTGGAATTACTATTTCACTAGAGTGTTTTACACTGGCAAAATGTTATAGCAACGGCCAGTTTTCTACTGACTATTGTTCTCAAAGCTTTATTCAAGTTTGTTGCTTTTCGGCAATTTCGCTCATGAAATTTTTTAATTAATTTTTAAATTCACCACTCTGTATCTTTGAAACGGAGCAATTTCGGACTAAGGTAAGTTGCTTTAAATCGACTTATTTTGACCTCAGGAATATGTGCTAAGATTTTGTACAGACCTTTTAGAGACACCCTGTATACAAAAATCTCAAGTTTTTTTTAATACATTTAATAGCAGATAAAAAAAAATATTTGTAAAAAAATTACATGTTTATCCTTATTGCAAAGGTTATTTGGCCATACTGTATCTCTTTAACATAATTTTTTTTTTAAACAATAGAGTTTGTCCCCACTTTCAAGTTATTTGATGTTTTTGTCTTCTTGACCTTCCCCAGTATCTTAAAGTTTGGTTGGGGCATCATTTAAACTACACCATGTGTAGTATCACAGTCGTTTAAAATACTAGAAATTAAAAGCATTTTTTTTTCTGTTTCTCTCGTATTTTTCCGTGGGTAGCTCGAAAGCTTATCCTCACGGGGGCGGGGGTCCAAGATCTAATGGACGCCTAATATGTGTTGAAAGTTAACTGATTAGGCACGAAAACTTGTTTGATTTTCAATTCACGGGTGCTAACGTTTGTTAATAGTGTTAGCGCACACGCTAAGTTTTCGTAAATTCTCTAATATTCAAAAAACACACATCTGTATGCCCGCGCATGGGGTACACAAAGCGCACGCGCGCGAGATGAAGTGAGAACGAAATAAATGGCGTAAGCAAGCAGATCGCTTTTTCTCCAAACTTTCAAATTTTACCAATAAACTTTTCTCCGATTTGTGACATATTTATCAAAACTGATTCTTCCAAGTGTAGTGGTTGTAGTGGCAGCCAAGAAGAAGATCTGGGGCGCCAGTGGAGACTAAAATTCGGCGTTTCTACGGTGAGTACCCCTTATTAATACATTTGTGTGTAACCGGAATATAACCTATGGATAAATTATTAAACACGCGACCAAAATTCAATTAAATTGTGTTGTACACTGCTTTCTTCGGCAGGCCTTGTACAGTCTTCTTGCGCTATCGAAATTATCTGTTTTTTCATACGCAGTGTGCTAACAAATAGAAATTACCTAAAAACCAGGTCTGTTAACTTTTGGATAACGCAGCTGCTCAGTGTTGTACACACCACGTTACTTTTCGCCAGGCAAGCATCTTGAACTTTTCGCAGCTCCTGATCGTACCTAAAACAAAATGATTCCACTAAAGGGTAAGTCCACATCAATTCAACCAATTTAAAAATATTTTTGAACCTTGATTTTTTTGATGATGGTGAGTTTTTGTGTAGTTATTCTCCGCCTAATAAAAGGTAAAAATACAAATTTTTAAATTTTTTGGTCGCATATTTTTTCAGTTATGCATTTCCAAAAATAAAAATATTGACCCATATTTAGTTTATATCGGTTTCTTTAAACTTCTATAATTTTTAAACCGTTTAAGATAATTAGCTGAAACTCGCTATCTGTAGAGAACGATCACAAGCCAAGCTTTGATGTGTTAATAGCCTCATTTCCGAAAAAAAAGGACATTAATAAATTTTACCTTGGGATGATAATGGGATCATAGTTCAAAAAAATTATTTATATCTTGATCTTTTACTTATTACTCTAAAAATTAATATCTAAAGTGCACATATTTTATGAGGCATCTTATTTATGTAGCATGTATATTATAAAAACGTGGACACCATGGACATCTGGTTTCGCTACGTTTACATTTAAATAAAGAAGCAATTAATTAAAAAACGTACTTACATAATAACGGGCTCACAAGAATAATTGAGAACCTGTACATAAAAGCCCCCTTTTCGCCCTTTCTCACTGCAATGTTTGATATTGATGAAAATAGTTACATTATTTATCTCTTAAACAGTGGATGCGCGTGAAATAAAACTTTAGTGCTACACCCAACAGATAACCCCAAGTTGTCTCAGTGCACTAATTTAAGCTGCACCTTTCGCAGCCAACGGCAACCTGTGGGTGGCATCACGAGGGTATGGGCGTTATCGATCGCCGCAATTGATTCACAAGAGCATGAACCGAAGTAAGGCCCAGATTCTGTGTACTGTAATATTCTATATTTCGTAATTAGAATGCGACATAACATCAACGGTGCACATAATTTATATCCAGTTTAGCGCGGATCTGGCAGTAGCCGACCTACGCATCCTCGTTTCAACTCAAATACAAACACATACATACCGGGTATTAATTCTTCAAGTCTTTGGTGAATTCCTTTTGGGGTTATTGGTACTTTTTGATGAAATTATTAATTAAAGAATGGTCAGATTTTATTATTTTTTTAAGTAAAATTTGGAAGTGTACGTGCACATGTGCACTTATGGAGGAACCACCACTGTTCTTAAAATAGTGCCCAAATCGGCCGTAAGGTAATTAAATATCAGAGGTGGCGTATGATGTTGACTGATGACTTTTTGTAAAAAGCAAAAGTTGCATCAACATGGCATTTCGTAGCGTGTTTTCTCAGTCTGTTTGGCTTTGCGACGTATCGGTTCTGGAAATTAATTTGATTTTACGTAGTTACCGAAATCGAAATGGAAGATTGAAAATCGAAAAAAAAATTGGTTGGTATTTTCCACTCAATGTTGCAAAATTATCCCACGATAGTGAGAAATTCCAGAAATGTGACAGAGTGGATGTGTAATCTTAACTTAGGCGTCGAAATAAGTAAGTGAAAATGATTAAAAACTTTTGAAATAGGATAATTCCGGTCACGGCTAATTTATAGGTAAAATATTAAAGTAGAGGACTTGTCAAATAGTTATATTTAAGCTAAAATAAAAGAATTTTGAACAACATCAATTTACAAAAATAAGTTTTTAAATAGGAACCCACTGTCATCCCATGATAAAACTTGGCCTACATGTAAGTAAATAGTCTAGAAAACAAATATAAAAAAATTGAATAAAATAAAAAATCCGTTTTTAAACTGCATCAAAAATAAATTTTGTGGTGAGACATTTTCTTTACACGAAGGATGCCACTAGGCATACCATAATTAAGCTTGTAGACATGAGATTACACAGCAACTTTTACCTCGATATGCCCAAGACTTTATGAATAACAAGGGTTTAAAGAAATCAAGTCAGTCCTAAAAAAGACGATATTAAGCATTAAAAAAAAATAATAACTCAAAAACTAGACTACTAAAAAAATTTTGCATTTTTACTTCTTTCTACTTAGTAAAGAATTTAACCAAAAATTATGAAAATCAAAAGTGACAAGGTCCAAACCATTGGTTGATTTGATATGGACTTACCCTAAAGGGAATATTTATAAATATTACGGTTTTAGGACAGAATTTTAAATTGTTATTCTTGTCATTAATCTTCGTTTCACATTTACTAAAGTCAATTTTTTTACACCACAGTTTAACAATCTATTGGTAAGCTAACTTTTATTTAATTGTAGGTTTTTTTTAAATGTATTTTTAGTCCAACAAAGAGGTGCTAGTGAGCCTTAAAAGTAGTTCCGCGGAGCTCATTTAGTACTTTTTCAAGACAAATATTAGAATTATAACTAGTAATTCATTTTAAACCAAAAACGAAAATTTTTCGAAAATACTGAAGTAATGTTACTTTAAATGCTCGCAGGCGACATGCGCCACAGGCAAAAGTGTTTTAAATACAAAAGGAACATTTTTAATCAAAAATCAATACAACAAGAAAAGTTGATAGTAAAGTTGATAGTTTTAAGGTAAAACTGGTTAAATAATAGTTTTAACTAACCTTTTTTTTTAATCAAAATCTAATGCCGACATAAAACTTGTGTATCGTATTGGGTTAATATCGTTGGAGGTGTTCTTAAGTTATCGTGTATTGAGACAGACAATTTATTTTATTATCCCATCTAGGTGTTTTAGGACCGAAATAACTCACATTTAATAAAAATTTTTATATAAAGTGTTCACTAATAGTCCACTTCTTGTATGGTGACAAGTCAAGTAATAATTCTCGCCCTTAAAAAATGTTTCAGATTTTCCGCCCCTTCACGAGTGCGACCTCGTGCGCTTGTAGTAATTTATTAAGGTTACCTATGACAACGCTGCAAAGCTTTCTGCGGGACTCGGGCGTATTGCCGTCTCTTTTTAATACATGCTATACTCTATCTGTTTTTTGTCCTCTTATGGAAATTTAGCCCCCTAGATGTGAACTTTTTCTCAAAAATGTCTAAAAATTAGGTTTTCTAGGCAAGTTTTTTGAGGGTTGAGGTTTATTTTTTTTATTGAGGATTTAAATACGCGCTAAGAAATTCTTTTCTTTACTAATTATTAAAAAATATTAAATACTTATCCCATAAAGGTGTTATTTCAAAACATTTACACACTATTTATATGCCATACGTATAGCTCCCTCGTAAGTAAAACACCATGCATCACATTGACAGCGTCTTTATTTTTGGTTGTTACTTTTATTGGCCCAAAAACTATAAAAAACTATTCTAATGTTATATTTAGGATTAACGCAATTAACGATAACTACGACTAAAAAATACGTTATTTTAACCATCCTTTAAACTTCCTAATAAGGAAATATATGACACGAAAACTAATAGAAGAGTACAATAAGTGGGGACTAGAGGTTAATCTCAATAAGACAGAGTATATGTGTATCGGTGGAATGAAACAGGATCCAATCTTAAATACCGGGCAGCGAATTCAGTCCTGTGATGAGTATAAATACTTAGGTCTAAAAATTACAGCTGACGGAATACTAGACAAAGCTATAAAAGATCGAAACGTACAAGGAAGAAAAGCAATAACTTTATTAAATGGAATAATTTGGGACCAAAGTATATCAAAACATAACAAAAAGCTTATATATAACACCATTGTAAAAAGTATTATTACATACGGCTCAGAAGTATGGCCAATCAAGGATAGAACAGAAAAAATGCTTTCCGCTACGGAGATGGACTATTGGAGAAGAGCAGCAGGGAAATCAAAAAGAGAAAGAGTTACAAATCAAAGAATAAGAGATATTATGACAGTGGGTGAACGCACTTTAGTGGATGATATAAGAACAAAACAACTGGTGTGGTACGGACATGTACAAAGAATGAATGATGAAAGACTACCTAAACAAATACTACAATGGAAACCAACTGGCCGAAGAAAACGAGGACGGCCAAGGAGAAGCTGGAGAGAAGGAATAGACAGTGAAATAAGAATAAGAGGCCTAGATGATGAATTATGGGCAAACAGAAACGAGTGGAGATTGGGTATCGGAAGACGTAAAACGTTGTGAAACCGATAAATATATATATATATATATATATATATATATATATATATATATATATATATATATATATATATATATATACATATATATATATATATAAATACGCTGTACAGAAAGAACATTGGCAATAAAATTTCTTACCGGCTGCCGTATACTTTCTTAACCAGGTCACCCAAGGTGTTCTTTTGAACAGCTTCATGGTATTTCGGATGAATTCGCACTACTTCTCTCTGTTGTAGCTCTGCCTTGGCTACGTTTTCAAGGCTATATTTTTGGACTTGCCCATTAATAACCCTCTCTCGTCCAATCCGGATTTGCTTAATTTCATTTTTAATGAAGCCTAAATTGATCAAAGAGAACAGTACTTAAATACAATAAGGTGAAACAACGATCAAAAGACAAAAATAGGATACAAAAGAATAAAATTAGACACTAATAAAAGACAAAATATCGAAAGTTTTTTTTTTAGTTTAATTTAACGCAACTTTTGGCGACGAACCGTTCGGTCATTTGTTATCTTCCAACAGATAAGATAAGAAATTAAAGAAAGAAAAATAAGAAAAAAGTTTTCTGCTTCGGCCGGGGATCGAACCCGGGATCTCTTGCTATCTATGCAAACATTCTACCACTGAACCACCGAAGCCACACATAAATTTTTCGGAAAACTTCGATCTATGCAGGCCGCGGCGTCTCAATACAAGAACGAGAGACACTCAGGTATTAACTTGACCAAGTCATCCAACTGATCTCTAAATTCTTCTTTCCCACTGTCAAAGGTATGATAACTCAAATTAGACGTAAAGAATCAACGTCTGAAAGCATGAGATCACCTTTTCGTGTTTAAAATTTCTGATCGCAAAATGGGCGATTTGCCAATATAATTATCAAATACCAAATTGCAAATAATGCAAGGACCTAAAAATAAGAAATCATTTTTCTTTCTTTAATTTCACTTGTTGTTTATAGTTTTAGGTCCTTGCGTAAATGGGTAACAGGGAGTATTGGAATATATTAATAAGAAAATTATCCATTCACACTCACCAGGCCCCACTAACTCCTTTGCCTCTACAAGTTTTACCAGGATGTTGTCTACAGCTGTATTTGAAGGCGCCACTAGCAAAATTTTAGGTTCCTTTGGTACTTTATGATCAATTTGTCTTCCACTAGATCCATATAAGATTTGCATCACCATGTTGATTATCACCTGCAAAAGTATGTATAGGTAGGAGGGGGATAAAGTAGGCCTAAATCACATTTTTCATGGCCAACATATACATGTGTATTTCACGTCATCAGTGGAGAACAGCATATTATTATAGTCCTTGCCATAGGCACCTACACTTTTGTGACATTTCCAACCTCTTTGTTATCATACGCATACTGACAGCAACAAAAAAAAATCTGAAAAATGGCAGGTCTTTGAGTTGTTTTTAGATGTGCGTTTTTTTTGTCAACCTGCATCCTTTTATCCAGACACAATGACAGTTTTACCTTTAGTTTTATATCAACAAGACATATTTACTTTTTAAAATATTTCTGGTTAGGAAACGTGTAACTGCGTATGGCAAGGACTATACCTTAAGTAGGCCTACCTGCAGTGTTGCCACCCTCGACCCTGAGGTCTTCGGTAGAAGGCTTCAAGAAAAATCGGTAGATTTCGGTAGATTTTTTAATCATCTCAGCAAGCAGTGCTGGAGAACTATTGATAGTTTGGATTGATTTAGTAGGTAAATTGTATTTCTACGATTTGTTTTTACTGACAAAATACCAAAATTAAGAATTAAATAAAAAAAAATTAGGCACATACTAGGGACCTATTGCAATAAAGCCAGGCACAAATTGTGCCGGGCACTATATTGACAGTTTCGCATTAAAAACTGTCAGTTGATCTTTCAAAATTGACATACCAAAGTCGAATTTAGAAATCCAGTCGTTTATTTTCCATTAATTGTGGCGTCACTATTAATTCCGGCTCTTATAATACACAATGGCCTTATTTTGAAAGAAGACAGCTGTTCTTATAATGTGAAACTGTCAATATAGTGCCCGGCACAATTTGTTCCTGGCTTTATTGCAATAGGTCCCTATTAGGTAGATAATATTATAAAAAAACCTCAGGGTTTATAATAGCGTGATCTTTAATGCCGCTTGCGGCTGCCGGCTGAGTATATCGCAAAATCCAAGAGATGGCGCCATAAATACACTTTAAAAAAAAATGTCTTGAAATAAATTTTTTAGTCTACAAAGGATCTTACATAAAAAGAATATTTTATTTATGGTGTTTTTTTTTATCGCGATTATGAGGCGTATCAAAAAAAAAACAAGTTTATATCGAAAAAAATCGGTAGAAAACTATGGTAATTCGGTATATCGTAAAGTAAAAGGCTAAATCGGTATATCTACAGAAAACTCGGTAGAGGTGGCAATACTGGCCTACCTGTAACCAGACCCAAATCTCTATACGTGGTTTTCCAATGGTGATATAAGAGTAAAATAAAGTGCGTAGCGCCATCTATCTACAGCACCGGAGGGTCAAGCACAACAAAAGCTAATAATTAGCCGAAAAATTAAAATCGAACTTGCCTGAGACACCAGACCATGCCATCGGAAGCAAGCTCTGTTTATTGGGGTAGTTCTAAGACCACGTGCCAACTAAAAGGCCGTACTGCCCAATTTTTTTAAAAAGAAAGAGATGGAAAAGCTGTAATGTGTTCGTAATCAAAATCAAAAGGAAATTCGGACTTAACACACGAGTTTTGAATGCTTGTCTCTTATGTGTTAAAGAGAGAAAGTGGAGGGATTTCTTGCTGGTTAGTTTTCTCACCTACTACAGGTAGCATTCTTAGACGTACGTTTCTGTGTATTTCACATCATCAGTGGAAAACAGCATACCTTAAGTAGGCCTACCTGTAACCAGACCCAAATCCCTATACGTGGTTTTCCAATGATGATATAGCAGTGTCAAGCACACCAAAGCTAATAGATTAGCCGAAAAATGAAAATCGAACTACCACCATGATTCCTTCGGAAGCAAGCCGTGTTAATTGGTGTGGTTTTAAGACTACGTAGCAACCATAAGACCGTACTGCCCAATTTTTTAAAAAAAGAAAGAGATGGAAAAGCTGCAGTGGGTTCATAAGAAAAATAAAAAGGAAAACCGTACTTAACACACGAGGTTTTTATGCTTGACTCTCATGCGCTAGAGAGAGAGAGAGAGAGAGGAAGTAGAGGGATTTGTTTCTGGTTAGTCTTCTAACCTACTACAGGTAGCATCCCCAGATGTACGTTTCTGTGTATTTCACGTCATCAGTGGAAAACAGCATACCTTAAGTAGGCCTACCTGAAACCAGACCCAAATCATCAAATACGTGGTTTTCCAATGGTGATATAGTAGTGTCAAGTACACTAAAAGCTAATAAATTTGCTAAAAAATAAAAATCTAACTGCCACCATGATTCCTTCGAGAGCAAGCCCTGTTAATTGGTCTGGTTTTAAGACCAGGTAGCAACTAAAAGGCCGTATTGCCCAATTTAAAAAAAAAGAAATGGAAGAGTTGCAATGTGTTCGTAATAAAAATATAAACGAAATTCGGACTTAACACACGAGTTTAGTATGCTTGACTCCTATGTGTTAGAGAGAGAGGAAGTGCGGGGATTTGTTTACAGTTAGTTTTTTAACATACTATAGGTAGCATCTCCAGAAGTACGTTTCTGTGTGTTTTGATTTTTACTCGACTAAAGAAAACTGACAGGAGAGCGAAAACCAGCGAGGTACGAGGCTAGTTCAAATATGATCGAGAGAAATGCTCTGACACGTCTATTTACTATCTAAAAAACTTACAAAAATGTACAGTTCTTTTAGGTACTTCCCCTCACTAGTTACGCATTTTGTCCACCTTTCCGGAAGGTTTTTGATGCCGGTATCGCAGAATTTCTTGGCAACTCGGACTATCATGTGCGCACGAACTCCTCTACCTCGTCGTCGGTGTTGAAACTTCGACCTCCGAGGGCTTCTTTCAGTCGTCCAAACATGTGGTAGTCGTAAGGTGATAAATCCAGACTGTAAGGGGGCGTTCCAGTACCTCCCACCCTAATTCCGATATTGTATCGAGCATGAGACACGCGGTACAAAAGCGGGAGTTATCCTGGAGAAGAATCGCACTTCGTGCTGGAATGCTCCTCCATTTCAAGCAATAAGCGAGTTTCACGTGTGTTTTCAGAAGGTTAGAGTAGTATGCAGCATTGATGGAACGTTGGGTGCACAGTATCGCGTCATTATGCAGCTTCAAACTTCCAACTGCGTGAATTTTTACTCGAAGTTCAACAGTTTAGGAACCCATCGCGCCGTTATTTTGCGATATTGAAGGTGTGCGTGATAGACTTTACACTACCAATACTAATGGCGAGTTCAGTCGAAATATGTCTCGAACATTCACCCGACGGTCCTCCAAAATAAGTTGTTCTACGCGGCGAATGTTGTCTGGAGTGATGCTGGTTCGCGGTCGACGATCATACGGCTCGTTCCCGAAGGTTTCGCGAACGTCCTTGAATGCTTTGAATCTTTTAAAGGCAGCCCTGCTCGGACATCCACTACCGAACTGATTTCGCAAATGCAGAAAAATGTCCGTGTTTTTAACGCCTTCCCACACTAAAAAACGAATGACAATACGTTGCGCAACAGCGGTCGGCACTTGATGTTCACTCATAGTCGTTAGCACACGCATGAAACATGCAATCGCGACGATATGATACACTGTTCGTAAGGGACCCAGTTATCATATACTCAAGCCACTACCTTTAAAACATACATGCGCGACATCTATAGCATTTGTCTTCATCATATCTGAACCGCCATCGTACATCTAGACCGCCAAAGCTCTCATCTACACTCTCGCACTCCGTTAGCCTTGGTGTACCTCGCCGAGAATTTACAGCTGGCATTAAGATCTTACAAATACTAGTTTAAATATTGTCAGGAATGCAAATAACCCCTGACTGTGCCACTGTACGAAACCATCTTGGAAAAGCGACAAACACAATTATGGTTCTGTTGAGATAAGAAAGTGGTTCCGCCTCCCTCCAAAATGGAAAATATTTGGTTGCCGCCTACCACACAGCAGATGGTTAAAGCGAGAAAAACTACTGAAAAGTAAAGAGTGGGAGTTGTAATGGTTAATCGTGGGGATACAGCAAGTAGCGAGAGGGTTTTCCCTTTAAAGTGATTGGATATGGAAATACTGTGAGATAAGAAAATGTTGTCTATAAAATGTATTTTATCTCTGTTTTTGTTTAGCTTATCTTGTTTAGCTCATTAGCTAGAATGTAAAGGAAATTTTAGGATTATCAGCAACGCCACTGACTTGGTTCCTCCAAGCTATTCAAAGAGGGGATAATGGATTATTTAGGTCCAACCTACCCTTTATAAAAACCCAAACTTTGAGAAGACAAGTCGGTAGTCACATTCTAAGTTTTGTTGAACTTAAGTAAAACCTCTAAAGTAATTAATTGTCAGTAAAGAAACATAAGATTTTTATATTTAAATAATATTTTGCAGTTTGTTATTATGGTAAGTTAAAGTTTTTATTTTAATATTTTGGGTCTTGTTTGTTTTATAGGTCATAAGAAAAGTCTTGTAACAATTTGTAAATTGCAACAGAGTTTTATTTTGTATTCATTAATGTTTGTAACGTTTTTAAAACTATTTTATATTTATTTTATTCACATAAGAGATCTACTACGGTACCCTCGTTTAAAGGTTCGATTTAAAACAAAATCGTACCCGACAATATCTCTAAATAGGCCATATATACAGGGCAAAAATCTAACTTTTCCATGCTACTTGTTTCTGTATACATACCGTGGTTTTCCCCGTGCCAGGTGGACCTTGCATGCAAAAAATACCAGGGCTTTGCCTCGTGCAAACACTTGCCCCTTCTAAAACACATTGCAGCTGTTCTGGATTTAAAGCATCGCCCTAAAAAATCAACGTATTTCTGAAAAAAGCTGCCAAGAGAATTTGATATAATATTTATCCAATTAGTTTTACAGGGTTCTTAAAATGGCATCTAGAAGTAAGATCTCCACAAATACGGTAGAGGATAAATATTGGGCATACCCATGCATTCTCACACGCGATGCTTGAAGCCAGGACCCCTACTTAATTCTTAATGTTCCTTTTTCGCGTATACAGGATTTCGGTTACTGTGGATGCGTCAGTTTTGGTGGCTTTGGAACGGGCGGCGGATAAAAGGTCGAAAGTACAAAAGATCGAAAGTACAAAAAGTCGAAAGTACAAAAGGTCGAAAGTACAAAAGGCCGAAAGTACAAAAGGTCGAAAGTACAAAAGGTCGAAAGTACAAAAGGTCGAAAGTACAAAAAGCCGAAAGTACAAAAGGTCCAAAGTACAAAAGGTCCTGGAGGAAATGCAAGAGACCAGAAAATAGCGGTTCTAAAATCAGTACTCTCCTGACTTTTTTCCCGGGATCCTAAAGGGTGTGGAACCGAACCGAACCGAACCGGACCTAACCGAACCGAACTGGTCCAAAGTAAGGTTAGGTTAGGTTAAGTTAGGTTAAGTTAGGTTAAGTTAGGTTAGCTTAGGTTAGGTTAGGTTAGGTTAGGTTAGGTTAGGTTCGGTTAGGTTCGGTTCGGTTCGGTTAGGTTAGGTTCGGTTCGGTTCGGTTAGGTTCGGTTCGGTTCCACACCCTCTAGGATCCCGGGAAAAAAGTCAGGAGAGTACTGATTTTAGATCCGCTATTTTCTGGACTCTTGCATTTCCTCCAGGACCTTTTGTACTTTCGACCTTTTGTACTTTCGGCCTTTTGTACTTTCGACCTTTTGTACTTTCGACTTTTTATTCTTTCGACCTTTTGTTTTACGACCTTTTGTACTTTCGACCTTTTGTACTTTCGACCTTTTGTATTTTCGACCTTTTGTACTTTCGGCGTTTTGTACTTTCGACTTTTTGTACTTTCGACCTTTTGTACTTTCAACCTTTGGTACTTTCGACCTTTTATCCGCCGCATACTCCGTTACGTCACTACATTATTTATGTCTATTATTTTTTTCTAAAAACTAGTTGATTCGGTGAAAATTTATCAATTTGTGGATTAAAATTGTAGTTTTTCCTAAAACTAATTGTGCAGATTTATTAGGGACACCATGAAAAGTGTTTAATGGGATCTATAAACCACTCTTTACTTTATTAACAAATAATAAAGAAAAATACAAGTAGTTACCCATGAAATGGCACTCCCTTACTTCTTCCGGACATTTTTCCACAAACCGCACATGTTTTACATGAATTATTTCCCATTTTTCACAGAAAAAAAATATCATTTTACATAAGAAACGCAAAACACCGCAAAATTTCAATATGGCCTCCACAGACATAGCAGATGTGTGTCTACATGACAAAACACACGCATGCGCACTTGAAAATTCTTTCATTTAAACTTGCCATTGTTTTCAAAGCCAGCTATGAGCGGTTCACGTTTCGATTCTTTGAACATGTATTTATGCTAGAACGTATTTGGATCTCCATAAGCCAAAAAGAAATCCTAACCGATAGGGTTAAAGCTATACTGACCACGAAAATTCTCCTTAGAAAGAGAAAAACTAATTTAACAGGTGTTAAAATAAAAATATAAACAAATTCCCCTCTTCATCCCTTTCGAGTCATGATCCGCCTTCCACAAGCCGCGTCGAATGATTTTATTGCATTGTTTTTAGTAGGGATAAAGATATTTAATTGCCTACTCTGCATGTGGTCTAAAAATAAAAAACAAAACTGTATTTACCAGTAATGGACATACAAGTTGATCTTCAAGAGTTGTTACTTTAAACATAGAAATCATCGGGACTACAATTTGGGCAGCTAAAGGCGACTTGCGAACGTTCTTAATGGCTTTAAACATTTTGATGTAAACACCAATATTCATTAAGGGCTTGATCAAAGCGTATGAAACCTGAAACAAAAATTATAAGGCAATGATCACAGTGTGGCAGTGTGATTTGTTATGACCCGATATCCTATAGCTAGAAAAGAAATTGTTATTATGAAAATTAGTTATTTGGATGTATTTTGACCTGTGTGTGCACACACATACACACACACACACACACACACACACACACACACACACACACACACACACACACACACACTCACACAGGACGTGTTCCAAACAAGGATGATTTATAACCTTGTAATAGACATAAAGAAAATTTCGGACTTCCATTGCCTATTTATTTTAAACACGACGATGCGGTTAGTAAGTATCTCTAACCGTTTTCAAGTGTAAACTAAACAATCTAGTCTCTAGGCTACTACTTATACTACTTGGTGTGCAGTCAGGTGTGACGGACCGCCCCCTTTTTAATCCTAAGACGCCTGTTTTCCTTAAGGAGTGGTTTCCATATGTTTGGTATGTCCGTGTTTGGTTGACTGAAAACCACTTTATTATCTATATATTATTTTATTTTTTTATTTAGTCGGTTTAGAACGTTTTTCTTCGTTGTCCGACGCCTATTCTCCACCTCCTTCTATCCTGACAATCATCTTCTGTCAGATTTTTTTGACTCATTGATCTTTGGATTGACTGTTGCCATTCTAGTTTAGGACGCCCTCTTTTTCTGCGCCCTATTGGTTGCCATTCTAGGACCTGCTTTGGTAATCTTTCGTCGTTCATCCGTTGTACATGGCCGTACCATATCAGTTGTCTTTTAGTGATGTCATCCGTTATGCTCCCTTCGATTCCCATTCTTTCTTTTATGATCTCATTTCTTATGTGATCTGTTCTAGATATTCTTATTGATCTTCTTATTGCATCCATTTCGACACTTTCCATTTTTGTTTTGTATTTTTCTATTACGCGACAAGTCTCTATTCCATACAACAGCGTGCTTTTCACCATTGTTTCATATATGTTAAATTTTACATTCTTTTTTATCTCTCTGCTCCATAAAATACTGTTAAGACATCCAATAACCTTTTTTGCTTTTACTATTCTTTTTTCCAGTTCTTTACAGTCTGTTCCTGTCTTATCAAATGTGACACCCAAGTATACATACTCATTGCATGGAGATATTACTTGTCCATTGTCTAGTTCTAACTCACTGGATTCGTTTCCAATACATTAGTACTGTGTCTTGTCCACGTTCACATATCCCAATGAAATATTGTTAAAAATAATATTTGAAAAAATTTCCCATATAAGAAAAACTATGTGGTATGACCTAAAGCTGATCAGATAATTTGAAATGCTTAAAAAAGAGCACAGTAAGCTGAGTTTGCAGTTCGCTATCTTTATTAATAACCTAGGTTCCGATTTAATCCCTTCGAACATGAGGCACGCTGTACTTACCGGCGCCATCTCTCTTCCAGGTCTATGATTAAGTATCATAGTGAATTCAACAGCATAATCGCAAGAAGTCGAATTAGCAGCCACTAAAAAGAAACACAACATTAACTGATTTTTTATTAAAAATTGTAGAGTTTTTCCGTATATTTTAACCGATGTATACTCAAAACTTATTAAGACAACTCAACTTCAACAAAAACAGTAATAATGACCAAAAATATCAAGACTTTCTAATGCGATTCAAAACAACGCCTTTAGAAAACTACGTCGAAAAATGTGTAAAACCATTGTTTAAAAAGATTGTCAAAAGTACACATATAAGAAAAAAGTTTTCTGCTTCGGCCGGGACTCGAACCCGGGATCTCTTGCTCTTTAGGCAAACATCCTTAGCAGAAAACTTCCATCTATGCAGGCTGCGGTGTCTCAATACAAGAACGAGAAACTCTCAGGGTATTCACTCGACCAAGTCATCCGACTGATCTCTTTAATTCTTCTTTCCCACTTTCAAAGGTATGATAACTTAAATTAGACATAAAGAATCAACGTCTGAAAGCATAAGATCACCTTTTCGTGTGTTAAAATTTCTGATCGCAAATGGGCGATTGCCAATATAATTATCAAATACCAAATTGCAAAATAATGCAAGGACCTAAAACCATAAACAACAAGTGAAATTAAAGAAAGAAAAATAAGAAAAAAGTTTTCTGCTTCGGCCGGGACTCGAACTCGAAATTTTTGACATTTTTCTAGTTAGTCTAGGCGCTGGCTCCTGTCACGTGAGACCTAATATGTGAGCTCAGTTTGACGACGGGGCTTTGTTAAGCACCCATAGGAGTATAAAAAAACTTTAGTCACGTGGTCGAACTCATGGTTGTTTGGCCACCATCTTTGAAAATGGCCGCCAAATTGAAAGATTTTTTGTTTAAGCGTATCTCCCTACCCAGTGGTCCGATTTTAATTTCTTAAAGCCTGTTTAACTCCTTTTTTAAAGACAAACAAATTTTGTCATTACATATTTTTTGATAAATTAAGTCGTTTTTGAGATATACCAAGATTATTAGTATTTCTGCTCGCAAAAGAATTACAATAATACCCATGCTCATTTTATTGTAGCTACAATATTATTGACATTTGTTTTTTTTTTGTTACATAGAAAGCTTGAAACATTTCACAGAAGAGGATACTGACTTTATGTTTTTAAAATTCGATGGATGGTGCCCCTAAAGACTGCCTTAAAGAGGGTGGTTTCTAAAACTGTTCTCAAGATTATAGAATAAATGAATTTACAGCGAAACGATGCATTCTAGGGGAAAACCATAAAATTAATTTTTGTAGTACTTTTAATTCCGCTCCTTTTGATGTATCACTTAGCATCCTAGCTTTGATAGTTAGCTGGAAAAGCCAGCTAATTAGGTCACACGTGACAGGAACCAGCGCCTAGGCTAACTAGAAAAATGGCAAAAATTGATAAAATTTCGAGAAGAGGATCAGCTAGGATTTATATGAATATGGCTCTGAACTCAGGAAAGAGTCCATATTCAAAATATGCAATTAGTTTTTGGAACCATTTTTATGTAACCTATACTTCATTCAGGCACACTGTGATGATCTGAATGAATGAATGAATGAATGAATGAAGTGCTTTATTGTCCAAAAACTAACACAATGATCAGTTCTTATTGACAAAGCTTACTTATTTAAAAAACTTGTTATAACTAACTTAAAAATTTTGTTAAGACTGCAGCACATTTTAAAGTAATAAATTAATATATATACAGGGTGTCTCAAATTGGGCACTTTTAGGGGGTTTAAGGTACTTCTAGGGTAGACAGAGAAAAACTGAACACGCATTGCGAGGCTCAAATTTCAAGGGAAGACTTATAGTGGAAACCGCATTTTCAAATATCGTCTCGTCTTTGAGCTACGGGGGCTTTTTGAAAAGTCTGCATTTTGGAAGGGGTTCTATAACTTCGTTATTAGTGGAAATTTTGATTTAGAGTAAATTGCAATTTTATAGACTATGTCACGAGGAATTCACCCGCTAAATTAAATTTTAACTGTCACTTTTAGTTTTTGAGATATGACATAAAGTTGCATTTTTTCTTATGGAATGGCATATATTTTAATTAATTTTCGAATTCGTCATTGAATTCTTTTCAAAATGATGTATCATATGTCATAGTTTTATTCAGCGGTTTCGAAGATAATTAAAGTTTTTTATTTTTGTCTAGTAGGCGTTGAATGACGTCATGCGCCATTGACGTGAAAACTTGCGGTCAAATCCTACTTCAATGCTCCTACTATTGTTTTGTTGTCTGATACTATGCAAATCAAGTTGGCCTTGCGTCTTGGCGTTTTGTCATTGTTTTCAATTGTTTAAACAATTTGACATTACGCTTTTATATGAAATTATTTTGCACAAAAGCGTTTTTAATTTTTTTTAAAAATATGTATCAATGTTAAAATGTTACTGGGAAAGTAATGATAATCGACAGGGCGCTGGAAACTTATATCTTCAAAGGTATCCCGAACGAAGACAACCGTATATGGATATATTTCCAAAGTTGTTCTTGTTCAGTATGGCTTTTTCAAAACGGCGGGGTAAAATATATGACGTTAGGAGGGACCGTGAGTTAGAGGAGATAGGCATTATTGGTGAGTTAGAACAAAATAATTCGCGATCATTGAGACAATTAGAAGCTGCCACAGGCATACCGAGAACTTCAATCCACCGAACACTTAAACGGAATAATTATAAGCTTTGAGGGCCGTCAGCTGAATTATAATTTTTCCAAACCAGGCTTACTATATTTTTGACTGTTTAAAATAATAAAAATACTGGAGTGCCTTGACCTGCCTCAGCAGGAAATCATAGCGCACTAGAAATAAGTGAAAAAGCTGAATATCTCCTAAACCGCTCAATCAAACTATGACATATAATACATCATTTTGAAAAGAATTCAATGGCGAATTCGAAAATTAATTAAAATATAGGCCATTCCATAAGAAAAAATGCAACTTTATGTCATATCTCAAAAACTAAAAGTGACAGTTAAAATTTAGTTTAGCGGGTGAATTCCTCGTGACATAGTCTTTAAAATTGCAATTTACTCTAAATCAAAATTTCCACTAATAACGAAGTTATAGACCCCCTTCCAAAATGCAGACTTTTCAAAAAGCCCCCGTAGCTCAAAGACGAGACGATGTTTCAAAATGCGGTTTTTACTATAAGTCTTCTCTTGAAATTTGAGCCTCGCAATGCGTGGTCAGTTTTTCTCTGTCTCCCCTGGAAGTACCTTAAACCCCCTAAAAGTGCCCAATTTGGGACACCCTGTACATATATGAGAAAAGTAAAGCTAAACCTACTAGAATTTTCAACAATTTAGACTTACACAACACAATATTTTAAAATACTTAAATTTTTTTTTATATATATGTATATACCAAAAATAAACTTAAAATTATGTATGTAGGTATACATTTTAGCTCACACATATACTATACTATAGTAGTGTGAGCTATGGTGATCCTAATTTTTTCGAGAAAAAAAAAGTTGCTCCGATTTCAAAAATTTTTATATATCTTTGCGTTTCAGATGATTTTGAAACTTTTTTATTGCGCCGTCTGTCTGTCTGTCTGTATGTCTGTCTGTCTGTCTGTATGTCTGTATGTCTGTCTGTAACGACAAACGCGCATAACTCAAAAACCGCTTGTCCGATTTCAATGAAATTTGGTACCTAGGCTGGGTCTTGGGTCGAGATGGTCCCATTTAAAAATGAACAAAATCCACCAAACACAAACCAAATAAAAGAGTGGGGATAGATTTCAAAAATTAGAGTTTATGTGAAAATATGGCGTGTGTGATATCAAACGAAAGGTAATTGAGTCCGGAGTTTAACAAAATACATTTTAGTTTTTATTTTTTTTTAAGGGTGGGGGTGGATTTCAAAAATTTGAGTTTAAGTCAAAACATGGCTTGTGTGGTATCAAACAAAAGGTAATTTAGTGTGGAGTTGAATAAAATATATTTCAGTTTTTAGTTATATTAGCTCACACGTACAATATAACTATAGTACCTAGTGTGAGCTTAGGGGCTCATATATTGGCAGAGTATTTTATAGAGCATAGAAAAAAGGAACACATCAACCTGTGTAATTGTATAAAATATAAAAAATTATTTAAGGTCTTTCAAAGAACTCGTCAATTCTATAGTATGCCTTCTGTACCAGGGTATTTTTTAATGTTTTTCTAAAATGTCCCAAATCATGTACACCCATCATGTAATATGATTATAAATTTTAATGCCATTGTAGATGAGTGAATTACGGACAAGTGCTGAATGAGGAATCGGGAGGGGAATTTCATGAGACTGACGTGTGGCATATGATTGCTGATGGGCTGGAAGAAAATCTTTTTTTGTGAATTAGACAAGCAGTCTCTAAAATGAATAAGGAAGGAAGAGTGAGAATTCCATTTTCAATGAAAAGGGGTCTACAGTAAGCTCTAGGATGCGAGTTAGATAAATTTCTAACTGCTCTTTTCTGAAGAACGAAAACAGATTGGAAGAGAACATTGGAACAAGCTCCCCAGAAAGGAATAGCATATCTCAGATGTGACTCTACGAGAGAAAAGTAAACATTGCGTGCGACTTCTTTTCCTAGGTTTTCGTAAGTTACGCGAACTGAAAAGCATCCAGAAGCAAGCTTGTGAGGATAAAATTTAAGCTTTTCATCAATAAACAAACCCAGGAACTTAGAATTTATGACAGAGTGAATTGAATTGCTACCACTATTCAAGTTTGGCAGTGTGCAGTTAAATCCCATGAGATGAGTTTTGGACATGTTAAGGCAAAGGCGATTAGCATCACATTATTGTTTTATTTTTCTCAGATCCTCAGAAATATCTAAAATAAACTGAATGATCACGTCAATTCTTGAGAATAGAGGGCCGGAAATATTGGAACGAATCTCTAAAATAAAATGTCTAAACCTAAAGTTACTTACACTTTTGTATAATCTTATCTTTAGGTCCGATTCTTCTTCTGTAGACGCGTGTGACATAGGCGAAACAAATCGATTTTAACTTCGCGCCATACTCGTTTTTGTTAATGTGCTCAACCAACATGAGGTCATCGAACATGCATGGCTCGTTCTGTTGATTTGCTTTATCCGAAATATAACCTAAAAAAGCACAACAAATTGACCCAAATCTCACTATACAGAAATTGAACCACCGCTTATTAGAAAAAGAATATTCCAATATGTACTATGGGCACTAAAGCATCGTAAGACCGGTTATCCAGATACGGGGCAAGTTTTTTAAATATGTGTTTTGAGAAAAAAATCTAAACAATCGTCATAATCGGGCCAAATCGGGTTTTATATGCACATTTTGATCAGAACATCAGAATCTACATCATACTCGAATTTGATACAATTCGTGAAATTGTTATTTTCCCATAAGCAGTGTGCAATGTCCTGCACGCGAATACTACTACTATTTCGGTTTACCCCAATTGGTTGCCATTCTAGGACCTGTTTTGGTAATCTTTCGTCGTTCATCGGATATACATGACCGTACCATACCAGTTGTCTTTTAGTGATGTCATCCGTTATTCTTCCCTCGATTCCCATTCTTTATTTTATGGTCTCATTTCTTATATGGTCTGTTCCAGATATTCTCACTGATTTTCTTATTGCATCCGTTTTGACACTTTCCATTTTTGTTTTTTATTTTTATGTTACCCGACAAGTCTATTCCATATAACAGTACGCGTTTTACCATTGTTTCATATGTTTTCTTTTATTTGCATTCGATCTTTTCATTGATCGATATTGTATAGCAGTATTTTTGCCTGCTTTTGGTTTTTTGTTTCTCTCGTATCTCGGTAGATGGCGCCTTTTGCTATAGTTCGCTCACTAATTACATTTAATTAGAGACAAAACCGTCTGATTAACTTCGCAAGATTTGTCACATTGACCAGCAGTGTTCTGAGGAGTCCCATAAGGACGAAACGGTTAACTGTCAACACTTATTAGGTGTCCATTAGATCTTGGACCCCCGTGAGGTTAAGCTTTCAGGCTACCCACGGAAAAATATAAGGGAAACAAAAAACTCCTTTTTGCCCGATTAGCCACGAAACTTGTTTGATTTTTAAATTCACGGGTACGAAATTCCACGTTTGTTAGTATTATTTGGCTTAAAAATTCCGTTGATTGACGCTCACTGTCTTGAAGACGGGTAAAAATGCAATCTGTGTTGATCCGGCCTGAAAGACAAAGAGCTGTCGTAGGTCACGGACTATAGTTGTTTTCTTTTATTTGCATTCGATCTTTTCATTGATCGATATTGTATAGCAGTGTTTTTGCCTGCTTTTGGTTTTTTGTTTCTCTCGTATCTCGGTAGATGGCGCCTCTTGCTATAGTTCGCTCACTAATTACATTTAATTAAAACCGTCTGATTAACTTCGCAAGATTTGTCACATTGACCAGCAGTGTTCTGAGGAGTCCCATAAGGACGAAACGGTTAACTGTCAACACTTATTAGGTGTCCATTAGATCTTGGACCCCCGTGAGGTTAAGCTTTCAGGCTACCCACGGAAAAATATAAGGGAAACAAAAAACTCCTTTTTGCCCGATTAGCCACGAAACTTGTTTGAGTTATAAAATCGGTTCAATACTCACGGAACTATGTGTGTTTATGTTTATAGTGTTTGCAATTCCTCTTAGACTTCAGCAGTTTCAGATATTGAATTAAAGTAAACCCTATAATTAATGGTAACATTGCAGTTACTTTTTAGTGTACCCCTCATTACCGTAATGTTGCCTTAAGACTATAAGGTCACTGACACCTTTAAATTGTTTAATGAAAAGTGCTCGAGTGATACGTTGTTTAAAAGGTATTTTTATTCCCAATTTAATACTGTTAATTTTAAGAAAAAATGTTTTATACTTACCGAGTTATTAATTATTCTCGATTATAGTCCACACAACTCCATTTAGTTTTGAGCAGCTTAAGTTTAAATAAAAGACACAAAGGTTAGTTTTAGCGCCCTAATATAAATTAAACAATGACGAGAATTTAGTTACATAAGGGCCTTGGTACCTCAGTGAAAGAGCGTTTGCCTAGATAGCGAGAGGTCGCTGGTTCGATCCCAGCCTGAAGTAAATCTTTTTATTATCTTATTTTTCTTATTTTTCCTTGCCCTTATGCCACTAAATTCTCCTGGCTGCTTAAATAAAAAATATGTTTACCAATGATACTCTTGCCACTTTTTTACGTGTTTTTAACCACCGTTATATTAATTCAAGATTCATAAGGTCACTAACACATTTTTAAATTTAATTAATTATTATTTGGCGCGTAACTCGGTTCGGTTTTTTTTTTAAATAACTATTGAATAGGGAATAAAAATACATTTTAAACAAGTCACTTAAAGACTTTTCATTAAAAAATTTAAAGGGGTCAGTGACCTTATAGTCTTAAGGCAACATTACGGAAATGAGGGGTACACTAAAAAGTAACTGCAATGTTACCATTAATTATAGGTTTTACTTCAATTGAATATCTGAAACTGCTGAAGAATAAGAGGAGTTGCAAACACTATAAACATAAACACACATAACTCTGTGAGTATTGAACCGATTTTATGACTTTTTACTTTTTTAATTAGAGAATCAAAATACCTTTTAAACAGTGTATCACACGACCGCCCTTGTCATTTACGAATTTAAAGTTGTTAGTGACCTTATGGTCTTACGCTCACACAACGGGTCAAAGCAATACGTCAGAAAGTAGTAAAGTTGATACCATTTAACATGCTTTTTGTTGTTGATATCTAATTCCGTTCAAAAGTTAACAGGGGGGGGGGTCATTTTTACGTCCGCACTGTATATAACAGTTTATACTCGCCTGGTCTTGTTCTAGTTTCTCCCGTATCTCGGTAGATGACGCTTCTTGCGAGGGTTTTCTCACTATAGACGTAGGATGAGAGACAAAACGGTCTGACTAACTTCGCAAGGGTGTCACATTGATCAAGTAGTGTTTTGAGGAGTCTCATAAGGACGAAACAGTTAACTGTCAACACTTATTAGGTGCCCATTAGATCTTGGACCCCCGTGAGGTAAAGTTTTCGAGCTACCCACGGAAAAAACGAAAGCTTGTTTGATATTATTTTATATTTATTTTTATTTGTACGTCTTATAAATAAAGAAAATTTAATAAAAAAACTTACTTAAACAGTCCAGAGTTACTATACCATTATAGTAACGGCAATGTGTTATGTGTATCGCTGTAGGATTGATTTCACTAAAAATAGAAAAAAAAACATTAAGTAAATGTTGGTGTTCATGAATGAAATTTTAAATTTTTCGGCCCATTTTATTAATTTTCTTTTTTATAGTAACGGCAATGTGTTATGTGTACCGCTGTAGGATTGATTTCACTAAAAATAGAAAAAAAAACATTAAGTAATTGTTGGTGTTCATGAATGAAATTTGAAATTTTCCGGCCCATTTTATTAATTTTCGTTTTTGTTAAATTTGGCATTGAGCGCAATTTCCGCTCCCCTGAGAAGTGGGGGACATTCGCTTAGAATTCGTGCAGCTCAACGGCATGTGTGAGTGAGCTCCTGAAATTACAAGTTTCCCAGGGCGGACGCCGCAAGAAAAATGGTCTTCTTGATTGAGACAAACGAACAACAAACAAGGTAAATCTTCTGTGGCGCCTTTAAAGCTGTGACATTGCCTATTTAATTTTGATAGTTTTTTTGTGCCAAATTTCCAAAGTAACATTCATAGTTTTTTACCAGTCACATTTATAGTTTTACGTTTGCCCTCCTCATCTATTTGGTCCTTCGAACCGGATATTTTTCCGGTTCGTGGATATACAGTCATTTATTAATTTTATTCTTTAGCTTTTCAGAATTTGTGCGTTGTTTTTCGACCTATTTTATGCATAGGATCGAAACAATCTGCTTGTTTCATTTCTAAAAAAACCGACGAAAAATTGTTTTTCGGGTGTGTGAGCTGTTCACAGATTAGTTGTTATGACGTGTAAATCATTCGAAAAAAAAGAATCGAGGTTGTTAGGTTGTTTTTGGGCAGGCGGTGGCAACATCGCTTTGTTACCAGTCACCTGTCTTCTGTCTGTCAGTAGTGTCACTGAAACAGCTGGTGTTTTTAATTTTTATATTTTTCACGGGATTTTTCTGAGGACTGTATCGAACGGTATTTTGGGCCGGTCGAATATTCAAACGTGTGCTGTAGGGGTGTTGACACAAACTTGATTTCCTGTTGTGTGTATTTTTTTTTGTGTGAAAATAAATGGTGAAATTGTCGCATAAGTAACAATTTCAAATTTTGACAATAAATTATTGATGTGAAATGCCAACCTGCAGATACCAATCGTTCTTTATTTAGAACGAAATTTTCTAACAACTGTCAAAATATATCGATGACCTGTTGGTTAAACCATGTTTTTTCTTACCTAACTCTATATTTTTGATAACATTGCGCCCAGATTTCTCGCAGCAGCAACGGATTAAACGTATTTTCATATTCTCGCATATTTTCAAAAGTTTTAGGCACTTTTCTAGCCGCAGGGGTTAGTGGGGGATCGCCTTTGAACTAAAAACAAAAATAAAAGGTGTACGGGTTATTTTTACCCTCCTTACCTAGAGAGAGTATTGTTTTCGATAAAAAAAATACCTTGAGATAACACTGAAAATGGGGAATGGGACAATTAGCCGCGAACGATTCGCAGGCGCCAATTTTCCGCAGGCCGATTCGCCGCAGGGACAATTTGCCGCCGGCCGAGTCGCCGAGGGACAATTTTCCGCAAGAATTTTTGTTTAATTTTTATTTTATTGTTTTGTGTGTAGTAAACATATTTTTAAAAAATTATTAAATATAAAAAAAAACATTAGTTTTTTTATACATTAGTTTTTGAAAAAACTGCTTATTGGAAAAAAAAATAGTTTTTTTATAAATTAGTTTTTGAACAAACTCATTTTTAAAAAATTATTAATTTTTAAAAAAATTTGAAAATCCTTTTTTTTTTTAGAGGTCCACATTGCTGTTAACCTAACCAATTGGCCAATTTCGTTGACTAATTTAAAACATCTTTACAACAATTATATGAAGATATTTTGCGCTGAAAGCTAGAAGCGCAATGTTCTCAAAAACTGATGCCAGTAGCAACCCGTGCTGACGCCGGACGCAGTGTTGCCACTTGAGCGAGTTTATCGTCTCCACAGTGCCTCGTGAAAAAATCATTGACCACACATACCTCACTATCGTCGCTTAACCATTTCGATTCCCAAGACAATATCAATTTCATGATATCATTGATATCGATCTTACGTATGTCTGGTAGTACGGGCGCAACTTTTTGTTCCTGTATTTGGTTGTTACTAGCACCGTCCATTAACGACTGATCATAATTCTGCGAGTACATTATATCTGAAAAACAAGATAATTAGTCTGAATCTTTAACATTAATTTTTTCTTTAACACCAGTATTTACTAAAGGGTCTACAGTGCTAAATGCTACAATCCTAGGGTTAAAAGTCTACATTTTGGTTGAAGGTTTAACTTATATTTTCCATGAATGCAATAGTTTTTAATATTTATATAATTGAATGTTAATAAATACCTTGCGATATGGGTAATCTTTTTTCGTTGTAACAAAGACATTATTTCCACACAAAGGTTATAAATAAATAAAAAGAATAAAATATTTTGGTTTAAAAATGGTAGCCATATTTAAACCTTCAAACGTCACTAGGAAATTTCGAATAAAAACGGTGTAAGTCAGTGTCAGCTGTCCGCGATATTTTACATGTTAATTTTTTAGACAAGTTAGCAACGATTAAACCGATGGTCGATTGTTTTGGTGAATGTGTAATTGAAAAGGGATTCTAATATATCTTGTGCTTTTTACAGTATTTAAATATTGATACGTATTTAATAAGGTAATGCATCTACAGATATAGTTTTAAGTTATTTATGTATTATTTAGCTTTGAATATTTTTGTACATAAGTCAATCATGGATTATTTCTATTGTTTTTAGAACTTTAAACCACCCCTCAGGGGTGGTACTACAATTTGAGACTATTTTAACGGGAATCCTACGACTGCACGGACTAAATTTCCAAAAAATGACATTTCGTTACAAAATTTTTATGTGGTTTTTCTTTATTTCTAAAGTTAATTTGAATTTATATGAGATGAAACTCACTGAGAAATGCTTACAATAATATTGCACATTAGGGTGAACCAAATCTTTGCAGTTATTGGACCTGTGAGTATTAAAAAAATACACTTAAACCGGTCGGTATCAAGTCTATAGACTTGATACATAAACCCGGTCTACAATGCTGTCTTAAGGTCTTAGTAAATACTGGTGTTAGTGTTTTACGTTGATTGCAAAAACTATGGGGTGGTCCAAAAAAAAGGCACAATATTTATTATAATTTGTTGCAACCTGTCCGATTTCAAAGACTTTTGGTTTAGTGGAAAGCTGTTAAAATGAAATGTTCAAGCGCAAATGCCACGATATAAATACACACGTAGGAGGTAGGCAGAGGTCTGAAGTACGGAAATTCATTTCTACAGTAAAAAATCCAACAAAAGAAAAAGTAAGCATACAGATCATCAAACCAGAACAATGGACAGAACACTATAAGGGACTGTTGCAGGAGACGAGACCCGAATATCTGGCAGCCTCTCCGAGGAGAGACATAGAAGTACATGGAGAGGAAGTAATCATCGAAAAAGAAATGATAAAGAATAGTATTAAAAAGCTTAAATACGGAAAAGCTAGCGGACCTGGGGGAATATATGCTGAAATGCTCAAATATGCATTCATATCCTCAATACATAAAAAAGGAAACAAGCTGGATTGCAACAATAACCTATTTGACAAATTTTAGAAAAGAGTTTAGAATGATACATAGTATATTTTATCATGGAACACATTTAAAATGAAGTTTTCTAATTTCCGATTTGAATTTGCCGCTAAAACGCTCATTTCTAGCATGGCGTTGCAATGACGTCACAGCGCAGTAAACTCGCGGACAGATACACGGCACTCAAGTGTTTAAATGTTTTTGGTCTGTGTTTTTACTGTTTTTCGGCTTTGGAGAATCTGTTTTCCATTGAAAATGTTTTTTATAAGCAAAACACAAAATAAAATCTAATTTAGGACTTTAAACCAAAGCAAACATTACCTTCCATAAGAAAATAACACAGACAATAGGTTCGTTCGAGGCGTTTACTGTTTTGTGACGTCACTCGCAGCTGATTGTTAGACCGCCTGTTTTGAATCACGTGGCTAATTGTTTTAATTCAATGAATTTATTTAATTAAAAGAACTATAAATTTAAGAAAAAATTAAACAAAAAAGTTTGTTTTTAGCATTCCCAAGACCAAAAGAGATATCTCAAAATAAATATATATTTATTTTTTACTACTTTCAAACACCCTATTAAACAACAAAAATAAAATATATTGTTTTTAATACCTCCAAGGTATCGTATTGTTACAAATTTAAGTTATTTAAATTTTATAGTTAGAATTTATTTAGGTCTAGTGTAGTATTAGGTTGATTTATCTTAAGGTTGTATTCTTAGTCTAGGTTTTAGTTGCGTTATCTATGACAAACTGGTGCGCGAACGGTCCGCGTTCTAGAAAAGGGTGCTATAATCCTGAATCGAACAAGGATGGAAAATTCTCGAATAGTAGGCAGACCCTATATATAGGGCCGGACGTCGTGCATCGGGCAGTCAAAGATAACCAATGGTAGTGATCGCTAGAGGTTAACGCGAAGTTAATAGGCGGATTAAAGTAGTGAATTATTAGCAAATTATTAGTAAGTTTAAGTGCGTGTTTTTGTACATAATTTGTGGCAATAAATTGACGTATTGTTTGTGACATTTGCGAGTTTTAATTGTTGTGGAGAACCCGTAACAGTATCTTTCCTGCATGCCATTATGAACAATCCCAATATTGTGCACGTTAATATATGGGATATTAGCCACTAAAAATACATCAATAATACTCCAGGCAGCGAAGACTTTTAAAGTGAACAAAAGTATTTAAAGAACCCTTTCACTTACCTTCATTTTCATATTGCAAAAGGAATTCGTGAGGGCTCATAATATTAGGTTTGATTTGTGCTGTAGCAGGTTTGCATGGCGTATTCGGTCTGTAAAAATGTACATTTGTTAGGATCTATTTGATTATTTTTGATGAATATATTTGATAATATTAACTATATACAGTGTCTCACATAATGTTCGCGACATATGGGAAAAAAATTTATTTGTAAGTTATGGAAAAAAAATATATACGATCAATCCTGCTTGTGAATAACCTAGAAAGAATTTTGACATGAGTCACGAGATCACTGTCATGACAGCAAATTCACAAAATTATTCATGAAAACGCAAAAAGTGAGGTTAGATGGCAAAATATCGAAAAAAGTTATTTCAAAAAAGTGTTTAGAATGTCATTTTAGGGTCTTCTATGAAATTTGGAGCAATAATAATAAAAAATAAGAAATACCCATTGAGTTGTATAAGGCCCTGAAAGGGCCTTAGAGACCGAAAGACAAGGCATTTTTTGTTGACCCTATCTAATTTGGTTTTAATGTGCAGGTATTTCTTATACAATAAAAAAATAGAAAGAACCTATTGAAATTGTGAAATGGAGAAAGATAGATTCTTTCATGCTAATAACACCCCAGATAATATATGGGTACTTTTATCTCTTTCACACTGTCAGCATAACTGCGAAAGAAAAGCAGCTGGCTAATTTTGAGTAATTCAACCTGCTTGTCGTTTTATACAGGGAAAACTGGTGTTCTGTGACAAGCAATGTTGTCTAACTACGGAAGGGAATGTTTTTGAGTTTCGTGCGCGAATTTTGAAAAAAGAAATCTTACAAACGTTTAAAAACAAGTTTAGAAGGAACCATTTGAGTTCAACCATGGTGCGAAATTGTTTTTTTGTGCAAAAGAAGAAGAAAGTCGATGAGAAAACAACATTTCATGAGTAAGTCGCCTTGACGGATAGTTTTTCGTAAAAAACGTAATAGTTCAGTAGCGTCACGATAGATGTCACTTTCCCAGACTCGTAAAATATATTTTTACCTTCCTAGCCCGCGCAGCAATGGCTAGAGAAGGTATTGTTTTCGACAAAAAATTTTTTTTGGGATAACGCCGAAAATGTGTCATTTGGGCGTATTTTGACCTATCCTAGCAATATCGTCATGATGTCTGTCTGTGTGTGTGTGTGTGTATTTTTTTGTCCGACACGATGGCTTCTAAACCGCTGAACCGATTTTCATAAAATGTTCAGGTAAAATAATGTTCGATACTCTAACGAGCTGCTTAGATTTTGGTAAAAATCCATTAATGCTAATGACCGTTTTTTGACAATTAAATTTTTTTTAAAATGTTAACTTTTTAACGAAGAATCGTATCAATATGCTGTTTTCGGAATATCGTGGACCACATTTTGCTCAATAATTTGTGTTATAACCAAAAACTTCGTAGGAGCTTTAGTTTCGAAGATATTGACAAAAAACTGTTAAATTGACAAAAATGACGGATTTCTTTATTTTTAAACCGATTTGTCTCAAACTCAGTTTTATCCTTAAACTTAAAGAAATTAGAATGGCGGAACCAAAATGGTGGACTTCTTATTTATGCATCGATATGTATCAATTATGAAACTTGGCGGTGTTTCAAGTCGCTGAATATGATTTTTGACTCAAATTCATAAAAAATTCAAAATGGCGGATCCAAAATGGCGGATTCCTTTTTTTAACTTGTCTCAAATTTAAAAGTTTGCAGTGTTTGGCGTTTATTAGTTTTATCCCCCAAACTTAAAAAAAAATTAAAATGGCGGATATATATATATATATATATATATATATATATATATATATATATATGTTATATGAAAATATCCTGCCTACACTTAGAAGAAACCAGAACCTTCTATGAAACCCGAGAACCTTCCAGATAAGAAGCTTATTCTGCTGACTTGCGTTTCCCATGAAATAAACAACACGTGCATTCAAGCCGAATCAACACTTTATTTCTCAGAACCTTTCAAGATAAGAAGACCATTCTGCTGACTTGCGTCTCTCACGGAATAAACAACACGTGCATTCCTGCCGAATTGCACTTTAGTTTAAGTCTAGAATATTAAGGAATTATTCCATTGCTTAATCAGCACATTTTCTTTATATAAACTCAAATCATTGTAATGTTAAGTCATTCTCTTTAGAATCGTTCTTAAGTACACGTTCAATTATAACGTTTAAGTCCTATATTGTATTTAATCAAAATAAAGTTTTTTAAAAAGTTAAAAGTAAACTTTAAAGTATAACATTTGGCGCAGTCGGTAGGATAGTTTAACACACGCGAAAACACGAGTATTCTAATTCGCGAGTGGTGAAGCTCCAGCTCTTTAAGCTATCAAGAATCTACAGCAACCAAGAAGTTACATAAGCAACCAAGTAGTTACATAGGCAACCAAGAAGCTAGACAGCAACGAACCAAGCGTCCTCGCAACCAACGGATACGGAAGGAACACCTAGTGAAGCCCCTGGTAGCCGAACACGTGGAGACAAATGGTCCAGCTAAAGCTTTTGTGAGTAAGACAATTGAATCATCACGTTTTATTTTTTTTTTCAAATAAGTTGATATTTTGAAAAATCTGTTCGATTTTCTAAGCCTGACTTTTACAATTTTGAATTTTAAGAAAATTTTTTTCAATTTAAAAGAAGTCAAAAATAAAATTGAGTTTTAAGAAACAAAATCTAAAAATTTAATTTAAGTTTTAAAATACGAGAAATTAAAAACCATCAAAATGACTGAACCTCGTAATAACCAACCAGCAAACGTACCAGCAAACCAACCTATAGTTGAGGTTGAACCTTATCGTTTATCGGAAATTTTCTCAATAATCCCTGAATACGATGGTGATCAAATATTTTTAGGAACTTTTATCAATGCTTGCGATTGTGCTTATAACATGGCCGTCGGAGATCAACGCGATTTATTGGTCATACACATTAAAAATAAATTAAAAGGAAAAGCCGCACAATTGGTAAACTCTCGAAATCCTCTTTCTTGGATTCAAATTAAACAATTATTAACAACATATTATGGAGATACGCGAGACCTTTCTTCATTAATTCAAGATCTACAAAGACTCAAACAACAAACAAACGAATCACCTTTAATGTTTTTCAATAGATTACAAGTCATGAATTCAAAAATGCACGCTTGTATTCAAAAATCAAATTTAAATATGCTTCAAAAAGATGCACAAATCCAAATTATAGATTCTATGGCATTAAATACGCTTTTAACAGGATTAGAATCGCGCATAGGTCATATTGTCCGTGCTAGCAATCCTAAAGATTTACTTGAAGCACAAGTAAGAATAAGACGCGAACTACAACTTTCATATTTTGAAACACAAAAAACTCCAAACCGACCCAATGTTTCAAATAATCCCATACAAAATAGACAAAATAATTTTCAATCGCGAAGAACAGCTTCTCAACCACAAAAATGTTTTAAATGTAATCGTTTAGGTCATCACGGAAGTGAATGCCGTACTTTTGTACAGAGACCCCCGGTCTACACAAATCAAAATCAACAATTTAACCAAAATTTTCAAAGACCCAATTTTGCCCAAAATCAAAATCAACAATCTAACCAAAATTTTCAAAGACCCAATTTTGCCCAAAATCAACCAAGCACCTCTAGAAATTTTGTACCCCAAAACCAACAAAATAATTTTAGACCATCAGTAATTCAAAGAAATCCAAATTACAATTCCCCACAACATAGAGCACATGTAGTGAACTATTCTGATTAATATTTTAATAATTTTGACAACTACAATCCCTATGATCCCAATTTTGAAAATTTTAACAATTTTGACAATTACGACCCTTATGATCCAAATTTTGAAAATTTTCAGTATGAAAATCAGTTTCATTACGAAAATGAAATCTCACAAGAATTTTCGAATAATCTTGATGAACAATATTTAAATGACATAAGTCAATATAATTTTAATCAACCCAGAATATATCAAAATTTTGAAAATCAAAATCAAATTTTGCCACTAGAAACCCAAAATTTTCAAATTACTTCCAATCAAAACCATCCACCCCAATCGATTCAAGAAACAGATACCCAATTAGAACAAACTACTACGAAAATCCAACACATGTCAATCAATCAAATCTCAGAACAAACATTCGTGTAAATACCAATCTACATAACTTAAACTCAAAAAATCTTTTTTATATTAATGACGCAACAAATAAATTTAAACTTTTAATTGACACCGGCGCAGGAATTTCAGTATTTAAAGAAAAAACAGTCGAAAATTATAATAATCGATTTGCAGAAAATGTAATAGTACAAGGAATAACCGATGAAAAAATTCCAATCACTCAATCAGTTTTAATCCCTTTCGCTAAAGACAATCCACTAAAAGTCTATATTTGTAATTTAGACATAGAATTTGACGGAATATTAGGACTCGATTTTCTTGAACATTACCAGTGCGTAATTGACTTAAATTCGAAACAGCTATGCACCAATTTTAAAACAATACCTTTAATTCAAGTAACAGAAAAAACTTTTGAACAAAATTCCCAAATTAATCAAAATCAAATAAATAAAAAAACACTACAAATACCTAAACCAAGAGTAATTCAAAATCAAAACATACCACCAATACCTAAACCAAGATTAATTCAAAATCAAAAAACGCCACCAATACCAAAACCGCGAATAAATATAAATCAAAATAATTTTCAAAATCAAATATCTCTAGAACCGCGAACCGAACAAGTTTTCAAATTAAAATCTAATTTAAAAAACACAGATGCAATTTTAATTAGTCAAGAAATAGAAAAAGTAAGATTACCAAACGCCCTAGTCCACATTAACGAAAATGGTGAATTTTATACGTCAGTAATAAATCCCAATGCTATTCCTAAAACAATAAATTTTAACAACTTGTCTTTCGAACCCATACCAAGTGTTCACGATATTTTAAATTTTAATACCAATGAAGACGAACTCATTGACAGAATCGATCTTATTAAAAATCAATTAAGACTAGAACATCTAAATTACGAAGAAAAAGAACTAATTTCAAATCTTTGTTTTGAATTTTCTGATATTTTCTATATCGAAGGAGATCAATTAACCTTCACTAATGAAATCAAACATACAATTGAAACCAACAATGCTCATCCAATTTTTACTAAATCATATCGGTACCCTCAAATACACAAAGAGGAAGTAAAAACACAAATTAATAAAATGCTCGATCAAAAAATAATCCGACCATCAATTTCCCCGTGGTCATCACCTGTTTGGGTAGTCCCAAAAAAACTTGACGCCTCTAACAAACAAAAATGGAGAGTAGTAATCGATTATAGAAAACTGAATGAAGTAACAGTTGACGATAAATATCCACTTCCAAATATTTCAGATTTATTAGATCAGTTAGGTAAATGTCAATATTTTACAACACTTGATTTAGCATCCGGTTTTCACCAAATTGAAATTGATCAAAAAGATATTCAAAAAACAGCCTTTTCTGTCGAAAATGGACACTACGAATTTGTTCGTATGCCATTTGGTTTAAAAAATGCACCCTCCACATTTCAACGTGTGATGGATAATATTTTATTAGGCATTCTAAATGAACGTTGTTTAGTTTATATGGACGACATTATTGTTTATTCACCAACAATTCATGAACACATTTCACGTCTTTCCGAAGTTTTCCAAAGATTACGAAAATCAAATTTAAAAATTCAACCTGACAAATGCGAGTTTTTACGAAAAGAAGTAGCATACCTCGGACATTTAATTACCGAAAATGGAGTAAAACCAAACCCTGATAAAGTAAAATGTATTCAAAACTTTCCAGAATTAAAAAATCCTCGTGACGTAAAATCATTTCTCGGACTTGCCGGATATTATCGAAGATTCATACCGAACTTCGCGAAAATCTCAAAACCCTTAACAAAACTTCTTCAAAAAGATACAAAATTTATTTTTTCTAAAGAATGTCAAGAAGCTTTTGAAACACTCAAAAATGCATTAATTTCTGATCCAATATTAATTTATCCAAATTTTGAAGAACCCTTCATTTTAACTACAGACGCGAGCGCATTTGCGATAGGAGCCGTACTTTCACAAGGTCCAATTGGTAAAGACCTTCCGATAGCTTTTGCATCGAGAACCCTTTGTAGTGCAGAAACTAAATACTCCACTATTGAAAGAGAACTATTAGCAATAGTATGGTCCGTAAAACACTTTCGACCTTACCTTTTTGGTAGAAAATTCACTATAGTCACCGATCACAGACCTCTAACCTGGCTACTTTCAATTAAAGACCCCGGTAGCAGATTAGCACGTTGGCGATTAAAATTAGAAGAATATAGTTTTAAAATCATTCATAAACCCGGTAAAATCAATAAAAATGCAGACGCTTTATCGCGAATAAAAATCAATCATTTCAAAGACTGTATAGACTTTAAATCAAACATTAAAATTTTTGCAAACAACGAAAATAACGATCAAGAACCAATTTTTAACGAAGAAGATGATCAAAAAATAACAGATGAATTTAACAGATTTGTTGAACTTTACAAGACGCGATCCCTAATTGATTATTCTAAAATCGAAACCTCGAATGATCAATTATTAGATAAATCAAATAAATTAATAGTAACCTTTTTCCGACAAAATAAAATGGAAGATTTACATTTCAAAATCATTGACGATATTTTTGAAGAAGAGTTCCACCTTGAAGAATTAAAAATTAATATTGTTTCTAGCAAAACAGTTAAAGATCGTAAATATTTTATTATAGCTCTACCATTCGATAATGATGATTGTGCACAACATTTATTTTATTGCCTTTTTAAAGACCAAAATAAATTTGAAATTAACAAAACATACTGCATCGAAAACAATCTAGATTTACCAACTTTAGAGATGCTATCTTACATTTTTTCTGATAAAGACATAAAATTAAAAATTTGCCAAAATATAATAACAACCCCCGACGAAGATGAAATCCCAATAATTTTAGAAAATTATCACTTAGGAAAAAGCAACCTACACCGTGGAATAAATGAAACAGTTAGACGCATTAGAGAAAAATATAATTGGCGTGGTTTAACAAAAAATGTAGAAGATTTCATAAAAAAATGTGAAACTTGTCAAAAAGTAAAAATTATTCGTAAAAATCTAAGCAGACCCTTCGTTGTAACAGAAACACCGCGTACCCCTTTTGAACGAATCAATATCGATATTTTCGAATACCCCACTAGAAATTACGCGTTAACGGTACGGGATGAATTAACAAAATTTACACAAGCTTACGCAATGAGTGATAAAAAAGCAAGTACAGTAGTTAGTACTATTTTACTATTTTTCCAACATTTCGGTGTACCCTTACGAATACATTGCGATTATGGCAAAGAATTTGATAATGCCCTTTTAAAAGATTTATGTACCCTATACGATGTTAAGTTAACATTTTCTAGCGTAGCACATCCACAGTCAAACGGTTCACTAGAACGATTTCACGCAACCCTTTGCGAAATGATTAGAATCAATAAACAAGAAAACCCTGAAGATCATTGTTTTAGCGTTCTTCCATACGCAGTAATTTGCTATAATAATACAAAAAACAAAACACACGGATTTACCCCTTACGAACTCGTTTTCGGACATACATCAAGTAGACCCCCCGAAAAACTTTATAATCAAGAACAATTGATATCTAAATATGTACGCGATTTAAATAATAGAATGGACTATTTTTACAAATTAGCTAGAAATAGAACTGATCAATCGAAACAAAAATCGAAAGAACGATTCGACGAACGAAAGAATCTCCCTGAATTTAATGTAGGAGACAAAGTTTGGCTTAAAGAATCACAAATCAAATCCAAATCAGAAAACTTATTTAATGGTCCTTTTGAAATTTTAGAAATACATCGTAATTCTGCAACACTTAAAAACCCACAAACAAATCAATTAACCAAAGTTAATTTTGATAGGTTAAAACCGTGCTTTGAATAAAATAAAAATCTTTTATTTTAGATTAATGGGAATAATCTCAATCGTTTCCAGTCAATATTCAATATTACCAATAAATAATACACTAGGACTATTTTATCATGAAGAATCCCTTATCAGAATTTCTAATAATGAATGGACACTTGTTGTTTACAAAGATCTTTTACCCTTTAAGAAAGCAATTGAGCATAACGACAAAATTTTAGATACCTTTATGGATCATTTTTCAATCAATAATAATCAAATTGCAAATTTCAAATCGCAAATTAAAACGCATGTTAGCCTTTTAAAACAAATTTCTAATTACGTTAATATTAAATACGAAGAACTTATCTCGGATACAAAAGAAAAATCATATAGGCAAAAACGTGGAATATTTAATGGCATCGGAACTATTTGGAAATCTATTACAGGAAATTTAGATGCATCAGACGGAGAATACTTTAATGATTGTATTAATAAAGTATCGACTGATGAGAAAAATATTGAAAGATTATTGCAAAAACAAATTTCAGTAACAACCTCTGTTATTAAAAGTTTTAATACGACTTTACAAAAATTACAAATTGATGAAGAAACGTTTAATCATGATATTAAATTAATTCAATATTTAGTCACTTCGATTTCTGATAAAGCTGCCTATGCAGAAGCACAAATAAAAGCATTAGATTTATGCGAATCGCTTATGGAAAGTTACACCTTTATTAAAGATTCATTAAATGACGCGTTAAACGCAGTAACTTTTGCACGTTTAAAAATATTGCATGGTTCAATAATAAAACCATCGGATTTGGTAGATTCATTGAAAAAGATTTCTCATTCATTACAAAAAAATAATTTGCCTTTACCAATATCAATCTCAACGGTAGCCCAATACATTAATTTAATTGAACTTAGTGCTTTTCAAACTGAATCAAAAATAGTATTTGTTCTTAAAATACCTCTTATAGACCCTTCGACTTATACTTTATACAGACTTTACCCAATACCAATATTAGATAATCGAACAGGTCTTCACCATACTATATCAACAATTAATAAATTTATTGCGCGTGACGATGATTCAATGTTTTTCGTCACCTTCCACCACGTGGACCACTGCAAGATCATCGAAAGAAGAACGAAGCTCTGTTCCAAAGTACTTCCGTATCCCATCGACAGTGATGCTATTTGTGAAGCTCAACTATTGAAGCAACAAACTCAGCTGCCGAAAACATGTCAAACAACCATTTTCTATGCACAAGGCTACAATGTTCAACCACTTGAAGAAAATCAATGGCTAGTTACTATGTCAGAACCAGTACCTACCAATATCAAATGCAAGAATCAAGAAATCATTACGAAATTAATTGAAACCAATAGTATAGTTCGTTTCAAATCAACATGCAATGCTTTTATTGGAAGTACGAGGATTCATTCTGAAACCATACTTCAAGAAAGTACCTTCGAAGAAATAAATTCACCAATAATCAATATTCCATATACTTGTTGTAAAGATATGCCTGCAATCCCCAAAATTCAAGGTCTAAAACCATTAAAGTTAAGCAAAATAAACGTCGAAGATCTGAATATTGCACAACATAATCTTAACCAATATTCAGAAGAATTAGATAAAATGATCAATCAACCATTCATTCAAAAACACATTGATTGGTTTACTATCATTACAATAACATTGATAGTACTACTAGTAATTCTTTACATTATTAACAAATGTCGAAGACGCCGAAGAACAAGAAATGTTAATAATACCAATAACGATAATGATAATGGTAATGACTTTCCACCATTTCCAAAACCTAATCTACAAAGAATTAGGAATTTATCGAATATCTTACCAAGAAGAAGACCAAGCATACACATCGAAGATCAAATCGAAGAAGAAATCGAACCCAATGCAAAATTAATGATCAATCAATCATCTTAATAAAAGTTGCCGTATAACGCCAACTTTTTCAAAAAGAGGGGAGCTGTTATATGAAAATATCCTGCCTACACTTAGAAGAAACCAGAACCTTCTATGAAACCCGAGAACCTTCCAGATAAGAAGCTTATTCTGCTGACTTGCGTTTCCCATGAAATAAACAACACGTGCATTCAAGCCGAATCAACACTTTATTTCTCAGAACCTTTCAAGATAAGAAGACCATTCTGCTGACTTGCGTCTCTCACGGAATAAACAACACGTGCATTCCTGCCGAATTGCACTTTAGTTTAAGTCTAGAATATTAAGGAATTATTCCATTGCTTAATCAGCACATTTTCTTTATATAAACTCAAATCATTGTAATGTTAAGTCATTCTCTTTAGAATCGTTCTTAAGTACACGTTCAATTATAACGTTTAAGTCCTATATTGTATTTAATCAAAATAAAGTTTTTTAAAAAGTTAAAAGTAAACTTTAAAGTATAACATATATATTATAGTCTCTGCTACAGATTCCATGTTTAGATCCCGATAAAGGTTCACTATTTCTAACGTACCAAGGTGCATTTACAATGTTTCTTAATACTTTATTTTGAAATCTCTGTATAACTAAAATGTTACTGTCTTTAGCATAACCCCATAGTTGAATACCATATGTCCATACCAGTTTCAGTATTTGTCTATAAAGCAGTAACTTATTATGAATTGGTAAATTGGACTTCCTTCCAATTAGCCAGTTCATTTTTCTATACCTTATCTCAAGTTCTTTTTTTTTTCTTAACATGTGCTTTTCAGCGCAATTTGGCATCAAGTGTCATTCCGAGATATTTTGCCTGATTTAAATTTGGTACGGGAATGTTGTTAATTGTTATTTGTATGTGATTTATATTTTTGTTTGTAAAATCAACATGAATTGATTTGGTTTCATTTAATTTTCTATGCATTTTTCAATAGATTTTTCTACCGTCAATAAACCAGTATCATCGGCAAATGTTGCTAAGTGACAATTTTCTGGCTTTGGGATATCGCAAGTGAATAATAAGTATAGATAAGGGCCTAGTACGCTACCCTGGGGCACGCCTGCTTGAATTTCTCTTAAATTTGAGTATGTGATTCTTCCTGATGTACTCTGAAATGTCTATCGGATATGTATGATTCTAAAATATGCGAATATTGTTTTGGCAGAAACCGTTTTAGTTTAAGATTAAAATCCTAGATAAAACATTTCTCTCATTTACCTTTGCCTGAAATTATATTTTGGATGAATATCGAAGCTCTCGTTCAGTTCTGCTAGAGGGGTCGTAAACGTCTCGACCAAACCGATTTTGCTAGTCGAAGGACTGAAAGAAAATGAAAATAAAAAAATCAGTGAACAAAAAAATCGTAAAATGTACGCTACTGACGCAAACAATTTTCAAGAATATGTGGATTTTAATGAATATTTATATTTCAATGTAATGAACCAAAATTCCTTCATTAGGCCATAGATGTAGAATTAAAGCTAATGGGACTGCTTCCTGTGCTTAACGTGTGTAAGAGAGAAGTAAAAGAGATAAAAATATACATACATCGTCAAAAGTCTTGGCCCCCCTAGGTATTTGGAAAAATAAAGATAGTTAAATTTTCAAATGTGCTGCAGAATATTCTTTAATTCAATACTAAAATATATGATGCAGAACCTTTCTTATTTCATTTCCATATAATGCAGTATTAAAAAATATCAAAAAGTGATCAGAAATTCTTTAAAAAATAAACTTAAAGAAAAAAACGGTAAAGGCTTAATTAAACATAACTCAGCTTAATTAAACATAACTCAGTAATTAAACATAACTCAGTATGGGCATCCCTCGAATCAAGTTATCAACAAAATCTACCGGTAAGTTGTTCCACTCTTCTTGAAAAGCTGCAGTCAATTTTTGAAGTGTTGCAGGGGGGTTCAGTCGATTGGATATTCTTCTAGCAAGTCCATCCCACACGTGTTCAATGGGATTCATGTCGGGAGAGTTCGCTGGCCAGTTCATTCTTTGGATATTTCCCTCCCGCAACATGTTTTCCACCCTTTGCGTGCGATGTGGTCTCCAAATTCATTTCGCAAGGGCTGAATGATTGGTTCGATAATGTTTTCTGCGTATATGGTGCCTGTCATTGTTGGCTGAATGAGACGACGACCAAAAATAATGCCGCCCCAAAACATTACCGTGCCGCCCTGGTAGGGAACAACTTCTCGGGCAAAAGCCAATCGTTCTGCTCTTCCTGGACCTCTCCAGACCCTTTGCCGTCGACTGTCACTCTGTAGGTCAAATCGCGACTCGTCCGAAAAAAGAACGTTGCGCCATTGAGGCAAAAGCCAATTTCTGTGTTCCTGGGCCCATTGACGACGGGCAGCTCTATGATGAGATGAGAGCTTTGGCACTCTCAAAGGTCTTCTAGACCTTAAATTTGAAGAATGTGTCTTCTTCTTAGGGTGCTTGTCAAAACAACTCTCTGGTACGTACGCAAAAAATGACTTCGGAGGGCTGTTGACGTTATTGTTCGGTTTCTCCGTGTAAAATTAACCATATAATGATCTTCCCTCTCTGATGTTACTCTGGGTCTTCCACTAAGTGATCTTCGCGCAACGCTCCCAGTTTCCAGAAAAAGAAGGACAATGCGTCTCACTGAAGACCGTGGGATATTCAAACGACGCGCAATAAGATGGTTTGATAAACCCTCTTGATGTAAAGCCACTATTCTTGCTCGGTTGAACGGAGACATTAAGTGACCTGGCATTTTTCTCGAAATTTAATTGAAAATGCACTTGTCGTATCCGTCTTACAACTGACCTTATTAAGAATAATCTGCATAGTTCCCAAATAGGGCAGTTTTTTTCTCCGATAATGTTTTTATATTTGCGATAAGATATCAAGGAATTTATCAACAAAAAAATTGCCAGCGTACCTGAAACAATTTACAGGATGATCAGGGGGGCCAAGACTTTTGACGATGTGTGTATTTTGGGTAGTGTCTTGAAATATTTTTCGCTGTTTTAGACCAGTATTCGGGTTGGTAGTGGGAAAGTCGATAATACATCGTGACCTCTCATCTTCAAAGTTTTTCGTCATTTCGTCGTGTGCAGCGAAACAGGTGAGAAGTGAATATTTGTTTTTCACGCAAATTCTAGTTCAAGTCATGCCGCGTATTACATTTAGCGTTCAGGAAAAAGTACATATGGTTCAATGGTATTTCGGGGGAAATAGCTGTCAAGATTTGGCAAATTTATTTGATGTCACGTTTGAGGAAAGGGATATTCCAAGCTGTAGCACAGTACAAAAAATAGTGGCCCTTTTCCAACGAACAGGATGTGCAGGGCTCTCAGCAGATAAACAGCAAAATAATATGAAACATATGGACTTTTTTAATAAAATTATGAAAAATATGAAATTAAGAAAACAAAATATGAAGGAAATATGAATAAAAAATCAAGTTTTTTTGGGTCCTCTACCAAATGGCGTGTTATGTCAAACCCAACTTTTTTTTAGGAAAACTCATTTACTGAGCAAAAATATATCTATAGCCGAGAGGTAAAGGATGGTTTGTCCATAAAACAAAAAGTCGAGTAATCTGTGAAATAAGATTACTTCTTAGCTCAGTTTTAATTTCGTACACCTCACACAATCATTTTAAATCAAAAATTACAAACATTTTCAAGTTGAATTAGGCCTGGATGGGGGATGGCCAAACAAAAACAAGGCACATTTTTTAAAGCATATTTTACAAAAAGGTATAAGGCGTTTCCGTATTTTTAAACCAAGGTCTACTGCAATTATTCAAAGAACTAGAAAAAAATTAAAATGCAAAAGTTGTAGGCTTTATCCCATACCATTAAAAAAAGTTATAAAAAAACCCAAACATTGTAAATCTCTTACCGAGCATGCTACAAATTAATATATTAATGCTTTAACTTTAAAAAAATAGATATCTATTTTCTTTCTAAACTCAAAAATATATGATAAACTGCCATTTGGTAAAGCCACTGTTGAAATATTAGCATCTACAATTTCTAGCGGTTTGGACCTACACTACATTTCTTGAGAATAGGTACCTTAGTTTCTATCTCTTGAAATAAGTGCAGTAGACCTTTGTGGAAATATACCAAAACACCCTGTACATCTAGTAACACAGAAAACTTAAGTATACTCGATGATATACTTGGTATACTTTATACCTATTCCGAACTCAAACATTTAAAAAACTCAACATTACAAAGTAAAAGAATAAAATTCATGAAAAAGCCCTGCTAATTAGACTTTTTCAGAACTAACCACGGATGACCAAAACAACTAATTAACATAAAAAATGCAACAAACATAAGAATAAGAAAACAAAAGGTAAAAAAGCCCTACTTTATTCACACTTTCTCATAGGCAACAAACTAATAATAAACTAAAAGGAACTCAAAATTCAAGACTAGGAAAAATACTGAAAATTTCCACACTTATTCTATGAAATATGAAAAATATAAAGGTTTTTCTAAAAATATGAAGTTTTATGACGTCTGAAAAAAAATATGAACATTTTCATAAAATATTAAGGTGCTGAGAGCCCTGGATGTGTCAATTTTTGCCACAAATACATTGGTAGAGAGGCACTTCCTGTTCGTGAAATGGGAGACGAAAGGGAAAGGCGCAAAACTATGATTTGTGCCGCAGCAGAAGCTTTGCCTCCTGAGGATATAGAAAACATATTTTAAAAACTATAAAAACAACTTTTTATATATTTTATCATAATTGGTATTTTACATAAAAAGAAACTTGTTTTGTTGGTAATTATTACTTTTAAAGTAAGTGTCAACAAGTTTTTGAATAACTTGATGAATATCAACAAAACGCAAAGCTAATGCAAAACCTTGGTTCAACAGCCCGTGTCAAACGGCTGTACAGAAAAAACACAGAGCATATAACCTTTGGAAACGACAATAAACCGCTCAAAACCACACAGAATTTATAGAAGCCAGAAATAGTTGCAAAATTGCTCTTGACGCCGCCAAAGAAACATACAATCAAAGAATAAAAAACAGGTTGCTGAATTGTCCAAGTAGTTCTAGGTCCTTTTGGTCTCTTGCAAATGCTGTTGGATCAAACTTCACCAAGTCATCCATACCACCACTTACAGATAAAAATAATCACTTAGCCATAACATCAGAGGAAAAAGCCAATATGCTGGGCAAAATTTTTTCTCCAACTCAAACCTAACTGTGCCAAATGGAAAAACTCCACCGTTCATTGAAATGGTTTCCCACAGTATGCCAGAGGTACCCTTTTGTCATAGAGAAATACGAAAATCCCTTAACAAGTTGGATACAAACAAAGCAATGGGTCCAGATGGCATTCCCGCGATAGTACTTAAAAATTGTGCTAATGAACTCACCCCAACTTTCGCTAAATTATTCAATTTATCTTACAGGCAAGGAGAATGCCCATCATCATGGAAGTCTGCCGCAGTACAACCCATTCCAAAGAAAGGAAAAGAGACAGATCCGTTAAACTATAGACCAATTGCTCTACTTCCGGTGATATAAGTAATGGAAAGAGTTGTGAACAATCACCTAACCAAGTACTTGGAAAAGTACAAAATTATCAACGACAAGCAATACGGATTTCGAAAATATAGGTCAACTGGCGATTTACTTACATACGTCACTCACTTATGGCAAAAAGCGATTGAGTTGCGGGGTTATAAAAAGAACAATTGCCTCAGATATATCTAAAGCATTCGATAAAGTCTGGCATGAAAATCTGCTCAACAAGCTCAAAGCAATGGGATTGTCGCCGAAACTTTACACTTGGTTTGAAAGTTACCTTAAGGATAGATCCATTTATGTTGCACTGGATGGTCAGAACTCCAACTCTTACCAAATAAATGCTGGTGTGCCACAGGGAGCAATCCTTTCGCCAACGCTTTTTCTGATTTACATAAATGACCTCATAGATAAAACAGTAAATCCACTTTATTGCTTTGCAGATGATGGCAATGTAGTCTCCTCAATCATACCACCCACATGTCTCTCCGCACGCGAATTCCATCATCTTAGACTAACTTAAATATCGCAGATAAAAAACGACCTGGAGATAATAGAGGACTGGGGCAACAAAAATCTTGTACAGTTCAACGCGCAGAAAACCCAAGCAGCCCTGTTTTCAAAAAAGACCAGCACCGGTGAGCCAAACATCATGCTATCTGGAAGTGCTGTCACATTGCAGAGCCAGTTGAACATCTTAGGAGTCACTGCAGAGACCAACATGTCTTGGCACAGTTACGTGGCAGATATAGCTAAAAGGGCTTGGGGTGCTATTTCGTACCAGACATCTGTATACAACAAGCCAACTGCTGACACTCTACAAAGCCCAGATTCGACCAACTACAGAGTACTGCTCACATATATGAACATACCTTAATGCTTTTGAACACCGTGCAAAAACGAGCTATCACGCTGATCAATGACCCCGCATTTACCCGTAGCTTGGATAGTCTCGAACATCGAAGAACTATGGGTGATCTATCTCTCTTCTACAGGTATTATCACGGAAAATGCTCTGAAGAGCTGACACGTATGATCCCCACGGGAGTAGCACCTACTAGGCGAACACGTCAAAGAGACAATTTACTGTCAAAATAGAGGCACCAAGAACCTCATTATATCAGAATTCATATCTCTGGAGAACAGCATCGCTGTGGAATGGACTCCCTGCGACAGTTTTCCCTGCAGATTACAACCTGAACCGTTTCAAAACCAACATACACCAACATTTCCGCGCACTTGCCGCTTCTCGAGCGTGATAGGGATCTCCTTGCGAGTGCGCATAACCGTAAAAAAAAATATATTATCCATGATTTTTATAGTTTTTATAATAATACACCCATTTCTGGAGAAGATTAAAATATTACGATTATTGTTCTATTCGTTATACTTTTTAACGTAACTTAAGTTTGGGAGTCTACACAACATATACACAGTCGTGAATAACTATTTTAAATATATTAAAATATAAAAAAATACCTATTTTTCAAGAAGATTATGTGTTTCTATTTTTCAATAGGTTCTACATGTTAATGCCGAATTCAGTAACAAGGACTTATCCAGCTAAAAACAGAAGAGGGGCCAGTTCCTGAATTCGATAGCCTTCTGCATAGGGGGAGGGGGGCAAATTAATAATCTATTCGACTTCATTGTCTCATTTGGAAAAATTTGGTAAGAAAGAGGGCAACTGTCGCATTTAAAAATGATAAAATCTATCGGACATAAGCCAAAAAAAAAGGCTGGGCTAAAATCGTTTTCAGCTAAACCCCTCAATTTTGCCAAATTTTGAGATGAATGTCACTTTTTTTTCGGGATGGTCGAAATTTAAATTTGTACTTACACTGGTGTCTTACATCTTCTAGGATCATTGTTATAACGACTGGGGGGTCGTCCGGGTCCCCTTTGAGTCGAGGTTCGGTCAGGGGGTAGCACAGGTGATTTTGATCTATCCAAGTTAAAAAAATATATAATCCTAAATGTTTTTAATGTTTTTTTTTGTATTTCAGTTTAATGTATTTGTAAGAAACTCACCTTGCACTGCCAAGGCTCTTACTCCTATTTTTTCTAGGGCTGATCAAACGAGTAGTCCGTCTATCGATCTGAGCCACGGGTGCATTTGTCATTCTACGAAAAATAGTCATAAGCTTACATAGTAAAACAAACAAAATTACAGGAAAGGATCAGGCACACCTCTTATGGGATTTCTGTAATCCGTCAAACTTCATGAAATTTTGGTATGTTGCAGACTGAACCTTTCTTATCAAAAGTTCTCCTGGGCCTAACTCAAATTAATGACCAGTGTTTGAAATACAGGGTGTTGAAAGTGATGATGTCCACGACGCATAAAAGCTCTTTAGATGGGTTTTCCAAACATATACGCAATGTTAGGATAATATATTTACGATTTATTTATTATTTTCAATCTGTACCTTTAACACATTATCTACAGGGTGTTTAAGTAAATATTAGTCGAATGTGTTAATGAGAAACAAACTTTAGTATGTTGTAGATTAAACCTTACTCATCAGAAGTTCTCATGAGCCCAACTTAAATTAATGACCAGTTTTTGAAAGGGGGTTGAAAGTAATATTTTCCAAGAAGCATATTGGCGCTTTAGACGGGTTTTTTTACTATTACATATATTTACGATTTACTTATTATTATTCATCTATTTCTAAAACATTATCTACAGGGTGTTTAAGTAAATATTAGTCAAATATTTTAATGAGAAACAAGCTTTGGTATGTTGTAGATTAAACTTTTGCTTATCAGAAGTTCTCTTGGGCAAAACATAAAATAATTTCGTTTTTCAAATACAGAGTGTTAAATGTGATAATATTCAAGAAGCATAATAGCTCTTTAGACGGGTTTTACAAACATATACGCAATGTTACTATTACATGTAGAATATTTATTAGTTTTTTAATGATTTTTGACTTATTAGGTATTTAATACAGGGAGTTTCGGCAAATATAACTTTTTAAATACTATTAAAAAATCTATGTATTGTATATATTATTAAGCATCCTACTATTAACACAGGGCTTGTAGCGAGTTTGTGCTGCGAAAAAAGCGAAAAGGGACTAATTGTAAAGAAAAAAATTATCTACCACCCTGTTGATAATGTTTCAAAGGTACAGATTAAAAATAAAAAATAAATCGTAAATATGTGTAATACTAACATTGCGTTTATTTTTATCTAAAGAGCCATTATGCTTCTTGGACATTATTACTTTTAACATCCTATATTTCAAAAACTGGTCAATAATTTGAGTTGGGCCCATGAGAGCTTTTGATAAGAAAGGTTGTCTATCCCATACGAAAATTTGATCAAGTTTGTCGGATTACAGATATCCATAAGAGGTGTGCCTGATCCTTTACAACTACTAAAGGCATTTGTATTACATAATAAAATTTAAGATTTTTTGAATGCACCATAACTTTGGACCCAATCGGCCGATTTTCAAAATGTTTGGCTCCTTCTATAGACAAAATATGAAACTTTGTTGACATATGTGAAAAATCCAAGATAGCGGACAGCTTTAAAATGGGTAAATTTAACCTTCCCTGCGAAAAATTTGTGTGGACTTGATTTTTGTCAATGAAGCAAAAGCTCTTATTTAGCAGAGAAGATTAGGGACTGAAAGAAACTTAGCCAAAGAATTAAATCCCAAACCTAAACAGTAGTATTAAGTAAATTATACAGTTGATTAAATAACTTCACCTATTCAATCAAGGTTTATATTAGAATACAAAAGTTTAATAGTAGTAAAATTTGATATTTGATTATACAGGGTGTTCGGCACGTGAACCGTCAAAATTTATTTGGGATATTGTTGGGGTCATTTGCTACCTTTTCAAGCTTGGAACTTGGGTCCTTAGAGTCACGGCTAAAGAGATATGAATTTTTTATTTTTTTTTCTCAAATTACCCAAAATCCCACCTTTAAACCATCGTAAGCTTTTTATTAATGTCTGGAAAAGCGCCATTTTTTTTATAATTCTGTAATCTTATGCTACTTCAACTAATTAATAGATTTGTTAAAATGTATGTACCAAAGGGACATACGAGGTTTTTATTGAAGCACATTAGTCATTTTGTGAAAGAAAATCAATTTCAAAATTAAAAATTAAAAAAAGTATCGACACTAAGAACTTCGTTTTCTTTTAAAAACATCTCTAGTTGATTACCTTTCTAACGGTATGCCACACATTGATTAGAAAAAACAATTCTGCTTCAAAATACGGATATTCCGTGAGACGGGCAATAATCGTTCGGACTTAATATGAAAAACAATTTGATGTTTATGATCGTTTCGAACAAAATTTATAAATAAAGATCACAATACATTATTGTTAAGAGTTTAACTTTTGTTTAAGTAGGTAAACGATCATAAACATCAAATTGTTTTTCTTACCAATTCCGAACGAATCTCGCCCTTCTGACGGAATATCCGTATTTTAAAGCAGAAATGTTCTTTTTTATCAATGTGTAGCATACCGTTAGAAAGGTAATCAACTAATGAAGTTTTTAAAAGAAAATGAAGTTCTCAATTGTCGACACTTTTTTAAATTTTTAATTTTGAAATTAATTTTCTTTCACAAAATCGCTAATGTTCTTCAATAAAAAACCTCGTATGTCCCTTTGGTACATCAATTTTAAGAAATCTATTAATTAGTTGAAGAAGCAAGCAAGATTACAGAATTATAAAAAATAATGGTGCTTTTCCAGACATTAATAAAAAGCTTACGGGGGTTTAAAGGTGGGATTTTGGGTAATTTGAGAAAAAAAAATTAAAAATTCATATCTCTTTAGCCGTGACTCTTAGGACCCAAGTTCCAAGGTTGAAAAGGTAGCAAATGACCCCAACAATATCCCAAAAGGTTCATGTGCCGAACACCAGTATATAACTTTCCTACATTGTTTTATATAATTGAGAAAAACGTTTATAGTATATTCTCCCTCCAAGAACAGCCGAATTCCCTTTCGAGACCGTGTAAAATAATTTAATCTAAGTTAATAAATGTTTAATACTTTTATCAATTTTCAAATGGTTGCACAAATTGGTAGCTCTCAACGTTTAAGCCTTGGTTACTTGTTAAACGAGCCACCTGCTACAGACCTAAGTGAATGTATAAACTTTATTAAAACCTACCTTTCTTGAGCAGGAGTAGGTGTTTTAGACCTAAGCGGATACCGGCTTTGAATATTTTGTCTTTCTGGCGTCGAATTTTGAAAACCTAGATGAAAATCTAATTTGAAAATCTTATGGATTGGGTGGATCTGTCAAGTTAGCAGCCTTCCCTCTTTTTGTGATGCCCATCCGATTTTTGAGTCTTAAAAGGTTGATTATCAGTTTTCAAAAAAGTCTCACCAAAATGTAGCAAATTAAAATTTTAGAAAAATTTTGTAAAGAAATTTATAGCCAATCTTCGTAGAAAACGAAATCGTAGGACACTGAATTTATACAAAATAATATATAGAAATGTAAACGTAAAACCGTAAAGTGTAGAAATCAAAATTAATTTTTTGGTGATTTTTAAACATTGATTTAATTTACGGACGTCCCCAAAGTTTTAAAAATTAAAATTTTCTTATCTTGTTATACATCGTTTAAAAGGAAATTTTATTTTCTACAATCAAGTATAATGGACATTTTTTGATAAAGAGCTTGGTTTTTGGAAAATCGGGTAAAACTTGTCACAAAAATGTTTTTATTTATTTATTTCTTAAAAATTTACGGACGTCGCATCGCTGGAGAGTTTTTCATCAATCAAACCCTACTGACTTATAGCGCATTAAAAGGTTAATTTTATTTTCTAGAACAAAGTATAGAACACTTTTTTTTTAGTTGAGCTTAGTTTCTGAGAAAATTGGATAAAACCTGTAACAAAATTAATTTGTTTGGTGATTTGTAAAAATTGATGTTATTTACTGACGCATGTGAAGTTGTAATCTAAAGCTAAATCATGCTTTGTGATACATCGTTTAAAAGCAAATTTCATCGTCTATAATCGACTTTAGAACACAATTTTTGAAAGAGGGCTTGGTTTTTAAGATAATCGGGCAAAACATGTGACAAACGTCGTTTTTTATTTCTTTTTACATTTTCTCAAAAAACAGACGCTGCTGGAGTAAGTTTAGTGATTTTTCAAAATGGACGACCCTAAATTGTTATAAATAAAACTAATCTTGCCTTGTTATACATCATTTAAAAGGAAATTTTAGTGATTACAATCCATTATAGGACACAATTTTTGATAAAGGGCCTAATTTTCGAGAAAATGGGGTAAAACATGTAATAAGCAATTTATTTTTTTAATTTTTTTTATATTACCTCAATAAACGGACGTCACTGAAAAGTGTGATATTGGTTGTGCCCCACTGACTTGTATATCGTTAAAAAGGAAATTTTATTGTCTACAATAAGGGTACTTACATATTTTCCCTAAAAAGCTTAGTTTTTGAGAAAATTTGAAGAAAACCTAAAAATTTCACGTTTTGGGGGTCTGGGGGGTTTTTAGGGGTTTTTGCAGCTAAAATTTAAAAATATAAAATAATTTTATTTTTAGGTTAAATTTTACACATTATTGATGCATTTCTCTCTCATTGTGAGTTTAGGGCGTCAACTTAGTTAAATTGTCAGAAATTCGAACACGACTATAAGAGAAGGAGGGATAACAAAAAAGTGGACCAAAATCTGGCTTGGCAACATCCAGATCGTTAATCTGTGTCCTATTGTCAGCTAGAATCTATTGTCAAACTGCGGTCCTCATATTTTGCATACTCAACTACCTACAGCGCCTGCAAAAAGTGTTTGAACATGCTCAGATTAATTAATAATAATGCAAAAAAGTATTATACTCTACCTTCCAGAGGTTCCAGAGCAACACTCTTACATCTGGATCGAGATCTTCTATACGCCGTACTTTCTAGAGGTTCCGGAGCAACACTCTTACATCTGGATCGAGATCTTCTATTCGCCGAACCTTCTAGAGGTTCCAAAGAAACACTCTTACATCTGGATCGAGATCTTCTATTTGCCGTCTTTGGTTCTTCTAACAAAAATTCTCCCCTAAAAAATAAATGGGAATCTGTAAACAGACACAAATCAAATGTGTCAATTTTTTGCAAATTTGTATCAGAAAAGTGTACTCGCGCAAATTTTCGCGGTTATTAGCCATACAATTTCAAGAATCTATGTAGGCGCAGAATCGTCGCCATGAAGCTGCGCACAGAACACTGCCCGCCCCTCGGCACCATGTTTAAAAAACTCAAACCCCAAAACTCAAATCAACCAAATCAAATTAAGAAATAGCTACAGCCCGTGCCCACGGTGGAGGACTGGAGAACAAGCCGAAGACATCAAACAACTCCTTATGCAAAACTAGCGTTCTGACCACTGAATCCAATATCCCCTAATTGGGTACTTTTAAGAACGTTCATTTACTCTAACCTGAAAAGGGCGGTTCGTTTCAGCTACATATGATTTACCACACTCACGCGGAATTAGGTAGATATATTCCTTATTACTTGAGTGATTTTCTGGTTTTGTTTTAGTTACAAAACTCCTTCGTATTTCCCGATGAAAATACTGTTCTTATATTATAGTGTTTGGCTATTTCTTTTATGTTTTCTGAAATCGCTTGCACATATAGAATGTTAATAACACCCAACGGATTATTATTATTTTGAGAATTTGCTACATTTGGTTTGTTTTTAATTTTAGAGATCGTTGAACTTATTAATTTTTCGGAATAACCATTCTGCTGTAAGTCCTTTTTAATGTTAATTTATGTGGTTAATTCAACAGAATTATTAGACTTGAAATTTAGGTACTGTCCCGTGTGTGTAGGTTTCCAATATACAGTGGTTTGAATGTTTCTGTCTAATCGTTTAACCAGAACATCCAATTCTTGTCAAACGATTAGACAGAAACATTCGAAACGAAACGAAACTAATGAGAGGGGTAAAAGCTCACCTGTTCGTCTTTGAAGCAAGTAAAGTCTTGGGAACTGTCCTTTGTTTTAGTTCAATCACCAACTCTTTCTTCGGCTTTTGCGTTAAGTCTTTGAGTTTCTTCCTTCTTTCTTCTTTAATCTGTTCTTTGGTTAGCTTGTGAAGCGAACTAGTACTGCGCGGAACCGTAGACATCAATTTTCTTGGAGAAAAGGAAACACCTAAGAAAAGTTACAATATAAGCGTACAAGGGCGTATCTAGCTCAAAACAATTTTGAATTTTATAGCCTTTTAAAAGGGAGGAAAAAGCGTAGGCGAGATTTTCGCAAAAAACTAATTTTCATGACCTTTGACCTTCGATATCTCAATGCGCATACAGGTAAGCATATGAGATTTTTCGGTACTTCATTAGAGCATTAAAACGAAGGTCTCTGCTAAAATTCAGCTTGTTGCCACAAATTCCGCAGAGAAAGTCTAATTTTCCTTGGCTATTTGTATCTAGATTTTTTCAGAAATTTGAGTTTTTAGGTTTGGAACTTTTTAATAGTTCAGGCCCTACAGGTTAAGAGACTTCCCCGAACATTCTAGAAAGGGGACCACTCCCTTGGCAGGGGGTGTTTCCCTTCCCTTAAACGAAAACTATCAACTTTTTTAAAAATCCTTTAAAATTAATTTTTTGACCAGACAAAATTTTCTTTCTACCGATGTACATGAGTCCCCTCTAGAAGCATTGGTGCAGGTGCCATAGGCGTACCATTAATGGAGACATTTTTTAAATTAACATTTTTGTTTTCCTTGTGGTATTTTTTATTTTTCTCAAAAAAGTATGTGTAGTCAAAAATCCATTGTATATATTATAATAAAAATAAATATATTTCTAGGAATCCTCAAATCAATCAAAAATTGAACATTCATTTTTCTAAACCAGTAAATAATAAATTAAGGTGAGTAAAAAATTAATAAAAACAAATAAGTCATAATTAGTAAGGCTGACAAATAGTCCTCTCTAACGATGTGTCACACGCCCCCTTTATGTCAATGGTGCACCTTTTATAGGCACTTAATTAAATGAAAGGTGTGGAAAAAAACATTTTTTTTGTTGTTTCCTGAAATTTATAGTATTATATGTCTTCTTTTAAAACTTATTTGTAAAGCTAAAAAAATACCTTTTCAATAATATACATCACTCCCCCCCTCAAACTAGTGGTGTATCTTGCATAAACGTACCAAAACATTTAAGCAACATTACTACAAATACTGCGTTTAATGAAAGAAGCAACCCATTTGGTACGGCTAGATACTAGACTCCCTTGAATATTTTAAGAGAGGGAACCACCCCCCCTATCACGGGGAAGCGGTTCTCCCCCTTAAATGTGTTTTTATGGAGATTTCTGGAGATATATTGTAAAGCATTTAGACTGCTTAAGTCGAGCAGAGAAATTCACGTTTTGCCTATCTGTCGTTATATTAAAGTTATTTTAAAGTAGGCGTTCGAGAGTGCTTAGCTTTGACGAGAACTGATATTAAAAGGCACTTCTGTTACCAGTACCCATATTTTCATTTGAAAATTTTATTACAAAATTTTATATTTAATTTTTTCACGAAATGGGCCATAAATAATTTTATTTACTGTGCCGACTTAGTGTTTCTGGTAACGTACTTTACTAATTTAAAATGAATTATTATTTTGTTTTTTAAGAAATCTTTGATCTATTTAGTTCACAGGTGCTTTGCTAAGTTTGAACACCTATTTGGTTTATTAAAATGATTTTAAAATTCAGTTTAAAACTTACTTGTGTTTCGGTCGGTCAGTCGGTAGTCAAAAGTGTGTACCAGGTAAAGAGTGGCTTGTTCCTTACTGATATATAACACTTAAAATAATTACTATTGTACAACGATTAAACAATTTTTGCCCTTTCTTTTTCGGTTAAATAAGGTTTGTATGCTGCCTGTTAAGACTTTAAAACCCTCATAATTTAGGTTCATCACAATATACAATTTTAGGTACGTCTATGCAAGATGCTTTGAGATACATATCGTTAAACAGGAAATTTTTTCAGCTTTAAAAATAAGTTAAAAAACAACAAATTCCGGAAAATACAGAAAAAAAATTTGCCACATCTTCCATTTATTTAATTGTCTATAAAAGGTGTGCCACTGATGTAAGGGGAGCGTGTTACGCATCATTAGAGAGGACTTTTTGTCTGCCTTAATAATTGTTGATTTCCGCCAAGTTAAAAGTTTGCAATTAATTAGGAAAATACTCACAGGGAAAACTTTCGAGTGGGGTGAGGGGGATTGCCGGATATAATATGTAACTGTATGCAATGAGTTTTAAAACCAAACATACTTTTTGGAGAAAACAATGTGTTGCTTCTTTCATTAAACGCAGTATCTGGATATATAGAAATTTAACCATTTTTCGTACCTTTATGCAAGATATACCGACACTTTGAGGGGGAGTGATGTATATCGTTGAAAAGGTAATTTTTTCAGCTTTACAAATAAAAAAATGTTTTTTCCACACCTTCGTAAGACTAAGTGAAGCGAAATTTTCGCAAAAAATATATATGACTTTTCACCTTCAATGTCTTAAGAGCCACAAGGGTGATCATCTGTGAGTTGTCGGTACTTAAATAGAACATCATAGCGAAGGTCTCTGCAAAAATTTAGCTTGTCTTATTCCGCAGGGAGTCTAATTTTCCTGGGCCAATGCTTACCGTCGTTCTTCGACAGATGACTGCCCTCTGCGTTTCTAAGTATCATGCTTAGCTCGCCAAAGGAATCGTCATTGGGGGGTGGACTAACATCTGTGGGTCGATGGGCGTCTGGGAGTGGATCGATGATTGGGGGCGGCTCAGTATTTGTATTAATCCCGTCTAATAAAAAATTAGGAAATTTAATCAAATTCAGGCCTAAATGCTTAATATTCTGTAAATAGTTGTTTGTTTGGTAATTTGTAGGGTATTTTAAGAAAAAGCTGCAAAAAGGGTATATTTTAGCTCACACTACTACTATCCGATAGTAGTGTGAGCTATAGTGATCCTAATTTTTTCGAGAAAAAAGAAGTTGCTCCGATTTCAAAAATTTTTATATATCTTTGCGTTTCAGATGATTTTGAAACTTTTTTGTCGCGCCGTCTGTCTGTCTGTCTATCTGTAACGACCAACGCGCATAACTCAAAAACCACTTGCCTGATTTAAATGAAATTTGGTACCTAGGCTGGGTCTTGGGTCGAGATGGTACCATTTAAAAATGAAGAAAATCCACCGAACACAAGCCAAATAAAGGGGTAGATTTCAAAAATTTGAGTTTATGTGAAAATATGGCGTGTGTGATATCAAGCGAAAGGCTATTGAGTCTGGAGTTAAACAAAATACATTTTAGTTTATTTTTAAAAAAGGTGGGGGTAGATTTCAAAAATTAGAGTTTAAGTGAAAATATGGCGTGTGTGATATCAAACGAAACGTAATTGGGTCTGGAGTTAAACAAAATACATTTTGGTTTTTTTTAAAGTGTGGGGGTAGTTTTCAAAAATTAGAGTTTTGTCAAAGCATGGATTGTGTGGTATCAAACGAAATGTAACTGAGTCTGGAGTTGAATAAAATAAACTTCAGTTTTTAGTTATATTAGCTCACACGTACACTATAACCATAGTACCTAGTGTGAGCTTAGGTGCCCATATATTGGCAGAGAATTTTTATATTTGGCATGGTGATACCTAACACCCAAAGCTAAATTTTTATTCGAGGATCCCCGATTTTCCGGGCTCAGAATCCAAGATGGTGGCTGCCAAAGTTAAAAAAAAATATATAATTTCCTGTTTTGATAGATTTATTTTAAGTGGGACCTGCTCAAAATAAAACTGTAAAAAAAATTTACACCTGTCTTTTCAAAACAAAATGGCGGCTATATTTCGAAAAATTAGTTCGATATTTCCTTTAATTTTTGTGCAATATTTATTTTGACCGCCTCCTATTAAAGCTATTAACTAGCTCATCAAACTTACTGAAATAAGAAATTATGTTCCCCAGCCGACACTAAGATGGCACTTAATATGTCAAAAATAAAAAAAACCTTCATAACTTATAGACCAAATTTAATTTTTACAAATAGATATTTTGGATTTTATCAGAGAGTAACCCAACTTTTTCAAGTATTTACAAAAAATTACGATTTGACATTTAGCATTCAAGATGGCGACCGAAGTGTAGATAAAAAAGTTATTTTTTAATTCTTGTTTGACAAAACTAGTGTTGCCGTGTAGTATATCAATTTATACTAAATAAGGGTCCCTCTACTAGAAAAATGATTTTACGACAATCTCTCATTATAAACTAACTTATTTCAAATTATTTTCTTTCACTTTTTAAAAAATATAATAAAATATTTATTAAACCTTATTTAATTACTTATTTTAATTTAAAAAACGCAGTAAGCGTTGATCTGGCCTGAAAGAAGAGCTGTCGTATGTCACGGATTAGTTTGTTTCTTTGTATTTGTAATCGATCTTTTCATTGATCGATATGTATAGCAGTTTATTTTTGTTTTTTATTTAGTTTCTCTCGTATCTCGGTAGATGGCGCTTGTTGCGCGAGTTGTCTCACTATTTACATAGGAGTCGGGACAAAACCGTCTAATTAACTTGGCTAAGAGTGTCACATTGACCAAGCAGTGTTCTGAGGAGTCCCATAAGGACGAAACAGTTAACTGTCAACACTTAATAGGTGTCCATTAGATTTTGGACCCCCGTGAGGTTAAGGGTTAAGCTTTCAAGCTACCCACTGCAAAATATGAGACAAACAAAAACTCCTTTCTACCCGATTAGCCACGAAACTTATTTGATTTTTAAATTCACGGGTACCAAATTTCACGTTTGTTACTTATTTTCTGTTCGCACAAAAAATCTTGTTCGGAACCCTGGTACTGGCGTGAAGAACATTATACTTCACGTCCTTGGTACAAAAATACCTATTTTGGTCTTCTCTGATACGATCAGTAAGAACTTTTTTATTATTTTGTGAATTAGATATTATTTGGTATTCTTTGGGCGTTCTCTAACAACTAAAAAATAGAAAAAAAATTAAAAAGAAAAATGTGGGCTATGCTATTCTGTTTTTGGAAGAAAGATTGGATTTTTCCGTGGTCGTGAAAAATTTCTATATTAAATCTCAAAATTAAATACAAAATTATCAATTTATTAAAAACAAAATTTCCAAAAAATCGCAGTAGTTCTTGCGATTTCCCAGAAATCGATGATCAGTTTCCTAAGAAAAATGAGATTGTCCTGGGATTTTGTCAGTCGCGCAAGTACGTCAAAAATTTGCCAAGTGATTGACATATGTCATGCCAACTGAAAAGTTGTGTACAAAATTTTATGTATAAGCATACCTTCTAAAATATCCGCAATTTCCTGTGTGTTTTCAAATTCGTTGTAACTATTATTATCTTCATCATCAAAAGGTCCACTGCACTCTGCAACATAAAAAAGAAAAACAGAAGGATTGATATTTACACTTTTGGGACCACTTTTCAAAGTTGGTTATGGCGGACAACGCGTCACATGATTCTGGCAGCCAAGGATTAAAAAAAAGCAATTGCATTGCATAAAATCGCTTTATAGCTCACCATTTAGAATTTTCTGTTACCGATTTTGACCTTTATTATGCATTTCTCGAAAAAAATGGTAAAAGAAAAATTTGTAGATAATTTAATTCTCTACAATTTTGGGTTTATCAATATTTTTGATAAATAGTATATTACATAACAAGAGAAACTGAAAAATTTCACACGCGAATGTTGTGAACGAGGCGCTAGCCATACCTTAGAAAAGACAACTTTTTCTGATTTTTCTTTCCTTAATTTCACTTGTTATGGTTTTAGGCCCTTGCATTATTTGCAATATGGTATTTGAAAAGTATATGAAGTTATTTCGCACCGAAAAGTAACGGAAAAATGTTTGGCAACCAGCGCCATCTCTTGTAAGCCCATGCAACCTGGGCTGACGCCTGATGCACTGTAGCCATTTGTGAAGAGCCTAACCCTCTCCACAGCCTAAATCGAAGCGTTGCGTTGAGGCATTGAGTAAATAACCCATATAGAGGAGCCACCGGCGAGCTGTACCATATTGAGGGGCAGATGGCGCTGAACTAAATTCGTCTGGTACGCAATATTCAGGGACTGCTAGTACGATTTAGTTACATGTGCGAGTTCCGAGGCTCATGCCTATCATACAAATGCCATTAGATCATAGTAGTTGTCTCTGAATATTGCGTACCAGAAGAATTTATTTCAGCGCCATCTGCCCCTCAATATGGTAAAGCTCGCCGGTGGCTCCTCTATATGGGTTATTTACTCAATGGTTGAGGAGATGATGAGCTCCGTACTACGTGCCCAATCAGCTATGGCTGCCAAAAATCAGTCTCAACTTTTACTTGTCTTACACTATTATCAATATTTTTTATCATAATCAGACATGGTAAAAAATACCAGATCACTTCACAAAAATCCACAAACGTTAATTTCTTTTCTGGAATTCGAGGTGAATTCTAGGCCTGGGATTGATTTTGATAAATTCCTGTATTTTACATGGAAACCTTGAGAATAGAACCTAAGACTTACCCTCGAGCCCAATCGCCTGCATCTCAAGTTTAATTTCTTCCACGTTTGTTGGTATGAAATTTACTAGTTGAGAGTTCGTAAATAAGTCATCATCATCGGATATCTCCACACTATCTTCTTCCAATTCTAAAATAGGAGAGTAAATTTAGCGAAAAAATCCTCAAAACTTCACAAACTCTAACAAAAAAATACATTTTAATTCACTAGTCGACATGCTTAGTTACAGAAAAAGTCTACTAAAGCTTGATAAGCGAAAGTGGGATTTTCAAGATGACCGTCCTGCTAGACCTAACTAAAAAATAAAGAAAAAACATTGAAAACTTTTACCCCACCCCCTAAATATTTAACGCTTTCTGACCTCTATTTAAATACTTTTTGTCACTATCGTTATCCATTTAACAAACAAAAAACTTCAGCCTTTACGACCCCCTCTCTTGACCCCCGTATGATTCTTATTTTCTTGAGCTTTAGTTTTAGACTTCCACGGAGTAGATTATGGTCCGAAGGTTAAGTTTTAACTGATGACAAATAATTTTGAAACCTTTATCACATCGTTCAAGACCCAGAATAGCTACCCAGGTAGGGGCATAAACCTGTATGATATGCCGCCATCTTAAATATTTCAAAATGCTCAAGATACCCAGAGTGGCATCAACCGGATCCTTAAAGTAGAGCTTTTGGACTACCAGAATCAGCAATAAAATTTTCTATATACCGCAAATCCAACCTCTTTGAGAATCTTCCTTAATAAGAATGATGTGAATGATGTGCGACAATAAGAACCTCGCTAATGACAAAAATGTAGTACTAAAATTTAAACATTGACCTGAAAGATAATCTTAGACTTACTCGTACGCAACATCGTCTCTTTCTCAATTTTAATTTGGTGTACTGGTGTCGAATTTACTGGTGGAGAGTTTGTGAATATGTCATCATCATCATCACTCAATAATTCGACAATATACACTGGCAAAACTGAAATTAAAAGTATCTGTTAATATTTTTGGCTAAAACTTGCAAATCCAAAATAGAATAGCCAGATAGTTTTTTAAAGTCTTTATTTTCCCACAGTCTGTTTAATAAATTGCGGCGACCGGTTTCGGGATAGCTCCCATCCTCAGGCCAGACTACAATTAAGAAAACGTTTCTATTACAAATTTTGTCAAACATGGTCAATCAATATGATATAGCACTTTTTATAAAATTATCCTTAAGTATCCTATGAACAATGAGTACTATTGATAAAAAACGTAAAAAATATAAAAATATAAAAGTTTAAAAATTTTTTAAAAAATTAAAAAATAAAATGGAAAAACGCAAAGGTCAGGCCCCTGTTCAGCCAAATATGTTGGTCGAACTAGTCGAAATTTTAATATTAGATTTAAAGAACACTATCGTGACATTAGATATAACAAAGAGGAAGGTTCGCACTTTGCATCTCATGTATTACAGTCAGGTCATTCTCCTAACATTAAAAAGTCTTCAAAATTTTGCATAGAACAGATAACTTTTACCTTCAACAAACGCTCGAAGATCTTGAAATAACCAGATTACACAAAATGGATTCACAAAATACCCTCAATCAACAATTAAATTTGGAAAATAATAGTCTTCTAAAGATTTTCTTTGAGAATGATTAATGAATGCTGGTTGATAAATGTGTGTGTGTGTGTGTGTTTGTGTGTGTAGGTGCGTGTGTGTAGGTGTAGATGTGTGTGTGTACTGGTGTGTGAGACTTGTGGGTCCGTTATTAGTTATTATTAGTTATTATCCTTGTGTATTTCAGACAACTGTCTAATTGAGAAATCCCAGGTCAACTTGCTTTATTATTTTTAGTTTTTCATTTAATATTTTTAATGTTATTTTAATTTGTTTTTGCGGTTGGTTTTCCTTTTTCTTGGCCCTTCTGGTAAATCTTTATAAAAAACATTATTCCAATTAATTTTTTTAAGAAACATTGTTTTAAATAATGGTTTTATATATTTGTTATATGTTGTAATTTCTAATTTTTTGTTTTTGTTTTATAAATTTTTTAATCGTTTGATTTTTCAGCCTTTCAGGACTAAAAGAACCTAGTAAAATAGTAAAATTTATTAACTCTTATTATCAATATTGTAATATTGATTATTGTTTGGATTGCACATTTAGTTAAATTCATATTGACTTATTACATTTTCTATTCCTTAAAATTATAATATTGATTTTCTGTTCGTACCATGTACTTGGTGGTATCAAATATGGATTGTTAAGGTTTAGTGTTCTACTTTAACATAATTTGCAGTTCAATTGTTATCAGGTAGATGTCTCTGATGCTCATCGCCATTTTTATTGTTTTCCTTTTGTTGTTAACGGTGCACCATTTTAAAGAACTTCTAAAATTATATAAAACCAAATATTAATACCTATTTATAGATAATAATATATTGTGTAAGTGTAGGTGTATTGATGGAAAACAAAAGAAATTTGACGATGTGCACGCAGGACAATTTTTTTCGACGGTTATTTAAAGTAAGGTAGGTGGTCATTTTTTGTATTTTTAAAGATTGTTTCTGGAATATGTGGTTCTTTTGGTTTAGATTGGGCGGTTATAAAAAACATAATCAAGATTATTTTCTGACCTTTCTGTTTTTCCATTTTATTTTTTAATTTTTTAAAAAATTTTTAAACTTTTATATTTTTATATTTTTTACGTTTTTTATCAATAGTACTCATTGTTCATAGGATACTTAAGGATAATTTTATAAAAAGTGCTATATCATATTGATTGACCATGTTTGACAAAATTTGTAATAGAAACGTTTTCTTAATTGTAGTCTGGCCTGAGGATGGGAGCTATCCCGAAACCGGTCGCCGCAATTTATTAAACAGACTGTGGGAAAATAAAGACTTTAAAAAACTATCTGGCTATTCTATAACAATCCCTCATAATGGATACCCTGGAAGATCCAAATCCAAAATGTTTAACTATGTTATTTCAACTTTTTCTCCTCTTTTAACTTCCTCTATGAATATCTAATTCAATATAATACAGTGTTTCTATACCACTATTAGTCCATGGGCCAGTCCACCTTTCGGTATAATTTGGGGGTAATAATTATTCCTTTTACGGGTACGGGTAGACCTCATAAGATATCTATTAGCGGAAATTGGTAGGTGGTAGACGCTTTTACTCATTGGGCGTCGACCGGTGAGATACCACCATGCCAGAACTGAGTAGCGCTAAGTGGTATCACCACGTTCTGCTACTACGCTGGCAGTCCGGTTCCAACAATGAGTAACAGATAGCATGATGGCGCCTCCAGGATCAAAATATTCCGGAGGTAAAATACCCGACCACTCGGATCTCCGGGCGTCGGGTGATCCTGGGGGTCCTTCATGCAAAGATATTAAAAGAAGACCAAAAACTCAACTCAGAATTGATTTTAGCAATATAAGAGGATTAAGTACCAACATGAATTCAGTTCACCTACATCTTGAAGAACAAAGACCTGACATCCTTGTTCTCACTGAAACTAAAATCAGTTCTGCAACACCTATTGTGAGCTATCTTTATCCCGGCTATGACCTACACCACCGATTTCGACATAATTTTGGGATCCGTGTGTACATTAAAAATGACCTTTCATGTCATCGGGAGAAGCTAGAACCAGCGAACCTCGATATCATATGGCTGAAATTCACCTCAAAGTCATCGACCAAGTTCATCTGCTGCCTCTACCGACCGCCAAGTAACACCGAGTACCAAAACTTTTTCGCGACATTATCCGAAAACTGTGATAGTATACAGTCTAACTATCCACATGCGGAAATTGTTTTTTTGGGCGATTTCAACGTCCACAATATACCCTGGCTAAAACACCACAACAAAACAGATAATGAAGGCAGGGAAGCAGAGGCTTTTGCCATAAGTTGTGGTCTAACGCAGCTTGTCGATGAACCTACCCGTATCTCAGAAAGGGGTGAATTTGCAGCGCTTTTAGACTTGTTCCTAACTACAAATCCTGACTCGTACACAATTCAAGTAGATCCCCCACTTGGTTCATCCGATCATAAACTTATAATAACAAAGTGCGAAATGCTTATACCACCAAGCCAACAATCACTTCCTCGTAAAATGTGGCACTATAAATCGGCAAAATGGAATGACCTTAAACAGTTTTACCTGGATTTTCCATGGCAAGAGGTTTGCTTTAAAACAGCTGATCCCACTATTTGCTGTAATGAAATACCAAAAGTAATCTTATCTGAAATGGATGCATATATCCCATATACAATAAAAGGCATAGCAAATGCAAAACCTTGGTTCAACGGCCAGTGTCAAACGGCTGAACAGAAAAAACACACAGCATATAACCTTTGGAAACGACAACAAACCGCTCAAAACCACACAGAATTTATAGAAGCCAGAAATAGTTGCAAAATTACTATTGACGCCGCCAAAGAAACATACAATCAAAGAATATAAAACAGGTTGCTGAATTGTCTAAGTAGTTCTAGGTCCTTTTGGTCTCTTGCAAAAGCTGTTGGATCAAACTTCACCAAGTCATCCATACCACCACTTACAGATAAAAATACTCAGCCACAACATCAGAGGAAAAAGCCAATATGCTGGCCAAAATCTTTTCCTACAACTCAAACCTAACAGTGCCAAATGGAAAAACTCCACCGTTCATTGAAAGGGTTTCCCACAGCATGCCAGAGGTACCCTTTTGTCACAGAGAAATACGAAAATCCCTTAAAAAGTTGGATACAAACAAAGCAATGGGTCCAGATGGCATACCCGCGATAGTACTCAAAAATTGTGCTAACGAACTCACCCCAACTTTCGCTAAATTATTCAATTTATCTTACAGGCAAGGAGTATATCCATCATCATGGAAGTCTGCCGCAGTACAACCTATTCCAAAGAAAGGAAAAAAGACAGATCCGTTAAACTATAGACCAATTGCTCTACTTCCGGTGATATCAAAAGTAATGGAAAGAGTTGTGAACAATCACCTAACCAAGTACTTGGAAAAGTACAAAATTATCAACGACAAGTAATACGGATTTCGAAAATATAGGTCAACTGGCGATTTACTTACATACGTCACTCACTTATGGCAAAAAGCGATTGAGTTACGGGGCGAAACAAGAACAATTGCCTTAGATATATCAAAAGCATTCGATAAAGTCTGGCATGAAAATCTGCTTAACAAGCTCAAAGCAATGGGATTGTCGCCGAAACTTTGCACTTGGTTTGACAGTTACCTTAAGGATAGATCCATTTATGTTGCACTGGATGGCCGGAAATCCAACTCTTACCAAATAAATGCTGGTGTGCCACAGGGAGCAATCCTTTCGCCAACACTTTTTCTGATTTACATAAATGACCTCATAGATAAAACAGTAAATCCACTTTATTGCTTTGCAGATGATGGCAATGTAGTCTCCTCAGTCATACCACCCACTCAGTGTCTATCCGCACGTGAATTCCATCATCTTAGACTAACTCAAATATCGCAGATAAATAACGACCTGGAGATAATAGAGGATTGGGGCAACAAAAACCTTGTACAGTTCAACGCGCAGAAAACCAAAGCAGTCCTGTTTTCCAAAAAGAACAGCACCGGTGAGCCAAACACCATGCTATCTGGAAGTGCTGTCACATTGCAGAGCCAGTTGAACATCTTAGGAGTCACTGCAGAGACCAACATGTCTTGGCACAGTCACGTGGCAGATATAGCTAAAAGGGCGTCCCAAAAGCTTGGGGTGCTATTTCGTACAAGACATCTGTATACACCAAGCCAACTGCTGACACTCTACAAAGCCCAGATTCGACCAACTATGGAGTACTGCTCACATATATGGAGTGCGGCACCCAAACATACCTTAATGCTTTTGAACACCGTGCAAAAACGAACTATCAAGCTGATCAATGACCCCGCACTTACCCGTAGCTTGGATAGTCTCGAACATCGAAGAACTGTGGGCGATCTATCTCTCTTCTACAGGTATTATCACGAAAAATGCTCTAAAGAGTTGGCACGTATGATCCCCCGGGAGTAGCACCTACTAGGCGAACACGTCAAACAGACGGTAACCATCAATTTACTGTCAAAATAGAGGCACCAAGAACCTCATTATATCAGAATTCATATCTCTCGAGACAGCATCGCTGTGGAATAAACTCCCTGCGACAGTTTTCCCTGCAGGTTGCAACCTGAACCGTTTCAAAACCAACACACACCAACATTTCCGCGCACTGGCCGCTTCTCGAGCGCGATAGGGATCTCCTTGCTAGTGCGCTTAACCGTAAAAAAAAAAAATTAATCGACCTCTGCCTTCCGTAGATTTCAGGTACTCTCTGACCCGGAGTCTCTTTTCCAGGGATACGGGAGAAGACCACAACGGTATGAACGGCGTAAAGGAAGGACCTCGGTACGGCAAACATAGCGTAGGCAACCCCTCTTTTTGGGGAGAATACAAAAGAAAAAACACAGCAGCGTCTGACTCATAATGAGTGACTACAAACAGCGTCTGTCCCAGATTGGGCGGCTAAATATAAACTTACCAACACGTCTGGCAAGCGTGGTGTTTTAATGTCACTACCCCTCAATGGGAAAAATCATGGCGACTTTGAAAACGAAAGGGATGGGTCCCCAGATGGGAAGGAAACTCTCCGAATCCCACACCTCTTTTGTTTGCCTCACAAAATCCTTGCCAGGTTTAAGCAACCACTTCAAGATGGCCATCCTAGTTTCTTAACATCCTGTCAAACCCATCTAACTGCTGTCAAAAGAAAAATTAGTACCCCCAAATTACTTTTTAAAACTTACCTTCTGGTTTCACTTCAACATCATCTACGCTTTTCATCTGCTCACTTCCTATCGTCTCGTTTCTCTCAATAACCAATTGTTTATCATATTCAAGACTTTTCTCTCGTACCACACTAATCTCAATAGCGCTTCCCACCATGTAATTTTCGCTATTTCTTCTAGATTCCTTTCTCACATTTTCTTTTATTAATATATTTTTTTCAGGTTCTTTATTCTCGACAGTTTCATTAACAAGATTTTTATTAAGATCGCATCTTTCCTGACCTAGAACACGTTTGTCTTTTTCTTTGGTGGTTGTTTTTCGTTTCGATGTTGTTTCGTGTTTATCATTATCTAAAACTTTCTTTTTACGACTAGAAAGTGGTTTTTCCTTTTCGTCATCGGTACTTCTTCTTTTGGTCACTGAGTGTTCTTTCTTTTTATCACCGCCTATTTTTTTACCTTTGTCTGTCTTCTTTTGTGTGCTGTCTGCATCCAAAAGCCGGTCTTTCGAACTCATCGGTGCATCCCTTGATTGTTTATCTTTTGTCTTATTTGTGTCTTGTTGCTTTTCATCTGAACTAGTTTTTTTATGTTCAGATTTGCTATTAGTCTTAGTACTTCTGCTTCCCTTTTCATCTAAACTGGAGCGTTTATCCCGAGAGTCGACGCTTTTGCGAATTTTCTTAGAGGTATTTTCGGTGTTTTCTATACTATGCCTTCTATTGGTGTGACTATTGCTTGCTGTACTAGAATGTAAGGTTTTACGTAGTTTTTTGGAGCTCTCATGTGACTCTTCTTTGCTATGCCTTCTTTTAGGGATGCTTGAGATTTTGTTTTCTTCAATTAGTGTCTTTTCCGCTTTTTGGTTTTCTTCAAAAATTAAACTATTATTCACAGTTTTGTTCTTTTCGCTTGAGGCTTTACTATTAGTAATATCACATTTTCTTTTTTTATCTGCAAGCTGCTCAGATGAAGCTTTACTTTTCGAATGACGATGTAATATTGGACTTGTATTGAAGTTTTTACTTCTGTTCTCTGCAGTGTTTTCTACAGTGTTTTTCCTACTGACACTATAAGTGGCATTATTGTTTGCTATGCTAACATTTGAGCTTTTACGTTGTCTCTTTGGGCCCTCGTGTGTATCTTCTTTCCTGTGTATTCTTTTAGAACTGCTGGAGACGTTGTTATCGGGTGCCCTTTAAAAGTAAAATATGCATATCTGAATCCCTTAAGAGTTGAGCACCTTGCTAACTTATTAGCCAAAGTCCATGCAAAAATTACAGACTATGGTCGTGTAGACATTTCCATGCTAACTTTGGAATGGATACTGTGCAAAAATGATGTTCAGTTTTACCCTAGATGCTCTATTATATTTTAAAAATTGCCAGACGCCTGTGCTCCTATATTTATACAAATTTTTGATCCTAACTTCAGGCAAAGAATTGATTCTTTTCGCATGTACAGGGTGTTATTTTATTTATTAAGCCGTCAACGTTATAAAGTGGTTCCAGAATAAACTGAATGTATTATAAGTTAAGCTTTAGACAATAGTGACTGTATCATAACACGAAGGTCGAAAAAATTACTTCTGAGGTATGTGTATGTTTACTTTATAATTTTGGGGTTGCTGAAACCGTTTTCCACTCATGTCAGGATTTTCCATAATTTCAAAAAGAAACTAAACTTCCGTTAAAAACTTTAAGTTTTTTCGACAAACCAGTGCTTCCAGATTTTTGGGATACCCTCTATAAAATATGTGCATAGCTTACTAACTAAGCCAACCTTTAGGTTAACTACGAGAGATGGTCAAACGCGATAATTTTCGATTTTTTGGCATTTTAATACTACTATGCTTCCTCTAGTATAATCGGTAAAATCCTACATGGGTAAGGTAAGGTAAAAATAATTTTAATGTGACAAATAAGTTTAGTACATCTCTTTAAAAAAACTTTAGGCTTTTCAGCGCATGCGGTAATTCCAGATTTTTTGTATATCCTGTATATATTATGTACAAATGCATAGATCCTTTAAGTTAACTACTTAGAATAACCCAACGCCAAAAATTCTCGATTTAATGGCATTTTAAGTATTTGATTCCTCTAGTAACGCTATAAACCTGTATAAATGTGTTATGAGCAAAGTTTCAAAAATATTTTTTTTGTGACAAATAAAGTAAGTTTAGCATCTTTTTTGATAAAAAAAAAATTTAGGCCCTTCAGCGCATGCGCTGTTTGAAATAGGCCTTTTATGCTAAACTTACTGTGTTTGAGCGACCCTGTACAAAATTTAAAAGCATTTTTTTTTAGAACTATGTTTAATAATAGATATACCGGGGAACCGATTATTGCCGAAAAAGAAAGTAATAAAAGATATTACTAAACATTTCGTTAATATTAAAATATATATGTCAAATCAAAGAAAAACTTGTATCTTAAAAGTATTTCACAATTCGTTAGTTCTAACCTTTTGAAATATAACAAAAAAAGAATAAAACTTGTATTGTAATTAGATAAACATAAAAAAAATTAAATCAGACAAGTTCAGTCGTTTTCCACTAGTTTTATGTTTACAACTACATGTTTCGAGAGCATACGCTCTCATCTTCAGGTTGTACACTGAAAGAAAATTAGGTGAAATAAATGCCTGGTTCCTACAATTATTTATAAAATTAGTAACCTCCCAAAATCAACAACAGAACAACCTAAACTTAAACCCTAAAAGAATGAAACCTACCTTGATGGAGTTAATCCATCGCCATTGCCTACAGTTTGTAGGCTCAAAAAATTTTACAGCAGCAAACTAGTGGAGAACGACTGAACTTGTTTGATTTATAAATCACCTCCACCCAACATGGATTATTTCTTCAATTTATAAAAAAAATTAGTCAAATCAATGTTTTTGAACAGAAGCTGAAATCCAAACTTTTGATCCCCTGTAAAGTGGATCAAGTACTACAAAATATACGAGCCACGACTCTGTATGGTTTTCAAAAGAATGACCCTCCCTCATTTAATTTTTGAGATTTTCAGACCCTGGATTCGGTTCCAGCGACCCGGAAAACATAAAGTAAACCACTCAGACCAGTTTTTTTTTCGGTTATGGAAAATCCTCACGTTATAGAGTAAAACAGACCACGAATCCGGTTTAAGTGGCCCCCAAAACATAAAGTAAATATACACCCCCACCACGTCAGAGTTTTAGAAAAACTCAAAAAATAAATGACCTGTTTTAAGGTTCCTTGACGTGGTTAAATAAAACGGACCCCAGATTTGGTTTCAGCGGCCCCGAAATTTTAATGGAAACAAACTTGAACCTCAAAAAAAAATTCTATTTTTCTATTTTTTTTGTGGAGCTGTGTAAAATTTTTTCCTTTGTGGTGGGTACTTTTCACTGAAAAATATTTAAAAAAACTTACTCCTCATCTGAATATCCTTGCTTTAATTCAAACGCTGGGGAGTGGCCGTCGTCAGAAGGGGTGGTGAGGTCAATATGTTCTCCTGATGGCAAAGGTTCTCTTTTAAGCCCCTAAGAGAAGTAAAGTAAATCAGAAAATCCTAATCCGTAAATTTTCACCTTCGCTCTCGTTGGTTTAAACTATCGTGCGTACCGGTTAATCAATTTTTATGAATTCTTGTTTGTTCTAGCATAATATCGTAGATACTTGGAGAAAAGAAGCTGCTAATATACGTCCAAGCACGACATTCGACACATTTATTTTAATCGATTTGACTTGGCTCTCTTTAATTTGTCAACAGGGACTCATTTTTTTAAAATAGCGGCCGAAAATCATAAAAATAACAACTATAACAATCATCATGAATATAAATGTTTCTAAGTCTCAAAAAATACAGCTTTAAGGTGAGCGGACCTCAAATGACCTTAAAAAAGCCATATTTATGCAAAAAAACACAATAGTTGTCTTTTGTCTTTACAAAAAAGTTTTTAAATTTGAGGGGGATGTAAGGTTATTTATTAAAGGTCATGGGCCAACAACATTTATGTTTTGTGTTCCATTTTAACCAATTGGCGGCCGCCCCATCTTGAAATCTTTATGATTTAAATTATTTATTTCATGTCAATATTTTTGGAGAAGATCGTCTTTTTATTAGTACCCAATTTGTTCATCTTTGCTCCGATACAATATATATATATATATATATATATATATATATATATATATATATATATATATATATATATATATATATATATATATATATATATATATATATATATATATAGATATATATAGGAGATGTGACAATAAAACTATAAGACTGGTCTAAAACATCTACTTTATTTAAATACTAATACAACTTAATGATGTTTCCCATCAATATAGTCCCCTTCTCTATCGACGCAGCGTTGCCTGCGTTTTTTTCCAATGTTGAAAGCAATCATCAGAAGAGAGGCGGTTAAGAAGTCTTGCCGTTTTTCCCCTGACATGTTCTAATATTTTAAAACGGGTTCCTTTTAAAGATTTCTTCACTTTCGGTAAACAGGTAGAAGTCGCAAGAAGCCAAGTCTGGTGAATATGGTGGGTGGTTAACGATGGGGATATTCTTATTAGCTAAAAACTGCTTAATGGATGGATGTTGGTTAACTGTCCATCAATAAAAATAACACCCCTAATATTGAAAAGAAAAACAATGAGCATCGCTGTTTTAGATGTGTTGGAGCGCCCTTCTCGTTCATCATCTTTAACTTGTTCACGACCCTCGAAAAAGCTTTTATGCCACATAAAAATCATTGTACGAGACATACACTGCTCCCCGTATACATCCTTTAGCATTCGAAAGCATTCAATAGCCGTTTTTTTGAGTTTTACTTTAAATCAATACGTTGCTCAATTTTTTCGCTTGTCGTAATTCCGCCAAGTGAGCTATGACGATCCGCTTCAAACCACTGGGTAAGCCAAACTAGCAGAGGAAAGACGACAAGATTGCGCGCGGTAGTAGAACCCGAACCGCCCGAGGCGTAGTGATGTAAAAGCTGTTAGTACGGGTGCCAGTCTTAAAATTTAATTGTCACACCTCGTATTTAAAAAAATAACAAGAAAGATAGAAAGATGTAAATAGCAAGTGTGATTCTTTTTAGGCAGAATTTAATTAGAAAATAAAAGAAGATGAGACAGTATATAAGTAAAAATCAATATACGTGTTATATCTTAAAATATAAATGTTACAGACTAAATATAACAGGAAAATTCTACATTAAAAAGTATTGTTACTGTCAAAAGTGACTTTCATAAATAAAAAAAGTTGTTTTAATAGTGCTAACTTTTCAGAAATCAAGATGCGATTTGCATATTTAATAATGTTAATTTTATTTAATATCTATCCTAGAAATACTCTCCCCGTTTTCAAAAGAAAACCCCACGGTTTCGCGTGTTGCCATACTTTTTTAATTTATGTAAATTTGGAAAAAGCTATAAAACCTACAAAAAATTGGTCAAAATAAAGTTAATGTAGTTAATAGGGTTAATAATAATATCGTTAACAACGAGTTTATAAAGGACGTCGCACAAATTACATGGGTGTTGGGCTTCGGTGCTTTGGTTTTAGACTCACGTATTTTATTAAGATCCTTCCATATAACGTTTAAATGGGACAAATTCCATCCAAAATGTGCAATTTGACAATGCTGTGACATTAAAAACAAGTCAATATGTCAAATCATTTTGACGATAGTTTATTTTTATATTATGTTTTTTTAAATCAATGACCTTTAGTATGTATGTAAATACCGAGGGTCACAGGTCATTACAGTTCAACAATTTATGTTCATTTGACAACTTATACACCCAGTGTTAAGGTAGTTAATTTTAATTCTAACATTGTAAAATTGCAAACTTGTAAAGTTCCTGGAGGTCATCGGAAGACTTGTCCCATTTAAACGTTGTAAGAGAGGATCTCGTCTATAACATACGTAAGTCTTAAAGCATTTTACCGAAGCCCAACGCTAATGTTATTTGTGCGACGTCATTTAACAGCCTTCTTTGACATTCTTATACCCATTATGGTGTGTCTTACAATTCTCGATTTTTTTTTGTGGGGTAGTGTTATTTTCAATCTCAAAGCGCACGAGCGGTTTCGAGCGTAAAACGAAAACGTCATTAGTGTACTTACTCTGTTTGCGTCATAATCGCGTTCATGTTCTGCTAAACGAGATGATCCTGCATTCAAGGACGAGATCGACGTGGATACTTGAATCATGTCGCGCACAGTAGCTGCCATGTTGCTGTTGCTTCCTTCTATCGCCGTCGATGTGGCAATACCGCTTGAGCACGGTTCATCGAACAACTGCGCAGAATCAAGATTAACCACTTGGGTGCACCCAGATTCCTGTCAATGTACCAACACCGGTGTTTACAGCTTTTCGACGAGTGTGCAGCCTAATTTCAGCTAGCACCATAAGGCTTAGTCAGTCAGCCAATTTACTATCTTCCCCCTAAGGCGCGACTTATAGTATTATTTGTACTGGCACAGTCACGTTACCGTACCGTGGTGACACGAGAAATATTTTAAAAAGCAATGGAAGTAATTTATTCATACTACACTGTAAAATGTGTGAATACGTCCATTGGTTTCTCAAGTAACATTTTAGGGCATATTGGCAAGCTGAAGGGTCAAAATTTTTAATCATATGTCAAAACTTA